>CM012455.1:0-1222500 GCA_003999625.1 Oryzias javanicus | reverse complement strand
ATCCATCATCCATCCATCCATCCATCCATCGTCCATCCATCATCCATTCATCCATCCATCATCCATCCATCCATCATCCATCCATCCATCCATCATCCATCCATCCATCCATCGTCCATCCATCCATCATCCATCATCCATCCATCATCCATCCATCCATCCATCCATCCATCCATCCATCATCCATCCATCCATCCATCCATCCATCATCCATCCATCCATCATCCATCCATCCATCCATCCATCCATCATCCATCCATCCATCCATCCATCCATCCATCATCCATCCGTCCATCAATCCATCCATCATCCATTCATCCATCCATCATCCATCCATCCATCATCCATCCATCCATCCATCATCCATCCATCCATCAATCCATCCATCCATCATCCATCCATCATCCATCCATCATCCATCCATCATCCATCCATCCATCCATCCATCATCCATCCATCCATCTGTCAATTCAGTCACCAGTTTTTTAAAACAGTTTTCTTTCTTCTTCTCCTGGAATAAGGTTTAATGCTGTAGCGTGATCGCCACCTAGTGTCCAAACTGAAACGTCCTCCAGGAGAAGCAGAACAATGTTAATGATCTGAACATTTGAGTTAGAACTTCTCCTTTAGAGAATCCATGTAACACTGCATGATATTAACAATCTCAGTATTTCCTGATACATTTTACAGTCTGTGATCTGGATCAGATTAATATTAATATATTCAAAACATAAAGTAGATCGTTTACGTATTTCTAAACAAATATGTTTAAATGTTTGAGCTGAAAATGTAATAAAAAAAATCAAAAGAATTGAATAAAATCAGAATCTAATGGATCCAAGCTTTAGTCAATGCTATTTGGTATCTGGAAGTTATTATTGATCCCAGCACTACTAGAGAGTCAGCTGATAACAAACGAGTCCACTCAGTAGAATTCATATTTTTACCAGTAAAACTAACGTTTATAAAGAACGTTTGTGTAACATTTACATGTGGTTCCAGTTAGATGTTCATCCAAACATCTGGAGTCCTTCAATTTCAAGACTTTTTATCTTTGTAGTATTTTTAAAACTGTTATAGTTGGATTTGAAGTCAAAGTTTAATTATTTATTAAACTAATACATTCAAACGTTTGGAGGGAAATAGTAATCAGATTACTTAATCCGTCTTTTGGCTCCTGCATTATCAGTGATCTTGGTCTAAAATGAGGATTCTGGCGCCGGGTCAGGAGGCGGGGCTTCACCCCACTTGTAAAGACACGATAACTTCACCTATTTTTCTTCCTCAGTTAACATTTCTTTGTTCTCCGTCCTGGCGGCGCCGGCGGTGTTGTGGCTTTGGCATTTAGCAGTCATGAGGTGAGCGGCCCGCCGACGGGGAGACGAGAGGAGGACGACTCCGGCTGGTAATTATGGAGGTGCGAGTTTCCCACAGAGGGGAGCTGAGCTGCATGTTAACCAGCTGCCGGAAAGGTTCCGGAGTCGGTTAATAAGCTGAAAGTTTCCTCCTCACCAAATGTCACAGAGAGGAAGACGAGGTGAGGCGAGGAGGGAAATTAACCTCAAATTAGTGAACGAGGAGGTGGAGCCCGATACTTTTAGCACAGAAGTGCTAACGCGGTCAGAGTCCGGACCCAGGCGGCTGTGCTTTAGCGTCTGACCGGGCTGTTGTCAAAGGTTGAGAACAGGGTTTGAATCCAAGGTTTAAGATGCCCCGCCCACTTTTCCCTCAGTTATTGGGATCGAATGGATGTAAACTGGATCTGAAGTAGAGATGGAGGCGGTGACCACACGCAGGACGGCGTCAGAATCAACCTGTGGCCGGGGGCGTGAGCGGAAACTTCTTAAACTTTAGGAAAACCTTTCAGAACCATCAGCTGTTACGATAACAGTTTTTTCTCGAAACGGGTCGATTAAAAAGAGAGGAAACGGGACAAACGGGACTGGGTCAAAAGCTTGAAACGATGATTTGTGGGGGCTTGTTCCGGCAGGGGGAGGGACTTCCGGCTATTAATTCTAGGGCGCCATGTTTGTTCTCTGTAGCCAGATTCTCTTGGCTGGTTCTGATCCGGTTCAGTGCAGCTGAACACGTGTATCAAAGTGACCCAATCATTGATGTTTGTCAACCAAGCGGGAAAAACACAAACAGGAGCAGGGAGGCTGTCAGTGAGGGTCTGCGGTTTGAATCCGATGCTTTTAGGCATCAATCAAGAGGAGCAGGGGGCCCGGAGTAGAACCCTGTGGAACACCGCTGGAGAAGTGACCAGAGCTGGACTCTTCCTCCATCAAGGAAACTATAAAGTTCATTATAAGAAATTGTGTGATGGAGCAAGTTTGTAGACCGGATCTGAACCTGAACCTGAGCCCAGAACTCACCTGTGTGTCTGAGACCACACCCACCCACTCTACAACTAACAACAGAACCACAAACTCCTGAACCTTCAGAACATTCAGAGAACGTGTGGAAACCTGCAGATGAAGATCCGTTTTCCTCCTCTTCATTGTCAAACAGCACCTGGAACCAGCAGGAAAGTCCGACCGGGCCAGAACTCCCTCACAGAACCGATTAAAAAAAAAACCCTCACCTCCCCACACGTGATTACACTGCTACTGATGGTGTTGCCATGGCGATAATTAACACTAATCACCAGAGGATTGTTGTCACCATGGCAACAGAAAGAGCAGCGAGGTTGTGGGATAGGATGGAGGGGGGGTGGGGGGGGGGGGTGCATTTAAAGACACTGGTCACCAGGGAGGCAGGTTGGAGGGGGGAGGGGGTGGTTAATATTCAGAGAGTTAAAGCTGTAGGAAGGAAATGAGGAAGAGGAGGAGGAGGAGGAGAGTTTATTCTGAAGGGTTTCTGTCTGAACACACGATTCCAGAAGCTTTAGTGTCATCAGGAGGAGATGGAGCTTCTCAAGTTCTACTCACTTCAGAGTACTGCAGTAAAACCTGCGTGTATCCATGACGACGTACACATAATGTAAAAAAACCTGTAAAAATCCAGTATTTTATATACAGATCTGCTTTTCATGAAGCAAAGATAAAAGCTTTTCTGGTGTTTTATGACTGTAGAAACTAAAGTAATAAAGAATACAACACAATATACAACACAACACAACACAACACAACAGTACTTCGTTGATCCTCAGGGAAGTTAATTAATTATTATTGCAGGATTTTAAATAATATCAAAGGCTGTGAGGTTAGATTATAATTTAACCCTGAAGAACACAAACTGTCAAACTTGGCTGATTAGTTTCTTCATTTAACTTTTTTTTCCTGGTTTTTTCTTTTTCTTTCTTTTTTTTTTTTATTTTCTGGGCACTTTTTATTGCTGCTAATCTAAATAATAATAATTTCAAGAAGTCTAATTAGCTTTGAAGGCCCAAAAGGAAGTTGTTCTTAAGTTCTTTGTGGTTAAATTTAGTACATCATAAATAATGTCACTATAAATAAATGTTCTATTGATTTATTCTTTTAATTTCGATTTTGAAAATAGTTCAGGAGAAAAAAAAAGACTGATTTTAACTATGAAATTTTTCAGAGTTACATATATGATTTGTTTAATTTTTAACTTTTATTAACTATTGATATCAATGACCCTCATAAATTAAATCAATATTTTTAAATAATAATTTGTAAAATATAAAATGAGGGATTTCCTGATGTTTTCTGATGTCTGGACGTTTTTAACTTTTATTCAAATGTTGGAAATTTCTGTCAGATTTACTAGAAAATCATAAAGTCATAAAACAAAAACCAAAAGGAGAATAAAAACTTATGACTGAACGATTCTCGGCTTGGAGAGTTTCTAAAACTGCGGCTGAAAGTCAGCCCAGAGGAACATGCTTTTATTTTGAAAGTTTTCTAGCCTGGCCCCCGACAGACAAGAACCCCACCACTTCCTGCAACATCCATCCCAAAGACAGTTCTGTGTTTGTCTCACAGAGAGGAGGTCGGACCTCATAACAACACAAACACATTCTCACTCTTAACTCCTCATATGTGGACGTGTGGTTGGGGCCCCCTTCCACGCCACTTTTTGATGTTTTGGTTGATGTTTTTTGACATGCTGGTTATTCCCATTAAATCACAGGTCCCAAATCTGTGGGCCGTGAACTGGTACCGGTCCAAAGGAAGCTTGGTACCGGGTCACAGACAAGGAACAAATGCATTCACTAATCAGGGGTCCCCAACCATTAGGACGCGGTCCAGTACTGATACCCCTAAACCTGGTACTGGTTCCTCTCCAGGGGCTGATGTAACGGGGACACCTAGCAAGTCAAAAACACGAGTTGGGGACACCCGAAACGTGACGTGGAGGGGCCCCAAACCCTTCGTCCATATTTGAAAAATTGGGAACATATAGTCGGGTCAGAACGACCCCCCTCCATTCCAGACCTGAAATACAGTCTTAAAGTTAGCAGCACATCAGAAGTGGACAAGCTCCGCCCAGAAATGGTCCTTTGGGCGGTCCATCATGTCAACCCCTCAATCAGGGAGGGGGCTGCTGAAAGGAGGAGGTCCTATACTGTATAATATAGACTGAGAACAGGCCCTCCGGCCTAGAATACTAGCCCTTCATTGGCATAAGTGCTCTCCGGCTCCACCTGCTGGAGATTCAACTCAACTCATTCAATTCAACCATTTAGAAAAATGAAAATACAAAGTTCCAGTGGATCCGGCGACAGGAGCAGAGTCTCACATGACCCAGCGGGGGTCGAGGGGTGGGGTGGGGGGGGGGGTAAACATGAGGGCTTGGGTTATGCCCCCCCATCAAGGATGGAAGCAAACACCAGGTCCTCATTAGGATAGGAGTCCATACTCGAGTGTGTGACCAACATCAGAATATTTGAACAAAAACATGCCGACGGACGTTGACGGTTCACAAACTCGTTCAGATGATAATTGAGAGTTTCACCCAGGTAAATAAAATGAGGTCACGACCTCTGTGTCCCATTGGACGACCTGATGGAGTGTGTGTGTGTGTGTGTGTGAGGCAGCTGGTAATTACACTCTGTGGTTTCTGTCCATCAGAGCAAACCTGGAATGAAACCTTCAAGCACTTGTCATTCCGGGGCCGGGCGTCCACTTCCTTCTGCTCCGATGCTCGCCTCCTTCATAAAGCTGCTCGTTAAGTTCAGAACAACAGAAGATCCGGTTCCCTCTTTATGACGGGCTGAGAGGAAACCCCCGCGGTTCCACTGACCCGCTTCTGGTTTCATACGCGACCGTTTTCCACCTCACTGATCTTACTGTCCGAGTAAATACAAGTCTGTGGAGTTACTTCCTGTTGGACTCGAGTACTGAGGCGTGTGACAGACAGGTCTCGGATCAGTCCGAGATGTTAGAGGACGCTGTGATCATTGAGAGAAACAACCAGTAAAATGTTCACGTCAGACTTCAGGAAAAGCTCCGGTCCAACGACCTGGAGACTCAAAACGAGACATTGTTGTACTTTAAAAATACTTCTTTTCTTTTTGTTCAGTAAAAGAATAAAGTTCTAGTCTAGACACAACTTGAACTCAAGTCATAAAATGGATGACTAGATTTGACTTAGCATAAAGTAAAAAGAAGTAAAAACACCAGTTACTTGTGACTTAATCAGAATTGAGTTTTTTGTCTCAAAAGGACTTGAAACATTCAACAGTAGGACTTGGACTTGTTCTTTTTTTTCCAACTCAAGTTATTATTGAGTTTTAACATCAAATAATATTACACAGGTAATATATGCAGCATTTCATAGGTCAAGTTAGCAAAACGAAAGAAAAAAACAAACAAAAAGAGAAGAAAAAAAATAAAAGAGCAAAATAGAACAAAACAAGACAGGGTTCTATTGTAGATCTAATTAATACATAAAAGTAAAAGCAAGTAAAGATGTTAGTTTCATTTGTATGACAAGTTAGAAATAAATATCTGATGTAATACCAGAATCACTCATGTTGCTGATCCTGTACAGTGATGGACTTGTTGTTCTTGACTCGGGAATTGACTTAAGACTTCCAGCTTTGACTTGGGACTTGCCTTTAATGAGTTGGGACTTGATTTGGAACTTACCTAATCTTATTTGGGACTTGCCTGTTTTGACCTGGGACTTGACAATGGAGTTCCCTTTTTGAATCGGGACTTGACTCCAAACGAGTCTGATATGTCTATGGACTTAACTCAGAACAAGTTGGGACTTGACTTTGGACTTGTCTGTCTTGACTTGAGACTTGATTTGAAACTTACCTGCTTTGACCTTTGACTTGACTCTATACTTCCCTGTTTTGACTTGGAATCTGACGCGGAACTTACTTGCTTCGATTTGGGACTTGACTTGGGACTTGCCTTCTTTGACCTGGGACTTGACTCTAGACTTCCCTGCTATGACATGGGATCTGATTCAGAAATTGCTTTAAGTTAGGACTCGACTCCGGACTTGTCTTTCTTGACTTGGGACTTCATTTGAAAGTTACCTGCTTTGATCTGGGACTTGAATTGGGACTGGCTTTTAATGAGTTGGGACTTGATTTGGAACTTACCTAATCTGATTTGGGACTTGCCTGTTTTGACCTGGGACTTGACAATGGAGTTCCCTTTTTGAATCGGGACTTGACTCCAAACGAGCCTGATATGTCTATGGACTTAACTCAGAACAAGTTAGGACTCAACTCTGGACTTGTCTTTCTTGACTTGAGACTTCATTTGAAAGTTACCTGCTTTGATCTGGGACTTGAATTGGGACTTGCCTTCAATGACCTGGGACTTGATTATAGACTAGCTGTTATGATTTTGGACTTGACTCTGTAATTCCCTGTTTTGACTTGGGATTTGACTCTAGACTTAAGAACAAAGACTTGAGATTTATGTGACTTGAGACCTGCAAAACAGTGACTTGTAGTTTATAACAGTTGATCAAAACAGAAGTAGTAAACTGACAGAAAAGAGACAAAAATGTTTTAAAATTTCTATATTTCACCAACTTTAGGAATCCTTTTTGTCTTCTAGAAAGGACTCGGGTTGTTCCTGTGGATGTTCTTCTCGTGTCGCGGTTCCTGTAGCCGTTCGTAGGAATGTTCTTTTTTTTTTTTATTCAACTTTGACCTCTGAATCGTTCGGGCAGGAAGACGAGTCTTAACTCGGTGCTGAACCGTTTGTAAGGAAATGAGAGCAGGATGAACATTTTCTAACAGGGCTGTCTGCAGCGCACACGCACGTGCACACTCACACGTGCACACACACGTGCACACACACGTGTACACACACACACGTGCACACACACGTGCACACACACAGATCTCCTCACTGATAATATATCCAGCCTTCCTGGCTGCTGAGGCCTTATTATCAGGGTTCATCTACTCTGATTCATTAAGCAGTCTGTTATGGCAAAGATCACACACTTTGTGGCGCACACACAGACACACAAACACACAACGGCTCCCAGCAGAGGCCGTTCAATAACAGAAACATACTAATTAATTGTAAAACTGACACACACTTTGTCTCTCTCTCTCTCTTTATCTGTCCAGTAGATCAGGGCTCGCTCGCCCTCAGCCTTGATAATTGCCTCAATGGCTGACATCATTACACTGAAGTGTGTGTGTGCGTGTGTGTGTGTGGTTGTGTTGGAGTGTGTGACGGTGATGATGAAGTGTCATCTGTTAATTAGCCTCCTTTTCTCTCTGTTAGCTCCTGCTGAGCGCTTTGATTAAAGCGGTTTACATGTTACCCTGTGATCGCCGCACACGCAGGCGTGCACGCCCGTGCACGTGCGCACGCTTGCGAGGGAGCGGCCCGCCGCGTGTGATGAGATTATTAAAGGAGGGAAAAGGAGCTCAGACTGAACTGTTGACGGGTGCGCATTTAAAGCTGCGCGGGACAAGAGAGCGCTGACCTGCGCTGACCCGCGGCGACCCGCGGCTGAGGAGAACCGGCGGCAGCTCCACGCCACATCGCCGCGCCATCGGAGCGCCATCGGAGCGCCGCTCTTCTGATCTCCAACCTGCTGCTCAAGGTGTTTGCTTCCTTTAAACTCTTACAGGTACAAAAAAAGTCTCAACTCAAACTTTAAGAAACACTAAAACAAAGATTTACAAGCAAAAAATAGAAAATATTAATTATATAAATACTGAGGATTAAACTTTAAGACACTAAAAAGCTCAAAAAGTTGTTTTTTTCGTGGTATGGCGCCTTTAAACTCCACAGATCCAGTCAATAAAAAACCTCTGCCTGAATTTCAATATTTTCTTACCTCACGTGTCAAAGTCAAGGCCCAGGGGCCGGATCCGGCCCTCCAGATAATTTTATTTTATTTTATTATTAATAAGCTGCTGAGCTGCTGCAGCCTTATGTCCCCTCCCGCCCTCTAAGATCAGCTGATCAGCTACTTCTGACTACTCCAAAAACAAAATCCAAACTTAGAGGAGATCGGGCCTTTGCTGTAGCTGCCCCCAAACTCTGGAACGATCTTCCAATGCATGTAAGACGGTCCTCATCATTGTCTGTTTTTAAGTCTTCTCTTAAAACCCACTTTTTAATTTGGCTTTTAATACTCAGTGAAGAGGTCGCCTCTCTTTTTATCCCTTTACACTCCATTTTCTCTTTTTAATGTGTTTTTTATTTATTTTTTGGTGATGTGTTTTTGTTTTGAGAGTGTAATTTTATAAACATTTCAATGTGCACTTTAAATCTATGTTTTTATCCTCTTTCTGTACAGCACTTTGGGTCTGTATGGGCAATTTAAGTGCTTTATAAATAAAGCTTATTATTATTATTATTATTAGTAATTAATGACTCGATGTTATCTTGAGCTCATTTCTAACTTGTATCATTTTGCCAAAATATATTTTCATGGAGAGTAAAATATTGAAAGTTATTTAAGGTTTGAGTTAATTTATTCTGGAATAATGTTCCTGACTTTTTATTATTCATATTTATGTTAAAAGTTACCGTTTTAAAGTTTTAAAATCAGCATTCTGCTAGATTTTTTTGGATTTATTAAGATTTTTTAGGCTATTTTGGAGTTTAGCTCACATTATAGCTACATTCTAGCAGTTTTGGCTAACTTAGGCTTTTTCAGGGTTTTTTGTGTACATTCGGAAGTTTAGCTACTTTTTCGTATATGCTAGCTGTTTCGGCTAACCAGGTTTTTGTCTTTTTTTTTTAATAGTTTTTTTTAGGCTAATTTGTCATTTAGCTAATATTTCAGCTTACCACCATCTTCAGCCAAATTCCCCTCCAGCATTCACACAGTTAATGCTATTTATTTAGTTCATAATTATGTGAAAAAGTTACAATTATAAAGTTTTAAAATGTTGTTTAGAGACATGTGTCAAAGTCAAGGCCAGGGGCGGATCCGGCCTCCGGGTAATTTTTCCGCCTCCAGATCATTTTATTTCATTGTTATTAATGGCCCAATGTTATCTTTCGCCTATTTTTTTCTTGTTTTTTTGACAAAATAAATTTTTTACGGAGGGTAAATATTGAAAGTCATTTAAAGTTTAACTTAATTTATTCTGGAATAATTCCTGCCTTTTATTATTCATAATCCGTTAAAAAGTTACAATTCTAAAAATTGGAATCCTGCTAGTTTCTTGGACTATTTTGGCATTTACTAAGAATATTTTTTCTGCCTATTTTGGAGTTTAGCTAATATTTCAGCTACATGCTAGATTTTGACTGACCTAGTTTTTATTTTTTTCGTTTTTCGGCTAATTTGTCGCTTGCTTTATTTTCTGTCTCTCAGCTTTAGCGTTTTCAGCTATTAGCTTGATGTTTTTTAAATATCATTTCAGCAACTTCACTATCAGCACTAGCACTTCAGCGGCCAAATTCAGCTTACAGCTTCACACTAGCATCACCACATGCTACATATCTAGTTCATAACTATGTTAAAAGTTACAGTTTTAAAAAATTAGTTTTAGAGTGTTCATTACATGTTTCTCCTGTTCGAGCCGTGACCTCAGGTCTGTTTTGGATTTTGGACCCTTGACTTTGACCCTCCAGTCATGCACCAGTTTTAATGCTTATTAATGAGTGAGAATGTTCTCCAAAAAAGAAAAGCATCCCATGTCGTCTTTACTGTCCACGTCTGTTTACGTGGTATTAATGTATTCAGGAATATCTGACAGAAGAATCCATCATCATCATGAGTTTGGACTCCTGACTGCTCCACAAATCTGCATTTTTCTCCTTACACGATCTCATTATGTGCACGTGTGTGTGCAGCGTGTTCCCAACAGCTGTTAGCATGCTCGTTTTACTGTTTACATACAGCGCCCGCGTGTAAATAGATGGGCGGTCTGAGCAGTTAATGAGGCTAATTAGAGATAAAAACACCACAGACACAGCTACACCCACTCCTGCACCAGCTGAGAGCAGGTGTGCAGCATCACTTACCATCTGACACACTTAAAACCTGGAGAAAAAAAAAAAAAGAACAGACACTCGCGTGTTTAATATTTGAGATGAAAAACCTCGGCAGGATGTGTGAAACCGAAAAAGGTGAGACTGACGACCTTTTCTCTCCTTTTTTTTTTTTGACTGAGAGCGCTAACAGGCTAACAGGCGCTAACGATCACACCGTCGCACACGTCGGGCGTGTCTTTAACAGATCCATTAGTGTCAGATTACTAACGAGTTTAGAATATTATTGGTGGTTTCATTAACGAGGCGACGATGAGCCGCGGCACCTGTCGGCACCTGTCAGACCCGCGCTTCCTGCCGGATGTTCCACAGATGACATTATAACTTATATGATGTCATCATCAGATCACCAGCTCTACCATTACAAATTTAAATCATCAATACCATCAAAGATTTTGTATTTTCACCTTCTTCTCTCTCCTCTCTTTACACCTCCTTCTCCTCCTCTTTCCACACCTCCCCCCCCTCCCCCCTCCTGTCAGATTTGGAGAAAGATCCATTTAAAATCTTTCCACCTCTGGACTCAAATCTAAATACTCCTGCAGCGGCGTCGGGCGATCGAGCCTGACAGCGACGGGGGGGGGGGGAGAGGGAGTGATTGATAGGAATATAACACTTCATCTCTCCATCCCTGTGTCTTTATCCCTCGGCCTCCGTCTGACAGACAAATTGATCGGAATATTGGAAAATAATCTTCCCGTGGAGAAGCTGTCGCACACGCGTGTTCCTGTCCGTGTGTGTGGAATCTACAAACGCTTTCATTTTTAGTTCAAAGTGCAAAAACAGAATTCAAGAGGAACAAGCGCAGATTAAAAAGAAAACACAAACTCTTTAGAGACGTTGTTGCTCTGGTGGTTTCCTTCTCTAATAAAATCCGCCTTCATTATCAGATACCAGGATCCTCACTTAACTCCAGCGTGTGATAACCTATCGTATGACAACTTTTATGTGTTCCATTTCAAATCTATAAAGTGCAGGAGAAGGATTAGAAGATTTAAGGATACACAATAATAGCTTTTTATTGGGAGAAAATATCTGTAAATTTCATGAGTTACTTACTGTTTTTATGGCTGCATTTTTGCACGTCAACGGTTTAGGAAAGTGATTTGGTTCCTGCAAAAACTCTGCAGCTTTAGGTTTTAGGTTGACCCTTTGACCTCTGAGATGCTGCTGGAGACTCTAAAATAACACAAACTCTTTGACAGACCATAACTCTCTGATTGTTTATACGATCAGTGTCAGCTTTGTGCTAAAATGGACAAAAAAACACATCAGAATCAGCTCATTTATGCATAAATAACTGTTTTTTTTAAGTCGTGTCTGTTTTGTTTCAATTAATCAAAAAAAAAAAAATGTTAGAGACAAATATTTACACAACTTTGTTTTATTAGTCACCTATGGTTTATTTGCACCAAAATGTGAGCAGTGAAGTGATGAGGGTTTTTGTAATCTAGTATTTGTAATGTAATTACCAAAAATGGAACTTTAATTTGTTTTGTTACTTTGTTAATGGCAAAAGTAATTAAGTATAAATTAAAAAGTGATGAAGTTTTCTCTTTGTCAAAATTCAGAACTAAAGTTAAAGAAAGATGTGTTTTATGTGGAACAATCTTAAACAATTAATCAAAGAAACCAAGTTACTATTTACATTCAAAACACTTGTTGAAAAAGAACAATTATAAAAATACAATAAGAGCCTCGTTTGTTGTTATATTGAGTTATAAAAACTTAGAAGATAACAAATTCCCAATATTGATGTCTATTTAACTCGTGTTTCACCTGCATAAACTGTACGCCCATCCTCGTATGTGTAAATGGTTGTACATGTATCTGTTTCTTGTATGTATTACACATAAAAGGGGCAGAAAAACAAGTTTACTTCATTCTGCTCTCTTTCATTTCCTCGACAAACGAGGCCTTTTGCTGTTTTAATCTATTATGTTTATGTTTTTGCTGTGGAAATGAATAAAAAAGAAAATAAATTATAAAAATTCATTGATGAATTTCCCTCAACACTGATCGCTTGTATGTTATAAGCAGGTGTAACTTCTATTAAACTTATACTTCACAATACACTTACCACATGCACAACAATGGTACGTTCCATTTTCATGACATCCCTCGAGGTGGACGTACAACCGAAATATAAGACATGCTCCTCCCACTTCTCTATGACCCCCCCTGACCTTCCGTACACGTGTGTGTGATTGAAGCATTGCTAATCTGAGAATTATGATACATTTGTGTGGTTTATGTTTCATGTTAAGGATGTAGTTCCATCTTCCACCAGTAGGGGTCCTGTGTGAATTTTAAAAACACATTTTTATTCAGGATGTCTTGATTCTGTGAGGTCAACCTCATGTTGTGTGTAGTAAAAAGACCAAAGTATGAGGTAAAGAAACATTGTAATGGTCTTGAGTCGGTGTCCCCACTTTCTGATGTGTGACCCCAACGAATCATGGTCCTCACAAGGAGACAACAACAAAAACAAGGGTTTGTCAACAAAACCTGCAGAAATAAATAAAAAACACAGAGTTTGTTTGTATTTGGGTTCGGGCTTTAGGAGTAACACAAACTCACATGCATCTACACACTGACACACACTGCCTTCAGGCCTGCTCATTAACACACATACCCAGAACAGCGTGTGTGTTAATGTTTGAAGAGATACGAGGGCGTGACCTCATCTGACCTTCCCTCTGGCACACACAGTCACTCACACACTGACGGTGGTCGTCCTCCACTCCACTGATCACAGTTTGATTCTCACTGCGCTGCACAGATGTCCATGTTTCAGATTCCTGTAGAGGAGAGAAGGGACTGCAGGTGCAGCCACGACCAACAGGGGGCAGTGGAAGGTTTTTCTGTTTTATTAATGTTTTGAATGATTAGCCAACGGCGAGAAAGGCTAACAGGAACCGTGCAAACAATAATAAGACCGTTTTTTAATTGGGAAATTAACCAATAATATTAGGACATTTAACAGACTCACGTCTGCCACCTAATGGCCAATAGATGTAATTGCATCTTAACAAATACTTGAAACACAAAATGTGTTTAAATATAATACATTTTTAAAAAGTGAAATATAAGCAATTAATAAATTTAAAACACATCAAAACTCTAAAATAAACAGTGACAATGTCAGCACGTAACTAAAATAAGACGCTAATTTAGTAAGTATTAGATGTAGCATCAATAGAATAGAATACATTTATTGCCACTGTTCGCTCAAACAATGAGATTAAAATCCATTTACATCATATCAGTGCAAAAACAATGTAAACATGTAGTTTATGAGAATAGTGTTAATACCAGAATTAAGTAAAACTTTACAGTATATTGCAGAAAACAAACAAATAAATAAATAAGAGAATAAAACCCATTTTGGCTCAAAAGAATGTAAAAGAAAGATGTTTTGAGTTGGGCTGTGAATGTTGACGCGTTAACACGAGCAGTTAATTTTTGGACAAAAGCGATGGAGAATGAACATCAATCTGACGCCTGTAAAACAGCGGCAGGACACCCGCTATGGAGGGCGGAGCTAAATGGAGCCGTCTTCTATTAGTAATTCAACGAGAAAACCAACCGTTGTTTTACTTTGTGTATGGATTGACATGAATTTTCAACAATGAGAACCATCGGCATTGTCTAAAAATTGCGGACACTCCGCGGTTCCCCGTCCCACCTGCTGACGTCCCGGAGGGTGAACAGTTCAGAGAGGACAGACACGCCCCCACCTGAAATCCAGCTGGATCAAACTTCTCCCAAAAAAAAAAAATGTTTGATTATTTTTCACAAACATAATAAAGAAAATTTATGAAATAAAAGTAAAAGCTGAAAGAAAGATTAAACAAAAACAATTTCCAAGAAAAATGTAAAATAGACAGCGTGAGAAATTTCTATTTCCTGGGCTGCTGGGAGCAAATTTTTTTGTATTTTCATTCAAAAACATGTTGAATATTTTGTTGACAAAATTGTTATTCTTGTGGGGATTTTTTGTGTTTTTTTTTAAATAAAATTACACCAAAAACTTTCTTTCTATGTTGTCAAACATTTTTTTTATTTCGTTTTTATTTATCTTGTTTTTTTTTTTTGTCTTTCTCTTGGCATTTTCACAAAAAAAAGAATCGATTTTTCTAAATGAATTTTCTGTTTTTGCCTGATTTTATGTCTAATGTGTGAATACTAACGGGAAAAATGACAAAATAAAGGTAGTGTCACATAGGAGAGTTTGTGCTTATTAAAATGAGACCAAATGAGCAGCAGGTAGTCTTTTAAATTGAAAATATAAAAAATTCAAATATAGAAAAAAAAGTTCCAAAGGGTAAAAATAAACTATCTAAAAATGCAATTTTGTGTGTGATTTAATATTATAATTATTTGCAGATAATAAGTGTAAGCAAATACTCTAGCTTAAAAAAAAAAAAAAAAAAAAGGCGATTATTCTGATTAATTTTTCCAGATTTGCGATTAATTAGTTAACTTTTGTAATTGAATTTTGGCCATAGTTTTAAATTAAAAATAAAGTAATAAAGTAAATGTACACATATACAAGTACATACAGTAGGTATGAAGGTAGAAAGTAAATGTAATTAAAGATTAAAGTAAACGTGTGGTCACTAAATCTTAATTTGGGTCACTTCCTTGAAGTTTCTTGGTCTGCATGTTCTGGTGGTCCAAACTTCTGCAGTGGAGGGAAAGACCCAGCAGAGGCTCCACTCCTTAAGACTTTTGGGTTAAAACAAACCAACCACCTGGAGGTCAAACAGACTTTATATCCGTTCATGGACAGCAGGCGTTCAGTTTCACGGTGCGCTCTGTCAGCTGCACAGCTGCGAAACCAAAAGCTCTGCAGAGGATCGTAAGGACTGCAGGAAGGAAGAGTGGGCGGGGCGCCCCCTGCCCTCGCCAGACTTAACGGGACCCCCCGGATCCTGGTGGATCCATCACAGTCTGATCACATCTTCTCGATCACCAAACGAGAACACAAACAAATGCTTCGAAATCATGGAATGTGTTCATTTGTCAGATTTTTGTTCATTTTTTTTAACATCTGACATGTTTCAGTTTCAATATTTAAATGTCTGGAATTGTTTTATTGCTTCCCCCGCATCAAAGTCGATCCTTGGTTTAAAGTCACGGCGGAGACGTTTCTTCACGTTGTTCAGAGTTTCAGGTCATTCCGTCGGCGGATCGTGTCACGTAGAACCAGCTGTGTTGTTTGAAATTTGTCAGCAGGGTCCCGTTTGATTTATCTGCTTTGCTCTTGTTGCTTCTGGCAAAAATAAACCAACCTTGAATCTCTGGCAGACCGGAACAAAGAGCAGCTCCCGCAGAAGTCAAATGTTTGCAGAAGAGGGTTCACCGGCGAGACGCCCTAAACCAACTCTTTAGTGAGCTGACGGCCACGGCGGCGGGTTCGGCGTGAAACTTGAGGAGCGTTTGAAGTTCCTTCGATTCCCACCGTTTATTGTGGTCGTTCGTGGAAGCGCGACACATGTCAGCGCGGATAAAGACGGCGGCCGGAGTGTAATCGCCTCTTCTGTCTGTAGTTCACGTCTGCAGCTCCGAGTGTGCGTTTGTGTGCAGCCGTAAGTGTTGTTAAGGTTAAAATGAGGCTATCTATCATGCAGAGATGTTCTTCATACAGACGGAGCCTGGAGGAAACGTTGACCGCGGCGTCGCCGTGGCGATATGTGCGGATGATGGATGGAGCTTCATAGCAGAAATCTCATTGTCTTGTTACGTCTCTATATCAGCTCTCTGTCGCCATAGCGACCGCGATCCATCACAACAAGAAGTCATTTGGGCTTCTGCCTCAGTGCCCAGGAGCAAGGCAGCGCGTCCTCCGCCGTGACCTTTGACCCCGCTAACTTCTGACTGATAAACTTTACTCCAGAGCCGGGAGAAGATGAAACTGAAGGAAGCGTCTTTAATGAGGAGATCAGAACCCAGACTTCTGAGCGTCTTAAGATTTCTTTCAAGCTCCGCGATCGTCTCTGCTCTCTTCAGGATCTTCTGATCACATTTCCCTGAAGAAGGAGAAGAGCTTCACATCCACATCTGATGGGAATTTTCTCCTTAGATTTGCTCCTAAACTTCTAGATGTTCCAGACGTTCTTATTCGCTCCTCCTTGCATTATTAGACATGTGGACAAACCTCGCTCGTTCTGGGTTGTGTTGGTGCGTTTTAAGTCACTTAAATTATAACAATACAGTAAATCAACTTTTTTTTTTTTTGGCTGTTGAGATCAATAAATTGTTGGTCGTTGCCACGTTTGTCAGTTGAAAAATAAACTTGTTTAATTCCTGAAATTACAGTAAAAAAATCGTCCATGTGCTGCCCCCTACAGGCTGAAACGAGGTATTACAGTAGAATGTTCTGGAAGTCTCATGTTATTTCAGAAGCTTCATCGTCCTCTGCAGCTCTAGAATTAAAGCCCCGCCCATCTTTGATTCTATAACGCTTAGCATGTTAGCTTTAGCATGGCTAAGTGGAGCTAACTCCAGTGGAGATGGAAGTTAGACGACAGTGGTTGACGTTTAATCCGGTGGACGCCGTCCTGGTGACGGATTTGCAATGGAACAACTGATTATTACGGACTAAAGGTCCAAATACCAAGACTATAAAAACAAACGTACATCAAAGGTCCAGTAATTATGCATATAAAAGTAATAAGACCGAAGGACAAATCACAGTGGAATCAAGTAAAAACACTGAAAGGCTTAAAAATGCGTCCACACCAGAACCTCCAGAGTGGAGAGTGATGGACTTAAATAATGTCTTTCTCTGAGGAATTTGGACGTTTGATAAAACCGTAAATAAAATGTCTAAAGAGAGCTGGAGACTGTGAATAAAGGCTAACATGCTGTTTGTTAGCCTTTATTAGCTCATGATGCTAGCCTCATTCTGGAGTATGAGCGTCTCTCCTCCCATCCCCGAATATTGACGTTGAGTTAAGGACCCTCCGCATCACTTTTTGACATTTTGGATTTCCAAAACTCGTCACTCTGTTGATGTGCTGGCTGGTGTCACATGTGGTACCGGATGAGGACTGGTACTCGGATCACTACTGGTACCCAAACCTGGCACTGGACGCAGCAGTGAACCTGAACCGGTACCGGGTTAGGGTACTGTGTGCTCCAGGTCCTGGTACTGGACTGGCTCCAGTTCGTGGCCCACAGGTTGGGGACCCGGGATTTATTGGGAAACAGCGAGCACGTCAAGAAAAGACAAGTTAGATGCGTGGGGAGTAAACTTGTTCTCCACATTTGACCCCTCGTCTGGGGGAGAGGTGAGCTGCAGACACAGCTGTGCTTTGGAATAATTTGGTGCTTTAACCCCCCAATCCAACCTAGTGTCAAGGGTTCAGTTTTTAGAGTCCTTGGTACGAGTTGGCCTGGATTTGAACTCCTGACCTTCCAGTCTCAGGGCAGACACTCCACCACTAGACCACTGAGCTGGTCTGTAAAATCCCTGGCATCACTTTATTTGGACCCACTCTCCATCTTGAAGCTGCAGCGTGGTTACAGCCCCCCCCTCCTTTAATTTTTCAGAGTTAAGCCCGCCTCCAACTTTCCTGTTTCTCTCCCTTTCAACCATCTTTTTTCCCCATTCTGATGCTCAGTTGGAACTCCAGAGCTGCTGCCGTGTGATTGGCTAATCAGAACTGTGCGTTAACGATCACGAACACCTTTCTGATACTGACGATCAAAATAATAAACCCTGAAGGAATTCCTCTTTCTGGTTTAGTTTTAAAGGACTAGTAATGGGCTGGGACAAAGTTAAAATGCATATCCAGATATATTCCATATGTTCTAATGTATCAAAAATAACAAATAATTACCGTTGACAAACGCAGGTTTTTGTAAAATTTGACAAAATCAACGACAAATTTCGCCCTGCTTCAGAAACGGCTCGATTTGGGTCACGTGACGTGTTGACGTCATATGGGTAAGACAGCGCCAGCAGCAGAATGCAGGCGGACCCAGCGTGTCTGCAGATACGTGTATGTGTGTGCGCTGCGGGAAAGTTGAATCCTATAAACGTCTGTGTTATGGTACGATGGAGTATTAGGGCCACAAAAAAGAAAAAAAAATTAAATTATGATTTTTAAAGTCGTAAATGTACGAGATTTACAATCGAAATGAGCCTATTGCGATGAACACTGTGACAGAACCAGACCGACTAAACTGTGAAAAGCTTCTGATTTCAACAGGTAAACTGAATGTTTAAAACATTGCACATGTTTGGAAGTTTCTTTGTTTGATTTGCAGTTTATTAATCATTGATGGTGGCTTGCAGGATCTCTGAAACCATCGACACGCGCAGCTGTCCACTTCAGTCATTTCTTCCTCCGTGAAAGATCAGATCTCATTCATTTCTGTGTGATGCTTTCATCTGAAGAGGAATCGTTTTTGGAATTTTCAGTGTACTTAGCTAACGTGACAGACTGTTGTCTTCCCCTTTTGTTGTTGTTGTTGTGTTGAAACGGGACGATTCACGTGGAGCTCTGTTTACATTCTCCTTTGGTTTCTGCGCATGTCAGAGACATGCAGTGAGGTGGTGAAAGAGCTTCCGGGTATGTGAATAAAGTGAATAATAAAGTGGCGGACGGTCCTGCAAACATGTCTCTAAGCTCTTTATTTTGCATATGAAACTCTGCATTACCGACCCGGATAGTCAGCTTCATTGATGATGATTTGATTTCGAGTTGCCAAAAGGTTCAGAATTTCTTTGTTTTTCAAACCGATCTGTACATAAAGCTTCACGAGATGCTCCACGTCTTCCAGCTTCGAGCATGGCTCTGATAAACTGACAGCTTTGGTTCTTTTCTCATTAAATTACGACTTTAAATCGGCATTCTCAGCGTCAGCGTCAGTATCATTCCCGTTGTGAGCTCTTACTTTACGCACTGCCGGCTCAGATTGATCGGGCTTTACAGTCCTCAAACCACAAACACCCGGCGCCTCTGAATCAGCGTCACTTTCAGAACAAATGTTTCCACAATCTGAGTCTGAAGACACAATTGTGGACCTTGAAATATCGCCGCTATCGCTAGCTCCGACACGCAAAGGAGAAGTTATTTTGCTTCTGTTACCCATGTGACGTCACACGCACCACGTGACCAAAACGGAGCGTTTTCCCGGAAGTGGAAATTTGCCTATGAATTGGCCGCAAAAAAGCCGTTTTATTTCAATATTTCTTGCTCAAAACACACCAAAACATTTGGAAATTGTAAATATAAGGCAAAATACAGTTAACACCGAAAATGACCCACAACCCCATTACTAGCCCTTTAAGAGTAGCAGGTCAGGGATCAGATGGGCGGGGGAGGGGCTTATTCCCCAACACCCCCAGTTTATCGTCCGGACACAGATGGGACAGCTTTGACTTTCAGACTGAGGAGAAATAATGCACTCATGAGCACACTGAAGAGCTTTGCAGCTACAAAGCTCTTAAAAAGCGCCTTGTTCCGGCCGGGGGGCCCCGGGGGGCCATTATCGGCCCCGGCAGCTGTCTGCAAAACACTCGTTCTGCCTCCTTCAGTCTCTCCGCTGATGTTGTGACCGCTGCGCGAGTCTGGAAACTTTCTCAGTTTGTGTCTTTACAGCACGCCGTGATGTCATCGCTGGCGGGAGCTGTGATTGGACGTCTGAATCAGAGATGAGCCGTTTGATTTGAATGAAGAGTTCATCTGCAGAGGTTTTATTCTAACTCCCCAGGAACGAGTAACCGCGGTAACCGTGGTAACCGCCCCGTCAGCAGAACAGCGTAACCCAATCAGCCCCTCCCCCAGAAACCGTAAACACAATAAAGATTATTACAGCTCGGCATCTTTATCAGTTTTGGGTTTATTGGAATAAAAACATGTTGTTGGAATAATGAAGAGCGTCTGCAGCTTATTGACACTTATTGCTTCTGTCTGTATTCAAACCAGCCGGCGCCTCATTGGTCGGCTTGGCACACTCCCCGCCTCCAGCAGGACGTTTGGATTTGGTTAGCATTTATTGATAGGATGCTCATATTTGGTTATGAGATATTCGTCGGGTTTTTCTCTTCAGAGGACAAATGCTTTATTAAGGTGATGCATTTACAACATTTTTGGGACGGATGCTCTGAAAACCATCCCAGGAGGAATTTAATATACAATAAAATCCAAGAGATTTGAATATTTCAGCACGTCTCACTAAATATGACAAACTAAAACGTCGTCAGAATTAGTAAAGCTGACATCACATCCACGGGAACAGGTCAGCCCCCCCAACACAAGTTCCTCATTCTCAGTTCTTCAGTCACATCCACTCCTACAGGGGTCGACCTGCATGGGTTCTATGAATTTCTGAGTTGCCCGGGTCCATGGAGGGTCATAGAAAAGCACCGTTCCCTTAAAACTCACAGGACATCTTGAAAATGGAACGTACCATTGTTGAGGTGTAGGGTAAGTCAGAGTATCGTTAAGTATTGGAACGGCTAATGGAAGGTACACACATTTAAAGGGTTAAACACAGTTGGACTCTGCCCTCAATCCAGATGTTAAAAATGCCCCCCAAAAAGGGGGCGGGGCTACAATGCATTTGAGCGTAATGACATAAATCAACGATGCCAGTGACAGGGGATACAAATTCTGGCATGGGATACATATGTTGGTTTGCAGGACCCGTGTTTAAGCGCTAAAATGATGCTAGCATCATGGCTAATGAAGGCTAATGTATCAAGCTAACAATCCCAGGTGAAACGTTCATTCTAAATCCATCACCAGGACGGAGTTTGCTGGATATAAATGCCAGTTGGACTGAACCACTGTCACCTGTCAGCCAGTCGAGTTTTGACGACTGAAGGGAGAATGCTAGCGCTAACACGATAACAACGACTGCTACAGAATCAAAGATGGGCGGGGCTTTAAAACTGGAGCTGCAGAGCGTGATGACGTGGGACTTACAGCAGTTGACCAATCGATAGAAAAGTTTCGCTTGATCGAAAACCTTTCCAAAAATGATATAAAACCAAAACTCCCCTCGCTTCTGGTAAATGGCTGTGATTTATTTGATACCAAAGTAAATAATCAATCTACACGACAGATATTCAACAAAGTATTGTTTCCATCTCTTTCTTCCCGAAGTTCAATCTTTAAATATTTTTCTAAAACTGATGTAGAATATTTAAGATCCTTCTTCTTTAAGCTTCCTGTTGCCCCAAAAGCCAAAAAAAAGATGATTAATGATGTTTATCCATCTTCTGACTTTCTATCAAAACGTTTTGGGTTTGAATTTGTTAACTTCACTTTCTGTAACATGCATAATAAAACAGCAGAACATTTATTTTATGATTGTATATTTATTTCAACTTTTAGGGAGGATTTGTTTCATTGGTTTACAAACTTTCTGCATGTTCCTGAACTTAAAAAAGAAAATGTTTTATTTGGTTTGATTATAAAAAATGAATTGCATTGTAAAATAATTAACAAAACAATAATACTCGGTAAATTTTTTATACTTAAAAATAAGTCCACACCAAAATTTTGTGTATTTGGTTGGAAACTGCTTTAATTTTTCTCATGTCAAGACCAAAATTGCTGTGAAAATGTACAATGAAGCAGAAAATATTGGACTTTTAAAAAATCTATAGCTTCTTTTTGTCTTAATATTATTTTTGTATTTTATATTTTGTATATTATGAATTTTTTTTTCCTCTTTTTTCTCTACACGCATCTCTCTTGTTTGAACCTGTATGTTCTTGTATTGTCCTTGAAATTGTTAATAAAGACACACACAAAAAAAAAAAAGGTTGACCAATCACAAATTTCCACTGTAATTCCTTGTTTCAACCTGTAGGGGGCAGCACACAGACGAAACTTTTAAAGTAACAGACAAAAAAAAGAGATTTTGAGTTTGGTTAGCCTTTAAGACACAATGCTGTCTTAACGGTGTGTTTACGACACGCATACATGGTGTCACACATGTTCAGATTTTAGTTATATATTTCCAAATTGTTTGTTAAAAACACTATAAGGCCTACATACATTTTAACCAAAGTGTTTTTGAAATGTTTTGAAAAAAGAAAAAAAATAAATAAAAAAAAAAAAACTGTAAATAGACCAGGTAACAAAAAAATGTCGTAGAAAGGGGTGGGACCAAAAAATAAATTTTCTTCTACCCACTCCGTTTCAAGCACAATGTTTGCTTCACTTGTATATTTGTATTTTTTTTTTCCAATTTTCTTATATTTGTATTTTTAGATTCTTACGTTTATTTAGTATTTTTGTACTTTTAAATTCTTATATTTGTAATTTTCAAATTCTTATTTTATTTTCATTTTGTGTTTGAAATAAAAAACAATAAAAAAAAATTAAAAAAAATTAAGGCCTAAAAGTTTTTTCCATAACATAAGATCTCCTCATGCCAAACAGGCAGTGTGTTTGGCAGCCATTTTGATTGAATGCTTCAAAATCTGTCTTTGTAAAAGAGAAAAAGGCTTAAAAAAAAAAAAAAAAAAAGTTAAAATTTGATGAACATCATGAAAAATGATGTTCCAAAACAGTCTAACAGAATGAACCCTGAAGTGGTGGAAAGTGACCCCGTCCTTCTTTTAACACGTCTTTTTTTTTTTATTATAGAGAACTTTTTTAAATCAAATGTTTAGATCGGAGTCAGTTTGCTGCGTTTGTCAGAAAGTTCTGGACAGAGAGAACTGCTGAGATCTGACAGATCCGGATGGACTGACTGATCAACACCAGAGAAGCTTCGCCTACAGCTTCCCACAGACCACACACTCGTGTTCAGCTCATTCTTGAAGACAAAAGCATCAACTCTTCAAACCCGTCAACACATGAAGTGACTCTGCTGCCGCTGCATCGCCCGCAGCAGCAGCAGCAGCAGAGATGTTGTTGTCACGTTCTCCTGCAGGTTCTTCAAACGTTCTGCCGTTCCCGTGCCTGCAGGCCGACCGTTTCCGTCTGCCTTCAAACGGGAAGCACCGTCTGCTGTCAGCCGCGATCCGACGCCCGCTGAGTGACCGAAACAGCCGGCAGCCGGGTGGCTTTGAATGCAACATCAGTGGAATCACGTTCAACACGCGATTAGACAGCGAGACGCACACACCGGACGGATGGAGGATGGAGAACATCTCACATTTAGAATTCTGATGCACGAAGGAATAACACTCACAGAAATGCATTAATAATGTAACAACAGTGATGGACGATGAAAATGTATGAGGAGGAAGTGAACAAATGCAGACAGAAACAGAAATCATAAAGATCTCCTTCATCCGTCGTCTTCAACCAAACGTCCCCAAGACAACTTTATTAATCTTTAAAAATCTTTAATTCTGAACAAAATCCTGCAACCTGAATGTCTTAAAAGATATTTTTCATGTTGATCTGAAGCCTCTGTTTCCAAAATCTCCTCTGAGTGGGCGTGGCTTTTGGAGCTCCGCCCCTGATCCCCCCTCTGTGTCTCGGTAGCATAAATCTTCACAAAAAAATCCACGAATCTGATCCAGCCATATGGTTCTGTCACTTCAGATCTTCATGGACCGAGCTTCCTCCAAAATCCTGATTCTATCTCCTTCCAGTGGAGTCTGGTGGAGATTTTCCAGCGTTCTCAGGACTGCTACCGTAAGTATTGGATGAAACTCACACCAAAAATCCAGTGACGGCTGAGCACAGAAATGTGAACGGCGGCTCATTTGACTGCAGTCAATGTGAAGGTAGCATCTTCTCTTCTCCAGAACCTGAACTAGACACGCTAGCCGGACCAGATGAGGGTTTAGTGCATGTGCAGCAGAAAGAAGATCATTCATGAAAAACAGAGTCTGTCCAAGACTGTTGGATTGATTTAAAGGAATAAATTTCTGATGACATCTGTTCTCTTCCTGAAGATAAATGACAAACAGACATAATAAAAACTCTAAAAACAGGACGTATCGTCTGAAAACTTCAAGTCTTTTTTTGAAATGTTTCATTAAATATCCAGAGTCGGGGGATGGGTATCGTCTGGATTTTATTTGATCCATCCGGTACTGGTACCAACTTGGCACAGAAATCTGGTATTGCTCCTTAATACGTCTGGATATGAAGAAGAAAATCCTGGTTGTACATTAAAATTTAGAAAACATCTCTATATATTGTAAGATTTCATAGAAATCTTTTTAGGGGCTGAGCAATATAATATATATAAATACATATATATATATATATATATATATATATATTACATATATATATATATATATATATATATATATATATAATATATATATATATATATATATATATATATATATATATTATACATATATATGTATTTATATGTATATATACATATATATGTATATTAAAATAATATGTACATACATATATATAATATATATATATAATATATATATATAATATATATGTATATATGTATATATATATATATAAATATTACATATATAATTATAATATATATATATATATATATATATATAATATATATATATATATATGTATGTACATATATATTTATATATACATATATATGTATATATACATATATAAATACATATATATGTATATATATATATATATATATATATATATATAAATACATATATTTATATATATATATATATATATGGGCCTCCTATAACTGATTGGTTGATCAACAGGAAGCAGTGTCGGCTACCCATCATGCTTTGCTGCTGTACGGTGTGTTCAGGACGCGTTACCATGGTTACGGCTGTGTTTCGGGACGTCGGTGTCACTTTGATTGAAGTCACCTCTGACGGCGTCGCTGCTGTTTGGATGCAGAAAAGAAGTGTGTTTAAAGCTTATTGACAAAGAAAGAAATCAGTCGCACACCGACACACTTTACACACACTGACACACACTGACACACACACTGTTGCACTCCTGACATTTGTCTTTCATCATCATGTAAAGGTCACAATCCGGCTCTCTGCCAAACACACTGGCAGCGTTATTGGCATCACTGTGCACACTTGTGTGTTTGTGTTTCCATGACTTTGCCGCTGATGGTTAAAGTTGTGAGAGAAGATAAGATATATAATAATAGCAGCTCCTGAAGTTTATTAAGATTTGGATTGTTTTCATTTCCACAGCGTTGTGTGTCTAAAGTATTTGTTACCTTATTAACTTAAGCGTGACTCCTCCCAGTAAAGCTTCAGGACCGGGTCTGGTCGTGACGGGTCTGCAGGTCTGAAGCGGTCCGGCTCGAGTCCTGCAGCCGGACGAACCGGGTCAATACATTACTGTGTTGTGTACATTTTCCTTAATAAACAGAGTTTTGTCTCGTAGTTTATTGCTTTAATTTTATAAACTGTCGATTTATAACTTAAGAAATCTATACTTTATTATTGTTAATTATTAACTTTTTTTAACTCGTAATTTATTCTCATAAAACTATGACTCTAGTTCTCTGTAGTCATTTATGAATGAATAATGTTGTATAAATATTTGTTCCACACCTCCGCAGATGCAGACAAATGTTTCCTCCTTCATTGGTTTGGTTTCTCTCAGCTCAGAACAAAATCCTGAAGAGGACAAAACCCACCTGGACGAGTCATCAATTTGGGGCCGGGGCTGTTACCTGGAACAAGTTCTGACCCGGACGGGAAAAGAATTGAGGCCGAAAAGTGACTTCTCCGTTCATTTGTTCACAGGAATGATCGTCATCGGATCAGAACCAGCGACATCAGAGACTTCTGCATGTCGACTGTTGGACCATTTGGACCAAACTGCTGAAGGTTCTGCTGGTGGTTCTGGTCCCAGATGCTGAATATCTATAAGAACCACACCAGCTTCTCTGAGAAGAGGTACAACCGGACCAGAACCGGCTGGGTTCTGGTTAGGAACACAGCTTGAGGCCCAACCTCCTTCCTCCTCTTCCTCTTCCTTCTCCTCTTCCTCCTCTTCTCTTCTTCTTCTTCCTCCTTCCTCCTCCTCCTTTTCTTCCTCTTCCTCCTCCACCTCCTTCTTCTCTTCCACCTCCTCCTCCTTCCTCCTCCTCCTCCTCCTCCTCTTCCACCTCCTCCTCCTTCCTCCTCCTCCTCTTCCTCCTCCTCCTCCTCCTCTTCCGTCTCCTCCATCTCCTCCTCTTCCTCCTCCTTCCTCCTCCTCTTCCGTCTCCTCCATCTCCTCCTCCTCCTCCTCCTCTTCCATCTCCTCCTCCTCCTCTTCTTCTTCCTCCTCCTCCTCTCTCTCCCCTCCTCCTCTACTTCTTCTTCTTCCTCTCCTCCACCTCCTTCTTCTCTTCCTCTTTCCATCTCCTCTCTCTCCTCTTCTCCTCTCCTTCCTCCTCCTCCCTCTTCCTCCCTCCTCCTTTCCTCTCCTCCTCACCTCTCCTCCTTTCTCCTCCTCTTCCTCCTCCTCCTCCTCCTCTTCTCTCCTCCTCACCTCCTTCCTCCTCCTCTTCCTCCACTTCCTCCTCCTCCTCTTCCTTTCCCCTCCTTCTCCTCGTCTCTCTCCTCCTCCTCTCCTCCTTCTCCTCCTCCTTCCTCCCTCCTCCCCCTTACTCCTCTTCTCTTCCTTCCTCTTCCCACTCTCCTCCTCCTCCTCCTCCTCCTCCTGTTCTTCTTCCTCCTCTTCCCCTCTCCTCCTGTCCTCTTCTCTCCTCTTCCTCCTTCCTTCCTCCTTTCCTCCCTCTTCTCTTATCCTCTCTTCGTCCTCCTCCTCTCCTCTCTTCCTCCTCCTCTCCTCTTCTCCTCCACTCCTCCTTCTTCTCTCCTCTTTCCTCCTCCGTTTCCTCTCTTCCTCTTTATTCTCCTCTTTCTTCCCACTCCTTCCTCTCCTATCCTCCTCCATCCTTGCTCCTTCCTCCTTCCTCCTCCTCTTGCCTCCTGGCTCTCCTTCTTCCTCTCTCCTCTCTTCCTCCTCCTCCTCTTCTTCCTCTCCCTTTTCATTCCTCCTCCATCAACTTCTCCCTCCTCCTACCTCCTCTCCATCTCCTTCTCCTCCTTCTCTCCACCTCCCCTCCTCCTTCCTCCTCTTCAACCTCTCTCTCCTCTTCCTTTTGTTTTAACTGTCCCCTTTCCTCTCTCCTCTTAATCCCTTCCCTCCCTCTTCCTCCTTCCTCCTCCTCCTCCTCCTCCTCTTCCTCCTCCTCCCCCTCCTCCCCTCCTCCTCCTCCTCCTCCTCTTCCTCCTCCTCCTCTTCCTCCTCCTCCTCTTCCTCCTCCTCCTCCTCCTCCTCCTCCTCTTCCTCCTCCTCTCCCTCCTCCTCTTCCACCTCCTTCTTCCTCCTCCTCCTCCTCCTCCTCCTCCTCCTCCTCCTCCTCCTCCTCCTCCTCCTCTACATACCAACCTCGTTTGGAACTCTAACTTTCATTTCCTTCGCCTCCGTTCGTCCCTCCTGGTTTCTTTTCATTTTTCCGTTCAAACTGATTTTCCCTCTCAGTGGGGGAGGGGTGGTGTGTGTGTGAGCAGTATTATGGTATGCATCGCCGTGGTGACAGGTAATGGGAAATTGATTGTGACAAAACGACATTACAGACGGACATTTCCATAAGAGTTTATTTACGTGGCGCTCCAGCGGGAACATCATCTCTTTCATATTCCGCTCCGCGTTGCCGCGGCGCCGGAGCGACGCGGGCAGGTTGCCGCGCCGCGGCCTCCAGGGGAATCGAACCGGCAGCGTCTGCTAACAAATGAACAGCCCGACCAAACCGACCGCAGTCATCGTTTTATTTAACCTGAGCAGCGCCGCCGCCGCCCCGCGCGCTCTCCAAATCAACAGTTAATTTCATTCCCATGATTCCTTGCTTCACAGCAACGCCGGGCCTTTGGCGCTGGTTTATTGGCAGATATGAAGACGCGGCGGGCCGCCACAGTGCAGTAATTATGGCTGTAATAAGTCAGTGTTGTCCATGTAAATGGAGAGGAATGGCGTGTGTGTAAACAGACTGCGAGGCGGCACAGGGGCTGATGGGAATTCAACCGGGAGCTGCGACTGCTTCTCATTAATGTTCCAGAAAAATGTGTTTTTATCCAATCAGCTGCAGCGCCGCGGCGCCGCGGGAACAAAGTTTCAGTCTGTGGAAGTTCAGTGCAGAGATGACGAGTGAGGACGAAGGAGGCGGGTCCAGGAAAGTCTGGATTATTGTTCTGGAGCTGTTTAGTCTGGATTGTTAGTCTGGGAAATGAAGGAATCTAATTTTTACTTGGATTTATTATTATAAATCTGAGGATTTACTCATTTCTGGATTATAATTTTGTGGTACAGTTCAAGTCTGGGTTAATAATCTGTGGACTAAATAATATCCAGCTGGTTTCTAATACTTTTGGAGTAAATTTATATTATATATACAGTATCTCACAAAAGTGAGTACACCCCTTACATTTTTGCAGATATTTATTTATACCTTTTTCATCTGACAACACTGCCAAAATGACTTTTCGACAAAATGAAAAGTAGGCAGCGTCCATTTTGTGTAACAGTGTAAAGTTGTTTTTTCAGAAAAATGAATCATAATAGGGAAATTAAATAGCCAAAAACCTGGTAGTAAAAGTGAGGGGTGCACTCACTTCTGTGAGATACTGTATATAGATATACAGTATATATATATAGAGAGATATAGATACAGATATATAGATCTGATGTATATATAGATCTGATATAGATCTAACTGATGTGATCACACATCAGTTAGTTTCAGGTTTTTCTGCCATCAACTCAGTCTGCTGGAGGAAAAGAATCCAAATGTGAGGAGAAGTCATGATTAGAGATGCAGGATGAAGCAGGACTGAGAGGTAGAGTTGTAGTTATAATAACCAAAGGCACCAAAAACACAAACAAAAAAACTCAAAAACCCAGTAAAACAGAGAAATGTTAGCAACAAGTACCTAAAGTGAAAAAGACAGCCCGACACTGTTCAGTTCAGTTCTGTTCAGACGAAAGTGCAGGCAGCTGTGCACCAGTCCACAGAGAACCCCAGAGTGAGTGGGCGGAGCCTTCCAGGAGAGGCCACAGCGGCCTGCAGAGAAACAAAAAACTGGTTTGGTTCTAACAGACCGTCACAACAAGTTAAAACAACTTTTGTCAAAATGGCGACATTTTTAGTTTTTAATCACCATAGCAACCATTTAAAGTTTTTATCACATGGAGGTGATTAAGACAAACTGTGTCTGTGTAATATTTAGAAAATCAGCAAAAGCACAATTTTGGATTACCACGGCAACAGAGGTTTTTCATGGAGCTAAATCGGGGTCAATATTAACCGAAATCGGAACTGAGGATACCATCCTCATCGATTTTGATTGGTCCTCGTGTTAGCCCCGCCCCAACGCGCCACAACGGGGCCAAAAGTTTTGAAACTGAAACTTCGAGGACCGTAAACGAAAAAAAGCTTTGAAACTGAAAAAAAAAAAGTTTTGATATTGAAATTTTGAGTTTTGGAAACTAATTTTTTCGGCCAAACATGAATATTTTTTTCAAAATATTTTATTTCGGTTTTAAATAATATTGACCCCGATTTAGCTCCATAGTTTTTTTGCTAACCACACCAACATTCCTATTATGTTCCTTTCGTTTTGTTCAGCTTGATCCAACAAAACGAACTGAATAAAATGTTCACAACATTCCGATTAAAGATATGCGAGCGACAGGGAAACGCCTCTTTTGCAAGTTCTCAAGTCGCTTTTCAAAATGTACAAACTTTAAAACCAACTTTGTTTCAAGTAGCCTCCCATCGATGGAGGGAGGAGGCGATAGATTGAAATCCCTGAGAGGAGTTTTGTAGGAAGCGCTACACGGGAATTAATTTTTTAATTCAAGATGGCGGCCTTTCCAGAGGTCAAAGGTCAATGGAACTTTGTGATTTAAGCTGGTTGCATGTGTGAGATTTCATGAAGATCATTCAGACAAAAGCTGTTATTTTTCAGAACGATGGACAGACAGAAAGAGAACAACCTCCTCGTCTCCTCGGTTGGTGTTGGGGTCTCTGATACTCCGACACCCCCGTCCTGCAGGAGGCGGAGCTCCACCTGTTTGACTGACTGCAGGTGACCTGAACAGGTGAGTTCAAGCGCTCCTCGTCTGCTCACATCCGTGTCGAAGTGACATTCTGTCAGCGACGGTCGCATTCGTCTGCATCATTTATGAAAAGGTTTACAGATTCATGAGGGGGCGGGGCTTCTGCATCTCTCACTGGGAGAAAACTGACACCAAACGAGGCCTAATGACCTGGATGATGGACTCAAGTCACAGATGACCTGCTCGCGTGTCTGCAGCGATCCTGAGAGAAAGAAACGGAGAAATGAAGACTCCAGTCCTGAACCCGAAGGTTCAAGAGGCTCATCTGTAGCTTGAGGAGAAGGATGGACGAAGACGAGAAGTTCTTCTAGAACCATTTCTAGGGTTCCTGCAGACTGGACTGGTCCTGCTGTGACCTCTGACCTCCTCCATGTTGAAGGAGTCTTCATGATAAAGACTGAAAGGTATAAATAGAGACAGCAGAGCAGATGCTGGATGTGAGTCTACATTCACACTAGGGCTGCCACGATTAGTCGACTAATCTACGACTAATCGACTATTAAAATAGTCAACGACTAATTTAATAGTCGATTAGTCGTTACTTAATATTATATGGTGTCAGAGTGTAGTAAAGTTGAAAGTTATAATAACTTTCTGCTAGCTTTTTAGACTATTTTGGCAATAATTATTATTATTATTAGCTAACCTCAAACTATATGCTAGCTAATTTGGCTATATAGCATTTTTAAAAAAAATCTTTTTTAGGCTAATTTGAGTTTAAGCTAATATTTTTGCTACATGCTAGCTGTTTTCGCTAATTTCGCTCTTTTTATTGCTTTATGTGCTATTTTGGTATTAAGCTAATATTTCAATTACATGTTAGCTAATTTGGCTAATTTAGTATTTTTTCTTTAGGCTAATTTTGGGTTTTAGCTTAATATTTTAACTACATGCTAGCTGTCTTGCCCTAATTTAGGCTTTTTATTGCTTTATATAGGCTATTTTGGTATTAAAGCTAATATTTCAATTACATGCTAGCTAATTTGGCTAATTTAGTATTTTTCTTTAGGCTAATTTTGGGTTTAGCTAATATTTTAACTACATTGCTAGCTGTCTTGCCTAATTTAGGCTTTTTTATTGCTTTATAGGCTATTTTGGTATTAAGCTAATAATTCATTAACATGCTAGCTAATTTGGCTAATTTAGTTATTTTTTCTTTAGGCTAATTTGGGGTTTTAGGCTAATATTTTAGCTACATACTAGCTGTCTTGCCTAATTTAGGCTTTTTTTCTTTATAGGCTATTTTGGTATTAAGCTAATATTTCAAATATTTTAACTACATGTAAGCTGTTTCAGTTAATTTAATTTTTTTTCTTTTAGGCTAATTTTGAGTTTAGCTAATATTTTAACTACCCATTTTTACTAGCTGTTTTTGGGCTAATTTAGGCTTATTTTGCTTTATAGGCTATTTTAGGTATTAAGCTAATATTTCAATTACATGCTAGCTAATTTGGCTAATTTAGTATTTTTCTTTAGGCTAATTTTGGGTTTAGCTAATATTTAAACTACATGCTAGCTGTCTTGCCTAATTTAGGGCTATTTTGGTATTAAGCTAATATTTCAATTACATGCGAGCTAATTTGGCTAATTTAGTATTTTTCTTCAGGCTAATTTTGGGTTTAGCTAATATTTTAGCTACATACTAGCTGTCTTGCCTAATTTAGGCTTTTTTTCTTTATAGGCTATTTTGGTATTAAGCTAATATTTCAAATATTTTAACTACATGTAAGCTGTTTCAGTTAATTTAAGTTTTTTTTTTCATTTTTTAGGCTAATTTTGAGTTTAGCTAATATTTTAACTACGTACTAGCTGTTTTGGCTAATTTAGGCTACTTTGCTTTATAGGCTATTTTGGTATTAAGCTAATATTTCAATTACATGCTAGCTAATTTGGCTAATTTAGTATTTTTCTTTAGGCTAATTTTGGGTTTAGCTAATATTTTAACTACATGCTAGCTGTCTTGCCTAATTTAGGCTTTTTTATTGTTTTATAGGCTATTTTGGTATTAAGCTAATATTTCAATTACATGCTAGCTAATTTGGCTAATTTAGTATTTTTCTTTAGGCTAATTTTGGGTTTAGCTAATATTTTAGCTACATACTAGCTGTCTTGCCTAATTTAGGCTTTTTTTCTTTATAGGCAATTCTGGTATTAAGCTAATATTTAAAATATTTTAACTACATGTAAGCTGTTTCAGTTAATTTAAGTTTTTTTTCCATTTTTTAGGCTAATTTTGAGTTTAGCCAATATTTTAACTACATACTAGCTGTTTTGGCTAATTTAGGCTATTTTGCTTTATAGGCTATTTTGGTATTAAGCTAATATTTCAATTACATGCTAGCTAATTTGGCTAATTTAGTACTTTTCTTTAGGCTAATTTTGGGTTTAGCTAATATTTAAACTACATGCTAGCTGTCTTGCCTAATTTAGGCTTTTTTATTGTTTTATAGGCTATTTTGGTATTAAGCTAATATTTCAATTACATGCTAGCTAATTTGGCTAATTTAGTATTTTTCTTTAGGCTAATTTTGAGTTTAGCTAATATTTTAACTACGTACTAGCTGTTTTGGCTAATTTAGGCTATTTTGCTTTATAGGCTATTTTGGTATTTAGCTAATATTTCAGCTACATACTAGTTGTTTTGGCTAACTTAGGGTTTTTTCAGTGTTTTAGGCTAATTTGGAATTTAGCTAATATTTTAGCTGGCTATCAGCTTCAGCAATTTCAGCTGTCAACTTCAATGTTTTATAGCTATCGATTTCAGCATCTTCAGCTGTCGGATACAGATGACAGCATTCACACTAGGATTATCGCAGATAATTTAGTTAGATTAAAGCTAATGATGCTTAACTTTTGTGCTTTACATCCATTTTATTCATGACCCGATTAGTCGACTAATCGGAAAAAATAATCGGTGATTAGTCGACTATTAAAATAATCGTTTGTGGCAGCACTAATTCACACCAGCATAACGGTGTGAAAACAGGAGTTTTGACGACATCTGACGTCTCGTTGGAAGCCGTCGCTCAGACATGCATCTCTGACGAAAGTTCTCAAACGCACTTGAACGGTTTCGGCTAAATGACCGAACTGGACTCCTGAACCTCCTCCTCTTCCCTCCAGCTCGTCTGAGGAGGTTCATAAACTGCAGAAGCTTCAGCTCCAAACAGATCCGGATTCCCCGCCGCCGACGGCGGATTTCCTCCCGCCGCTGCAGGAGCCAGCTCCTCGTGCTCAGCAGATCAGAACAAACTTTGACTCGGGAGCGTTCCCCGCGCGGGAGGTCAAGCCGAGTCCTGCAGAAAACTGCAGATTCCGTGATATTTGCTGCTATAATTTGAGCTGTCAGCCCGTCTGCTGTCCACACCTCCTCCCCTGCTCCGCTCCTCACTGGGTCATTTGTCATGAAGGAAATCACGGCTCAAATCTTCCACGGCGGTAATATGTCTGTCATTCAGCCTCCTCCCCCCTCACTCGTCCACCCCCTCTCATCTCTGCGTGATGCTATCTGAGGAGAGGAGGTGACAGTCTATCAGAGCACCTCCTCTCTGCTCCCCTGATAACACTCCACTGCTTATAATGTTAAGAAGATGATAAGAAATAATAGTCTTTCTCTTTTTCATGTTGGAGTGGAGTGCCGGGTTCGAGGAGCCGACATCCATCACCTGCTATTTATCAGCTGTGAGGCTGCACAAGTTTTAGAAGTGAGGAGCAAAATAATAACTGAGGAGAGAAACAATCAGCAGAAAGATGCAGGAGCAGAGTTATTAGATTAAAGCGGCTCTGACAGCCCCACTCTGCTGCTCTCGTCCAGGTTTTATCAGCGGATGCATCCGGAAAAAACAGCTCTGCGATGGAGGCGGCGATGGAGCGGCGGGCGCGCGGCGGAGGAAACCGGACCAAATCAGTTTCTCTGCAGCTCCTTCAGAGTTCTGCAGGAAAGGTCATCCGGACTCCCAAAATATTCCTGAAAGGCTTTCCCTAAAACTTTCAGAACTACGGAACAAAAAGACTTCTGCTTATGACAGGAAACGCTCAAGAAAGGAGTGAAGATGGAAGGAATGGAGAAGAACCAAAGAAGGTCCAGAAGAACCAACAGAAACACCAGAGGAGTTGAAGGAGTTTGGTGAAACTGTTGCAAAAAAAAAACACACATGTTAGTATCAGTGAGACTCAAACAAACATCAAGGAGTGAAGAACTGCAGCTGAAGGAAAGAATTTGAATTTACACGGTCCTTTAATAAATTACATTAAAACAAGAATACGTTAGATTAGATTAAAAGATGCTTTAGTGCTGAAAAAAACACAAAAAAATCCAAACCAAACAGAGAAAGTAACAGTAAAGGAATCAGAAATGAAACAAAGTGATCATCCTCCCCAACACCTCCAGAGTCCACGAGCGTCCAAACGTTTGAAAATCAACTTAAAATGAGAAAATTCAACTTTCAAACATATTTTCAGTAAAGAAAAAACATAAAAGATTCAATAACACAACCAACGTAAGAAGTCCTTTCTCGTTAACCAAATTGCAAGTTTATCTGTTGCAAAAATAAAATTAAGTGAAGTGTGTACATTTATACTTTGGACCAAACACAAACATTAGGGAAGACGACGAGGACCAGGGGGCGGGAACACATGACACCAGTTTTAAAATCGCTGCATTGGCTCCCTGTGCGTTTCAGGATTGATTTTAAAGTTCTTTTAATGGTTTATAAATGTTTTTATGGTCTTGGGCCTTCTTATCTCAATGATCTTCTTTTAAAGTATGAACCCTCGCGGACCCTGAGGTCTTCCGGCACCGGCCTTTTAGTTGTTCCTAGGGTGAGGACCAAAACATACGGTGAGGCTTCATTTCATCATTGTGGTCCTCCCCTCTGGAACAGTCTGCCGGAGAACCTCAGGGCTGCAGAAACCGTAGAGGTTTTAAGAAGAGGCTCAAGACCCTCCTTTTTAACCTGGCTTTTACATGACTTTTCCAGTGATTGCATTTATCTTTTTTTTTTTTTTTTTTTTAACTTCTATAAGAATCATTTTATAGTTATTTTATGACTATTTTTATCTGCTAACCATGGTTTTATTACTATATTTATTTTTTTTATGCATTCTTTTTTATTTTTATCTTCTTTTATTGCTTTTTATTTGTTTTTAAATCCAGTGTTTTCCTCACGGGGATTCTCTGTTCTGGGGCTCCGCCTGCGGGGGGAGGAGCTATTGCTGCGGTGTCTGTTCTCTTTGGGGCGGCTGGGGTCCAGCTCGGTAGAGCCGGTCCAGCGCTGCCCCGTGCTGGGCGGGCGCAGCGGCGATGCCCCCTGTGGTCAGGCGGGTTCTTGAATAAGGGGATCCTCGGAATATCGTTTCTATACAGTCGTACCGAGCCAGATCGTTTCCTTACATCTGCAGTTTTTATAGCTTTGTTCAGTTTTATTGACAAGGGTCTTATTGGGGGGACTGGGGGGTGGGGTGGGGGGACTGGGGGAGAGAGGGATGTTTGTTTTGTGTCTTTGTGTACGTTTGTTTTTAAACACTGTGTTTTTGTGTTTTTAATATGAATTTTATTTGCTTTTATGTTAAGCGCCTTGTGTTTCGGCCGAAGGAAAGGCGCTATATAAATAAATAAAGTTTAAGTTTAAGTTTAAGAAAACGCGCCCCTAGCCTGCAGCACCCATCTTTGGACCGCCATCGTCCTTTAGGGGTACGGTCGAGCCAAAACTTCCGTCCACTAGAAGATTTCATGTCCTTCAGCGACTGAAAATGTCAAACCTTCACGTCTCAGATTCTCCATCACCTGCTTGACCAAAAGCGAATCACGTATCCTCATCCTTTATCCCAAGAGTGTCGAACAACGGGACAAATCCAAAACGCACCTCAGGTCGCGGCCGAACGGGACAAACATTTAATGAACGCTCTAAAACTGCATTTTTAAAACTTTGAAACCATAACTTTTTAACATAATTATGAACTAGATATATAACATTAATAATGATAATGCTAGTGTGAATACTGTAAGCTGAATGTGGTCGCTTCTGAAATTGATAGCTAAAAATGCCAAAGCTGATGGTTGAAAATGCTGAAGCTGATAGCCAGCTAAAGTATTAGATACATGCCAAATTATCTTAAAAAAACTAAAAAAAAAAAAACCTCGCCAAAACAGCTAGCATGTAGCTGAAATATTAGCTAAACTCTGAAATAGCTTAAAAAGTAATTAAACTTTAAAGTAATTATGAATAATAAAAAGGCAGGAATATTATTCCAGAATAAATTAACGTAAACCTGCTGTGTCCACCCATACGGACAGCTGGGACGAACAGTTTAGATCAGTGGTTCTTAACCTTGTTGGAGGTACCGAACCCCACCAGTTTCATATGCGCATTCACCGATCCCCTATTTGGTGAAATTTTTATTTTTATTTTTTAATCTAGAAACAAGTTTTTTACTGATACACAAAATGAGCCATGCATGAACTTCACCTTTTTCAAAACCAACAAAATGGATAAACTCCATGCATGACAGCTGACTCCGCTGTTTGTGAGACTGAGTTTTGACGGCGTTTCCGCGTTAACTCGAGAGGGAAAAAAATAGGGGACTTTTTATTGTTGTTTCGACGAAAACTAATAAAACATCCCAGTTTGGGCCGGGGAGTCGCTCCGGGCTTCCAGCTTTGCGCCCTGCGCAGTAATTGTCTGTCTCCCAGCGTATGGAGCGAGTGTAACGGGCGTCTCCCACGTTCCTCTGGTCCTTGAACGCCTCGCCCGTTTCTCTGCGTTGTGTTTGAATAAAGGAGGATGACACGTCTTCAGGTTTTCTCTGGTTTAATTTCTGACATGAATACACAAAACAAGTCCTTGACTGCAGGTCTCCCGTTAAGGAAGGTATTAATGTTCGTGGCGTGAACTCATGTACACAACACCGCCACAGAACAAACAATCAAAAACACTTGCATAGGATCAATATTCTGTCCGTTGATCGGGTCCGTGAAAACATCACGAGCCCATGAGTTCCTGATCGGCAAATGTGATGCAGCACTTGTCAGCGCCTAGTCAGCGACTTTATATGAGCCCGCCCACAATTGTAGGAACATAAAAGAGACTGGCTGGGATTTCATACTACTGATGTGAGTAGAGATGATTGACATGTCCACAAACAGATGAAATTTGACACCGACATGCTGCACCGTTTGCAACAGCTTCTTTCGGTTTTGGCAGAACCGCATAAATCATAACGGTTGGAACCGAACTTCAGTGCCGAACCCTACTGCCAAACCCCTGAGATCAACCCATCGAACCCCTGGGGTTCCATCGAACCCAGGTTAAGAACCAGTGATTTAGACTTATGGAACCTCAAGCTCCTCCTCGGCTGGATGTGTCCTCCTGTTTGCTGATGATGATGTGATCTTGTTCACAGGAGTCCACAGGTTCAAATGGAGTTTCTTCATTTCTAGCTTTAGCCGTCGGGTTCTGTTCATGGATCAGACTGATCTGGACACCAGCAGGTTTGTTCTACCTAGTTCTGCTCTTGGACCTTCAGCTTCTGGGTTCATGAGATCCGGTTGGTCTCTGGAAAATCTGCCTTCTGTTTCCAGGACTCCACAAGTAGAATTTTGTTTCTTTGTGAGTCGCTGATCATTCATTGACACAGTTTAGTGTATCTCAGACACAGTTTAGTGCATCTCAGACACACTAAAGGTTTTCTTGTTTCTGTAAGATGTTGGAGTTCTTGTTTGAGGCTCATTATTCAACAATCTTCTCAACAGTTTGTGAGTCTTTGTGTGTCCAGCAGTGACTCTGATGCTGTTTGTCTTGTAAGGTTGTATGTTTTAGAGTGTGTCAGCTGTTACTGGAGGAAATCCTCAGCAGGCTCGTCTTTGTGTGTCTGTTGTGTTTCTCCGCTCACATGGACTCCACACAACTCATTTCCATACAAAGACAGTCTGCCTGTGAGACTAATGAAGCAGCCGCTCTAATTACTGCAGACTCTCTGGCTGAGCTTTTGGCTTGTGAAGAAGGTCCGGTTTGTTCCGACTGAAGCGTTTTGTCTTCATTTGCTGATGATGTTCATGGAAACATCTTCATCCCAGAGGAGACGGAACGGATTCTAGCAGCTGAGCTGTGTGGACAGAGGAGCCCAAGGCCAATGTGGAGAACGTTCCTACTGGCCTCCAAGCTGGAAATCGATCTTAAAAGAGACGGTTTTATTGTGGTTCTCTGTTGTCTACAGTGTCAGAAAGTTGTGTCTTCACTTAAAAAGTCGTGCTGATCGGTCCTGATCAGCAAAGGTTTATTCCGCCGCACAGCATCAGTGAGCGTGTCGTCTGTGAGGACAGGAAGTCTGATTGTCAGAGCCGAAGGACGACAGAAATAATGAGAAAGATTAAAAACACAAGAATGGAAGAAGATTCTGGTGTGTGCGTCTGTGTGCGCTCACGTCCATGTAGAGGTGTGTGTAATCCTTGTTCTGAGTGTAGAAGGGTCAAAACCTCAAATTAACTTCCTTCTCATTAATTTAACCAGGATTAGCAGCAATCACACACAAACTTACAAAACTGTGTGTCTGAGTTTCTGTTCCTGATCGTCTCCTGTTCCTCAGATGTGAAGGGTCGGTCTCATTCTTCTCATTCTTCTCAAGGTTTTGGAAAACATCGTCTTTAAATCACTGACTACTACTATAAATCTTTAACCATTTACATAATTAATGCAATTCCAACTTATTGTGACATGGAGGAAAGCAGTTTTGAGCTGATATGTTGCATTTTCTCTAGAGTACATTGGAATCACAGAATTTGTGAAAATGGTTGAAGAGTTCCAGTGGAGCGTTTTGGTTGGCGTTGCCATCGACATCTTCGGTTCTAAAAGTTTTAGCAAATCAATACTCCAAATAGACTTATATATTAGTAATATTTTGTGTCCGTAAAAGAAGCTTCTGGGTGAAAAAGGAGACTTCTTCATGCCTTTTTCTATCATGGCGTACCTCAGGGCTCAGTCCTGGAGTTCATTCATTTACCAATCTAGTTTTTTAAGGTTTCTTCCCCTGTGGTTAGTTTGGAAAGTCCCCTTTTAGAGACTTTATCTGGTTTTTTTTAACTGAAAGTGATCTCACATTTTTTTCTGTTAGTGAAACGACCTGTTCAAAACCATCAGAGTGAAGATAACTTTCTGTGGAAGACGTCTTCATGGCGTACCTCAGGGCTCAGTACTGGAGTTCATTCCGTTTACCAATCTTGTTTTTTAAGGTTTCTTCCCCTTCCATCAGTTTTTGGCTGATGGAAAGTCTCCTTTTAGAGACTTTATCTGTTTTTTTTAACTGAAAGTAATCTCACATTTTTTTCTGTTAGTGAAACGACCTGTTCAAAACCATCAGCGTGAAGATAACTTTCTGTGGAAGACGTCTTCATGAAGTTGGTGTTGTTATTGGAGGACACCTCGGTCTTAAGAAAAGGAGACTTCTTCGTGCATTTTTCTATCATGGCGTACCTCAGGGCTCAGTACTGGAGTTCCTTCCGTTTAAAAAACTCGTTTCCCCTGTGGTTAATTTTTTTGGCTGATGGACAGTCTGGTTTAAGAGACAAAATATCTAAATTTTAAAATCGTAAATGAACACACTTCCTTCCTAAAGTTGTTGTTGTCATTGTGTGACACCTCTTTCTTAAAAGTGGTGTTAATATCTGAGAAGAAATATTTCCTGAAAGATTTTCTTGCAACTTTTAGAGCTTTCTATAACTCTGCCAATGATGAGACTAAACATCAGCAACATTTTAGTCTCAAAAGAGGACATTTAATTGATCCATTTTTGTTAAAGACTTCATTTAATAACCCCCCACCCCCACCCCCCATCTCCATCGATACCTGTGACCTCAGAGCAGCAACACTAACAAACACACATCGATGCAGGATCAATAACAGCCCAGTGTGGTTTGGAAGTCTCATTTTTAGAGTGTGTGGCTGTGGGGGTGTGAGGGGGGGTCATGTGACCACAGCAGAGGTATGCAGGTGAAGAACAAACCAGACGTTTGAAAACTCCATGAAGGTTGTTGTGCCGTTTCTGGTGGCTCCACTCGAGGACCTGCACACAGGTCAAATTTAAATGAGTAATTTATGTGGCAGGACTCTTATCTGGGTGTCGCTGCGCTCATAAACACACAAACACACGGCGCTGTGTGTAAACACCCAGTGACCTCGTTAAGCCTCGTTAGCGCGCTCAGCGATCAGGTTTGTTTGCCGGTAATTAGTTTGTTTTGTCTCTTTGTTTGTCTTGTTTTAGTTCAATCAACAAACATGGCGGCCCTCTGGGAGCGGCCCCTCCCCCGTCCACGGCTTTGGCGCGGCGGCTGCAGACGCGATTGGCCGATTGATCCGCAGACGGCGTTCGTCTCGGAGGAAGTGACTCCAGTCTGTGGAACTGGGTGAACTGGAGTCTCGGTGGAGCGGCGAGCGGACTCGGGTTCTGCTGGAGTTCACTCGTGTTTCTGCCAGATAACAAACCGGCGGGAACCGAAGGACTCGAGGACTCGAAAACTTCAGCTGAATGAGGATTTCTATGAGTCTTTTGATTCCATTTTACAAAATGTTGTCCTTCAAAAATTTCTCCTTTGAGAATAGACAAACTGGGGATCATCAGGCCAAATATCAGATACTTCAGTGCTAATATTTTAGCTACATGCTAGCTGTTTTGGCTAATTGAGGCTTTTTTCCGTATTTTAGGCTGTTTTGGAGTTTAGCTAATATTTTAGCTACACGCTAGCTGTTTTGACTAAATTAGGCTTTTTTCCGTATTTTAGGCTGTTTTGGAGTTTAGCTAATATTTTAGCTACATGCTAGCTGTTTTAGCTAATTTAGGTTTTTTCCTGTTATTTTAGGCTGTTTTTGGAGTTTAGCTAATATTTTAGCTGCTATTGCTAGCTGTTTTGGCTAATTTAGGTTTTTTCCTGTATTTTAGGCTGTTTTGGAGTTTAGCTAATACTTTAGCTACACGCTAGCTGTTTTGGCTAATTTAGGCTTTTTTCCGTATTTTAGGCTGTTTTTTGGAGTTTAAGCTATATTTTAGCTACATGCTAGCTGTTTTGGCTAATTGAGGCTTTTTCCCGTATTTTAGCTGAAATATTTTAGCTACACGCTAGCTGTTTTGGCTAGTTTTTAGGGCTGTTTTTCCTGTATTTTAGGCTGTTTTGGAGTTTAGCTAATATATTAGCTACATGCTAGCTGTTTTGGCTAATTTTAGGCTTTTCTTCGGTATTTTAGGCCTGTTTTGGAAGTTTAGCTAATATTTTAGCTACACGCTAGCTGCTTTGGCTTTTAGTTTTAGGCTTTTTTCCCGTATTTTAGCTAATATTTGGCTACATGTTAGCTGTTTTGGCTAGTTTAGGCTTTTTCTCGTCTTTTTAGGCTTTTTGGAGTTTAGCTAATATTTTAGCTACATGCTAGCTGTTTTGGCTAATTGAGGCTTTTTCCCGTATTTTAGCGAATATTTTAGCTACACGCTAGCTGTTTTGGCTAGTTTAGGCTTTTTCCTGTATTTTAGGCTGTTTTGGAGTTTAGCTAATATATTAGCTACATGCTAGCTGTTTTGGCTAATTTAGGCTTTTTCTCGTATTTTAGGCTGTTTTGGAGTTTAGCTAATATTTTAGCTACACGCTAGCTGCTTTGGCTAGTTTAGGCTTTTTTCCCGTATTTTAGCTAATATTTTAGCTACACGCTAGCTGTTTTGGCTAGTTTAGGCTTTTTCTCGTATTTTAGGCTTTTTTGGAGTTTAGCTAATATTTTAGCTACACGCTAGCTGTTTTGGCTAGTTTAGGCTTTTTTCCCGTATTTTAGCTAATATTTTAGCTACACGCTAGCTGTTTTGGCTAGTTTAGGCTTTTTCCTGTATTTTAGGCTGTTTTGGAGTTTAGCTAATATATTAGCTACATGCTAGCTGTTTTGGCTAATTTAGGCTTTTTCTCGTATTTTAGGCTGTTTTGGAGTTTAGCTAATATTTTAGCTACACGCTAGCTGCTTTGGCTAGTTTAGGCTTTTTTCCCGTATCTTAGCTAATATTTTAGCTACACGCTAGCTGCTTTGGCTAGTTTAGGCTTTTTCCTGTATTTTGGGCTGTTTTGGAGTTTAGCTAATATATTAGCTACACGCTAGCTGTTTTGGCTAATTTAGCACCTCCATCCTTCTCTTTTTTTTACCTGCTTCTGTAACTCCTGGCCAATCACTGAAGAGATGTTTGATCATGTGGTTTTGTTTACAGGTTTTGGTCCAGAACAGAAAACTCTAGTAGACTCTTGTCTGAATACAGATCAAATGTAAAGTTCGAGAACAACCTGGGACCGGAACAAACTTTTTCCCAATTCTGAACACAGCCTTAAATTCTCAATCATTGAAGCTTTTTCTGTTTTAGTTTATTAAATCCCGTCAGTGTTTGACACGAGAGTCAGCTGATAAATCATGAATGCTGTGTGTGTTTTACTTCATACATCTATGTTAAAGTTTTTGTCTGTATTGTTTGGATCTCTTTTCTTCTATGTTAATGAGTATTCATTAAATTCCTTCAGTATTTCGATCTCCCTCCTGTACTTCACCCTGTGACAGATGCAGGAGCAGAACTCCAGGAAGATCGAAGAAACTTTCTCTGAACGGCTAAAAGTTTTTGTTTATGGGGGGGTGGGGTCAGGTGGGTTCAAACGATCCAATCGAGCAGCAGATGAGGAAACGGTCTCGTTAACGAGCCGGATCCGCCTGCACCGCACACACTCGCGCACGCCTTCGGAACAGCTGATGAAACCACCTGAGTGGACGATTAGACCAGGTCACACACACGTGTACACACACACACATGTACACACACACGGCTAGAGCATGTCAATGACAAGCGATGGATTCCTGCCGATCGAAAGGTCGGGGATCGACGGGCGGTAATGGAGAGCATCCGTCTGAGAAACAGCGCCGGTTTTCTCATGAAACGTGTTTCGTTTTTCTACCAGGAACTGACCTGAGATCAGACTCAACATGAAGAGTTCACATGTCACCGCGAGGAAACAACGGATCCAGCTCGACCTTGACCTCTTCAGATTGTGAATTTGTTTTGCTTCTTCACAGAGAAGAACTTGAACCACAAGTCCATGTTCTGGCAGATGTGATGCAATTTGATGGGAAAGTGTGAAGATTTAACAAAAAAACAAGCATTTTGTTGTAAAAAAAAATAATTTTTTTTATTTTAATCAACTTTCCTACTGAGGTTAGTTGAAGAGTTTCACTAGATAATATGGTGAACATATCTAACATCTTCTTGAACATATAGAATACCTGCTAATAGAACTAGAGGTGGAGCCACAACCAGCAGCCAATCAGAATCGAGTTTTCACCCAGATGATTTAAAGTGCAGAAACACAATGTTTGTTTCTTTTGGTTGTATGTCAGCGTCTTTGTTTTCTTGGAGTAAAACTGCAGACATAAGAGTCTTTAGAATTCTGCTGATATTACTGTTGATGTGTTTTGTGCTCACAAATTAAACTTCTGGGTTAATCATTTACAAATGTAAACATTTCAGGTGAAAAAAATGAAGTAAACATTTTCTCTCTGGTCTGTTTTTTGTACAAAAGCTGCATATTATATAAAACATGATTAATCATATTTTTTAGTTGTGATTGATCGCAATTTTGTGTTGTGATTAATCACAATTAATTGCAATTTTGGGTTGTGATTAATCATGATTAATCGCAAAGTGTCTTGTAATTAATCAATTAATTGCAATTTTGTGATTAATCACAATTAATCGCAATTTGTGTTGTGATTAATCATGATTAATCGCAGTTTGTTTTGTGATTAATCACAATTAATCGCAATTTGTGTTGTGATTAATCATGATTAATCGCAATTTTGGGTTGTGATTAATCATGATTAATCGCAGTTTGTGATTTACAATTAATCGCAATTTTGGGTTGTGAATAAACTGATTTTTTTTTATTGATTGACGGCACTACTTCACACGTTTTTTAAAAAAAAAACATTGTTCAAACGCAATGCATTGTTGTCTATATTTGATAATGTAGTGAGCTTTAATTCAAACAGTTTTTTCTCAAAGACTTCTGGGAAATTTCTAGAGCACTTTATTTTGGAATTGTAGATTCGGACGGCTCCAGAAAATGGCAGAAGCACTAGATGGTGAGTGGGGAAGGAATTACCCTCTGATCAGTGACAGACGTGGAGACATTTGAACATGAATGAACGTCAAATACTGGAGGAAAGTGTGTTACTTTGACTACAAAATGTAATTTAACTTTAGACGTTTTAGCTCATGATGACCGTTTGCTTTAGTGGCTGAACTTAAACAGTCAGTAAACAAAGAAAAAAGAAAAGCTGGATTATTTTTAAATTATGTTTGTGAATAAATGTATTACATATGTATGAAAACATCCAAAAATGTTCAAATGTATTTGTAATTATTAGCAAACACAAAGTTTTTACCATTTAAAAAAATTAAAAACATTTTTTTCTCTTAGATTTTCTTTGTAAAAGACGTAGAAAAAAATCATAAAATTATTTATTGAAATTATATTATTATATATTATTATAATTATATTATCTTTATAAAAGTTAAAACTATTAAGTTTAAGAACCCATAGTTCAAAAGGAAAAAAGTAAAATGTTGAAAGAATTTAGGTGCAACATGCATTCATGTGACATGAATCATTTAAAGAACCGTTCTGTCATCACTTCCTCTAAAATAAAGCTCATCATCATAAAAGCAAATAAAATGATCTCAGACTCATTCCCCACAGCGCACAGCGCCCCCTGCTGACCTCAGCGGTCCTGGAGGTGTTCAGGTCGGACACAGAACGGCAGAACAGGAACACCAGCACAGCCTGTGACGGCAGAGACTCACCTGTGCGCTGCAGCTCAGGTGTGACCGTGAAAGGAGAACGAGGACAACAAAGGAAAGAGGAAACGTGTGGATGGAGGAGGGGAGCTGCTGCTGCCACGGCAACCGGAGCTCGCCGCTCTCAATCAGGTCCTCGGGGAGCCCCAGAGCCCCAGGTCTGAGTGTGTGTGTGCCAGAGAGGAAGAAAACACACATACAGACTGTCTGACCAGCGGAGGAACGGCTCCAGGTCTTCTTCTGATCTTCATGTTGATGAAGAAGCAGAGAGAAACCCGAAACTCGACTTCTTGACCTTCCTGGAAGCATTTCTAATGTTCGTTGTTGCACCGTCATCCTCAGTTGTGTTATTGCTGACCTTCTATGGCACATGTGTCAAAGTCAAGGCCCGGGGGCCGGATCCGGCCCTCCAGGTAATTCTATCCGGCCCTCCAGATCATTTTATTTTACTGTCATTAATGACCCCATGTTACCTTGCTCTCATTTCTAACTTGTAGAATTTTGACAAAATATATTTTTATCGAGTAAAATGTTGAAGTTATTTAAGGTTTAAGTTGATTTATTCTGGAATAATATTCCTGTGTTTTTATTCTTCAGAATTATGTTAAAAAGTTACAGTTTTAAAGTTTTAAACATTGGCATTCTGTTAGTTTTTTTTTGACTATTTTGGCATTTACTAAGATTTTTTTAGGCTGTTTTGGAGTTTGGCTAATATTTCAGCTGCTATCAGCTTCAGCATTTTTAGCTATCAATTTCAGCATCTTCAGCTTCCAGCGTTCACACTAGTATTATCACAGGAAACGCTGAATATAACGTGAAAAAGTCATGGTTTAAAGTTTTAAAACTGCAGTTTTAGGTTATTCAATAAGCGTTTATCCTGATTGTCCCGGGACCTCACGTTTGTTTAGGACTTTGTCCCCCTGTAGGGTTGAGTTTGACCCCCCTGTTCTTTGGGAAATGAGGCCATTCGGGTCCAGGTCTCACGTTCGAGTCATCACATCGGACACACCGACGCGACCTGTGAATCCATTCAAGGCTGAGAAGAGCGGAATGGAAGCGAAACAAATAAAACAGTTTCATAATGAGGTTTCAGGTTATCGGAGATTCATCTTAATCACATCCTGTTTGTGCTTTTGTGTCGGCCGGGCCGTTAATCGTTTCTTAGCGGGAAAACAGCCTTTAATAATCCTGCCAGAGCAGAACCGAAGAAGATAACGACTCGGAGGGCGATTGAGGGGCGGAGCTTCCTCCTGTGCAGAATGTTAAACTGTCCACTGACGCTTTGTGTTCTGTAAAAATGTGCACGCACAAAGTCACATGACCCTAGAGTAGACTGGAGTTGGGAGGAGCCTGAAATAATTCTCTGCTTCTGTGGCTCCTCCCTCCGTGTCACAAACAGGCTGGTTCCACATTTGTCGGTTCAGAAAGGAACTGAGAACAGCTAAAATCCACAAAGCTGAATCAGGGTCAGGCGGGCGGGGGTCAAACACGAGCATGGAAGCGTCCAAGAAGAGAGTCGAGTTATCTGGGTGCAGGTTAAGGGTCAGGGCAGGCGGCAGGAAAACTCTCTGCATCTATGTGACCTTATTTCCTTAAATTGTTTGAGCTTTTAAAAGAAATATGCACCTGTCACTCTTGACCTATCAATACGTCTTAATTAACCTATTAGTGATTGTCCTATTGTTCATTTTAATTGCATTTTATTGTGATTGTATTTTATTTCTATTTTGTTTTAACTGTATTTTATTGTGTATTGATGCCTTTTGGTCCAGGTCTCCCTTGAAAAAGAGATGTAGTCTCAATGGGACTTCCTGGTAAAATAAAGTTTAAATAAATAAAAAGAAACAGAAGATCAGCTCCAGATAGAAACGCTCGGTGGCACAAACAAGACTTCGCACTGATTGCAGTGGAGTGTGCGCTGGGGTTGCTGGGAGATGAAGTGTCTTCAGTACTCTGGAGATGGCTCCCGTCGGTGACCAGCAGCTCTGACTCCTAACACTATTACTCTATCAGTCGGGGTATTTGAAGCTGTTGTGGTGTATGAAAGTGTATTTGAAGGGGGAGCCGTAGCGATTTAGGACTGGTGACTCCTCCAGCGGGACGGTAATCCTGGAGGAAACACTTTTCCTCGTGTGTGTGTTTTCTGAAAGTTGCATTTAAATGTAAGTAGTGACAACTTTTTTAAAGTATATAAGCAATGATGTTATGTATTTTCCGAGCGCTAGCAGCTACGTGCTAACAAAGATGACTGGCGACTACTGATGACATCATCAAGTGGTATTAACGTCGGAGTTTGAAGACACTTTTTGTTCTATATTCCTCTGTCAGGAGGATTAAATGTGGGGACATATTTTACCTTTCAAGCAATTATGGGCGGGGCTTATATAAGATTGGGTGGGCGGAGCTTCAGTCAAAAGTTTGTCTGTATTTCACAGTTAAAGACTCAGTTTGTATCCCTAACCACTAAAAACGTTCTAGAGATGAGCTTCTAGTGCCGGAGTTTAAAAGACATTCAGACACGCCCACCAGCATCTCTGTTTCTAACAGCAGACGTGATGTCACTGATTTCACAAAGTAAAAATCTAAACAATCCAAACATTTCATTGCATCTGTTTGTGACTCCACTGTGTTGCTTTAAAAAAAAAAAAAATTTTATGCAAAAATTGTTCGACTGCAATGCATTGTGGTCTATATTTGTGAGCATCGATGCACGCTAGCTTTTCGCTAAGACTTCTGGGAAATTTTAGAGCACTTTATTTTGAAATTATAGATTTAGAAGACAGTAAAAAATGGTGAACGTGGTATATATGGAGTGGGGGGGATTTAGCAGCGACCTGATAAATAAATGTGAGTGCAAATGACCGTTGTCATGGAGACCAGTGCGTTTACTTTAGCGTTTATATCAACAGAGATGCTGTTTCAGCGCTTTTGAGGAACGGGAACCATTTCAGAAGAACCGGTTCGACCCCCGACACAGAACCCGCCCCTCTTCAGGAGGTCGGCATGTTGGTTGAGGGGGAGGGGCTTTAGATCAGGACACGGCGCTGGTACGTGGACCACAGACAACGTTGAAGTCACGTGGACTTTAGAGAAGATTTTTAGGATTTTTGTAACTTTTAGGAGAGTTTTCCTCCCTTCTGTACCATAAAACTCGGACACGTTTCTTTCCTTGAGGAGGTTGTAAACGGCGTGACACACATCTACAGACTGGACTGAAGTCCTTTAATGAGGATCAAACATTCAGGCCATCAGGACATCCTGCTGACTTTATTCAGTGAGAAGAAACCATCTCTGGATGGTCGTAAAACAAGATTCACATTGAAACCAACAGTGGATCTGGTTTGACATCAACTTTGATTGACAGCTCTACAAATGTGTGAAGACTTTTTTTTTTGTCTCTGATACAAAACAATGGTTGCTCTTCAGTGTGGCACCACCACAGACACACACAGACTGCATGACAACAACATGACAAACATCCATTTTTACAAAAACTGTCCAGTATAAATACTGTATTTATCCTCTGTATGATACAAACGCAGGTTTCCTCTGCGACGGCGTGTCATCAACCACAGTGACGTGTAAATATTCAGCCAGCTACAATTTTGGCAAAAATCACAAAACCCACAGCGAGAACATGGGGGCGGGGTTCTGGTGCTGAGGGCGGGGCATGGGGGAGTGGGTGGGGCTAGGTCAAGAAAGACAACTTTGAACAAGGAGACAGACGGTAACAGCAGCGCCAGAACGCAGGACTCGGTTTTACAGTGCAAGCACAAAGAAAAGACAAAAGGGGTGGAGCTTCGTGAACAGTAGGCGGGGTTAGCAAAGACAGAAGATGATTTTTTTTTTTACAGTTTGTGCTTTCACAAATCTGTGAGCTTCGGCTGTGATTCAGTTAAAGGCCTCAAATGAATCAAAACGAGCATTTTGAGAAAAACTCGCCAGTGTTAGGAGTTCAGAACTTTGACTTCAATAGTGTGAGAAACTCAAAATGGAAGTGGACAGAACCAGCAGAAAAAACGATGGCAAGCATTGCTCATTTGTAGAAAGAAAGAAAGAAGATGTTATCAGGGCAGGAAAAATGAAAGAAAAGAAAAAAGATTCAACGTAATGAACCAGGTTTTCCTTCAGATCCTCCTGGTCTGTTTCTTCTTGATCAGTTGAAGTTCTGCTCATTTCCAGAGTTTCTCAGTCTGTATACCAGCTGAACGAAAGAGGAACATCCAACAAAACCATTGACAGTGTCTGAGAAGTGGACAGAGTGAGTGTGATGTCATCCAGAGAAAGTGGTTTACTGCCAGTCAATACGTTTGCCGTTTTTCCACGACGCAGACGACTCCATGTTGGAGCCAGTATTCGTCAGTGATTGGTCCGAGTTGGTCTGAGTCATGGTTTCTATGGTAACCACTCTCACCAATCAGGAGTGACCACTTAAAAGCAGGCTACACGAAATCTATCAAACATTTTGAATATTGGACGGGGGGGCAAAGAGGCTCCGCCTACTTTTATTGCCAGAATGTTTATTCTGACCAATAGAAACAGCTGTTCATTTCCCTTCAGAAGTGTATGGTATTATGGCTTCTTAAAGCCAGCAGGTACTTCCTGTTTGGAAGTGGGTGGGGGTCACTCAGTCCAGTTCTCATATAGGGTCAGTATAAAGGACTCTAGCATGTGGACCTAACACCTGAATATACCCTAAAGCCTTGTTTCCACGTAGCAGTCCGGGACGGTGTTTTGAACGTTTCCATTGTTAAAACTGACCCGTTCGATAGTACCGACCCGTACCTCCAGGGGGCCCAGTCGGTTGTAGGACTATTGAAACGTGGAACGGTCAGGGCGGAGCCACTGTTTCCACCTGTTGATTGGCAGAAAGTGATGAGGACATAAAGCACCAGTACAGCGCTCATTTAAGCTAACGTTTCCAAAGTTTGTTAGCTTTGAGGTTTTTGACGGTTTCCTCTTTTATATTGTAAACAACAGCAAGGACCAATCGGTGGTTGTTTCTTACCGTCCTCGGTGACGGTGTGATACGGGGTGAGCTAGCGGCCCGCTAGCGCAATGACAACAAAATACTCAGCGGAAACTGAGCGATTTATTGAGTGGAAACGCTCACCAGAATTTACTGGACCGTACCGTACCAGTCCTTACCGGACTGGATCGGATCGCCCGGCGAAAACGAGGCTAAACTGAGTGGAAACGCTCACCAGAATTAACTGGACCGGACCGCACCAGTCCTTACCGGACTGGACCGGATCGCTCAGTGGAAACGAGGCTAAACTGAGTGGAAACGCCCACCAGAATTAACTGGACCGGACCGTACCAGTCCTTACCGGACTGGACTGGATCGCTCAGAGGAAACGAAGCTAAACTGAGTGGAAACGCCCATCAGAATTAACTGGACCGGACCGTACCAGTCATTACTGGACTGGACCGGATCGCCCGGCGAAAACGAGGCTAAACTGAGTGGAAACGCTCACCAGAATTAACTGGACTGGACCGGACCGTACCAGTCCTTACCAGACTGGACCGCATCGCTCGGTGGAAACGAGGCTAAACAGAGTGGAAACGCCCCAGAATTAACTGGACCGTACCGTAACAGTCCTTACCGGACTGGACCGCATCGCTCGGTGGAAACGAAGCTAAACTGAGTGGAAACGCCCACCAGAATTAACTGGACCGGACCGTACCAGTCCTTACCGGACTGGACTGGATCGCTCAGAGGAAACGAAGCTAAACTGAGTGGAAACGCCCATCAGAATTAACTGGACCGGACCGTACCAGTCATTACTGGACTGGACCGGATCGCCCGGCGAAAACGAGGCTAAACTGAGTGGAAACGCTCACCAGAATTAACTGGACTGGACCGGACCGTACCAGTCCTTACCAGACTGGACCGCATCGCTCGGTGGAAACGAGGCTTAAGATGGCCGGTTTTGGAGCTGCTTCCGCCACCAGATGTCCTTTCTCCTCCGTCCTTCACCTCCTCCTCCTGTTTCCTGACTGTCTCCTCGTTAGAAACTCTAAAACCAGCCGGTACGTTCCTCTCAGATTCCAGTTCTACTTCCAGGAGGAGTTTCCTGTTTCTGTTCTCCTCTTGACTTCAGACTTCCTGCCAAACCGTCAGATGTTTGGCATCCGTCCTGTTTGTTAGTCATTTGAGGCCTTTAAGTATTTTCTTTAACAAATTCACAATCAGAGGAAGTGATTTTAGGGGAATGGGGGGGCAGTAGCTTCCCCCCCATCACAGGTCCTAACTAAAGGGAGCTGAGGGCTCCTGCAGAACACTGTGGTTCAGAAAGTTCTCGTCTTCATGATGGAGCAGAGACGGACAGACGACATCAGCGGGATCGCTCTGAGTGGTCAGCTGTCCGAGGGCCCGCCCCCCCTCTGAGGTGATCGGTGCTTGTGGCAAAACAGGTGAGGAAGGTGGGGAGAGGTCTACATCTGCGGGACGACGAGGCCGGACATGGCTGCAGGGAGAGAAGAAGAGAAACGATCAGGTGGAAGTTCAGACGGAACCAGAGGTCCAGCGGCGTGTTTGATGGTCCGTCAACACATCGAAAACTCTTTTCCTCCAGCCGTCAGAGGTCACATTTCTGATGATGTCATAAGTGGGTGGAGCTAACACCAACATGGAGGAGAATCTGATCGTTCTCTTGAATCTTAAGATATTTTTTAATAAAAAATTCCTCTAAATGTATCCTCTCCTCAGACTAACAGGAAGTGGTCACTCTGAGACAGAAGTACCGCTGAAAGCGTCCGTCATTCATGATGAAGCTCATCGGACCGGGAGAGTCTACTGATGTCCTGAACCCAGACATGGAGACAGGATCACTGATGCTTTTGGAGAGTTTTCATGAATAAATCCAGCTGATCTCTCAACATCATCCGGATCTTCTAAGATGAAGCGATCAGGCTACAAAACGTTTGGTGCTAGCTCCTCCCCCAGATTTAAGAGAGACGAGCGTCGAGAGGCTGCAGACGCCAGAATCCAGCTCGGTGTGAACTCATTAGGATTAGAACCTGGAATTCCTGGAATATCTGGGATTATAATAGGATTATTTGAATCTTTCTTGCTTTTGCACAGAACCTTCAGCTTTACGGATCTTTTTCCTTCAATGTTCTGCTGCAGAACTTTGGGAACATTGAGGATCGAGATTCTTCTTCAGGATTTCTGAAGAAACAATCATTAGGAACTCTCTTTAATCCATAAATCTATAAATACTCATACTTAGTCTTCGTGACCTCGAGGGTTCGGCGCCCCCTTGAGGCCGGCGCCCCCCTGATCAGAACTTCACTCTGAGGATCTGAAGGTTGGAACCAACCTCGGTCCTGTTCCGTTTCTGCTGCAGCTATTAATAATAGCTGGATCTACTCATCGCTGTGATGTTGTGCAGCCTGCAAATGGACCAACGCACAAACACACAAACACACACACACACACACACTCTCTCTGTGGCCTTTCTGCCTGGGCGAAGGCGGAGAGCAGCATGAATATTTAACACTCGACAAACCTCTCTGTCAGAAACACTGACATCACACACACTGACTGCTGGAAAGTGTGTGCGTGTGTGTAGTGTGTGTGTGTTTGTGTGTTTGATGATGTATCTGTGGGTTGTAGTGAATAAAACATGGATTGCCTGTCACTCTGCATGAAGCACTAACAGGACTCAGGTTACCGTCTGTGTGTTTGTGTGTTCTTTACAGAGATAACTGCTGCTCGACTCACATTACAGCAGATTCAAATCCTTTCACTTTCTCTGCATGAATCCAGAACCAGAACTTACATACATACCAGAACCAGAACTCACATACATACAGCATGTATCTGAATCCTTCTCTTCTTTTTAATTGAAATACATTTAGTTCAATTTGTGCTTTTAAATGTTTGATTCAATTATATCCATCAGTCTTTTAGGTTTGGGGTTAAGAAAATGCCACGGTCGATCGGTCCGTCCATCCATCCATCCAATTGTTTATCCATCCATCCAACCGTTTATCCATCCATCCATCCATCTATCCATCCATCCATCCATCCATCCATCCATCCAACCATTCATTGATCCATCCATCCAGCCATCCAGCCATCCATCCAACTGTCCATCTGTCCATCCATCCATCCATCCATCCATCCATCCATCCATCCATCCATCCATCCATCTATCCATCCATCCATCCATCCATCCATCCATCCATCCATCCATCCAATCGTTCATCCATCCATCCATCCATCCATCCATCCATCCATCCATCCAATCGTTTATCCATCCATCCAGCCATCCATCCAACTGTCCATCTGTCCATCCATCCATCCATCCATCCATCCATCCATCCATCCATCCATCCATCCATCCAATCGTTCATCCATCCATCCATCCATCCATCCATCCATCCATCCATCCAACCATTCATTGATCCATCCATCCAGCCATCCAGCCATCCATCCAACTGTCCATCTGTCCATCCATCCATCCATCCATCCATCCATCCATCCATCCATCCATCTATCCATCCATCCATCCATCCATCCATCCATCCATCCATCCAATCGTTTATCCATCCATCCATCCATCCATCCATCCATCCATCCATCCATCCAACCATTCATTGATCCATCCATCCAGCCATCCAGCCATCCATCCAACTGTCCATCTGTCCATCCATCCATCCATCCATCCATCCATCCATCCATCCATCCATTAAACTTGCTGTAATCCCAATAGGGATCACAGGGATGCTGGAGCCTATCCCAGCTACTGGTACTCCCTGGTTGGTTCTCCGGTCCATCACAGTGCAGCCAGGTCACAGCGGCAGCAGCCGAAGTCAGGAATCCCAGACTTTCTTCTCCATGTCTTTCAGCTTCTCCAGGAGGACTTCAAGGTTTTTCCAGGCCAGCAGACGTATACAGTCTCTCCAGATTGTGGATTTACCCACAAGTCCTGAATAGCAGAACTTGTTTGTGTAATTAATGGCTCCTCTAATTGGGGAGAAATCAAAGTTCTCCTCAAGTTTCACCTGGATGTCTGAGTTTCATCCATGTCACAGAGGGAGACCCCGGACCGCCTGAAGAAGCTCATTGAGCTCATGGCTTCAGTTGAAGGAAGAAACACGGATTTACCAACCAATCAATGAAGGACACTTGACTTCTGACTCAGCCCTCTGTTTACCACAACACACCACTGTACAGCCCACATTACTGAAGCCCTTGCATTGGTCAGTATCTCTCTACCTTGTAAACAGAGGGCTTTATCTGCACCTTCAGAGGTTAGAACCACAACATCTGCAAACAGCAGAGATGGGATTCCAATGTTCCTGAGACCAAACCCTTTCATCAGTCTTTGTCATGAATAATCATGGAAATGTCATTTTCTGGAGGATATTAGTTCAACTTTCCTCCTGTCACCCAGACCATCAGAAGGAGTCTTCTCTTTGAAGAACGTCTGTCTTCTGAAGGACTCAGTGATGGTTGAAGGAGGGCAGCAAGTTTACCTTGAAGTCCGTTGGCGCCGTTGGCCGAACAGTTGGGGGGTGGGGGAGGGGACGTCGGAGGCCGGACGACGGGAGCGAAGGCGCTCTTCTGTTTGACGGCGGTGGAGAAGGAGAAGACTCCGTGGGAGGAGTTGCAGTTGGACACGGCCATGGTGGGACTAGACGGGACGACTGGAAGACAGAGACGGACCAGTTCAACCGGTTTACTGGATCTGGGTCTTTCATTGTGGTCCTTCAATCTAAGAAATCCAAACAGTCACTAAAGAAACCAAGAACACAGTATGGAGCTACCAGTATGAATACTGTACTACTTCCATTATTCTTACCAATACCTGATGATATACTTACCCTGCACACAACAATGGTACATTCCATTTTAATGACACCCCTGCAGGTGGTTGTATGAACCTCAGAGGAACTACAGACACACCTGTACTTCCCTGAAGATCCATCCGGTTCTCAATGTTCCTCCATGAACCGGACAACCCAAAAATCTGCAGCACCGTTCGGGTCAACCGCTCGTATGTCTGTATATGACTACGGCTCTTGTTCCATTGAGAAGATTGTTCTTATTTCCTGTTCGTATTGATTTGATTCTCTTTGACTTTTGTGAACCACTTTGTAAACACAGCCAGACAGTGAACGCATCACCGCCCTCACAACAAGCTTCACAGTTTACCCGTTTGCAGAAAGACACGCCCTCTAAACCTACAACTTCTACACACCAGCGGACGCTGACAACAGACGGTTGTGTCATCAGCATAGAAACTGTTATCCGTGTCGACCAACATGTTTGAGAACATCAGCTCAAATTTAGGCTAAAATCCAACATTGCGTGGATCCATCGACTGTATAACTGGATGGTTTGAACACGTGTGCAGGTGTGGTTGCACTGGGGGTATTTACCTTGATACTTACTGCCGTAGGGGGAGTTGGCAGAAGAGCCGTTGAGGAAACCAGGAGACGTCGCCACTCCTAGGTTTGGCATGCCAGTGTTGCCGTAGCCGTTCATGCTGTTACTGACGGTGTTACCATAGTTACTCTGTTGAGGGGTGGAGCTTGGGGCGTATCCTCGTGGCGACACGCTGCTGGTGTTTCTGCTGTAACCAACTGTAAGAGACAGGAAGCGTCCGTCAGCTGACATGGAGGTGGCGTCTTCGGCGTTCTTGCTCAGAGCCACACCTTGCGTGGTCTCAGACACATTGACGGCCAGCTGTCCGCTAAACGAATTCACTCCCATCATGCCGTGCGAGGTGGTGTTGCCGAGCGAAGGGATCTGGTTGTGGTTTCGGGGAACGCTGTAGAGAGCTTCAGCGATGTCTGCTGCTCGCTTTAGGATGATTTCCTGCAGAGATCACATGACCAAACAGCAAAATTATTTTAGTCAACGTTTCCTAACTGATACAAAAACGTTTTTTGATCTTTGACTAAAGAACCAACATCCCAACTTAAATCTAATTTCCGTCTAAGATTCTAAGTACAACTTGCCTCAAACAAACCACAATTTTCCCGAGAATGGCGCCGCTCTGGTGGCAAATTGTTGTTGTTTTTTTAGATAGTTTTTCATTTAAGTATTTCTAAATCCAAGAATCGATATCCTGAGCATCAACTCTTTATGAGGATCAGAGTCCGTCAGTTTGATGTCATCTCAAGGAAATTGTTCACTTCCAGTTCCAAACAAATAAAGCCAATTCAGTCGCCATTTCTTCTCAATTTGGATGCCGCCATGTTGGAACCAGACATCATCAGTAGGCAGTGATTGGACTGGGCCAGCTTGAGTTTCAATGGGAACCACTCACTCCCAACTCCAGATGGACGTATGGTTTGGGCCCCCTCCGCATCACTTTTTGACGTATTGGGTGTCCTCAACTCATTTTTTTTGGTGTTCTGGCTGTTCTCAACAAATCCAGGTCCCCAGCCCTCGAGACGTGGAACTGGACACAGTAATGGATGCAGAACCGGTACCAGTACTGGGTTAGGATAACGGTACTGGTCTCGAGGGTTGGGGACCCCTGATTAGCGTATGGATTTTTTTGCTGTCTGTGACCCGTTGCCAAACAATCCTTGGACCAGTACATAAACCAAATCTTTTTAAACATTGGACGTGGGGGTCAGAAGGCTTCACCTACTCTTATTGAGGCGTCTGATTGGTCAAATTATACCTTGAAATACAAAAAAAAAAGAAGATTATCAAGAAGATGGTAAAAAGGTATCAGTTCAAGAATGTTTATTCTAGAATGACTGATATCAGCTGTCTGTTTCTCTATAGAAGTCTATGGGATTTTGGCTTCTTGGAGCCACTTCCTGTTCAGAACACCAGGGGGGAGGAGTCGCAAGCACAACTTTCGGCTTTTCTGGTCATGTGACCAAAGGAGCAGTTCAATATCCTCGCTAGGTTAGCGCTTTATTGGTGCTTTCTAATGAATTCATCACTTCCTGCCGATCAACAGGTGGCTGCAGCGGCTCCACCTGAACCGACCCGTTCCCCTTTTCTCTGGACCCATAGTCGATGGAGGCCCTCAAGAGGTACGGGTCGGCACTGTTTAATGGGTCCACTGAACAGTAGAAACACTCAAAATATCGGCCCAGACCCTTCCGGACTGCTCAGAGGAAACAAGGCTTTTGTATCATTCAATACCTTAGTACCAATACTCCCATCACTACTTTTGACTCTTAAAGGAGGAGGAAGAGGAGAAAGAGGAGAAAGAGGAGGTGCTTTGATTGGCTGAGTGTCTCAAACAGAAGCATGTCAACACAAAACCTTCATTAGATCTGACACGGCAAACACAATCTCATCCCAGAGCTGTCACATACCGGCGTTTGGTTAAGGACCCCTCCATGTCACTTAATTACTAATTAACTTCACTAATTAACATTACTAATTAACATCACTAATTAAAGTTTTTCACGTCCTGTTTGTAAAATCAAGGGTCCATCGGGACGCTGTACCAGATGTGGTACTGGACTGGTCCTCAGGATGCATCTAGTACTGGCACCCTAACCCAGAAAAAGTAACTTAGCCTAATACTAACAGTACCGTATCCAATACTGGGCTAGGATTATGGTACCTGGTTTGGGTTCCGGTACTGGACATGTCCCGAGGACCAGTCCATGTCCGCTACTGCACCCGGTTCCTGGCTGGCTCACCAATACTGGGTTTGGGTACTGGTGCACTCTGCATCGTGGTACTGGATCGGTTCTGGTTTGAGGCCCGGATTTAATGGACCCGTAAATTAATGGGAATAGCCAGGGGGTCAAAAAGGTGACGTGGGGGGTCCTTGACCAAACATCTAGTAACGACTTTGGCAGTGACAATGTGTTGGACACCAGTGTCACCTGAAGGTGGAGAACCAGTAAAACCAAACAAACGTGGTTTCATGGTCTCGTCCGGTGTGACCTCTAGGGTCACGGCTGATGTTCTGAGGGTTTCTGGGGTGCATGTTTACCTGGTTGTTGTGGGGTGCGTGTTTACCTGGTTGTTGTGGGGTGCGTGTTTACCTGGTTGTTGAGGGGTGCATGTATACCTGGTTGTTGAGGGGTGCATGTTTACCTGGTTGTTGTGGGTGTTACGTGTTTACCTGGTTGTTGGGGGGTGCATGTTTACCTGGTTGTTGTGGGTGTTACGTGTTTACCTGGTTGTTGTGGGGTGCATGTTTACCTGGTTGTTGTGGGTGTTACGTGTTTACCTGGTTGTTGTGGGGTGCATGTTTACCTGGTTGTTGAGGGGTGCGTGTTTACCTGGTTGTTGTGGGGGGTGCATGTATACCTGGTTGTTGTGGGTGTTACGTGTTTACCTGGTTGTTGTGGGGTGCATGTTTACCTGGTTGTTGTGGGGTGCATGTTTACCTGGTTTTTGTGGGGGTGCGTGTTTACCTGGTTGTTGAGGGGTGCGTGTTTACCTGGTTGTTGAGGGGTGCGTGTTTACCTGGTTGTTGTGGGGTGCGTGTTTACCTGGTTGTTGTGGGGGGTGCATGTATACCTGGTTGTTGTGGGTGTTACGTGTTTACCTGGTTGTTGTGGGGTGCATGTTTACCTGGTTGTTGTGGGGTGCATGTTTACCTGGTTTTTGTGGGGGTGCGTGTTTACCTGGTTGTTGTGGGGTGCATGTATACCTGGTTGTTGTGGGTGTTACGTGTTTACCTGGTTGTTGTGGGGTGCATGTTTACCTGGTTGTTGTGGGGTGCATGTTTACCTGGTTGTTGTGGGGGTGCGTGTTTACCTGGTTGTTGAGGGGTGCGTGTTTACCTGGTTGTTGTGGGGGGTGCATGTATACCTGGTTGTTGTGGGTGTTACGTGTTTACCTGGTTGTTGGGGGGTGCATGTTTACCTGGTTGTTGAGGGGTGCGTGTTTACCTGGTTGTTGTGGGGGGTGCATGTATACCTGGTTGTTGTGGGTGTTACGTGTTTACCTGGTTGTTGTGGGGTGCATGTTTACCTGGTTGTTGTGGGGTGCATGTTTACCTGGTTGTTGTGGGGGTGCATGTTTACCTGGTTGTTGTGGGGTGTGTGTTTACCTGTTTGTTGTGGGGTGTGTGTTTACCTGGTTGTTGTGGGGCATCCCGTAGAGCGCCTCCACCAGGTCAGCCGCTCTCTTCAACAGGACCTCCTGAAACAGATCAGAGAGAGATGATGCTCGTTCCTCCGCTTGGCGGAGCGCCGCAGCGCCACCTCTGATGTTTAAAGTCACTAATGAGCTGAGCTTGTGCCTGTGTGTGTGTGTGTGTTTGTGTGTGTGCGTGCGCAGTTGTTGACCTGACAGCTTTCCGCAGTGTTTAAACTAATCACAGCTCAGTTACACTTCACAGAGCGGACTCTTTAAAAGTGAACCACTTCACTCCGGCGAGCACGTCGAGTGCTCACACGCCGCCAAACAACTGTGCACGTGAGCCGGCGCACGTGTGGTGTGTGTGTGGGGGGGGGGTCCGTGCACGTGTGTGTGTGTAATCAGGCGCTGACAGAACAATGCTTCGTTTAGTCTTTATCTTAATTAAACACACTCTCCGTTAATCTGCTGCTTTTCATTACAAACTTCTTCAGGAGGCTTTTCAATTAACCCCGCCCCCTCTGTCCCCTCCTCTCCACCCCCCCCCCCCCTCCCTCCATCCATCCAGCATCCTTATTTTTACTCTCTTCCTGTCCTGTTTGTTGCTCTCATCTCTTCTTGATCTCATTTTCTTTTTCATTCTTTCCTTTTTTTGGGTTTGTTTTCGTCTTTTCTCTCCGTACTCTTCCTCTCCATACTCTTCCTCTCCGTACTCTTCCTCTCCGTACTCTTCCTCTCCTCTCATTTTTCTCTCCGTTCAGTTTCCTCCTCTTCCTCACACGTGATTTCTGCAATAACAAATAAATGTGATGAAGGCTGATTTACAGCCGCTTTAACGCACTCTGACAGTCGGATAACCATTTACCAGCCTGTGTGTGCACGTGCGTGTGTGCACGTGTGTGTGCGTGCACGTGTGTGACGTGCACAGAGGAAAACCATTTCCGTGAAGCAGCTCTCCGATCATCTTTAATCTGCTCGTTTATGCAGAGCGATGTCGAGCGTCTGCCAGCAGATTTGTGCGCACACACGTGCACACCCACACACACACGCACGTGCACACTCTCTCCGTTTATAGTGACAAATGAAAGCCTTATTATTACAAGTGTTTCATTGTTACGCAGAGAGACGACAAGCACCTCTCTCTCTGACACACACATTAACGAGGTTACCACGGCGATGGTTGGGATGTCATCACTGAGGAGGAAACCAATTATTCCCCCCCACACACCCCCACAAACACACTTTGATCTTTAGATTCTGGCCTCCGCAGCAGGAAATAAACACTAATCGGCGCGGCGATGATGACAACTCGCAGGAAACGTCTAAATAAATATCAGAGCGAAGCTCCCGCGCAGCAGCGGTTGCGCTGGACGAGCAGCAGCGGGCGCCATTTCACCTGCCGGGTTCTGGAGGGACGGCGTCACCTGAGGGGATCACTGGGGGTTCTCCCGCTCCTTCACGTGGTTTCAGCTTTTTCAGGACATTACTGCTTGAATTTTTGGAATTCAAAAACTTTATTGTTTTTGAAATATTTAACAAACTTTCCTCCAAAGGAAATGAATGAGAAAGTCTTACATTTCTAAATTTTTAAGTAGATTAGCAACAAGTCTTTAAATTTACTCACGATCTTAGCTAATATTTTAGCAACATGCTAATGTTTTTGGCTAATTTGTTATCTTCTAGGGTTTTTATAAGCTAATTTAGAGTTTAGCTAAACTTTTAGCAACAAGGCTAATGTTTTGATTTGACATCTGAGGTTTTTTCATCCTAATTTAAAGTTTAGCAAATGTGTTAGCAACATGCTAACGTTTTTGGCTAATTTGCCATCTTGTGGGTTTTTTTTTTTTTAATCCCAATTTAAATTTTAGCTTCTATTTTAGCAAAAGACAAATGTTTTTAACTAATTTAGTTCACTGAGGAATTTCAGGGTATTTTGAAGTTTAGCTAGTATTTAAGCAATGAGCTAGCTATTTGTGGCTAATCTGGCAACTGCTTAGGCTTTTTTGGGGCTATCTTGGACTTCAGATCAATTTTAAGCTATACACTTAATATCTTTGCAAAATTAGCATGTATTAGAGATTTTTAAGTATTTTACTACAAATCTTTCAGAAAATTCAGGTCAGCTTCAGCGCTCTTTCATAGTTCTTTTTTTTCAGAATATTTTTATTGTGATTTTTAAAACTTTAACAAAATCATATCAAAACATTTAAAGTCTAGCAAACAAAATAAACAGTGAGTAGCAAAAATTTTAATGAAAAAGTTTCACCTATTCGCATTAAAAGAAAATAAAAAGAAAGAAAAATAATAAATAAAATTTAAAAAATGAAATAAACACAAGTCAGCGGTATGATGTTCTTACAGAGACATTTACATCATTGTTGAGCATTGAGTGGGTTTGGAAAAAACGTATATAAGGATTCCACAAGAGTTCAAAGGTTTTTTCTTTTTTTTTAACAATATATGTCAACCTCTCCAGAGCTAGACAAGACTCTTTAATAGTTCTTTAATGAGATTTCCAGTGTTTTAGCAAATTTTATATTTTTCAAATAGGTTCTGCATTTTTAGAAAATCTCTTCACAAATTAAAGTAAATTGCTTCAACATTTTGAGTAAAAAGCTTCAGCATCTTCAGCGACTACTTTCAGCAAAAAACATTAGCATTAGCATTAGCATTAGCGAAGGTAATGTAACGTTTCCAGTTTCTTAAATAAAATCGTCTTTATGTTTTTGTTTATTTTATCCCAAGTTTTACGGCATAAAAATCAATTTCAAATCTAAAATCTTGATTTAGCTCCAGATTTTACTTTTAATTCTTCACAATAAATAAACCTGATCTCTCAACATCATCCGTGTTTTCCATACATTCTTAAAGAGAGATATCCACAGACGCCGCTCCATGTAGCCATCATGCTAAAAACGTTAGCTGATAACTCGCCAGCAAGTGCTGAGCAGCGAGTTCACCGGGCGGTAAAAGAGGGGCGGGGCATGTTAATTTGTCACATGGACATATATGGGGGGAGGTGACCCTATACAGGTTCTGTGGGTTTTTGGGTTACTCTGGTGCATGGAGGGTCGTAGAGGAGCAAATTCATCTTAGTCAGATGTAGCAACAGCTACATGAAATCTAACTGGCAGATTCAATGTTAATGGGCTTAGAAGACTTAAATTTGAAGGAGGGAGCGACTGAAGACTTAAGTTGGGTTGACGGAGTATTTTATAAATAAATATTTCTGTTTAACAGCTTACAGTGAATGGTCATTTCCATAAACAGGATCTTGGAGTTTCTTTGAGGCTCATACGACCACCTTAAAGGGTAACTAAACCCTAAATCACTTTTTTTGTCTGTTAACTTCTATAAATGGGCTTTAGAAGTGCAATTTTTTTATAATTTCAAATAAACTTGTTTAATTCTTGAAAACATAGTCAAAGACTGTCTGTGTGCTGCCCCCTACAGGTTGAGACGAGGTATTGCAGTTGAATTTTGTGATTGGTCGACTGGTGTACGTCTCAGAAGTTTAACGTCATCGTGCTCTGCAGCTCCAGTATCAAAGCCCCGCCCATTTTTGATTCTGTAACGGGTGGTCGTCAGCATGGCAGATTCAGCTCCACTAGCCCCGCCCCCTTTTTTGGCATTGTAACCCTTCTGCTCTCCTAGGCTTGTTTACATAGAAGAGGGGTCATCTGAACTTTTATTTTCAGTGATCTTTACAGGTTCCGATGACAGACGTGAAGTCGACCGCAGCATGCCCATAGATAAAACAGCACCAACATTTTCTTCGTATTTCCTGAATTTCACGTTTGACCATGTTCACATTTACATTTTCACGTCCTCCATCATCACACTCCCACCTCCATGCTTGAATGTTTTTTTGCTAGAGCTGAGAGTCTCTCCGAGTCTCTGGACGGAGTCATGTGACCCCTGACCTTCTTCAGTCTTCTTCTGCTTCTATGACCTCTTCTATTTCATGAAGTTTAACTGCAAACCCAGACGAAGAGACGGTTTCTGCACGCCGACCTTCAGAACTCTACAGTCCACCACAGCCTGAAATAGAGACTAACGGGAGGCGAGGTCATCGTCCCGCTTCCACACTCATGCTCAGAGATGCCGTGGGTCAGTCTGCGAGAGGAGGCGGACCCTCAGGTACACAACAAACGCACAATCCAGCCCCAGTCAGACACGTTCACACAACCTCCGGACTTCATCATGAAGACAGAAACAACAGAGCAGCAACACCGAGATACTCGTTTATAGGAATCAGATAAGACTATGTTGATAAGAGTGTGTGTGTGTGTGTGTGTGGGTGTGTGTGTGTGTGAGCGTTAAGATGCGTGTGTGCCAATCTCCTTTCTTGCCACATGGCTGCACTCACTGATTACCTGATTTGACTGTTTCAACCTCCCTGTTTACCATTGTGCTTTATGCACACACACACGCACACACACATGCACACACACACACATGCACACACACGCACACACAGCCTCTTTTCAATCATCCACTGTGCGTGTTTGCAGAATTTAAAGCTCCGCTCCTGATGTGTGTGACTGATAACTAACAATGACGAATGTCGCCTCGTTTGCGTGCTAACAGCTTCGACATGAAGCTCTGACCCCAACACACATCTCTACATCTGACGGCCGCCGAGCCGCCAGCAGGGGGCGCCGGTGAGAGCAGAGTCGACATGTGAAGGATCTGACCACAGGACCAGAAACAGAGATATATTTGTATTTAATGAGCGCCTCACAGTTACTTTAGTAACTTCACAGTCGAGTCTCTTTGGAGATTAAACCAGAAACTTGAGTTTAGAAATCGTTCGTTTCCAGTTTAAGACATAAAAACTTTTGGTTTTCTGGTTTGAACTCGCTTCTCTGAGTCGATCTGTGGAGACAACAGTTTCCATTCATTCTTCTGCCAGCAGAGCAGAAGAATTTCATTTTATTTGTGAACTTTTCTCCATTAAAACATTTCCTGGAGGCCCAATCATTTCAGTTTATTCAAAATATTTTCAGTATAAAAGCCTCGGGTCCGGTTCCATCTGGAACTTTGAGCTATTGTTAAATGGACCCATTAAATAGTTACGACCCGAACCTAATGACCATCCGTTGTAGGTCATAGAGACATAGAAGAGGACGGTTGGGGCGGAGTCACTGTAGCCACCCACTGATTGGCAGGAAGTGATGACGTCATTAGAAATATCAGTTTAGCGTTAAGCTAGCGGTTCCGTTTTCCTCTTTCTTCTTAGCCGCCTGCATTCTTCTTTAAAACAGCATTAAATTAACACGATGTACGAAAAGTAAATCAAGAAAAAGACGAGCTGCTGGATGACCGCCATGGTTGTTGCTTTGCTAGCCGCCACACTAAAACAGGGGGGTCTAGGGGGTCAAACTCAATCGAACAAGGGGGCAAAATCCAGAACACGCCTTAGAACGCGGGTCGAACAGGAGAAACATTTATTAAACTCTCTAAAACTACATCTTTAAAACTTAAAAACCATAACTTGAAAACATAATTAGAAATTAGATATATAGCAATACCTGTGATGATGCTAGTGTGAATGCTGGAAGATGAATTTGACCGCTAAAGATGCTAGTGCTAATAGCTGAAAATGCTGAAACTGATATCCAGCTAAAATATTAGCTAAATGCCAAATTAGCTTAACTAAAAAAAGGTTAGCCAAAACAGCTAGCATGTAGCTGAAATATTAGCTAAACTCCAAAATAGCCTAAAAATCTTAATAAATGCCAAAATATTCCAAAAAGAAACAGAATGCGACTTTTAAAAACTGTAACTTAAAATAATTATGAATAATAAAAAGCAGGAATATTATTACAGTAACAATATATTTGGTCAAAATGATATAAGTTAGAAATAAGATCAAGATGACATCGGGTCATTAATAACAATAAGATAAAATGATCTGGAGGGCCGGATCCGGCCCCCGGGCCTTGACTTTGACACTATAATGACACGCTAACGGTTGACAACACGCGTGTGCCGTGAGAGCAAAGACTGAACCGTCTTCAGTAAATCTAGTTCCAAAGAGTATTTCTATTAAATAGCGCTTCCATGCGTTCATCTTTAGTGGTTTCGCAGATTTATTTTAGTGCTTTTTAAATGTCTACGTTTTCTAGAAAGTTTTGTGTTCTGCATCCTGATTGGCTGTAGATCCTGTCAATCAACTTCCTCCCGGCTCCGTCTTCAGTTTTCTTCATCCACATCAATCTTTGATCGGGCTCTGATCTTTGTTTTCATTCTGTCATTTCATGAGGACTTTTACTGCCTTAAAACATTTACAATTATTCAAATAAATCAGAGATTTGGTCTATTTCAGGTTATTTTTAGAACATAACTTCAGACAGAATTTCTAAAATTGTTTTTATCATTTCAAGTTTTGGTTCTGATCTGGTTCCTCTCACACCTGCTTTCACCTGCTTACCTTGATTCCTGCCTAACTTCATTGTTTTGTTCAGATTTTAGCTTTTCGTGAAATTTTTGTAAAATAGTTCCTAAAATCTCTGCAGCAGAGCGGCGTCTGATGTGCCGTCTGGTGGCGGTCAGAATCTCTTAAAGTTAAACACCAATATTTTTAAATTAGTAACTTAAATTTTGTTGTTTTTAAATTCAAGTTTCCATTTTTTGATAAAATTGTTAACATTTCTTTTAGGTTTACAGATTCTACTCTTCAGTTGAAAACTGTTTTTAATTTTTTTTTTTTTTTTAAATTTCTGGTTTTCATTTACCGCTCGTTGATCCTGAGACTCGGACTCATGGTTTGTCTTTAACCTCCAGTTTTTCCTGGAATTTCGACCCAAAGGTGAGTTTGAAAATCCCGCAGCTGCAGGTCATCCAGAACCGAATCCATTTAAGAGGTTTGGCGGTGAACCCGGCTCAGCTCTCCGGTTCCGGATTATTTCCGGTTATTAGCGTTTGTGTAGCCGACAGTCGCTCAGCCGCTCGCGGAGCACAAAGCAGCATGGGTAATTGAATCAAACCATCACAGATGAATTATTGAAGACACGGCGGGTGTGGTTTTCATTACGGAGCTAACGGCTTGTCAGCTCACATCAGAGCTGCTGGAGACGCGGCGGCGGCGGCGGCGGCGGCGGCAGCGGCGCTCGCCGTCTGCATCAGACTGGAAAAGCAGGAAAATCCGTCCGGAGAAACGGATTCAGGAGTGTGCAAACATGTCGGGAACAGAACTCAGAACCTGATGCTCGCCACGCCTGCTGACAGGTCACAGGTCACACACAAACACACACCTGAGTCGCACGGATGAACCAGAGAAACCTCCGTCTGAAACTGCTGAGTGTGAGAAGAAGTCGCACACAGACACACAACCTGAACAGCAGCGTCAGGAGATGCAGCTGATGGTTATCAGGATCTGAGCGGCCAACCAGAACGCAGACTGATGGAAACACAACAATCATCAACCGCAGCGCAACCGTGTTTACACACAAGTATTGCCTCAACATGTGTGAGTCTGTAGAGACAGTTGTGTGTCTGTAGAGACAGTTGTGTGTCTGTAGATACGGTTGTGAGTCTGTAAAGACAGTTGTGCGTCTGTAGAGACGGTTGTGTGTCTGTAGAGTCGGTTGTGTGTCTGTAGAGACAGTTGTGTGTCTGTAGAGACAGTTGTGAGTCTGTAAAGACGGTTGTGTGTCTGTAGAGACGGTTGTGTGTCTGTAGAGACGGTTGTGTGTCTGTAGAGACAGCTGTGTGTCTGTAGAGACGGTTGTGTGTCTGTAGAGACGGTTGTGTGTCTGTAGAGACGGTTGTGTGTCTGTAGAGTCGGTTGTGTGTCTGTAGAGACAGTTGTGTGTCTGTAGAGACAGTTGTGAGTCTGTAGAGACAGTTGTGTGTCTGTAGAGACGGTTGTGTGTCTGTAGAGACAGCTGTGTGTCTGTAGAGACGGTTGTGTGTCTGTAGAGTCGGTTGTGTGTCTGTAGAGACAGTTGTGTGTCTGTAGAGACAGTTGTGAGTCTGTAGAGACAGTTGTGTGTCTGTAGAGACGGTTGTGTGTCTGTAGAGACGGTTGTGTGTCTGTAGAGACGGTTGTGTGTCTGTAGAGACAGTTGTGTGTCTGTAGAGACAGTTGTGAGTCTGTAGAGACAGTTGTGTGTCTGTAGAGACGGTTGTGTGTCTGTAGAGACAGCTGTGTGTCTGTAGAGACGGTTGTGTGTCTGTAGAGACGGTTGTGTGTCTGTAGAGACGGTTGTGTGTCTGTAGAGTCGGTTGTGTGTCTGTAGAGACGGTTGTGTGTCTGTAGAGACGGTTGTGTGTCTGTAGAGACAGCTGTGTGTCTGTAGAGACGGTTGTGTGTCTGTAGAGACGGTTGTGTGTCTGTAGAGACGGTTGTGTGTCTGTAGAGTCGGTTGTGTGTCTGTAGAGACAGTTGTGTGTCTGTAGAGACAGTTGTGAGTCTGTAGAGACAGTTGTGTGTCTGTAGAGACGGTTGTGTGTCTGTAGAGACAGCTGTGTGTCTGTAGAGACGGTTGTGTGTCTGTAGAGATAGTTGTGTGTCTGTAGAGACGGTTGTGAGTCTGTAGAGACGGTTGTGTGTCTGTAGAGACGTTTGTGTGTCTGTAGAGACGTTTGTGAGTCTCTCTGTAAAAGCAGTGTGTGTTATAGTGTGTCTGTAGAAAGAATTGCGTGTTGCAGACAGGGTTGTGAGTCAACAGAACCAGTTGTGTTACCTTGGGCAGTCTCTCGGGGTCTCCGGGGTGACGGGGGATGACCTTCTGTAACCTCTGGAAGCCGTAATCTATGGTGGGTTCGTTCAGCGCTGAAGAAGAGGAGATGAAGGATGAAGATCAGAGAACTTCAACTCAAATCCATCCAGATAAATAGAAACACAAGTCAGAGTTTCACGGAGAAGTTTTTCCACCAACAGTTGAAACTTCTTTAAAGAATGTAGAGCACGATCGTTCAAACGTCCTCACACACATGAAGAATGAATGTTTCCTCCACATGTTGTGTAGAAACACGGATCTAAATCCACAAATATTCAGTTTGTTTCTGTCAGATCTTCAGATGAAAACCAACAAACTTCTTTAAAAAGAGAGAAAGAACGAAGGAAACGCTCAGAATGAGAACTGGACAAAGACTTGTGTTACAGGGTGTTGTGAGACTCACACTGACTGTGTCTGCTGCATTGGCTCATGTTTACTGACTTGTCTTACACCAGGTCTTGTTGTGTCTCTTGGTGACTTGTGTGTCACTGACTCGTGTCTCACGGTAACTTGCGTGTTACTGACTCGTGTCTCACGGTGACTTGTGTGTCACTGACTCGTGTCTCACGGTGACTTGTGTGTCACTGACTCGTGTCTCACGGTGACTTGTGTGTTGCTGACTCGTGTCTCATGGTGACTTGTGTGTCACTGACTCGTATCTCACGATAACTTGTGTGTCACTGACTCGTGTCTCACGGTGACTTGTGTGTCACTGACTCGTGTCTCACGGTGACTTGTGTGTCACTGACTCGTGTCTCACGGTGACTTGTGTGTCACTGACTCGTATCTCACGGTAACTTGTGTGTCACTGACTCGTATCTCACGGTAACTTGTGTGTCACTGACTGGTGTCTCACGATAACTTGTGTGTCACTGACTCGTATCTCACGATAACTTGTGTGTCACTGACTCGTGTCTCACGGTGACTTATGTGTCACTGACTCGTGTCTCACGGTGACTTGTGTGTCACTGACTCGTGTCTCACGGTGACTTGTGTGTCACTGACTCGTATCTCACGATAACTTGTGTGTCACTGACTCGTATCTCACGGTAACTTGTGTGTCACTGACTCGTATCTCACGGTAACTTGTGTGTCACTGACTCGTATCTCACGATAACTTGTGTGTCACTGACTCGTATCTCACGGTAACTTGTGTGTCACTGACTCGTGTCTCACGGTGACTTGTGTGTCACTGACTCGTATCTCACGGTAACTTGTGTGTCACTGACTGGTGTCTCACGGTGACTTGTGTGTCACTGACTCGTATCTCACGGTAACTTGTGTGTCACTGACTGGTGTCTCACGGTGACTTGTGTGTCACTGACTCGTGTCTCATGGTGACTTGTGTGCAGGCAGTGACTGGAAAATCCGACACACTGAATCCATCAGAGCCGAGTTTTATTTTCTCCTCCCTGGAAATCATTTACAGTTTAAACTGGTGGGAAGGTGATAAATCAGAGCATCAGTGAAGGCAGCAGAGCACAACCCGAGTGTGTGCGTGTCTGTGTGTGTTTGTGTGCGTTTGGGTGTCCGTGTGCGTGTTATGCAGTGCATGAATCTTAATCCTGTCTTGGTTCAGCTGCATTTAACAAGCTTTAGAGAGACTCTCCTATACATCACAGAAGTGTGTGAGAGTGTGTGCAGGTTGTGAGTGTGTGTTGTGAGTCTGTGTGCGTTGTGCGGCCGTGTGCAGTCCTTGAAGGCTCACAGGGCGGAACAAGCAGCAGTTATAGGAGAGTGTTAGCTCTCCTGATGTCTGTGTTATCTGCGGCTCGGAGAGTGTGTGACCTTGTTCTGTGTTGTCGAGTCGTTTGTGCGTCTGCCGAGTTCTTCTCGTCATCTTAGGATCTAACAGAACTTGATTCTAAGGAAGTGAAACTTCAGTCTTGATCTAAAGTGATGATCTGGATCTGGTCGTTTCATGAGGAGATCAGTGAGTTTCTGTGACTGGAGGCTGACTCGTTTCCTGTCTAATTGTGCGAGCTCTACCGATTGGCTGAACAGACTCGGCGCTTCATCCTCCCCTCAAAGATGTCCCTCTCCGTCTAACGGGCTCTGATGGAGGCTTTAATTGAGCGCAGCATCAGAAAGAACACAATCAATAGGCTGTAAAACGCTCCACAGGCGGCTGAAGCGTCGCTCCTGTCGGCTACTAATAAAGGTTTAATGAGTTTGAATTGACTTGACATGAAAGGGAAATCTCCAACTGTGATTAACATCTGGGATCCACCTGACATTTGACAAACGTCTGCTTCCAGCAGGTGACAGATGGCCCTACAGCAGTGGCTGATGGGAAATGTAGTTCAGTTTACACTGCTCTAAAATATAGTTACCAAGTGACTAGAAAGAGATTCTTTTTACTGGATTCTTCTAACTTGAGATGAATGAAGTTCTAATCGTTTAAACCAGGAGTGTCAAACTCAATCGCTCAAGGAGCCAAAATCCAAAACACACCTCAGGTCCCGGGCCGGATAAACATTTATTAAACTCTCTAAAACTACATTTATAAAACCATAACTTTTAACATAATTATGAATAATATAAAGTCAGGAATATTATTCCAGAATAACTTTCAATATTTTACTCTCAATAAAAATAAATTCTGTCAATAAACTAAAATGATCTGGAGGGCCGGATGGAATCTCCCGGAGGGCCGGATCCGGCCCCCGGGCCTTGACTTTGACACAAGCAGTTTAAATGAAACTTGATTTGAACGTGAAGAGGTTTTAGAAGCAGAATGAGGCGCTGAGATTCGGAAACAGTCTTTGTGAGGAAATGGGGATTTAAAAACGGGTCAGGCACGAGGCGTCGGAGCGATCAATTCTCCACGATCAATACTCATAGAAATTTCATGAACATTCAACAGATAGAAGTCTGAGAGCTCAGGGTTTAGTCTCCATAATTTGTCAGATTTCCTCCTCTCTTCCTCGTTCCTCCGTCTGGAAGTGGTGCCGAGTGTTTTTACTGGTCGGGTTTTATTCCTCACGGATCTTTGTTTCATTTACTCGCTGATCCCTGAAGCTCTGATGCTTCGGTGGTTCTTCTAGAGAAGAACGGGACTCAAAGACCTCGCTCAGACATTGGAGTTCTAAGGAGCTCGTCGGCCCATAGATGACAGCTCATTGGTTGGGGTTCACAGAGTTCTGTACTGAACCGTGCCGGACCAGAGTCTTTATCTTGTTCATTTTCTCCTTGTCTAGTTCTTGTATTACTCATAAAAATTCTGAGTGCAGATTTCACAGCCAGTGGTAGTGTTCAGTCTTTTCATTGGTTTAAAATCCACCAATAGATGAAAGGAAGAGGGACCTTTAGATGTATAGAATAAGGAGATACTGTATATGGAGCTAAAAGAGTCTTTGATATTTCCACAGTCTTATACAGTACAGGGTTGTTTGCAGTTTAGGCGCATCATCAGTAAAAACACATTTAGAGAGTTGGGTTGACCCAAGTGTCCACCAGAAACAAGTCTGACGGCATAACAAGACGTATGGCCCAACAAAGTGTAAAGTGTGTCAACAGTCTTTTGCCGTTGCATAGACTGGCTGCTGTTCACACCGGACATGTGGCGCATGCTCAAGAAGGTTCTGAACTTGTATTGTGTTTAGTCCGTGGTGTTCACACTGGACAAGCAGGGAGGGGTTATCAGCGCGTGTCCAACACAACACCAGCTTTTCTCATAGTGGCACCTGGTCTTTGGTGTTTTGGGTGTCCCAGACTCGTCGCTTTTTTTATGTTTGTAAAATCAAGGGTCCACTCTAGTGACGCAGTACCGGATACGGTACCAGACGCAGACTGGTCCTCGGGACATATGGAGTGCCGGGACTCTATGACCAACCTGGTACCGGTTTGCGCCCAGTACCACGTGGCGCCAGGTTAGAGTACTGGTATCGGGTTTGGGTATTGATGGACTCAGTGTCGTCGTACTGGACCGATTCCGTACCGGTTCGCGGCCCGGAGGTTAGGGAGCCCTTATTTAATTGGAACAGCCAGCACGTCAAAAAAACAGTCGGGGACACCTAAAACATTAAGTCCTTGTCCGTGGGTCAAAATGTGACAAGTAGGGAATGAGAATTGTTGGACAGCTTGGATGCACAACTGTTCTCACCGAGCGTGTAGCGTATGTTCAGGAACGCGCTAATGCAAGTTCTTGTATCGCGTTTATCTCATGGGGTTCACACTGGACAATCAGGAATCAGGACAATTCTTCTTGTTCTACTGTTTCTTAGCGCTCGTCCAACACATTGTCATCCTCAAGTCGTCACATATTGACGATTGGTTAAGAACCGCCCTTTTTGGTGTTTTGGGTGTCCCTAACTTGTCCTTCCTTGACAAACTGGATGTTCATAAAATCAAATGTCCGTAACCCTTCAGACACAGTACCAGATACGGTATCAGACGTGGACTGGTCCTCCGCATGCGTCCAGGACTGGTGCCCTACCCTCGGACTGGTACCCTATACCAAACCTGGTATCGTATCCGGTACCAGGTTTGAGAGTGGATGGACTCCTCATTGTGTTATTGGACCGATTCCTGTTCGCGGCCTGGAACAGCCAGAACGTCAAAAAACAAGATGGAAACATCCAAAACGCCAAAAAGTGATGCAGAGTCAGGTCCTTAACTCTTGTGTTATCCTAGGAATGTTGACGTTGGGAGTGTGGTCATCTGGACCCCACAAATCAGCAAGGTGAAGTTTTTTAAATTTTCACTGATGTCCTCGGGAGACATGAAATCCTGTCCACCTGCACGCATATTTAACACGGGATGGATAACACGTCAATGGTGTCCAGGTGTGTCCCATCAGACGTTCTTCAGGATTCAACATCCAGCGATACCAGTCGTTCGTTCATCATACAAACTCTTCAGACACGGAGGAGAAAAACAAAATAAAGTCTCTTTGGTCCGGAGTTAGAAGGCGACCGAAGGGAATCCAGAGACGAGTGCAGCCAAAGTCTTTAAGTGATGGAGGTTTTAAGCCACTTTAATTAGAGCCACTTATATTTTTATTTACTTATTTACTTATCAACTCCCAGAAGCATTACGCCAAGTTGTTGGAAACTGTGCAAATGTGGGGGACACTTGGAGCAAAGCATGCTGGGAGCAGGGAGGGGCCCTGTGAAAGCAGCTGTTGTCTGAGAGTGGAGGTCATGTGACCAGCCTGTTGTGTGTGTGTGTGTGTGTGTGTGTGCGCACTCAGGAGTCATTAACATGAAGGTCCTCAGACGGTTTGAGGGTTAATGGGATTTAAATGCGTGTAATTACTGTGACAGCGGTGTGAACAGAAACACCTCGGCTGGTCCGTAAACAAAGACGAGGGAGGGGGGCGGAAAGAGAGAGAGAGAGACCCGCTAATGGCTGTTGTGTCCACCAGTGTGTGGTGAGTGGGCGGCGGCCTTACCCGTGTAGACGAAGCGTCCCGGCGCCCCCTTACAGAACTGCTTGGACTTGTAGGACAGCGTGACTTCGACCACCCCGGGAATGTGGCGGGGCGGAGTCTGGACCCGGATGGCGTGGGGGGTGATCAGCTGACACAAACATCCATCCACGAGTCAGAGGGAGTTTCACATGACTGACTGATCGATCGATCGATCGGCCCGTTACCTCACTCCACACCAGCATGGTGCCGAAGACCACCTGGAGACCATCGAAGAAGTTGTCCCCGATGAGGATGACGGTGGCTCCGCCCGTCGTCCAGCCCTCACTGGGACTGATGGCTTTTATGCAGGGAGTGGCTGCTGGACGAGAGACGCAGACAACGGGTGGGAGAGAGAGAGAGAGAGAGAGAGAGAGAGAGAGAGAGAGAGGATATTTAACGTTTTAAGGAGGAATTTATCAACTTCTTCATTCACATTGTTCTTTAATGTCAGGTTAGGCGTCCCGATTGGTTGTAAACCCCTGACCTACAGACTGGCAGGGGGTCACTGAAGTATAGCCCCCCCACTGAGATGCTAATGTCAGTCACATGACCCTGTGGAAGGGGTTTTGGGTTGTAAAGAGGAGGGGCTAGATCTGGTGTCTGGTTGTTCCCTCGAGGCTCGTGCGACCTCTGTAGAAGAGCGGTCCCCAACCGGGCCGTGGACCGGTACGGGTCAGTGGATCAATTATACACCAGTTATTTTTATTTTGAGTCTCGACAGTCTTTTATTCTGAAGAATCTTCTGGTTTTGAAGACTACAGGATTCTCTCGGTTACATTTGTGACTGTGCTTTCCTTAATCCTTTCAGAGTAAAGTCTATCTATATATATGACCTTAAATTATTCATAAGATATTTTCATACGTTTTTTCCTACTCTAAAGTAAGATAACTCGATCTCTGAGGCGCCGCTTTTCACGTTCACTTGAAGGTGCCGCCCATTTTCTGATGTCATCCTATAGCTGGCCTCAGCAGCGGATCTGTGTTTCCCCCATGAAAACGATCAACATTTGAACTTATAAATATGAAAGTGCATTTGGGTGTTTGCCTTGACGCCGGGGTCACACTGGACGCGGAAGCGCCGCGAAGCGGAGTCCGCGCCGCTTCCGCTCCGCTCTGTAGTTCACACCAGACGAGCATTTTTCCGCGGCGGTCCACATGGCGCTTCTGCTAGAGCTTTTTTTGTTTTTGCCACCATGGTTGATAATTTCATAGCCTTAAGACCCATGTTCCTGCTAAAAAAACTGCTCTCTCAAAACCCCGCCCACCCGCTCTGTCGGCCCACTGTACTGATCTGTGTGCGCGCGTGTGCATCTCTGTTTTGTGTGTGTCTGTGCGCACGCGCTCGCAGGTGTGTGTGTGTGGGTAAATTAATAAACTACAATTATTAACCCATATTTCTGCTAAGAGGAGCAGCTCTCTGCATCTCTGTTGTCGTTTTATTAACTCCCAAAACTCTTCACCCCGCACTGGAGTTTATCCACGTTGATCTGCGTGTGTACGTGTCTGTGAAAAAAGAAAAAAAAAAGTGTGCGTGTCTGTCTGTTTTGTGTGTCTCTGTGCTCGCGCGCGCACGTTTGTGTTGTGATTGTATGTTTATATCCGTGTCTGTTTAGAAAAAAACATTGATCACATTTGTCAATCGCGGCATTTTATTGTGAAAAAACTGGTTATATTTTGAAAAGAAACCGGATTTTCTCATACTTCATGCACTTCCGGCCAGAATTGACGCACGCTTTTCTCGCGCACAAAATTGCAGACGCGGCGAGAACCACCGCGTACCTCCGCCGCCAATCCCCGCGCCGCTCCGCTCCTTGTGTGAACGACGCCATAGGATAACAAGGGCGCTGAATGGAAGCGGACTCCGTTCCGCGCCGCTTCGCGGCACTTTCGCGTCCAGTGTAAATGGGGCGTTAGTCGCCCCGGCCGTAGATACACTGGTTGTAGCAATAGCCAGGGCTAGCGGCTGAGCTAACTAAGCGGCTGAGCTAACTAAGCGGAAAAGCTAACTAAGCGGCAAAGCTAGCTGAGAGTCAAAGCTAGTGGCTGACTTTGCTGAGGCAAAGCTAGCAGCTAATCTCTGAGCAGAGACATGGGGTTTGTGTGTTAGCATGGGGGCGGTTCAGACTCTTCCTGAAGAGGGCGGTTCTCCTTTTGTGACATCAGCACGTGAAAACCTACTAGTTTTTGTGGGTATGGGAGGGGCTGGTGCTAAAACCGCAGGTTTTAGAGTATTACTCAGAAATGAGAAAACAAATCAAAATACTGTTTTGAGTTCTTTGTAGTGAGGAATGAACAGTATTATATACTAAAAGCTGAAAAAGTTGTTTTTCATGGTCCTGGTCCTTTAGATATTCATCAACAATCACCATAACCTCATACGTTGAATAGTTTATAACGTAACAATCAATCTGTGTCCATATTTCACTCATTTCTTGAATCCTCAGGTTCTCAGTTTAGTTTTAGAGGCCGGCGTGACTCCTCCCACACGTCACATTTTTACACGTTGAGTCTGACAGAAGAGCCGTTTCCTCTTTAAGACCGCAGTCTGACCACCGGATTGATTTTTTTTTATGGCTATGAGCAGTTTTTAAACATTATTTTACAGCTTTTAAGGTGGAAAACCCACAATCTGCATTATAGAGGAACTACACACACACACACACACACACTGAAGACGTGATTTAATTGGGTTGTGGCTTTTATCCGCTTCGGCTTAGTTGACTTCAGTCCCGCGTAGACACACACACACATGAACACACACTCCGCCGGTAATGACTCCTCCTCTCTCTTCTTTCAAGTGCAGCAGCAGATTAATTATAAAGTGAAATGAAAGCAGCGTCTCTGTGATTGTGTGTGAGACAGGCCGGCTAATCTCATCACTGTTGACTTCAAATGACATTAACACACTTGACCTCTGTTCTCTTCTATTCTTCTTCTGTATCATTATGTCATACTGTGCGGTGTTCAATGATGTAACGCGGATCATGTCTCAACACGCTAAGCGTGGCGCTGAGCGGTTACGGGACGCCGTGACTTGTTTTTTTTCACAGTTTTGTGTTGTCCGGTCTTGTCTGTGTGTAGAGAAGTGAACTTCTCTTCTCACCATGTTGGGGTGGAGTTGTGTCTTCTCATGTTGTGTCGATCATGTGTGTTTTTCCTGTGTAACTTAATCTTTACAGATGTATTATTAAACGTTTGTTTTTTATCGTCTTAAATGGATCTCTGTATTTCTGGACCTGAGACCTGAACCTGAAGTTTCTCCGAGTCGTCGCTGTCTGGATGCACTCCGTCAAGCGGCTGCGGGACTCTGACTGGATGTTTGAGCGGAACGCCGGAGCGGAGCGGACTCAAACCCAGGGGACGGCGCTGCGCCCTCTCTGGGAGGGGTGGTTTCCATGGTTACCGTCTTTAATTAGGAGGGCAATTAAAGAAGTTGAGGAGCCCACAAAAGGACGCGCGCACACACCAGCGGCACACAGAAGCGCTCCTCTCCGGGGATTGGGAGGTGTCTGGTTTTACTACCCACAATCCACTGGGCTGATTTGTCTTCAAAGACCAAATTACGACGATCTCCGCGCCGGCGCTCGGCTGCTGTCAGAGCAGCCTCCCAACCATCTGCATCCATTAGGAGAGCGGCGCGGCGCGGCCCGACGATCATCGGGTTCGTCTGGAGTAAATAGAGACGCTGCTGTGCGACAGCGGCCGACAGGCTTTCAGACATCAAGTCGGTGTTTAGCTCGTCTCTGCGCAGACTAGAGATCTGCAACCTTTAATGCTAAAAGAGTCACATGACCCAGTTTCCAACGAGAGCCGCAAAGATGAATAAACATTCAGTTATTAATCTGTAGAACTGAGTTTTTCTTTATTAAATTAACCTATTTTACTTTTAAAAGCAGCTCATACAAGTTCCTTTCAAAATAAAATGCATCCTGCAGAAGATTTACCTGAACTAAAGATGCAGAAACGTCTTTTCTCTCATTGTTACTTTAGTCTTCCTTCAACTTTTTTCTACTTTTACTATTAAATAAAAACAACAACTTTGGTGTAGAAAAAAAAACTAAATTAAATAAGATAATTATGTGTTTAGATTAAAACTTCTACCAATATTTTGCTTAATTTTATTAAAAATCTAAGCATAAGTAATAACGTTTCATTGATTAAAGTAAATGAATCAATATTAAATAAACATTATTGTTTATTGTTGTGTCCGGAGCCACAATGGAGCCGATAAAGAGCCGCATGTGGCTCCAGGTTGCAGTGATGAAGGTTGTTCTCAAACTCGTTTTTTCACCCGGTCGGTTCCACGTGACAGACGACAGAAACCGGCATACCCTCAGACGGATCCAGCCGCCGCGCTCGCCGTCCGTGTTTGGAGTTGTTGTGTACAAACATGTTGTCAGAAACAGCGAGCACGTGACCGTCCACGTTTACGGTCGTCGACACCACCACCTGTGAACACAAACACACACGTCGATCGTGACGGCAGCAGGGAGATCCAAACAAAACCCGACAGAACCGACACAGTTTCAGCTCAGGCCCGTGTTTGTGGACCCGTTCTCCTGCGAGAACCATCGAACTTCCCTTTAGTCACTCTGACATCCCAAAATACTCATTTGGAGAAACCTCTCAACACTTTTATATAACACTTAAACCTCCGGCCACTAGATGGCAGCACGCTGAGCCTCTTTGAGCAGCTCTACGTCGCAAAGGATCTCTCAAGATTTAGCTTTTAATACGGTGAAATGAGACATGTACAACTCCGTTTAAACTAAGACCGAATACTGAACTGAAAATCAGTGTCAAGCTGGTACCGGTACCGTAGAAAACCACAGATTTCAGAGCTTCATGGAAGAACGAGCGACACCAAAAATGGAAGAAATAAAGGATCTAAGCGCTCCTTCTACCTGTCACTGACACGGTTCTGGAGAACACCTGGACCGTTAGAAAGGTAAACCAAACTTTGTTTTCTCAGTGGTGAAAGTTAGACTAAATGACCTTCAATTTGATTGGTTAAAACATCTTGTATATGAGAGACAGCGTTTAATGTTCCGATCATTAGTTACATTTTTTTTTCATGAAATTTCTATCAAATTTAAGATAAAGTCTTTTGTTTTTTTCAAAGTGAAACATTTTATCTGATACCGTCTTGTGACGTATCGCGATAAGTATCGTATTGCAAGTCTCTTGCCGATACACTCCTCTAGTTCGGGGGTTATCCTCTACGGGTTCTGCTGAGTTTTGGGTTTTCACGTATCAGCGCAAACAGAATCTGTCCACATTCCTCGGGATTTGGAGAAAAAAAATACGAAAAATCTGTTGGACACGCCTCCGTCTCACCAGCTCCACCCTTAAGCGTCGGACACGCGTGTTAAAGCGACCAGAGAAACGTTTATTCAAAGATGCAGAAATGTTCTCTACGCAAGTTTTTAACCAGTTGACCAATCAGGGACTTGGACTCGGTGGTGACGTATAGACGGCGTCCTTTCAGCTGTCTGGAAATTTCTCGGCTGGAATTTTTCATTTTTCATGGATCGGAATAGAGAGGATAAAGAGAAATCCTGGATCCAGATTCAACAGATTTACGTCGCTTGGAGATTTGGCTTCAAGTCACTTCCAAATGTAAAGACATGAGCTCGCATCACTACATGCTTAAACCGTGACTCCTACTGTGGATTCTGTCGCCCGCAGCATACCCATAGAAAAAAACGATTTTCTCTGTGTGGGTTGAGCGAGCGGTCCGTGACCTTCATAGTTCATATGGGTCACCTGTTTCCACCTGTCATCTGGACTGAAGCCTCACTCACGAGTGTTTCATGAACGATCAATACTTACTTCCTTTCTCTCTTTTTCTGATTCTCCTCAATTTCTAGTCAACATTTCCCACATCTGCAATAAAAACTTTAACATTTTTAGGAGTTTTAAATTGTTTTAACTTGTGGCTGATTGTCCGTTCTCAAAGAATGTTTGAGTTTTAAATGAAGCATCAGGATAGAGCTGATGATCGAGTCATTGATTGGTCTTTTATTCCCCTGTTTATTGATGGTTTTGGTTGATCTGAACATGCTGTCAGTCTGAGCTGCTCAGTGTGAAGGACGGCGTGTCTCTGTGGTTCTGGACCGGTCCATGCTGATCCGGCCTCGCCGCTCAGAGCGGCGGCAGGTGGGAGGGGACGGCTGAGCACGAGCTCCTCCTACTCCTCCTCATGCATCCATTACATCAAGGGGTCGAACTCAAAACACGCCTGAGGTCGCGGGCCGAACAGGAGAAACATTTATTGAACGCTAAAATTATAATTTTTAACATAATTATTAACTAAATATGTAGCATGACCTGTAATAATTCTCGTGTGAATGCTGGAAGATGAATTTTGCTGCTGAAGATGCTGAAGCTCAGGGGTGGGCAAACTACGGCCCGGGGGCCACATGCGGCCCCTTAAGATACTTAATCTGGCCCTCCAAATTAAAATACATTGAATCAAAAATCCTAATTATTGTTTTATTTTCATTGTATTTCTGGTTTCTTCTCATGAATGGTGTTGTTTCTCTGGCGTCCGTGTGCATTTTTTCTGAGTCAGAAGGTGATTTTTCTGATTTCTTTGAGTTCGTATTTTCCTCTGAAAAACATCAAACCCATTGGATCACCAAAAAGAGAACAAAAATCAAAATTTAGAAATTAAAATTCCCAAATTTTCTGTTTTTAAATGAATGTATGTGAATTTTAATCCAAATTAAAGTATGTTTTCCCTAAATTCCATATTATACACCCCTGCTGAAGCTGATAGTAGTTAAAATATTAGTTTAGTGCAAAATTAGCCTAAAAAAAAAAAAAAAACAACTTAAGATACCCAAAACGGCTAGCATGTAGCTGAAATATAAGCTAAGTTCCAAAATACCCAAAACATTTTTTTAAAAAAGCCTAAATTAGACCAAACAGCTAGCATGTAGCTAGCATGTAGCTAGCATGTAGCTAGCATGTAGCTAGCTGTTAGTAAAAAACGGCTAACAACAAAATAGCTGAAAAACTTAGTAAAAAATCTTAGTAAATGCCAAAATAATCAAAAGCTGCAGAACTGCAGTTTTCAAAACTTTAAACTGTAACTTTTTAACATAATTCTGAATAATAAAAAGTCAGGAATATTATTCCAGAATAAATCAACTTAAACCTTAAATAACTTTCAATATTTTACTCTCTATAAAAATATATTTTGTCCAAATTAAACAAGTTAGAAATGAGCTCAAGATAACATCGGGTTATTAATAACAATAAAATAAAATGATCTGGAGGGCCGGATCTGGCCCCCGGGCCTTTATTTTGAAATGCGTGCAGTACATGTTCGTCTTTATTCAGCAGAACATGAGAGTCAGACGGACACACACCGGCAGAGCAATAACTTCCAGGAGTCTGCCTGTGATCAGCTGGAGCTCCGCCCCTTTAGGGGGCGGGGTTTGTGTGTTTCTGTGAGTGTGTGTTACCTGAAACCTCCTCATGTCTCGGGGGTTCCCGGCGTTCTTCAGACAGTTCTGGTTACACTTGAGGAAGAACTTGAGGAAGAACCTGCGGAGACACAGCAGCCCGAGTTGGTTCTGGTTCTGGTTCTGCTGGAGGCTCATTTGTGGGGGTTCTCCTGACTTTACTGTAAATGTTGTGCGTTTGGACGGACGCGCTCCGTCTCGGTGTCAGCCTTGACCCTGAGCCGCGGCTGAACCTCGCTCCGCGGTTCTGGAGGAGCTCGATCCGTTCTTGTACAACTTTCAAGAACAGACGTGCAGCATCAGGGCGTTGCCATGGCGACGGAGTGTGAAAACACACACAGACGGAAGGACAAAAAGAGACCCAGCTCCCTCTCAGGCGCTGGTTTTTCTGGTCTCTGAGGGTCTCTGCAGTATTGATTACCCAGCATTCTTTGCTGCTCGTGTCTAATGAGCCCGCAGAAGGACAAAGTGCTGACACCAACACACACACACGCACACACACACGCACACACACACCGTCCTCTGTCTGAGCAGATGCTCTGCAAACAGCAGAACTGCAGCGTCCAACTTCCTGCTGCTGATCAATGATCGATGATTCTTTCTGGAAAGGAACCATTAAAAATAAACACCAACGGTTAGAGTCCTCTGAACTCGTCCAATGGCGGCGCATGTGTGTCTCCTGACCTCCGGCGTCCACCGGTCACATGACAGAACCGGTTGTTCTTTGTTTTCATTGCTGTTTTGTGTTGCAGTCTTTGTTTTGTCACAACTATTGTTGAAGACGTTGATTATTTTACTGTTTGTTGTCATAAATCTGATTATTCTGCATCTTCATTGTTGTTGTTGTTGTTCTCGTTGTTGTTGTTGTTGTTCTCTTTGTTGTCACTTTTGTTTCATTGTTGTTGTTTTTGTCGATGATGTCATCACAGTTTTCATTCCCACTTCTTTGAATTAGCTACCAGCTCAGTGGCCTAGTGTGGAGTGTCCAGCCGGAGTTGGGAGGCTGTGGGTTCAAACTATTGACTGTATATGACAACTGGACTGAGTGAGTGTGATGTCATCCATAGCAAACGGGCTCCAACCAAATGGAGTCAATTCCCAAGTCCTCACCCTATAACCAAACCCGGTACCGGTCTGGTTCTGGGACGTAGACCGACCCAGCACCCCAACCTTACCCTGGTATTTGGACCAATTGGTCCCAGTACCAGACACGGATCAGTACCGGTACTGGATGTGGATTCTATACACAGACTTGCCCAGGGTTTAGGTGCCGGGTTAGGACACTGGTACCAGTACGCGTACGGTACCACGTCTGAGAAACTGTCCGGACCCCAGATAGAACCAGAACCGTCAGGACTGTAAACTGGTTCATGTTTATAGATGTTTTAAATCAGTTTTTGTTCAATATTCAATTTTTCCTGAGCACCTTGAACGCCACACCATCCCATAATAGTTCCTCTGACATCCCATAATAATGTTTCTCACGGGAGGGGGGCAGGACCCAACCAGCTTTACTTGAGCAGCACCTGGTCTCTGCTGTGACTCCATTCTGGGTTTTTCTTTTCTACGTTTCATCTCATTCCAGTCATGCGTCCATGAGAATGTAAGTTTGAAGTCTTTAAGTTGTTTATTTAGTCATTTATGAACGTATGTTCCATTAAATCCAGTAAAAGTTCTTAAGAAATAATTAAAAACTTAATAGAATTATGTTTTACATGATTAGATTGATGTTCAGGCTCGTGTCTGCTGCAGTTCATGGTTATGTTATCAATCCGTCGGTGTTTCATGTCGATTGTCGCTCCGCAGACGCATAGTACGTCGCACAGGATGGTGCGTTCAGGGACCCTCGTAATTTTGATGTTTAGACGTGGAAAAAGCATTTATTCTCTTGTAATTATTCTGATCATTTATATTTTGTTTATGTTCAATAAAAATACCCATGACTATCATAATTACCATGAATAATCAGGAAAACTTCCAATAAACGAGCGGCATGAATGTGGTTTAAAATCTCATGGTTTGTTCTGAACCTGAGGAGATTGAGGATTTGAATGAAGGTCACAAGTTTGGGACCAGCGCCTCTTTAACAAGGAGGGTTGGGGTCCCTCAGAACGTGGACCGCACCCTCATGTTCGACAACAGGACTCTGATGTCGGTGGAACAGGTTCACCGTCCTCATATGTGGTGATGATGTCACAGTTCTGTCTTCATCGTCTCTACAGTTCCTCTGTCAGTCGACATCCTTTCCTCGTCTTCTCGTCCGTCTGCTTCCACAAAGTTTGCCGACCAGCGCTGACCTCTGAGCAGACGAGTGACCTTCACCGGCAGACTCGGGCGATCGCCCGCTTTTGTTCCCGTCTGCCTTCACCTCCTCCTCCTCCTCCTCCGTTCACCTTCAGTCCTTCCGTCTCCTCCTCTCTTGTTTCTTTCTTTTCTCAACAGAGATGCAGCGAACGTTCGAGGTCGTAAATCCATGCACGGCGCCGATTAAGCTTTGAAATCTCTATGTCATCACCCGCCTCACACGCTTGATCCATCACTCCTTAAATTTATGAGCCCAAAATTAGGACACAGTAAATTTATGTCTGAAGAAGAGAAGTGACACAAACATATGCACACAATCACACACCTGGAAATACACACCTGCAAACACACACCTGCAAACACACACCTGCAAACACACACCTGCAATCACACACCTGCATACACACACCTGCAAACACACACCTGCAAACACACACCTGCAAACACACACCTGCATACACACACCTGCAAACACACACCTGCAAACACACACCTGCAAACACACACCTGCAATCACACACCTGCACACACACACACCTGCAATCACACACCTGCACACGCACACCTGCAAACACACACCTGCAAACACACACCTGCAAACACAAACCTGCACACACACACACCTGCAATCACACACCTGCAAACACACACCTGCAAACACACACCTGCAAACACACACCTGCAAACACACACCTGCAATCACACACCTGCAAACACACACCTGTATACACACACCTGCAAACACACACCTGCATACACACACCTGCAAACACACACCTGCAAACACACACCTGCAAACACACACCTGCAAACACACACCTGCAAACACACACCTGCATACACACACCTGCAAACACACACCTGCAAACACACACCTGCAAACACACACCTGCAAACACACACCTGCAAACACACACCTGCATACACACACCTGCAATCACACACCTGCAAACACACACCTGCAAACACACACCTGCAAACACACACCTGCAAACACACACCTGCATACACACACCTGCACACGCACACCTGCAAACACACCTGCAAACACACACCTGCAAACACACACCTGCACACACACAAACACACTCTGTCAGAGCGTGGACGGTTATGCGCCGCCAGGCTCCGTGTGTCGTTTGTGTGCATCCACGGCTCTCTCCGGTTCATCTATACTGTTAACCTGCTGCTGATCTGGAGATGAGAACCTGAACGCACCACCGCTGATCAGATCTCGTCTAAATGTTTCCACGCCGGCGTCTCGTCTCACCCGAGTTCTCTCTGTGTGGAACTTCACCTGAACTCTGACTGTATCTGGGAACTGGACTGAGTGAGTGTGGCGTCATCCATAGAAAATGAAGCCGCCATGTTGGAGCCAGACATCGTCAGTGAGCAGTGATTGGTCCGAGTAACCACTCCCACCAATCAGGAGTGAGCTAGTAAAAAGCCACACCCCTTAAACCACTTAAAGTAGACAACACAAAATCTGTCAAACATTTTGAATTAGGCTCCTCCTACTTTTATTGTGGCATCTGATTGGTCCATTTATAACTTGAACTATAGAAAAATATAATTAAAAATGCAGATTATCAAAAATATGTTAAAATCAGATCCAGAATGTTCATTTCTCTATAGAAGTCTATGGGATTTTGGGGGAGGAGTCTATCAGTCCAGCTCTCATATACAGTCAACCAAACAACCATGTTCTGAGGTTCACGGAGAGTTCTGCTTCACGTCAACATCTGAACAGCAGACGTGAATCGAGAGAGGAAATGACATCAGAGCTTCACACAAACTCAACTCAAGAAACATTTAAGGAAGTTTCTGTTTAAAATGTTGAGATTTAGTCTTTTTTAACATGATTAAAGATTAATAAATAGTTTTAGACACCTACAAGATCAGTTTATGTTGTGTAGTTTTTTTTTAGGGAAACAACTTGAAATCCCACTAGATTATAAATTCAAAAATGAAATTTATCTCAATTATTTCCTGTTTAAAACGACTTTTTCACCTGATGAGCGAAGATTTCCTCGTAAAACATGAAACATGTGCTGCTTTGTTGTTGTGTTGTGTGTGTGTGGGGGGGGGGGGGGGGGGGGGGTGCGTGTGTGCGTGTGGTCAAACATGTTTGGGCTGGTGTCTAATTATCACCAAATGCTGCGCAGGTTTTTGTTAATTAGCATCTGCTGCTGGTTTGAACACAGAGCTAATTAACAGCTATTATGCCTCTGTCACAACACAAACACACACAATCACACAAACACACACACACCAACACTCTTATTGCTCTTTTATGGTCAAAGACAAAATGCATTGTTGAGTAAACTCATAAAAGTCGTGTCTGTGAGTGTCAGATGGCGCTAAAGACTACAGAACCGAGTGCCAGCTGTTACACAAACACACAACGACACACACAAACACACAAACACGAACAGCTGATCCAGCAGTCCAGATGTGTTGCACATTTCTGCACAGAAACGTTTCTGGTTAAAATCCAGATCAGATCAGATCAGATCAGATCAGAAGAGGATTCAAACAGGAAGTCCTGGAACCGCAGTCGCCTGTCAATCATTTGATAAAAGGACCAATCGGGTGTGGAGAATGCAAGGCCCCGCCCCCTAAGAACACCTACACACTTGACTCTGAACCTGAAGCTTCATCAGCAGAACGGCTCTGCCAGGCACAACCTGAAGGGGGGGTCATATCAGAACCAGACTCAGAACTGGACCTGAAAGCAGACCTGGGACCAGACTCAGAAAAGGACCTGAAAGCGGACCTGGTACTAGACTTGGAACCCGAACTGAAACCAAACCTGGAACCAGACCCGGAACCTGGACTGAAACTGGACCTGAAACCAGACCTGGAACCAGACCTGGAACCAGACCTGGAACCAGACCTGCAACCGGTCCAAAACCAGACTAGATAAGGGACCTGAAACCTGATCTGGATCAGGACTTGGAAAGTAGACCCTGAAATGTACCTAAAGCCAAAACTGAAACCAGACCCAGAACCGGACCTAAAACCAGACCTGAAACCAGACCCGGAACCTGAACTGAAACTGGACCTGAAACCAGGTCTGGAACCAAACCCAAAACCGGACCTAAAACCAAACCTGGAACCGGTCCTAAAACTGGACTTGGAACCAAATCTGAAACCAGACCTGGAACTAGACCTGAAACCATTCCAAAACCAGACTAGATACAGGACCAGAAACCAGATCTGGATCCGGACTTAAAACAGGACCTGGAAAGTAGACCCTGAAATGTACCTAAAACCTGACTTGAAACCAGACCCGGAACCTTAACTGAAACTGGACTTCAAACCAGACCTGGAACCTGACTTGAAACCGGACCAGGAACGATACCCGAAAACAAATCTGAAACCAGACTTGAAACTGGCCCAAAACCGGACTAGATACAGGACCTGTTGCCTGATCTGGATCCGGATTTGAAACAGGACCTGGAAAGTAGACCCAGAACTGGACTTTAAACTGGACCTGTGATTGGACCTGAAACCAGATCTGGAACCGGACTTGAAACAGACCTGAAACTGGACATTAAAATGGACCTGAAACCGGATCTGAAACCAGACTTGAAACAGACCTGAAACTGGACATTAAAATGGACCTGAAACTGGACATTAAAATGGACCTGAAACCGGATCTGAAACCAGACTTGAACCTGGATCTGGTACCGGACTCTAAACCGGACCGGAACCTCCCGCCTCTCCTCCCAACACTGCTAAACAACTTAATGTCACCTGTCAATCATCCTGCAGACACCCCCCCCCCCCCACCACCACCACCACCACACCACCACCACCCAATTCCAGGAATTCCTGAGAGTCCTGACGAACTGCAGAGAGGAGCAGGAGGTAATTAAATGAGATAATGAAGAGTCCGTCATCTCCCTCTTCATGCCAAATGAAAGCAGACACCTCCCCTCCCTCCTCCTCCTCCTCCTCCTCCCCTCCCCTCCTCCTCCTCCTCCTCCTTCCTCCTCCTCCTCGACAGGAGGAGGTTATTAACATTTGAACTCCGAGGGCCCGTGATGCGGTTCCTATCGGATCCGACCCGGTTTGGACCCAGAGTCGTTCCCTGACGACCGTCGAAAACTCATTTTCATTCAGAGTCCCGTTAACAAACATAACAAAAACACAAACAGAGCTGTCAGTCACACCGCAACAGCTGTGTGTGTGTGTGCGTGCGCACGTGCGCGTGCACGTGTGCGACTGCATAACTCATTCTTATAGTAAATCGTAAATCAATAATGATGTGTCGCTGCCACTGACAATCAATGGAGAACCTACGTGCACGCACACGTGCACGACACACAAACGTGCACTGACACACACACACGTGCACTGACACACACACGTGCACACACCCTGTGCACATCAGCACACGGTGACGAGACAGTTTATGGTAATATAGAGGAGGAAACACAGAGTCTGACACGTCTCTCCAGCTCCAGCTTCCTGCTCGGAGTTTTTGTCAATCATTCGTTCCGTCTCAGGAGAAACGGGAATGAGGAGAGGGGGAGGAGGAGGAGGAGGAGGAGGAGGAGGAGGAGGAGAGGGGGAGGAGGAGGAGGAGGGGAGGGGAGGGAGGGGAGGAGGTGAAGGAGAAGTTTGAAGAAGTCTTCATCAGAGCAGCTGATGAAGAACAGAGCAGATTCCACCTCTGAACTCTGACTTTCTGTCCTGAATCCGTTTGTGTTTCCGGATGTTTTGTGTTGTGCGTCTCCTGGTTGTTGCACGTTCACTCGCATTTGTGCCGTTTTGTTTGTGTTCTGCTCATGTTGTTAATTAGTGGTTTGTGCTTCGGTTGTGTGTTGTTCTGTTGTGTATTAGTTATTGTTCAATCGTCTGAAGATTTTTGGATGATTACTGCTGGTTGTGTGTCGTTTTTGTACTGACAGTATTAATGTTGTGTATTGATTTGACGTTGTGTTCCATTCATTGGTTGTAGGACAGTTGAAAGACAGTTGTTAGTTTATAGATCTTGGTAACTCGGAGTGACTCGAGACCCAGTTCTATCTCTCGAAACTCGTCTTCTCGTGTCTATCTTCTGTTTTTCTGCTCTTTCCTTTTTCGTTCTTTGTTCCATTTTAAAACATTTCTAAACTGAATCCAGTCGTATCCTGTTCTGAGATGCTGAGTCATGCTTTCATTTCCTCCCGTCTTGATTATTACATCTCCATCTTCACGTCTGAGTGAAACATCTCTAGAAGGTCTTCAGGTTGTTTTCTCATGTCACCCCACGGTCCATCCAGCTGCACTGGCTCCCCATCACTACAGTCCAGTTCAACATACAGATCTGTCAATAACCGAGCTCCGGTCTACATGAAGGACCTCGTACAGCCGAACGCTCCCAGCAGGTCTCTGAGATCATGTGACCAGGACCTGCTGGTGGTTAAAACCTAAAGGTGACAGAGTCTCTGCAGCAGTGGCTCCATCTCAGATCTGGAGACTCAGTGATTTTAAAAAACCTTTCTTAATTCTGTTTTTATTCTGTGTTTTACTGTGAAGCACTTTGTGATTTTTATCTTGAACTGTGCGATATAAATAAAGATTATTATTGTGTTTTGTTTTTGCGATAATAGTTGTGTATTGGTTGGATGGTTGTGTGAAGGTTGTTGGATGATTGATTTTGTATCGTTTTATAACCGATAGTGTTCATGTTGTGTGTTGGTTGGATGCAGTGTTCCATACATTGGTTGGTTTGTAGTGTGTCATACATTGGTTGGTTGTGTATCGTTTTTGTAGTGGCAGTGTTTATGTTTTGCATTGGCTGACATTGTGTACCAGTAATTGGTTGTAGGGCAGTTGTGTGACTAGGGCTGCGGATCGTTGCTCATGTGACGATCCGATTCGATTCACGAATCGAACCACGATTCTTACTTTTTAAGATTATGTTTATTGCTATGTGAATGTCTGTTTACTGGATGGATGAACATTGAAATTATTTGCTTTTAATCATTGTTTATACATTTATTTAGAACAGGAGATCAGAATCAACAAAACTGATAAAAAAAAACACAAAGATTCAGATAGAAAGAAATGCCATTTGTCATTTTAAACTTTTTTTTTCTTTTGTCAATCTTCTGGTGAAGTATCATAAAAAGTAACATAAAAAGGATAAAAATCACTGCTGTTTTGGATCATTTAAAAGTAAAACCTGAAGATTCTCTCCACAGTTTTCTATTACCAAAGTTCTTCAATATTTTACGTTCTAAGCATGACATGTTGGTGCAGAGCACCTATGAAAAAAGACGTTATTTCCGCGGCAGAATCAGCTGGTTCACGTCGATTACATCTGCCTTTCAGCAGCACGAGGCTGCGTTTCTTCAGAATAAGATGGAGTTTCGTTAATTGCGTTAACGGTTGAAGAGTTATCATAACCAAAAGAATGTAAACACTGGAGATAAAGCTCCGGTGTTAAAGCTAATTATTTTCTCAGTAGTTTTTTCAGAGAACCGAACTTCAGTCTCAGTTTCTGAACGGAAAAAAGTTCTCGCTAGTTTTACTTTGAAAACCGGAAGTTCACCGTCACGAAGTTGTTTACTTTCGGCTGCCGTACCGCTTCCCTTTCGGCTTTGTTTTAGTTCGTAAGCTTAAAGTACAACATTAATCTGCATTTCAGAGCACAGATACATTGTCCTCTAATCATATTTTGATAATATTTCACTACAATTAACTACATTTATGAAGATCGCGAATCAGCGATCTTTGACGTCGCAAATATTCGTACTCGTAATTTTGGGAGCAGATCGCGAATACCCGAGCACCCGGGTACTCATTACAGTCCTATGTGTGACTGTTGTTGGTTCGTGGATGTTGGTTGTGTTTTTACTACCAATAGTGTTTATGTTGGATGTTGTCTTCTATGCTTTTTTCTGCAGGACGATTGTATTAATGTTGTTAGTTCGTGGAAATTGGTTGTTTTGTTTTTGTGATGATAATTTTGTAAGTTGTGTATCGATGGATGTTGAGTTCCATGCTTTGGTTGTGTGTCTGACGCAGGTCCATTTAATTAGTGTTCTTGTGCTCCTGTTGTGAGTCACTGCAGCGCGTTGTAACTGGTTGTGTTGCTCTGAGTGCGGTGTGCAGCAGCGCAGCAGCTCGTGGTGCGTTCAGGGTCACACTCTTCAGTCTGAGGCTGTTTCCCAGTAAGAAAAATATTCAGCTACACTTCATCTCTCCATTGACTCCCATGCATTCATACATTTAACATTTAGCGGGCCGGGCCCTCTGGGGCCCCCAAACATTATTCTGCTGTCAGTCACCCTGAAACACGGCCAGTAATGAGATTCCATCCAAAACCGACCTGCAGCATGAGAGGGAAATCACACCTACGCCTGCTAAATGATTGACAGCGAGTCATCCTCCCATAATCCCACGCTGCAGACACCAGAGACCCTCGCAGACAGGAGATTGTACCCCGCCAAAAAAATTCTCACATCACGTATTCAGAGACGGAGCGTGAAAAGATGAAGGCTGTCCCACAACTACCATCAGCCGCAGCTACAAACAGAGTGGAGAGGAGTTTAAAGACCCGAGATCATCGTGTTAAAACGTTCTCACACTGTTCAGAGCGCCGGCATCCCAGCATCCCTGACCTCCAAAGCTCCTGTCTGCACGCACAACCACCACCGACCTGACGGATCACCACGGGGAGCCCCGACCGGCGCCTGAAAAGAGCCGCCAAAGTCACCGGCAGACAAACAGAGGAACATTTATGACTCCTAGAACCACGGCGGGAACCGGGGGAGATGCAGAACAATGCAAGAACCGGTCTGTAGAACCGTCACGGGGGTGATATGTTCGGGTTTGAGGGTCTGCCTCTTTAGGGGAGCTCAGGTGTCTTTTAGTCCGTCTGAGGCTCGAACAAACACTTCAAGGTACGCCGTAACAATGGAACATACCATTGTTGAGTATGGGGTAAGTGTATCGTGAAGTATCCTTAAGGATAATAGAAATCCCACACTTATGACCTTTGGGTGATGCTGTTGTACAGCATCGTTATGATGTGATACGTGGCTCACGATATCGATGATATCGCGATACTGCGATAACTGGTAAAAATCATCTGTAATAACTCAACATGTAGAACAGGGAAAGGTAACTCCAAAGGAACGTCTCATGATGAATATAACGTTTCACAGCCTCTTCAAACGAATATAAAAGATCAATACTTGGTGAGAACCCATCGAGAATCCATAGCAGGTCTAAATATCACGATGTTTTGCTGGATTGATATTTTGGCTCACCTCTAGCGTCCTTACACCTCATTCTAGTCGTTGGTAAGGTGTGAGTACTGGCTCCTTATTGGCTGCCCATAGGCTGTCCACACAGACAACACACTTGTCTCATTTCGACACGCCTACGTCCCCTTCACTGACCGTTCCATGTTGTATTTGTTCACAACGACCTGTGGCCCGCAGCATGCCCATAGAAAAAACCTGATGGTTTTCTCTCTACTGGTTCCTCTACAACCTTGATGTTTCGTGCGGGTCACTAGTGTGTCCTGTAGAAGTTTGACCATTTTGTGCCCGGAGACGCCCAAATCCACCCGTTAGGATAGTTGGGACTTAGGCGAGTTTGGTCCAGATCTGGTTCCACCAGAGGCTCTTGTTGAGAATGAAGGTTCTTTATCGACGTACATCCCAGCAAACGTTTCAATGTGGCCCCATTCGATTTACCTTTGGGCTGAATTGGACCCCAGTGGGGTTTGTCCGGGTTCCATGGTGGTCCCACCTGTGTTTGCCCACACTAGCTGGAGTGGGCACTCAGTAGTCTGGCTAGCGCTAACAGGCTACGCAGTCTGGTTTGCGTAGGACCACGGAGTCCCTGCCTAAGCGAGTGTGGGCAAACACAGACGGGGTCACCATGGAAACCCATCTGGGGCCAAAGGTAAACCAAATGGGACCTAAATTGAAATGTTCACTGGGATAAAGTCATTCATGGTTTTAGATTCATTCTAAGGCTTGACATGAACCTCATCAGAGTTCCCTCCAAACCAGACTGTCCAATGAGTGTCCAGCGGGACGGCTCCCTGGAAGTGGGTCAGATCCTGGAAGAGGCTCTGAACTGGAGGAAACGTTGACCTAAATGAAACCCTCAGGTACGTGTGGAGAAAGCTGCTCAGCTCCCAGCTCTTTGTTTCTGGCCTCAGACGGACTCATGCTGGACGTCCCGTTAAGCGTCGACGCGTCCCGGATGGTAAAATCTGGAGAACAACATTAACGAGAGGAAACACCAACCGCCGGACGCGTCCTCATTACTGCCTGGAGTTCTGTCGGGAGGAAACGGGAAGGCGGGGGGGGGAGGCGGGGTGTTTGCGTCTGACCCTGACATGTTTCCTGTTCACTGGACGCCGCGGAACACACAAGAGACCTTCCCATCATGCATTTCAGCAGGCAGAGGCAGTGAGAAGAGCCGCCGTAAATTCACTGCTGCGGTCGCATCCATCCATCCGTCCACTCCCCCCTCACCCCCTCCCTCCCCTCAACAGCCTACAGACAAGGAAGGCCGGGGGGGTGAAGAGCGAGATTAATACTCAGGAGCCGGACGAGAGCGGGGGGGGGGGGGTGGAAAGAGAAGAGAGGAGCGTATGATTCCTCACGGGAGGGAAGAGAAGAGGGCAAGAGGGGGAGGTTCACGGAAAGATGAAGAAGGGATGAGAGGGGGGGGGATTCAGACCAGGAATTCAGGAATCTTGTCCTCGGGAACCGGGATGTCCCACATTCACACCTCAAACCTGGTTCCTCTCAGGTTCAGATCAGGAACCTTTGAACCTTCATCAAATCTTCTCCTCATTTAGTTTAAACACGAGAGGAGACAGATTCATGTTAATGAAGGTCCAATGATGGTTTCATCAGGACAGACGGACCAAAGAAAATCTAATAAAGTAACCAAGACTTCTAAACATCCTGTTGGTGGAGAAGAGATCATGTGGACAAAAACGAAAACCAAAAACTCTGATCTGTAGTAGGAAGACGGTAACAGTCGATACAACCTCAAAGAGTGGTTTGGTACAACTGTGAGGTTGTAAGGATGCGGGGCTGTGAGGATAAAAGATGTTGAGGATGTGAGATTGTGAGGATTTAAAAAAGTGAGGATTTAAGGTCGTAAGTAAGCGAGGTTGTGAGGATTTGAGGTAGTAAGGTTGAAATGATGTGAGGATGTAATAAGTGAGGATCTGAGATAGTGGGGAATATGAGGTTGTAAAATAGCGAGATTGTGAGGAATTGAGGTTGTGTGGAAGTGAGGTTGTCATTAAGTGAGGAATTGAGGTTGTGAAGTTGTGAAGATGTGAGATAGTGAGGATGCAAGGTTGTGAAGTAGCGAGATTGTGAGGAAGTGACGTTGCCATTAAGTGAAGAATTTAGGTTGTGAAGTTGTGAGGAAGTGAGGTTGTGAGGATGAGGGTGTGAGATAGTGAGAATGCGAGGTTGTGAAGTAGTGAGGTTGTGAGGAATTGAGGTTGTGTGGAAGTGAGGTTGCCATTAAGTAAATAATTGAGGTTGTGAAGTTGTTGGAATGAGGTTGTAGGGAAGTGAGGTTGGGAAGTAGCGAGATCGTGAGGAAGTGAGGCAGTGTGAAAGTGAGGTTGTGAGGATGAGGGTGTGGGATTGTGAGGTTAACAGCGAGTAATGTGTCTCTATTAGGACAAATGCTCCATCTTCTTGAGAACCAGAGATAAAACTGTTGTCATTATTCTTAAATCCACCTAAACTACAATTCCCAGAAGCCCCGCCCCTTTATATTTGGTATCAATGAAAAGCCTCAAATGTCATTTGTAGAAAGTTGATTCAGTAGAATCACTGGTTGAATATTTGCTCTCCAGAGGAAACATTTATGCTTGTAGGTCAACAGGATATAAATAATCCTGAATTATTATAATTATACATTTATTTACAAGTTATTCTATCCAAATAACCTGCAGTAAAATAGAACTTATCCTGTAAAACCAGAGAAATGATCTTTTTTTCTAAATGTTAAATTCTACAATCAGACAGGCCGGCGGTCGGGTCACCTGTCGATGATGACGGGGTCCGACGGCGTCTCGTTCCTGTTTCCACAGCTCTTCTTATCACAGCAGCGGCTGACACACACAGAATAACAAACAGCTCCGTCAATCACCTTTCACCTGTCCGACCGTTCCACCTGGCTGGACAGGTGAGGCGCCGCGCCGAGCTCCGGACGCTCCTGGCTGTCCAGCCAGGTCTGACTGAACCCTGCTTGTGGTTCTGGTCCTGGTCTCGGGTTCGGGGCGGAAACGCCTGAACGGTTTCGTTTCTGAACGTCTGCTGGAACCGTGCGGTTCTGAGACCAGAACCAGAACCAGGACGGGTTCTGAAGCAGCAGTGAGCTTACCTGCACATGATCTCGTGTGTCAGCAGAACCCGGCACATCTCTGGGTTCTTGTCTTGACCCTCGTAGATGATGGCCTAAAGAAAACAAACCTGCAGGTCAGAGAAGACAAACCGGGTCGAGAATATGGACTCCAGCAGGTCCGGTTCTGGTTTGTTAGAAAGGATTCATCAGATGAAATCAGTTTATCAAATCCAAGAAGTGATTTTCTTTGAAAACTGATCTTTTTTTCTTATTTTTAATATTTATTTTCTGAATTTAACACAAACCCAGAATGACTGCAGTTCCAAAATTGACCACTGGAGGCAGACTGCACCAAAAAATGAAGAAAAAAACGTACAATCTGATTAAACGTTTTTTTTTTGTTCTTATTTATTGGTCAATATTTTTATTTATGATTAATATGTGAATTTAAAACGAGATTTATTTCAGTTTTTATTCCCGCCTTACTTTAATATTTACTCATTCAGTTGATTACTGTAACGATTCTCACTTTATACACTAATCTTAACTTTTATTGTCCTGATTTCTCTACCTGTTAAGGATGTAAATTAGAGTTAAATCTGGTCCGTTTACATGTAATCCAAATTCTGCCTCGACTCTCCAATCGTATGGACATAAAATATTGATTATTAAAAAACTACATGTAAAATCATTTATTTCCTAAAAAATGTTCGACCACAATGCATTGTGGTCTATATTCGCTAACGTAGTGAACATCTGTGAATGCTAGTTTTTTGCAAAGAAATTTTTAGGGCACTTGATTTTAGATTTTTTTTTTTTTTTTTACAAGGACAATAAAAAATAAATAAAAAGAAACAATACTAATCACCCCATAAACAATCTCGACAAAAGATGTGGAGAAGCTAAAAGATGATCAAGTCCGAGTTCTTATTCAGCCCAAATTAAATATAGAATTATCTATATTGAGTAATATGAACAAAATCTATTTGTTAAAAAACAACCAGATAAATAACTATTTTATACATTTACACTAACACACACACATATAAATATTAGTTCCTTCATATTTATCAATGATTTCTATCACTCTTAATGTTTTTAATTCATGTTTCGTTTGACAAAAGATTAAACTGAATTGTTGATTCAGAAAATGATGAACGATGAGAAATGTAGGAGAAGAATTCAGTCTATGAGTCCAAACGTTCATCAATGATAAATCCATAATAACTGGATCAGTGCATGAACAGGTGACCCGTGCTGGATCAGAACCGGACGGCCTCACCTGTTTGGTCATGGAGTCGATGAGGCGGACGTACAGATCCTGCTCCGTTCTCACTCCTGCAACACAGACCGACTGTTACCCCTCCCGTCTGCACGCCTCTGAGAGGTAAAACAAGCGCACCCACCGTTGCTGTAGAGCAGCTGCAGCTTATAGTGGATCCCGTTGTTGGTTTTCTCGCCGCTCGGCTCCTGAAACAAAGACGAGTCCAGAAGGTTCTGCTGTGGAACATTTATCAGAGGATGGTTGAAGGATTTCTATGTTTTCTCAGGGAAACTCACTGAGTGGTTAGTGGTAACCATCAAACATTTCAGTGAAATTAATGATAAAATTATTTATTTAAAAAAATTAACTTTAAGAGGAAAAATGATAGAAGTGATCCTCCACACCAGCAGGGGGCCCCAAAGGAGAAAAACTAACTCTTTACGTCTTTAGACTTCATCTGTATAAATGCAAACAAAACTGTTTATACGTAAATAAACGTGAAGATCTAATAAATTTAAAAAAAACGGAAACGAAAAAAACGCAAATTTTGTTGGATGAAGAATTTAATAAAAAACACAAAAAGGGAAGTTAAAGACGGGAAACTCTTCAAAATAAAGGTAAGAAGATTCCTTTGCTTCTTCTTTTTTAATTGTTTTATTGTTTGACTAAACAAATGTTAAAGATTTTTTTGGTATTTTTTTCTATATATTTAATTAATTTCATATTTATATACAATAAAAATTAACAAAGATATACATCTCTAATTAAAACTATTTACATAATTAAACTGATATAAAGTAAATACTCAAACTTTTATGATAAACATTAATGAGCAAAAATTAAAGAATATAATCCTGGATTATTATTATATATTAATAGAATTTAGATTTTTCCATTTTGTCACATTTAATGTCAAAGTTTTCTTTTCTGTAACATAAAACGTCTCACTTTAAAAAGGGGAATAATTGATCGATGAATTAAAATTCTGTAATGTAAATATTTATAATAAGTTAATGATTTACTCAACTTAAAAATGTAATTTGATTAAAAAAAGGAATATTTTTAATCTTTAATTTATTGATCCAACATTTCACTTTTTACATTGTCGATCATATTAGTAAAAATATTTTTATTTGTATTTGTGAAAACTGATAAAAATGATACATTTTGAGTGTTTATCAAACCTGATTTTCTTGATAAAATGTCTGGATTTTGGATGTTTTTATAATTTTTTAGAGGAAATAAAGAATTTGTCTTTGATCCTTTGAAGAAGTGGAGCATCAAATCCCATCCTGGAATCTGCTTCATGAAGGCGATTAATAAATCATCTTTTCTGCTGAATTACAACCTGGAAAAAACTAGATTTTCTTCTTAAATCTGAGACTCTGTGATGAAGACGAGGGAACCATTCTGAGGAGGAAGAGGTTTGGTCCGCGGACCGTCCCGCTCCTCCGCGGGTCTCACCTTCTCCTTCTCCACAAAGTCCACGTAGGCGGTGCGCTCGATCTCCACCGGCTGGCCCTGCCGGTCGTACAGCGCCAGCACGAAGTGGAAGAAGTTGGACTTCCTCAGGTTGGACGGGGGCTGCTTCTCGAAGTGAGCCCGGGCCAACCCCACCCCGCTGGAAACGGAGACAAACCCGTGAGCGAACGGAGGATCCAGCGGATCAGAATCGGATCCAGCGGATCAGAATCGGAACTCCAAAAAAGTCTGTTAATTTTTCCATATTTTCAGGTTTTTTTTCTCTCTCCTCTTTTTATAAATCAGAGTTTAGGAAAAACCTTTCAGATGAATTTGAGAGCAGGTGACGGTCCTGCAGGCGGGAAAACCTGAGCGGGAAAAGCTGCGGCGCCGGGAGGGGGTCACGGGGGGGGGACGGCGGCCTCAGAGACGCAGAAAAGACGTTTATTCCTGTTTGAGAGGAAGACGCGGCGCTTTGACCCCGACCGGATCCGCTCTTCACGCTCGGACGTCCCTAACGAGCTGCGCCCCGCGGTAACGAGCTGCGCCCCGCGGTAACGAGCTGCGCCCCGCGGTAACGGGCTCCCAGGGAGGGGGGGAAATGTATTTTTTATTTTAAAACATTTTCCCATCTTAAGAAGATTTTCTGCTTTCATAATCTCATCCCAATTAATCCCAAAACTTTTGTTAAACTGACAAAAATTGGAATTAATTTTGCAGAAACATTTAATTAAGAATTAAGCCGCGTTTCCTTTCCTTTCCAGGCGTGTTTGTGCTGCAGGATTCCCCTCCGTGACGGCGAGCGTGTTAATGAGGCGCCGCCAGCGGCATCGGCGCGCCTGAACGGAGCTGGACCCCCCCCCACAGCTGCAGCGAAACCCCCCCGAGGTCAGTCGGTGGAGGTAAATGAAACTTTCATCATTTTATTTTGAAATATTAAATTAATTTAAATCAAAATATTTAACTTAAATAAAAGCTGATATTTTAAAATGATAAATTGATTTTTCCCTCCCCAGCAGAACCGTCAGGTTGGACGGCGTCCGCCGGGACTACAGCTCCCAGCATCCCTGAGGGGCGGCGGCGGCGGCGGGTTACCTCTGAGCGGCCGTGTTGGCGTCCACCACGCCGGCGGCGTGCATCCAGGAGCGCACCGCCAGCGGCTCCTCCTTCATGTTGGCCGTGGCCCCGCGGGGCAGGTTGTCCTGGATGCCGAACATCGCCTCGGACCGCGGCGGCGCCGCCGTGGAAACGCAGACCGCCACCAGAGGAAAGCCTAGAAGAGCGGAGACGGAGGCCGACTCCTCATGGCACGGTCCGAGGAGGAGCGCTCAAAGTTCTCCTCAACTTTTGACCTCTTGGATTTTATTTCTGACTTTTCACTGAAGAGTCAAAAAAAACGAAGAAAATGGAAGTTTTTAAAATTCATCAGACGGATCGGAGCGGAGAGGAAAAGAGGCGGGAAAAATAGAATCCTCAGAGAGAAGAAGGAGCAGAAAAAAGAGCCGGTCCGGAAAGGAGGAAAGTGTCTTTTTTCTTTTCCCCAAAGAGAGGAGCGGAGAGGAGGCGCGGCGAGGCGGCCCGGGATGGAGGGATGAGGAGCGGAGGAGAAACTCTCAGCCCTGCGGCCCCACAGGACTGGACGCCAGAACCCAAAAACCCCACGGGTCTTCCTCTGAGCCGCTGACATCACGGCGGGGGGCGGGGCCCCACCTTAAAAGGCAAAAGAAACAGGGTGTGTGTGAGAGGGGGGGGGCAGGGGGGCTGGAATAGACCAACCAGAGAGAGAGAGAGAGAGAGAGAGAGCAGGTGTGTGAGCCCTTGATTGCCCCCTCCCCCTCCCTCTCTCTCACCAGTCCTACCAGTGTGTGAACTGGTCTCCATCAGAGGGGGGGGGGTCCGTCTGAGGTGAACCGAACAGAATCTGGACCAGAACCAACACCGTGGTTCCTGTGTGGCTCCTTCAGCGGGTCGTCCCGGTTCTTTGACCTCTTGACCTCAGGTGTTCATGTGGGACGGCGCCGGGATCCGGACCTTCAAAGACTTATGTCCTCTGTGGCTGAGCAGAACCGCAGCAGAACCGCAGCAGAACCGGAGCAGAACCGCAGCAGAACCGGAGCAGAACCGGAGCAGAACCGCAGCAGAACCGCAGCAGAACCTCCGGATCTCCTGTCGGCCGACATCTTCTGTCCACAAACCTGCTTCCCGTCTCCGTTCTGGATCCGGCGGTTCCGGCGGCGACGACCCGGATCCGAAACCATCTTCAGGTGATCCAGAACCCCAGTTCTGACGGGAGCTCAGGTGATCCAGGTGGAGTCCAGGTGAGCAGAACCGCAGGTAAAACCGTTCCCGAGACTGTCAGGCAGGAAGTGGAGGGCGGGAGCTTTGATCAGAGCCGTCTTCAGCGGTGGGGGGGGGGGGGGAGAAGGCCTCAGAGGCCCCGGGGGGTGGATCGAGGAGTGGGAGGGGAGGGGGGGCGAGGAGGAGGAGAAAAGGAGGAGAAGAGCGCCGAAGCTGAGTGAGGAGAAAACTGATCACAAAAGAAAAAGAGGAGGAGGAGGAGGAGGAGAGGAGGAGGAGGAGGAGGAGGAGGAGGAGGAACGGGAACTTCCCAGGAGGATTCCTGGAAGTGAGAAAAAAGGATGAAGAGACGGAGAGGAATTTCATGAGCTCTACAGAGAAGAAGTGATATTTATAAACATGAAATTTGATCATAATTAATAACATAAACGATTCAGATTCATGATGAAGATGATGAAGATGATGAAGATGATGAAGATGAGGAAGATGATGAGGATGATGAAGATGATGAAGGTGATGAAGATGATGAAGCTTCACCTGGGATCTGACGGTTTACGAGGATCGTCTGAATGAAACGGAGGATAAACGAGCCGAATGAAGGAGGGAAACGCCAGGGGGGGGGGGGGGGCTCTTTGGGTAAATCCTGGAGCTGCACCGAGGATGAAGAGGAGGAAGAGGATGAAGAGGATGAAGAGTTCACAAACACCTGAAAGAAACCGGAGTTCAAGAATGAAAATGGATTTAATCATTTTAATTCAACTGAAAACACTTTCAGTTTGAGATCCGGAACGTTCCTCCGGATCTGAAGTTCCTCCGGATCTGAAGTTCCTCCGGATCTGAAGTTCCTCTGGATCTGAGGTTCCTCCGGATCTGAAGTTCCTCCGGATCTGAGGTTCCTCTGGATCTGAGGTTCCTCTGGATCTGAGGTTCCTCCGGATCTGAAGTTCCTCCGGATCTAAGGTTTCCTCCAGATCTGAGGTTCCTCCGGATCTGAGGTTCTTCTGGATCTGAGGTTCCTCTGGATCTGAAGTTCCTCCGGATCTGAAGTTCCTCCCAACGATGTAAATACAAAAAGACTGAATTCCTGATGATTCTCATCTTTCCTAAAAACATTTTATTTATTTTCTATTTTGTTTAATTTGTTTTTAACTGTAAACAAAGAAAATATAATCAAGAAAAATGAATTTAACAAACAAAAACAACTTTTTCTATTATTTCATATTTTAGAAAATCATTTAGAGATTTTATTTCTGTTAGTCACAGCGCTGCTGTGTGTGTGTGTGTGTGTGTGTGTGTGTGTGTTGAAGTCCTCCGTCTTTATTGTGTGTGACAATGCGACGGCTACACACACACACACACACACACACACACACATTTGCATTTAAATAGCGACATCAACCGGCGTCTGCGGCGGCGAACCGGCGAGTTTCCCAGATGTCACAACGGAGTCAGATGGTCCAGCTGTCCCACACGGAAACACAAACACACACAACAACACACACACACGTGAACAGAAACACACTCATGATCTTCTGCTTAAACTGTTGTGATAATTGTCAGGTTTGTGAGTCTCTGACGGAGTTTTCTGTAATCCCTGATTATCGTCTTCCAGGCTTCACTCCTCCCTCTCTCCTGTCGTCCAGTCAGACGGCTCGATTTGAACTTTACAGAAGCTCTCTAGCACCCCTGCTGGCGGCAGACCAGCACTGCGATCTCCTCGCTCTCTCAGGATTCTGATCATCTAAAAAAACTATAAAGTTAATAAAATTCTCCACGACCCCCAGAGAACGTCTTCTAGCTTCGTTATCTCGTTACGATCACGTCACGATCTCGTTACGATCACGTCACGATCTCGTTACGATCACGTTACGATCACGTTACGATCACGTCTTTTTATTGTTTTATACGAATAAAGAACAAAGGTTTTGTAAAAGACACTTTTGATCTGATTGGATCGTCTTCGTTGGCGCCGCATTCGCTCCGTTAGCGCGACCGACGGCACGTTTCTTTAACGCCAAGACGACTAAATGCCACGCTCTGATGGAAATCTTTCACATAAATCAGCTGATGGTGTAAACACTTGTTTACTGTAAACACTTGTTTACTGTAACGTGTTTCTCCGCTTCCGGATTCTGTAAACGGTTGAACGTCGACGGGAGAGAAAGAAAGAGTTAAAGTTGACAAAAAAAACAAATACAGGCTCGACTTCTTTAGTCGACGCCCACAAATGCTTCTGGATTCTAACCCAATGAAAGGAGAGCACACTGCCCCCTGCTGGACGATGGAGGGAATTGAGAGAACGACGGAGATCCAGAATCCAAACGGATCAAGGTTCGGGTTTCTTTGCTCCGCCCACACTTTGGAAACGCTTGAAGTATTTTTCTGGATAATGAGGCTCAAAACTGTATTTCTGAGTATTTTATTCAAATCCTCTTGAATCAGGAAAATGCTGTTTAATAAAAGATCAAAGGAAACATTGTGGGCGTGTCACCAGTGGGGCGGGGTTACGCCAATAACATCCAGAATATATTTGATTTAAATGTTTTTCTATTATTTTGTAGATCTCAAATTAATTTTGACTTTGAATATTCGACTATATATGTTGAATATATTTATATTAACCTGATCCAGTTCATATACTTTAAATGTTTCACTGAAATAATGAGATTGTTCAAATCATTCAGTGGATTCTCAGATAGAAAAGCTCAAACGATTGTTCTGCTTCTCCTGGAGGGAGTTTCAGTTTGGCCACTAGGTGGCGATGGCGCTGTAGCATTACAGCTTATTACAGAAGAAGAAGAAAGAAAGAATTTCCTTAGATAACTTTAAAAATATTTATGGAAAATTCCTGTAAATGTTCATTCAGTCAGAATTGTGTGTTTAGCTCGAGCGAGCGTTAGCATTAGCCGTCCGATACGTTAGCATCAAGCTAGCGGACTTTAGCTTTATGTGTTAGATCAATCTCTACTTTCATGGATCAATTATTGATCCGTTGAGTTTATATTGATTTCATCAACTCTATCAGCTTCCTGCTCTGAGCTCCTCACAACGGGGAAGGGAAGAGGGGCGGGGTTGATTTGAACTGAATTTCTCGCAGAAATTATGTCTAAGAAAATAATTTATATATTTTGGGAAAAATATTAAAAGATTAAAAAAACAAAAACGACACATTTAAAAACTGTAAAAACCTGAAAAATCTTTCAGATTTTTTCAGACGATTTTCTTATTTTTGCTTCTGGAGAACGATCAGAATGTTGTTTTTATTTATGAAATGATTCAGTTTTTCATCTCTTAATAATTCCTTTTAAATGTTTTTTTAGTCTTTTATGATCATAAAATCATTTTTTATTCAGTTTTTAACATTTGAGGCCTTTGAGTTATTTTTTCTTTAATTTATCTTTATGGATTTTTTTGATTTACAAATGAAATTCCCGTTAAAATAAAGACTTTATATTTGGATTCACTTTACTATAAAATCCGACACACTGTTATTGTCTTTTTAAAATATATATTTATAATATATATATATTTTTCTTTAAAATCCCATATTTATTTCAATATTTCATCTTGCATTTTAACAGCTGCAGAGCTTTGATTTAAATTAAAAACTGGGATCAGACTTTATTATAAAAACATATTTTGATTGTGAATTAATAAAATGTTTAACAGAAATAGAAATAAGAATGAAATATTTCTAAATCTCAGTTAAATTTCTCCTCATCAGAGACTTGAACTCGTTTTTCTGAACCTTCATGTTTTTAATAAATTATTGCATCATTTTCCTCCACACAGGTTTGGTTTCTGCAGCTGTCGGGTTCGGTTCTGATCTGGTTCTGGTGTTTCTTGTTTGTTCTGCATCTCAGGGAATCAGAGAAACAAAAAGAGGACAAAACCGACAAGAAGCAGAGAAATGGAAATAAAAGGAAACAAAGCGCTCGACCTTCAGCTGCAAACACAAAAACACTTTCAGCCGGCCGTGTGTCTGTGCCGGAGTGTGCGCCGTGCAGGGATTTCCGACCGTCCCAGTTCAGGGAATTCCCTCCATCCCAGCAGAGCTCGGCGCCGGCGAGGAAAGAGCGCCACCAAGAGGCGCAGCGGCCGCTCCTCCAGGATGTTCCTGGGATCAGATTCCTGCAGGAGACGCGCCAGGAAATCAACCAAAGATTGATTAAAACCTCTGTTGGATCAGCTGGTGATCAGCTGGTGATCAGCTGATCACCAGCTGATCACCAGCTGATCACCAGCTGATCCGGGTTGTCATGGAGATTATTTCTTCTTTTTGTCTTGATGAAATGATCTCACATTTTGTTCTGGTCGGTCTTCTCCTTTACCTGTTCAGGTTCATTTCCTTCTGGTTCTGGTTCTGGTTCTGGTTCACTTCATTCGTTTCCTTCAAATGGATCTCTTCATCCTGAAGGATCCGGTGATCCGGACTCCAGGGAGGATCAGGGAGGATCAGGGAGGATCAGGGAGGATCCTCTGCTGCTCGACTTCACAGGAGAATCCACGTCTGATCGAGTGAACCAAGACGATAGAATAGAGTAGAATAGAACAGAATAAACACAAGAAAATGACAAAAAGAGAATAAAATAAAATAGAGAAGAATTGAATAAAATAAAATTAAAAAAATAATAATAATAATAATAAAACACAACACAAACAATAAATACAAACAATAAATACACAATATACTCACCGTCTCTCCTCTGAACATGTCCAAACCAAATAAAATAAACAAGATAACAGAACAAAATAAATATTAAAATAAAATAGAGTAGAATAAAATAAAATTAAAGAAATAATAAAATAAAATACAAGAGAGTAGAATAGAATAAAATAAACATTAAATTTAAACAGAAAAAGAATAGAACAAATATAAACTAAAATAGAGGAGAGTAGAATAGAATGAAATGACTTAGAAAATAGAATGATAGAATAGAATAAACACAATAAAATAAAATGACAGAAAAGAATAGAATAGAATAAAATATGATATAATAAAAGAAAAGAATAACAAGATAAAATAAAGAGAATAAAATAACAGAATAAAATAAAATCATTTAAATAAAATCAAATAGAATGTCTATATTTCTAATTCTTCAGACACAATCATGAAGCGATTCACAAACAGAAAAAACAGATAAATTATGTTTAGAGATGAGAAATCTGACTAGAAATCTAAATGATGTTCAAAAGTCCTGAACTCCTCTCTTCTGCTCTCCTGAACTCCTCTCTGCTCCAGAGTTCACCAGAACCTCCTCCTGTCTCCATGAAGCTGCTGAGGTTCTCCTCTCACTGAGACACTCCTCTTTGCTGCTCCTCTTTATTCTCCTGCTCCTCTTTTCTCCTCCTCTCCTCCTCTGGTTCTGTTCCTAACCGTCTCTGGACTGAACCCACTGACGGACCCGATCAGAACTTCCTGCCTGGTGTCAACGACCAGCAGGAACTTCTCCACGTCAGAGTTCGACTTCCTGTCTGTGAAGTTCCTGATGACCTTGAAGGATGAGGTCATCTGAGGGCCTGAAGGTCACGACCTTTCCCTGATTCTCTGTATGTCAGAGTTGATAAATAAATCTGCATCATTGACAGATGATCACCTGGACAGATCTTCTTCCATGTTCTGATGTTTGAGGCTCCAGTATCTGTGATCCTGTAACTCTGATCCAAAAGATCATTTCAAAGTTTCTTTTATTTTACATTTTGTTTAGTTAGAAATTAAATATTTGTGTGACGAACATTTTTGTTCTATTCTAAAATAAAAAACTCTCGGGAATGGGATTGATGCCGTCTGGGACTCACCTGTCAGGTGTCACTTCCGGAGCAGACGAGGAGGACGATGAAGATGCTCCAGAGGACGTCCCGATCTGGACATCTGGAGCTGCCAATCACAGGCGAATTCATTAACCTTCTCTGTTAATTAATTACACATGTGTCTGCTTCAATTAACAGCAATTAAAGAGGGAGACGGCCTTTAACGGGGGGCGACGGGGCGGCCCGCCTCATGCTGCTGCCTGTCAGACCGGCCTGAGGGCAGCAACGATCAGTGCTGATCGCTGGATTGATCCAGATCGTCCTGCCAATCCAGAGGAAGATTAATGATCAATAAATGTTGGAATTTGATCGGTTTGTTCAGGTTTACAGTCGGAGCAGCAGAATGTGGGGATATTCTGCCCCCTGCTGGACTAGAACTGCAATTTATGGTTTAATGTCGGAAAGTTTCAGGAAAATGATCAAAAAAAATGTTTTTTAAGAAGTTGAGTGAATCACAAACAGTTTTTATACATTAAAGTTTGAACTAAATAAATCAAAGATCATTTTCCTGCAGTTCTGAGTTTGAGGACATTAGAAATATTTACACAAGAGTTTTAAGCACATTGTGTTTTGCACCATAAGACACACCAAAATAAAAGCATGTATGTAAACTAGAATAAAAGCACCAATAAACATTTATTATAATCCTTAAAACTGAGAGAAAAGAAGCAGAACGCTCCGAAAATAAGGTCTGAGAACGAACACAAAACTTTACTGAATGACAAACGCACAAAAACACTAAAACAGAACAAAATAAAGAGATTAAAAAGATTAAAAGACCCTTTCATCTGCTGCACACGGATCTAAAACGATCATTTTCTTCTGTTTGTCAAAGACGATGAATGAAAGTGGAACCGGTCCGGACTCTGCAGCAGAACAACTCGGTACCGGCAGGACAAACGTTTGGACAGACGGTCGGATCCGATTTCAGGTCCTGATCTCTGACCGACGGGACGTCAAAGGAAAACGGGAAGTTTTAAAACCAGATTCAGAAACTTTAAACATAATGAATGTCTCCAGGATCCTTCAGCGTTGATCACCAGAGCTTCAGCAGAATTTTCTGGTTGTTTAAGCATCAAATTCTGACTTTAGAAGCAGAATTTCTTTAAATAGACATAAAAATCAAAGGAAAATAGTTTTACATAGATTTCTTATTTTAAGAGAGAAATTCTCGTCTGAAACACATTTTTTTAAAGTGAGAGATTTTCTTTACATTATTTTTTCTTGTGAGACTTTAAAATAAACATTTTTTCTTGAATCTTTTTTACTTTAAGAGTTTTAAAGCGAAAGCATCTATAAAATGTAAATCAGTCCAGATTCTGTTAGAGCACCACATGGTTCCAGGGATGGACGGACCAGAGACCAAAACTCTTCTCACGGGTTTTAAATACATTTTTCTTCTCAAATTCCAATATTTTCAGTAATTTTCAAGCACGTTTCCAGGATCTATTTTTTGTTATTTTTCTATTTAAAACCACAGATTAAAATAAAATAAAAATAATCTTTTTTATTGGGTAAAAATTCTCCAGCAAAAGTGATGGAGCAACTCTTCATAGTGTTAAAGATATTCAGTCATTTAAAAATAAAACAGTAAAAATGTTTGTTTCCCGAGCAACTCGTGGATGAAGTCCTGGGATCTTCAGAGGCCTGCAGGGATTGGACGAGGCACCTCCAGGTGAGGCCTCCACAGGTAAACCTGCATTCAGGTTACCTGTCCCCCGTCCGGGATGCAGCGATCCACATTTTTCTTTGGTTGAATATTTTTGCTCTGTAGACTAAAGAATGAAGAGAATCTGAGATCTTCCTCCAGCATCACCAACAGCCGGCCCACCTTCAGCCTTCGAGCTTCTCGGGTTCCAGTCCAGTTCTGATGCAAGAGAATCATCAGCAGAAAGAAGATGTTTGGTTCTGGATCAAATGAAGCCGAAGTTTCCATTCAGAGGAGAAATGTTTTATTTATTTAACTTTGACTCAAACCGAACAGACGGAGAAACGTCAGATCAACCGGCTGATGCTGAGCTTCTGCTGGACTCTGTCTCCCCCTGGTGGACGGAAGTGGAACTGCCGGTTACAAAAGCCATCAGCGGAAAGGATGATCCTGAGAGAACCGGAGGGAGGGGGGCAGGTCATTCTGGGGGGGGGGGGCGTGTGAAAACCCAAACCAGGTTCTGAAAGCACAGAAGCATAAGCCGCCTCCTCCTTCAGGTGAGGTCACCTGACGGTGAGGAAGCTGCAGCTCCTGCAGACCTCAGGTCACCTGTGGACTGAGGCTCCGCCCTCTTTCTGCCCCACTCCTGATCAATCTGAGGATCAGGAAGCGATCAAACCTCCAGTGGAGTGAACTCAAACTGAAGTTCATCATTTAAAAAAAGAAACTACAACTCACACGGGCCTCTGCTCCCTCCCTCCCTCCCTCCCTCCCTGCTGAGGGTGGGAGTGGGAGGAGGAGCAGGAGGAGGAGAAGAGGGGGAGTTTGGGAAAGAATGTGTGGAATTCATTTCCTGTCGAGCAGCTCTCACAGACGAGGAGTCATGGCCAAGGCTGAGGCTGCGCCGCGCCGCGCGCAGGAGGAGAAGGAGCGCTGACTGCTGCGTCTCCTGCTGGAACATCTGCTCCTCAGCAGGAGGAGCAGGAGGAGCAGGAGCGCCATGGCGGAGCCCCTGCTGAAGAGGACCTTCTCCAGGCTGAGAGGGAAGGACAGGAGCCGCAGGAAGACCGAGCCCAAGCTGAGCCGTGAGTTTTCCAGACTTTCTGGGAGCGTGTGAACGCCTCGCAGCTGTCCGCACATCCTGTTTGTCAGAACCGGCCCGCCAGCTCGGATCCAGATCCTCCGAGCTGAGCAGAACCCAGCTTCCTGCGCCTCCTGCTGCCTCCTCTCTCCATCAGAGGAGCAGCAGGAGTCCGGGTCCAGTCGGTTCTGGATGGAAGGAGCTCCAGAAGCCTTCAGAGAAGACCGGGCCCAGATCAGAACTCTGGTTCTGAAGCAGCACTCCAGATGGTTCTGATGCAATAACAGACACTGGTGTGTTTCTGTGTGAGGACAGGTGAGCTGCAGGTGAGGGCGGGTCACCTTGGTTCTGTTTAGTGTCAACAGAGATAGGATGCCCCCCCCCCCCCCCATGAAGGTTCTGGTCCTCAGGTTCTGCAGGTCCAGAAACTAATCTGCTCATCAGAACACGTGTTCTTAATGTTCTTCTTCCTGAAGGCCAACTGGGTCAGCTGACCACTTCCTGCCATTAGACCCTCTGAGAGTGTGTGTGTGTGTGTGTGTGTGGGGGGGGGGGGTCTACGCTCACTTCCTGTTTATCTCTTTAGATGCTGTTTGATCTGAGCGGATCAGAAATGATAATGTTGTGCTGTTTGTGTTGAGATGATTCAGGTTTGTGTTTGTTTAGTTTGTGTTGATTTAGATTTGAAACGTGTGAGTTTGGTTTGAAGTTTGTCCAGTTTGTGTGTCTTTATGATGCAGTTTGTGTAGATCTGGCTGTGAGGTTTGTGTATTCACTTTGTTGTGAGGTTTGTGCAGTTTGTGTTGACCTTGTAAAGTTTGTGTTGACTTTAATGAGAAATTTGTTGACTTTGTTAAAAGGTTTGTATTGACTTTTTGTGGAGTTTGTGTTAAGGATGTTGTAAAGTTTGTGTATCTTTATTATGCAGTTTGTGTTGACTGTGTAAAGTTTGTGTTAACGTTGTTGTGAGTTGTGGTTGTGGTGTGCTTAAACACATGTCCAGAGTTTGTTCCACACATGAGATCAACACAACACAGACACACAGACACACAACGTGAACTCGATGCCGAGCAGCAACAGGCAGACATTGTGCGTTTGTGTGCGTTTGTGTGATGAATGGACAGCTGTGTGTTTGCCCGCTCACACAGAAGCCTCTTTCACATCTGCACTTACAGCTGTTTATTTACCCCCCCCACCCCGGCCCCGCCCCTCCGGGCCCAGAATCTCTGGAAGATCGGGTCCAGAATGAAGCCTCTGTGAGCAGAACCCGGAGGTTCTGTCTGTGGAGCCGGCCCTCTGGAACTGCCCCATTAGAGAGATAATTGCACTTAATGTCAACAGAGTCCAGAAATAGCCCCCGCGGGGGCATGAAGGCGGGTTTTGATCCGGTTCTGAGAGCAGCTCGGGTCGCTCTGTTCTGTTTTAAACCGCTGCCGGATCAGGATTTCTTCCAGGAGATTTCTCTCAGACATTCCCGGGACGTCCTCCACCGGCACCGGGCCTGTTGGTCGGACCCGGACCGGACCAGAACATTTTCACTTCAGATCCATAAAACTATAAAACTGCAGTTGATGCAGAAAAAGTTTAAAAAATTCAAATGATGGGGGTAATCAAGATCAAAGAGAGAAAACGTTCATGTTTATCTATGGGCGTGCTGCGGGCCAGAGGGTCAGTAAGGAGCCAGTACAGCTCACCAGTGTGAGCAACAGATTCTTCTATATCTATATATGAGGACCCCCCCCCCCCCCGCCTCATTTTCTGTCCCTAACTCGCCATGTTTAGGGCCTCCCAACCTCCGAGTTGAAAACCCGTACCAGGACGCGTACCGCATCAGAACCCCAACTCCAACCTTTACCTGGTGCTAGAACCGTTACTGCAAACCAGTCCTGGAACCGTTTGGTACCAGAGGTCCCCGGAACCGCTCCTGGTACCGCGCACGTCCCCCACCGGACGTGGTACCAGTTTGCAGACCGGGTCAGGGTACCGGCACCCTGATTTAACCGGAGCAGCCAAAACGTCAAAAAAGCCCACAAAATTCCATCATCCTTTCCACACCCACGACAATGGTACGATCCATTTCATGACGTCCTTTGAGGTGGAGCTTCAAAGAACCGCCAAACACACCTGAATGTAGCATCGAGTTGAGCCCAAACCGAATCCTTCCACTGACTCTGGAATCGTTGGGGCAATCGGACGGGTAGAGGTAGTCAAATCGTTTTTTAGGAGGTTACCATGGGCGACGGTGTTGGTAGATCCACATCACGCAGAGACACATTTCTCCATGTGAGTGCGCTCTAACGCGCCGGAGTTTACCTTTAAATGTTAAGACAGGAAGAATTAAAAAAACAAAAACACAAGTGAACTTTTTAAAATAAGTTAATTACTTGAAGAGTTAATAATTAGTAAAAACTGCAGCTGTAACAAACACTGTGTTTGTAATGGAGGAGTCGCCTCTACATCCCAGATCTCCCACACTGTGACTTCATTTCATGACCGTTTACTTTTCTGCTTCTTAAATCAAGCAAAACCTTTCTGAGATCTGGCTCCTGATTCGCTTTGAGGAGCTAATTTTAGCAGACGCCAAAGAACCAATCACGAAGCCCCACCGAGACACACATGATTCAGATCAAAGCCGGAGATGTCAGATGATCGGGGTAAATGGGAGAACAGGCGATGCGACAGAGAGTTCATTCATGGGGGCCGGTCACGCTCTGCACACCGCCTGTCACGAGGATCAACCAAACAAACGCTCCTCTGCTGTCGCTGTCCCGACAGAAACCCATAAGTCTCAGTTGGGGGCGTTTCCGTGGTCATTGTCTGTGGCGTTTGCGGTCGGTCGGTGGTCAGCAGGTACAGGAGGCGACCGGCAGGGAACCACCACAGCAAGATGGTCCACAGTGGGACAGACCCCTTCAGAAATCTGTCTGGTTCTGCTTTCCTCAACAAAAATATCTCGTGAATCTTCAGGAGACGACCTTTCCTGGAAACTGTCTCAGAGTTCACGGAGATGTGGACCAGAACGTTTCTCTCTCCGTCCTCTGACCTGCTGCTTTTGTCTCCTCAGAAACGGTCCCGCCTCCTTCGCTGCCATCGTCTCCCCCCCTGACGCCGACGTCATCCGATGCCCCGTCGCGACCTCGCAACTACATCACGGTCGCTAAGAAACAACAGTGGGCGCAGCAGGGAGCAGCGGCTCCGCCCCCTCTTCTAAACCCCACCCACAGACCTTTGGAATCACGAGACGCATCGGGGAGATCCCAGGATCCGTCTGAACAAAGCCTGAGCCAGACTGTGACCCAGGAGAAGGTAAAGACCCTCTACACCTTCGTTCAGATCAAGTCTCATGTAGTTCATGAATGTTCAGTCCAGAACTTCATGACCGGTTCTGTTCCGGTTCCCTCTCTTTCATAGTTTTTCTTTACCATCCTCGTTCTCCTGCTTTGTCCTCCATCTGCTCTTCACAACTTCCACCTTTTGTCTTCTACCAGATGTTCCAGTGATTCTAAGATAATCTAGTGATGTGACGATTAAAATGTCTTCATTGTTGAATTGATCTAGATTCCTATGATCCAACCAGATTAATCTGTCTGAAGCAAAATGAGATAAATGGATAACTGATCTTGGGTTTACATGTAAAGAGAATACACAGTCAATGGGTTTAATTTAAATTTGATTATCCAGCAAGAAATTCAAAATATCTTGAAAGCTGAGCTGTTATCTGAGCTGTTCAGATGCAGAGATTTCTCTTTGAGTCACACTGGTGGAAGTTTTGGATAAATGTGTCTTGACTCCCTTTAAGGTCAGTGAATCCGACACTTTCACTCCCAACTCTTCACATTCTGACGTTCGGTTAAGAGTTCCTTTACGACAGTTTTTGGCGTTTTGGTGTCCCCAATGGGCCGTTTGTTGACATGCTGGCTGAGCAACCCTTGGGAGGCGGTACCAGACTGGTCCCGGGATGCGTCCAGGACCCTAACTGGTCCTGATACTGGTTCCTATCTAGTACCTCGTCCGGTGCTCAGTACCGGTGAGCTTCGCATTCCGGTACTGGACCGGTTCTGGTTCGCAGCCCGGAGGTTGGGGACCGTGATTTAATGGGAACAGCCAGCACGTCAAAAAGGACAAGTTAGGGACACCCAAAACCTCAAAACATGACATGACCAAATATTAATGCATGACGACTTGGAGATGAGAATGTGTTGGTGGATCGAACCAATCGGATGAACCAAAATCAGCTACGAATTGGATAGTTACTAAAATGAACCGTTGGACCCCCAATGTCCCTACAGATCAGGTTCTGATGGTCGTTCTTCTATTTTTAGGCATTTTTTCATTCCACAGTTACCCTTTGCTATCTTTGTAAATAGGAAACCCTTAAACTGAATCTGTTAGTTAATGTTATTATCCCTTATATTGTGTTCGGGTCAAGATTGACCCTTTCAAGTATGAAAATGAGTCAATTTTGACCAGAACACAACACAGTCAGGACAACCTGGACTCACTACAAAAGTCTGGCCTAAAATAAAGATGCAATCATTTGAAATAGTTGGATTATCTTTTCTGTGCGCGGTGATCAGCTTACTTACGAATTGGTGCTTCATACTTCACGTAATTAAACTGTTTCTATCCATTTCCTGAAGCAAAGTAACCTCCGTTTTCTTCCAGAACCAACACCATGGTGACAGAATGTATACCTCCTGTGCTGGCGATGCCACCAGCTCCACCTGCGCCTCGGTCGGTACCGCGACACAACACGAAGCTTTACAGCCAACATGTAGCCACAATGACAAGCCGGCCCCCTCCATCAACACCAAGCTGTCGGGCCAGCGCACCTACCTGCAGAGTCTCGATCGCACCAGCAGAGCGTGGGTGCTGTCTTCAGGGAAGAGCCACGAGTCCGACGACGTCTTCAGCCCTCGAGAAGACAACGGCACCAACATCTGGTACAACCCCATCCCGGAGGAGGAGGCCACCGGGAGTCCCCTTAAGGAGGAGGTGATATGGAGGAGAAGGAGTGAGAGAATAGAAGGAATACCCAAAAAGATGGAGACAGACACCAGAGTCCAGCTTGAAGGAGAAGATGACGGTCCACTGGATCGTGGAAATCTGACCATCAGCCACCAGGCTGAAGAGATCAAAGCAGAAAACACAGGTAAAAGGTGTTTCTGTTGTATGTCCCATCACACAACAGCACGCTTATGGACCTTCTCCACCTCTGTTTGTCAGACTCGCCGCCCTCAGACTCTAGCCCCGCCTCTCAGAAAAAAGGATCTGTGATTGAGAAGCTGAGGTCTCCTGGTACCGTCAGAAAGCTTTCTCTGAGGATGAAGAAACTTCCTGAGCTGAGACGGAAACTCAGCTTCCGCTCTTCGTCTCGTGCTCATCGCCATGGAAACAGCAACACAGAAGACTCGGAGGACATGGCTACCAAGAACGCGTCCTCAGGAGTTTCCAACCAGAACGTCATCAGCAAATACCATCTGGACAGCTCGACCCCGCCGGCTCGACCCCAACGGCGGTCGTCCAGAGGACGCTCGGCCAGCAAAGGAGGTGACCAACCTGCTTTGATTTTAAAATGTAAAGATCACTAATAAGTGCAAAAAAAAGTAGGGCTTAACGGTGGTGCAGTGGTTGGAAGGTGCAGGTTCAAGTCCTGGCTGGGACCTCCTCCTGTTAGCCTCGAACAGCACCTGATGCATTAAGGCAGGAGTGTCAAACTCAATTGTCCAAAACACACCTTAGAACGCCTTTAAAACTTTAAAACAGTAACTTTTAAAACAATAATGACCTAGATATATAGCATTACCTGTGATAATGCTAATGTGAATGCTGTAAGATGAACTTGGCCACTGAAGATGCTAGTGCTGATAGCTGAAAATGCTGAAATTGATAGCTAAAAACGCTAAAGCTGATAGCTATAAACGCTAAGGCTAATAACGGAAAACGCTGAAGTTGATATTCAGCTAAAATATTAGCTAAGTGCCAAATTAGTCTAAAGAACTTAAAAAAAACTAAGTTAGCTAAAATTGATAGTATGTGGTTGAAAAATAGCTTAACTTCAAAATAGCCTGAAAAAATTGAAAAAAGCTTAAATTATCCAAAACAGCTAGCGTGTAAATAGTAGCCTAACTCCAAAATAGCCTAAAAAACTTTAAAAAGGCTAAATTAGCCAAAACAGCTAGCATGTAGCTGAAATATTAGCTAAACTCCAAAATAGCCTAAAAAATCTAAGTAAATACCAAAACAGTCCAAAAAACTAACAGAATGCCATTTTTTAAAACTTTAAAATCGTAACTTTTTAACATAATTCTGAATAATAAAAAGGCAGGAATATTATTCCAGAATAAATCAACTTAAACCTTAAATAACTTTCAATATTTTACTCTCCATAAAAATATATTTTGTCAAAATTATACAAGTTAGAAATGAGTTCAAGATAACATCGGGTCATTAATAACAATAAAATAAAATGATCTGGAGGACCGGATAGAATTACCCGGAGGGCCGGATCCGGCCCCCGGGCCTTGACTTTAACACATGCCATAAGAGATAAAACGGTTTTAGATAATGGATGGAATGAGATGTGCAAATGAACCCAATTCACTTTAGCAGACAGACATGCCACCATGTTACATTTGTAAAGAAGAAAAAAAATAATCAGGGATTTGTTGTTGATTAAAGTCCTATTGTTTTGTCAGGCTACCTTAGTGATGGGGATTCCCCAGAGTTGTTACCACGGCAACAGGCTCCTCAAGTTTCCCCGCCCCAAGAAGTGCCGTGCGACGTTAGTTCGTTCCGACTGTACTTGGGCGCTGACCCGCCCCGATGCAGCCAGCGGGTGACCGGACTGCTGACGGTCCACCTGCTCGGCCTGGAGGACATGAAGACCAGCAGGTACAACCAGCCACAACTGGAACTAGATCAGTAGTTCATGTCCTTAGTTACTTCTATGACGGTACGCACAGCATCCAGCTGAGACCAGAGGTCTCCAACGGTAACTTCTCTGAAATCTTCAACAAATAAGAAATGCTCACCAGTAATGACTTGAGTTTGTGTTTAAAGATCGGAGTCATTGACCACAGTTTAACTTGAGGATTTCTGGTCCAGGTCAGAGAGCAGTAAGGAAATATTTGTGGCCATCCAGATTGATGGAGCGACGAGAGCCAGGACTGCTCTCCTGACCCTGAAAGGTTCCTCCCTGACCCTCAACCACACCTTCCACCTGGAGCTGGAGAGAGCACGGCAGCTCCGCATCGTGGTGCTAACGCCAGGTATTAAAACAAGACACGGGTCCAAGAGAACGGCCACCAATCTGAAAGTTGGCTCACTTTAGACCGTGGCCCTTCAACCCTAAAGTGAGATCCTTCAGGCTACTGGGACCATTGTTCTGTGCCGTTAAAGTTGGCTTGCAGAGGTAGGCTACAGCTGGACACAGTGACGTTTGTGGTCATTCAGGGCAGGTGCGATCAAGAAACCTGTTCAAGCACAATTCTCCCAAGATGCAATGCCAGTGACACCTTTATAGTCAGTTACTCCAATGACTTGTTGCAAAGTCTCAATCCAGAGTTGTTCACCTTTTGGCTTATCCTTTCAGGGGTCGCCACAGCAAATCTGCTTTCACTGATTCACACAAGTGGTTTGGCAGAGAGTTTTATGCCGGATACCCTTTCTGACTCAATTTTACCCGGGCTGGGGACCGGCACAGGGAGAATCAGGTTTGGGGCCCCCTTGTGGCTACACAGCTAGGCAGTAGTGTAAAGGATCTTGCCCAAGAAGCCACTCGGAATCGAACCCTGAATTATTGGCTGCCAGACCTACTCGTACCAACTGAGATATCCAGCCGTTAAAGCTTGGATTCGGTTTTACATCAGATGTTCGTCCTATCTGACTTTATCTGGACCTGAGACCAGCACACCAGTACTCCCTTGGAACTCCTAATCATACATAGAATATAACAGAAAAGAGGCTTTTGCTCTCAGGACTGACGTTTTAAAGACGTGTGTTTGGCTAAGAGAGAAATTGTCCTTTAGCTGGGTAGGGGCAGAACTCTTATGTTGGTAACTGACTGATCATGACGGAAACTTGACAATGTATGTTTTACTTTAGCACACTTTGATTCTACCAAAGCTTGTTCTTAGTTTACATCTAGAATCCCAGTTTTACAGGTTGTACAAAGTCTAGCTGACATCCATTCAAGAGAACAGCAAGGGAATCAGTCCGACATACCTTTGGCTTAGAGGGACCCTACCATGATTTTCTTCAGCCTTTCAGTGTAAACTATATCCATATATATGATCATATATTACATTGGGAGCACTGGAAAACCAATGATTTATGAAATATGAGTCATTTTTGTGGAACGTTGTAATACACAGAAGTAAAACGACTTGATTTCTGAAGCTCCGCCTTTTGCTCATTGTCGGTCCTGAAGATGGGGGTGTGTTTGCTGTAGTCTGGGGGCGGAGCTTGCAGCACAGACTCTTCCTGTAGGGAGCTGTTGGCATCGATTTTATGTCAGCACGTTTCCAACCGCTCGTTTTCATGGGTATGGGAGGGGCTGCTGCGGACGGTGCAGGTTTTTAGAGGATTACTCTTAAATACATGAACAGATCAAAATACCGCTTTGGGGTTCTTTATAGAGAGGAATGATCAGTAATATGCCTCAAAAAGTATAATTTTCATGGTAAGGCCCCTTTAAGACTAGGTTTCTTAGTTTAGTTTCTCAGGTTGTCATCATCTGCGTGTTTCACACTCTCATTTACACCAATGTTGTTTGAGCCAAACACGAGCGATTGTTGTTCTTAAGCAGTTTGAATTACGATCGCACCTACATGATCTAACGCTTTGGTTCTCTCTCCCATCAGCTAATCCAGCAGCAGGAGGACATCAACCAGCAACTTCAGGAGGTCCAACCAGAAACAGAGTGTGCTGTCTGGGGGGAGTCTCCATACCACCTCTTTTTAAAGGTTACTTTCTCTAAATATTGTGTCTTTGATAGAACTTTCACTGTATTTCAACAAAGACTCCGGCTGACACACAAACTCTCTTAGGGAGTCGTAGTCAACAGCTCTGTGTGAAGCTGGAGCCCAGAGGACTACTTTATCTGAAACTGTCTCTGCAAGAAAAATGGGACACGCAGGTACATAGAAATACTTCCACAGATACTGGTAATGAGGGATCGACTTCCTCACAGTTTACTAAGTTGTAAACATTTGTGTTGGTAGCCAATGGGGGACACGTCGACCCCAGCCAATGTTTTTGGGATAGAATTGCACCACCTTGTGGAGAAGGAGGAATCGTCGGTTCCAGTGCCTCTACTGATCCAGAAAACTGTTGCCGAGATAGAGCGACGAGGACTGAAGGTGGGGACCAGGACACTGCAGTCCATGCAGCTCTCTTTGTTGCGTCACAGGCTGATGGTGTCAACGTGGTGTGTGTGCATGCCAGGTGGTGGGTCTGTACAGACTGTGTGGTTCTGCTGCTGTGAAGAAGGAGCTCAGAGACTGGTTTGAGAGGAACAGCTCGGCCGTCTGTCTGACAGAAGACCTCTATCCCGACATCAACGTCATCACAGGTCAGGGAATTCATCTGAACACCCAACCCAACCCATTCCCAAGTCGTCACATATTAAGGAACCCTTAGGGTCACTTTTTGACGTTTTGGGTGTCCCCAACTCATCATTTTGTTGTTCCCATTAAATCAAGGGTCCGAGTGTTCTGTTCAGATGCGTCCCTGTCCGGTACTGGGACGCAATGGTACCCTAAACCTGACCTTAACCTGGAACAGGTCCACGTCCAGCGCCGCATCCGGTACTGGACTAGGGTTAGGCCATTGGTGCGGCCAGTGTCCCAATACTGGTTTGTGGCCCGGTGGGTGTTTGGGGAGCTCAGATTCAATTTGGACAGTCAGGACATCAAAAAACGATGAGTTGGGGACACCCAAGACATCCATGTTTGACACAGAGGAGTCTTTATGTGACGACTTGGGAATGAGAATGTGTTGGAACACCATGACCGAGTACCGCACCTGATTGCAGCACCTGATATGGACACAAACTCAGAACCCTGGTTCAGATGGACTGAACTGACTCCAGACAGTGAGCAGGGATTGATTTCACCATACAGATGCAACGATTCGATCCTTCAGCTTCTCCAGGTCATAAATGTACTTTGCTGATTCTTCCTCATCAACCATTTGTCTGAGCAAGTCTGAAACGATGTACCACTGAATCAAACACTTCCTTCACTTCAAAGTTTTTGAAAAGGACAGAAGTTTGGTGTTTTAGTCATCGACTATACAAAGACAGCTTAAGGATCGCTGTTGCAGAAACTAATGAAGCCGAGTATTGTACTTTAGACAGTACAAGCATAAAACTTGTCTTTTATTTCATGGTCCCACAATATCTTGAGCAGACCTTAAAACCCGGGCGTTGGTTTCCTGTCACGACATCAGCCCTAAAGACCACGCCGTTGCTTCCTCAGGTATCCTGAAAGACTACCTGCGGGAGCTGCCGTCTCCTCTCATCACCAGGACTCTGTACCAGGTAGTGAGAGAAGCCATGGCCATCCGACCAGCACCGTCCGCACCCGAGAGTCCAGATCCCCAACTGTCCCGGAGCACTGTGGGGCTGTTGTCCTGCCTTCCAACCCCAGAGAGGGTAATAATGACCTCAGTTGTTGTTTCTACTTTATTCTTTAAGTCCTCCCACTTTCTTGAGTCTGTCTGTTCTTTGACTAACATAAAGTTAGAGAGAGACGTCCATCTTTTCATTTGCTTACTTCAAATATGTCTTTTTGAGAACTATCTTTGTATCTTTATGGTATTTTTTTACTTCCTTTAAGGCTCAAAGCGTTTTTCAGTCACTCACTCGTGCTTACACACTGATGGCAGTCCTGTCTAAATTCACAGGCTGATCCGCTCTGAGAATAAAAGTGGGGCCAGATATGATCCCTGAGGTGTCCCTCTGGTCAGACTTTTCAACTCCCATTGAAGTTTAAACTTTTTTGGCTGTAGAAACTTAAAAAGTGTTGCTACAGACTTTATGGAGCTGCTGCTCGAGCACATCCATATTTTTTCCAGCTGCTCTGATGAAGACGTTTGACATGAAAAACCATGAATCTGATTTGTGGATGGAGGTTATGCTTAGAAGATAGAAAGTCCTGTTTGAATCCAGAAATGCCGGATTTGTTGATTTAATTCAGAGTTTGTGAACATCTTGATTGAATTCTGATGTTCTGATCTCTCTTTAGGCCACCTTGTCTCTTCTGCTGGACAACCTCAGCCTGGTGGCGTCCTTCAGCCCCTTCAACAGAATGACGCACCAGAACCTCGCCGTGTGTTTTGGCCCGGTGCTACTCACCCCGACCCAGGAGGCCTGGAAGACGGGAGGGGGCGGCAGGGCGGGAAAAGGTGCTGGCAAGGGCTTTGGTCCTGGTGAGGAGATGAACGGCGCGGTGGACTTCAAACGCCACATCGAGGCTCTGCACTACCTGCTGCAGCTTTGGCCAGGTGAGGAGCGAGGCCCCACTGCGTTACCATGGAAACGCAGACGTCTCATTCTGCCTCTCACATCTTTGCCCTTAGTGCCGGCTCATCGGGTTTCAGCAGATGATGACCCCTCCCCTCCCTTCTGCCCTGCTTCCTCCCATAATCCTCTGGGCCAGCATCCGATCATAAATCGACCCCAGAACCGTGAGGAGGAGGAGGAGGTGGTGGTGTCCCGTCGAGGGCGTGCTGGCGTGTCCCGGCTGGAGAGCCCGCCTCTCATCAACCGGTACGCCGGGGACTGGAGCGTCTGCGGGCGAAACCTTCAGTTCGGACAGGAAGTCGACTACGACGAGGTGGCGGGAAGTGAGAGTGACGGAGGTAGGCGGGACTTCATTCTGAATAAACCAAGCTGCGGGTCAGAACCAGCGCAAGTTTAATTTAGAACATTTCCCATCTTCGTGTTTTTATCCTTTCAGGCAGCAGAGACGAAGATGAGGAGGAGCAGAAGGAGGTGTGGTCTTCAGGAGGAGGAGGCCGAGCAAGTCTCTATGTGGACGAATTTCTGGACTTTGATGCTCCGTTCAACTGCCGACTCAGCTTGAAGGACTTTGACACCCTGATCCACGACCTGGACCGCGAGCTGGCCAAGCAGATCAACATCTGCCTGTAGAGAGGAGGACGAGGAGGAGGAAGAGCGGCTTCAGTTGGGATCGCCAGATTCTGGTCCCACGTGTTTGGTACTACAACCAGAACCTGTTCTTGAAAAGGACTCACCCAAAACCAATACTCGAGAGAGAACGGTGCATTTTCCAAAAAAAAAAAAAAAATATATATATATATATCCAGCAATAGCTTTGAAATGAGATCCGGGAGAAACCAGAACCGGAAGGATCCTCCAAGAGTTCTCGGTCCAGCAACAACCTTGAAAGTTCTGTTGGATCGGGTCTGGTTCAGTGTGGACCAAAGTAGATCCATGTGGATCCCAGTGAACGCCAAGGTTACAGAATGAATCTTTAAGGAATTTGTAGAGTAGATCTTTGCGTGGTCAAACCCTCTGGATCTGTTGATCCCAGTGGATTCACAGTGAATCCAGGTGGATTACGGAGGATCTAACTGGGCTGCAATCAACCCTAGTAAAGAAAAAGAAACAGATCCCACTGGATGCTAGAATCAAAGGTAGGATCCATAAAGATCCCAAGGTGAACAGTAGATCCCATTGGATCAGTAGATCCCAGTGGATCACTGTTTTGTGGCAGATTGCACTGTTAAAAAGCCATATGTTAGATGTTATTAGTCAACATGCGGGTATCGCTGCTCTGCTTCTCTCAGAGCAAACAGAAGCCAAATAGTCGGGCCGCAGCGTGAGACTGCCCCCTGCTGGTGCCATACATGTTCTGGGGCTGGTGGCAGAGCGAGGTGAGCTTCGGTGTATTTTTTGGTATTTTTATGGTACAGGATTTGTAACTGTGAGTCTTTGAAGCCACAGAATTGTCTGGACTCATTTTGTTCCGGTTGTTTTATGACAGTATTACTTTATTTTGCACAGTCTCAGTAAGCACTTGTGTTTTGTACTGATGAAGACGACGTTTCTATGCAGAAAATGTAACCAAAGTGTTAAAGCACAGCTCCTGCTGGAGCGACCACAGTTTTATTACTGCAAATATCTATTAAAACGTTTTTATGACACGCATCCAGATGGATCATTTAGTTATTAGTTCTCTACATCTGCTCCTCGTGAAAGAAATGATCCTGCTAGGAAAAAAAAAAATCTAAAATTTAAAAAAGTTGAATTTAAATTGATTCGATGTACTTAATTAACCAAATCAAACAGAATAAGTCAAAGGAACCTAAAAGCATTTTCTCCTTTTGTTCACTGTAATCCACAAAAGGTAAAGCGAGGTCGAGTTTTATGAGTTTTTGTTTCAAGTATAAATATCTCCTATTTAGGCAACACAAAAACACACAACAGCTGGGAGATAATTTAGCCCTGAGTTTTGTCTGGCAGGAGCAGACTACTGTCGTTTAGCTACACGAGTTGATGTAAAAGATTTATATCTCATGAAGTTAAACATTGTTTGAGTGAGATAGAAAATAAAAAAAACAACAACTGTTTTAACACTTTTCTAAAATTCCCCTTAAGGCTCTAAACTGGAGTTTAGGATAGTTGGCGTGAAGTAAATGAAGGATTTTGTTTAGTCGATGAAGGTTCTCATTTATTCAGGTGATGTTGAGATGTTGAATCATAACATCTGGACTTCAAATCTTCCGTGAACATTTAACCCTTGCAGGATCATTGGATGACTGAAATCGTTGAAGCTAATAGCTGAAATCGTTGAAGCTAATAGCTGAAATTGTTGAAGCTAATAGCTGAAATCGTTGAAGCTGATAGCTGAAGCTGTTAGCTGAAAACGCTGAAGCTGATAGCTGAAAACGCGGAAGCTGATAGCTGAAAACGCTGAAGCTTATAGCTGAAAACACTGAAACTGTTAGCTGAAAACGCTGAAGCTGTTAGCTGAAAACGCGGAAGCTGGTGGCTGAAAACGCTGAAGCTTATAGCTGAAAACACTGAAACTGTTAGCTGAAAACGCTGAAGCTGTTAGCTGAAAACGCTGAAGCTGATAGCTGAAAACGCTGAAGCTGATAGCTGAAAACGCTGAAGCTGATGGCTGAAAACGCTGAAGCTTATAGCTGAAAACACTGAAGCTGATAGCTGAAAACGCGGAAGCTGATAGCTGAAAACGCGGAAGCTGATAGCTGAAATCGCTGAAGCTGGTGGCTCAAAACGCTGAAGCTCATAGCTGAAAAAATCGTTGAAGCTCATAGCTGAAATCGCTGAAAACTGATGACTGAAAACGCTGAAGCTGATAGCTGAAAACGCTGAAGCTGAAAATTATAACGTTCAACTTTACTAAACTCTGACTCCATATATTATAAAGTAACGACTAATCGACTTTTAAATTAGTCGACGACCCGTTTTGCTTGCCGCCATACGCTGAGCGCCAAATCACAGTCAGAAAACGTCTGAAATGTCTGTACTATGACGGCAAGCGAAAGGGGCCATAAATCGTGTAAAGAACGTCGAACTGGTTATCCAAAACGCAGATGTTTACGCACATTAGAAAAGTCGCACGTTAATCACGCCGTCTTGGCAAAATTAGCGACACGTGTCCGCATGTCCACACGGAGGTTTCTGTATTCTTCACAATAACTACCATGATGTCCTTTCATTACATGAGAGACTTTATACTCTGGTTTGTCTCGTTTGCTCCCTTAATGAGAAGTTCACTTGTGAGACTGTGGGTCCTCATCTGGAAGATACTAGTGGGATGTGAACCCACTCAGAAGGATGGAACCACCCGGATGAGAAGTCCAGAAACGACGACTCAACATCAGGACAACTAAAAATAAAAAATGAAAATGTCAAAGGAAGACTCGATATTTATCGTTGACTAACATTGGATGGAAGAGTTAAAGGTAAAATCACTCTCTTTTTTTATAATCAGCCTCTAGTGGTCACTTTAGGAACTGCATTAATGAGTTTTCCGCTCGAAAAGTTTGAGACTTCCTGACGTGCGGTATGAACGGATAGCTGTGCTGGCAGCAATGTGAACGGAGAGGAGGACCTCTTCGGGCAGGAATCATAGAAGATCAAACATACTTTACACAATGTGTGACATTTTAACAAAGTGTTAAATGCTGACCATGACTGAAACATGTCCTCCCTATCTATGTAAAATAGATCTGTAATTCATCTGAGCGAGACGGATATTTTTAGCTGTAAGCTTTCCCTGATGCTCCAGATTCTCTCTTCTTTTATTACTTCACTTTATTTCTTAGTTCTGTTTAAACGTTTACAGAGGCCACACGCAGGTTGGCTAATCTGGGCTCAAAATTTTAAACTATTAATTATTATTTTTTTTACTGTGTGGAGAGGGTCCACAGCTTCACCCTCCTGGGCACCACCATCTCTGCTGACCTCACATGGACTAACAACACCACGACTGTCATCAGGAAGGCCCAGCAGCGCCTGCACTTCCTGAGGAAACTTAGGAGGAACAACGTCAGCCAGGAGCTGTTGGTAACCTTCTACCGCTCAACCATCGAGGCATCCTCTGTCATACTGCATCACAGTGTGGTTCTCCCACTGCACTGAAGCAGAACGGCAGAGCCTCCAGAGAGTGGTCAAGACAGCGCAGAGGATCATCGGCTGCCCTCTCCCCTCACTGAAGGACATATACCAGTCTCGCTGCCTCGGCAGGGTGACTAGCATCACCAACGACTCCACCCATCCTGCTTTCCCTCTGTTTGAACTGCTGCCCTCTGGCAGGAGGTACAGGTCCATCAGAACCAGGACAAACAGACTAAGGAACAGCTTCTTCCCACAGGCAATTACCATACGGAATACACATGCCTCCACCAACCACACCTCACTCTGACTTTCACTACAATGCGTGCAATATCCTGACTGTGCAATAACTCAATATTTATTATGCTGTGCTCACTGCAACTTACCTCATTCCATTTTATTTTATCCACAATAGTTAATATTTAACAGTTCTGTACATATTGTTCTTTTTTTGTCAGAGTTGTAAATTTCTATTTCTATTTTATTGTATTTTTTTATTTTTTTTTATTTTATTTAACTCTTATTTCCAAGGCTGCTGCAATTTCATTGTATCCCCATGTACAATGACAATAAACGATTCTGATTCTGATTCTGATTCTGATTCTAAAACTTTCACTAAATGATAAACAGTGTTAATAATTTTCTGTTTGGCATCTTCATTTCTCTCCTTTGTCACTTTCAGTCCTTAATTTACAGTTTTAATTCAGATTTTCCTTCTCGGAGTTGATCCTAATTTTTATGTGGGGGCGGGGCTTTGATCCCATTGGCTACCAGAACATGACTGACATCGGTTGAAGTCATTTCAGCTTCAAAAGGTTCGTACCACCAGTCATCCTGTATCCTGCATCATCCCAATTTAACATCACACCTAATTTACAATTTTTTTCCCCTCAATTTCTAATATTTCTTTCAAATTTAAAATGTATATATTTAACTATCAACATTTTACGACAGAGTATTAGGGTCACCGAAAAAAAAAAAAAGTAATATTACGACTTTTAATCTCGTAGATATACGACTTTAAATCTCGTAAATTTACGAGAAAAAAGTCGTAACTGCTAAATTATGAGAATAAAGTCGTATATTTATGACTTTAAAAGTCATAGGTTAAATTTACAACTTTTAAAGTCGTAAATCTATGAGAAAAAACGTGTAAATCTACGGGATTTAAAGTCATAAATTTACGAGATTTAAAGTCGTATATCTACGAGATTAAAAGTCGTAATATTACTTTTTTTTTTTTCGGTGACCCTAATACTCCGTCGTAATGTCTTTCAAATTTAAAATGTATATATTTAACTATCAACATGTAAATGTTTCCTCCAGACGTATTTTCGATCTTAAAGTGTTTTTATTTTTTTTTTCACATTTACAATCTGGTTTTAATCCGGGTTTGAGCCACATACTGAGCCTGTAAGTCAGCGTTGAGGGCAACAGTTGAATAGGCTCCGCCCACCGCCCTCCGTCACCTTCTTTTGGATGAGAGTGAGCGGCTAACCGTGCGTACAGCTGATTGGCTGAAGCTCCCTCCCTCTCCATCCATCTCCTGGCTGTCGGAGGGCGTGTCCGTCCGCGCGGACGTGCGGCGCGTGGCTCTCCGTGGAAAATGGCAGCAGACCCCGCGGGAGGAGAGGAAAAAAGTGGACCAGGGAGCCCCCAAACCCGCCGCCAGCAGCTGCTTCCGGACGGACCGAGGAGGGTTCCGCGGCTCTCTGGAGCCTGAAAGCCCCGGATGAGCGGCGCGAGGTGAGAAACTCGGAACATTTGAAACTGCGCAACAGCTGCGGTCCGCGGGGCGGGACGCGCTGACCCGCGGCGTCACTTCTAACTGTTCGAGTCATTTACGGTGACCGCGCGCGCGCGTTTATTGACGCCCACATTAAAGTTCCTCTAAAAGTGTCAGAAAAGTTTCAGTTTGACCGTCTGCGGGTCTCCGGACAGAAACAGGAAGCAGTGGAGAGACCAGAGAGGGACTTCCGGTCAACAGGAGGGGGAGGGGGGGGGGGGGGTCTCCATCGCAGTGGTCCTGAACTGCGTCACATAATCCCTGCTGACCTGGTTGATCCGTGTTGGTCACGTGGTCGGACAGCAGTTTTGGAGGGATTTGATCTGTTTTCAGACTTTTAATTATAAAGATGCAGATTTTAGCCAAAAATCTAAATGAATCGTTTTCTAGTTCCTGCAGAGCGGCAGCCCAGGAGTGTTGACAGTAAATGAGAACTGGACTGAGTGACCCCTCCCCTCTGGTGTTCCAAACAGGAAGTGGCTCCATAAAAATCCCTCAAACCTCTGTGGAGAAAGAATCTTTGATCTGATCTATTTTTTAACATCTCATGATATTTTTCCTCTTGCAAAAGTTGACCAATCAGATGCCTCCATTTAAGTAGGCGGCCTTGCATCAAACAGTTATCAGTGAGAGGGGTGTGGCCTCCTAACGTCCTCACTCCTGATCAGACAGAGTGGTTGGCCAAGAAAAGATTTAAAAGGACCAATCAGAGCTTACCAGGACGTCTGGTTCCAACATGGCGACTGAGGTATCATGGGAAAATGGTGGTTAGGAGGCCACACCCCTGATTGTAGAGAGTGGTTGACAAAAGTAGCATCTAAACTGACTTCATTTGTTTGGAACCAGTGGGTGATGTCATATACAATTCATCCAGTTATATTATACAGTCAATGCCCTCATTTCCCATCATCCCTTTGTTTACATGCGCTCCCACTAGCTTACAGCCCCCCAGCGCTAACATTAGCATTAGCAAAAGTACAGTTTAGATTCCAGGACGTGGTTGCGTTAGGATGGGGCGGAGCCAGTGGAGCGGCGTGCTGACTCGCGTCCTCCTGCGTTCCTCCTCAGCGTCCTCCCTGCTCCGAGTCCCGGTGGCGTGCCGGCCGTCGCGCCCGTCGGCATGGCCGTCCGGATCTGCCTCGCCGGCTCTCCCCCGCTGCGCTCCTACTTCAGTAACCATGACAACCAGCTGCTGCGGCGCTGCAGGCCTTCGAGGCCCTGCCTGGCGCCCGGGTGCTGCGATGCCGTCGCCGCGGGAACCGAAGAGAGCGGGCGGGCGGAGCCGAGGAGGAAGCGGGTGGCGTTCGCCGACTCCCGGGGTTTGGCGCTGACCACCGTTCACGTCTTCGATGAGGCCGAGGACGACCCGCTGCAGTTCCAGCTGACGGAGATCCAGGACGCCGCCGCCGAGCTGAGCCTGCAGGAGGTCAAAGGTGAGGCCAGACTGTTGCAGAAGGAGGCGGGGCTTGTGTGTCTTTAGACCGACCCGTCTGAGGTGGTAACCAGGTTTATTGTCCTCTGCTGTCAGGTTCTGGAGAACCCGCCTCCCGTCTGGTTCTGGGCTTCACGCCGCCGGCTGCAAACTACCTGGAGCTCCGGAACCGCCTGAGAGCCCAGCGGGTTTGTCTGGAGACCTGTTCTGTGCACGAGCGCCTGCTCTCCGGCACCGTCCAGGTCCAAAACATCTGCTTTGAGAAGTCGGTGTCGGTCCGGATCACCTTCGACTCGTGGGGCTCCTTCCAGGACGTCCGGTGCCGGTACCTGAACAACGTGTACGGCTGTCCCGACACCGATACCTTCTCCTTCTCCATCCTGGTACCGGAGAGCGCTTCCAGCACCGTGGAGTTCTGCATCCGGTACCAGATGGGCCACCAGATCCTCTGGGATAACAACCTGGGAAATAATTACCGTCTGGTTCTGGTAGAACCAGGCGGGCGGATCTCTGAGAGAAGCCCCGGGCCAGAGGTCCAGAGAGAGTTTGACCCGTTTGGAAGTCCCAGAACCTCAGCAGGAATATTTTCTGAGTGGCTGAGCTGGAACCACGTGGAGACGGACGCTCCTTACTGGTGAAGGTGGTCCAGAACCACAGCAGAACCTTTGAAGGTTCAGCCAAGAGAACCCAGACATCAGCATGCAGACCAGCACCTTGTTCTGACCCGACACGAGAGCCCAGAACCGGTCCTGGTTTGTGCTTGAAATAGATCCTCTAAATCTTGAATGTTTGCATCCTTTAATGAATTTATACAGAACCCTCACGGTCTGGTTCTGGCCCAGATGATACCAGACTGTAGGATTTAGGAGCTCTAGAACCTTCCACAGAACTTTTTAGCCTTCAGAACCGTTTCAGACCTCAACACCTCCAAAGATCTCGAGCCTTAACCGTGTTCCGGTAGATCCAGCAGGGCTGACCCGACCTCAGGACTTCATCATGTTGGGTTTAAATTTGGTTCTGGGATTCATCCGAGTCCCGGCACATCTGGTCCATGTAGAAGACCCTCTGGATCAGAACCAGTCCCTCACTCCTGGTTCTGCAGTGTCCCGGTTCCGATCAGGGTTTGGATTTAAACTTATCTCACCGAGGATTTTCTCAAACTCTTCCGTCCTGCTGTGGTGCTCCTGGACCTTCGGAACCGGTCAGAACCGGCCCGGTTTCCGATGTTTTTTAGGGTTTCTATTGTTTTTACGAGTCGTGTGTTCCAGCAGAGACCCGCCGGGCTCTTCGTGGTCACATGCTCACGCTCTGATTGGACGGAAGCTGAACTGGGAATTCCTAAAGGATCGGTTCCGGTTCTGTTCGGTCCATCTGTGTTTTAATGAGATTCCAGGATTTTAATGGTGTGCGTTGTTTACTGATGTTCTTAAGAGCTGCTGTTTAGGGTCCATTTGGAGTTGGTTCTGTTGGTTCTGTTACAGAACTCTGAGCTGACAATCGTTTTTGTGAGATTCAGGTGCAGCCATCACCTGTTGCCGGGCAGATTTAGAGGTAGTCCAGAGGTTTCCAGAACCTGAACGCACCACTTAGTTCTCCCAGCCAGAATGATGACTGTAAAAGCATCGTGTTGATGATGTCATGCTGTATTAATCGTGTCACACTGTAGCCCTGCTGAGGCAGGAAGTGATGTAAACCAGCACCTCGTATGTTCCTGTTGTGTCTTTTCAGAATAAAAGTTGAATGAAGTGTCCTCTGTCGGTCACAAACAATTATTTTAATAGTCGACTAATCACCGATTATTTTTTCCGATTAGTCGACTCATCGGGTCATGCATAAACTGGATGTAAAACACTTATCTTTAACCATTATTAGCTTTTAAACAAAACTAAAAACTAAATATATTCACACAAGCATTATCTGTTGAAAATGCTTGTGATGAATGCTGTAACTGAATTTTGAAGCTGAAGCGAGTGACGACAGCGAAGATGCTGAAATTGATAGCTAAAAACACTAAAGCTGATAGCCACTAAAATATTAGCTAAATGCCAAATTAGCCTAAAAAAGAATTAAAAGCCTCAGCTGGCAAACTGCTAGCATGTAGCTGACATGTTAACTTAACTCAAAAATAGCCTTAAAAAACTGAAAGAAATCCTAAATTTTCCAAAATAGCTAGCATATAGCTTAAATATGAGCTAAATTCCAAAACACCCTAACTTTTTAAAAGCTTAATTAGCCAAAACAGCTAGCATCTAGATGAAAATATTAGCTAAATCCACAATTAGCCAAAAACTGAAAAAAGTAAATTAACCAGAATATGCTAACTTGTAGCTGCAAATATTAGCTAAAACTCCAAATTAGGCCCTAAAAATAATTAAAAGCCTCAGCTAGCCGAAACTGCTAGTATGTAGCTGACATATTAGTGAATTAACCTAAAAAACTAGCAAAAAATCCTAAATTTTCCAAAAATAGCTAGCTGCTTATAGCTTAAATATGAGCTTATGAAATTTCCTAAACACGCTAAAAACTTTTTTTTTCAAAAAAGCTTAAGTTAGTCAAAACTGCTAACATCTAACTGAAATATTAGCTAAACACCAAGTTAGCCTAAAAAACTGAAAAAAGCCTAAATTAACCAGAATAGCTAGCTTGTAGCTGAAATATTAGCTAAATTCCAAATTAGCCTAAAAAATAATTAAAAGCCTCAGCTAGCCAAAACTGCTAGTATGTAGCTGACATATGAACTTAACTCAAAAATAGCCTTAAAAAACTTTAAAAAAAATCCTAAATTTTCCAAAATAGCTAGCATGTAGCTTAAATATGAGCTAAATTCCAAAACACCCTAAAAAACTTTTTTTTAAAAAAGCTTAACTTAGCCAAAACAGCTAGCATCTAGCTGAAATATTAGCTAAACACCAAGTTAGCCAAAAAAAAGAAAAAAAGCCTAAATTAACCAGAATAGCTAGCTTGTAGCTGAAATATTAGCTAAATTCCAAATTAGCCTAAAAAATAATTAAAAGCCTCAGCTAGCCAAAACTGCTAGTATGTAGCTGACATATGAACTTAACTCAAAAATAGCCTTAAAAAACTTTAAAAAAATCCTAAATTTTCCAAAATAGCTAGCATGTAGCTTAAATATGAGCTAAATTCCAAAACACCCTAAAAAACTTTTTTTTAAAAAAGCTTAACTTAGCCAAAACAGCTAGCATCTAGCTGAAATATTAGCTAAACACCAAGTTAGCCAAAAAAAACAGAAAAAAGCCTAAATTAACCAGAATAGCTAGCTTGTAGCTGAAATATTAGCTAAACTCCAAAATAGCTTAAACAAACCTTGATAAATGCCAAAATAGTCTAAAAAGCTAGCATATTTTTATTATAACTTTCAACTTTACGATACTCTAACTCCATATATTATAAAGTAACAACTAATCGACTATTAAATTAGTTGTCGACTATTTTAATAGTCGATTAGTCGTCGATTAGTCGACTAATCGTGGCAGCCCTATTTTTAACTAAAAAAATACAAATCTTTAACATTATGTAACTTTTCAACCGTTAACCTCCATAATTCCAGCAGATGTGTAGAAAAGTGGTGCAGAGAACAATAAATCAAAGAACAATAAACACTGGAAAGGTTAATCATCAACTATTCTTTGATTATTATTTTCCTTCAGTGTGTAAACTGGATGTAAAACACATTTTAACCATCATTAGTTTTGAATTTGAAGTGTTTAAAAATACGTGGTGCTGTCAAGCTCTTCCTTGCAGACATCACATCAGACGTTTTTTGTTTTTCACTTCCCAGCTCCGTTGCCGGGTCGTGATGGCGCCAGAGTCTTCCTGGAGAAACCCGGATTAGCTGCGCATGTGTGTCAAAGACGATGGCATATTAAAAAGCACGCAACGTAGTTTGGAAATTAAAAAACAACTAATCAACCATTAAATTAGTCGTCAACTAATTTAATAGTCGCCGACTGTTAAATTAACATTATTTTCCAGATTATAAATCCAGTTTTTTTCCATAGATTGGCCAAGGGAGCGACTTATTTGTGATTTTTTTGACATAATAGGTTCATATATTCATTATTTTCTCCTTTTAGCGATCGTTTCCCACGAACAGCCACTAGAGGGCGGTGTAGGTTCAGTGTTTGCTGCCGACAAACGCAGAAGAAGTGACGTTCAAACCAAACGTCGCTCAGAATCTGAGGGTTCTCCTGGACGTTATGATGAGAGATGAATATTTTAGTTTTTATTTTTCTCTCCTTGGACTCAAACGGGACCAATACCAACCGGGTTCTAAACGGACAGCAGAGCAGCTAAAAACAGTCGTTCAGATCCTGCAGGATAGAAGGAAAAGACTGAAAGACTCGGACATGGAGACGGGATCAGAGATGCGTTTGTGGAGCTTTTGAAGATCAATAACTTCTCAGCATCGTCCGGATCTTCAGCGTATTTGAAACGAGAAATACAGTCACAGCTGAAGCTAAACGTTAGCTTCTCCACACGTCTGGTTTATGAACACATTTTTAAAGTATTACGCTTTAAATTTGACGCATAAATCGCGTTCGGTGTCAAACGCAACGTTACGCCGAGCTGGTTGAATTCTTTTATAAATGTTGGACTTTTCTATTAAAAGTGCGACTTATACTGAGGAGCGACTTATAGTCCAGAGAATATGGTAATCATCAATAGCTCTTTGGCTTAAAAATAATAAAATCGTATTTTTTTTTTAAAGTAAGGATTACTTAATTACTATTAATTAAATAAGAAATGTAGGAAATGAATGAGATTCTTCAAATTTCAACATTTAAAGTAGATTAGCAACAAGCCTTTAAATATATTCATGGATTGTGTTTTAATCTTTATAGTAACTGTTTTTTAAAACTTTGGAGTTTAGCTAATATTTTAGCAACAGGCTAACATTTTTGGTTAATTTAGTTTAGAGAGGAATTTTAGGCAATTTTGAGGTTAGCTAGTAATTAAGCAACAAGCTAGCTTTTTGGCTAAAAAAATACCATTTTATATTTTTGCTTTTGTTCCCTAAAAATTAAACATAATTCATATCCATTAAAAAAAGAAGGTAACAAATGTAAATCTGATGTAAATCTATTTGACTCCTTCTAGGTTCTGATCAGTAGAAACTCTTTTACTCTTAAAGGTCGCCGACCTCTGAGTTAAGTGAAACTCTTTCTGTCCGACCTGCAGAGCAAACGAATCTGCCTGAATTAACCTCTAAATCCTCTCGTGGCAGAAGGCCTCAGCTCTCAAACCATCATCATCATCATCATCATCCTCATCATCATCATCAGCAGCAGCAGCAGCAGCGGCTTCATGTCATTCACGGATTAAAGTTACGCAACCATCCAACCGGATTACAGCTTCCAGCACGTTTTAGGCCCCGATCTCCATCCTGGGCTCAGATGGATTTCTCTACTCCATGAAAAATAATAAAATAACTTCATTTTTAAGAAGTCCAGAACCAGACTGGTTCTGCTGTGTGACAAACCGGTTTTTCTTTAGCTTCCAAACAGCCTCAGGAGAACATCAGGAACACATTTCTCAGCTCCGCACTCAAGTCTCAAACGTGGTCTACCACTGTACCACAGCCGCCCCGGAGCAGAGCAACTCAAGAGGAGTGAAAACCATGCAGGGATCAGCACCATTTATGGTCATAATTCACCAGTATTGCTCAATATCACTTTCAACCAGCGGGGGGCGCTGCAGTTCAACTGACACATTCCTGCTGGCTTTTCCAGGTTTTATTTGTTACAGTCTTCCTTGATGTCACCGTTTTGGTTATTTATTAGAGTGTTGGGCGCTGCAGAGGCCACACCTCCTGGTCTGGTTCCACCATTCACGAGGGAGGAGAAGACCACGGTGCGTTCAGAGACCATCAAATACGGGGGAAATTCCAGACTCTTCTGCTGTTGACAACCTCAATCGATTCACTTTTATTCAAACTACTTTACATTTTCTTTTTTAACCTAAACTACCTTCACTTTGGTCAAGAACCGGCGGCCGGTTCTGGTAGCTTGTCTGGTGGTTCTGTACTAAACCCTAAAGCCCGGTTCTGCTCTGCTGTAGACTTCACTGAGGCCGCAGTAAACCAATAAGTGAGTTCAGAGTTCGACTCTGGTGGCAAACAGCAGAAGATGAACTTTTCTCCTCTTTGTTCCAGTTTAGGTTTTAGTGACAAACCACAGAACAACAAACACGACGGCCGGTCCAGATGTTCTACGCCAGGGGTGTCAAACTCAATCACACAAGGGGCCAAAATCCAAAACACACGTTAGGTCGCGGGCCGAACAGGATAAACATTTGTTGAACACTCTAAAACTAATTTATTAAAACTTAAAAAATGTAACTTTTAACATAGTTATGAACTAGATATGTAGCATGTGGTGATGCTGTAAGCTGAATTTGGCCGCTGAACATGCTAGTGCTGATAGTGAAGTTGCTGAAATTGATATTTAAAAACATTCAAGCTAATAGCTGAAAACGCTAAAGCTGAGAGACAGATAAAATATTAGCTAGCTGACAAATTAGCCAAAAAATCTAAGAGAAAAAAAACTTAAGTCAATCAAAACAGCTAGCATGTAGCTGAAATATTAGCTAAACTCCAAAAATAGCCTAAACATTCTTAGTAAATGCCAAAATAGTCCAAGAAACTAGGATTCCAATTTTTAGAATTGTAACTTTTTAACATAATTATGAATAATAAAAGGCAGCAATATTATTCCAGAATAAATTAAGTTAAGCCTTAAATAACTTTCAATATTTTACTCTCCAGAAAATGCATTTTGTTGAAATTAAACAAGAAAAAAATAGGCAAAAGATAACATCGGGCCATTAATAACAATGAAATAAAATGATCTGGAGGGCCGGATAGAATTACCCAGAGGGCCGGATCCGGCCCCCGGGCCTTGACTTTGACACATGTGTTCTACGCAAACTAACTTTATGATTCTCAGGATGTTTGCAGTCATCAAAAATATCAGCACAAAACGCTCAAAAGACCACAGTAACTGAAACTTTAGACCCCTTTCATTAAAGCAGAATCGCATCGACCCCTCATAGACAGAACGAGGATTCAAAGGTCTGAACTGACTCATCACACAAACACATTTTCACTTTTATTCCAGATGAAAACCAAACGTCCCTGTAGTCTGAGAATAAATGAAAACTAAAATAAAGACAATCAAAGATGCACAGAAGAGTGAGATGAATGCATGACGGAACACTTCAACCACCAGCATTTACATACATTTAATAAAAGTTACTTCAGAGATAAACATTATTCATCAACTGTTTCATCATTGCAGCAGTTTTTTTTATTCTGGTGATGGTCGCAGTCGCTCAGAAACCAGAAACCAATTTATAGAAAACAGAGAACTATTCATGTATGATGTTACTAAAAGAACTCATGGATGACGTGTCAGAAAAACATCAGTTCCAAAGTTTGTTTTTAACCTTCTGTACCGCCCACTGAAGCCACTGAGACTTCCTTCTTCTCATCTCTTTTCCCTCTCACTCATTCTATTAACCCGTCCATCAGAGATATTATGAAAGGTACATTGATGGGTTAAATCTCTCAATGTCAAAACTCCAGCTGTGGAGATGTTGCACTTGAAGAAAAGACTTGAGTTCCTATAGTTCACATTATGATATGAAAATACATTTAATTATAATAATAATAATGCATTTTATTTTAAAGCGCCTTTCAAAACACTCAAGTTCCCTGTACAAAGTAATATATATATATATATATGTATGTATATATATATATATATATAAAAATAATAACATCACTTAAAAATAAATTAAAAAAAAAAAATACAATAAATAAGTTGATATCATGATAAAATCAGATTAAAAATGAAGGAGCGTCATGAATTTGGGAGAACAGATTTGAACAGATATGTTTTAAAAACTGAAAAGGAGTCAACATTGAGGAGGTCAGGAGGCAGAGCGACTGAAGGCTCGGCTCCCCGTGGTAACCAGACGGGCAGGAGGGACAGAAAGCTGAAGAGAAGAGGAGGACCGGAGAGAGCGGGACGGGGTTTTAATATGGAGAAGATCAGATAGATATGAAGGAGCCATGTTATGGATTTAGTTCTATTTAATGCTGACGGCCTCTTAAGTCAGAACACAGAAGGAATGGTTGTTGACGTTTAAAAATATTTGAAATACAAAGCAGACAGCCCCCATGCAGCAAGTCTTTTATTTATTGTGCTTGTCATACCAATTTCATGTGTTTAATACCTAAATTAATCTGTTTTGGGATCACACAGATAAAAACAATAAGTAAAAAAAATAAAACAATTTCCCTGAGCTGGAATTGAACCTCAGACCTTCAGACTGGAAGTCACCTGTTTATGCCGCTGCACCACCAAGGGGCGGAATCCAGTACTGTACAATTAGTTCTATTTAATGCTGACGCCCTCAGAACACAGAAGGAATGGTTGTTGACGTTTTAAAAAATTTGAAATACAAAGCAGACAGCCCCCATGCAGCAAGTCTTTCATTTATTACTATCTTTACAATTATTGTTTAAACAAGAAATCTTTCATTGAAGATATCATATGACTTTTCTAATATATACCTTATTAGTAAATTATTGATGCCCATAAATGTCCATGACCTGAGAGCATTTTGTAGAATTTTCTTGAGCACAATACAGACAGAAAAACAGTTTAAGGCAAAATCGTAAAATCTCTTATTTATATATATGTTTGTTATTTTAAACATGTTTTTTTTTTTTTTGACTGAAGATACTTTATTGATTCTTTCTAAAAATGTGATCTTAATTTGAAGATCTGAAGGGATGCACAAACCCATAATTGTCCACTAGATTTCCAGACCTCCGTCTTTTTTTTGTCTCGCACATCTCAGGCAAAAAATATATTACTACTTTCATATAAATCCCTAAATAAATAATTTCTCTTTTCATTGTTTAAAAACCTTTTTTTAAATAAAGATGCCATATAAATGATCTAAAAAAATAATGACTATAAGTGTCCACCAGATGGCGATACTTCTGAATCAATTTTTATTAGAAAAATTCAGGTCAGAATAAAAAGTTCCACATCTCCTGAATAGCCTTGGGAAGTTCTTGAATCCAACAGGAGTTTTTGGTGTTGTAGCTCCGTTCTTAACATCACCTGCGTTGGTTGAAGCAGTCTCTTGAAGAGAGTGAAGTCGCATAATAAGACCAAGAGCCTCTGCTGTTGTGCCACTCAATACATTTTCCTGTGCAATGTTCACTATTTCAAACTCTGCTTTGGTTTGGTGTGCTTTGTAATTAAGCAAGAGGTCAGCTGATGCAACTGGCCTGATTTTCTGGTTGGAATAGGTTTTGAGCACTCTCTTTGAAGTTTTCAGCTCCCCTTTGTGGTTGAGGGACTGGTAACAGTTTACTGTGAGTGTGTTACATCTTGCACCGGTGTCGATCCTAAACTCTACCTTCTGAGACAGAATGTCAGTTTCCACTAACCACTTATCTTCCACCAATGTTGCTATGGGAACTGCATCTGTGGTGAGGTTGATATCCAGAATCTCCTCTTCACACCCGTCATTTGTTGACTCCGTGTTCATAGCACTCACTAGAACAGTGTTTTTCAACGTTTTTTGAGCCAAGGCACACTTTTTCAATGAAAAAAATCCTGCGGCACACTAGTATCCAAAAGGTAAAAAATTTTAATCGGTATTGATGTACAATCTAATTTACATTTTTTAAATAAGTGGGAAGCGTCATTGCAGCACAGAGGCGCTCTCATTTTAACCCAGTGTTTCTCAATGTCAATTCTCGTACCCCCCTCCACACACACAAACACAACTTTCTGCTGCGAATATCATTGGTACCATTAGTCAATTTCTCAAGTTAAACTTTTACCTCTTCAAAACAGTCTACATTTATTATCATTAAAGAATTATTTAAAAAAATATTTAAAAAAAACTTATAAATAATCAGTTTTTATTAATGTTTCTTTTTTTTAAGAATACTTCCAAAACTTTCAAAGTAAAAACAACAATCTTTCCTTGTTTCCCTCCACAGTCGTGATGGGAATTCTGGCTTTTCTCAAAAATTCTGTTCTTTTGCATTAGCTCTCTGAAAACAGCGGCTTTTTCAGCTGCAAAATGACTTTTTATGTTGTTTTTTTGCTTTATTTAATTTATCATACACTATTATATAAGATTATGCACAAAGTCCATAATGTGTCCAAATTGTTATTTATCCCTTCCAGACAGAATGTACAAAATCAATGAAAAAAAGAACTATTAACTATTCAATTTTTAACTCGATACATTTTAAGTTTTTTCCTTTTAAACACATTTGAAGTGAACACAAAACTCTGCAACCACAACCAAAAATACAATTTAAATTGTGAAAAACTAATAAATAAGGGCTTCTATTCGCAATACAATTAAGAAAGACAAAAGAGTCTCAGCTTTGAGATTGAAATCTGGATTCTTCTCTCGGTCTTCTCTCTCTCTCTCTCTCTCTCTCTCTCTCTCTATATATATATATATATATATATGTATATAATAAATATAGAATATATCTACACATATAGAAGGATTTCCTGCAAATTCTGTTCCTTCGTACTGTCAAAAAAGTCAAATGGTTCTAGTTTTTTTATTCTTTTCTAATGTCTCGAGTTTCTTGAAGGTTTTGTGTTGATGTTCTCTCTCTCTCTCTCTCTCTCTCTCTCTCTCTCTCTCTCTCTCTCTCTCTCTCTCCTCAGCTCTTGCGCTCCTGTACACCCCCCCTCCTCCCCCCAGCACGCGCACTCTATTTCTCTCCGTTGTTTCTTTTAATCTCCGTTAAATATTTTTCCATCACAATTCTTGAGGTTTAATTCAATATTCTTCTCTCTGTGTGGATATCCCGGTCACTGTCTGTCCTCCGATCAACTGTTTAGTAACTAAAATAAATGGTATGATCCCTAAGTCGCACCGCGCCCCCCACCATTTGAGAAAGTCTGCTTTACCCCAATGCATCCTGGGGGATGTAGTGCATAAACTCGCGCGTATTCCGGATATACTCACGTTTCTGAGCTTCATTCTTTTGTTCACTTCTTAAACTGTCTGACACCGGATCCTGCAGGAAGTTACATCGCTAAACACGAGCTGTAGCGGCTGTTTTTGTTAGAACCGAGAGATTTTATGAGCCGAAAAGGAACAAGGAAGTGAGGACGTTAACCACTTCTGATTGGTCAGATTGATGACATGTGATCAAGCCTCCAACAGTGATTGGTGGAGACAGTTGAAGGGGGCGGAACTTTTCTGAAAGCCGAGTTTGCAGATGGTTCGGGTAACATTATTCTGATTAAAAGTCATTTATAGAAACATTGAAAAAAATATTTTACAATCTTGCACATTCTAAACTATCTACCAGAGTTAAATCAGGGCCCGTTTGGATGAACGCAGAGCGGATTCCCTAGTGATGGTAAATGTTTTACGTATGTGAAAATTGGTTATTTGCCACGGTACACCTGACCATCTCCCACGGCACACTACACACTGGTTGAAAAACACTGCACCAGGCGACTGCAGCAGACTGATGCCCAGTGGTTTGGTTTCTGGCAGCATGAACAGGTTGATCCTCTAGCTGGACACTTCCCTTTACTCCACTTGTGCCCAGGGTCTTTCCCACATTTGGAACAGTTTCTAGTTTTCTTTTTTGCATATTAGGTTTTGGTTGTGTGGGCTTTTGTTGCCACTGGGTGTGAGTCTTTTTACTTTGTGGATTCAACTTTGGTTTGCTTAACACTGCTGAGATCCGTGTATCCTCCTCTCTCACAATTCTCATCTGCGTTTGTGATATTTCGAACTGTTGAGGGATTTCTATAGCTTTAGCTAGTGTTAGCTCTTCACCTTTGTCCAAAAGTCTTTCCTGTACACGTTTTTCTCTCACACCAGCTAGCATGTCATCAGGGTCACCATACTCACAATCCAGCAGTAGAAGTTTCAAATCTTTCACAAAATGGTCGAAGGTTTCAGTTGCTCCTTGTTTCCTTTGCTTGAAGCCATGCCTCGCGATCCTCTTGTTTTTCCGAGGTCTTATATGAGCAGCAAACTTTTCCGTGACTTTATCAGGATCATCCTTTTCACCATCAGACCACTGGAGCGTTTTGTAGATTTCTCTTCCTTGCTCGCCAAGCCACGTACCAAGCCAGCCCGCCTTCTGTTTGGGCTGCTGCGCGGATAAGGGACCCGCGAGCACGAAGCTAACATGGCTGCTAAACCTTTCAAACTCTTGGAATAAATCCGGCGCTTCCCAGTCGATCTTTGGGTGGTCAAACTGCATCGCCATGGCTGCGCGGGTAAATTACTGTCCTTGACAGCGTTCTGACACCATGTAATGTATTTAATATTATTTAATAACCGCTAAGGTTTCAAAGAGGCATTGACGAGGCGGGAGCTTCGTGTAGAGAGCGTGTTTTTATTGTATTTACGACAGCCGTAAAAACAGGACTACGGATAGCAGTAGGGACAATTATAAAAGCGATAGCTTAATTCCCCGTACATTACAATGTTACATAAATTTGATTTAATATTGTTTGTTTGCACGTATTGTCGATCTATTAGATACCTCACTATCCACTGCAGGGCCAGTCCTTTGACCCCGTATTTGCGATTTATCGTGTCAAACATTTTGCTGATGAGATTGTTGTTTATGTCAATTGCTTTCGATATTTCTTCTGTCTGTGAATTCCATTAGTGCCATTGCTGCTGAATGTTTTTTTTTTTTCTTTTTTTTTTATTTATTTATTTATTTCTCTCATGTGCCACCACAATCCACAACAACAAAGGGTCATACACACGGCCCAACAGAAACAAGGTAACACATGAATGAAAAAGGAGCATGATGAAGACCAGGTCTTATTATTCATGCCCTTTAAATTAAACAGACACACACAACTTTAGCCATCCAGATCACAATATGTTCATAATCACTTCTTCATTTTTTTTTTTTTTTAGAACAACTTGTAGTTTTCAAAAAATTCTTTTTTATCAGTCTTTTTAGCTGTGAAATAGTTGATGATTTTTTTATTTCAGTAATTAAGGAATTCCACACTTTTATCCCAGTGAAAACAAACCCTCTCTGTCTTAATGAAGTTCGCACATAAGGTAAATAAAAATCCCCTTTCCTTCTATTCTTGTCATCAGTAATCAACTTAAATTTACAATAAATATGATCTGGAACTAGTCTGTTTTTGATCTTCCACATGGTGACAGCTGTATTTAACTGAACAAGATCTGAAAATTTGAGGATGTTAGATTTAACAAAAAGTTCCTGGGTATGCTGTCTTGGTCCTGTATGATTTATTATTCTCATCACTTTCTTTTGTTGTAAGATTAATCTATTGCTGTAACATTTACAGGCTTTTCCCCACACCTCATTGCAATACAGAAGGTACGGGGCAATTAAAGAACAGTATAAAATATGCAAGGCATCTTTATCTAGAATACGTTTTACTTTATATAAAATACCAATGTTCTTACTTATTTTCTTACTTATGTAGTCAATATGGAGTTTCCAGCTAAGCTTATTATCGAGTATCACTCCTAAAAATTTGACTTCAGAAACATTATTAATGACAGTTCCATCAATTTTAATATATCTGTTCTCACCATAATTTCTCGTTCCAAAAATCATAGATTTAGTTTTTTCCCAATTTAACACTAACTTGTTTGCATCAAACCATCTTTGTAGCACAACCAATTCCTTTTCCATACTTGTAATGACTGATTCTAAATTTTCCCCAGATCTATAAACAGTTGTGTCATCAGCAAACAATAAAAAATTCAACTTTTTTGAGATCTCATGAATGTCATTGATAAATAATATAAATAACTTTGGCCCAATAACGGAACCTTGCGGAATACCAGAAAATACTGTTTCATATTTTGATTTTGAATGATTAATCTGAACATATTGTTGCCTGTTGTTAAGATAACTGTCCAGCCATTTGTATACAATACCTCTAATGCCATAATTTGCCAATTTTGATAACAAAATGCTATGGTTTACTGTATCAAATGCTTTTTGCAAATCAAGAAATAAACTAACCACAAATTTTTTTGTCGATTGCAGCAAGGATCTCGTCTGTTAGATGAATAAGTGCAGTAGAAGTAGATCTATTCGATCGAAACCCATACTGATATTCAAAAAGTAGACTGTTTTTTTCAAGAAATACATCCAATTTTTGTATGAACCATTTTCTATTATTTTTGAAAATTGTGACAATACAGATACTGGCCTATAGTTGGTAAATACATGTTCATCATTTTGTTTAAATATTGGGATTATTTTGGCTACTTTCATTTTTTTAGGAAAAATTCCAGTTCTAAAGGAGAGGTTGAAAATATACATTAAAGGTCTGAGAATACAGTCTATCGTCTGTTTTACTATAATCATGTCTATTCCATCACAATCTGTTGATGTTTTATTCTTGGATTTTCTCACAATTGTTAGAATATCCTGTTCTGTAATTTCATCAATATAAATAGAATTTAATATTTTCTTTGTATTTTGTTGTAAATTGGCACTTTCAGTATGGATTAGGTTTTCCCGACGCTTTACAATGTTGGTTCCAACGTTTAAAAAAGAATTAAACTCATTTGCTATTTAGTTTGATCATTTATGACTTTTCCTTCATGCACAAAGTATTCTGGTATCCTTTTGTCTTGTGAGTGTCTTTTTGAAACTTCCTTTAAGGTTTTCCATATCCCCTTATTATTATGCTTATTTTTTTCTAATTTATTTTTATAATAATCTTTTTCAGCTCTCCTCATTATTGTTGTTAGTCTGTTTTTATAAGTTTTATATTTTACTTCAAGAATTTTTGTTCTGTATTTTACAAAATTTCCATACATTTTATTTTCTTTCTGCATGCTTTTTGTAACCCTGGTGTTATCCAGGGTTGTTAACAAATGTGCTTGTTTTTTTTAACTTAAATGGGCAGTTTTTATTGTACAGGTTAACATAATTTTTTACAAATATTTCATAAGCCTCATTCACATCCGTTACACATACACTGTCCCAGTCGAAGTTTACTAGATCCTGTCTGAACAAATTAATTTCCCTTTGAGTTCTCATCCGTATAAGTTTAGGTGTCTTATCTTTTGGGGTCTTGACAAGTGGTTTTAACTGGCATACAGTGAAGATAGGTAAATGATCACTTAGATCACTCAATAATATTCCCTTCTGAGTAATATTTTGTATTTCATTTGAGAAGATATTGTCTAATAATGTTGCTCCAGTTGATGTTACTCTGGTAGGTCGCGTAATCACTGGAAACACATGCTTACAATACATCTCATTTACAAATTCCTTAATTGTTATGCAGTCCTGTGGATTCATGAAATCCATATTGAAATCACCACATAGCATCAGAGATTTCTGGGGTGGCAGAATATCAATTAATTCAGATAGTTTCTTCTGAAACTCTTCTATCTTTGAGCCCTGTGCTCTATAAACACAAAAAATTATCACGCTGCGGTTGGTCTCTAACTGAATTTCTATTGCCACAGACTCCAGAAGATCATCAATTGCCACAGACATATTTTCCACCATTTCACAATTGTATTTACAGTCCACATATAGTGCTACACCACCTCCTCTTTTTCTGGACGATCAGTATGAAACAATCTATACCCATTTATTCCTAAATCATCACCTTTTTCCATATTTAACCAAGTTTCAGAGAAGGCAATAACACTAAACTTTGATTTAAATGCAGCTAAATAATCATTAATTTTATTTATATTGGCATAAAGACTTCTGCAATTAAAATGTACAAGAGAAAAGAAATTTTGCAGGTCTACTTTTGAATTAAATTCCTCTTCACTATAATAATTACATGGAGGTTTTTGAAAATTAAACATATTCTTCTCAGGATCCAAGTCCATTTCATAATTGTGTAAATCAAACAAATCAAGTGGATCAGTTTCCAGTCGTGAAGTCATAATTCATTAACAGTTTGTATCTTGAATAACTTAAGTACATTTTCTCGTTTCAAAGGGAGTTTTAAGTCCCCTTTACCAGAAGCGATTTCACAGCATCCATCGTTCCGCTCTCTGGTGATCTGCTCTTACCATAGCTCACAGTTTGCCAGCCTGAAGCGCGCAGGAGTGAATCCAAGTCCGGTTCCTCCGCCGGTGGGCCCATCTCCAGTCCGAACTCACGCAGGCCTTTTATAGCAGCAGACGGGTTGTCAAATACTTTGGTTTTTCCATCCTCACAGAAGATCTTCAGTCTAGCAGGAAACATGATGTGGTGCTTTATTTTCCTCTCTCGCAGCGCTTTGCGGATGTCTCTGTACTTTCCGCGTTCCTTGTAGATTGTCGGGGTGAAATCTTCATCGAAATAGATCCGGGAGTTCTCCAGTTGGACATTTTTTTTTATCCACGCGGCCTTCAGAACGGTTTGCTTTGTTGCATAGCTTTGGAAACAAACAACAATTGACCGCGGACGCTGGTTGTTCCCCCGCGGCCATTGAGCAGGAAGTGCTCTGTGCGCGCGCTGGATGTGGAGCTCCATGCTCAGGCCCAAGTTCTCCCGCCAACTGTTTTGCTCTGAAACCGTATTGACTGTTACATCAAATATTTTCCCTGTTCAGGAATCCGTCTAGCCTAGCTACAAATCATTTTTCTAACATTTTGGAGAATTGGGAAAGCAGAGATATTGGGCTGTAGTTGGAAAAAATATGTTTATCTCCATTTTTGTGAAGTGGTAAGACCTTGGAAATTCTAGTGTGAAAGTAACTTAAATGGATGTACAGTATAATCAATGTCTCTTATCAGTATCATATTTAGGTACTCACAATCAGAAGTCCTTTTATTATTGCTACCTTTTACAATAGTTTTTATTTCTTCACTAGTTTCTGGGGGTTTGTATTATTTTTTATATTTGAAGTAATTGTATTGTCAGTTTTGTTTGCTTTTTTGTCAACTCTATAAACAAAAGATTTAGAATATATGGAGTTAAAAATGTTTACTACATATGATATTTGGATATTACGCTACTGAATCTGACTCAGTCCAAGCATCATTTTCATCATCGAGCTTTCTGTAAAAGAATTTTAAAAAGCAAAATTGCTTTTGAGCATTTAAAAATTTTTTTTTGGTAGAATACAATAGAAAAGAGATATACTGTATGTATGGAAACATAGTGCATGGTACAGACCAGACATATGGAGGGCATGTAAAAATGTAATAAATACATTTAAATATTAGAAAACCAAGAACTATTAAAAAAACAAAAAGAAGACGTCTTGAAAACAAAGCTTTTAAATACCCGAGTTATTTAATAATATAATAATCTTGAACATGTTGTGACTGACAGGAAAAGGAAATGTGACAAATAAGTAAACAAGCAAAACCAAACAAGCCCTGGGTTGATTGATAAAAGGGTGTGCCCCACCTTTGCCTAACTGTGGCTGGGACAAGCTTAAGACACCCTGGGACCCCAAAAGTAATTCTGGATGGATGGGATGGATGGATGGATGGATGGATGGATGGATGGATGGATGGATGATGGATGGGTGGGTGGGTGGGTGGATGGATGGCAGCCACATGGTACAAATCCTTACAGTCTCTGATGACTTGATGCATTTAAAACCTATTTTTTCCAAAAAAATTAAAATTAAGTTCAACTGTAAATAGAATAGAATGTGCATGATCAGGACCATGACATCCTGTTTGTAAGTTCAGGTTTTGTAACTACCATCGATCAATAATAAGTATTATGAAATGAAACAGAGTGAGAAAGTCATTGCTTTGCTTCTCGTTTATTGTCAGCATAAAAGATTCAGTTCAGAAATGAAACCTCCATCAAAGATGCAGCAGCAGCTGCTCACAATCACATTTTCATTTTTGTTATATCAGATTCTGATTAAATGATTCTACAGATAGTTTGAATCCCACAGCAGACCGAGCTGCACTGCTGAACGTTTGTTTATGTCACAGGACGGATCATGAAGCTGATGCTCTTCAGAGAATAGTCATGACCCCTCCAGGACGCCCAATGAACCCCAACAGCAGGAATGGTGTTGTCATCCCCCCAGTGATAAAGACCGTTGGGGTTTGCGAGGAGACAGGCCGCATACCAGAATGCTCCTAGATATAATCTGGCACAGTTCACTCCTGTTCTGTCTTGGTCATTATCAAAGGTGGAGAACTTTCTGCCGTCATGAAAAGCCAGCGAGTCATCTGCAAAGAAACGCACACAGTTGTTAGGGGTCAAAGTCATTTAAATGATTTCTGACAGAAAAATTAAAGACATTACATCTAGATTACATTGATGACCTTTTAGAGCCTTTTGAACTTCTTTCACAGTCATGCGTTTCATAAGGATTCAGTACGCTTATACTGGATTTACAGTGTGAATGGGAAACTGATCCCGATCCAGACCAATGCCAAACACCCTTTTTGATACGAACAGGCTATCGTAGCCTGGAATGAAGGGGATAAACAACTTTGGAGCTGACACTGAAAGCTGGGCGTGTTCAAACCTGAACCAACAAGAGCGTGTAGTTCTGATTAGACAATATACAGTTTATTTAGAGTTCTACTGAGAGTTCTACTCTTTTATTTTTGAATCTAAAGTTAGTGTCTAACTTGTTTTCATTTGTTGAATTTCATCTTTCATCAAATAAATTAAATTCTAAGAAAATATTTTCCTCATTTGACATGTTCAGCTTCTAGCACGCCGTCGCCCAACAGTAGCCAGGACAGGCTCCAGCAACCCGTGACTCCATCAGTCAGTTAAAGGAATTGTGTTTACCATCAGTGTATCTCTATTGATTAGAGTCTGATTTGAAAAAGGTCCAGATAAAGTCCATGTTCAACTTACATCAGATGAAATTGACTCCACCTCAACATAAAGTCTTAATTCCATCTACACCACAGCAGACCTCATCTGAGAACTTACTGGCGCCTCCATTACTGAATCCAGACACATGCAGGGTGTATCCATCACTCTCGCCATCGATTGAGAAGGAGGAATAACGAGCAAATGCTCTTTGACCATCAAAATCCTCCATGTCGACCCAAAGCTCGTGATTCCCCCGGCGTGTCCTCGCGTAGATGTTCTCCAGACCTGCACACACAGATACTTGTTCAGTATAAGTCCACGTCTCCAGTATTTCATCAGTTCAATGTTATTTATACAGCCCAATATCACAAAGTAAATTTGCTTCATTGAGCTTCATGCTGGTAGTTTATACAAAACTCCTAAAAAACCTGATTCAGGAAGAAAGAAGAAACCTTATGGATTCCCACATGAGGGAGAGATCCTATCCCAGGACGGACAGGAGATACCAGAACTATTAAAGAAGAATGAGCTTCTACAATAGAGTTCATTGAGATAGAGCCTAGGGACGAGTGGAGATGAAGTCCTCAGTCAGTCCACGACCAGGAGCAGGAGCGTGGGGGATCCACCTGGAATCTTTGGACAGGCTCAAAGCGAGGCCTTCAGGCGTGTGGTCCTCTGGCCATTTGAAGACCTCTGCTTTTCAGAGTCCAGTCTTGGTCGATGTAGTGGGCAGTGAGGCCGAGATCAGGTTCCAACGTGCGACTTGACCACATGTCAGACGTGGCAGCAAAGTATGATTCCCTTTGTAGCTCCTTCCCAACAACGTCTCTGAACAAGTCCTGAGAGCAAGGACCGGAACCCAAACCTCCGAGACCTGGACACCCCATGGCTCCAATGTAGTTTGATCCCCTGCTCTAGATCTTAAATCTCAGGGATCCCTCTCCCAGCGTGGTGAGGAGGCCGTTGAGCCCAGGAGACCGGCACCACCAGGCTGAGGGTCCCCATCCCCCCTCGCCAGGGATGGTTTTAGAAGTCTGAGATAGAGCATACTGTCGGGGGGGTGGGTGCAGCTTCAAGAGATGGTAAAGGTAGGTGGGATTTCCAGTTTTAGATGGTACAATTTGCAGTACACGTTACTTTGCTTTTAATCCGACTTTAAATGACAGAAATACCTCCACGGCAGAATTTTTCAGGCTTGTCCGTTCAACAGTTTAGTCCCACTCCAGTCTCCAGCTGCATCCTCTGCATCCGAGTTTGTTAACTTCTCCTCAGTGATACTAGCAAGCGTGCTACTGGAGTTACGTTCACCTGTCACCTTAACTAGTCAGTGGTGTTCTACACTAACTTGTTACCCATCGTCTTTCTGTCCACGTGTTCCTACAGCTGCCAACCCCTGATCTAAAGGACATTACAAGTCATTTCAAATAACTGATATTTCCTGTCTGTAGATCTGGACGTTCAGTCTCACCGAGCCAGTACTCTCCAGAAGCTCGACCAAAACCAGACTTATACTCGCTCCAGGGTCTGTAGAAGTTCACAGAGCCGTCCATCCTCCTCTGGAAAACCTGCAAAGAATCCACAGAAGTGGATCAAAGATCTACGGCTATGTTCCAGGAATCTGGTCTGTTCAATCAAAGAAACCTTTCTACTGACGTTTTCAAATGTCTGCATTAGTCCTCTGTCATGATCACTGTCTTAGCCAACTTGAGGATCTTACCTTTTACTGAATTATTTGACTTTTTGAGCATTTGTTGGTGTTTTTTAAACTGGAGCTGTCCCTGACAACACTACATGGAATTGTCTCTTTGAACTGTGCCGTAACTCTTCAACCGTTGCTGCTTTTCTGAGCCGAAGAATTCATTGAAATGACAGTTGAAGGATTACGGTAGTTCAGAGGAGGTCAACACCGGAGCTCTTGTGTTTAAGCTTTATAAACTTTATCTGAGCACAAGTGGAAGGAACATGTGAGGATCTAACAGAACTCATGAGAAGCTGAAGCTGGAGAACTCACCGTCCAGCCGCCTCCGTCCGTCTCCATGTCGCAGTAGACCTGAACACAGATGCAGCCAACAGTTCATCACATCCATCACTTTTAAATCTATCCTGAGACAGAAGTCCCATTTATTTAAGTGATCAACAAACACGTGCAGAAGATTCAAACACTCCCTCTGAATCCAGCTGTACCAAACCTGCAGCTGCTGTCATTCTTATTTAGTGTTTACTCCACTTTTTTTCTCCTTTTACTAGTTGTGTATCTTACAGGAAATGCTCCAGTTTTTGTTTTTCATATTTTGGTCTGTCTCCTGTCTTATCAAACATTAAATGGTTTCATTAGAAAAATCTTCTTTATGGATTATAATATCTACTTTTCAGAACGTTTTACTTCCTGCAGAAATGACACCAAAAACCAGAATCTATGCTTTAGGATACAGTTATGATTTTCTGGTTTTGTTAAGATCCTCTTATCAGCCATACTTCTAAAAACTATATCTGATAGTTTGCTTTTTATAAAGGGCTTTGAGACGAGTTTTCTTGTGAACTGGCTCCTGTAATAAATAATTCTTCAACCATCTGCTAAACTCACCTCAGCAAATTAAAAATAATGATTCTGCTTTTATTTAGCAACACCTGAACCACTCATGACCATGAAACAGATCAGAGATCTTTGGCATCTGAATCTGACAGCAGATGAAGGAAATCCAGCCGCCGGGCGGTCCCGTCTGCCACCCAGACCGGGGCCATCACGACCGCCACGGTGGACTCCAGGCCAGAGGACACAGAGTGTGGAAGAACTGCCTCCCCACCTCCAGAGAGCCCTCCCAGCCCCAGAGGAGCAGCCCACCACCACCACCCGGAAGTTCTGGGCATCCCCCCCATCCCAAATCCAAGCCAGGAACCCCCCAAATGCTCCAGGTAACCGCCCGCCATCCCCAGGGGAGAGAGAGCAAGGACTGGGCAGCTCATCCTCAGTCGAGAGTAAACTAGGGGGTCCCTCAGCGTGTTGTAAACATGACCCAACCAGGCTCACCCACTGTTGGAATTTTGAACAGGCCCAGCGCTCGAGGGCCAGGACCAGAACCGGCATCACAGGGACAAAGACACCCCCCAGGCTCAGATGTGATGTGATCCCAGAGATCTCAGCGGATCTCAGCGGATCCCTCTCCCTGAGTGCAGACAGAACAGCTGGGCCCAAGAACCAGAACCCCAGGGACACTGCTGTCGTTGCCAAAGGTCCAGTTCCTCCAACAACCGACTGAGTGAGGAACAAATAATTCGATTTCCCACCTTCCTTGTGTAACATGTCCCACGTTCCTCACATTTAAAGTCCCCCCACAACAATTTTCTTTAAATGTTCCCAGTGGGGTTTTAATCAGGACTGAGACGCTTTTAACAAAGCAGCTTCAAACGTGGATAGAAATCATATTTGTGACAGCTGATGGGATTTGACTTTCAGTTTCACTTTACATACGTGAGGCCAACTTAAAAAAATCCCGTCTTGGACGCGATTAAAATACGAGCGGGCGACACAACCCGCGTCTTCACTGCATGACGGGGAGCGGACGTGAATTTCAATCACAAAATAATCGAAGCTAACATCAGTATGTCCTTTCACTGGATTACAATCCTGTAGACCAGGGATGTCAAACTCATTTTGGTTCAGGGCCGCATTCAACCCGTCTGATCTCAAGTGGGCCGGGCCAGAAACATAACAGCAAAATAACCTTTGTTTAACGTGTTATCTTTAGCTTTGTTTTTGTTTTGTTTATTTCTTAGTTGCAAAAACTGTTTCAAACAACCTAGTAGTCTAATCACTTATTATTACTTCTTTATTTACTGAGTCCAAAGCATTTCAAATAAAATGGATTGCACTAAAAAAAAAAAAAAAAAAAGGTTTATTTAATTTTCTACAGACTGAATGTTTTACATCTGACATTAAAGTAATCCCAATAGTAAACTAAAAAGGGGGCTACGGAAAAAATATAAATGTTTTAATCAATGAAAAATCAAACTAAATGAACCCTCAGGAACCGACGGACGCCCTCAGACGTCCTGCTGTGCAGCTGTGAGATCAACGGGATAAAACAAAAGTTTATGTTCGGGAACTGATATTTTATTGAATTAAAGGCAAAATATGGCCTCTATTTTTTAGTTTTTGGACAAAAACATCATGGAGCTGTGAGGTGTGTCATGTTCCTCTACCAACACAAACTCTTCATATTTGTGGCTCAAATGAGGAATCTGGGAATTTCACCTGAAATTTTCTTTTGCATTTTCAGTCAAAAATATGTTGATTAGTTTGTTGACTAAATTTAGTTTAGTGGTTTTTATGAAATTACACCCAAAACTGTCATTTTATGTTGTAAAAACAGTTTGTTAAATATTTTGGGGGTTTCCACAGCAAAATAAATCCGATGTTAATTTCTTGATCTTTTGAGTTTCATTTGCTCCCCCTAGTGGTTAAATTGCGCATTGCATCCACTTCTTTAAAGAACCATAACTCGCCACAGGAGTGGGCTAGAAACTTGCTTTCTTTTTTGAAAATTCTTATATAATTTTTCTTCATAATTGGGCCGGATTAAATCATCTAGCGGGCCGGATACGGCCCGCGGGCCGTATGTTTGACACCTCTGCTGTAGACGTTAGATTATCTTCTCCGGCCTCTACAGCTGAATCCGGGTCAGCTAGCTTCTGTGACGGATGAAAGTTTCAGGAATCCAGAGGAGTGACGGCGACTTGAAGGGAGAAATTCAAACATGAAATGATTTCTTATGCCACACATACATGTTAAAAACTCAAAAACATGATTTTCATTGGAGGAGGAGTTTAAATTCCTGTCAGAAAGTCAGGATTTCTCTACTCAATGATCCTGTAACTCAAGTCGTGACTCTGTACATCTTCCATGCTGTGTTTCATGAAGGAGCAGTTTTTTCAGTATTTGAGCGTTTATGTCTGCAGACAATAAGCACAGACTCCTGGGACTTCTTTAGCAGTTAGGATTTGTACACTTGGTGGTTACAAACTGAAGGTAACAGAGATTTTGCAGCAGTGGCTCCATCTCTCTGGAACTCCGTTCATCTCAGCCTCAGATCTGGAGACTCAGAGTTTTCTTTTAAAAAGCAGCTAAAGACTCGTCTTTTTAAAATTCTTGATTCTGTTTTTATACTGTGAAGCATTTTGTGATTTTTATCTTGAAAGGTGCTTTAGAAATAAAGATTATTATTATTATTACTTCTTCCTACTGACTCATCAAAATGAGTTTCCTCTCAATCTTCTCTTCTCTCTCGTTGATCCTAAAGTTAACAGAGTGAGATGTACCTCCAAAGCAGACGTACAACCGTGGGGGTAGATGGTGAACACTCCACTTTGTATCTCTTCGTCCTGGTTGTGGATGTCCATGCAGTCTTCTGGCATGAAGCGCTCAAAGCAGCTAGCTAACATTGGAGCCAGGAGGAGGAGGAGGACTGAAGGAATCTGGAACCAGAACCATCAAGATTGGATCTATCATCTCTTTGTTGGATCTTTAGTCAATCAGAGGAGGACTTTTTTACAACTTTAAGATGAAGCAAAAGGTCTAAAACATAACCTGAGTCAGAAGGAAAAGTTTGGAAAACTACATCCTCATAAACATCAGATGTTTGTAAAAAGAATGAAGATTTAAGGTTTGATTATTGATCATCTGAACACAGAATCTTCAGGTGAATCAAGTGTGAACTCACCTTCATCATCACTGCTGGGCTGAAGTGAAGCGATGAAGATCTGAAGTCAGTTTAGATCTGATGATCTGCAAGAACCACAACAACATCACACAAACATGAACTCCATTCTACTGTTCTTCAGTCTCACCTGTGTGAACTCACCTGTTCATCAGCTGATGATTCTGTTCTCCTTCCAGAGTTTATATCTGCAGAAATGATGACGTCACATCGGTCGACCAATCAACTCTTTGGTTTTTGTTCTGCTGTAAAACCAGACACATTGTGAACAGGAATGTCTGCAGACAGGAACTTCATACCAGTACTTTTGTTTCTTTCCCATCAGGTCCATCTCTGTTTTACCCGTCATCTCCTGTAACAATCATGACTAATCTGCTGATAGAATCCTGATCAGACTTTAATTTAAAACAAGCATAGATAAACAGTCGGATGTAAACTTTTGAATCCATATGAATCAAATATGAGCAGGGCCTCGTCTCCTGGTGTCAGTGTAATATATATATCTGTGTTTCATGTAAACACAGACAGTCTAAATGTATGAACGTGCCTCATGCCCCGGAGTCACACGGATGATTCCCGCCCCGGCAGGGGAGGGATCTCTCTGCTTCATCTCTAATTATCTTTCTGTAGAAGAGTAGAACAATTCAGACAAAGAGACTGAATTCCCATGGAAAACACACATTTCCACCACAGGCTTCAATATCCTCAGAACTATATATATAGATATATATTTTCATTTAAATTTCTTAAAAATGAAAGATGTCTGTTGTAGTATAAATAAGTATTCATGACCGATATTTAAATAATGTATATGATTTTCTAACCTCTTAAGACATCGTAGTGCGTTTTACCACCACAGTAGATCATTTTCTTAACTATATTTTTCTGTCAGAGAAATTAAAAAAATGCATTTTTTTTTTCATCCCATGACAAAGGTGGACAGGATTTTATGTCTGCCACAAACACCAGTAAAGATAAAAAAAATCCTTGACAAAAAATGTTCCGCGCACCGTCTTGTGGGGTCCAGATGACCCATTCTTAATGTAGACATGAGTAGGATAGCATAAGAGTTAAAAGGTTTACTGAGAAAGTTTCTGATCCCTGAAATCTGACCGGTTTAAGCCTCCTGCTTAAACTGCTGCAGTATTCTGATGAACTCTCTGGAATTAAACATGCTGTGATCTGTTCATGAAATCCAGACTTATCAAGCAGATTGTTTGAGATCTTCTCTCCACCACTTCAATCGAAGTGGAACTTTTTTAGCAGCAACCTCAACCTGAATCTGCGGGAGAAAAAATAAAAAAATTAAAAAAGAAAATAACCCAGAAAAGGGAATTATAGGGCCCCACATCTGCCTATAGGTGGATAAAGGGGAGAAAAATACAACGTTGTATTCAGCCTTTTCTCTTAAATAAACGGGTTAATATAACCAAGTCTATTTCTTTTATTTCTCTTTCATCTGATCTTCGTGGTTGGAGACACCTTCACCAACATCAGGTAAGTCCCAGACGCCCATGAAGCTAGACAGACGATAAAAAAATAATACAAATACTTTCTCTTTTGTGTACAAGGAATGTGTCTATCATAAAAAGGGATAGTCTTCTAGATCCTGCCAGACAGGAAAGCCTGCTTCACCGTTATGAAACTCATTCCTTGAGCTGTCGTGAACTTTCAGAAGCTGTCTCATTTGATTCACTATTCCGCTACAATGCACACACTGTAGTTGGTAGGCAGACCTATTGAGGATTTCTCCCAGGTGCCTTGTAAAGTCCTAACTGAGGGAAATACTTAGTAAACCGCAGTAGGCCCACGCACGAGTCTCTCCTCTCTGGTGCATAAATAATAAAAGTCTCATGGCTGGTTCTCCCGTGAAGAAATATTATGGAGCAGTATTCCTACGGGATTCTCAGCCATAGATAAATAACAAAGAGAGGAGCCAAAACCTCAAAACAGGCGGTCAGTTCCTGTGCAGGCGGTGGCTCAACAATGGTGTGTACTTGTACTGCACTTTTCTACCTTCCTTGAAGGCCCCAAAGCGCATTCCAGTCAAAGACCCCGTCCCTCACACACTGATGTTGGCTCAGCTGCTGAACACTGGGGCCGACCTTCCAGAGGCAGTGTAGGGTTCAGTGTCTTGCCCAAGGACTCTGTGACACAGGGGCGGGCAAAGCGGAACTTTAACCTACGATCTTCCGATCAGGAGTCGACCGCTACTGCTCGACCACGGCTGTTGGTATGATGATAAGGGCCGTTTATTTGATGACATGATCCAATCGGGACATCCCTTCTTACATGTAGGCTTAGTGTCCTCCCAACAATGAATTCTGATTTTGTGACCACAAACAACCAGAACTGTTTGTTGTAAATGAAGACGCAAAGAAAGAAAAGTCAAAGCTTTTTCAAAGTTCTTTATTGTCAGCATAAAAGATTCAGTTCAGAAATGAAACCTCCACCAAAGATGCAGCAGCAGCTGCTCACAATCACCTTTTCATTTATTTTATGTCAGATTCTGATTAAATGATTCTACAGATAGTTTGAATCCCACAGCAGACCGAGCTGCACTGCTGAACGTTTGTTTATGTCACAGGACGGATCATGAAGCTGATGCTCTTTAGAGAATATTCCAGACCCTTCCAGGTATACCACACCACCCCAACAGCAGGAATGGTCTTATCATACCCCCAGAGATAAACACCGTTGGGGTTTGCCTGGTGACAGTTTGCGTACCAGAACGCCCCCAAAGACTTTTTTGCACAGTTACTGCCTCTGTCAAAGGTGGAGAACGTGCTGCCGTCGTGAAAAGCCAGAGAATCACCTGGAGGAACAAAAAATAAAACACACACTTGTTAGGGATTTCCAGTATATGGTTAGAATCCAGACAATTCCAATTAATTTTACAGTCAAATACACATTAATCTCATTTTAAAACCTGGTTAATGAAAACATGCTGGATTCTGCCTTCCAAATAGATCTCATAGATTTCTCATTAACTGGACCAAAACAGCCACCGTAGTCAGTAGTCACATGATGTAAATGGTTTAGGAATGAAGCATATGTAAAGCAGTGATTGTGTTCCCTGAGAGGACATGATTGGTCCAACCGTTTCCTTGTTAGAACTGTATTCTCTCACAGCTGGAAACACGTCATACATGCTTTTCTGTGTCTCGTTACTCAGCACACGCCCGTTGCTGTGACATCATCATTCAAAGCTAGCTTGATCTATCTTATGGCTCAATGATGAGACACAGCAACTCATTGAAATTTGGTCAGGTGAACGCAGACCCATAGAAATAACTTTTAAGGTGATACGTACGTCTTCTCACTGTTTTCCCCACAATCTCTATGTCCTAAACACATGTTAGCGTATCTTCATACCTGACGCTAACATCCTCCGAGTTAAAACACACGACATGTCTTCTTGCCAGTGAGCGTCTTACAGCCGGCCTCCGCCGTACCAACAGTAAAATCTGTTGTTCCTGATGTTCAGAACTGGTATTTGGAATATAAAGTTTTAATAAGTTGACTATCCTGTGAGAGATTTTAAAGTGCTGCACCTCAGACTTTCTCTTGTTCTTTTGACCCACCTTGTAGCTCCTGACCAATGACTGAAGAGTCTCTTAATCATGTGGTTTTGTTTACAAGTTTTAGTCCAAAACAGGAATAACTGAATACAGTGAATACTGACCAAACTCAATCTTCAGGACTCGATCTGGACCAGATTAAATGGACTGTCAGCACCAGTCTGAAGACATCCTTAGTTTTACCTTATCTCAGGTAAGATAGTCTCCGCCTTAACGTTTGTGAAGTCTAAAGTCAATCTGTACCACAGCAGACTTCAGAGAACTTACTGGCCCCCCCGTTGATGAATCCAGAAACGTGCAGGGTGTATCCATCACTCTCAGCATCGATTGAGAAGGAGGAGTAACGAGCAAATACTTTCTTTCCATCAAAATCCTCCATGTTGACCCAAAGCTCATGATTCCCCTGACGTGTCATCGCATAGATGGCCTCCAGACCTGCACACACACAAACACACACGAGGGTTAAAAGTTGGAGACAATGCTGAGAGGCTTGCTCGCTTCAAGGCTGTTCAGTCTTCTTTTGACGATGTCCAATTTTTCCAGAAAAGTTAAGAAATGCTTATGCAATAAATCAACTTCCATTTTTAACTTCAACAGTGAGTAATTCAAACAAAAATCAAGTACAGCGACTGCCTCCAGCCTGAAGAACAGAGAACGTTAGCTTGTGGTAGCGCCAGCTTTAACCATCCAATCAGAGGTACTGATGTTATCTTCCACCTTCATAAACTCCCAGAGACTAACTCCCAATCTATCAGTTTCATCAAGAGGGTTTTATTTAATGGAAAGTTGCCCGTAAAGCTGGTTGTGAAGGCAGAAGCACCGTCTGTATGAGTGTAAGGCAGACTTTCATGAACCTAGCAATAAGTGAGGGCTAAAATCTGATTGGTTAGAAACTTTCCATGCAAAAGAAAAGCCGACAGAACAGCTGGAATGATAAAAAAAATGTGTTTGGACAAATACATAGTTATTAAAGAAACATTTCTCTGTAATTAGACAAATGTAGGCCTTCACTGAAGACTTTGCAGGCCCTGACAGTACACCACTGGTTCTAAGTAACGTTCAAAGTTTCTGTTGATCTGGTTACCAACTGCTGTTAAGGCCAGAGAAATGATATCAAAAACCTGGGCTGTGTTGTAGATCATTGTAGTCCATCCCTGTTTAACCCAAACCCATCCAGATTCAAATCTTCATCCGGATATAGTATAACAAGTCCAGGCCAATAATATTGAACAATAAGGCTTTTTGATAAGATCTTCTTCATATGTGTCCATTTTAACTCTTTAATTGATATTCTGCAACCAATCAGAAGAGAGAATTCACCAAGGAAATGGTATGGAAATCCATAACTAAAGGAACTTTAGAATAACTGATGAGCTTCAAGTCTGTAGATTTGGACGTTAAGTCTCACCGAGCCAGTACTCTCCAGAAGCTCGACCAAAACCAGACTTATACTTGTTCCAGGGTCTGTAGAAGTTCTCAGAGCCGTCCATCCTCCTCTGGAAAACCTGCAAACACAAAGAAACCTCAGACATGGATCAAAGATCTGCAGATGAGTTCCAAGAATCTGGTGTTTTCACTAAAAACAAGAGATTTCCGTGATGTCTTTTTCTCTCGTTCTCAAATCTTTACATTGGTCCTCTGTCTGAACCATCGTCTAACTTGAAGATTGTTGACATTGTATGCATTTCTTAGGACTTCTTTACAGTTTCAAGGCGTGTTGTTTGGTGTTTAAACCTTTAGCAATGGAGCTCTCCCAAGAACACACATTCTTTGAATGACCTTCATTTAGTGTAACACTTCAACAATCAAAGAACTTGATGATCCACAATAAGAAGCTGGTAGTTGTTGGTAGAGAACTTACACTCCAGCCGCCTCCTTCCGTCTCCATGTCACAGTAGACCTGCACATAGAAGTACATCCACTAGTTCATCACATCCATGCTTCCTGCTCATTTAGACCCATTCTATTCTGAAAAAAGAGACTCCAGGGATTAAACACATAGAAGATCCAAATGTTGGTGTTAAACACATTCTTGGAATCCATCTGTTGTACCAACATTAGTTTCCTCTCAATCTTCTCTTCTCTCTCGTTGATGCTAAAGTTAACAGAGTGAGATGTACCTCCACAGCAGATGTGGAACCAGAGGGGTAGATGGTGAACACTCCACTCTTCAGTTTCTTGTCCTGGTTGTGGATGTCCATGCAGTCTTCTGGCATGAAGCGCTCAAAGCAGCTAGCTAACATTGGAGCCAGGAGGAGGAGGAGGACTGAAGGAATCTGGAACCAGAACCATCAAGATTGGATCTATCATCTCTTTGTTGGATCTTTATTCAATCAGAGGAGGACTTTTTTACAACTTTAAGATGAAGCAAAATGTCTAAAACATAACCTGAGTCAGAAGGAAAAGTTTGGAAAACTACATCCTCGTAAACATCAGATGTTTGTAAAAAGAATGAAGATTAAAGGTTTGATTATTGATCATCTGAACACAGAATCTTCAGGTGAATCAAGTGTGAACTCACCTTCATCATCACTGCTGGGCTGAAGTGAAGCGATGAAGATCTGAAGTCTGTTTAGATCTGATGATCTGCAAGAACCACAACAACATCACACAAACATGAACTCCATTCTACTGTTCTTCAGTCTCACCTGTGTGAACTCACCTGTTCATCAGCTGATGATTCTGTTCTCCTTCCAGAGTTTATACCTGCAGAAATGATGACGTCACATCGGTCGACCAATCAACTCTTTGGTTTTTGTTCTGCTGTAAAACCAGACACATTGTGAACAGGAATGTCTGCAGACAGGAACTTCATACCAGTACTTTTGTTTCTTTCCCATCAGGTCCATCTCTGTTTTACCCGTCATCTCCTGTAACAATCATGAAGGTTAAACTATCGTTTCAACTGTTTGGACACTTTTGACAAACATCCTAATTTTCTGATTACCAGTAGAACAAGAGAGGTCCTACTATGGATTACAGATCAACAGTTCTAGTTCCAGAACAGCCAGCCTGCACATAAAACATTTAAAGAAACAATCAAGAGAAATAGTAAAAGGTGTGATCATTAAAATAAGATTAAAAGAAAGTAGAAAGACTTTAATTTAAAACAAGCATAGATAAACAGTCGGATGTGAACTTATGAATCCATATGAATCAAATACAGCAGAGAACAGGTGAGTCTTTAACCTGGATTTAAATCTATTGAGTGTTTTGTAGAAGTTTGTTCCAGATCTGTGGAGCATAGAAGCTGAATGCAGCTTCTCCATGTTTAGCTCTGACTCTAGGAACTGATCAAAGACCGGATCCTGATGATCGGAGAGGTCTGGATGGTACATACTGGGTCAAGGGGTCAGTTATGTATTTAAACCATTCAAAGCTTTATAAAGCAGTAACAGGAATTTAAAGTCTATCCTCTGGCAGACAGGGAACTAGTGTAAAGAATGTGGTCTACTTTCTTGGTCCTAGTGAGAACCCGAGCAGCAGAGTTCTGGATCAGCTGCAGTTTCCTGTAGAAACACAGTTACAGTCATTAAGTCCACTAAAGATGAACACATGCACTAGTTTTTCCATCAGATCTTTAATCCTTGAAGTATTTTTAGATGATAGTAGACCAGGGATGGGCAATTGTTTTGACTCGTGGGCCACAAAGGGTTCTAAAATTTGGCATAAGGGCCGGACAAGGAGCAGATGGAAAGAGAGATTTGGTAATCAACCTCATAAACTAAAAAGATAATATGGAATTTAGAGAAAAACATGCTTTAATTTGGATTCAAATTCACATATATTAATTTAAAACAGAAAATTGGGAGTTTTAATTTCTAATTTTGATTTTTGTTCTCTTTTGGTGATCCAATGGGTTGATGTTCTTCAGAGGAAAATGTGAACTCAAAGAAATGCTGCATTTATGTGGTGTAGGAATAATCCGAAAGATCACCATCTGACTCAGAAAGGAACACACACGAACGTCAGAGAAACAACACCATTCATGAGAAGAAACCATATATCTGTGTGTCATCTGCGTAGCTATGGTAACTAATGTTGTTCTTTATTTTCTGGGCCAGTGGGAGCATGGAAATGTTAAATTGATTTAGTCCTAGGATGGAGCCTTGGGGGACTCCACATGTTATTTCTGTTGGTTCAGATGTGAAGTTACCAGTTGACACAAAACACTTCCTGTTTTCCAAGTACATTTTTTTCCCAGCAAGACCCACGCAGTATTCCAGTCATCTGAGTAGCGTGGTCGACTGTATCAAACGCATCTCAGTAAAACTAGAACTGACATGTTTCCATAATTTCTATTCAAACTCATGTCATTAGTCACTTTGGTCAGAGCCGGTTCCGTGTTGTGGTTCTGTCTGAAGTCTGACTGGAAGACATCATAGTTGTTTTTCAAACAGAAAGTGTCTGTTAAGGCCCGCGGGCGGGAGCTGAAGGGAACCCGTGACGGCATTAACGACCAGTTTCATGCAGAGATTTCGCGCCACAGAAAGCTCCTCTTTCCCCTGAGGAGCTAACGCCTGACCAACGGGTCACGGGCAGTGGTGGCCGTGGATAAGCTGTTCGTGACCCCCCCCCCCGCGCTGAGTCTGAGCTGCACTGAAACACCTGCTAAGCTCCCCATACCATCTGAAGACATCACATTCCAGGTAAACTCTCGCTCAATCATGCACACGCGATCCCACATACAAACATACCGCACATACCGCAAACACATCACACAGGACACACCCCACAGATGGCTCACACAGCCAGAAAACATCCACACGCTCCAACACACAACACCTCACTTCACACTGAGCAGCCGGGTTATGAAAGAGACTGAAAGTTTTAAACCAACTTAATGATTTAAAAGCAGATATAGTTTTACTGCAGGAGACCCACTTATCTAAATCAAATGAGCATCTGAGCATGACGGTCTGCAAGTATTCTGAAGCAATACATGAATGATCTGGGTCTCTGCGACGTTTGGAAACACTAAAGGGTTCACCTTCTTCTCTCCAGTTCACCACTCACACTCTCGTCTAGATTATTTATTAATCAGTAAATCTCTTCTAAGAGATGTTAAAGTTTCCAGCATTCATCCAATTATCATCAGTGTTCATGCATCAGTTTCTGTAAACATAGTTAGGAAAGCAGAAACACCTTCAGGTTCAACCTGGAGGTTTAATACGTCTCTGTTAAAAGATCAAGAGTTTATTGAATTCTTTCAAAAAGAGTTTTAGAATTTAACAATACTCCTGACATCTCACCGTGTGTTCTCTGGGAAACCAGTAAAGCAGTTATGAGAGGAAAAATCATTTCTTATTCAACACATAAAAAACGTAAAGAGAAAGTAGATTTAATAGAACTGGAAAATAAAATTAAAAATCTGGAGACTGCTTATACTGCTTCTGCACAAGAGTGTGTGTGTGTTTTTCATCTCTTTATATGGCTTACCTCCAACATACACTTAATATTTGATTTTTATTTACTTTTATAATGTTATTTTTTTTAAAGTTGCAACATTTTAAATGGACACGACTGAGTTTATAAAGTAAGTTTTTCTAATTGTAAAACAATGAAAATCATATTAATAAAACAATGGATGAGCTTAACAGAACTTTTTCTGCTTCATCTCTGAAATTTTAGATAAAATCAAAGTTAGTTTTTAACTGATGATGAAAAAAACAAAAAATAACAACAATATTATGGTATTTAATTTTTTATTAACTGTTCCAAATAAAATGAACTTTCAGTTTGGGTAGAACAGCAACATTTTTCTCCATTTAATTAAAAATTCTTCTTATCTAAACCTGCTTGTTGCTGGAAGACGTTTAAGAATATTCATTTATTTTTTATAATACATCTATTTTTCTTTAAAAGATTCTCACATCCACACAATTTTCTGAATCTGAATTAGACAAAAATGATCTTTTTTCTCGAATGTGAAGTACTATTTGCATCCCTGGAGAACCACATATCTGTTCTATTGTCGAATAGATCTAAGTTTAATAGATCAATAATCGATCCATAAAAATATAAATCAATCTAGCACATAAAGCTATAGTCTGCTAGCTTGATGCTAACGTTTAAAATAATTTCCCATAGGACGGCTAATGCTAACGCTCGGTCGACCTAAACATACTGATTAAATTATCTTTTAATGAATTTTACAAACTGTTTTAAGGAAATATATAATAGTTTAAAGTAACTACTTCTGGTCTAAAACACATTTTTTCTCATACTTTCTTCTTCTTCTGGAATAAGGTGTAATGTTATAGTACGATCGCCACCTAGTGGCCAAACTGAAACGTCCTCCAGGAGAGTTGGAATTTCTGTATGGTATTAACAATCTCATACATACATTTTACAGTATGTGGACTGGATTATATTAATATAAATATATTTACAACATATAGTAGATTATTAATGTATTTCTAAACAAATGTGTCATATTGTGTAAACTCAAAGTTCAACTGCATTGTGTGGAACGAAAGAATAAAATAAAAAATTGATTCTGGAAATTATTATCGATACCAGCCCCGGTGGACGCCTCCTGTCTGGAGGAAGATAATCCATTTATGAGCAGCTGAAAACTGTGGATTCATGAGTTTTATGAGCTGGAACCCCAATTTATGTGAAAACAAACAAATCCTGAATGAAAGAGTGGGCCCTGGATCTATGGAAGGTTCAAAAGTGCAGGACAGCCGGATCTAGAACATCTTGATCAGAGGAGGGAAAATGGGTCTGTTTGGCTGAAGAACCTTAACCTGAACAGTTGAGTGATTGATTATTTAAGAGATCGACAGCATATAATGATAAAACATTTACAAATGCAAATATAGAAGATTCCAGCCTTTAGACTGATGGTCTCTAGGAAAAGAACAAGATAAATAAATACAGTGAAGGATAAAAAAAAAAGTCAGACAACAGCAGAAACAGAAACAACACAACAGCAAACAAAAACAATGTTTACAGAGCTGTGGTTTGATTTTATTATGACTTTATCTGTTTGCTAAATGAACTCAGATTTATCTCTTATTGTTGTGGGATTGGAGAAGCTCTGTAGTCTCAGAAACCTTTGGAGACGAGGATTTCTGTTCTCTGAGCACCATCTGAACCACGACATCTTGTTTGTAAGTTCTGATTGTGTGACCAAAACTGATTGTTGTAAAATAAAAACACAGTGAAAAAGTCATGGCTTTGCTTCTCGTTTATTGTCAGCATAAAAGATTCAGTTCAGAAATGAAACCTCCACCAAAGATGCAGCAGCAGCTGCTCACAATCACCATTTCAATTTTGTTAAATCAGATTCTGATTAAATGATTCTACAGATAGTTTGAATCCCACAGCAGACCGAGCTGCACTGCTGAACGTTTGTTTATTTCACAGGACGGATCATGAAGCTGATGCTCTTCAGAGAATAGTCATGACCCTTCCAGCGAGACCACTCGACCCCGATAGCATGAATGGTCTTATCAGCCCCCCAGCGATAAATGCCGTTGGGGTTTGTTTGGTGACAGTCTGCGTACCAGAACGCCCCCAAAAATGATTTGGCGCAGTTATCTGGCCAGGTGTCCTGGTCTTTGTCAAAGGTGGAGAACTTTCTGCCGTTGTGGGGAGCCAGAGCGTCATCTGCAAAGAACCAGACACACACAGATGTTGGGTTTATCATATGGTCGGGGTCCAGATAATTAAAATAATTCCTGACGTTAAAAAAATGCTAAAATAGTGTTAAACACATTAAAATACACATTAGAGTCTTTTGAACCTCTTTAACCTTCATGTGGTTTCATTGATGAATCCTCAGCGTTTCATAAGGACCCGGTTCTGATCCTGACCCAGACCGGTTCCAAACATCATCAGCTTTTTTGAAACCAACAGGCTACCATAGCCTGGAGTTCAGGGGATTAACAATGTAGGAGCTGACACTACAAGAACACTCAATTCTGATAAGAAAATAAATGTTTAGAATTCAACCAGTTTCTTTAATTAAACTTTTGTCCAACTTGCTGGGATTTGTTGAGCTTCACCTTTTATCAGATAAATTCAATAATAAGAACAGATTTCCCTTATTTGACGTGTGATCTGGGAAAGGCTCCAGCAACCCGGTGACCCAGAAAAAGGGATATAGCGGGTTAAGAAACAAGACAGATATTTTCCTTATTTGTATTTAATGTATTTCCTTTCATCTTCTGTTTATCTATCATCTTCCTCTCATCCAGGACTGGGTCGTGGGGGTCTAAGCAAAGATGTCCAGACTTCCCTCTCCCCGGTCACTTCCTCCAGCTCCTCTGGGGGACCCCGAGGTGTTCCCAGACCAGCAGCGTGTCCTGGGTCTTCCCCGGGGCCTCCGCTCAGTGGGACATGCCCGGGACACTCTGCAGGGAGGCGTCCAGGAGACATCTGGACCAGATACCTGATCCACCTCAACTGGTTCCTCTGGATGTGGAGGAGAAGCGGCTCTACTCCGAGTTTCTCCTCCTATCTCTAAAGGAGCGTCCAGACACCCTCCGGAGGAAACTAATTTCAGCCGCTTGTAGCGGATCTGGTTCTTTGGGTCATGACCCAGAGCTCATGACCATAGGTGAGTACTGGAACGGAGATCGACCGGTAAATTGAGAGCTTTGCTTTCTGGCTCAGCTCTCTTTTCACCACAACGGACCGGTACAGCAACCGCAAAATTGGCAGACAACACTCCAATACGCCGGTTGATCTCACGCTCCGATCTTCCCTCACTCGTGAACAAGACCCCAAAATATTTAAACTCCTCCCCTTGAGGCAGGAGACTCCACCCACAGAGAGAGGACAAACTACCTTTCTCCGCTGCAGAACCATGGCCTCAGACTTATCAGTGCTGACCCTCATGCCAGCCGCTTCACACTCAGCTGAAAACCGCTCCAATGCATGCTGGAGGTCCAACAGAACAACATCATCTGCAAAGAGCAGAGATGAAATCCTGTGGTCTCCAAACCAGATCCCCTCCGGCCCCTGGCTGAACCTAGAAATTCTGTCCATAAAGACTATGAACAGAACCGGTGATAAAGAGCAGCCCTGCTGGAGTCCAACATGCACCGGGAACAGGTCTGACTTACTGCCGGCTATAAGAACCAAGCTCCTGCTCCGGTCGTACAGAGACCGGACAGCCCTCAATAAGGCTCCCCGCACCCCATATTCCCAGAGCACCCTCCACAGGACACCACGGGGAACACAGTCGAACACCTTCTCCAAATCCACTAAACCCAAATGGACTGGATGAGAGAACTCCCATGAACCCTCCAGCACCTGAAGAGGGTGTAGAGCTGGTCCACTGTTCAATGACCAGGACGGAAACCGCACTGTTGTTCCTGAATCTGAGGTTCGACTATCAGACGGACTCTCCTCTCCAGTACCCTGGCATAGACTTTCCCGGGAAGGCTGAGGAGTGTGATTCCCCGGTAGTTGGACACACCCTTCTTGAAAAGGGGAACCACTCTCATTATAAATGAGGCAGACTTCATCTAAGAACTTACTGGCTCCTCCATTTCTGAATCCAGTCACATGCAGGGCATATCCGTCACATTCAGCATCGATCGAGAAGGAGGAGTAACTAGCATTTGCTCTATTTTTGTCAAAATCTTCCATGTCGACCCGAAGCTCATGACTTCCTCGACGTGTCATTCCATAGATGTTCTCCAGACCTACAGACACACAGACAGAAATTTATTCAGTATAGTTACAGTCCACATACTCCAGTATGCTAATAGAATAAATACAGAAATATAAAAAATACAAGGACTAAAGGACATTAAAAGTCATTTCAAATAACTGATGAGTTTCCCGTCTGTAGATTTGGACTTTAAGTCTCACCGAGCCAGTACTCTCCAGAAGCTCGACCAAAACCAGACTTATACTCGTTCCAGGGTCTGTAGAAGTTCTCTGAGCCGTCCATCCTCCTCTGGAAAACCTGCAAAGAATCCACAGACATGGATCAAAGATCTGCAGTTATTCTCCAAGTATCTGGAATTTTCACTCAAAAAGGGTCCAAAACATCGACCATTTATTCAGCTAACAAAATTCTAGTGGGTTTTCTGACCCTCGTAATCCGTCAGAATTACATTAAGTGTAAACAGTTGAAAAGTTACGGTAGCTCAAAGAACATCAACACTTGTTAAAGGTTTAAGAAACATTATCTGAGAGTATATTTAAAAAAGATGCGAGGAGCTGAATAGAACTCAACAGAACAACCGAGGATCAAGAAAACAGTTGAAGGTGGAGAACTCACCGTCCAGCCGCCTCCGTCCGTCTCCATGTCACAGTAGACCTGAACACAGATACACATGAGTACATCACACCAATGCTTTATGCTGATTTAGAAAAATTCAATCTGTCTGGCATGGGAGACCCTACCAGGAGCATAAAGCTCCAGCCAGCATAGCTATCCAGGTCCTTGAGACACGCAAGCCCCCCAACCACGACAAGGTGGCAGTCCATGGGCACCCATTACAGGTGGTCAGTGTGCACAGAGACACCTTGTGGCAAATCTTGAGGGCTAATGGGGTACCGACCCACATGATTCAACTGATTAAAAGCTTCTATAACAACTACAAATGCTGTGTGGGAGGAAGTGACATCTGGTTTGAGGTGAAAACTGGAGTCCGCCAAGGCTGTGTGATGTCAGCTCTTCTCTTTAACCTGGTGATAGACTGGGTGATGCGCCGCACGACCGAAAAAGGACACTTTTCTCCACCCTGGAGGATCTCGATTTTGCTGATGATTTGGCATTGCTCTCTCATATCCACCAACACATGCAGGACAAGACTGACTGGTTGAGCCGATTTGGATCCCAAGTTGGTCTCAAAATCAACCACAAAAAGTCAGAGATTCTGACCTTGAACATTTCATCTCAGACTCCAATCAAGGTCAATGATCAGAATCTATCATTCACAGAAACCTTTACTTACTTGGGTAGCATTATAACTTCAGATGGGGGAAGTAATAAGGACATAAAGAACAGGATTAATAAAGCAAGGGTTACATTCAACAGCATGAACAATATTTGGAAGTCTTAACGGTATAACACCAAGACCAAACTGAAACTCCACAGCAGCTGTGTCCTATCAGTGTTACTGTACGGAGCAGAGTGTTGGAGAATGACACAGCAAGAGTCAACAAAACTCTCCAACTTCCACACCAGAAATTTAAGGAGGATATTAAGGATTTTCTGATCCCAAAAGATCTCAAATGAAATCCTATTGTCCCGTTGCAACCAAGAAGACATGTCAACAATTATCTTCAAAAGACGCTGGACATGGATAGGACACGTACTGAGGAGTGAAGAAAACACAATCATAAAAACAGCACTACACTGGACACCAGATGGAAAAAGAAAAAGAGGACAGCCCAAAATCACCTGGCGCCGAACAGTAGAGGCCGAGCTAAAAGAATTTGGATACACCTGGGGAACCATCTACAACTTGGCCCGCGACCGTCAGAAATGGAAAGATTTTGTTGCTGCCCTAAGCGTCTCAAGGCGTAAAGGGCAGGAAGAAGAAAAAGAAGAAATTCTTGTTTGAGGTTCACTTTCCACAAACAACAGGATGTCATCTGCGAATCTCAGGTTGCTTAATTTTTCTCTGTTTATTCTGATGCTCGTCTAATGTTTGATTAATTCTGTTCTTCAGGATCTTCATGAAGAGCTGATACAGGTGAGCTAGATCTTTCTTGTCTCTCTTCTTATATATTAAAGATACTCTATGATGTCATTTTCCAGTTTTCAGGCACTTTCTCAGCTGTCAACACTTTGTTGTAGAGCTCTTTTATTTTTGTTTGGACGATTTCTCCTCCAACCTTAATCATTTCACACATGTGATTAGAATATTTACTATTTTTGCTGAAGAATCCTGCCTCATCTTCATTTTCAGATTGTTTTACTTGCTGCAGAAATGACACCAAAACCATTATTTATACTTTTAGGATACAGAATGATATTTTGGTTTCATTTAAATCATTTTATGAGTCTTAATTCATAAAACTGTATCTGATGAAGTTTTCTTTTTATAAAGTGCTTTGAGACAAGTTTTCCTGTGAACTGGTACCTAGAATAAATGATTCTTCAACTATCTGCTGAACCCACTAATACCCAGAATTCACTTGGCACACACTCAGTAAATGGAACAATGATTCTGCATTTAGTTAGTAACACCTGAACCCCTCATGACTTTAGATTACAGTTCCTGTGATAATGTTGTCCATGTTCCTCATCCTGTCTCCATATTTAAATGGTTTTCAGAAAGTCTCCATGATAATTCCATTCTTCCAGAGTTGAGATATGAAGACGTTTTCAGGAACTGATGCATAACTGACCACATTAGTTTCCTCTCAATCTTCTCTTCTCTCTCGTTGATGCTAAAGTTATCAGAGTGAGATGTACCTCCACAGCAGATGTGGAACCAGAGGGGTAGATGGTGAACACTCCACTTTGTATCTCTTTGTCCTGGTTGTGGATGTCCATGCAGTCTTCTGGCATGAAGCGCACAAAGCAGCTAGCTAACATTGGAGCCAGGAGGAGGAGGAGGACTGAAGGAATCTGGAACCAGAACCATCAAGATTGGATCTATCATCTCTTTGTTGGATCTTTAGTCAATCAGAGGAGGACTTTTTTACAACTTTAAGATGAAGCAAAAGGTCTAAAACATAACCTGAGTCAGAAGGAAAAGTTTGGAAAACTACATCCTCATAAACATCAGATGTTTGTAAAAAGAATGAAGATTTAAGGTTTGATTATTGATCATCTGAACACAGAATCTTCAGGTGAATCAAGTGTGAACTCACCTTCATCATCACTGCTGGGCTGAAGTGAAGCGATGAAGATCTGAAGTCAGTTTAGATCTGATGATCTGCAAGAACCACAACAACATCACACAAACATGAACTCCATTCTACTGTTCTTCAGTCTCACCTGTGTGAACTCACCTGTTCATCAGCTGATGATTCTGTTCTCCTTCCAGAGTTTATACCTGTAGAAATGATGATGTCACATCGGCCGACCAAACTGTTTTTATAATGTAAAACCCGATTCAATGTCAACAAGAATGTCTGCTGACAGGAACTTCAAACCAGTTTCTTATTAAACACGTGACAGTTTAGCTGTCAGTCATCATGGTACACAAACATTAAGTTCAAAATATCTTTTAGATTATTTGAACACTTTAGACAAACATCCTGCTCTGCCATATATCAATGTACTCTTGGCTCCTCTCTCTTTGTGGGGGGGAGGGGCCTTTTTGTAATTGAGCAACGGGAATGGGGAGACTTGGGCCCAACACTTTGGCGTGGGGGGGTGCCTGTTGGACAGTTGTTTCACCAATTTGAGTTATTCTGTCAGTTTTACACGACCTGCTCTCCTTTCTCATTTGACCATTTATTCCAGTGATGGAGGGAGTCATGACCCAAAAGATTTGAGTCACAAGACTTGAATCACAAGACTTGAGTCACGAGACTTGAGTCAGAAGACTCAAGCATCAAGACTTGAGTCAGGAGACTTGAGTAACGAGATTTGAGTCAGGAGAATTGAGTTATGAGACTTGAGTCACAAGACTTGAGTCACGAGATTCGAGTCACAGGACTCTATTCACGAGACTTGAGCCACGTGACTTGAATCAGCTGAAACGGGGAATCAAGAAGGCCAAGCAGGCATACATAAGGAAGATAGAGGAACACTTCTCCAACTCCAACCCCCGATGTATGTGGCAAGGACTTCAGATCATCACTGACTGCTGGACCATCAACCCCTCCTCCACCTCGTCTGACGCCTCCTTCCTCAACGAGCTCAACAACTTCTATGCTCGCTTTGACAGAGGGAATATGACAACTGCAACCAAAGCAGTTGTGACTCCAGACCACCAACCACTGACTCTTTCCCCCACAGATGTAGGGGCAGTGCTGAGCAGGATTACAGTCCACAAGGCTGCGGGTCCCGATGGGATCCCCGGACGTGTTCTAAGAGCATGTTCTGGAGAACTAGCGGGAGTACTGTCGGATATATTCAACCTGTCCTTGGCCTGTGCTGTGGTACCGACCTGCTTCAGAGCCACCTCCATTCTACCACTACCAAAGAACTCCAGCCCAACAAATCTTAATGACTACCGCCCGATAGCCCTCACCCCCATCATCACAAAGTGCTTTGAGCGGCTGGTCTTAACACACACCAGTCCTCAAGCCTGCCCCCCCACCCTGGACTTCCACCAATTTGCATACCGGCAGAACAGGAGCACAGAGGATGCAGTATCCATAGCACTGCACTCTGTCCTCTCTCACCTGGACAACAGAAACACCTACGCCAGAATGCTGTTCCTGGACTTCAGTTCAGCGTTCAACACCGTCATCCCCTCACAACTCATTGCAAAACTCACAGATCTTGGAATTGGCTCCCTCATGTGCAATTGGTTACTGGACTTCCTGACCAGCCGCCCCCAGCATGTCCGACTGGATAACCGCTGTTCATCCACAATTACCATAAATACCGGCGTACCCCAAGGCTGCGTGATGAGCCCCTTCCTATACTCCCTCCTCACCCACGACTGCAAACCTGTCAACAGCTCCAATACCATCATTAAGTTTGCAGATGACACCACGGTGATCGGCCTCATCAAGGACAATGATGAGGCTGCCTACAGGGAGGAGGTGGATCGTCTAGCAGATTGGTGTGACATCAACAATCTGCTACTCAACACAGAGAAAACCAAGGAGCTCATCGTGGACTTCACCACCAGGTTCCGGAACAGTTTCTTTCCAACTGCTACCACACTTCTGAACTCTGCCTCCTGACAACTAGCCACAAAACAATAACACATGGACTGAAACACCACTACCTGCATACCACCTGCACTTTATATGTTGTACATTTTCATACTGTAAATACTTGTTGATAGCTCTCACTGCTATTTATTCCACTTTGCACATTGTATATACATATTTAGACCTTCTAAAGCACTCTGGATGGATGCAAACTGCATTTTGTTGCTGTGTACCCGAGACATGTGCAATGACTATAAAGTTGAATTCTATTCTATTCTAAGACTTGAATCAGGGGACTCTAGTCACGAGACTTGAGTTGTGACCTACGATACTGGAGCGATGACCTGCAAGACTCGAGTCGTGGCTCTCGGACGTGAGTCCGGTGAGTCACCAGAAGCAGGTCAGAGTTCTTTGCTGGTTTTTCTGGGACATGTTCCCTCAGGAACTTGGTTCTGTTAACTTTCACCTCTGTCCCATTAAAAGAGGAGGTTCTCCTCAGGACCACCATTATGTCCTGTTTGTTTTTCTGATCTTTTAAATAATTTGGAAAGAGGAAAACTTCTTTGAGACTTTGAGCTCAACTATAGATGAGTTTCCCTTTTGGTCCATCGTCACGTTTGTTGTTTGGTAACTTTAGTAAAACATTCCATTTATCTTCACATCTTATTTAAATGGCAAATCAAGTCATTTAGAGGAGATCTTTAGTTTATTTGTTTTGATTTTTAAAAACAATTCTTCATGTAACATTTCTACATTGTTCTTAATTATTGTTTTTAACTTATTTGTAAAAAAAAAGCTTCAACTCAGAAAAACAATCCTAGTTTTGGATGAGAGATGCTTGTTGAACAAACCCCTTTAATCAATATTGACTCTAAAACAAACACAAACACATCTTCATTTCAAACTGGTCTTCATGAAACATGAACTTAGACAAATGTAGACGTCAGTCGAACATCCTGCATCGCAGCGTCCTCGCTGTCTGTCCACAGACTCCCGGATACACGTGTGTGTACAAGCACACGTCAAACAGATACCATTCCTGAACGCGTTCAAATATCCGGTTTGAGCAGAGATGAGTGTTTACCTGTGCGCAGGTGATTGTTTGAGGACTGATGAGGACGAGGATGTTAAAAGTAAATGTATGGGGGGGGGCTGCAGCACTAAAGAACAGACGGGAACAGAGAGTCCCAAAGATCTGCTACCAAAAATTAAAAAATACATTTGTGCTGGAAACTTCTTAAAATGCATACTTGAGATGAAGGGTTTTACTCGAAAGCTTGTCCCCTCAGCCGCTACTCCTCCACACTGACAGGAGGGGGCGGGGCGGGTAGGTGGGGGTCTTCCAGGCATGTCCCGCCAGGGGGAAGGGCTGGACTGGCTGCAGACTTTGTCTCTGGACTGGCCGGGGAACGCCCCAAAACCCCCCGAAAATATCTGGAGGAAGTGGCAGAGGAGAGCAAAGTCTGTTTAGACTAGAGGTCCCCAAGCTATTGGCCCGCGGGCCACATCCGGCCCTCCTCCACCTTTGGCCCGGCCCCCGGAAACTGTTTTGAGACATTTTTTCAGTTTCTTAGGGTAATTAGGAGTCAAGCAAATATTTGAACTTTTATGGTAGCTGTTCTGGCTAAATTAGACATTTCACCAGTTATTTTGGCTAATTTGGAATTAAGCTAATATTTCAACTACATGCTAGTTTTTTTTGTTTTTTTTTTTTGCTAATTAGGGCAAATTTCATTTTTTTCAGGCTAAGTTGGAATTTAGCTAATATTTTACATTTATGCTAGCTTTTTTGGCTAAATTAGAAATTTTTCCAGTTTAGCTTTTTCGGCTAGTTTGGCACTTTGCTTACATTTTAGCTAGCGATCAGTTTCAATGTTTTTAGTAATCAGTTTCGGCATCTTCAGATATTAATCTATCACAGGCAATGCCATGTATTTAGTTTTTAAAACATTATCATATTATTTTTTCTATGAAAATGACAAAAATGATTTTTTTAAAATGTGGCTATACGTGTCTTTCTGGAAAACCCAAATCTTTACGTTTAGGTTGTGATTGTTAGTTTTTTTTATTAGCCTACAAACCGACCCCGGCCTCACATCAGAGAAGACAACAGTCATGTGACCCTCACAAGTGAAGGTTTGGGGACCCCTGGTTAAAACCGTTTCCATTTGTCCTGGATGGGCCGAAAAATGGATGGATGGAATTTCACAAATGTTTAAATACAATTTAAACTATAATATTCTCTAATTTAACATCTAAACCGCATTTCGAACAAAAGCGTTACCGTTTGAGCCACAAGATGTTTAACTTTTGATAATTATATTTCAATTCAAAAACTAGAACATAACAACTGAAGAAGTGTTACTGTCAGAGACAAACATAGAACTACAGGTAAGATTTATCTACATTGTATCTTTTAGTTTGATCGTGTTTTACCAAAATGAAACATTTTAAATGATAAAATTCACATTTGATGTGTTTATGAATGACAGTCCTCTTTAGTGTGCATTTGACTCATTCTAAAGCTTCTTCAACATCAGCAGTGAGAATAAAAACTTCTTCTTTATGAAACCAAAGCTGTACTCTGAACAAAGTGGAAGCCTTATTGGAAAAAATATTTATTTGTCATAAATAACATTCCTTATCCCAAATTGTGCAACAAACATCTGTGTTAATTATAGATATCGAAGTCTTAGCTTTATCAGAATAAATAGGACTTTGTGGATGTGTCTCCTGAAGACACTTTTAAGGATAAAACCAGCGTAACAACAGTAATAAATCTGATACTGTCTGAACTTGTGCTTTGTCTTGCCAGAGGAGTCCCAGATCCTGACAGAATAAATGCTTTGGTAAAACATTTATTAAATTTATCACACAGCAGCAGAAAAGTCCACAAACGTCTGTGTGTTTTTTGGTTTTAATATTTTGTGTTCAGGGGAAGCAAGTCTAAAACTTTTAAAATAAAAAGTAGGTGTCAAAGTATGAGTTTGAGTTTAAACCAACTCCTTTCTCTAATATTTGACTTACAAACAAACACAGCTGATGTAACACGAGTTCTGACCGTGTGAAGGGATTTGTGACACATTTAGAGCACGCTCTATCCCCAAACATCCGGCACCACATTTTCTCTTTGCTACAAATGTAAAGCTGCAAAAAATGTCAATTAATGTGTTCCTATGAAAAGCCATAAAAGAAATCTATTTAAACAACAGTAAATGTTTGAGTTTAAACCAACTCCTTTTACTAATATTTGACTTATAAACAAACAATATACATAACCCTATGAGGGATGTCAACGAGTGGAGTTTGACACCTGATCTCTAGACGATTCTCATGACAGGTCAACATGTTGGTCTTGAAGCTGCTCACACATGTCTACATTTTAAAACAGGGTCAGAAAATAACAAAACCTTCAAAATTCACCTTCTTATCATAAACCCGAAATACTTCAATCCTACTGGAGCCTAGAGTTGTAGAAGTCCCCAAAAGTTTGTCTTTCTCCATCTTAAGTCCCCATTATTGAGTAAAAACCAACAAGGCAAAACACACACACAAACACACTTGTATTGGTTTTTCTACATATATGGGGAAACCGTAAAAGTGGAACATTTTTGGGACAGTGATAAAGTTCTGTCTGTGAGTCCAAACAACAGTTAAATAATAATCTAAATAAATCAAAAATGATTCTTAGTGGCTTTAGAATTTATAGGCTCACCTGTATAATCTTAGCAAACAAAAAAAGGAGATAAAGATGTTTTTATGTTTATACAACGGCCATTACTGCCCTCTTGTGGTCACCTCTGCATATTACATCATGATGCAGCTTTTTACCCCCACAATGAAGCATTTGTACCTAATCTGACTCATCCCTGGCTCTCACCCACTGCTTTACAAATAAACCTTAATCCAAAAAACATAAATAGAAATTGTTCATAAAGTCAAAACCTATTTTACAACATAAGAGTTTTTGCAACGAAACAAAACAAAAATTAAAAGTAAATTTTATAAATGTCTATGAAGGATGGAGTCCTTACTTTTATGATATTTTGGGGACCAGTGGTGTTACATTTCTTTTTAGAAACAATGCACAAAACAAAGCCAACACTTTTGATCTTTCAGGACCCCAGAATTACAGAAAATCCCCGTCAGTTTGTGTTGTCACAGGCTTTGTCCCAATTAGAAAGATAAATTAGTGAAATAAACACACACACGTTGATTTATAGATTTGTGAGGAAATCACGTTAAAACTGGGACATTTTTTGGACGATGAGATTTTGATTTTTACTTTCTAATTTTTCTGCTAAAGTGTTAAAAAAAAAAGAAATCAGTATCTTTACAGATCATTATAGCAAATATCAAAAAGGACTGGAAGTACATCCAGAGAATCATAAACTGAGATATTTAAAATTATATTTAATGAATTGGAAAATACTTTTAGAAGGTTAGTCTATTTGACCTATTATGGGATTTTATTATTATTACTGTTGTTATGCATTCAAAAACATGCTTGCCCTGCGACAGACTGGTGACCTGTCCAGGAGAACCCTGCCTTTGCCCATCAGTAGCCGGGTTAGGTTCCGGCATCCCCGAAAGAGACAAAGCGGCTAAGAAAATGAATGAATAAATGAATGTTTCTGCATTTTGTTATTAAAACCAGCTCAGTGGACTTGTGGTAGAGTGTCCCCCTCCTGAGACTGGAAGGTTCAAGTCCAGGCTGAGTCAGACCAAAAACTCTAAAACTGAGCACTGGGACCTTCAAACTCGACACTCAGCATTACGCAGTAAGACTGGGGGGTTCAACCACCAATGGTTCCTGTGTCTGCAGCTCACCCCTCCCCCAGGGGAGGAGTCAAATGCGAAGTAGAAGTTTAACTCACCTAGCTGTGTGACCTCTAATGGGACTTTAACTTTCTACTTTAAAACCATGTCAATCTAATTCAATCTACTTCCTTTCTTGACAGAAGTGAAGTTGCACCTTTTTCATCTAACTAGAACGAGACTAAAAAACTGATAAGAAGAGTTTATTCCTGTTAAGGACAAGAGATTCTGTTCTTAGAAAGGGTTCTTATCAAAGTGATTAGAATTGTCATAAATCAAAACAGCTATAATTGAGTCTTTGATTAATTTGTACATAAAAACTGCTTTAAGAAATTGGGTCAAACCCAAACTGAAACAAACAAAAATCAATTGACTTAAATCTAAACTATTATTAAATTTATCATCAACTAAATGTAGGGAACACATATTTAAAACAGATTTAAACATTTTAACTAGAGCTGTTTAATGTATGTCTCACAATGTTTGGACAAGAGAAGCAAACTTACTTTTATCTTTGGGATTTGAGTTTTTAAAAAATGTTGATTGACCAAAAATAAACAAGAAAATTTAAAGCCTGATAACTTCAGAAATAAGTGGATGATTTTTCATGTGTAAATAGATCTCTTTGTAGTTTTGGTGTCTTTATTTATCTAGCAAACATTACCTGGTCAGTGTCAGTAGAGTCTATTTAAACCTATTAGTTTTAAAGGTTTGTGTAGATCCACCAGGATCAGTCAGACTCAGCATTTAATCTAACAAGATTTCTATGTATATATTAACTATTTCCAATCCTTTATTGATGTCATTTCAGGTTTCTTTATTTGAGGTGTGTTCTTATGTTTTGTAATTGTTTTCTTTCTTTTTAATTATGCAGATCCTCCAGGAATCTGTGATTTTGTGAACTATTGTCACTGCAGCTTTGACTATTCTCCCTTTACAACGGTGAAGACGCAGCTGTGAAATCGTTCCCGGCAGTGTGGCTGATTCCTGGGAGAAGTTCTCTTTTTTATTAATTTAATGTATTATTTAATTCATTATTATGTATTAATGTATGTATTTATGCCTCTGTCTTGTTTGACTGAATAGAACCTTGTGGGAAACCTGTAGACAGATGGAGAGGAGTAGGACTGTTCATTAGAACAGCTGAGATCTATTGGAAACATATGATTCTATCAATGTAATTACAGAATTAGAATTTGGTTAATTTGGTCAATCATTTTTACAGTGTCAAATGCATTTTTCAGGTCTAGTAACTCATTCATGTGTCTTTTTTTTTTATTACTCTCCTTTTGTTTTTCTCTCTTTTAGGTTTCCATCAGGTATTTAATTCATTTCTGCTTTACTTGTGGTATGTAAGAAGCAGGAGGGGGAGTTTGGATGGGAGCTTTGGAGGCTCAAAGAGTGTCAATACTCGGGTGATGGCTCCCTCTGGTGGTCAAAAGGGGACATGGCAGCCTGAGTCCTGACATGGTAAGTATCTGTTTCTGGCTTTAAAGTCTTGGTTGAAACATTTCAGCTTTTTTTTAGGCCTCCATCAGGCAATAAAAATATATTGGGAAAGAAATCAAAACTGCACTGAAAAGCACCAAAAAGGAGAACGTTCTCCCCAAAAATCTGCATACAGATTAGAGGACCTGTGCGCTCCATGTCCCGGTACTTGGATTTAATAAGAGCAGTCAACAAGTCAACAAACGAGGTGTCGGGGACAAAACGTTCATTTTTGACGTGAAAGGGTCTTTAACCAACGAAGTGTTGCTTCGTTGGGTCTAAATAAACAACCTGCCTCACTGTAACGAACTTCAATGGACTTTTATCGTGCATTTCCTGATGTTATTTAGACGCCTGACAGTCTCTTCTTTACTCCATCAAGCCGAGATCTCCTGCTGGTACTACTCTGAAGTTCTGGAATGAAAAAGAGACTGAAACAGACCACATTATTAGTTCAAAAAATGAAATATCTGCATATTTACTAATTGATTTTTAACAAAAACCTTCTATAATATTTATTTAAGGAAATTTGGTTTGATGAACGTCAGGCTCAATGAACACATGTTATTTGATGAATACAATGCACAAATTGTGTTTTTTAATTAAAATATTTAATAGATTCTTTTTTCTCCATTAACTAATGAAGATGATTTCTACTTTTTACTTTTTATATTATTATAATCATTCTTTGATAATGTCAGGACCCAGACAGTCATCCCCGTCTCCAACCACCAGAGGGAGCCCTCACCAGAGTACTAACAGCATCTGTCATCCTTCTGGACTCAGTTTCCCATCATGCATCAGCCGCCATTTTCCTGTCACCACCAGCTGTTTCTCATCATCATCAGTGTTGTATATATGCCTGCTCTAGGCTCTACTCCCTGTGAAGTCTTGATTCGTTTCTGTACATTTATTACGTCTGAGCAGTCCTTCTTTGGCCTTTCTGTGTTTTGACTCTCGCCTGTTCTTCGTCTCCCGCCTTTCTCCTATGTTTGACCCTGGCCTGTCTGTTGACTACGTTTTTGCCTTTTCCTTTTTCCTGTTGCTGTTACTATTAAATACAAGTTGCACATGGATCCACTCGCCTCAGCTCCTTCGTTACAGATAAATACATTCTGCATAAACTGTCTTTTTTTAGTGAGAATATTTTTTTCTGCATTAACTAATGAAGTTGATTTCTACTTTTTGTACTATTATCTTTAATACAATCTGCACAAATTGACTTTTTTTTATCTAAATATTTAGATTATTGTTACTGATTAATATAAATGATTTGTCTGTGGATGTTCTGAAATTTGGTTACATCACTGATATTAATGATCCTTCATAAGCTGAATCTATGAGTATAAATATTTGATATTAAGTCCTGAACCGGGTTATATAAGTTCACTTCCTTCCACTGTCTTTCAAGTGATCTACTTGTGATTCATTATGTGATCTTCTGGGGTTTGGAAGTTTCATCTTCATCCACACAAGTCATACTGCAGTTGTTGGTTCTACATCTCAGAGGTTTTCTACAGAATGGTAGCAGAAACGGTGCAGAAATCCTCTCTTCAAGCAGGAGTTTTAGGAAACTCTGTGTTCTCCAGATGCATATACATAAAGACTACAGTTCCCCTCAAAGGTCTCTGCATCTTCCTGCTGAAGCAGGTTAAAAAAAACCTCCAGATGACATTTGAAATGACAGATGAAATCATCTTTTCTAGTCAAGCTGCTCCACATGGTCCTGTAAGTTTCAAAAGTTGAAGACTACAGTCAAAATACAGTCGAGTGAATTGATGGTTCACACCATTTAGCTTTTTTACGTGGAGACCTCATGTGTGAGCAGCTCCTGGACCAATTCATTAAAATGTCATCATGAGAATCATCTAGAACATCCAGTTTAACTAACATGCTCCCAAATTTTTGACCCCCCAGTGCTAAAGACCAGGAGAACAAGACAACAGCTGATGTTCAAGAGTCTTTACGATGGTTCAATAGCAGATTTCTGCATTGACTAATAAGGTTTTTGTTTTTCCATCCATCCATATATCCATTATCTTCATAGGAAGTAATATTTAAAAAACAAATAGTATCATCATCTGCCTGCATCTCTAAATGCTCTGCTGCTGCATCACTTTATTCTGTTTTGAATACATTTGCTAATTTTAGTGTAAAAAATACTAAAATCATTCTTTTTATATTAAATACTGTCGTCCTCAATGGAGACAATTTTAAAAAGTCGACTCGAGTTTTTCTCTAAAATGATTGTATTTGCTTTAGCATCCGTTTATTTATCAACAGATGATTATTTAACTGGTATAAATACACAGAGAAACAGAAAACACAGTGAAGGATGTTTGACAGTAAATGTGTCACGGATCATTTCATTCTGACAGAACTCGTGTAACATGAGGAATTCTGGGACCATGAACTGTTTGTTTGAATTACTCAAGTCAAATATTAGGAAAAGGGGTTGGTCGTGTATAAATATGTATCTATGTACGTTATTATGACTTGCCACAATAACATGTTAACACATTAATCATTGGTTGAAGAACTTTTGTTTCAATATTATTATTTTAATGCTTCATTTGGATTAAAAATCCTTAAACTCACTGGATCCTAAACACCAAATGATGAACCGACGTTTGTGGACTTTTCTGCTGCTGTTAAAAGTTAAAAAGTTTTACCAAAACACTTATTCGTCTAGGATCTGGTTTAGTGAGAGGGTGAACAAGTTCACACGACAACTGCTTTAGGACTCTGAAGCTCATATTTCATCCTTAATTGTCAATAGAAGATAAATAGAAAAATCTTCTTTATTCTGATGCAGCTGAGGATTCAATATTTATGTTACAAAGTTTCTCTAGTTTGGGAAAAGAAATCCAAAATATGACAATTAAATAAAAATAAATTATACATTTGATAAATATATGAGCCTCTAACTTTGTAGATATATTAGAAAACAACTGGACCGTCATCACTTCATGAAGAAAGAACTTTAACAGTTTTAAAATCATTTAGAATTAAACATGTAGATTCCAGTTTGCAACACATTAAAGAAAACTCTCATTTATGAAAGGATCAAACATTGATTTTATAATTAATATTTTTGTTTGTGTTTTAGTATAACTAGGAAACACTAAAGAAAATCCGAGCTGAGGTTTGATCTCTTTAGTTGAATCTGTTTTACTCTAATAGTAACATTTATTTCTTAACATGAACTGTTTCTACTGGTCTCTGGTTTAATTATTGAATTATTGTAGATCAATCACTCAGATTAAAACACACATTTAAGATTAAATAAGTAAAGAATGGGTTTAAAATGTCATAAATACAACAATAAACAGTTTTAACAAGAATAAATAGTAGAAAGTAGTTTACATTCAGAGTACCTTAGATCTCTTGTATCTGGGTGATATAGGAAGATTATTAAAAGTTAATGGACAGGTCCACGCTCACCTTTGCTTCTTCTTCTTCTTTTCCTTTCGGGGTAATCAGTGAATCAGCTTCCTCCATCTTACTGTCTTCTGCATCCTCTACTGTAACTCCAGCTTCTTTCATGTCTTCATTCTTTGCAGTCATAAACCTCATCTTTGCTCAAACCGGATATTTGCTTTCATCCGTGTTTTCCTGACACGTGTTTGCTTGTATGCTCATGTATCAGTGTTTGTTCTATGTTGTATAATGTCTCTGGATGCTGTGGGAGTGTCTTGGCTGACACGTCTCTGCAGCATTGCGTGGCAGACAGGAACCGTACCACTGGACTGGCAGACTGGGGTGGTGGTTCCCCTTTTTAAGAAGGGGGACCGGAGGGTGTGTTCCAATTACCGGGGAGTCTCACTCCTCAGCCTTCCTGGGAAAGTCTATGCCAGGGTCCTGGAGAGGAGAGTCCGTCCGATAGTCGAACCTCAGATTCAGGAACAACAGTTCGGTTTCCGTCCTGGTCATTGAACAGTGGATCAGCTCTACACCCTCTTCAGGTGCTGGAGGGTTCGTGGGAGTTCTCTCATCCAGTCCATTTGGGTTTAGTGGATTTGGAGAAGGTGTTCGACTGTGTTCCCCGTGGTGTCCTGTGGAGGGTGCTCTGGGAGTATGGGGTCCGGGGAGCCTTACTGAGGGCTGTCCGGTCTCTGTATGACCGGAACAGGAGCTTGGTTCTTATAGCCGGCAGTAAGTCAGACCTGTTCCCGGTGCATGTTGGACTCCAGCAGGGCTGCCCTTTATCACCGGTTCTGTTCATAGTCTTTATGGACAGAATTTCTAGTTGCAGTCAGGGGCCGGAGGGGATCTGGTTTGGAGACCACAGGATTTCATCTCTGCTCTTTGCAGACGATGTTGTTCTGTTGGACCTCCATCATGTATTGGAGCGGTTTGCAGCTGAGTGTGAAGCGGCTGGGATGAGGGTCAGCACTGATAAGTCTGAGGTCATGGTTCTGGACCGGAGAAAGGTAGTTTGTCCTCTCTGAGTAGGTGGAGTCTCCTGCCTCAGGGGGAGGAGTTTATATATCTTGGGGTCTTGTTCACAAGTGAGGGAAGATCGGAGCGGGAGATCGACAGGCGGCTAGAGCTAAGCCAGAAAACAAAGCTCTGGATTTACCGGTTGATCTTCATTCCAGTACTCACCCATGGTCATGGGCCCCCCAGAGATAAACGCCGTTGGAGTTTGCTTGGTGACAGGCATTATACCAGAATGCCCCTAAATATTTTTGGGCACAGTTATCTCCCCAGCTGTCCTGGTCTTTGTCAAAGGTGAAGAACTTTCTGCCGTTGTGATAACTCAGACCATCATCTGCAAAGAACCAAACACACATATTCTTTAAGCCTTTCCAAAATGTGGTTTGTGTCCAGATGATTCCAATTATTCTCAACAGGAAAACAAAACAAAACGCTTATTGGAGAATTCTTTTGATATTCCATAGTTGTTATTGCTACTATTATAATCATCTATAAGTCTATATCATACAGGTTATATTCTAATTATTAACGCATTTGAAGTAGAACTTACTGGCTCCTCCATTTCTGAATCCAGTCACATGCAGGGCGTATCCGTCACATTCAGCATCGATCGAGAAGGAGGAGTAACGAGCATTTGCTCTTCTTTTGTCAAAATCTTCCATGTCGACCCGAAGCTCATGTCTTCCACCACGTGTCATTCCATAGATGTTCTCCAGACCTACAGACATTTAGAAAAAATGAAATATATTTAGAGTCAATGTGTTTCTGATATTCAGCTGAATAAAGAATCAGAGAAACACAATAAACACAATTAACTAAAGGATCTTAAAATCGGCCGTGGTGCAGTGGTAGGGCAGTCGTCTCAGGATAGGAAGATCATTGGTTGATTCCTTGCCCCGCCCATGTGTCGAAGTGTCCTTGGGCAAGACACTGAACCCCAAATTGCCTCTGGTGGGAGGTTGGCGCCAGTGTTTCTGAAGTGGAACCACCACCAGTGTATGAATGTGTGAATGGGTCTGTGACTGTGAAGCGCTTTGGGCCCTCGAAGGAAGGTAGAAAGCGCTATACAAGTAAACGCCATTCACCATTTACCATCATTTAGTTTCACATCTGTAGATTTGGACTTTGAGTCTCACCGAGCCAGTACTCTCCAGAAGCTCGACCAAAACCAGACTTATACTCGCTCCAGGGTCTGTAGAAGTTCTCTGAGCCGTCCATCCTCCTCTGGAAAACCTGCAAAGAATCCACAGAACTGGATTAAAGATCTCGGCTTTTCTGGCCGAGCTCAATTTACTTGATGTGATACGAGCTGAAGGGCAAAGGACCCGTCATAAAAATCGAGAGGATCTAAAAAGAACCCAACAGAAAACTGGAAAAACCAGGAATCCACATTAAGAAACTGTTAGCTGAAGATGGAGAACTCACCGTCCAGCCGCCTCCGTCCGTCTCCATGTCACAGTAGACCTGAACACAGATACACCATTATAATGTTGTCCATGTTCCTCATCCTGTCTCCATATTTAAATGATTTTCAGAAAGTCTCCATGATAATTCCATTCTTCCAGAGTTGAGATATGAAGACGTTTTCAGGAACTGATGCATAACTGACCACATTAGTTTCCTCTCAATCTTCTCTTCTGTCTCGTTGATGCTAAAGTTATCAGAGTGAGATGTACCTCCACAGCAGATGTGGAACCAGAGGGGTAGATGGTGAACACTCCACTTTGTATCTCTTTGTCCTGGTTGTGGATGTCCATGCAGTCTTCTGGCATGAAGCGCACAAAGCAGCTAGCTAACATTGGAGCCAGGAGGAGGAGGAGGACTGAAGGAATCTGGAACCAGAACCATCAAGATTGGATCTATCATCTCTTTGTTGGATCTTTATTCAATCAGAGGAGGACTTTTTTACAACTTTAAGATGAAGCAAAAGGTCTAAAACATAACCTGAGTCAGAAGGAAAAGTTTGGAAAACTACATCCTCGTAAACATCAGATGTTTGTAAAAAGAATGAAGATTTAAAGTTTGATTATTGATCATCTGAACACAGAATCTTGAGGTGAATCAAGTGTGAACTCACCTTCATCATCACTGCTGGGCTGAAGTGAAGCGATGAAGATCTGAAGTCAGTTTAGATCTGATGATCTGCAAGAACCACAACAACATCACACAAACATGAACTCCATTCTACTGTTCTTCAGTCTCACCTGTGTGAACTCACCTGTTCATCAGCTGATGATTCTGTTCTCCTTCCAGAGTTTATATCTGTAGAAATGATGACGTCACATCGGCCGAACAAACTGTTTTTATAATGTAAAACCCGATTCATTGTCAACATGAATGTCTGCTGACAGGAACTTTAAACCAGTTTTTTATATTAAACACATGACAGTTTAGCTGTCAGTCATCATGGTACACAAACATATTAAGTTCAAAATATCTTTTAGATTATTTGAACACTTGAGACAAACATCCTGCTCTGCCATATATCAATTTACTCTTGGCTCCTCTCTCTTTGTGGGGGGAGGGGCCTGGAGGGTCAGCTCCTTTTTGTTATGGAGCCTCAGGAATGGGGAGACTTGGGCCCAACACTTGGGGGTGGGGGTGCCTGTGGGACGGTTGTTTCACCAATTTGGGTTATTCTGGCAGTTTTACACGACCTGCTCTCCTTTCTCATTCGACCATTTATTCCAGTGATGGAGGGAGTCATGACCCAAAAGATTTGAGTCACGTCGAGACTTGAGTCATGAGACTTGAGTCAGAAGACTTGAGTCACTGAGTCACGAGACTTGGGTCACGAGACTTGGGTCACGAGACTTGGGTCATGAGACTTGGGTCATGAGACTTGAGTCACGATACTCGAGTCATGAGACTTGAGTCACGAGATTTGAGTCACGATACTTAAGTCAGTGCAGAGGTAGTGATGAAGGTCCAACATGAACTTCAGGATTTCTTTACATCTTTGAGCAACAGTCAAGATATATATATATATTTTTCAGATGCTGCAAAAAACAACAAAGATTGTAACTTTTCTGATCTTTTAAATAATTTGGAAAGAGGAAAACTTCTTTGAGACTTTGAGCTCAACTATAGATGAGTTTCCCTTTTGGTCCATCGTCATGTTTGTTCTTTGGTAACTTTAGCAAAACATTCCATTTATCTTCACATCTTATTCAAATGACAAATCAAGTCATTTAGAGGAGATCTTTAGTTTATTTGTTTTGATTTCTTAAAACAATTCTTCATGTAACATTTCTACATTGTTCTTAATTATTGTTTTTAACTTATTTGTAAAAAAAAGCTTCAACCCAGAAAAACAATCCTAGTTTTGGATGAGAGATGCTTGTTGTACAAACCCCTTTTACCAATATTGACTCTAAGACAAACACGAATACATCTTCATTTCAAACTGGTCTTCATGAAACATGAACTTAGACAAATGTAGACGTCAGTCGAACGTCCTCGCTGTCTGTCCACAGACTCACGGATACACGTGTGTACAAGCACACGTCAAACAGAAACCATTCCTGAACGCGTTGAAATATCCGGTTTGAGCAGAGATGAGTGTTTACCTGTGCGCAGGTGATTGTTTGAGGACTGATGAGGACGAGGATGTTAGTAGTAAATGTATAGGGAGGGGGGGGGCGCTGCAGCACTAAAGAACAGACGGGAACAGAGAGTCCCAAAGGTCTGCTACCAAAAATAAAAAAATACATTTGTGCTGGAAACTTTTTAAAATGCTTACGTGAGATTGGGCATTGAAGTCCTTCTGGGGGACTTTTTTTAAGCTGAAGAGGTCACCATAGATCAGGGGATGGTGGAGGCAGTGCTGCAGTGGCCACAACCAGAGAGACTGAAAGAATTCCAGCGTTTTCTTGGTTTCGCAAATTTCTACCTCCATTCTATACAGGGCTTTAGTACAGTTGCGGCTCCTCTGAACACCGTCCTGAAGGGAGGTCCCAAACTTCTCCTCTGGACGTTGGAGGCGGTCTCAGCATTCCCATCCCTTAACCAATGCTTCTCTTACTCGCCTTTCCAGCATCATCCAGATCCAACGATTCAGTTCATTGTAAAGGTGGACACCTCTAACACAGGGATTGGGGCTGTGCTGTATCCGGCTCATTGGGAAGTCTTCCTCTCAAGGTTCTTGTTTCAGATCGCCTATCGGCCGGGCTCCAACAGTGGGAATGCCTTGACTTGCCTGCACAACACTGACAGGGACAGGAAATGTTCTCCAGAGAATATTGTCCTAGCACCAATTCAATTAGGAATTATGACCGAACTGGCAGAAAGTAACACTGCAGACCCACCTCCACCATCCTGTCCAGCTGTCACCTGTCCACCTGTCAAATGTTCTTTATGCATGAATAGAAAATCGTGAGGTTGAATTTTTCTTCAGTTACAAGTCGAGGAACTGGAAGATCCATAGTTTACAGATAATCTAAAAATCTTCATCTTTATGATAACAGTTTGTTATCTCTGAATTTAATTTTTATGACAGTCTAGTTTGTTGTTTGATGTGTTTCTAAAAGAATTTGTGACATTACTGGACACCAAATCTTCAAAAACACATTTCATACAATTACTGGATTTTTTACTGCCCTTCCTTTTCTTTTGTTTGCTACTATAACTAAACATAGATTTTGGCTTTACCAATATTTACAGTTGTATTCTTTTTTTTTATTCTTTTGGCATAAGTTTTTTTTGCAAATTATGAGGGAAGAGCCAATGATTAATAAAATGATGTACAATTTATTAATTTATGTATTCCTTTATTTTGTTTGTTTAATTATCAGATGTGACCAGCAGAGAGGGCAGTAATGACTGCCGTAGAATCAAAAACAAACAGAACAGCTTTTGGTTTTGATTTTTTTTTGTCAGCAGAACGCATGTGCGTGTTGTATGTTTATTTACCTCTATAGTCTGTTTAGATACAAAAACATGATCATCTTTGTCAATCGTGGCGTTTTATTGTAAAAAATTGGTTATAATTTATAAAGACTGATGTTATTCACACATATTTACGCACCAGCAGCATAGAAAATGATAGAAATTCATATTGAACACATGGAATACATGCAGCCAAGATCTCATTGCTGCATTGTTGCACATATTCTAAGTGTGTCCAAGGCTGGATGTTTTTGTTGGACGCATGTATTTAAAATTCAACTTAAAGTTAAAGTCTCATTAACTGTCCTGCTCCTAAATGTGTAAATGTGTTCTCCACATTTGACCCATCCCCCGGTGGAGCCGTGAGCTGCAGAGACAGCTGACCTCAGGAACTGTAACCATAATCCTCACCTTAACGCCGGGATCACACTGGACGCGGAAGAAGAGCGGAGTCCGCGCCGCTTCCGCTCCGCTCTGTAGTTCACACAAGACTCGCATTTTTCCGCGGCGGTCCACAGGCGCTTCTGCTAGAGCTTTTTTTGTTTTTACCATCATGGTTGATAATTTCATAACCTAAAGACATTAACCCATATTTCTGCTGAGAAGAACTGCTTGTGGCTGCATTTTCTGTATGCGGAAGCAAAACGGTTGCACCACTTACCCCGCATGCGCGAACCATACATCACTTCCGCTCTTCGCCCACTATATGACAGAGTCATTTCCAAACAGTAAAACTCCTTGATCACAAGAATTTACGTTTTTCTCAACAACCGAGAGCTTCTCCTAACTGTGCGAAGAAAAGCCACCGAGTTACTGTTAAAAAAGAATTTGGATTGCCGGATAAAATAAAGTGTTTTGAAGTGGCGCTGTTTCCTCTTAGCCTAAGTAGTAAACTGCCGTCATGTGAAACTGCAGAAGAAGAAAACATTTGTAGTCCGTGATAGTCACTGCAAGATCGTAAGGTCCTTATCCTTAACGTGTATTTTTCCTTTCGTTTATTCAACAATAAGTGAATGTTTTCACTATAATAAATATTTTTGAAGTGCTATATTAACATCATACGAGGTTATTATTGTTGGTACCATCCGAAGACCGTACAATGCTTTAGCGGAAGTGACGTATGGTTCGCGCATGCGGGAGAGCGGTGCAACCGTTTTGCTTCCGCATACAGAAAATGCAGCCACACTGCTCTCTGCTGCAGTTTTACACCCAAAATCCCGCCCAACCGCTCTGTCGGCCAATTGTATTGATCTGTGTGCGTTCTCGTGTGTGTCTGTGCGCACGCGCTCGCAGGTGTGTGTGTAAATTAATGAACAAAAATTATTAACCCATGTTTCTGCTAAGATGAGCTGCTCTCTGCATCTCTGTTGTCGTTTTTTAACTCCCAGAATTCCGCACCGGAGTCTGCCTACGTGTCAAAAAAAAAAAAAAGTGTGCATGTCTGTCTGTTTTGTGTGTATCTGTGCTTGCGCGCGCACGTGTTTGCGTGCGTGTTGTGACTGTATGTTTATATCCATGTCTACAGTCTGTTTAGACACAAACATGATCACATTTGTCAATCGCAGTGTTTTATTGTGAAAAACTGGTTATATTTTGAAAAGAAACTGGATTTTCTCATGTAAATTGATGCAATTTCCTGTCAGAATTGACGCGGAACGCTCGCGGCTCGCGCACAAAATAGGTCAGACGGCAAAACGATCCGCTGCAACGAGCAGGCCCTCCGCGCCGCGCTGCTCTGTGCTTTGTGTGAACAACACCATAGGATAACAAGCGCGCCGAATGGAAGTGGACTCCGTTCCGCATCCTGTGTGAATGGGGCATAACCTCTTTCCTCTGGGTCTGAGCGACTAAGAACACAGTTTAACACTGGACGCACGGTTACCTGTGAATACACACTTTCTTTTAAAAATAAACCGTATTTTCTCTTGTATCTTTATGTAACTTCCTGCCAGAATTGATGCGGAATGCTCGCGCTCAAAATTAAGCAGACGCCGAAACGATCCGCTGTGCGAGTCCGCCGGAGGACCACACCGCTCCGCGCCTGGTGTGAACGCCGCCATAGGTTAACATGGGCGCCGAATAGAGGCGGCTGAACCCCGCGTCAGTAACGTGTTGTGGCACGAGCCAATAGTATGCGGCTATCGGCCCCTCATTATATTTTCTTTATACTGTGGCTCTTTGCCAGGAAAATTGGGCCCCGGTGTCAAAAAGGTTAAAAAGCTCTGGTGTAGAACACTGAAACTGAAAATCCTTGATGCTCACAAAGCAGCAGAAGGCTGTAAGAAGATAGCAAAGCCTTTTCAGGACCCATAATCCTCTGTTCTGAATGTAATTAAGCTGATTTACTTTATGACATTTTGATGTTTTTAAGTTAATTTATTAAATAAGCTCTGCAATAAAAACTAACCTTGGATGGGTGAAGCTTGTATTAGTACAAACCCATTTTACTAATATTTGTCTTACACACTTTAAACAAACACAATTACAGGTTAGATTCAAACTTGTTCAGGTGGTCATGAAACATGCGCTTAGACAAACGTAGATCTACGTTAGTCAAACATCCGGCACCGCGGGATCAGAGGTTGTTGGTTCCATGACCCGTCTGCTCTGTGAAAGCCTCACAAGCTAACATGAACCCATTCAACTGCAGTAGAGACTCAGAGAGGTCGATGTTTCATTTATCCCACTTCTTTACCAGTTTGAGTCAAAGAGATGCTGGAACTAACCCAGTCTATGAAGGGGAAAGGTCACGCACCCCCTGTTGACATCTCAACCACAGGACATTTCCAGTTTTGTCATGTCATTCATCACTTGTCTGGTCTATCTGCTGGGTGAACAGATAACAGCTGATGGCCTCTTGAGTTGGAAGGATGGTACAATCAGGAGTTATGGACACAAAGTTTAGACGTTTCTTTTTGGGTCAGGGAGAACAGAGGAAGGTAAGGTGAGGAGCAAGGAGGGAAAAGTTTACGTGGTTGAAGATTCCTAAAGAAACAGATGAAGATCCATGTGTCCATTTTCAGGACCTGCTGAATCCAATATGGAGTCATGATGTCATGGTAACGGGGCGAGGCGCAGCAGACTCCGAAGCTGTAACCTGGAAAGATCCCGGGATGCAGGATGAGGGTCCGGTGGATGTCTGGGGAGTTTCTGTGGCAGGAAGAAGAAGATGATAGTGGTGATGATGGTGATAATCCTGGAGACAGGAGAAGTAGTAGTGAGTGGAGAAGAGACAGAAACTACTGGAACTAGAAAACAGGGTGAGAGGCAGAAGTTCTGCACCGGAGAAGGTAACGAACTGGTGGTGAATGATGGAGAGGCCACACCCTAAATATTGGCCCGAAGGGACGGGATGGTTGCAGTTACCTGGGTACTATCAGGCTGGGGGATACGGGAACCTGGGAGCACCGCGACACATGGAGATGCTGGAGCCTATCCTGCTACTGTTGGGTAACGGCGGGATGCATACTGAGCAGGCCAGGACAGAAGATTACCAACAAAAAGAAGTAAATAAACACAAAAATCAGCTGAGTGGCCTTGTGGTAGAGTGGTCGTCCTAAAACTGGAAGATCATTCCTGAACGCAAACAAATTACCTGTTTGAGCAAAGATGAGCGTGTACCTGAGGTCAGGTGAGTGTGTACTGAGGTGGGCAAGGATACAGGGAAATGTTAACGGTATAAGAAAACTAATTACACACGCAAATCTTTAAAATAAAATAAATGCACAGAGTTCTGGTCAGCAGCACCGGCCCGCTTGGATCTGCAGGTGTTTAGAAGGGTTTGGCACCGCTCGTTATCCCCGTGACTGTGACCAGCGTTTGGGACGGAGCCCCGTGTCGGAGGAGCCGCTGCAGATCGGAAACGCTTTTATGGAATATATTTTTAGTATTAAATGTGTTTTAAAAACGCTTATTTGGACATTTTCATATTAATTATCGGGAATTAATGCTTAAGAAAGTGAGAAAATGTCAAGTTTTATCAGCTATTATTCACAATTCAAGTTCAAAATGACTGATATGAAACCTCGGATGACTGAGCATTCTGATATTATTTAAACGCATCATTGAAGGAGGAATTTGTGAGACGTGAAAAAGTCACAGATTTGTGCGTAACTGAGGTTTAGTGTGTGCATAACGCCGGAATCACACTGGACGCGCAAGCAGAGCGGAAGCAGCGCGGACTCCACACCAGACTCGCATTTTTCCACGGCGGTCCACAGGCGCTTCTGCTAGAGCTTTTTTTGTTTTTACCATCATGGTTGATAATTTCATTACCTAAAGACATTAACCCATATTTCTGATGAGAAGAACTGCTCTCTGCCTCTCTGCTGTTGTTTTATACCCAAAACCCCGCCCACACGCTCTGTCGGCCCATTGTATTGATCTGTGTGCACACGCGTGTGTGTCTGCGCACGCGCTCGCAGGTGTGTGCATCTCTCTGCATCTCTTTTTTCTCTCCCAAAAGCCAGCAGTCCCGCTCCGGAGTCTGCTCATTTCGTTGATCTGTGCACGCTCGTGTGTGTGTGTGTGTGTGTTGAGTGTGTTTTATAAATATTACCTCATGTTTCTGCTAAGATGAGCTGCTCTCTGCTGTCGTTTTTTAACTCCCCAAACCCTTCACCCGCACAGGAGTCTGTCCACGTTGATCTGCGTGTCTGTCCAAAAAAAAAAAAAAAAGTCTGCATGTCTGTCTGTTTTGTGTGTCTCTGTGGTGCGCGTGCATGTTGTGATTGTATGTTTATATCCATGTCTACAGTCTGTTTAGACACAAAAACATGATCACATTTGTCAATCGCTGCGTTTTATTGTGAAAAACTGGTTATATTTTTGAAAAGAAACCGGATTTTCTCATGTGTCTTGATGCAACTTCCTGCCAGAATTGACGCGGAACGCTCGCAGCTCACGCACAAAATAGGTCAGACACCAAAACGATCCACTGCACCGCGCGGGCCCTCCGCGCCGCTCTGCTCCGCGCCTGGTGTGAACAACACCATAGGATAACAAGGGCGCTGAATGGAAGCGGACTCCGTTCCGCGTCCAGTGTGAATGGGGCGTCAGAGGGGATTCTGGCGTAATTCTTAAAGATTTGCATGTGTAATTAGTTTGAAGCTGTTGTAATTTTAATTTTTGGACGTATAAATTGTATTTTTAAATTTTTTTAACTTGTGCATAAAACGTATTATATACGTTACAAATCAAGAATGCGCAAGCACAAATCCGAGTGAGTATTTTCTCTCCATACTGGGAACTTTAGACTACTGAATCCTATAATTGATGTTTTATTGAACGTAACACTGAATCAGTCCTAACGTTGTTATTAGATCACATTTAGAACAATTTCTACACTGAAGTTGGGTAAGAGAAATCACAGAGTTGTGTCTTGGTACTTGTGTACTAATACTCGCAAAAAAACAAATTAAAGGAAGTCTTTAAACTAAAAGAAGACTTGAATAGAATAAAAAACACGATATACTCTGAAGTGAATACTTTCTAGACAAAGAAGAACTGAATGTTTTATGTTGAAGTACTGACTTCACCTTCATTTACTGGGAAAAGTTGACTGTACGAGTGGGTATTTGAATGATTGTTTACATTTATATTGGATTGATTTTTATTTGTTTGGGGACTACAGATTGGTTCTGATCGGGTGTGAAGCATCTTTAATGTTTTTGCACACTGTCCCTGTCAAATAAACTACTAAATAAAAAATGAATCTGTTTAAATTTGGATTGTGAAGGCCTCGGGTCAACCTTCCTGGAATCTGGTGTTCTTCACATCCATCCTCTTGCAGTGGATGGAAAGGTTTCCTCTGGAAGGAAAATAAAAATGAGTGTGCATCCCTACTGGAATCATCCTGAATAATTTAAGCTCATTACTATGAAACCTTTGCATTTAAGAATCCTAGAATCTTTACCCCGTGTATCAGAGTCACACCCAGCCTCTTTGTCACTGCCCAGAAGCTCATTCTCTGAATGAGTTAGTTGTTGGAAAGAGGAAGGGAACGAGAAAACCATTAAATGAAGGAAATTGTCAAGTCGTATTTTTTTACTCTGAGCTGCCTGACTTGATCGGCATCCTTCCAGTTCCCGTTTAAGACAGAGTTCCACTCAGCCTTGGTTCTTATACATGCTTTTATTTGATTGCAGATGGTATACTTTCATGAAATGCTCAAAAATTTAGGCAATGTACCTGAGCAGTTGGAAAACTGGCAGTCATTTGGGGAGCTGGTGTGCTCAGAGTTCACTCCACAAACAACACCATTGCTTTTATGCTCCTGAGCAAAAGAGCCTCCCTGATTGCACATTTTCTCCACCTGCTCACACACCTGGTCACACTCCTTCCAATCAAGGAGTAGTTCCTCAGGGGAGGAGGGGGAGTGACGCAACAGAAATTAATCCAATAAATGTTCAGAGAAACGATACAAATGTCGTCTAAACTGAAGTTCTCCATTGCCACTAATCTTCACCCTCAGGAAGTCTGTGGAACTGTCGATGGACTCTCATATCCAACGGTCCAGCTCTGTGTTACTCCGGTTTAGAACTTGAGACAGAGTTCCTGTTAGCTTGTGCAGGCTGGTAGAGGTGAGATTTTCAGGGATTTTGGCATCACAGATTTCAGCAAAGTGATGAAGGCGATCAGACAATATGACCACGCAGACGGTCTGACAAACAGGTAAGTATCACCTGAATGCTGCATCATTGGAGTCAGAAGGACAGGAACTTTTCTTTCTCTTTTGCCTCTAACCTCTATCCCCCTGAAATGTTTACAGTTTTTTTTCAAGAGCCTCACTTACATCATCTGAACTTTGTGAATGATTTGAAGAGAGGCAGACAGGGGTATCTTTGATACTCCTCCTGATCTGTTGAACAGAACACACACATGCAGGACCAGGGCATTTGAAGGTCTTGGTTTCACTTATGTTCCTGCTAACATTCTTACTGATTCGATGGCGTGCAGAACATTTCTTGGCATGACGTGATCTTTGATGGTTTTTAAAGGGGTTGTTTTCATGGAGCACATTACCAGCCTTCCCAGTTCCTTCATTTTCTGGTGAACGTATTCGTGTTTTCCCAGTGTTAAACAAGTGCTCACCACACTTCATGATAAAGGGATCAGATTTTACTGTTGAATAAACTTCATCTTGGTTCGTATTGCTTAACATTTTCCAGCATTCAGGTTTAAAGGCACAGAGGACCTGGGCTGGTGTTTTTCCAGGTTTCTGAGCTGTCTGAGGCTTGAACTTGCTTATCTTCACATGCCTCCAAAGAATTTATGTTCTGAAAAGACCTTGACTATAAGAACAATGAAGAAAATCTTGCATTTGATGATCAATTTGAGGTAGTTTCCGTCTCACAAGAGTTCCAGTTCCAGGATTCGCTATGTGCACAAAGTGGCCTCTTTTTCTGAAATGTTCCAAGTGTGATCGTCTTTCTCTGGAACCTTTTGGAAGCGCTATAGCCTGTGCAACCTCTGGTTTCTTGGGATGGAGACGTTCTAAACGCTGTACTACTTTAATGAATCCCATTTCATTTCATTAATGTCTTTCTCTCATGTGCCATCATAATCTACAATAAACAAAGGGTCATAATTAATTCAAATTTCCCACAAATAAACTCTGGAAGCTGTAATCTGTTTTTAATCTTCATAACTGTACTTAGTTATGTAATTTGAGGCTGTTGGTTTCAACAAAAAGTTCATGGGTGTGGTCTCTTGGTCCTGTATGATTTATAATTCTCAGAACTTCCTTTTGTAGTCGGTTTAATCTATTGGTGTAACACTTGCAGGAATTTCCCCACATCTCATTGCAATAGAGCACGAATGGGACTATTAAGGAATTGTATAAAATGTTTAAGACATCTTTATCTAGATTTACTTTATATTAAACACCAATCTGTTTACTTATTTTCTTACTTATATAATCAATGTGGGATTTCCAACTAAGTTTATTACCGAGTACATCTCCTAAAAATGTTATTTCAGAAACTTTATTAATAACAACTTCCTCCATTTTTATTTTCTATTTTGATCATAATTTCTTGTTCCAAAAATCATACATTTAGTTTTTTTTTCTCAATTTAGAACTAATTTGTTTGCATCATTTGTAATATAACCTTTTCATTTTCCATGTTTGCAATGGCTGTTTCTAAATTATCCCCTGAACTGTAAACAGTCGTATCATCAGCAAATAGCAGATCATTTATACGTTTTGAGATTTCATGGATCTCTTCTAACAGTTCAAACAGTATTGCCGCTCGTTGTACGTTCTTGATCCATCATCCTTTTCTTGTCCAGCAGGGGGCAGATTCATCTTTATCAAGACAAGCTTTCAGAACAAGAGGTGCATTTGTAGACTGATCTTCAGTGTCGGAATTCCCAATTTCTTCTGAGGACAAGTCCCAACGACTTTGAGGTGTGCGACTGAGTTAGGCGTCGACTTTTAGATTTTGGACCAGAACCATTTCTCTTTTTTAGTGGGTGAACACAAATCTTCACTGTTGAGGTAGAACAACCAATACTGTTGAAAACAAATCCCAGTTAAAATGGCGATCTGAGTGAACATCGTCTGAGTAGTTGAGAAAACTGTGAAGTCTGTCAGGACATAACCCAACACAGGGGAAGAGTCACTCTTCATGGGGTCAAAAAGTTCTTCTGAGTCAAATAAACCGGTTGGTTTAACTTTAGAAAAAAATAAATATGTCAAATATAAATGAAAGTTTGTCTTCTCTCAGGTTTGGACCCCATAAAGTAGGAAAACCAAACACACACACAGGTTTTGGTTTTTCTATCTATATGAGGACCACTACAAACTGGGACATTTTTGGGACGGTGAGTTCACAACGTCGGACTTTTCTGATCATCATTAGTGTTTTTAGCTAACATTGTTACAGTTAATGCCGTGTTTGTTGTGAAATTGAATTTCCTAAGTGTGATAGTTTTATGTAGGATTTAGAAAGAACAATAAAAAAAACATTAGAAAAGTTTAACAAGACTGTGAAGTTTGGAATCATGATTGATGAATTGGAAATACTTTGACCTATTTTCATTGTTAATGCACCTTGTTGTTTACATCGTGTTTATCTAATCTAACCTACTTCCTTGCTTAAACATTAGTGAAAGTCATATCATTGAACTTGAACGAAACTCATAAACTGATGATTATTTGTCTCTGTTAAGATAGTTTCTGTTCTTAGAAAGGTTGTTATCAAAGTGAGTTGATTAGACATGTCATAAATCAATGCTGTTATACCTGAGTTTTGGATGTAGATAGGTAATATAATGATTGAATTCAAGAACAAACTGAATAAACTAAATAAATTAGTTAAAATCTAGAACAGTATTACTTTATCGTGTAGATAACACGTATATTTACACTTGAAAAACGTAACATTGTTTCAAAGGCTTTTTGAAGCTTTAAGTCTATTAATATTTGCAGAGGAGAAAAAAATATCCAAGAGTTTAATCAGTAGTGAGAAAATCTAAACTGATATAATTAAAAGATTGATCGAGTGTCTTAAATAGGTTTTTATTTATCCAAAACATGGAAAAAGTTGTTTGCAACTTAAATACTTGTCCTGTTTCAAATAAAAACGTGTATCATAGATTTGATCTTAGATTATGTAAAAAATGAGCAGGTATAATAGAACTCTAGGATAAAACTAGGAGGAATTTTCAAAAACTCCAACAAAAATAAATAAATAAAATAAAATACAATTTTTAAAACCTGTCACATAAAAAGCAGGTTGAGAGAGTTGATCTGTAGATACGTTTGTCTGTGTGAATCTGATTTCCAGTAAAAAGACGTCGGATCAGCTCTCACACAGAAACTCTTCAGCACTTCTATTAGTGACATATCTCCACCTGTTTTGTGTTTTTGTCTCTTTAAATATTACATTTTGATGCTGTTTTCTTTATGATGTGTTTTTGTTTCATTACACAGACATTTTAGGTCAGAGTCATAAAAAAATTAATGTTTCATGGATTTATTAGATCTAATATGATCAAAGGTTGAGCGAATCATTAACATTTGGGCTTTAAATACGACGTAGAAACATCTGTCATGTCAGAGAACATCAGCATCAAGGTGAGTTTGTCTTTGAACGTCAAAACTCATCAATCAAATGTGTTGATTCTTCTAAAAAAAACTTTTCTCCTTTTTAATTTTAGTTTTTAATCTTTAATATTTCAGAAAGTCTGGAAGGTTTTTGTGGCTCCAAAATCCTGGCAGCAGATTTAAAGGTTAAAGACTTTAAACGGATCCATCAAAAGCAGTGAGATGCTTTATATTCCTGTCTCTGAAACCGTTTCCTCTCTGCATGACCTGGACGGTGACACCAGATGAAAGCCGCTTCGTCGGTACCGGTTCTGGTGGTGGTTCTGGCTCCGCTGCTGACCGGCTCGGATCTCATCCTTCCTCTGGACTGCAGTGACATCTACAACCACAACAACAGCCAACCCAGTGGAGTTTACACCATCTATCCCATCGGAGCCACGTCTGCTGTGCAGGTACGACGCCGCGCTGACGCCTCCTGGAAACCAGAGACGGAGTGAAGGCTTCGGAGTTCAATTCAACTTGATTTATAGAACACAATATCACAAAACAAATGTGTAAATCATCTGGATTTCTGAGGTCTATGTGTGTTTTCAGTCTCAAAGTCATATTTTCCATCAATCGCAGCTTTTCTCTAAGTTTGAGGGACATAAACCCGTCGGTGCACTTGGCACTAAAATGAGAATGATTTCTAATGAAAATTTAAAAAGTCATTTTATAATATATATATATATATATATATATGTATTTATTAAATTCAAAACGAAAGCCTGTTGTTGTCCAGATTCCATAGTATTCTCTTCTTAAAGAGGTAGATGAACAGGAAACGCCACGCATCCGCTCACAGTCTGGCCCTTCTGTCAAATTTACAGCCGTTTGTGGCCCACGAGTCCAAAAGTTTTCCCACCCCTCCTTAGTCCCTCCTTCCTGGTCAGAAAAACCTGAAGAAGAAACTTTAAGGAGGTCCAGATGAGGGAGAGGTCCTCTCCCAGGACGGACAGGAGGTTTTCCAGGAATATTTCAGAGGAATTAGCTTATCTAACTCTACAACTACGTATTTGGATAGAGTTCAGCCAGGTAGGACAGGTGGGGGCGTGGTCCACGGCCAAGAACAGGAGCACAGGTGATCCTCCGGGAATCTGAAACTTCTCCTGCTCCCCCGGAGGGGGGTGGGACAGAGGAACAACACGTGAATCCCACTGCACCAAACAGAACTAATATAATAAAGAGTGAAGCCTGTCTTCGTTTGGGTTCTGAAGATGACTGGAGACCTGCTTGTTATTGACGTGTCTGCAGGTGTTCTGTGACATGGAAACACTCGGAGGACGCTGGACGGTGAGGACTAGAACCAGTCTGGTTTGGTTTCCCTCACAGCTTCGTTGACCAGGTTGTCCTCCTTGGTTCCTCTCAGGTGTTCCAGAGCAGACTAGACGGCTCCGTGAACTTCTACAGACCCTGGGATCACTATAAGACCGGCTTCGGTTCCGCCGCCACAGAGTTCTGGCTCGGTGAGACACCAACTCCACTGAGACTTGGGCAGCGGGTGAACCGGAAAGTTCTCACGGATCTTTGTGTTTCCAGGTCTGGAGAACATTTTTAACCTCTGTTTGAGGAAGAAGTACGAGCTTCTGGTCATCATGGAGGACTTTGAGGGAAACTCGGCATACGCGTACTATTCCTCCTTCTTTGTGGGTCCAGAGGCTGACGGTTACAGACTCCAGGTGAGCGGCTTCACCGAGGGTGACGCAGGTGAGTGTCAGAACACCTGAGGGAGAAAGAAAACTATCACAGCAAGTGACAGTTGTGTTTTTGTGACGTCTGAATAGGAGACGCTCTGAGCATTCACAACGGACACATGTTCTCCACCTTCAACAAAGACCAGGATGGATCCCAGGTCAACTGTGCCAGGTTATATCTGGGGGCGTTCTGGTACGGGGACTGTCACAACACCAACCCCAACGGGGTTTACTCCTGGGGGGCCGAAGGATCGATCCACGGTGTGGGGGTGGAGTGGTCCGACTGGAAGGGCTATAATTACTCTCTGAAGAGCATCAGCATGAAGATCCGTCCTGTGCAGTGAATCTGCAGCTGATCTGATCAGTCAAATCAAGTCAACTTGAATTTCTCTTTTCATCAGACTCGGATCAATTGAATCTACTAACTAGTTTTATTTTCTGTCACTAAACAAAAAGGTTTTGTGTTTTTGTTATTGGAAGATACCTTTTATTTGAAGGAGTCATCACTGCCCTCTAGTGGTCACAATGACAAACTACAAAATATCTGATGACACCATTTCTGTTTGATCAAAGTCATTTCTTTATTTTGTTATTATTTTGAAAATAGTGTGTAACTGATGTGAAAGTTTATGTTCTTTGTTGTTAAAGAAACTAAACTTTAAGTCATAGTGTGAAGAAATAAAACAAATGTTTATTTGTTTAAAAAAAAATAAAAAAATGTATTAAACCTGTTTGTTAGCAAGTTTTTATACCTAAATTACTATTTCCAATGTGAGAGTGTTAGAATTTTACTGTATCATAGCAGGAAAATCTCAAGTTAATTAAAGGGTTAATGACCATAAACCACCAGCAACACATAAAGAGAACTTTGCTCGTGAGGAATCGTTTATATGATATTATATTATTATATTATATTATATATTACAAGTGGAGAAACGTGCAAGAAAAGAAACAAAGTTATCTCTTTTGAGGATTATTAGGCCTCGTTTCCACCGAGCGGTACGGCCCGGTAAGGAGTGGTACGATCCAGTTAATTCCACAATAATATGGCGCTCAAAAATGAATAGCCTTAAGCTCCTCCCCCTGCCGGTTGCAAAAAAAAACATGATTTTCTCCTGAAATCATTGGCGGGAAGTCTTGGACCGGAACACCCCCCGCCCTCCCTAAGGCTTTCAACCTTTGACCCCTTTCATATGCAGTAACTGTTTACGTGATCAGCTGATTCTCCAGTTGTAGTTCTATAGATCTGAAGACTTAATACTGACTTTACAGAAATAAAACGATGAATGTTCTCCATTCCATCTGAAGCTCATCTTCCACACTAAACTGTTAGAAAATTACGCTTTATTCACATTTTAATGATAGTTTTGAAAATCTATTTTTAAAGGAGTTTCCTAAAGTTGCAGAAATTCTGCAGATTGATTCTGGCGCCGTCTTGCAACAGAGGCCCGTCTTCTGGCGAGCGTCTCCACTCCGTCCAGCCTCGCTTCTTCTGATTGGTTTGTTTTCACGGTGCGTGCGTGGCGTAGAGCGCTAGCGTGTCTTTGTAGTGCGACGGCTAGCAAAGCAGCAACAATGGAGGTCAAGACTTCAATGATTGCTAGCTTAGCGCTATATTAGCGCTTTCTAATGTCGTCATCATTTTCTGTCAATCAGTGGGTGGATACGGAGATTCCGCCCCAACGACCTGTTCCATTTTTCTCTGGACCTACAGCCGATGAGGGCCGTCAGGAGGTACGGGTCGGTACTGATCAATGGGTCAAAACACCGGGCCGGATGGTATTGGAGCGCTCAGTGGAAACGAGGCTTAACATTGTTTTAAAACAGATCTGAGATGAAGGGAACGTGATGGACTGATGTTTCTGAAGGTCTAATCTAAAGTTTGTTTGTGGACGCTTTCTCAAATGTTCTTTATTATTTTAGTTATTGATCACCGTTCAGTAAATTCTGATGAACACGTTCTGAACGCGGGGTTTACCTGTACAGGTGCTGCAAGCCTTTGAGTGGTCCAGGCTTGTATGACCACCTCAAAGGACGTCACGGGAATGGAACGTACCATTGTCATGCGTGGGGAAAGTGTATTTTGAAGGCTACAGGAAGTTGTTGTGACCCGATGGTGGTTCCAGCACCACTGGGATCCTTGCACAGTCTGCAGGACGTGAAACAAAAACAAACAATATGGCTGCAGCTCATCTATTGGACCTTACATGTTGTGGAAGTCTTCACCCGCAGCACGCCCATAGATAAAACTGTACTCCAGCATTTTCTCTCTACATGAGAGATATTTGGTGGTTATAACTCGGCTGCCCCACACAGGTTTACCCACACAGCCTCTATCCACCCCCAGGGGCAGTTGTGTCCAAGGCTGGAACGTTCCATTCATTCATGGATGGATGAGCCTGAGCTGCGGGACGAGTGGACGCTTGTTTTGGGCGAGACTTCATAGGATCAGAAGACTAAAAAAAACTCTCCAGAAAAGTCCAGCTGGTTTATTAAACTGGTTCCACAAACAGAATAGATAAATATCTCAATATAATTCTAGTCCCAGCTGTTCTTACATACGTGTGAATGAATATTCAGAGATTGAAACTCAACATTTAAATGATTCAATATAGTGGAGTTTAGTGAAATAGAAAATCTGACTTTTTAAGAAGATTTCAACATCTAACTTCAGTGTTGAGAAAAAGATCAGTGCGAGTGAACTTCATATAAACGGTTTTCACCAGGAAATAGAGGAAGAACGCGTCCCTGAAAATGAAGAAATAGTCCAGATGTTTTTCAGCTTGAAGGAGAAGTGAAAGGAAAAAGAGATTTATGAATTCAGAGAGGGAGGGGTCTCATTTCTCATTTCCTTCTGTTCAAGAGCTTCAGAATGGGATTCCTGAAACACAGAGAAGCAGCTCCACCATTGATCTTCTTCTGAAGTTTCTCCTCCAGTTTCTACAAAGGTCAAAGGTCAGAGGATTTTCTCCTGAACATTTACTGTCTTCACCTGTGTTTGCTTCTCTATGCAAATATTCTGTAAATAAAAAATCAATCAAACAACTCAGTTTTAGTGCCTGAATTTGACCGTAAGTTCTTTAAAGACCTTTACAATCATCTGACATCTTTTCTATTTGGAACTATTTGATTTTTCTCCTCAAAAGTTCATATTTTGACTGTTTTATTCAACATTCTGATCATCATATCCTGTAGATAAATGAATTCCATCTTCTGTGTTCCTCTGTAGTTTTTAGTTTCCAGACAGGAACAGATGAAAAAAACATCAAAAAAGCTCAAATATGAACAGTTTAACTTTAAAATGAACATGGGTCTAAAAATGAGACTAAAATACATTTAAAGTAAACATGCAGCTGGATCACTGTAAACAATTCATCAATATTAGGATTTGGTTCTAAGAAGTAAACAAACAAAAATAGATTTTGTTTATTTTAAAGTTCAGAACAACAAAATAATCAAATAAAATAGAAAGTTAAGATACTTGTTGATCTCAGGGAGACAACAGATTGACAGAAATGTTTCCAGATTTGATGACATGATGTTTGTGTGTGTGCGCAGATGCAAAGAGCTGCTCTGCTGTCAGTCCTGGTCCTGGTTCCTCAGCTGGTCGGCGGTCTTCCTGGGGTTCCTCCTGTGGACTGCAGTGATATCTACCAGCAGGATAACAGCAGACCCAGTGGAATTTACACCGTCTATCCTGTAGGAGACACATATGGTGTCCAGGTACGCTCTCTCACTTCCACATCCTTGCTCGTCCATCGTGGTCGGACATGTGACCACAGGAGGAAACCCAAAAACTGCTGGCAGATCTGGTCTGTGTCAGCTGTTAAACTATTTGTATTCATCTGTCCATTTCTGATCAAAGGAAACGCTGTTTGTTAGTCTGGATCAATGACAGAAATATCTTCTGTTCTGGTGTCTCTCCAGGTGTTCTGTGACATGGATTCCCTCGGAGGACAGTGGATGGTGAGGACTTGAACTGCTCTCTTTCAGCCGTTGATGAATCTTTCACTTCTGTCCTGTTCCTTCAGGTCTTCCAGAGGAGGACGGACGGTTCTTTGAACTTCTACAGACCCTGGGATTATTACAGAACCGGTTTTGGTTCTGCTGATGGAGAGATCTGGCTCGGTATGTTGGGAGTTCCAACCAAAGCGTTGATGCTAACCATCAACAAGTTGAAGAATCTTGAAGGATCAAAGTGGATCCAGAAAGATCCAGGAGATTAGTTTCTCCGTGTGTTTTCAGGTCTGGAGAATCTCTTCCAGCTCTGTTTGAGGAGGAAATACGAGCTGCTGGTGGACATGGAAGACGTTGAAGGAAACAAGGCGTACGCTCGCTACTCCTCCTTCTCTGTTGGTCCAGAGGTTGAAGGATACAAACTGGAGGTGACGGGATTCACTGATGGAGGAGCAGGTAGGTCTCTGCTCAGAGCTAGTAGAATGCTAATGTTTAAAACTGTAACCATTGATTGATTTTGTCAAAATTATATAAGTTAGAAATGAGCTCAAGATAACATTAATAACAATAAACTAAAATGATCTGGAGGGCCGGATAGAATGACCCGGAGGGCCGGATCCGGCCCCCGGGCCTTGACTTTAACACGTGTCCTAAAGAAGTTCAAAGATTTTACTGGAGAAAAATATTATGTAATTTCAACATAGATCAATAGTTCAAGCAAGAAGGTTGAAACCAAATAAGAAACGTGTGTTTGACCCTGCAGGAGACTCTCTGAGTTACATCAATGGAATGAAGTTCTCCACCCTGGACAAAGACCAGGACACCATCTCCAGGAACTGTGCAAGAATATCTTTAGGGGCGTTCTGGTATAAGGACTGTACCTACGCAAACCCCAACGGCGTTTATCGCTGGGGGAAATACTCAGAGCTCCAGGCGGTCGGGGTGGAGTGGGAAAACTGGAAGGGTAATAACTATTCTCTGAAGAGGATCAGCATGAAGATCCGGCCGCTGAAATAATTCTATGGCTGCTGGTATTTGCATGTATTTATGTGCATCCAGGAAAAAGAAATAAAAACTGTCACAAGCTAATGTTTGAACGGAAACAACTGTGAATGTGAGTTTGATGGAAGTTTAAAGTTCTGCAATCATTAAAGGAGAAGAGAAGATGTTCCCACTGGGTTTTTAGTTCTACATTTTGTTCCACCATATTGCAAGTGTTAGGAGAAAAACATCTGACCTGAACACACAGAGGCCGATTTCTCAATCCAGCAAAACTCTCCACAATATGGTGTCATGTAACTCAAATCAGCTGATGGTGTCCCGGTATTTATTCATTTGAACATTTTGATAGAATTGTTCTGTGAAGAAGACCAGGAACAAGGAGGTGCTGGACCTGTTGTTTGGACTACTTCTTTTTTCCTCCAATTAAAGAACCATCTGAATCAAGATGTCAACCAGCAACTAAAACTGGCTGAAGAAATGGCCGAGATGAAAATCTCTACATTTGATGTCACAAGATCTCAGTGAGATGGTGAAGCATCAGAAGATCCGAGTTCCAGGACCTGAAAGCTCTACTCAAACAGAAAGACCAAAGGATTGAGGTCCTGGAGAAAAGACTGGATGATCTGGAACAATCCTCCAGAGCGGACGACTCGTGATCACTAGTCTGGAGACCAGACATCCAAGTCATGCAGACCAGCAAGCTGAGGACGCTCCAGCAGAAGAGCTTCACACCCTGGAGCAACAAGTCATACGATTCCCTGCTAACAAAAATATCAACCTGGAGAGTCAACAAATGTCAGCATGTCACCCTGTCCCACACAAGAAGCCCAAAATCCTCATCAGATTCACCAACAGGAAGCTCCAAGTGGAGATCTTGAAGAGTTTCTTTAAATGAAGACTTCACAAAGAAAATGCAGAAATAGTTTGGAAGAGATTCAAGCAACTTGGAGCAGAAATGGAAAAGTGTTGATGAGGCTGAACGGACCATCGGATCAAGATGAAGGGATTCAAGTGGAAGAGACTCGGATCAATGTGAAGAAGAACAATGCTCTGTATGTTCACCTCACGTATGTTCACCTCACGTATGTTCTCCTCACGTATGTTCACCTCATGTATGTTCACCTCACGTATGTTCACCTCACGTATGTTCACCTCACGTATGTTCACCTCATGTATGTTCACCTCATGTATGTTCACCTCATGTATGTTCACCTCATGTATGTTCACCTCACGTATGTTCACCTCACGTATGTTCACCTCATGTATGTTCACCTCACGTATGTTCACCTCATGTATGTTGTGATGGAAATTATACGTTTAGGTATACATTTCATCTTTACAATTAAATGTGTCTAACCTTTGTGCACAGCCATGAGGCCACAGACTTTGCTTTCTTATTGTCAGGACGCCTTGATCACAGTGTATAAACATTTTGACTTCATTAGAACATCTTGTCCATATTAGATATGGCGCTTACGTTACTATCCTAAGTTTCTGATTAAAGTTGTTTGTATGGCTCTATAAAAATACGAATGTCCTTCATCACAGGCAGGGCTCTGCAGACCTCTCCTCCATGCTTGCAAGACGTGTACTTTTCTCTGCTCTGTTTTAATAAACATTCTTAAAACCGTTTGACGACATTTCTTTATTCCATCGGATTCAACTATTTTTCCACCACAATCTTGGCGTCACGAACAGGATTCCTCGTGTGTTCGTCGGAGGATCGGACCAGAGGGATTAGCTGTCCTGAATCACAAAGATTCAGCCTCATCTCACCAAATCCAAAAGAGTGACGAGGACTGTGGTCCATGATCTCGATCGACCGCGACGGAATCATCGGACTTCGGTGGACAAATGGATCCGGTGAGGAAGATTCTATTCTAAAATATTTCCTTGGTAATAATTTTATTGCATAGGTTGATTTGGAACATTAATAACCACTGGCTTTTGCCCCTGAAATAAGTCAAGCGTTTTAGAGAAAAAAAAAAAAAAAAAAAAAAAAAAAGATGCCATTTGCATACCCATCATAAGAGAGTCCTGTGCGCGTAATCTGATCAATTATCGCAATACCAGGTATCAGTAAATCATAAGTGAGTCCCGTGAATATAACTTGATCCGTTATATGAGACCGGGTAGCATGAACCTGTGACCCACGTCGTGGGAAATCAGGGAATTAGATACGAAGTAAAAATTTCATAAGTGAGTCCCGTGAAGTATAGCTTGATCCGTTTTACAAGACCGGGTAGCAGAACTCTGTGACCCACGTCGTGGGAAATCAGAGAATTAGATAAACGGTGCACCAGAAGCTTCTGGAAGACCGACGAATTACTGTGACCCAACAATCGAGACCAGGCAGGCCCCGCGATATACATATATCGGAGGATAGGCATATGTGCATATATATATAGGCGCATGTCACTTACATGCGTATACATATATATAATTAAAGTCCTGTGAGATTAGTTCGGGAAGACCAGAATATGGGTAATGCAAATGAGAAACAGAGCGGAGGTTCAGACTCAAGTCTGGTCACGTCCATGAAAGTGCGGCATGGTGTTAAATGTTGTGAATTTATGGATTACTGGTGTCAGAAACATGGGTTCCCCGAAGGAAGTTCTTTGAGTTAAAGCTAACTAGAGAAACTCAGAAAAAGCCTAAATGAAGATAAGACAAAAAATGATGTATGAGCAAAAAAAAAAAAAAGAGCAAAGGAGGTTAAGCTCATGGATGAAATGAATGAGTGTTTGAAAGTTTGGGAAACGGAGTGTGAGAGATGGAAAAGCCTGCAAGACTGTGACTACCCTGAAAAAAAAAATAACAGAAAAGTAACTGATAAAACCGTCACAAATATAGAAACTCTCTCAGCACCCTTTTGTTCTCTTCTACACAGAATCTCTGGAGTGCTGCAGTCGGATCGAGTCTGGACTCTGCCCCTCCTCCACGCCGGCCACTGCTAGCTCAACCGGGTCAGCCAGAAACACCCAGCGATGATGCAGACCAGAACGCAACAGCAGCAGCCATGCAACCTGAGATGAACCAGCAGCGACAGCAGCAGCAGCTGCCCCACCCCGTGAAAGTGGGGAAGTTAGGCTCCAGCCTTCAGCTCCCTGGAAGTGGTGTTATCAGCTCCTGCCTCACAACACCAGCTTTGGAAAGGCAAAACAGGAGAGCAGCAGCAGGAGGAAGGCCTGACAGTGCTAACAGCTCCCATGGTTCAAGTTTCCGGCCCAATTCCAGCGACTGCGCCTGCGCTGCTGATGACGTCGTAGCTGCATCCAAGCACCTGCCCAAACCAGAAAAAGGTGGGAAGATCTGGGCGTGAACCCTGGAGGACTTTGTCAGAGACTATGTGCCCAGTTCTGGAGAACTGGCTAGAGTCATGCTGCATCCTGAGACAATCTCAGTTTTCCACTCTGAGGAGACACTTCGAGGCCCGGCACCAGCCTGCAATCATGACTGGCATGAACCTGCCAACCAGAACGCAGCGAACGCAGCCTACAGACGATGGAAAGATGGACTGACAGCGGCTGTTTGTGCCCACTTCCCTGTCCAGTGCGACTACAAAAGGTCAGTGCCTGCATGCAACGTGAGGAGGAAGATGTGGACGAGTTCCTTGACCGGCTGCAAACCACTTATGACGACCACAGTGGATTGGTCAAGCCTGATGGCTTCCCTCAGGGGGACATGACACCTTATGAGACCCTCCTCAAACAGGACTTTCTCAACAACCTCCAGAGGCCCCTCAGTGACATCGCGAAAAACCCTCATGTTGGTGGTGAGGACAGCACTGTCCACCTGGCCCAGGTGATCACCCACGCCAAGCTTGAGCAGCACCGCCAGCGGAGAAAGGAGGCAAGAAAAAAAAAAAAAAAAAAAAAAAAGACAAAAGAGCGACGCCCAGCATCATGCCCAGCTGCACCTCCTCCAACATGCGTCACTCCCACAAGCCCCTGCAAATGCTCCTCCTCCTGCCAGGCCGCTATACCAGCCTTACCCCCACCTCACCCCCCTGCTGACTATGCTGCAATGAACGCATGCTTCCATTGTGGAGCCCATGGACATTGGTCAAAGAACTGTCCACTGAAAGCCCAGAACCACCGTGGGCGTGGACGTCAGAACCAACAGGACCTCCTCGTGGGCGTCAACGCGGAAACTCCCAGGGTTCCTCCCACCATCAAGAAGCAGACTGAGGAGAGGGAGGGGTTAGAGGTCTGGATTCGGTGCCGGCTGTGGCCTCCCTGCTCAGATAAGAACACACACACACTTACACATTTACACATTTACACCTCCCCACAGATGATGACACTCTGTGTCTCCCTATGACAACAGTAACTATCTCAGACAGACCTTTGAGTTTATTGAGAACATTTCTCGGTACCCCTCACATGTACCAATCCTGAACAGCTCTGTTCTCACACACTTTTCTTCTTCCCTCTTGCTGATTCTTTAGTCTGATGAGTCATGAATTATTATTGAAGTTAGGCCTTCCACTCCTCTCCTGATGGAATGACTGTTGAACCACAGCGTGAATGTGTTTACACTATGGTTAATCAACCTCGCCTCCCAGATATCCAGAGCTCTTAGCAATGGCAGATCTGCTATGAACAACAGAATGAGCTTGTAGCCTTAGCTAAAGACAGTTACTTTCCCAGCTCAGCTGATGCTACCAGAAAATGTTCATTGTACTGCCTAGTTTTTTCAGGGGACCCAGACCCAGTACATAAAAGTGTGTTTTTGAAAAGTGTGAATGATTGTTTGTCTGTGTGCAGTCTTTTCTGGACTGCGACGCGCTGTGCGATGTTTGTTTCTGTTTTATTATTTTTTAGATTCCAGGAAGTAACCCTCACATTTCCTTGTCCAAAGGCCCCACTGATAAATGGAAAGATTTGGGTTCCTGGACTGGAGCGTGCAACCATGCTCTAGATTGGCAGCTTGATTTTTTTTCTCACTTCAGACCCGACGAGCTCAGTACCCCTTGAAGCCTGAAGTGATTGCAGGCATCACCCCAGTTTTGAACTCATTTTTGGAAGCAGGTATAGTCATCCCTTGTGATGATTCTCCTGCTAACCCCCCGATTTTGCCTGTTAATAAGTATCGCCTTCCTCCAGTCTCTGAGGAATGGCGCTTTGTCCAAGATCTGACCTCTGTCAATGCAGCTGTACACGCACGTGCTCCATCTGTCCCAAATCCCTACACCCTTTTGTCTAATGTACCACCTAACTCTTGGTGGTTCTCTGTCCTTAATCTTTCTGATGCCTTTTTTTCTGTTCCTGCTCACCCAGACTCTCAGTTCTGGTTTGCATTTCAGTTTAATGGGTGAGGGTACACCTTCACCCACATGCCACAGAGCTACTGTCAATCACCTACAGTTCACAACAGAGCTCTCGCCGACTCTCTCTCCACTTTCTGCCCTACACCAGGTTCTGCCCTTCTGCACAGCTCGAAGCCACAAAGTCAGCAGACAAAAATTGCGGTTTGCCAGAGAAGAAGTCACGTTCCTTGGACATGTTGTCAGTGCAGAAGGTAAAAGCCTTTCCTCCAAACATCTCACTGCAATCCAACAGGCGCCGAGACCGGAGACTGTTAAGCAACTCCTGTCTTTCGTTGAGTTGTGCTCCTACTGTAGAATTTTTGTTCCAAACTTTTCAGAATTAACCAAGCCCCGAGGTGAGTTAACCAAATCCAGACCAGTGAGACTTGCTCTCCAATCTCCTCCCACTTCAGGCCTGGTGGATCCATGCAGGCCATTCACATAGACTGTGAAGGAGAGAGGGGCTGCATGACCTCTGACCTCCTCCAGGATCATGGTGGAACTCTCAGACCAGACACTTATTTCTCCTGTAAGCTTGATCCTGTTGCTGCTGGACTTCCTCGTTGCCTGCGTGCCATTGCTGGGGCGGAGAAGACCCTCGCAGCTTCCAGAGATCTTGTAGGTTACTCACTTCTGACACTTCTGGTCCCCATGAGGTCCACCTCATCCCGGCGGAGCGCAGGTCATCGGACTTTTCCCTTCCCAGTTTCCTCAGGTATCAAACTTGTTTGCTGGAGCTGCTGAATTTCACTGTTAAAAGGTTTTCGGTCCTAAATCCAGCCCAGCCGCTGTGCTGCTCACACCTGACGAGGGTCTCCCTCATGACTGTGCTGCTGAACTCTGACTGACTGCACGCCCGGACCTGACAGGACTGACCAACCGCTCCAGAACCAGACTTTGTGTTTTTGTTTTGTGGCTCTGTCTCTGAATGTTACTGCGCGGGTTATTCCATCTGCATGGCTCATGGGACTGCAGAGTCCGCGCCTCTGTCCTCCCATGAGCCTGCTTGGGCACTTTACATTTGTTTTTATTCGAGCGTGCTGAAAGTTACACATTGAATTTGGATTTTTAGCAACTGGCATTTTCGATTAGAAATAAACTAATAATTAAAAACTATCTCTGGCAGTTGAACATTCACTTGAGCTCCAAAACAGAACTTAAAAGAGGAAAAGTTGCAGAAGCTCAGAGAAAATGTTTTGTTAAGCTTATCTCTGTTAGGAAAACACAGGCTGAAGGCCCTCAAGAGTCTGCAAGCAGAGCAGCTGCAGGCAAAGATGGAGGTCACAAATGGAGAGCTGTGATCAAACTTGTTTTCATTTTTAATGTGAATTATTACAACTGTTTTTTTCCCAAGGTTCTCATGTTGTTCTTTTCACAGTTTAGAAGGATTCTGAAATGTCATCATCATCTCCATGTCTCTGTGGCCTGTTTTGATACAGTGAAACCAGAGATGTGGAAGTAACCTGCCTTTCCTCCCTGGATGGAGAGCATGATCAACTGAGAAACTGAGAAACACCATAGGAATTTTTTTTTTTTTTTTGTTGTATATGTATTTAGTGATTACTGTTGACTCTTTTGCAGAATTTCCAGAAGCCTGACCAGCAACGGCTGACCCTAACCCTAATCCTAATCCAAACGTTCTCTTTCCGACCCAAATGTCTAATCAATCCTTTTTTTCCTCACTACAGTTTTCCGGGTCAACTCGGACAACAGGTCTTATTGTACGGTTATTTATTGAATTGATCTAACTTTAGAGCATCAATTGGCAAAAATCTGTGCACAGAACAAATTTAAATGGGTTTAAGCGCTTCTTACTTCTCTCATTACTGTAAAATGTGTTGTGTATGCTAACACTCAGTTCACTCCCAACGAGCTTCTACTAGAATAATAGTTCCCAGGACCTGCACAACCTCTGAGGATGGATGTAGACCCCATCAGGTGAGTATGAGGCTAATCTTAATGAAATGGAGGCTTTGTGTTAGCTTTTGTGTCACAGGTGAGAGGCCGGGCTCCAGACTCTGACAGGCGGTGAAACCACGGGCATTGGATGAGCCTCTTCCAGGTCCTCCTCACCATGCAGACCGCAGTTGAGATCGCTGGGCGAGATGTTTCGTGCATCGTGCTGCCAGAGGGTCCCACCCCCAGACCGACACCGAGCCCCAGACCTGCAGCTCCTGAACAGCGGACTGGCCTGTCCGGCTGCATCGCCCCGGGGAGAAACAGTGTGGAGTGAAATAGCGTCCCACTGCAACAGTAGCGTGCCAAGCTCCAACCCTTCAGCCTCACTTGATGAATCCCCGCCCTGGCATCCATTCAGAGAGTTTGGCTGGCCCTGAGAGGCCCCCTGCCTCCTCTTCTTCTATCCATCATCATTGTGTTCCCCATTCTCTGGATACTCGAATCCCCTTCGTCTCCGTCCCCTGCTGCCCCCTCATCGACCAACTCAACTCCCCTTTCCCCTTCTCTGAATGACGCCTCCCTGCCCCTCCGTCCAGGCCTCCAATCGAGCCCCCACATCAGCCGCTGATTCTTCTCCCCCGTCTTGCGTCCACAAAGGTGTTGGTGCAGAGGATTGCAATCTCGTTCAACACCTCCACCTTCCCCCTGCCTGTGCAACCCCAAGAATTGCGTCCTGGAATAACACTTCCTGTTTCCACATGACTGTTCGTTTATAGGTCCGGCGCCACAAAAGACCCCTTCCCTTCCTTCTCCATCTGTAGCAATATTAACACTGTGTCTGATGTAACTGCTTTGTTTGGTGTTTTGATTGTTGGTCCACATTTTACTTCACAGCATGCCGTTATTGTTCGTAACAGGGAGCCGACAGTTGATGATTGCTTCGAGGTGATGTCAGGTATTTCAGGTTCTACTAATAACTGGCTTCTCTTGGCAGTTCGGTTGGCAGTTCAGCGGACTCTGGTTGTGTTGTTTGCTTGGATCCCTGGCCACTTTTGAGGATTGCTCCTCCCCTACCCACCCTGAGTTTCTACTGCATGTCCCGTTTGTTGTCTCCCGTTAGCTTCTGGGACGAGGTCCCCTCCCCTCTTTGACGTTGATGTTGCTGTAGGTGTGTTTTCTTGTTTTGCTAATAGTTCTGCAGGTCACATCCTGGTTGGTTCCCTCAACTCCTCCTGCCTGCCACAGTTGCATTTGTGTCTCCCATGGATCGCCCCGATGCTCGTCCTGCTCGCCTTAGGTGCTCTGTTGATGGTTCTTCCTCAGGTCCTACTTATATTGATGCGATTGCCGTTTCCAAAGGTGTTCCAGAGGTGTTCCAGAGGTGTTCCAGATGAGTGCAAGCTTGTCGATCAAGTCGCTGCAGGGTTTGAGTCTGCCCTTTGGTGGTGGTGCGCTATTATCTAAACTGTTGACCACATTAATTACGTTAATTCTCCGACGGGTCAGCTGATCAGAGCTGTTGATGGCCTGCGCACACTTAGTTCTAAGTTGGAGGAACATTTAGGTGTTAATACATCTGTATGGGATTTTTAGGAGTCCATTTTTGGGAAATATCAGGCCCTTGTTGCTTTAGTTCTTATGTCCTTAGCTGTGTTTTCCTCTCTTGTCGTCCTCTGTGGGTGTTGTTACATTCCCTACATTCGTGCTCTTCTGATTTATATTTTTAACATATTTTTAACAAGGCTTTCAGCAGGTGCGTTTCCCAACTCGTTTACAGTCCCCTAACTGCAGTGATGCGTCCCGCCTCGTTGTCTGATTTTGAGCTGGATTCTGATCCGGACCATTTCTCCTCATCTGGTGATTATGATAATGGTGATACAGTTGTTAATTATTGTCATTATTATTTTTTTTAATTAATATTAATTAATTAATTGGGCTTCATTAGTTTTATTGATCGATTGATTCGTTAGGCCTCATTGATTTGACTAGTTTAGGGACGGACTTGTTGAATTTAGTTAAGTTGGTTGGTCTTTGGTTGAATTTTTAGAGTTAATTGGTTTGATTGGATTTTGATTGATTTTTTTTTGGTTGATTTTTTTAATCATGGTTCTGCTTTGAAATGAGGTCCCAGTGTTTTGCATTGCTTTTACCGGCTTGTGTTTCATAGAGTTTGATTTTGTGTTTTTCTAATCGTAATTTTCGCCTTTGTGTTGTTCCTGTTAGGAACAAAGGGGTGGAGTGTGATGGAAAATATACGTTTACGTATACATTTCATCTTTACAATTAAATGTGTCTAACCTTTGTGCACAGCCATGAGGCCACAAGCTTTATTTTCTTATTGTCAGGACGCCTTGATCACAGTGTATAAACATTTTGACTTCATTAGAACATCTTGTCCATATTAGATATGGCGCTTACCTTCCTATCCTAAGTTTCTGATTAAAGTTGTTTGTATGGCTCTATAAAATACGAATGTCCTTCATCACAGGCAGGGCTCTGCAGACCTCTCCTCCATGCTTGCAAGACGTGTACTTTTCTCTGCTCTGTTTTAATAAACATTCTTAAAACCGTTTGACAACATTTCTTTATTCCATCGGATCCAACTATTTTTCCACCACAATGTTCACCTCATGTATGTTCACCTCATGTATGATCACCTCATGTGTGTTCACCTCACGTATGTTCACCTCACGTATGTTCATCTCATGTATGTTCACCTCACGTATGTTCACCTCATGTATGTTCACCTCATGTATGTTCACCTCATGTATGTTCACCTCATGTATGTTCACCTCATGTATGTTCACCTCATGTATGTTCACCTCATGTATGTTCACCTCATGTGTGTTCACCTCATGTGTGTTCACCTCACGTATGTTCACCTCACGTATGTTCACCTCACGTATGTTCACCTCACGTATGTTCACCTCATGTATGTTCACCTCATGTATGTTCACCTCACGTATGTTCACCTCACGTATGTTCACCTCATGTATGTTCACCTCACGTATGTTCACCTCACGTATGTTCACCTCACGTATGTTCACCTCACGTATGTTCACCTCATGTATGTTCTCCTCACGTATGTTCACCTCACGTATGTTCACCTCATGTATGTTCACCTCACGTATGTTCACCTCATGTATGTTCACCTCACGTATGTTCACCTCATGTATGTTCACCTCATGTATGTTCACCTCATGTATGTTCACCTCACGTATGTTCACCTCATGTATGTTCACCTCATGTATGTTCACCTCATGTATGTTCACCTCACGTATGTTCTCCTCACGTATGTTCACCTCACGTATGTTCACCTCATGTATGTTCACCTCACGTATGTTCTCCTCACGTATGTTCACCTCACGTATGTTCTCCTCACGTATGTTCACCTCACGTATGTTCACCTCACGTATGTTCACCTCATGTATGTTCACCTCATGTATGTTCACCTCACGTATGTTCTCCTCACGTATGTTCACCTCATGTATGTTCACCTCACGTATGTTCACCTCACGTATGTTCACCTCACGTATGTTCACCTCACGTATGTTCACCTCACGTATGTTCATCTCATGTATGTTCACCTCACGTATGTTCACCTCACGTATGTTCATCTCATGTATGTTCACCTCATGTATGTTCACCTCACGTATGTTCACCTCACGTATGTTCACCTCATGTATGTTCACCTCACGTATGTTCACCTCACGTATGTTCACCTCACGTATGTTCACCTCACGTATGTTCACCTCATGTATGTTCACCTCACGTATGTTCACCTCATGTATGTTCACCTCACGTATGTTCTCCTCACGTATGTTCACCTCATGTATGTTCACCTCACGTATGTTCTCCTCACGTATGTTCACCTCACGTATGTTCACCTCATGTATGTTCACCTCACGTATGTTCACCTCATGTATGTATGTATGTTCACCTCACGTATGTTCTCCTCACGTATGTTCACCTCATGTATGTTCACCTCACGTATGTTCACCTCATGTATGTTCACCTCACGTATGTTCTCCTCACGTATGTTCACCTCATGTATGTTCACCTCACGTATGTTCTCCTCACGTATGTTCACCTCACGTATGTTCACCTCACGTATGTTCACCTCACGTATGTTCTCCTCATGTATGTTCTCCTCACGTATGTTCACCTCACGTATGTTCACCTCACGTATGTTCTCCTCACGTATGTTCACCTCACGTATGTTCACCTCACGTATGTTCACCTCATGTATGTTCACCTCATGTTGTTCTCATGTATGTTCACCTCATGTATGTTCACCTCACGTATGTTCACCTCACGTATGTTCACCTCACGTATGTTCACCTCACGTATGTTCACCTCATGTATGTATGTATGTTCACCTCATGTATGTTCACCTCACGTATGTTCACCTCACGTATGTTCTCCTCACGTGTGTTCTCCTCATGTATGTTCTCCTCATGTATGTTCACCTCATGTATGTTCACCTCACGTATGTTCACCTCACGTATGTTCACCTCACGTATGTTCTCCTCACGTGTGTTCTCCTCATGTATGTTTTCCTCACGTATGTTCACCTCACGTATGTTCTCCTCACGTATGTTCACCTCATGTATGTTCACCTCATGTATGTTCACCTCACGTATGTTCACCTCACGTATGTTCTCCTCACGTGTGTTCTCCTCATGTATGTTCTCCTCACGTATGTTCACCTCACGTATGTTCTCCTCACGTGTGTTCTCCTCATGTATGTTCACCTCACGTATGTTCACCTCACGTATGTTCACCTCATGTATGTTCACCTCATGTATGTTCACCTCACGTATGTTCACCTCACGTATGTTCACCTCACGTATGTTCACCTCACGTATGTTCACCTCACGTATGTTCACCTCACGTATGTTCACCTCACGTATGTTCTCCTCATGTATGTTCACCTCATGTATGTTCACCTCACGTATGTTCACCTCATGTATGTTCACCTCATGTATGTTCACCTCACGTATGTTCTCCTCACGTATGTTCACCTCATGTATGTTCACCTCATGTATGTTCACCTCACGTATGTTCTCCTCACGTATGTTCACCTCATGTATGTTCACCTCATGTATGTTCACCTCACGTATGTTCACCTCATGTATGTTCACCTCACGTATGTTCACCTCACGTATGTTCTCCTCATGTATGTTCACCTCATGTATGTTCACCTCACGTGTGTTCACCTCACGTATGTTCACCTCATGTATGTTCACCTCACGTATGTTCACCTCATGTATGTTCACCTCATGTATGTTCACCTCACGTATGTTCTCCTCACGTATGTTCACCTCACGTATGTTTACCTCATGTATTTTCACCTCACGTGTGTTCACGTCACGTATGTTCTCCTCACGTATGTTCAAACATGGAGTCTGGGTTAGAGACATTGTGATTGGACTTAAGAAACAGAGAGATAATGGGTGTTTTATGTGTTCTATGACTTCTGAACATGTTATTGTTGAAATGAGTGATTTATCTGAAACTCAAACTTGATCAGGTTTTAGTTCTATAGAAAGTTTGATTTTGAAACTGATTTGGATCCAGAGATTCACGTTTTTAATCATTTGCATTGATTACACAGATCAATGACAGTATAGTATTAGACGAGACATTTTCATTGATTCATTTCAACTGCGGAAGCTTATCTTAAAACTTCACTAAAATCAATGATTGATCACATTCAAGAGTAAATTGAAGCTAATTGCTCTATCAGAGACATGGATCAACCAGGAGAAGCTGCTGAGTTAAATATTGATGGTTCTGATCCGAATGTCAGCAACAGAGTCAATAGAATTGGAGGGGGCGTGGCTTTATATGTGGATAGTTTCTTAAAATGTAGACATGTGGACAGATTGACTTCAGTAATCGATGATTTACTGGAGAGTGTTGCAGTGGAAATAGAAAAGAATAGAAATATTCTTCTTCTGTGTGTTTATAGAAATAGAAATGTTTAAAGACAACCTAGAAGATCCACTGAATGGGCTGAAGGAAAAGAAACCTCTCATCATTTGTGGTGACCTCATTATAGATCTCCTAAAAATAAATACAAATAAACAATCTACAGATTTTCTGGATGCATTATACAGTCGAGGGTTGTCCCCATTATTCACCAAACCAAGTAGAATTACTACAACTGCTGCAACCTTCACTGATAGTATAAATGTTCTGGAGAACAGTTCAAAGAGTGGTCTAGTAATGACCCACATCAGTGACCATCTACCTGGATTTGCAGCTTTTAATGATCAAACGCCACCAAAGAAACTGGGTCAGACTAACAGATCTAGAAGAATCAGGACTGAAGCCGTTTAGAAACAAGACTGGAACGGGTTCATGCTGATGATGTCGATTCTGGATCACTTCTCCGTCTCTGTTTGACTCCATATGATGAACATTGTCCAAAAGTTTTCCGTCGGGTCAAACATAATCCTCAGAATTAACCCTGGATGACGAGTGGTTTACAGAAGGAGAGAATAAACTATATGAATGTTTGAAATGCAGATCAGAGGCTTCTGGAAAAAGATACAAAATGTATAAAAACCAAAAGAAAACCACAAAGGATTATTATGATGGGATATTAGGGGAAAATAAACACGATAGCAAAGCCACATGGAACATTCTCAACAGGGTGATGGGAAATAAGACAGGATCAGTAAACTCTCCAAATTATTTCATAAAAGATAACAGAGAAATAAATTAAATGATATGGTGGTCTATGAATTGAATTCCTTTTTTGTAAATATTGGATCTAATTTAGCAAATGAAATGATAAAAAAACAGAAAGATGTGAATGATAATTATAAAGTGGAGAAGAAGGTGATGCGGTCAGTGGGACATGAACGGGGAGGTGTCCAGGAGACATCTGGACCAGATACCCGATCCACCTCAACTGGTTCCTCTGGATGTGGAGGAGAAGCGGCTCTACTCCGAGTTTCTCCTCCTATCTCTAAAGGAGCGTCCAGACACCCTCCAGAGGAAATTCATTTCAGCCGCTTGTAGTCGGGATCTGGTTCTTTGGGTCATGACCCAGAACTCATGACCATAGGTGAGAACTGGAACGAAGATCAACTGCAAACCGCTCCAATACATGCTGGAGGTCCAACAGAACAACATCATCTGCAAAGAGCAGAGATGAAATCCTGTGGTCCCCAAACCAGATCCCCTCCGGCCCCTGGCTACATCTAGAAATTCTGTCCATAAAGACTATGACCAGAACCGGTGATATAATGTTTATACGAGATCTAGAAAAAAGAAGAAACTGGGGATGTTGTGAAGCTGGTGTGTTTGTGTCAGCCTGAATCCTGATGAAGCGCTCTCAACCGTCTGTCACCTGGTGAGACGTGCACCTCGTGTCCTGTAGTGTGTCGTCTGTTGTTGTCATGGTGATGTCAGATCACCGTTGTGTGTTTTTAACATGACCAGTTTCCCTCACCAACAAGCTGCAGTGAGACCTGTGAGGAAGCAATGCCTGACTTCTGATGTGGATGAAGATGTTATCAAGATTTCAAGCCAAACTCCTGAGATTTTACCAGCTTCATGGGATTGTATGGTTGAAGATGACCAACAAACTAAAGTTTTAGCTTCACTGAAAACAAAAAAAGGAAAACTATGTTTACAGCATCCCGGAGAAATGAAAAGATCAGAACAATGAAATGAAGACGCAAGGAGAGCAGCAGAGGAAAGTGCGGAGAACGAAATGAACTTCAAAGTGGAAACTTGCAGAATCGATGATGATAAATCCTTTTTTAGCCCCGACGTTTGTTTGTTGAATCATCACAGTCATCTTCTACTTATTCACCACGTGTCAGTGGTCATGTATCAATGATGATTGTGTTTCTGGATCTCTTGTGTAAAAGAAGAAGTGACTTTTCATTTTGAGAAACCACCAATGGAAGTGAACCTCCCATACAGAACAGGAAGAATAAACTCTTCCTAAAGATGAAGAAAGTATTGCTAAATAGAGCAGATGTTTTTCAGCAGGAAGGAGTGACAGGAAATGAAATCAGAGAAGGTGTGGTCTTCATCCAGACTCTAATATTTAGAATTCTTCTGTTCAAGAGCTTCAGAATGTGATTCCTGAAACTCCAAGAAGCTCCAGGATTGATCTTCTTCTGAAGTTTCTCCTCCAGTTTCTACAAAGATCTGAGACTTTGAAGGAGGAGCTAAAAATTCAAAGGTCAGAGGATTTTCTCCTGAATTTACTCTCATCACTTGTTTTTGCTTCTTTTTACCCATAATCTGTATTATCTACATTTATAAGGTTAGTAAAAGGATTTTTTTGTAAATTTTGCTCTTTTGTGCATCATTTTTCTGTACTATCATACAGATTTTTACTGTTTTATTGAACGTTTTTATCATCTGATTCCTTTCTCTGTGTTCCTCTGTAGTTTTGAGTTTACAGTCAAAAAAGAAACTGAAGTATAAATTAATACTGATTTAATAAAAAAAAAGAAAACTCCAGCTGTTGAATTATTGCAAACAATTCATGAATATTTTAATTTTTTACAGTAAGTAAACATAAACGGTTCAGCTTTGTTGGGTGTTTAGAAAATAATATTTGAGAGGTTAAATAAAATCATTTTAAAAACTGAAGTAAGTAAAGTAGACTCGACAGTTTCACTGGAAAATCAACAGATTTTAGGGCAAGTTACTGTCAGAACTTCAGGTCAATTTCAACATAGATATAGAAGTGTTTGTGTTTCTGGATTTCATGTTTCTGTGTGTGCGCAGATGCAAAGAGCTGCTCTGCTGTCAGTCCTGGTCCTGGTTCCTCAGCTGGTCGGCGGTCTTCCTGGGGTTCCTCCTGTGGACTGCAGTGATATCTACCAGCAGGATAACAGCAGACCCAGTGGAGTTTACACCGTCTATCCTGTAGGAGACACATATGGTGTCCAGGTACGATCTCACACTTCCACATGGTTGCTCGTCCATCGTGGTCGGACATGTGACCACAGGAGGAAACCCAAAAACTGCTGGCAGATCTGGTCTGTGTCAGCTGTTAAACTATTTGTATTCATCTGTCCATTTCTGATCAAAGGAAAAGCTGTTTGTTAGTCTGGATCAATGACAGAAATATCTTCTGTTCTGGTGTCTCTCCAGGTGTTCTGTGACATGGATTCCCTCGGAGGACAGTGGATGGTGAGGACTTGAACTGCTCTCTTTCAGCCGTTGATGAATCTTTCACTTCTGTCCTGTTCCTTCAGGTCTTCCAGAGGAGGACGGACGGTTCTTTGAACTTCTACAGACCCTGGGATTATTACAGAACCGGTTTTGGTTCTGCTGATGGAGAGATCTGGCTCGGTATGTTGGGAGTTCCAACCAAAGCGTTGATGCTAACCATCAACAAGTTGAAGAATCTTGAAGGATCAAAGTGGATCCAGAAAGATCCAGGAGATTAGTTTCTCCGTGTGTTTTCAGGTCTGGAGAATCTCTTCCAGCTCTGTTTGAGGAGGAAATACGAGCTGCTGGTGGACATGGAAGACTTTGAAGGAAACAAGGCGTACGCTCGCTACTCCTCCTTCTCTGTTGGTCCAGAGGTTGAAGGATACAAACTGGAGGTGACGGGATTCACTGATGGAGGAGCAGGTAGGTCTCTGCTCAGAAACATTTGGACAGAAGGATTAAAAACTGGGTTTTGAGGAACACAGAGAAGTAAACACGTCTAGAAACTGTTTAAAGGAACATTTGCAGCATCGAGATGAACGTTATTGTCTCAAAGTAACAGAAAGTTCAAACATTTATTTAAGAAGCTTTAAAACTAAATTCTAAATGTGTTTGTGATGTTTCTGCAGGAGACTCTCTGGGTTACCACAATGGAAGGAAGTTCTCCACCTTTGACAAAGACCAGGACGTTTCATCCCAGAACTGTGCTGAGTTATATTTAGGGGCATTCTGGTACAAACAGTGTCACTACACAAACCCTAACGGCGTTTATCGCTGGGGGAGTGATGCTGCCATTCGTGCGATTGGAGTGGAGTGGTACACCTGGAAGGGATATGACTATTCTCTGAAGAGAATCAGCTTCAAGATCCGTCCTGTGAAATAAATCTGCAGGAGAACCGTTCAACAGGTCCGTCTGTGTGGTTCCGAACATCAAAAGAATCGTTCAGAAGATGAAGAGAGATCAGATGATGATTGAGAGGGATTTAGGAGAAGCAAAGAAGAAAGTTCTCACTTTATGCTTTTTGTTCTAAAACAACCTTAATTTCCCTCTTGTAGTCACTCCACATCATGTCATTTGTAAAAAACTAATAAAGTTCTGATGTTTTCATGAGAAAACCAACAGTCTTGTAAAGATTTACCTCATTCCAAATAAATTAAAAACCAGAAAAAAAAATGTTATCACCTTGAATCAGAACGATGCAGCAGTTATGAAACATTTCTTCTTCTTCTTCTTTGTTCTTTTCCCTTCAGGATCTCCACAGTCAATTATCTTCCTCCATCTAAGTCTGTCTTCATCATCCTCTACTCTAACACCAGCCACCTTCATGTCTTCATTCTCTGCATCCAGAAACCTCCTCTTTGGTCTTCCTCTAGACCTCTTTCCTGCAGCTCTAGACTCAGCATCCTTCTACCAATATCTTCACTGTCTCTCCTCTGAGCATGTCCAAACCATCTCAGTCTGACTTTATCTCCAAAACCTCTAACATGTGCGGTCGCCGGAGACGGTCGAGGGGAGACGGTCGAGGGGAGACGGTCGAGGGGAGACGGTCGCTAAAGACATTGGTGAAGGCGGTTTGTTAAGGCGGTCTCTTAAGGCGGTCTCTTAAGGCGGTCACTGAAGCCAATCGCTGAAGGCGTTGGCAGAAGACCGTTGCTGAGTGCGGTGGCTGAAGACGGTCACTAGAGACAGTGTCTGAAGACGGTGGCTGAAGGTGGTAGGAGAAGGTAGTCGCTAAAGTCAATCGTTGAAAGGATTGGCTGAAGACGGACGCTGAAGACGGTCGCTGAAGGTGATGCCGGCAGAGCTATTAGGGTTGCTGTCTATGCTTCTGGTTCCTGGACAGCAGAGCCATTGTCGGCAAACACAGGTGGGGGCCCCACAGAAACTACAACAAACCCATTCCGGCCACATTTTCTGCCCACTTTGAAACCATATGGACCAACTTTTCCTTCCTGGCTGGGTCTGCTCCTCTGGGAGTTGGGGCTTTTCTCTGACCGTGAAGGATGGAGGTCTCAGAGCCAACAGCTGATCAGGAGTGTAAACAATGTGGGCATGGCTGCACTGGGTCATGAGAAGCCCCAACACCACAAGAAGGAGAAAGGTTTACAAACCTTTGATCATGTTGGATGGATACTTAGCTGGATAAACAAAAAGTGTCTAGAAACAAAACAAGAATGAAAGTAGATGTACGTAAGCACAAGACACTAAAGAAGTTAGAAAAGTTTGGCAAACAACAAGAGTTGCTGCTACTAGCTCCAGACTGAGGCAGCACCGTCTTAGAACCATGAAGTTTTGAATCGCCCTTAGTCCTGCCTGACCCCCCAGGAGCTGCAGCATCAGTTGAAGGTTGGGACCCACTGGGAGACCCAACCTTCATCTGATGTGACTAAATTACTCCTGGGGGTAAATTCAGGCACTCAAACCCCCCCACCACGGTAAGGTGTCAATTCAGGGAGGGGAAAAATGGTTTTTTACCCAATTGGGAGGGAAAACCGAAGAACTCGGAGAAAACCCAAAGGCCGCTCGGCCTCTTTAAATGGTAAATGGCGTTTACTTGTATAGTGCTTTTTACCTTCCTTCGAAGGCCCAAAGCGCTTCACAGTCACAGACCCATTCACACATTCATACACTGGTGGTGGTTCCACTGCAGAAACACTGGCGCCAACCTCCCACCAGAGGCAATTTGGGGTCCAGTGTCTTGCCCAAAGACACTTCGACACATGGGCGGGCAAGGAATCAAACCCACTATCTTCCGATCGTGAGATGACTGCCCTACCACTGCACCACAGCCGCCCTTTATCTTTAGAACTAATCATTTAGTGAGACTGATGAATTTGGGGCCAAATTGAGATTAATTTTTCGGGTAGTCGTCCTGCATCTAAACTATCAGGAACCAAAGAATGGTTCTTCTAACAGGTGGGGGGAACCGAAGCTCTCGGAGGAAACCCACGCAGACACGGGTCAGTCAGGCCGAAGCATCAACCAACTGACCAGCGCCGCCCCTTTTTTGAAGCCCATTTTGGGGACATACAGAAAATACATACATATCATAGTAAAAAATACATTTAAAAAAAGTTAAATGCCCCTAATTTAAATAAAACTTTATGCATAAAAATCACGTCTCACATTTTTCTCAGCTATTTTTACAATAAAAAACAAAAATTCAATAAAAACCCTCCTCCCCCCACCCCCGTTAACATACAGTCCTACTTCAGTAAACTAATACATTTTTAAATAGTACAATATCTAAATAAAACTTTCAAAAACAGAATCCTGCGTCTAAACTATCAGGAACCAAAGAATGGTTCTTCTAACAGGTGGGGGGAACCCACCTGATAAAAATCGTGTCTCACATTTTTCTCAGCTTGAAGTGTTTTACAATAAAAAAAATAAAAATACAGAAATTCAATAAAAACCCACCTCCTCCCACCCCCGTTAACATACAGTCCTACTTCAATAAACTAATACATTTTTAAATAGTACAATGTCTAAATAAAACTTTCATAAACCAAATCCAAATAAAGTTGAGGTCTAAAAGCACTTCTCATACTTTGTTTAGCTTGAAATGCTTTACAATCAAAGTCAAAAACAGACAGAAAAATTCCAATGTGGGTTTTGCTGGATCTAATTCCAGCACACACACTCCTGATAAAGACTTCCAGAGAAGTTCTGTCTCTGCTGCGTCTATCTCCAACCTCTTTCACGCTCCTGGAGTCTCTTCTGCTCTTGGATCTTTCTAGACTCCTTGGTAACCTTTATTGGTTCTGGCTTCTTCACAATGGGACCTTTGCGTTTCAGACCTGGGGGGTTTCCAGCAGGACTCTGAGGCTTGGTCACATCATCTTTGGGTGGTTTGGTGGTTGCAGCGTCTGTAGAAACCAGCTTTGTGGGCCCTGATTTTTTGGCTAACACGGGTATCAAACTGCAGCGGTTTCCGGCGGGACGCTGAGGCTTGTTCAGAACAGTTGTCTGCTGGATCTTGGATCTGCATTCTGAAATCTGCTCAGTCAGAACGGACCTTTCCTTCCTTAAAGACTCCTGCTCTTTCTTTATAGCTTCAAGCTTGGCCGGTATCTGTTGTCGTTCAAAGAGGTCCAAGTTAACTTCCACCAGTTCCTTTTTCAGGTGGTAGTTCTTCTTCTTCAAATCCTCCACATCTTTAATCAGTTGGTGGTATTCTTTGAGCAGAGCTTTACTTCCTGATTTGGAATTTTCAATCTCCTTTTGTTCCTCCTGAAGGATTTCCACTTCATCTTTGAGGAAAAGGATCAGACTTTTCATCTCCTGGATCTCTTCAGGATAGACCAGTTCATGCTGCTCGCTGTAGATCTGAAGAACCTCCTGAATGTGCTGGCGTTGGGCCTCCAAGCAGTATTTTTGTGCATCAAGGTTGATCATTTCAATCCTCATTGCGGCCTCTTGGCTGCGTTTCTTCTTGAGCTCTTCCATTTCTTTCTGGAGAGCTTGGTTTTCCTGCTCTAAGGCCTGGATCTGATGGTGGTATTCATCCGTGGAGATGTCCGGAGTGGTCGTCAGAGGAGCTTCCTCTTGTTGGATCTTGAGTTGAAGCTGCTGAAGCTTCTCCTTGAGGACTGAGTTTTGGTCCTGGGCAGCTTTGAGGTGTTCTCCTGCAGAGGTGGAGGTGTCTTTGTCGTCTGACAAACACACCAACTTGTCCAGAAGCGTCTGAACTTCCTGGAGGATTTCCTCATTTTCCTTCTCCAAGACGATGATTTGATGTTTTTGCTGCTGACCTTCATCTTGGCGTGCTGAGATGGAATCAGTTCTGAGCTTCTTGTTGTTTCCACGTTTGAACAGATTCCTAAAATCTCTCCTCATAAACCGACTGAATCCAGTCAGTTTTCTGGATCCGGTCAGCGCCTGGCTGAAGAATCCACCGAGGAATTCTATCAAGTAGATGATTTGCCGAGGATACAGCATGGTTGTTTCTGATTGGGTTGAGTTGAAGAAAAGTTGAAGATTTGGTTGAGATTCTCTGATCTGACAAAGTGTCTTGTTTGTTGGTAAGGTTTGCTTGGAGATCACTCTTGAGATCTCTGGAGGGTCTCTGGAGGGTCTTTGCTCTAACCGTTACTGACGATTCTGGATGAAATCCTTCAGCACCACTGCTATTTATAGACACTAGAGGTGACGTCATCTCTGACGTCACTCGCTGTGGCTCCGCCCCCTGTGGTGACGTCAGCCGTTATGGTCACGTGGGAGGGAGCAGCGTCTTCAGGCTGAAACTCCAGAAACTCCAAACATTTGTGGATTTTCTCTTTTATTTCCATGGAAATGTTTCTAGAAACGCAGAAACTGAACCGACAGACAGAAAAAGTGGATTTTATTTCAGCCGGAAGTTCAACAAACAGATTTATGAGCACAAGAGAAGAGCGCCATCAACCAGGACGGATCCAATGGAGGTTCGGACTTTCCCTTCAGTTCTGGTTCCGGCTTTTTGGATCCGAATCAGGATCAGATCAAAGTGGATCGATTCCTCCGGATCCACAGTCCCCGCGCGACCGTCACGTGACCCCGCAGCAGCTGGAGTCACGTGACTTCCTCCTGTTCGCTGCACTTCCCGCTCAGCGCGAACAACAAACGCGCTAAGATTCTTGGACCGGATCGGTTCTGAAGAGCAGAGGAGTTTCCAGCGGGAGAACCGGGTCAGTCATCACATCCCGGATTCACGTTTGGGTTCTGACGTCAGCTGGAGATCTTTGGCGCGAACCGTGGATCAAAGGTCCAAACGCACGAGCGTCCCGGAACCGGTTGAAGATCCGAACCCGTTCCAGGTGGGTCACCTGTTCGGACCATGTCAGGATTGTTTTCCTCCGGTCCACAAAGTCTTCTTTCACCTTGAAACAAAGCAGATTAGTATTTCTGCTATTGTTCCTATCATGAGAAATCCAAATGCATTTGTTTTTTCCAGCATCAATAATCCGAAACATAAGGAGAAAATAGACTTTGTTCAAAACAGGAAGGAGTTTCTTTCAAAATAAAAGACTTCCTGTAGCACATCAATCATCTGACTGCAGGAATGTAGTCGTAGGAAGTGAAATGTTAGTAGTGATGACAAATCCACACCAAACCACAATGTGTGCTGCATCTCAAGCAGAATTCATCATCTAAAGAAATCAATCAACCAGAGCTAATGAAGTGACTCTTAGCATGTTTTTCATCCTTCATTTCCTTGACTTGTTCTGGAAAACTAGAAATTCTGCTGGTGTGTACTGACTTCAGATTGATTTTCTGTGCTAAACAGAACTCAAACATCTGTCCAAATGTTTCAGTAAACTAGGAAGCCAAAGTGCTGGAGGATTCTGGGTAATGTAGTCCGGTTCCTGTTGGAGTGATCCATACTGTCCTTCAACTGTTTGTGAAGGAGTTGAAAGACTTTTTGGACTTTTGCTTAATGAAGCTCAAACCTGAAACTTTTTCAAAGGACAAATCTTGTATTTTCTTGAAGCAGAGAACCACAATGAAGGGGTTAAAGAGCTGCATGTGGAACAGACGGGACGTCTCAAACTGGAACTTTTCTTGTTGGACCAGGAGCGGAACAAATGAACCAAAACAGCCACCGTACCCGACAGTCACGTGATGTAAACACGGTAGCAATGATGTGATCGGTGAGACAAATGTGGAGCATTAACTATCATGTTATCCAAAAGGAAATAATTGTTTACTTGTTAGAACATTTATTTTAACACTGAAAGACGTAGAACTCTTTTCTGTGTCTCCTCCGCGGCGCCGGCTGCTGCCGTGAAAGTACTATTGTAGTTTCAACAGAATTCTCTTAAAAACAAACATAAAACCAAAACGATGAGACACGGAAACTCATTCAAATGTGGTCGGATGAATTCATGCTCAATGAAACAACTTTTAACTTGACCCACATTGATTCTACAGACGTGTTCTTAAGCGTGTGGACCTGTAGCGCCTCCAGTAACCGTCATGCAGGATTCCTCGCCGTACCAAACCGCGTTGAATCTGACCTTCATACAGACGATCAAAATCCATCAGAAAAATAAAAAAAAGAGTTTGCCGACCGCAGCGCATCCGTCTTTCTTATAGTTTTGTTTACAAAGTTTGCTCACGCTGGGGAGGCGGGTTCAAGGATGATGTTGAGAAATGGGCGGGACCGACAAGGATCGAAAGGCGGAGACTCAGAAATCGAGTCGTTTTACTTCCAGGTAATAAAACGTTCCACATAAACGACTCATATTTCATGAATAATCGGTTTTTCAGGGCTCCAAATGTAATATATGATCATATATAAGAAAATCATGGTAGGGTCTCTTTAAAAATGTGATGGGTTGTGAATCGAATGGCACCGAAAGTGTTTCTATCAGTGGACCAAAGACTGAGTTAAAATATTCCCCATCGTTAATATGTTTGGTATTGATATACCACTAAATCCACTAATGTTTCTGTCTGACATCATTGATGAAGGATTACGTCTGCCTCCAGGGAGTCAGAAAATGATTGTTTTTTTCAACACTCCTCTTATTCTCCTTAAGGATGAAGCTCCACCCACATTTTCACATTGGATTAAAGATGTATTATTTAATTTAAAACTGGAGAAAATGTTCTGAACAAAAATGTAACTTGGTGTGAAAGCATTTCTTGGTTCTATCACAAAAGTGATGGAGTAACCTTCTTTCAATGTTGTTTTGTTTTTCTTTTCCCTCTGGTATTTTATTTCTTTGTTAGTCATTTAAGTACTGTATCTTAACCTTTGTTTCCTCCTTTTTATCTGTACATATATGTGTATAAATGTCATAATGTAATAGTGTAATTTAGTGCTGCCACAAACGATTATTTTAATAGTCGACCGATCACCGATTATTTTTTCCGATTAGTCGACTAATCTGTTCACGGCCAAAGTGGATGTAAAGATGCTGAAGTTGATAACCGCTAAAATATTAGTTAAATGCCAAATTACCAAAAAATAAAAAGAGCAAAGTTAGCCTAAATAGCTAGCATGCTGCTGAAATATTAGCTAAATTCCAAATGGCCTTAAAAAAAAACGGAAAAATCCTATATTAGCCAAAACAGCTAGCACATAGCTGAAATATAAGCTAAACTCAAAAAATGCCTAAAGAAATTTAAAAAAGCTTAAGTAACCAAAATAGCTAGCATGCTGCTGAAATATTAGCTAAACTCCAAATTAGCCTTAAAAAAAATGGAAAATCTATATTAGCCAAAACAGCTAGCAATATAAGCTGAAATATAAGTTAAACTCAAAAGTTGCCTAAAAAACGTAAAAAAAAGCTAAAGTTAGCCGAAATAGCTAGCATGCTGCTGAAATATTAGCTAAATTCCAAATTGGCCTTAAAAAAAACGGAAAAATCCTATATTAGCCAAAACAGCTAGCACATAGCTGAAATATAAGCTAAACTCAAAAATTGCCTAAAGAAATTTAAAAAAGCTTAAGTTAACCAAAATAGCTAGCATGCTGCTGAAATATTAGCTAAACTCCAAATTAGCCTTAAAAAAATGGAAAAAATCCTATATTAGCCAAAACAGCTAGCATATAGCTGAAATATAAGCTAAACTCAAAAGTTGCCTAAAAAACGTAAAAAAGCTAAAGTTAGCCGAAATAGCTAGCATGCTGCTGAAATATTAGCTAAACTCCAAATTAGCCTAAAAAACCTTAATAAATGCCAAAATATTCCAGAAAGCTAGCAGAATGCTATTATAACTTTCAACTTTACTACAATCTGACTTCATACAATATAAAGTAACGACTAATCGACTATTAATGTGTGAGCTGTACCTAAATTTCATTGTGGCATCCACAATGACAATAAAGGCATTCAATTCAATTCAATTCAAATTAGTTGTCGATAATTTTAATAGTCGATTAGATCGTGGCAGCCCTAGTGTAATTATAATTGGTATAACTATTGGAATAGGGAAGGGGGGGTTGTTTGTCTTGTTTTGTTTTATGTAGAAAATAAAATAAATATATAAAACAAAAGGAAAAAAAATCAATTGGACAGAACCGAACCGACCTAAAGGTCCACAGGCGTGACGCGGTGCAGCGATCCGATCTGCGCATGCTCAGTTCTACTCTGGAGCTAGCACTTTGTTTTAGACCGAAGAAACGCTAGAAGATAATGGATTATTTTCCACACGTGGAAACTAAAGCTCTGCTCTCTGAAGACAAACGGAACCCGGAAGTTTACGATGTCCGTCAGCAGCGGGACGGTGAAACAGACCGACCGGATGGTAGGAAAATAGAAGTTTAAATGGAAATGGTGTCCGGCTAACTGTTAGCATTGAGTTGCTGTTAGCTCGTTAGCTAAACAAAACAAAAACATGAAATACGATGGTTTTATTTTCGGTTAATACAAAACTTTTAACAAAAATGTGAAAGGTTCAGATTAAAATGTTGCATTCGAGACGGTTTTTAGTCTGTTTTGACGGTAAATGGAGGCGGAACTAAAGACGAGCGGACTGTTTCCTCCGGAACGTTTACAGCTCGTACACAACTTCAACCTACGCTTTTCTTCTTATTTTGATGTATTTTATGCCCGTTTTTAAACCTTTATATATATATTTTTTAAATATATACATAGATCTGAATTTATTAAACATCAGTTGCAGAACAAAAAGAACTGTGTACATAGATGTACAATTATACATCTATAAAAACAGTATTAAAGAGTTAAACAAAAATATAAACTAACTTAAAATGCCAGAGGTAGAAACAACCAAAAAACGTCATATAGGATCAAATCAATTACAGAGTTCACATTTTAAATGTTTTTATATTGAAAACAAATTTCAAGACTTTTCAGTCTTTTTGGTTTTTGAAACAAATATTGATTCCATGTGTAGTTTCTTTTTTTTTTTTTTTCATTTTATTTTATTTATTTCATTTTCAAGTACACATAAGGAGTTTTACAGTAATCAAGGTTTCTGAGAAAAAAAAAAATGAAAATGAAAAGGACAGAAAAGAAGTAAACTTATTAACTCTGCCCATTAACCAAGTCAGTAACTAATTTCAGTCAACAAACAAAATTACAAAATTATGCAACAGAATATAGCAAGTGGTAAGAAAAAACAAACACCAAAAATAATAGGGAAAAAAGTAGTAGTATTTTCCTTTTTTTTCCCCTCTTTTCCTTTCTCTTTTTCCTTCCTTTCCCATTAAGCATTAAACCCTTTTTAATGACTGTTTGATTCGTATGATGTGAGCATTTGTTTTTCACAGTTTTTTTAAAAAGTAATAATGAATTAGATCTTTTATAGATTTTCTAAGGTATTCCATAATCTAATACCCTGCACTGAGACACTTTTTTCCTTCATTTTGGTTCTAAATTTATTGATTTTAAAAATTTCATGCCCTTTAGGTTATAATTGCTCTTTCTTTTTCAAACTTCTTTTGTATGTTAAGTGGTAAACTTCTGTGATTGCTCTGTACATAAGTTTTAATATGAATGATTACTAAGTCTTTAAATTTCAGTAGTTTTAGCTTTATAAACAAGGGTAGACGGATCCAGATACTTCCTCCCAGTAATGATTCTTATTGCTCGTTTTTGTAACACAAATATTGAATTTATTGATTCCTTGTTAGCATTTCCCCAAATCTCTATGCAGTATGTCAGATATGGTACAATCAGTGAATTATATATGAGGTATAATGATTTTTCGTCAAGTGACCATTTAACCTTATATAACAATGCTATTGTTTTTGCTATTTTAGTTTTTATGTACTTGATATGAGATTTCCAGTTTATTTTATCGTCTATGATCATCCCTACAAACTTGGTTTCTTTCACTTGTTTAATTTGAGAACCTAGTTTGGTCTCCACCAGAAATAAAGATAACTTAGGAATTTTTTAAAGATAATTTGCATTTGGATTTAAATTTAGCAAGAAAAATGAATAAATCGATTAAATAATGAACCATTTAATTGTTACGCTGGTGGAAGCCCAACAGCACATTCTTCCAAAGAAAAGGACAGAGCAAACTTGTAACAGAAGAAATCACAGAAGAACGGCTTCCTACAACTGAGCGCAGACACGTCTCGTTGTGATGCTTCAGACAAATAATGCCATTTTTCTCAGTAACTTGAGTAAATAAATGTGATGTCTTTTACATTTTAAAAGCTGCAGTAAAAAAATAATACATGATCGATGATTGGTGCTTGGAAATGTATGAAAAGTTCTACCAATTTTTCTGCTTAAGAATGATGAGAGATAACAAAGTAACACAATAAAGTTGTGATTTTAGATAAACTGTAGAAAATGTGACATTAAGCAGCAGGGCTGCCACGATTAGTCGACTAATCGACGACTAATCGACTATTAAAATAATAATAAAATAATACATTTTATTTATATGGCGCCTTTCTCGGCACTCAAGGTCGCCTTACAGACACAGATAAAAAACATAAAACACAATTATAGTTTAAAACACATCAATAAAAGACAAAAGTAAATCAACAAATAAAATTACAGGGGTGTCAGTTTGAATGCACTGCGGAAGAGGTGAGTCAGATGTTAGTGAATTGTGCAAGAGATCATTTCTGTAGTTCAGAGGGAGGGATTCCAGAGTTGTGGCAGAGGTGCTGAAGGCTCTACCCCCATGGTGATGAGACGTGGTCGAGGGGGAACCAGGCGGAGGGAGGAGGAGGACCTGAGGGAGCGGGTGGGAGCAGCAACAGTTATGAGTTCTGAGAGATACGGAGGGGCGAGATTGTGGAGGGCTTTAAAAGTTAAAATGAGGATTTTGTATGTGATCCGGTGAGGCACTGGTAACCAGTGAAGCTGCTGTAGGATGGGCGTGATATGATGACTGGAGGGGGTTTGGGTTATTATTCGGGCAGCTGAGTTTTGAACCAGTTGAAGCTTACGGAGGGTTTTTTGAGGAAGTCCAGAAAGAAGAGAATTGCAGTAATCAATCCGGGAGGTGATGAGGCTATGGACCAGGACAGCTGTGGAGTGAGGGGTGAGGGAGGGACGGAGTCGTCGGATGTTGCGGAGATGGAAGTAGGCAGAGCGGGTGATGTTGTTTATATGGGCAGAGAAGGACAAAGTGCTGTCGAGGATGACACCCAGACTCTTAACCTGAGGGGAGGGAAATATGGAAGAGTTATCGAGGAGAGAGAGTAATTACTGCTTTTACTGAGGGAGGATTTTGTGCCAACAACAAGAAGTTCAGTTTTATTACAATTTAACTTTAGGAAATTTGCAGTGAACCAAGACTTGACTTCACAAAGACATTCAGAGAGGGAGGAAGGTGGAAAAGTGGAGTCAGGTTTGGAGGAGATATAGAGCTGGGTGTCATCCGCGTAGCAATGAAACTGAACATTATGTTTCCGAAAAATGTAACCGAGGGGGAGAAGGTAGATAATGAAGAGCAGGGGCCCCAGGACAGAGCCCTGAGGCACGCCCGTGGTGATGGTAGCAACGGGAGAGGTGAATGATTTTAACTGGATAAACTGGGTGCGATTTGAGAGGTAGGAATGGAACCAGCTGAGGGGTAGGTTGGTGATGCCAATATTAGATAGTCTGTCCAGAAGGATGGGGTGAGAGATGGTGTCGAAAGCCGCACTCAGATCTAGCAGGAGGAGGATGGAGATTGAACCGGCATCTGCAGCGAGGAGGAGGTCGTTGGTGACCTTGAGGAGGGCTGTTTCTGTGCTGTGGAGGGGACGGAAACCAGATTGGAGCTGTTCGTATAAACTGTTGTCGGAGAGATGATCACGGAGTTGAGCGGCTACAGTTTTTTCCAGAATTTTTGAAATGAAAGGGATGTTTGATATTGGGCGAAAGTTATTGAGGTTGGATGGGTCAGAGCCAGGTTTTTTAAGTATGGGGGTGACGACTGCTGACTTGAGGGCAGAGGGGACAGTTCCAGTCTTTAGCGAAGCATGAATGATGTTGGTGATGAGCGGGGCCAGAGAAGGGACGACAGCTTTGAGCAAGGTAGTGGGTATTGGATCAAGTTGGCAGGAGGAGGTGCTGGATTTTTGGATGAGTTCACTAATTTGATCGACCGATGGGAGGTTAAAATCAGAGAATGGGTGTAGTGGGGGAGACAGAGCAGCGGGGATTGAATTTGGGTTTAAGGAAGTTTGTAGTTGCTGGTGGATTTGCTCAATTTTAGAAGTGAAAAATGATGCCAGAGTGTTGCAAAAGTCTAAGGAGTACAAGTGGGGGGGGAGTGCGTTAGGACATGTTGTTGTTTTGGAGAGAAGAGAGAAAAGGGCTTTTGGATTTCCTACTGAGGTGTTAACTAGATCAGAAAAATAAGAGATTTTTGCCTTGGAGATGGCATCATTGTAGTGAGAGATGTGGTTGGTGAACATCTGCTTATGAACACTCAGACCAGTTTTCCTGTATAATCTCTCCAGTTGTCGTCCATTGGCTTTCAGCTTTCTGAGACTGGGGGTGAACCAGGGTGCAGAAGTGGTGAATGTGATGGTTTTGGATTTGAGTGGAGCAAGGTTGTCCAGAAGATCATGGAGGTTGCAGTTGTAATATGAGAGCAACTCATCAGGGGTGGAGAGACTGTCAGTGGGGGGAAGGCTGCTGATGAGTGAGGATAGGTAGTCCAGGTTGATGTCTTTGATTTTCCGGAAGGTGATGGTACGTGGAAGGTTGGATTTGGAGAGAAAAAGGTTGATTTTAAAGGATAACAGCATGTGATCTGAGGAGGGGAAAATGTGTGGTTTACAGTCCAGAGGGGAAACACCTGAATAGCAGAGGAGGTCAAGTATGTGTCCGTTTTTATGGGTGGGGAAGTTGATATGTTGATGAAGACCAAAGCTGTCCAGGCAGGATAAAAAATCTTTAGTGAGGATGTTGCTAAGACAGTCCAAGTGGATATTAAAGTCCCCAAGAATTACCAGATTTGGTGATAATGTAGACAGGTGAGTTAAAAAATCTGAAAAATCCGAGATAAAATCCTTATTTGGTTTTGGGGGTCGGTAGATGGTGGCGACAACAGTTGGCGTAGGTCCGGATATCTGGCATACAGATGCCTCGAATGACTGACAGGTGGGGACAGTCACAGGCGCGACCCTCCAGTTCTCCCGGAAGATCATAGCGAGCCCACCCCCGCGCCCCGAGACGCGGGGGTGGGCAATGTAAACGAACCCCGGAGGTGTTGCGTCATTTAGGGAAGCGAAGTCATTCGGCTGCTGCCAAGTCTCTGTTAAGCACATGAAGTCCAGTTTTTGATCGAGGAGGAGATCTTTGACGAGATCCCCTTTGCTCGTGAGCGAGCGCACGTTGAGGAGACCGAAGTTGGCGGTGGTGCTGGAGATCTTTGCAGCTTTGTTGTTGGTTGCCGGGGCCAGGCGAGCCAGCGCGCCAGGGTCTGCGCGGCGGCGGGAGTTCCTCGGAGGACGTCGTGTTGAGGACCAGAATGACCGGATTGAGCTGGAGTCACCATCTTGTAGGATCCGCCGGGAGCCGCGGTGAATGTATCTCCGGCGGGGCTGATGCAGGATGTCCGGGTGTTGGAGTAGCGCTGGCGGAGGTGCATTGAGTGGAGTCGGGCGGAGTTTGGCAAAGTCGAGAGCAGAGTACTGGAGGAGAGCTGTCAGTGGGAGCTTGACCAGAGACAGGATAGTCCAGGCAAGTACAATCCACACAAAATTAATCCACATTGTTGCAGATGTGGCGAGAAGACAGCAGGCAGGCTAGCTCTCGCTCACAACTGAATGGTGGTCTGAACCAGAGGTGATCAGATCCTGGTAACACACCACAAAGTTGGTAGAAAAAGTGGTAAAAAATTTGGTAGTATAGAGTATCTGACGACTTGACAACAAAAATTAAAGTCCACTGGCTTGAAAATTCGTAAAAACTTAATTGTGGTCCAGGGGAGCAGCGGCAGCCAGAGACGCGCCAGCGTTCACTCACCCGGAAGACACTCTAAAGCCAATTTTTTTATAAACAACCCAATATAGTCGACAACTAATTTAATAGTCGATTAGTCGTTACTTTATAATATATGGAGTTAGAGTGTCGTAAAGATGAAAGTTATAATAAAAATATGCTAGCTTTTTAGACTATTTTGGCATTTATCAAGGTTTGTTTAAGATATTTTGGAGTTTAGCTAATATTTCAGCTACAAGCTAGCTATTCTGGTTAATTTGGGCTTTTTTTCAGTTTTTTAGGCTAACTTGGTGTTTAGCTAATATTTCAGCTAGATGTTAGCAGTTTTGACTAACTTAAGCTTTTTTTTTAAAAAAAAAAAAAAGTTTTTTAGGGTGTTTTGGAGATTAGCTAATATTTAAGCTACATGCTAGCTATTTTGGAAAATTTAGGATTTTTTTTCAGTTTTTAGTTAAGTTAATATGTCAGCTACATGCTAGCAGTTTTGGCTAGCTGAGGCTTTTAAATTATTTTTTAAGCTAATTTGGAGTTTAGCTAATATTGCAGCTACAAGCTAGCTATTCTGGTTAATTTAAGCTTTTTTCATTTTTTTTGGCTAATTTGGTGTTTAGCTAATATTTCAGCTAGATGCTAGCTGTTTTGGCTTACTTAAACTTAAAAAAAAAGTTTTTTAGGGTGTTTTGGAATTTAGCTAATATTTAAGCTACATGCTAGCTATTTTGGAAAATTTAGGATTTTTTTTCAGTTTTTAGTTAAGTTAATATGTCAGCTACATGCTAGCAGTTTTGGCTAGCTGAGGCTTTTAAATTATTTTTTAAGCTAATTTGGAGTTTAGCTAATATTGCAGCTACAAGCTAGCTATTCTGGTTAATTTAAGCTTTTTTCAGTTTTTTTGGCTAATTTGGTGTTTAGCTAATATTTCAGCTAGATGCTAGCTGTTTTGGCTTACTTAAACTTTAAAAAAAAGTTTTTTAGGGTGTTTTGGAATTTAGCTAATATTTAAGCTACATGCTAGCTATTTTGGAAAAAATTAGGATTTCTTTCAGTTTTTTAAGGCTATTTTGGAGTTAAGTTAACATGTCAGCTACATGCTAGCAGTTTTGGCCAGCTGAAGCTTTTAATTATTTTTAAGCTAATTTGGAGTTTAGCTAATATTGCAGCGACAAGCTAGCTATTCTGGTTAATTTAAGCTTTTTTCAGTTTTTTTTGCTAATTTGGTGTTTAGCTAATATTTCAGCTAGATGCTAGCTGTTTTGGCTAACTTAAACTTTAAAAAAGTTTTTTAGGTTGTTTTGGAATTTAGCTAATATTTAAGCTACATGCTAGCTATTTTGGAAAAATTTAGGATTTCTTTCAGTTTTTTAAGGCTATTTTGGAGTTAAGTTAACATGTCAGCTACATGCTAGCAGTTTTGGCCAGCTGAGGCTTTTAATTATTTTTTAGGCTAATTTGGCATTTAGCTAATATTTTAGTGGCTATCAGCTTTAGTGTTTTTAGCTATCAATTTCAGCATCTTCGCTGTCGTCACTCGCTTCAGCTTCAAAATTCAGCTTACAGCATTCACACAAGCATTTTCACAGATAATGCTTGTGTGGATATATTTAGTTTTTAGTTTGTTTAAAGCTAATAATGGTTAAGATGTGTGTTTTACATCCACTTTATGCATGACCCGCTTAAGTCGACTATTAAAATAATCGTTTGTGGCAGCCCTATTAAGCAGCAAAAAATCAACGTTTACAGTGAAGAAAAAAAATAAACAAGGAGCACTTATCCTTAAATATCTGAAGCTTTAGCCGCACAGCTGGAAGATTCTGGGTCAACTTAACATCAGCTTCATCACAGATAGAAGATGAAAAGATCAGCTGTATGTTGAGTTAACAACACAGAAATATGAGACATAGATCCATCTTCTAAACCCCCTTATCAAATCAAACTTGATTTATTTAGCACTTTTCATATAGAATATAACATTAACTTCATGCTGAGTGTCCAGCAGGGCTCCATTTTTAGAGTCTTTGGTCTGACTCAGCCGGTATTTGAACTCATGACCGTCCAGTCTGAGGGCGGACACTCAACCACAAGACCACAGAGCTGGTGAGGGCGGGGTTCACGCCGCGCAGTAGTTCAGTCCATCAGAGTCAGAGACTTTCACAAAGACATTGGAGGAAATCTGGCTGAAAAATCCCAACATTCTTCCAGATTCAAGACATGAAACTCTCCTCAAATGTTAACCTCCAAAAGACTAAAGAAGATCCAAACAGTTTAATGACCCAAAAGGAACTCAAATGTGTCTAAAACTCTGATTTAGGACTCAAATGCTAGAAAAGAAGAATCTCTGTGAAACAGATTTATGGACGGCAGAAACTAAAGAGGAAAAATCATGAAGAATTTCTACATATTTGATCATTTTATGTTTATTGTACTTTATCATCATTTATTTCTCTAATTCTGTGTATACTAGTACATTGAGATTTTTATTGTGTATACTTTTGTAAGCTGCTGATAACTTAATTTCCACAAGGGTGCTGTCCCAAAGGGATCAATAAGTTTAAGACCAAACAGTCTTTTAATAAAATGAGGATTAGAAAGAAGATGTTGTGCAGAAATCTCCAGAGGAAGAAAGATGATCCTGGGGTTGTTCTGTCCAGTTCTTTCTTATACAGTCAATGCTCAGAGGTCAAACCATCCACATGAACATGGACCACTTTTCTGTCTTTTAAGATGTGATGTTTTGATTTAAATTCAGAAAAATGCGACTGACTCTGGAGTAGCGCCGTCACAAACGATTCTTTTAATAGTCGACTAATCGAATCATTCGTAAAGTGGATGTGAAGCATCTTAAATAACTAAAAACTAGATATATAGCATTACGTATGATATGCTAGTAGGGCTGCCACGATTAGTCGACTAATCGATGACTAATCGACTATTAAAATAGTCGACAACTAATTTAATAGTCGATTAGTCGTTACTTTATAATATATGGAGTTAGAGTGTCGTAAAGTTGAAAGTTATAATAAAAATATGCTAGCTTTTTAGACTATTTTGGCATTTATCAAGGTTTGTTTAAGCTATTTTGGAGTTTAGCTAATATTTCAGCTACAAGCTAGCTATTCTGGTTAATTTAGGCTTTTTTCAGTTTTTTAGGCTAACTTGGTGTTTAGCTAATATTTTAGCTAGATGTTAGCAGTTTTGACTAACTTAAGCTTTTTTTTTTTAAAAAAAAAAAAAGTTTTTTAGGGTGTTTGGAGATTAGCTAATATTTAAGCTACATGCTAGCTATTTTGGAAAATTTAGGATTTTTTTTCAGTTTTTAGTTAAGTTAATATGTCAGCTACATGCTAGCAGTTTTGGCTAGCTGAGGCTTTTAAATTATTTTTTAAGCTAATTTGGAGTTTAGCTTCTGCTAGCTTTTTGGACTATTTTGGCATTTAATAAGTTTCTTTGGCCTTTTATGGAGTTTAGCTAATATTTAATCTACATGCTAGCTGTTTTGGCTAACTTAAGGTTTCTTTTTTTAGTTTTTTAAGCTATTTTTAAGTTTAACTAATATTTCAGCGACATAGCTATTTTGGTTAATTTAGGATTTTTCTGTTTTTTTAGGCTAATTTTGAGTTTAGCTAATATTTCAGCAGTATGCTAGCTATTTTGGTTAACTTAAGCTTTTTTAAGTTTTTAGGCTAATTTGGCATTTAATTAATATTTCAGCTGGTTATCAACTTCAGCGTCTTTACATCCAGTTTGCACATGACCCGATTAGTCGACTAATCGGAAAAAATAATCGGTGATTAGTCGACTATTAAAATAATCGTTTGTGGCAGCCCTATATGCTAGCGTGAATGCTGTAAGCTAAAGATACTAGTGCTGAAAGCTGAAGCTGCTGAAATTGAGTTGACAGCTGAAATCGCTGAAGCTGAGAGCTAGCTAAATTATTAGTAAAATACTAAATTAGACTAAAAAACTGGAAAAAACACGTAAGTTAGCCAAAACAGCTAGCATGTAGCTGAAACATTAGCTAAACTTCAAATACGCCTAAAAACTGAAAAAATCCCAAATTACCCAAAATAGCTAGCATGTTGGTGAAATATTAGTTAAACTTTAAATTACCCTAAAAAATGAAAAAAGCCTAAATTAGCTAAAATAGCTAGCAGTTAGCTGAGATATTAGCTAAGCTCCAGATTAGCCTTAAAAACCTTAATAAATGCCACAATAGTCCAAAAATGTAGCAGAAATGTATAATTTTTTAACTTATCTGAACTCTGACTCCATATAACATAAAGTAACGACTAATCTACTATTAAATTATCTATTGACTAATTCAATACTCGATTGATCGTGCTAACCCTGTTCTGGAGCATCAAACGAGAACATCCTGTAAAATCCTGGTCTGTGTCTGTCCTCCTGCAGATGTCCAGCAGCTCCTGGTGATCAAAGTAGAAGATCCTCTCGAATGGAGCTCCAGTTCGGACCAACAGAACCAGAACCCCGTCCTCATCAAGGAGGAGCTGGAGGACGTGGATGTTGTTGTGGTGAAGAGTGAAGAACTTCTCAGCTGTGATGAAACTGAAGATCCTCCCAGCAGCAGCTCAGGTCCACAGACGAGAACGGGTCCAGAACCCGACCAGAACCCAGACCCTGCAGGAGGAGAGTCGGGCTCCTCTGAGACCGATGTCAGCGGCGGAGAATGGCAGGACTCTGGAGCTGAAGCCGACCCGAGTTCTGTTGGTGGGAACGGATCCGGTCCGGAGGAACGTCTGGGATCTTCGTACGGCTGCAAAGTTTGCGGGAAAACTTTCACCCGACATCGAAGTTTGAGGAATCACCTGAGCGTTCACACCGGAGAGAAGCCGTTCGAGTGCGGCTTCTGCAGTAAGAGGTTCCGCCAGCAGGTGGTGCTGAAGGAGCACATGAGGATCCACACCGGAGAGAAGCCTTTCGCCTGCGACGTCTGCGGTAAGACGTTCACGCACCACTCGTCGCTGAAGTACCACCGGCCGGTCCACACCGGAGAGAAGCCCTTCAGCTGCTCCGTCTGCGGGCAGAAGTTCAGCAGGAAGGCCCACCTCCGGATCCACGCCACCGATCACACCGGAGAGAAGCCGTTCCAGTGCGACGTCTGCGGACAGAAGTTCAGCCGCAAGACTCACCTGAAGATACACCTGACGAGCCACGCCGGAGAGAAGCCCTTCAGCTGCTCCGTCTGCGGAAAGCTGTTCAGCCTGGAGTACTACATGAAGAGGCACCTGCTGGTGCACCGCGACGAGAAGCCCTTCAGCTGCTCCGTCTGCGGGGAACGCTTCACCAAGCGCGGCAGTCTGAAGCGCCACCGCCGCATCCACACCGGAGAGAAGCCCTACGTTTGTGACGACTGCGGGAAGACGTTCACCCGCAGCACGCACCTGCAGAGACACAAGCTGGTCCACAGCGGAGAGAAGCCCTTCCCGTGTGGGGTCTGCGGGCTGAAGTTCAACCAGAAGGCCCACTTTGAGCGGCACGCCAGGGTCCACACCGGAGAGAAGCCGTTCTCCTGCGCTTCCTGTGGACAGAGCTTCAACCGGCAGAGCAGTCTGAAGAGGCACAGCGTGGTCCACAGCGGAGAGAAGCCCTTCAGCTGCTCCGTCTGCAGCGAGAGGTTCACGCTGGAGAGGAACCTGCAGAGACACATGAGGTTCCACCCGCAGGAGACGCCCGCCGGCACCAACGCCGACTGCTGAAACCGCCAAAGAGAACCGAGAGGATTCTGCTCCAGACCAGTTCCATCTGCTGGACGTTATAGTAAACCCGGTTCACCAGGAAGATGAAGAGGAGAGCAGAGGAACAGCTGGTGGAAGTCCTGTGAGGCTTTTGGAGATCAGGAAGTTCTTCCAGCTGATCGTGGAGGCTGAGAGGAAGGAACTCTGGGTTTCATCTGGAACCAGGAAGTTCAGGAGCGACTCAAGCGGAGCTAGAGGTACCAGAGATGGAGATGCTCAGGTTCTCTTCGGGAGGATCCAGGATGGATCTGGATCCTGGGACAGATCCTGGAACAGATCCTGGATGTTCTGGAAGCAGACAGAGACGGTTTGGAGATGGAGGAGGTTCCCTCGTCTCTGAAGTCCACGCCGGCGAGAACCAATCAGCTGCTCCGAGGATCAGAATGTGGTTCCTCAGGAAGTGACCTTTTATGTCTGACTGATGATGAAGGTCCAGCAGACGGACAGGAAGCGTCCTCCTCACAAACGGGACATCAGGAGGAGATGGATCTGCAGGACTGGCTGGAATTGACCCGACAGACTGACTGTGAACTGAAGAATCAACGAGTCGTTTCTGAATCAAACTAGGAGCAAAAGTTCAAATAAACGAAGGAAATGAAGCTGCTGGATTTGAGAGAATTCTCTAGAAACAGAAAAACAGCCTCAAAATAAATGAAAATACCATCAAACTTAGTCGTTCTCTTTGTTTGGTTCTTGTAAATATTATTTCCAAAAGTCGTCGTTCTTTGTGTCTCTGAGTTTTGTTCCACAGAGACGATGCAGAGCAGAATCTCCGCCAGACACGATTTTTCTTTCTGTTTCCGTCTCTCCGGCGGTGACCTTTGACCTGTCGCTGTCATCCCAAAATGTTTCCTGTTTTCCTCAGGAGTTCCTTTAAAGGAAAAGTGGGCGGGGCAATCATCGATATGATTTATAAGTCATTTTTCCACCAACCAGTGGAAGTTCATCAGACATCATCTTCATCACCTTCCTCACAGTAAGATCCTTCTGTGATGTCACTGAAGTTTTGCTTTTATTCTGGTAGATTTCATGTGGTTTGGTGAAATAAATGCATCGTTTGCTGTTCCTGCTTTACGTCGTTTGGTATTTTAAACCGTTCCAGTGATTTAATCTCAGCTCTCCTCCAACATGTGATGAACGCAGAGTTTACTGAAATAATTCCAAATTTACCAACTCAGACTTTGTGTTTTGTTCAACCAGGAACAGAAAGAAGATCCTTTCTTTCAAAAATATAAAGTACGTATTAATCTAGAGAATATTCACTTTTAGTTAAAACATTTTTGTAGATGTTCAGTGTATGAAATGCAGCTTTAAGTTTTGTTCTATATCCATAAAGACGTCAGACCAGCTGAGCTGGAATGACACAAACTGAACAGCAGAGGTCGCTGTTGCTCTCTGCTTAATGGACGTGGAGATCAGAGCTGAGCGGTTTCCATGGCAACTACTCCAAACTTTAATGATGCTTGACTGAAAAGATGATTTAGTCTGTCAAAAATATCTTTAATATTCAGGTTATAAACGTTTCTGCTTCAAACAGATTTTTAAAAAATACTTAAAAATAGAAAAATTTTTATGAGAATTCCTTCAAGAACAAAAACTATAAATTGAAGGTTTACTGTGATAATCCTAAAGTTTTTATTGTTTTTTTTTCATTGCTGGTTATTTAAGTTTATTTAAATGTTCCTGTTCTGCCACATTTATTTGACTCATTGATTGATTGATTTCAAGCATAGATTGTTAAAAACACACATATTTCAAACTCATTACAGACATAATGAAATGCATTCATAAGAAAATACAAACACTTTTAATTTATTAGATCCAGTAATTATTAACTAAAGTCAAGTTGACCAGTTGAGAAGCTCCTTTGGATCTAAAGCTTCTCATCTCACGATCATGAAGTTCTCAGGATTTCCTGGTTGGAGCGCCGAGAACGCCACGTTTGGATCTCAGACAAATTCCTCAGAGGTGTTTTTGTTTTCAGGTTGAAATCGTCTGTCTTCCATCCAGCTGAAGTAAACTCAACTGTTTCTGTAGGGGAACTGTGTTCTGGTTCCGGCTCGGTTCTGTGCAGAGGAGGAAGATACACCAGAGATTTTCAGTTTGTTATGAAGGTCTTCACCGTAAAACTGCAGTTTTTGATTCTTTATTTATTCCAGAAAATTAGTTTGTTAGGACTGTTGACCTTTGACATCAAACATGAGTTGGTTCTGGTTCTAGCAGGTCCAGAATGTTTCAATAAAGTCGTTATTTTTTCACTTTTGTGACAAGATGCCACTCTGATCGCATCAACAAAACTTTATTTATAATAATAACTTTGGATTGAAGAAAATGTTTACGATTTTTATTTAAAATGTAAATAAAAATCAAGATTTTTTTAGTCTAATATCAAGTTTTACATTTATTACTAAAAAAGTGTTTACAAAAAATATTGGAACAAAAAATAAACATTTCAGTCCAAAAATATTTATATTTTTATATTTTATTTTTAACCAAATTTAGGCTTTTTTAATTTGAAAAACCAAACACTACAGTTGTTTTTATCATGTTTTACAGTACAAATATTTCTCTTTATTATTACAGTTTTGATCTAATAACGGGATAATTTCTATTAGGTAATTGTAGTGTTATAGTTTGATATAATAGTGTAGTTTTTATTAAATGAATATATTCCAAAGGAATGAATGACTTTTGTAAAGTGTTTTTTTTTTCTTAGTAAAATAATATTTTTTAACAGAACTGTTCATGGCTGAGAAATGACCTCCACGTCCAACACATGAACCAAATGTTCTTTTTATTCCATTCACTAAGACAAATCCAGGCTTTCTGATCAACTTCAGGGGGAGATCGGCGGTTTCCATGGCGACCACGCACGGGGGTGTCCGCGCAGATGCCTGATCAAAAAGCAGCGGACGTCAGTACAAAGAAAGTCCGGGGGCCTGCCGGAGTATCCCGCTCCTGCCGTGCAGCCATGGACCCGCTGTGACGGAACCGTCCTCGGCGGCGCAGTTCGGCGGTCAGCGGGGATCGGTTCGGCCTGGCCCGCCTCGGAGAAGACGAGCCCGCCCGCCCGCGCGCGCGCGTGAGCTCGCCATGAACGAAGTGGACTACCTGCGGCGGCGTGGCGCCGGGAGTCTGCCCCTGCAGGAGCAGCGGGGGGGTCCGCGCCCCGGCGTCAACCCGCCGCCGAGCGCCGCGCGACCCGCCGGTGAGAACCCCGCCGCCGTTAGTTCGGAGTTCCTGCGCCAAATAAGCGGCTAACTGCTAGCTTGTGGCGGCCGGAGCCGCCGCTTCTCCCAACCGATTTACCTGCGTTTCTGTCATCGGAAAGACACGAGGGCATCTGAGAGCGCGTGCACACCTGTCCGTGTGCAGGTGGGAGGAGAACAGGTGCGAACACGGCAGGTTTTCGGCCTGCTGGAATTCCGTTCTGTTCCAGTGAAATGTAAACACGATGAAGAGATAAATGGATCCGGATTCACACCAGATTAGAATGAAAGGTTCCTATCATCCACATGAAGTCACTCACAGACCAACCAGTTTATAGGTCGAGTTTCATAATAAGAGCTCAAAGGGAAGTCATCCAATGAATTTCAAAATAAAATGGATGTCTGAGCTGATGATGGTCTCTGGAGGTGAACAAAGGTCACTTTGTAGTCACTAAGGACTCGCACTAAAGACGACCTGAAAATAATCTGGAGTCGCTCTGGACTTGTTCTGGTGTCAATCTGGACTTGTTCTGGAGTCGCTCTGGACTTGTTCTAGAGTCGCTCTGGACTTGTTCTGGTGTCGCTCTGGACTTGTTCTGGTGTCGCTCTGGACTTGTTCTAGAGTCGCTCTGGACTTGTTCTAGAGTCGCTCTGGACTTGTTCTGGAGTCGCTCTGGACTTGTTCTGGAGTCAATCTGGACTTGTTCTAGAGTCGCTCTGGACTTGTTCTAGAGTCGCTGTGGACTTGTTCTAGAGTCGCTGTGGACTTGTTCTAGAGTCGCTCTGGACTTGTTCTGGTGTCGCTCTGGACTTGTTCTGGAGTCGCTCTGGACTTGTTCTGGAGTCGCTCTGGACTTGTTCTGGAGTCGCTCTGGACTTGTTCTAGAGTCGCTGTGGACTTGTTCTAGAGTCGCTGTGGACTTGTTCTAGAGTCGCTGTGGACTTGTTCTAGAGTCGCTGTGGACTTGTTCTAGAGTCGCTGTGGACTTGTTCTAGAGTCGCTCTGGACTTGTTCTGGAGTTGCTCTGGACTTGTTCTGCAGTCGCACTAGATTTTCTCTGGAGTTGGCCTGGAATTATTGTGATCTTGTTCTGGAGTTTGCTGGATTTGCTCTGGAGTAACTGTGGAGTCCAAAAAGTAAACCTGTGGAGATTTGATCTGATGGACTTTGGAGCTCCTGTCAGCCATAGTCGTTGTATTAATGTTTTATTTTGAGTTTCTCCTTCATACAACAAATGGATGTTTCTATTCAAAGGTTGAAGGCCAAGCAGGTTCTGCATCTGGTTCCTGAGGTACCTGGGCGGTCGTTCACAAGAACTTCATGTCCATCTAGAAAAATCTAATCTAGATCAGTTTTTCCAGCTGTTCTCGTAAAGATGATTCTTGTTAGTGAAGACAAACTTTACAGAGAAAAACCATTTCTCAATTTAACTTGAAACTATGAACTGAAATCTTAACGTTCCTCCTTCAGTCTGAACGGACCTTCAGGTGATCTTTAGAAGCTCCTTGTCAGGTTGGTGTGTCGATTCTCATCTGCAAGAATCTTTGTTTTTCACCTCACTGTTTCAGTCAGGAGGATCATCAGCGTAAAACGAAGGCAAAAGAATGGGACCGAGCCCGGAGCCCTGCGGTACACCGCTCTGATCATTTACAGGACCAACCTGATGAGCTTTTTATGAATTTAAATCAAAGAACTTCAGGAAGTTTCTTCAGTCAAACAGCTGATGTTCTTCATGTCCTGCAGAAAACGAAGCTTTGATTCTGGATTTCATTCATGTTTTCTTTATATTTATCTGGAAAATGACTGAAAAAAAAAGTCAGAATTTGATTCTTTGGTGATTTTATTTCCTGCAGAAGTCCAGCCGGTGATGAAGATCAAAGAGGAAGTTCCCTGGACCGCCAGCGTGGGGCAGCAGTTCCCGGAGCCGCTCCACATCAAGGTGGAGGAGGAGGAGGAGGAGGAGGAGGAGGAGGAGGAGGAGGAGCTGTGGACCAGCCCGCCGGCCGAGCCGCTGCACGCAGAGCTCGACTACAACCGCCTCCCCTTCACCGTCGTCACCGTGAAGACTGAGGAGGAGGAGGAGGAGCCCCACACCTCCCATTTTCATCACAGTAAAGGCGTGGTCCACAGGGAGGCGGAGCCTGTGGCCGGCAGCTCCTTAAAGTGGATAAAAACCGAGTGCGACGGAGGCGACGTGGGGAAGCTGGAACTCGTGAGGAACCCGAACCGTTTAAGCACAAACACGTCGACGGACTCGACCCCGACTGAAGCCAGCGAGGAAGAGGAGGACAGCGATGAAGGGGAGTGGCACCGACGGGTGGCCGACGCTCGACCCGCAGCTGAAGACGGCGGCGGCCAGAGCGGGACGGACATTCCGACGGCGCCGAAGCCGTTCAGCTGCTCCGAGTGCGGGAAACAGTTTCTGTACAAACAGTCCCTGAAGAGACACATGCGGCGCAACACCGAGAAGAGCCCGGCCGGCTGCGCGCTCGGCGCCAAGCGGCCGGAGCCGCAGCCCCGGGTCCACACCGGGAAGAAGAAGTTCGCCTGCGAGGACTGCGGGAAAACCTTCAGGGACCACTTCAGCCTGCGCTCCCACATGAGGGTCCACTCCTCGGAGAAACCCTTCGGCTGCCAGAGCTGCGGCAAGAGCTTCAAACACGAGCACAACCTGAAGATCCACATGCGCATCCACACGGGGGAGGAGCCCTTCGGCTGCGACGTCTGCGGCAAACGCTTCAAGCACCAGCACAACCTGAAGACGCACATGCGCATCCACACCGGCGAGAAGCCCTTCGTCTGCGACATCTGCGGCAAGCGGGCGCGGCACCAGAACAACCTGAAGACGCACATGATCGTCCACAAGGGCGAGCGCCCGTTCGGCTGCGACGTCTGCGGCAAGCGCTTCAACCGGAAGACCAGCCTGCGCGCGCACACCACGGTGCACACGGGCGAGAAGCCGTACGGCTGCGACGTCTGCGGCAAGAGCTACAAACGCAAGACGCACCTGCGGACGCACATGACGGTCCACGCCGAGGAGAAGCCCTTCGGCTGCGACGTCTGCGGCAAGAGGTTCAACCGCAAGACGCACCTGGCCACGCACATGGCCGTGCACACCGGCGAGAAGCCGTACAGCTGCGACTTCTGCGGCAAACGCTTCACGCGCAAAACGCACCTGAACTCGCACATCACCGTCCACACCGGCGAGAAGCCCTTCGGCTGCGGCGTCTGCGGGCAGGAGTTCACGCAGCAGGGCAGCCTGAACCGACACATGCGCTTCCACCTGGGCTGACGGGGAACCCCAGGTGAGGTCACCGCCCGCGGCCTTCTGGGACTCGGAAGTTTCCTTTGATCGACTGACATGAAACCGGTTTCTGCTCTCACAAACCCGCTTTAGTTTCAGGATGAAGTCTGAAAACGTTCCAATCGTCTGAACGGAGCAATAACCGTCCGGGTTCTGGGGCCCGGAGACCCAACCGCTGGTTCTGAACGTCCAGAGTTTGGATCCGGCTCTCGGACCTGACGGTGGCGGGACGCTGTCCCCCCGTACACGTGCACTAATATGTATTCATGTTACTTTCATGCACATTCAGTAACAGAGTATGGCCAAGTCCTGAATGAGAAATGCCAAAGTATTATTATTATTATTATCGTGCATTAATATGTATTTGAAATGAATCTGAAATATAAGTTTTCTTCTTCTCACTGAGTTCTGACTCTTCCTGTTCAGAAGAATAACTCTTTAAATACTCATTAAAAAATCTTCAGAAAAAGGAATAGTAATGAATGAGTGAATATGAAGTTTATCAGTGAAAGTTTCAGGAGGAAAATAACAGGAAATGTTGTTGTAGTTCCTGACTCTGCCAGCAGGGGGAGCTCGTGTCTCCAGAAGAGCCGCTGTTCAACTTCTCTTGTTTTTTATTTAGTCTAAAGTTCATCAGTAGACCTTTTTTCTGTAGTCCTTTAGATTTTTAATTCATCTAAAAAGAGGATTTAACAATATTTTTATCAACAGATTTTAGAATAAAAAATTACTTTAATATTTGTAAGTTTTCTAGTTTCTGAATTTCATCTCCAAAAAAGTGGTTTCATACTGAGAATTTAAATCAACAATATTTAACTTTCTTTCTTTTTTAAAATATTCTTTGGAAAAAAATTTTGGAAAAAAAACAAATCTGTTAGTAAACAAAATTTTGTGAGGAAATGCTCCAGTTTTAAATTATTCTAAAAAAAAAAAAAGTTTAAATTCAAGTTTCATCCTCTCACTGAAGAGTTTTCATCAACTCATTCTTCAGAATTCTGGATTTGTGTTTCACTATTTAAACATCATTTATGTCGTTTCTCCAACTGTCAAATAAAGGTTAAAAAGAGGAGTAAAAGAGGAGTAAAAGAGGAGCGGAGGAGCAATTCTGAAGGAGATAAAAAATAAAGAAATGTTTAATATTTTTTAAGAAAACAGATAAATTAGGACTTTATGATTCAATGAAAGGTTTAAATTTAAAATGATTTAGTCCAAAACTCTTTACATCAGAACTATAATCTGAATGAATTCCTGCTAAACAGTCTTTAAATGTAAATAAAACATAAACAGAAAACCTGAGATTCTTAACGGAAACGAGTCCAGCAGGGGGCGCTCCAGAACCTGCAGTCTGCAACCAAAAACACAGAAACAACCAACATCACAGCAGAGAAAGCTTCAGTTCTACTGAAGCGGGTCTGGACCAGAACCAGGTCCGGTTCTGTCCAGCATCATCAGGATGACCGCTCCGGGTTCTGATGCTCATCTTAAGGTCGGCGTGCGTGTAAACGTGTGAAGCGGGATGACTAACCCTGCCACCTCTGATGGATGGTTACCATGGCAACGGGACACCCCGGCAACCGGCTCCGTCTTCTGTGTCAAAGTCGACGTGGTGTCGTTCAGAGGAAAAATGGACAACAGAAAGAATATTGTTAACATCAGAAGGAGGAACGATGTGCGTCTCCTCACTGCTCCTCTCAACCAGGAGGCCTCAGAGAGGAGGAGGAGGAGGAGGAGGAGGAGGAGGAGGAGGAGGAGGAGATCTTTGATTCTGAAGGAAACTGTCCGTCAGATCTTGACGAAATAAAAATATACAAATAGTTCAGTTTGATCTGAAGCACAAAGTTCCCAGCTGCCAGTGAACGCACCACAAAGGTCACTTCAAGCACCTGACAGTCCTGAAGAGGCTTCAGATGAAGAGCAGGGGGCGGAGCCTGGCCGGTGGTGATCCGTTCCTCGTATCCAGACGTTTGTTTTTCTTCCTGCAGGTTCTGTCCAGCAGACGTCTGAGGAACCGCGCGGCCCGCCGAGACTCCCAGCAAACATTAACACTCGTAATTACTCCCACAGGGAGGGGGCGGGGCTTAACCGATTCAGGAGAATCCCTGAAGAGAGAGAGAGCTTCCTGCAGACCGTTGAACAGCTTCATGTCGTCTTCACATTCCGGTTTAAATAAAGTTTGATTCAGTTCTGCTTCTGTCTGAACCAAGAACGTCTGGAGGTGAACCGTTCTTCCGTTTCCATGGAAACGGCCGACCTGATGGGATGGAGCAGCCTCTCTGTGTTGGAGGAGACATGGAGGTCTGAAGTGGGCGGAGCTTCCTGATCCCACCCAGGATCCTGCTGGCAGAGATCTTTCAGCTCAAACATGCGTGGATCTAAAGGAACGGGCCGAGCACAGAACCCTGTGGAACTCCAGGAAGGATTTGTGAGGAAGAAGAAAAGACGTTTATGCCCGGGGTCAAAGGTCAAGAACGACCTGGCTGTCTGAAGGACTGGTGTTTCCAGGATTTGGAGGCTGGAGATCACCAGATCATCAAATAATCAGATCTTCAGATCTTCATTCTGGATCCAGAATGATGATAATCTGATCCGATCTGAGCTTCTTAAATGATCCGTGGGTATTTTCGACTTGAGTGTTTTAATAAAACATGATGGTGCATCAACAGTGATGGAGGAGGAGGAGGAGGTGATGAAGGTGAGGAGGAGTCTGCTCCTCTTCATCACCTCCTCCATCTTCTGTCAGGAACATGGAGGAAACCAGAGAAAAGAAAAGTTCCTCCTGCATCCTGGGGGGGGGGGGCATCATCCAGCATGGATTAAAGGTATGGGGTGGGGGGCAGTCCTCGCGCCTTTCCTCGCTGTTACATCACTGCTCCTCACATGTAGAGCCAGAAGAGGCTGCAGCACCTCCTCCTCCTCCTCCTCCTCCTCCTCCTCCTTCCCCCACACCCCCCCCCCCCCCCCCCCCGATGGTTTAGAAGCCCATCCTCCCGCCCCCCGCCCCCCCTCCCCCTCCCGCAGAAACGGCGCAAAGATGCTCCAGAAACTCCGCCGGTGCGCAGTACGGAGCAAGATGGCGCTCTTCCCGTCAGCACCGCGGACAGCTCCGGCGGCGCCCCCGCACCGCTGAGCCCCCCCCCGCGCCTCTGCTCACAGGTGTCACTCTGGACCGGAACCGGCGGATCCGGGAGACCGGACCAGAACCGGGCGGCGGAGGAGGAGCCGAACCGGGTTTGACCGCCGCTGCAACGGGCCGCTCTTCATCATCGTCTTCATCATCCTCTGCAGCGCCGGACCGCATCCGAACCGGACCGGACCGATGGATCGGAGCGTCGTGAGGTCCCGGTTCCGGCGGGGGGGTTGAGGCTGCTCCCGTCAGGACTCTCCCGGTTCTCGGTTCCGCGGTACCGGACGTGAAGATGCTGGTTCTGCTGGCCGCCATGTCCTCGGTTCTGTTCAGCCCCGGATTCGCCCTCAGCTCCCATTTCAGCCCAGGTGAGCCCCCCCGTCCGGTTCCGCGCGCGCGCCTCCAAATGTGATTCACAGAACGCAGAAAACACGCACGTGAGCGCGCACAGCTGATGATCCCGCGGGGGGGGGGGGGTGTACAGGGGTAGGACATGTGAAGAGGAGGATTCTGGGAGTCTGGTTTCATGTTCTGGTTCTGCTGCAGCGTTTCCTCCTCAGAGATGGAGCTCCTACCTGCTGCACCTGTAGAGGCTCACTCTGAGGTCCAACTGTCCACTTCCGGTCAGAGAGGAAGTTTAATGACACCAGAGAAAAGGGAAGGAAGGAAAGAGTCAATGAAAAAACCCAAATAAAATAGATTTATTAGCAACAAAAAAACCATTAAAATCAGAAAAACAGGAAATAATCCACAAACTCTGATGTTAAACGATGAGAAATGAGATTAGATAATCCAAATCCTAAAGATCACAGCAGAGAAAATGAGTTTAATGTTTCTAAAGATGTCTGTGGTTTTCTAGTGTTGGTTCTAAAATCAATTCAATCAAATTTAACATTTTAAAATTCGAATCTTTACATAAAATGTCATTTTCTTTAAAGTTCAACCAAGTTTTCAGTGAATGACATCGGATCAGAACCAGGATAATAATGTAAACATTTGAATGAACCTGAAGTTCTGCAGGGTTCTGGTCGAGTAACAGAACCTCCTCCTCATGGAGAACGTGAGAACGGTCTCCTGCCGTGCAGACGCTGAACCACAGCCTTATGAGGTTCGTTGTGAAGCAAGATGAGGGAGACGGGCCGTTTCCATGGAGACGCTGAGGAGTGAGGAGTCTGGACTGTGATGTGAGTGAGATATCACTGGGTCAGGGTCCTGGAGGCTCGGTTCTGGAGCTGCAGAACCTTCTGCAGGGTCCAGTCAGAGAGACCAGAGGGGTTTGTTTCAGTCAGGTGATCCGAGAGGCTGAGAGGGAAACTTCACAGCTGAAGCTGGAGAACAGACGCAGAAGATCAAACCCACAGCTGGAGGGCAGGACCTTACCAACAGAACCCAGCAGAACCCAACAGAACCCAGTAAAACCCAGCAGAACCCAACAGAACCCAGCAGAACCCAACAGAACCCAGCAGAACCCAGCAGAACCCAGCAGAACCCAGCAGATGCCCATGAATTCACTTTGGAGGACCTGAACAGAAGCTGGATCTTCTGAACAGAGTGACGCCTCTCGTTCACACAGATGATCTCTGAGCTTCACAGAAGGAGAAGAAAGAAGAAAATATTTAAAGATCTGGATCCAGCTGATGGGGGAGGGGGGGGGTCACTGTCCAGGACGAGTCAGCTGGACCCCCCCACACACACAGACCCCCCCACACACACACAGACCCCCCACACACACAGACCCCCCCCACACTCAAACTGCTGTGGTGGAAGAGAATCTCCTTCATGTTTGAAAACACAGAGAACAAAATCTAATCTGACTTCATGATCGATGAACGGATCCGTTTCCTCTGCTTCAGAACAACATCAACAACAACAACAACAAACAACAACAACAACAACAACAACAACATCCCAGTTTTCAATCTTCTGCTTTGTGACGGCAGAGAGTCGACAGTATAAATTGGAACTGGGTGTTGGGCCTCCAGCCACACTTTGGACATGTTAGATTTCAGGTGTTTGAGTTTCTCTGACTGTATCTTGAGGAGTTCAGATCAGAGATTCCATCATCACTGACCGGCTGAAGGTGAAACAGCTCTGGAGAACGTTGTCCTGTTGGATCCGTCAGCTGGGATGACCCTGAACGCACCGCGGCGCCCGAGAGGAACGCCACAGACAGAAGGTCCAGAATCTGCTCTCGCCTTCGTCTCTTTTGGACCGAGACGGAACCCAGAGGAACATCTCATCCAAACGCCGGATGACGGTGAAGCTTTTCATCTGCAGACGAGATGAACTCCAATCAAGAGACGACAGAAACGAAAGCAGGAAAAGCAGATGTTCATGTTCAGAACCAGCAGCTCCAGGAGACAAATACTTCACAGTACTCAAGTACAGAAACAAAGTAGTCCTGGGATGACAGAAGAGTAATAGAGTAACTGATGGAGAAGGTACTCGAGTACTGAATAAACCCATAAACATTAGATGTTTGTAACCAGAACCCTGCAGGGGATTCTGGGTCGTCTGTTTTCCAGTAGAAGCTGTGATTTACCACGCTCCCCTGAACGCCTCCTTCAGCCTCTGCTGCAGTGATGCCCTTGAGCAAGTTTTACGACCGTCTCCTGGTGGAGTGTGACGCCCGTGTGCTGCTCACGTCTCACGAAGGGGGCGGGGCTTCCACCGCCGGTTCATTTCCTGTTTCTCTCCTGAACAGACAGACTTTCTCCTCTCGTCTCTGATCTTCAGCAGGAGAAACTCCATTTCCTGCTCCGCCTTTAGCTTCTCAGACGTTAATGGCTCATCGATCGGCCGTGGACTCGAACTCTCCTCGTCTCGCTGGACTCCAGCCGTCAGAGACGAGTGGACCCCCGCTCCGCCTGAGAGGCTTCTGGAGCTTCGGTCCATCTGCTGTCATCCTGCTGCTCCTGCAGGTTCTCAGCAGGTTCTGAGGTCTGCAGTGGTGCATCACCAACGGACGACCGCCTGATACGGGTCTGAGTCCCAGGTCCGGGTCCGAGTCCTCGGTCCGGGTCTGAGTCCCCGGTCCAGGTGTGGGTGCAGGTCTGAGGTCTGAGTTAGTGTTTGTGATTCTGCTGTGAGGCAGTTTCTGTGTTTGACACCAAACAGACAGATAACAAACCCGTCTCATGTTCTTCTTCTTCTGGAGAGAAAGAAAAATGTTTTGGATTTGTGTGAAAACTCTACCGACTGAAGAAGAACCAGATGATCCATGACCGCTTTGGTTGGTGCTGGTTTGGTTTAGTCAGGTTGGAGCGTTGGCCAAGTTTGATGCATTTGTGATGTTTGGAGTATTTGCTACATTTACTATATTTTCACTGTTAGCTACATTTGCTGCTTTTGTTACTATTTTAGCATTAGCTACATTTTCAGCTTTAGTGATGTTTGCATTGTCTGCTACTTTGCGTCGTTAGCTACATTTTCAGCATTAGCTACATTTATAGAATTAGCTACATTAATAGAATTAGCCACATTTTAAGCATTAGCTACATTTTCAGCATTGGTTCATTTTCAGCATTACCTAAATTTTTAGCGTTAGCTACATTTTTTAGCGTGAGCTACATTTTCAGCATTAGCTGCATTTATAGCATTAGCTACATTTTCAGCATTAGCTTCATTTATAGCATTAGCTACATTTTCAGCATTAGCAAAGTTTCCAGCATTGGTTCATTTTCAGCATTACCTAAATTTTTAGCGTTAGCTACATTTTTAGCATTAGCCACATGTTCAGCATTAGCTTCATTTATAGCATTAGCTAAATTTTCAGCATTAGCCACATTTTCAGCATTAGCTTCATTTATAGTATTAGCTACATTTTCAGCATTAGCAAAGTTTACAGCATTGGTTCATTTTCAGCATTAGCTACATTTTTAGCATTAGCCACAGTTCAGCATTAGCTTCATTTATAGCATTAGCTACATTTTCAGCATTAGCTACATTTTCAGCATTGGTTCATTTTCAGCATTAGCTACATTTTCAGCATTACCTAAATTTTTAGCTTAGCTACATTTTTATCGTTAGCTGCTTTTACAGCATTAGCTACATTTTCAGCATTAGCCACATTTTCAGCATTAGCTTCATTTTCAGCATTAGCTACATTTTCAACATTACCTAAATTTTTAGTGTTAGCTACATTTTTAGCGTTAGCTACATTTTTAGCGTTAGCTACATTTTTAGCATTAGCTACATTTGGGGTGTTAGCTACTTTTTTTTGCATAAGCTATTTTTTCAGCTAACTAACACCTGGTGCGTTAGCTACATTTTTAGCATTAGCCACATTTTCAGCATTAGCTACATTTATAGCATTAGCAACATTTTCAGCATTAGCTACATTTTCAGCATCAGTTATATTTTCAGCTTTAGTGATGTTTGCATTGTTTACTACTTTGCTTCGTTAGCTACATTTTCAGCGTTACTTACGTGGGATGTTTTTGCCGTGTTTTGTTTTTCTTTTTTTTCTTTTTTTTGCTTCACTCACAGACTGTCACAGTCGCCGTGCACGCTGACCGACCTTCCCGCTGACTGAGCGTCCACACACCTTCACGCGCTCCCGAACATCTCTCGGCAGAGAGATGAGCGTGTGTTCGACTGATGGTTACCATAGCAACCAGCTCACATCATCCCGCCGCTGCATTAAGGAACATGTTGAGCAACCGGGCCTGAGCGCGGCCTCCGAGTGGTTCCGTCTGATGGGCGCTATTGTGCTGCGCACGTGCACTGCAGAGTGTGCACGTGTGTGTGTGTGTGTGTGTGGGGGGGGGTGCTCCAGTTTCTGCTCTGAGGTCACAGACGAGTCCTTCAGTCCGGTCACTGCAGTTCTGCTGTCAAACCCGGTTCAGAGCCGACGTTGTGGAGCTAAAGTGGGCCAGAACCGGGCCAGAATCAGGCCAGAACCGGGCCAGAATCAGGCCAGAACCAGGCCAGAACCGGGCCAGAACTGGACCAGAATCAGGCCAGAATCATGCCAGAACCGGGCCAGAACCGGGCCAGAACTGGACCAGAATCAGGCCAGAACCGGGCAAGAATCAGGCCAGAATCATGCCAGAACCGGGCCAAAATCAGGCCAGAACTGGACCAGAATCAGGCCAGAACCGGGCCAGAATCAGGCCAGAATCAGGCCAGAATCATGCCAGAACCGGGCCAGAATCAGGCCAGAACTGGGCCAGAATCAGGCCAGAACCGGGCCAGAATCAGGCCAGAACCGGGCAAGAATCAGGCCAGAATCATGCCAAACCGGTGCCAGAGACTCAGACAGAGCCAGGCCAGAACCGGGCAAGAATCAGGCCAGAACTGGGCCAGAATCAGGCCAGAACCAGGCCAGAATCAGGCCAGAATCAGGCCAGAATCAGGCCAGAACCGGGCCAGAACCGGGCCTCCTGCATGAAGCGATGCTCTTGTGTTCCATAAATATCTAAACCGTGTTATAAATAATTTAAAGAGCGATAAAGAAGAGATGTGAGGGTTTAAAGACAGAACCGATCCTGAACGGGTCATCACTCGACCCGCTTTCAAGCAGCCGTGAAGTGGAGCTCTGAACTCCGTCTGTGGACTCATCAGCAGCGGCGCCTCCGTCTTCAGGATCCAGTCAAATTTCCTTCTTTTGGCTTGGAATGAATGTGGTTACCGTGGCAACGTGATGAAAGACCGAAGCACTTAAGAGCCGCTCTCGCTTTAGAGGACGTTTAAAACCCAAAACGGTTCAGTCAGAGAAAACGCTGAGATGATGGAGGACGGAGAAGAAGGAAAGACAGTTTTAGGTTTTAAAATGATTATTATGAAACTCGCTGAGTCATGAAAAGATGGACTGATGCTGGCGAGCTAAAGACCTTAATGTGACCAGATGGGATTCAAAAGACTTTATTCTGTTTTACACATAAAATGTAGAAAACTTTAAAGCTGAAAAATCAAACTGTAAAATATATTTATATTTTTGTACATTTTTAAAATGAAATTTGACTTTTTAGATGGAATTCTTTCTCTAAAATCTGTTCAGGATTGATTGATCCATTTGTAGTTCATATTAATCTATCCTTTAAACCTGGATAAAGTAAATACTCGTGAAGTATTTTATATTAATCCAGTTTGGATCAAGCAGAAACCAAAATGAATTCAAACGTTGGCGGTGATCCTCGCTGACCTGCACGGAGAGGAAGAAGCTCCTGCAGAAACAGCTCTTTCAGAATAAGAGCGCACGGCTCTGTTCTGGCCTTTCATATGTATTTTACTGGATAAAACAAAGTGTGACGTCTCCCAAAAAATACTTCCTGATACGTACGCCGCCATTTTGAAACCAACGAGTCGGAGTCGGTCTGAGTCACGCTTTTACAGGAACTACTGTCACCAATCATGAGTAAGCTTCTTGGAAGGCCACACCTCCTCCCAATGAAAGCTGCTCAGGAGGCGGGGCCAGCAGGAGCCACATGCTTTTACTGAGGCTTCTGATTGGTCAGTTTGTAACTTGAATAACTTGTTATAAAAATGTCCTCAAAGTTCTGGACCTTCCAGCTCAGATAATGGATTCCTAACGTGACCTTCTGCTGAGGTTCTGATGATGTTCTCTTGCTGCCGCCGCGCCGCTCAGCTGAAGGTCACTTCCTGTTTTTCTGGCTTCTGCTGAAAATGACTTCAAAAACACAATGTTCTCCAGGAGAAATGTCTTTCACACGCGCGGAGGCCTGATGTACTATCAGGTCTCCATGGCAACCGCTCTCCAGAACCAGCACACAGGGGGGGGGGAGTGGCTGTGATCTGCAGAATCACAGCGGACTGGAGCGAGGTCGGAGGATCCTCTCAGATCTGAGGAACACTCGCTGTGACCGCGACGTCTCACCGCTCACAGACTCTCAGCAGGACGGGTCAGAGGTTAGAGTCCGCATGACCCCTCCATGAGAAGATCCTCCTTCAGGACCCCTCCTATGAGAAGATCCTCCTACAGGATCCCTCCATGAGAAGATCCTCCTTCAGGATCCCTCCATGAGAAGATCCTCCTACAGGATCCCTCCATGAGAAGATCCTCCTACAGGATCCCTCCATGAGAAGATCCTCCTTCAGGATCCCTCCATGAGAAGATCCTCCTACAGGATCCCTCCATGAGAAGATCCTCCTACAGGATCCCTCCGTGAGAAGATCCTCCTTCAGGATCCCTCCATGACAAGATCCTCCTTCAGGATCCCTCCATGACAAGATCCTCCTTCAGGATCCCTCCATGAGAAGATCCTCCTTCAGGATCCCTCCATGACAAGATCCTCCTTCAGGATCCCTCCATGAGAAGATCCTCCTTCAGGATCCCTCCATGAGAAGATCCTCCTTCAGGATCCCTCCATGACAAGATCCTCCTTCAGGATCCCTCCATGAGAAGATCCTCCTTCAGGATCCCTCCATGACAAGATCCTCCTTCAGGATCCCTCCATGAGAAGATCCTCCTTCAGGATCCCTCCATGAGAAGATCCTCCTTCAGGATCCCTCCACGAGAAGATCCTCCTACAGGATCCCTCCATGATGTCATCTCCGGAGGAAGAAGAAGAAAAGAACAGGAGAAAGTGTAAAAAATGGAGGAAATGAAAACGTAAACAGGAAGAGAAGAAAGATGAAGAATATAAAGGAGAGAAGGTTGGAGATGATGGAGGGATAGTAGGATTTATACCCCCCCTCCCCCCCCAGCATGAGGGGGGTGTTGGTTATGTAATCCTCTCTGAGACGTGATGTCACATCTGAGCACGTGCAGAGATGAAGACGAGGATGAGGATGCATCTTCACGCCACGCTGCACATCGACACTTCAAAGACCCACAATGCCGAGCGTCCGTGCCCCCCCCCCCCCCAACATAAAGGAGAACAGGAAAGACCATCAGCAGAGAGACGGAGGAGGGGTCAGAGGTCAGACGCAGGACTGTTACCATGGAAACCAGCCGGTCGTAGCGTTTGTCTTCTAAAGTTCCTGTTTACCTTCAGGGGATCAGTCTGAAGATGTGAAGGAGCAGCACGTGCGCTTCACGTGCGCTTCACGTGCGCTTCACGTGCGCTCCACGTGCGCTTCACATGCTCACAGAGTTTGTGTGGTTCCGGTTCCGAAGCTTCTCAGTGGTTCTGGTTTGTTCAGGATTTGAATGTTTCGTGTTTTCTCTCATTCCATGTTCATCATGTTCTTCTGCTGGAGGATGAGGCGGGACAGGGGAAGGGGCTTCATGAGTTCATGGCAGAAAGCTTTTATTCTGAAAGGTCTCTCTGCATCAGCAGTGAGTCTGGATCTGTTTCCTCCTGAAATCTTTCAGCTGCTAAACTTTCCTCTGCAGAGGTTTCTGGACTCGTTGGGTTTGTTGGTTCTGGTTCTGGAGGACGAGGTTCCTCCCTCGGCAGAGCGGCTGCAGAGAGGAGGAGGAGGAGGAGGAGGAGGCAGGTGGAGCAGAACCGCTGAGAACAGCAGCAGCAAACGGGCCTGGAGGAAGATTCTGAGGCTGCAGACGTCTTCATGGTTCTGTATGAAGACCGGAGGTCTTCCAGAACCATGGGGACGTTTTCTTCTGCAGCTCCAGCATCTCCCTCCTCCAACGGTAACATTCTTAGAGGAGAAGAGATTATTCTGCAGAACCTTCTGGATCGGTGGAGGTTCTGCTGGTTCTCCAGGAGGGGGCGCTGCATGTGCACCATGCTCAGATCTCCAGAAATCCCTGAAAGATCTGATGAAAGGAAACATGTCAGGCTTCTCCTGACTTCAGGTTTCTTCAGCCCGCAGTCATCTGAGGAGTGGTCACAGCGTTGCTTAGCAACAAAGAACTATGTTAAAAAAAGATTTTGACCTCAGATTGAAATAGTTCTGAAGAAACTTTTGGAACATTACAGAGTAGATTCAGTCGTCTAATTCCAGAGTCCATCATTTATTTAACAATCACTTTATTTTAATAGTTTCTACAAAGCGTCAAAAGTTTCAAAAGGTTGAAAAGTTTCAGCCATTGTTCATGTTGTTCTGGAGTCCTTCTGGTTCCATATTTGCAGCATCAGGACCATGTGAGGGTCAGGAAGAGCGCCGCCTGCTGGTCCGTTCTCCTGCTCCAGGTGGGAGTGGCTTGGTGACCACGCCCCCTTAAGAGCACATGGTTGATCTATGTTTGAACCCGACTGTTTTGTCTGGACTGTCTGAACACTGACGACATGAAAAGCAAAAATGAACTCAGTTCAATCGCCATTTTTCTGCGATATGGACGCCATGTTGGAGCCGGACGTCCAGTCAGCAGTGATTGGTCCGAGTCGTCCGAGTCGTCTGAGTCGAGGTTTCAGGCGCCTCGTTGGCGAGAGCAGGCGGCTGCAGGCGGGAAAAGCCGCCTGAGATAAAGGCAGGAAGTCGGGGGTCGTCGTCATCAATATGCCCCTCCCCCTCAGCGTGATCCGTGCCTTGATGTCTTTGATGTTTGCATCTTTCAGAGGAAAACTGATTCTCCAGAAAGAGTTCAAACACACAGATTTCCTTCATTTAGCACCAGTTCTTTCACATTGTTTCCCACAATCCCTTGCTTCTTTAAAGCGGGTGGCAGCTTGAACCTATTCTCTGTTTTGATCCCGCCCCTTTCTCGCGATACTTCATGACGACACTAACCAGCATGCACCGCTGCAGGCGACCTGTAACCACGCCCCCCTTGGTTACACGAATCTGTCAATCAAATGTTTTGAATGTTGGGGGCCATCAGGCTCCGCCCACTTTTATTGAAGCCTTTGATTGGTCAAATGAAGATGTTACAAATGTATCAGAACGTTCATTCTGACCAATAGAGGAACAGCTGTTTATGTTTCTATAGGAGTCACATGGGATTCTACTTCCTGTTTGGAATGCCAGGGGGGCGGGGCCACTCTGTCCAGTTTCCATTTACAGTCAGTGGTTGATGTCTGAGGAAGTTTGGACATTCATGGTTGTAGATTTATCATTGATGTGAGGTGGGAGGGGCATCACAAAATGTATTGGGGGGGGGGGCTGGAATCAAACTTTATCAATAATCCATTTCCTGTTTTTGTTGTTGTTTACTGTCGGTGGTTAAAACGGCATAAATAAAGTAAAGGTTCCTTCACGCTCGGTTAGATTCTTCTTTTCTTCTCTGCTCTGATTTAAACTCTGTCTTCAAATATTCATGGGGGGGCAGTCTGCTGCTGGAGGCGGAGCTCTGCATGACTGACAGAACCAGCGATTGCAGTTCTGAATCTTTGTTGATCAGTTTACACCCCCCCCCCCATTGCCCCCCGCTGGCCGTGATTCTGCTCCTCCATCATCTGGACCCCCCCCTCTCTGTTTCACGGCTGGAGGACGTCCCGGTGTGAGGCTGTCCCACCCGTTTCCATGGCAACCGTTCTCCAGGGAAAATGAAGGAGTTTGTGATGAAAAGGAGGAACTGATCTTTGATTTCGTACCCGTGGCCCCCATGGGACGACCGCGGGGCCCCCAGAGGCGTCGGTAACAAACCCGGTGGGCCGTTCTCCTTCTGATGATTTGCGTTTCTATCAGATTTCGTTTCCCGCCCGTCTGTCGTTGCCATGGTTACGTCTGCGGTCGCTCCTCACTGAGAGTCCTGCAGGTGAGACGCAGGACAGGTAAACGCCTGCAGGGGTTCTGAGACTTTATGAAAAATAAATGTAAAAAGCAACAAACTTCAGGTCAGAAACAAACAGTTTTCTCTTCCTCCAGTGTTGCCATGGCAACTACCCAACGTGCAGTTGATAAGAGATGAATACATGTTTTATTTGAGTCTTTTTACATAAATAAACATCTTGAAATATTAAATAAAAAAAAGATTAATTGAAGAGTGACTCGGCGCCACCTGGAGGTCAAAGACTTTTTCTGATTCTCATCCAACTGAAACTGATGAAGAATTAACTTCATTACATAAATAACTTTGATCAAACTTCACAGAAACAGAGGATTCATAGACTCTGGTGAAGGATGAAGATCAACCAAAAATGGTTTTTAAAGACTAAAGTTGTATTTTTGGTGTTTTTAGCCTCTTTTTGTGGCTTTTTTATGATGATTTAAATCACATTTCTGAAACTGAAACTGAGTTTCAAAACGATTGTATTTGTGACATAGGTGATACACTGGGCGGGGCCACAGGCTCCTTGCCCCGCCCCATTCCGATGCATCGACATTCAGACAAATAGATCCATGAACGTCTTTGTTTTCCTCACCTGAGCTGAAATCTGCATCTAAACTTAAGTTGAGGGGCTGTAAGCTAGTGGGAGAGCATGTAAACAGATGGATGATGGGAAAAGGGGGCGGGGTTTTCCCCACGAACAGTCCCACCCACAACTCGGAGGTGAATTCCTGATGAACTCCTGTCACAGTTTCCTAGAAAACGATAAAAACGATAGAATTATAATTAAAAGACGAACATGAACGATCTGACAGAAGATGAAGAGAAAGTTTATGATCAAACGTGGACTGAAATGTTCAGGGTGGCGCCCTTCTCAGTGTGCTGTTTCTCCTGCAGATGGCGCTCCCCTGAGCGAGCTGTCCTGGTCGTCCTCTCTGGCCGTGGTGGCCGTCTCCTTCTCCGGCCTCTTCACCTTCGTCTTCCTCATGCTGGCCTGCCTCTGCTGCAAGAGGAGCCGGACGGGCTTCAAGGTGCGTTCCCGTCGTCTCGAATGATGGGGGCGGAGCCTCCGCTGCGGCGGAAGCCCTGCCTCCACATTCGTCTAAAAGAAAAGGTCTGCAGCCTTCTGGCAGCGAGAGAGGAAGCTGGGAGCTTTTCACACGGGTCGCTGCAGAACCACAATGACCCGAATGATGTGTTCTAAATATAGAGCAGCTTCAGACGAACATACGTGTCTACACGGGTCTCATCCGGTCTGAAAACGACACGTAACATTTCTGTGCAGACATTTTTATCAGAAGAAAATCTATTTTATCATCCTCAAACCGTTTTTAGGGGCGTGGCCTCTGAGTCCACAGAATGTGATGTCATAACGGCGCAGAACTCTACAAAAGTTCTCCTCAGACGGAGGTCAAAGTTCTCCTGCAGCAGGTCCGGTCCATTCCTCCATGCAGATCCTCTCTAGAGCTGGGATGTTTTGTAGTTTTGTTGCTAGGCAACAACCGTCACAGATTCTTGATTTTTGTCACTGATGGAAGGATGTTGTTGGTTTAAACCACGCCCACAATCTTACACCACGCCCATTTATTTGAGGGTTAAGTTACGCTCTCCTTTTGATGGTTAAACCGTGAACAACATTAATTCTGGAAAGAATTTCATGATTTCTACATAAAACCTGATGTAAACTTTAATGAGAGCTTGAAACGAAGAGAACCAACAATAATCGATCGATTCTCAAAGTTCTGCTAGTTAGAAGACATTTTGTGTGAACAAATGCAGCTCTGGAAGACCCCCCCACCCCCACCCCGTGAACCCCCCCCCCCCCCCCAACTTGTGCAGTAAATCGTTTTTTCTCCAGTTCAGAACGGAAACGAGATGCTGCAGATTCACACGTCTGCTGTGAGCAGCAGCTGGAAGCTGAGGGGGTGGGGGCGGGACGGGTGGAGGAGGGGGGGGACGGGGGCGTGAGGAAGGGCAAGCCCGAGAGTCCACAGCACATCCGGCCCCCGGGGCCTCATCTGGAATGAAGAACATCACAGGAAGAGAAGAAAACAAGAGCAGAGCAGAAGGCTTCTGCACACGAAAACACAGTCTGAGTTTTTGGGGCAAAAGAGAAGCCCCCATAGGGCAGAAAACCTGCTGCTGCCCCAGAAACGTTCTCTCTTTAAGCCGTCATTAATGAGAAACAGTTAAAAAGATAAAGTTGATTATCTTCACTAAATGTGATGGAATGTTGAAGCATTGAATCCGCCTCCACCCTAAACCCGCCTCCACCCTGGACCCGCCTCCACCATAGACCCGCCTCCACCCTAACCCGCCTCCACCCTAAACCCGCCTCCACCCTGGACCCGCTTCCACCCTGGACCCGCCTCCACCCTGGACCCGCTTCCACCCTGGACCCGCCTCCACCCTAAACCCGCCTCCACCCTGGACCCGCTTCCACACCTGACCCCGCCTCCACCCTAAACCCGCCTCCACCCTAACACCGCCTCCACCTAAACCCGCCTCCACCCTAAACCCGCCTCCACCACCCGCATCCACCTGGAACCCGCCTCCATCCTGGACCCGCCTCCACCCTAAACCCGCCTCCACCCTAAACCCGCCTCCACCCTAAACCCGCCTCCACCCTTGACCCGCCTCCACCCTGAATCCGCCTCCACCATAGACCCGCCTCCAAACAGAACCACTTCAAGACACTTTATTTTCTCCGGTAATCCAAACACGTTATTAACAGGAACTTCTGTTGCTAAATCCCGGGACAACTCCGAGTGAAACTGGTTTCCATGACAACCTTCGATGTTTCACACCGCAGGAGGAAACTAACGAGGCATTAGCTTCACTGACACGCTAGCAAAGCTAACGCTACGACTGAGTGCGTGGAGAGAGTTGTTAGTTCCGTAGAAAGATCAGGATTTTCTGATGACGGGTGACCATGGGGTCAAAGGTCATCCAGAGATGCTCAGGAGGATGAAGACTCGCTGATGTCACTCCAGGAGTATGTGACCCCCCCAAAAACAGACAAAAAGAGAGTGTTTTCCCTCACAGCTCAGATTCAGTCCTCTCCCTCCCCAGATGACCTAAGGTTAAAGCTCCTCCCACTTCCTCCCGACCCCCCTCCCCTCCCCCCCCCCCCCCCTCCTGTGGAGACTCTGGTCAGCTGCAGAGCCTCTCCTCTTCCTCTCTGTGAGCGTCTGCAGGACGATGAAGGATCCTGACGCTCTTCCTCCGACCGAAACCCTCAGATCTGAATGGGGGGGTCACCTGTGGAGTGAAGGTAAGGGGGGGGGGGGGGGACTTTAAGGAGGAATTTAGAACTTTATCTTCAGCTCAAAGTGATGTAAAGGTGCCTTCAAGGGTCGTAGGAAGAGTGGACGACGAGAGCGTGACACTGGGGGGGGGTCAGGATGGATGTGTGTTGCTGCTGGGGGGGGGGCACATGTTTACAGCACTGGGACCCTCATCTGAGAGGCTTTAATGCAGTCAGTCTGAAGATGCGGGGGGGTTCAGAACACCTGATCCAGGTAACCAGCTCCGCAGAGAACACCTGCGTCTTCCTGGGAGGGGGGCGTTCGTGTTTCTTCGTTGTTTTGGTGGAGACAGAGTGAGATGTTCGTCCAGCAGCTCTGCTGTTCCCGCCGGAGTCCAGACGACATCTGAGCGGATCACGGCGCCGAGCCCACATCCAAACACGCCCAAAGCCCGTAATCCCCGGATTATCCCACGCTTTGTTTACAGAGACGACCCGAAAGCCAGAACCGACTCTGACAGGCGGGGAACCCTCCAGAACCACCGGGAGAAAGTTCTAAAGTTCTGTTCCACAAAAAACATGAAAAAAGACAAAATTCCACCTTAAGACACGAGAAACTGATTTACATTTATGACGTTTTCTGATGATTCTGTTTGAATTCTCTGTTTTCAGGTTTTGACCAGAAACAAACTGAAAAAACGTTAAAAAAATTCTGCTCGTTAACGATTGTTGGCTCGTTTGTTGCCATGGTGATTCTCTGCTTTTCTGCCACTTTCTGAACAGAGCTGGAATCTCAGCACAAATTTAAGCAGATTTTAACCCAATATGTTAAAAGAAAAACACTTTTTAAAACAATATTTAACTGTTTTAATAATTCCAAAAGTTTAAAGAAATTCCTGAACATTTAACTTGATAAAAAAGCTGTAATCTACTGTGAAAAACCCCTAAATACAAACATATTTGGATTTTATTCTTTCTCGTCTAACACTAAATAAAGGTTTTTCTTCTTTTAGCAGAGATTCCTGTGTTCAGATTTCCGTTTGTGAACCGGCGCCGGCTCCGTTAGCTTCAGCTAGCTCCTCTCGCCGCTCAAACTTCTGTGTTTTTGTGCTGCAGGAGTTCAAAAATGCGGACGGGGACGAGTACCACGCCGACCTGTCCACGCTGGCCTCGCCGGCCTCCCAGGGCGGTCCGGACGTCTACGTCCTGCCGCTCACCGAGGTTTCCCTGCCGACGGCCAAACAGCCGGCGCGCTCCGGTGAGTCCACAGAGGGCCTGCAGCTCTATTACAGAGTTTGTTATTGACCCACCACTCGAGAAGTTACTATGTGATTATTGAAGAAAAATCAGACTCCGCCTTTGAAATGTTGTCATGGCAACAAAGCAAAATTTAATTTCCATGGGACTGAATACAGAGTGATTTTTGTGCCACCATACAGAAAACAAAAGTCAGTGTTGAGTTCAAAATGTACAAAATGGGAAGTGTTGCAAATAAAAAAAACTTTTTTTCTCTTAAAAAACGTTTTTTCGCATTTTTTTTCAAATGTTTATTTGCAAACGTAAAAATATTTTTGAAAGTAAAAAACATTTTTCAAAGCAAATTTTAAATATTTTACATTTTGTTTGGAACTTATAAGATTTTGAACTGAACGCTGACTTTTGCTTGCAGTATGGAGGCACAAACACGTCATAATGAAAAACCTGTGAAGGGATTTGAACTCGACACCACCTGCTGGTCACACCTGGTACTGCAGCAGAGGAAACCTTTCTTCTGGTTTCTTTGATGTAGAGATTTAACTCACTAAATGGAATTAAAACCTTTACGAATCTCTTTTTATTTGAACGACTTCCAGCTAAACGCATCATTGTGGGCGGGGCTTTTTTCATTTGCATCGTTTGTCCTGAGAGTTTGGATTAGAGGACGAAATGCTCCGAGGTTCTGCTCTGCTGATGCAAACCGTCCAGATTCTGACTCACGTGATCCCGTTCCAGCGCGTGAGAGCTGCGGCTCCCTGGAGTCGGCTCCACCCCGACGCCGGTCAGCGGGGCCTCCGCCTCTCCCACAATCCCTTGCTGCAGGTCTCTGCAGGATGAACTCCTCAGCTTTTTCCCACAAACATCTGCCGGTTGCGTAACGGCGTCCGGCTGCCGGAATGCGAGGAATGCGGGAGCACCAAACCCCCGGGAGGAGACCCCTCTTCAGGGCCCGTTCTGCGGAACAGGGTTCTGGGTGTGTGTCGATGGGGACGCCCCGGCGCAGCGAGCGCGAAAGCAGATGTTTGTGTTTCATGTGAGACGCCATAAACCACAAAAGAGTTTTAAAACCAAATCTGTTCTCCGATCATTGGGACAAAAGAGTCTTTACATCCAGGAGAACGCCAGTGATTAATGGCTAACATGTGGCGGCGCAGCAGTGGCGTTCAGGGAAGCTCCGCCCACTGACATCATCCATGTTTCTGTTGAGAAATCAAGTCTAACAGAAGACCCAGAAACAAAATCTGATCCTGACTCCGCCCCTTAAAACCTTTTCTATAGCAACAAATACATTCTTTATTAATACACGCCTTTTCAAGTAAATATCAGATTGACCTCTGACCTTCCTGAAGGTCAATGTCTTCAGGTCGACTTTATGGATCACGCTGAGTCGTTTAGCTCGCAGATTCTCCAAACGTGCGATCAGAAAGGATCACGCCACGCTCATAAAATGCTTCAGTCAAAACCCTCGCCATTATTTTTGACGCCGCCATGTTGGAGCCAGACGTCGTCAGTCCGAGTCCACTCTCACCAATCAGGAGCAAGGCCACACCCCTATCTCTAAAAAGCTGATTAAATCTATAATCTATAAATCGCATGTTTTAAACATGGAGGACAGCAGGCTCCGCCCACTTTTAATTAAGGCATGTGATTGGTCAGTTTATAGAAAATTTAGTAAAGCAAGAAAGATTATTCTGACCAATAGAATTTCCTGTTTGTAACACCAGGGGGGAGGAGCCACTCAGTCCAGGTCTTTTCTACAGTCAATGATCTAAACATGGATGTGTAATTATAACAGTTAAAGGATGTGGGCGGGATTAACTCTGCCTGGAAGAGTTATACAGAAAGTTTTTTTTTAATTTTTACTTTTCATTTTAATTTGAACAAAAGAAAACTTTAAATTCATTGATGTAGAAACACGCCGTCTTCTCACTCTGACAAACATCCACCGCCGTGCCCGCCTCCGTCCCGCCGTGCTCGAGGGCCGCTGATGCATTCTGGGGGAGGGTGGGGTTTCCAGTGGGACCCGACGGGGCCCGGTTCTGAGGAGCCGCCCCGATGCAGCTGTTCCAGGCTCCTGACGGAGCAGCTGCTCCGTTCCTGAGCGTTCCCATCATCCCAGGGTCCCGTCCGGAGCGGCCCCGCCCGCCCCGCGTCTGTGTGGAAATCTGAAGCAGATGGAGAGGTTCTGATCATGTAAAACTTCCAAAAACAGGAATTCCTGCGACTTTATTTCATTGAAAAGAAAAGAAAACGTCTTTAAAAGGTTTAAAGAGAGAACCTGTAGACCTTCAATCTAATATTTTCGTTCTAGCTGGATGGAACCGAACAGGATTCATGAACAGAACCTTCTCTCATGTGTTTTCTCTGGTTCTGTCACACAAAGGTTTTGGGCCGTTTGCAGAGCTTTGAACTGATCTGCTTTACTGCTCTTAGAGTCCAAACCCGGAGAACCTTTTGGTTCTGCAGGTTCCTTCAGCTCTTTACCCTCAAAATAGCGTTCAAAGGTCCTAGAAACACATAAAAACAGAGATAATTCCAGATGCAGGGCTGGACCTGGAGGTTTTGGGGGACGAGGGCAGGGCCATGCCCCCCTCCACCCCCCCACGCCCCACTTTGATCTTTAGTTTATAGAAACTGTTGTTAGAATCCACAAAAACATTTTGTTTGTTTGTTTCTCGGATTCTTTTGGACCGTCGGTTCTTCCCGGTTTTCCCGATGTTTGGTCCTGGCTCTCTCCAGAACCAGCCTGTCGCTCTCGCTGCCCCCGCCTCATGTTCCGTCATGAGGCCGGGGGCTGAAGTGTGGGAGGAGCCTGTGTCTCCAGGGGGGGGGGGGGGGGAGAATGGCTTCAGTGTGTTCCGACCGGCCGGTCCAAACTGGTGCCGTGCCGGCCCACGGCGCCGGACAATGCGGTCCTTTCTGCCTCTGGGCAGGACAATGTGTGTGGGGGGGGTGAGGAATGAGCAGAAGACGAGGCGTCCAGCATCTTCTGTGTGGGGGGGGACAAAGAGGCGCCTGTCTGTGCAGCTGGAGGGGGGGGGGGTGCTTCAGGGAGGTGGAGGACAGACGCTGATGGAGATGGTTTTAGAGGACAGGCTGACGGGACGGTCCTGCAGAACCGCCTGCTGGATCCGATCGGACCTCCGACTGCTGGTAGAGAAACAGACTCGGGGGGCGGAGTCAGGATGGATGTTTGTGGAGTAAAAAGGTAAACTGATCTCTAAAATTCTAAATGTTTTTGGATTTCAGATCCACATTTACTAATTCATCACAGGAGAAGAGTTCTGAGCAGAAATCAGAACGTTTCAGAACTTTCTCTGAACGTTTTGTCTCAGCGGACGTTTCAGAATTCAAAATGTGGATTCTTCCAGAAACTCGTGGAGAAAATGTAGACGTGAGGACGAGATTTAGAACGCTGACGTCTTCTCAGTAAAGTCTGTAACCGGCAGAACCAACAGGAACCGAGGAGTCCAACCGGAGCAGAAGTTCTGGAGCTCCTGAGTTTGTTCTTCTGAGTTCTTCCATGTTTTTTCACGTTCTTTTAAGTTCTACCATATTCTTCTCTGTTCTTCTCTGTTCTCCTGCATTCTTCAGAACTTTCTCTGAACCTTTGGGTCCGTTTGTCTCAGTGGACGCTTCAGAAATCAAATCAATTCTTGCAGAAGCTCGTTTAGTTTTTACCCAGTTAAACTTTCACTTTCTTCTACATATTCTTACAGTTCTCATCCTTAAATGTGTAAATTGATTGATTGATTGATTGATTGATTGACATATTTATATTGAAATCACCATGAAACCTTACAATTATATGATTTATTCTCTTTTAAAAATGCATAAATTCCAATGAAATTTGAACTTGTTGGATGTGAGTGAAAACCAAAATAAACTTTATTATTTTAAGCATTTTTCTTACCTTTAAATGTTGTTTTCTTGCCTTTATTCGTTTGTTTCATTCCATTTATTTTATTCACGTTCATTCTTTTAAATCTTAATCCTAAACATTTGTTAAACATTTCATATTTTCTAAATATTTGACTGATTATTTTGACATTTAACACCAGCAGATTCTGAAGCAGAAAAGCGTCTCGACTCCTTCAGAATCTGCTGGAATGATGCTGTTAACGGTTGAAGAGTTGCAGTAAACCAAAGAACACGTCAGAACTGAACTAGTGTTTCATCCAAACTTCTGGATTTCCTTCCTAAAATGTTCCTGTGATGCTGCGGTCTGCCTGTAGGTGGCGCCCTCCATGGAGTCTGTATGGGTCAAACGTTATTCAGATGAAGTAGTTCAAATCCGAGTCCTGTTTTGGTCCTTCTGCGGGTTCTGACCCGGGTCATGTCTGAGGTCGGTTCTGGTTCTGAAGCTCCGTGGACCTCGTGTAAGACCTCCTGTTCTTGTCTCCAGTTCAGCTCCTGAAGTCTGCAGACGTGGGCCGCCACAGTCTGCTGTACCTGAAGGAGATCGGACATGGCTGGTTCGGGAAGGTGAGTCCACCTGAGAATCCAGAAGATTCATCAGAGATAATAGAGACGTGAGGACGTGATTGAAGACGCTATCATGCTTTCAGTAAAGCTGCAACTTTACTCACTTCTTCCATGTTTATCTATGTTCTTCTGTGTTCTTCTTTGTTCTTCCGTGTTCTTCTGTGTTCTTCTCTGTTCTTCCGTGTTCTTCTTTGTTCTTCCGTGTTCTTCCGTGTTCTTCTCTGTTCTTCTGTGTTCTTCTCTGTTCTTCTGTGTTCTTCCGTGTTCTTCTTTGTTCTTCCGTGTTCTTCTCTGTTCTTCCGTGTTCTTCTTTGTTCTTCCATGTTCTTTCTCTGTTCTTCTTTGTTCTTCCATGTTCTTCCATGTTCTTCTTTGTTCTTCCATGCTCTTCTTTGTTCTTCCATGTTCTTCCGTGTTCTTCCATGTTCTTCCATGTTCTTCCATGTTCTTCCGTGTTCTTCTGTGTTCTTCTGTGTTCTTCCATGTTCTTCCATGTTCTTCCGTGTTCTTCTGTGTTCTTCCATGTTCTTCCATGTTCTTCCGTGTTCTTCTGTGTTCTTCCATGCTCTTCTTTGTTCTTCCGTGTTCTTCCGTGTTCTTCCATGTTCTTCCGTGTTCTTCCATGTTCTTCCGTGTTCTTCCATGTTCTTCCGTGTTCTTCCATGTTCTTCCATGTTCTTCCATGTTCTTCCGTGTTCTTCCATGTTCTTCCGTGTTCTTCCATGTTCTTCCATGTTCTTCCATGTTCTTCCGTGTTCTTCTGTGTTCTTCCGTGTTCTTCCGTGTTCTTCTGTGTTCTTCCGTGTTCTTCTGTGTTCTTCCGTGTTCTTCTGTGTTCTTCCGTGTTCTTCTGTGTTCTTCCGTGTTCTTCTGTGTTCTTCTGTGTTCTTCCGTGTTCTTCTGTGTTCTTCTTTGTTCTTTTGTTCTTCTTGCCCTGACTTTTCTCCTCATATCTGCTCCTCAGGTTCTGCTGGGGGAGGTGACCTCCGGCCCGAGCACCACTCAGGTGGTGGTGAAGGAGCTGAAAGCCAGCGCCAGCGTTCACGACCAGATGCACTTCCTGGATGAAGCTCAGCCTTACCGGTACTTTTCCTGACTGCAAACCTCTCAGATTCAGATTTCTCCCGTTTTATTTTTTATTTTATCGTTTTGCCTGAAAACCCCTCGTCTGCTCCACAGCGCCCTCCAGCACCCGGCGCTGCTGCAGTGTTTGGCCCAGTGCACCGAGGTGACGCCCTACCTGCTGGTCATGGAGTTTTGCCCGCTGGTGAGCTTCAGACACGTCGGACCTCCACAGAACCTCGGCTGCTGACCGGCTCAAACATCTCAGGATGTTTTCAGGGTGGCGGTCAGACTGGTTTCTTTGCCTCCATCAGGCGTCTGTTTCAGAAGGACCACGTCACTGAAGCATTTGGAGCTTCAGGTTTTGTTTGAAGTCAGATCAGAAACCTGCTGACTCTGCAGTTATTTTTTAGAGACCTAAAAATGGAAAACATTTAGACTTCTAGCATCTTATTTAAAAACAGAGAAACTGGAGGTTCAGCTGGAAGAGACTCCAGGTTCTATAGGATCCAGTCTGAGCTTCTTCTTTGGAGCTGGAAGTTTTCAGGTTCATCGTTCGGTTCCTCCAAAAAGATGAGGGAGAAGCAGCTGAGCCACGACGACTGAAGTCCTGCAGGTTAAACCCGATCAGACAGAGACGTGAGGCGCAGACGCGAGGAGGCCGACCCTCTCAGATGGTCGGATTTCCCCGTTTATCTGCAAACTGATCCCCACAGATCAGAGGATCTGCTGTTCTTTCATCAAGTCTCACAGGAAACAGATTCCATGAAGTCCTGGCAATCGCTGCCCTCTAGTGGTGGCAGCGTTTTCACTCCCGTCCTCTGGTTTCCAGGGAGACGTGAAGGGTTACCTCCGGAGCTGCAGGGCCAATGAGAGCATGGCCCCGGAGCCGCTGATCCTGCAGCGGATGGCGTGCGACATCGCGGCGGGACTCCTGCATCTGCACAAACACAACTTCACCCACAGGTAGCCGCTCGCCTCCGCTCGCACGCCAACGTCGCCGCTGGAGCCCGGGAACGCCACGGCCACTTCCTGGAACAATATCCTGGTGCTGCCCGAGTGCGGCTCTCAGACTCCAGCATCAGTGATTTTGTTGCAGGCGGTGGCCACGCCTACCGAAGAAACGGGTCTACGTTTACATCTACATCCCATAATTATCTTCTGCAAACAGTGATGGTAATGTTCTGCACCATCAGTGACCTGGCTCTCAGGAACTGCCTGCTGACCGCTGACGTCTCAGTGAAGATTGGAGATTATGGTCTGGCACACAGCAAGTACAAGGTAGATCTGATGAGCCTCTCTAGAACATTTAGATCTACGTTCACTTTTAACCAGAAATGTTTCCTCAGGACGATTACTTCATGACGTCGGATCAGGTGTTCGTTCCGCTACGATGGATCGCTCCAGAACTGCTGGATGAGGTTCATGGAAACCTGCTGGTAGCGGATCAGAACCAGCAGAGCAACATCTGGTACCGGGTCACTCGCTCACCGTTTGTGTAGATTAGGATGAAGGAGACCTTTGATCTTAGGTTTGAAAGTCTTTTCTGTGTAAAAATACAAACAAATGGTTATTTTTCTCTAAGTCAGTTCAGTTTGGTCAACTTTAAACTAATGAGAGCAAAACACATTCTCATCTCCAAGTCTTCACATACTGACGTTTAGGTAGGACCCTCCACGTCAGTTTTTGTGTCCCCAACTCGTCGTTTTCTGACGTACTGACTGTTTGTAAAATTAAGGTTCCGCAAGCCTCGGTACCGGATGCAGTACCGGACCTGGACTGGTCCTTGGAACGTGCCAGTACCGATACCCAAACCCAGTATCTGTACTCTAACCCAGCACCAGAACCAGAAGCAGCACTGGACATGGCACCAGATGCAGTAACAGAAGCAGTACCGGACCCAAACTGGTATAAGACCTGAACCCTGACCAGAACCCATATGTTGTACCGGACGCAGTACCGGACCCAAATCGGTACCAGGTGCAAACCAGGGCCAAACACAAACTGGTACTGGGTTAGGTACCGATTTCAGTACCAGTACTTTCACCTGGCACCAGTACCCAAACCCAGTACCGGTACTCTAACCCAGCACCAGAAGCGGCACTAGACACGGTGCCAGATGCGGTACCAGATGTGACACAAGACCCGGTACCGGACCCAAAACCAGGCCCGGACAAGAGCCGGGAATGGGTTAGGGTACTGGACTGGTACTGGACAAGAGGTTGGGGTCCCAGGATTTAATGGGAACAGCTAGCATGTCAAAAAACAATAAATTGGGGTCACACAAAAAGTGACGCAGAGAATCCTTAACCAAATGTCAACATGTGATGACATGGTAGTGATGTGTTGGTTGAACCCATTTAAAGGAAAAAAACATCCAGTGGTGAATTAATCTTGTCCATCGTTGGCTTATCTGAGCAGGAACAGTGTGAACAAGCATCCCAAAAGGAGCAGAGCATGTTACTGCAGTACCAGTTGAAAATGCTAGAGGACACTGTTGAGTCAAATGTTTGCACCTCTGATGAGTCACGCTTACCAGTCCTTTCTTGATCGGGTGTTTCAGGTCTCTTGGAGTGACCATCTGGGAGATGTTTGAGTTGGGGAACCAGCCTTACAGGCACTACACGGACAGACAGGTGCTGACCTACGTTGTGAGGGACCAGCAGCTGCGTCTGCCCAAACCGATGCTCAAAGTACCGCTAGCCGAGCGCTGGTGAGTCACACGCTTACAGGTCTATATTTGTAATACAATAAATCTGCACCTTAGTGAATGTCTTGACCTTTGGCCTCCTCAGGTATGAGGTGATGCAGTTCTGCTGGCTTCAGCCGGATCAAAGACCAAATGCAGAGGAAGTCCACTTGCTGCTCAGCTACCTGTGTGCCAAGGGGGCCAGCGAGGCCGAGGAAGACTTTGAGAGACGCTGGAACTCCATGCGCCCCAACGCTGGATGCAACAGAAGCACGTCTGCGATGAGCCGAGAACACTCTGCATCCAACTCCTCCTCCTTTCCTCTGCTGGAGCAGTTTGTGTCAGGTGACGGGTACCACTCTGAGTCAGGAGACGACATCCTGACTGTCACGGAGACCAGCCAAGGCCTGAACTTTGAGTACAAGTGGGAACAAGCGCGAGCAGAGCAGCCATACAGAGCTTCTGACTCCTCCAGTTCTTTGAGCGTGGCCGGCCACCATTGTCAAGATGCCTTCTACCCCCCAGGGGGCATCGTTGGAGGCTGTCCTCTGGAGAGTCTCAACCATGGGATTTCTCCTTCTTACTATCAAGCCAAACATCTGCATGCTCCCAGCGTGCTCCCGGTCCTCAGTGCCCACAGCCCGTCAGTCAGCAGTGAATATTACATCCGCATTGAGGAGCCAGTGGACTGCAATATCGATCCGGAATACACCATGTGCTCCTACAGTCCGGACTATCCAGGCAGCGGCGGGAGCTTCTTGACTGGCAGTGCCGAGTCAGGTGAGTGCATGACCTGCCCCCTACAGGCGGAAACCATGGGTCCCTACTGGTCTGCAGAGGTCCACAAAACTGACCTGTACGACTCCAACGACTCAAGTCCAGCCATATCCCTGACTATGGAGCCACTTTTAGGACAAGTGTCCGACAACAGCCCCCTACAGCCCTGGGCGTCCAGTCACTACGTCTCCTATAAAGACCAAGATGGGGGTTACTACTACGATCCCTCCCCGCCTTTAGGAATAGACCACTATCTGCTAGGAAGTGAGCACCATCAGGAAAGCTGGGGGTCCAGAAGTCTCCGTCAGGCTCTGGGCGAGATGGAGTCTTCACCTGGGAACAGCTCACGCCAGCGGACTTACAGGGACTCGTACCTGGACACGAGTCAGACCTCTGTCCTGGGAAAGAGCGTGACGGGGGGCTACTACGACATGATGGGCTCTCTGAGGAAGACCATGCCCAGCCACACTAGGCACAACAGCCACTCCGTCAGCATCAACATGGAGACCCAGGGGGCTCTCTTCATCGGACACAGGGAGAGCGACTCCGAGGAGGACGAGGACGACATCTTCATCGAAAGACACAGCTGTAACACTTGGCCATCGAAGCACCGCCACACCAGTATGGGCCACCACAGACGAGCCAGTCACAGCTGCAGACAGGACGCCTACGCCGATTTCCACTACACCATGCCAAGTACAGACATCGAAGACTCCTGGCCGGAAGACCACAACCTGGTCTTTCACTCGCTGCCAAAACCCATCGACTACCTTGAGCCGCACCAGGCAAAAGATAACAGTGCCTGCCTCAGTCTGACCAACCCCATGGTGCCATCTGACAGCTGCAACGCCTACATCTACCTGTGCCATGAAGTGGACCCGCACCCGGAGTCCAGAGATTGCTGCCACCCTCAGTTTGTTGACCCTCTCACTGGCCTGCTGGTGAGGAACAACAGCTTTTGTTCCAGCTACAGTCACACCACTTACCTTACAGATAAAGCCACAGACATCCCCAACAGTGAAGAGCTGATCAATCTGTCACCAGCTCCTGGAGGTCCTATTGTGTCCAAACCGGCCCTGAAGAAGCCGGAGGACTGCGAAGAGCGATATGCTGATCTCTCAGTTGATAAAACACCGCTCAAAGAGAAGAGGGACGGAGTGATCAAAGAAAACCTCATGCAGAAACCACCAGAGCTTAGACTAGAGGAGGTGGTCCTGACCATGACCAAAGCTGCTCCGCCTCCTGCAGACAACATGCACGTGATGGTGGCCCTCATGGATCCTCCGTCAGAGATCAGCCCCACTGCGGACAGCGGCATGGAACGCCGTGGCTCCACTGTAAGCCTCGCCGACATCTTGGACTGCAGCGATGAAGAGGACGACAACACAGATGACATCACCGACGTCACTTCAGGAATCTTTGTCGACGAGGGCTCGGAGCTGAACTCTTCTCCTGCCTTCAAGTCCCTGCAGAAGCAGGTAGGAACTCCGGATTCGATGGAGTCCATGGACCTGCCCTCTGCTGCTGGGTCTTGTGATGGCCTCAGCCCCGCCTCCTCACGTCCATCCAGCTCACCTAAAGCCATGGACAGTGGCTACGACACAGAGAACAACGAGAGTCCCGAGTTTGTCCCCAAAGAGTCCCATGAACAACGGCCTTCGTCTCAAGGACTGCCGGCCATCGAGGCAAGTCTGGAGGAAGATGAAGAAGCTGTAGCCAACAATGATGAAGATTTAAAGACCCCAGAGTCACTTTTACCACTCAGTGATAAGACTCCATACCGAGACTCCGCCTACTTTTCCGATTATGAGAATGAAAGGCAAAGCAGAGAAGAGGAAGACACAGAGAAAGAGGCAGAGAAGGAACCAAGAGACGCTGCTGCCAGCAAAGACCTGAAGTTCCAAACAGAATCCTGTTCCCCAGAGATCCCGGAGCAACCGTTAGAGGAAAACCACCAGCAGGAGGAGGAGGAGGGGTCTCCTCAGGGGCTCTCTGACTCCTCAGCTGAGGGGTTGCTGGATGAATGGGCGCCCCATGAGGTGACATCATCCATGGGAGACTGGGCAGCAGAGGTTGTTGGTGCCATGGAGGAGGCCATCGGCGCCCTGAATGGAGACTGTTCTTCTGGTTTTGAAGCTGATAACAGAAAGGAGGAGGAGCCTAAAGCTCCAGAGGACAAAGAGGACACACCTGAGGAGATACCTGTGAAATCGAGTCACAACAGGCCCCCGGGGACGACCGCTGAACACCCCCACGTCCTGCCCAAAGACGAGGTGGCCTTGCAGCACAAGGCACACGCCAGGCGCTTCCTCTGTTCATCCACCACGCCGCCGTTCGCTCCTCCTGAAACTGAGGGAAGAACGCATCCGGGTGACGAGGACGAAGAAGACACGGATGACAGCGACGAGTCAGACGAAGAGCTGCGAACGTACAGTGTGCAGGAGCAGAGTGGGGGGGAGGACAGCGAGGACGAGATCCATCCGGTCCCCATCGTGGTGAGCGACTGCAGCGAGGCCCACCAACTGCGCAGCCTCCTCAGGAGGCCGACGCCACTGATGGAGGAGAACCCGGAGGAGGAACCGGAGCGCCAGAAGAAAACCGTGACCTTCTTTGACAATGTTACCGTCTACCTGTTTGACCAGGTGAGAAGAAAAGACGACTTTAGATACATTGGAAACACAGTTGGTATTAAGTTAATTTAGCATCAGGTGGTTCAGCAACAGTTAGATAAATAGACCGATGGGAATAAAGAAAATAGGAAAGATAAACATTTTAGGGACGAATAGAAGATGTCAGAAACTGCAACGTTTGCATCCGATGAGGGAACAGAAGGGCAAATAAGACCATCTTTTTCTGTTTTCAAATGCTGCCACACACAGACGGTTTACGAATCGCATTTAAATGTTCTTCTAACTTTATTTATGAATTGATTGTGATTGAACACTTTTAGAAAACTGAGGAGTTTCTGTCTGTTAGCATCTGTTTTCGGATGCTTTCGCTGATGAAACTGAACCTTTCTAACCACCAGGAGAGCCCGACCAAAGAGCTGGCTGAGCACATCCTCACTTCAGTGACGGAGGATCCGAGTTCCGGAGAACAATCCCAGGAGAAGCTGAATGCTTCCGATGACTCTTCAGACGGAAACATCTTAGAGGAGAGTGAGTACGATTTCACATTTTCAGCTTCAAGCTTCCTGAAAATGGGTCAGTTTCTCACGATTTTCTCTCAGGTGCAAGCTTTGAGTGGGATGATGATTTTACCCTCCACCCTCTGCCGACATCCTCCACCGTCGCCGACTCCCCCCCATCCCGGTCTGTCACCAAAACCCCGGAGCCCAAACCGGCCGTGCAGCTGTCCCGCTTCACGGTCTCTCCGTCCAGTGTGTCCCGCTTCTCCATCACCCACATCTCTGACTCGGACGTGGAGTCAGCCGGAGGTTGGTCTCAGTTTCAGCCTGAGTCTAACTTCAGTTTCAGCCAGAGTCTAATTTCAGCTTCAGCCCGAGTCTAACTTCAGTTTCAATCAGAGTCTGTCTTCAGCCTCAGTCTGTAGTTTGTACTTTTCTTTAGACATTGATGACACACCTGATTCCTTTTCTCTGATCAGTGTATTCAGTGTTTGATCTCTGCCGATTAGTTGGTAAACATCAGAGTGTCATCTGCATATGGGATAACATGAATTTATGTTTCAACATGAATCATCAAAATTATATTTTTGAGAAGAATAAAAAGATATTTTTCTGCTTTTTTTGTAGGAAGCAGTGAGGATGGAGACAAAGAGTAAACAGGAAGTGAAGAGCTTCAGCTCTGCTGCCGGACGACTCCGGTTCTGTTAGAACACCAGAAACAAGCCAGTGCCTCTGAAAGCTCCGTCTTACAGCAGACAGTTAATTGAAATATTAAATCCACAGAGGACCAGTATTTATTAACGCATACACGGAACCAGAAGAGACTCTTATTTTTTGGATCAAACAGGAAGTGAAAGAACAAGCATCATGTTTAGCACCTCCTACTGTTTTTTGCAGGGGGGGGGGTGTCTGATCACAGAGGATAAAAAAGGTCAAAAATGTTTGTCAACAGAAGATCAGTGCTTTAAAAACTGTACAGACACAGACTTTTTACCTTTAAGGAAACATTTTACTTGTATAATGTAATAAATTCTAGAGGTTTGACATATAAATAGTTAATAAGTGAAACATTCACTGACCGAGGCGGAAAACATGGAGACTGTTAGCGAGCGATCACCCCGACAGCTCAATAACACATGAAGTTTTACTTTGTTGCATCAGGAATATTGCTTTGTTATTTCAGATTTTAATCTTCTGAGAAAGCAGTGCATGATGGGAAAAAACTCTTCTGATTAATCTTTACAAATGTCACATGCTCTGCCTTGTAGAAGAACTGCAAACAGACCGGAGAGGATCGCCTGACAGTTTAACGGTACTTCATCACATTGATGCAAAGGTCTTCTGCAACAAGTTTCACGGCTACAGGTGCAGAAACTTTTAGTTTGGTTCAGTATTTCTCAGTTCGTCTCGCCAAAACCTGCAGGACAAACGTCAGAATACAGAGTGACGGAACCCAAGAAAACATCTGCAGATGAGCTTCAGGTTCTGGTCTGGAGGTGAAGACAAAACACGATGACTCATCTGAGACAAACGCTAGAAAGAAACGAGCGCTGAAGCGCAGTAGACAGGGAGGGGCGGAGCTTGATCATGGTGGTAACGTTTTTCTCAAAGTCACCAAGTTCTGCTGTTTGTTTCCATCACTGATCAGACTAGAATCAGAAGAAGCTTTTGTTGTTAATTTACTTTATTTTTTAATTTAATAAGCCAAAACTGATCTGAACAGTAAAAACTCTGAAACTGTGGTAAGTTTATGGGTCATTCCAGATTTAGAGTTCACTCTGAAAGCTAACCGAGTTGATCCAGTCAGTGACTTTGATCTGTCAAAGTGACTTCATGACCTGGAGGAGACCGAAGCGTGTCGTTTCTGCCCCTCCTAACACGGCTGCTCAGACACGGACATGCGGTCGCTCTGCCATGCTAAAGTTAGCTTTGGATTTAGCATTAGCATGCTATGTTTAGCATACGACTGGATTGCTGCACTCCCCTTTGGTATTTGCATGCTAACAGATGTGGGGGATTGAATTTAACATGCTAATGCTAGCATGCTAACATGAAAAAAATATAAAAAGGAAATATTATAAAGCCAAAAACATTTAGTTTACGGATCAAATTCATTATTATTATTATTTAAGATGGTCCTGTAGAATAACGAAAGTAAATGGGATATATTTTTCAGTAAAAACTTGATAGACGATCAATATTTTTGGGGTAAACTGCTTTGTTGAGGATATGACAGAGTATCAGGACCATCATAAAAGAAGGAAAAAATGAATATATCAGATTAAAAATGTGAAATTATGAAGAGAAATAAAAATCAAAATGTATTTTAAAAAATAACGACATAAAGTCCAAACTTTCCTAAAGTAAAGTTGTAGAATCATAAACAAAATGTGAAATTTATTTGAATAAAGTTTTTGATTTAAAATGAAATCTCACAATTTTACAAGAATAAATGAATAAAATTATGAGGAAAAACGTCAACATTTTATGAGGATAAAAATGTAACATTATGGTAAAGTTTAAAAATGTATCAGATGAAATTCAACTTTATTGATTTATATAGCACTTCTCCTGCTTTCAAGCATCTCAAAGTGCTTTCCATAGTAACATAAATAACAGTAAGACAAAAAAGTTAAAAAAAGCAATCACAATAAAATAAATAAAAACACATCAAAACACATTAAAGATCCAGAAACATACAGAGAAAAAGAAAATGAGAAAAAACATATAAAATCAGATAAAAACACGTGGGCATGTAAAAACTAAGTAAAAGCCATACTAAAAAGATGAGTTTTAAGCTTGAATTTTAAGTTGTAAAACTATTTCAAAAAATATTTTAAGTAAAGTTGTAAAATTATGAGTAAAGTATGCTGAAAAATTATGAGAAAATTTAAAAGTATACTTTTGAATAAAATTTTAGGTATTTATGAGTAAAGAAAAAATGTTAGAAAATCTCTTTGCTTTGTACATTTTAGAAATGTAAAGTTAAGTAATACATTTACGGGGAAAAAAATCTGCAATTTAAGAAAATAAAGTTGTAAGTTTATGTTTCAAAATATCAAATTTTTACTAGGAAGAAGTTTTGCTTTGAAAATGCTTTAAGAAAGTCGACAGAATGTTTGTTTCTGATTCATTTATGTTGCAATAATTCTGGCAAAGTGGTCACACTGCTCAAGAATATTTACTATTTTTAAATACACAGCAATATTTAATTTAAAATACTATTTTATTTTCTAAAAAAAGAAGGCCTTTTTCCTTGAAAACTGTGAATTTTTAAATCATACATTTACTTATTTATTCTTGTAAAATATTGACTTTTTTCTTGTTATTTTTGGATATTTATATATATATATATAATTTATGGTGGCCCCAATACTCTATAGTACTTACAAAAACACAGGATGATAAATTTCAGTTTAGCAAAGGATAAATGATTTAAACTGGAAGTGAAAGTTTACTCCAACTCTGAAATGACCCAAACATCTCTTTAGTTTTGATAGTTTCTCCGTTCGAGACATCTGGATTTGATTCAAAGCTTTTTTGCTTAAACATGAGGAAGTCAGTTTGGTTTTCTGAGCTTAAAGGAAACTTTAAAATCAAAATGTATTGTCCAAGTGTTTGTTTGCCTTCAGGAACTTGACTATTCTGTCTCTGTTTAGCATAGAAACATCTCGATGGATGTCCGTAATATTTTTGTATATTGACTAAAGTGACGTTTTCCGGAGTTCTTGGGAACCTGAGAGGGAAAGATCTGGTGTTTTTGTGGCCAAAGAGACGCTGGATGATGTTGAAGAGGAGGAGGAGGAGGAGGAGCAGGAGGAGCAGCGACGGCTGATATGTGCCCCCTCCCAACACACTGACCCGTTCACATTGATGATTTCTGTATCTTCTATCAAATATGAATAAACTGGTTTACACGACAGAACTGATGGTGTTTGAGTGAAGGTTCAGAGACGACACTGCAGTCTGATGAAGATCAGGTTTATTCTGACAGGAAATCACAAAGTTCTGGTTCAGCTTCAGCAAACAACGTTACTCTACAGATTCAGCTTTTCTCTGTAAATTTCACAGAAACGTTACATTTTCTGAAACTCACTGAAACAGTTAGAATGGAAACGGAATTCTCTGATTTTCGTATTTCAATCATGAAAACATTTGATGGGAGAATGTCAAACATGTTTATCTAGAGAAAATGTCATTCAGTCCTTAATTTATCATCTACCAATCAGAGAAGACATTCCCCATTAAAACGACTCATTGTTAATAATAATATTGATTAAAGATTTGTTTATTTTTTTAATGGTAAAACTTGTATAAACGCTGCTAATCGTCCTCCTAAAATGTGAAGTTTTTCTTTTAGTTTTGATGTAAAAACTGAACTCTGCAGGTGAGCTCAGGTAATACGATTATTTTCTTTTTCTAAACCAGAATTAAAATGTTTTCATTTGTCAAAGCAATAATCACAGAAATGAACACTTCCTTTCACTCAGTTCTACAGTGAATACATTTTACATTTCATTATTTACAGATGAATATGTAATGAATCTGATGTGATTTTTTTTCTTTTCACAGAAAAATCTTTTCACTTAAAAGAGAAAACTGGTTTTCAGCACAGAACCGATGGAAAAAAAGCGGCTTGTTTATCTTTATCCAACAGTTAATTTGATTTAAACTCGCCGGAAACAAACATGAAAACCTTTTTTAAAATGTAGATTTAGAAATTAAACTGGAGCAACTGCAGATTACATTAAATTAAACAAAAACGAAGTCCAGTCTGCGTGAACCGTCTATAATGTGATGCTTTATGGATGTTTGGGCACACACAAAAACAAAGAAACGTCGTTCTTTAGATGCAACAACCGGCTCTGAAAACAAACTTTTCTTCTGTGGAACTCCAGTTTCTGCTCTCATTAAAGTTGGGATCAGATTGTGTTTGATTAAATTCTCTCAGATTCTAGAAGCTGGAGAAAGGCTCCTCTGTGGTGGTGGACGTCTTCTCCAAGAAGTCATAGTGGGCGTCGTCTGACGGCTGGACCTCCTCTTCTTCCTCTTCATCGTCAGAGAGCGGCGGCCTGGCCGGAGCCTCCACCGCCGGCTCGCTGGGGGGGTTTCTGCAGGGAGGAAGAGGAGGATGAGATGATCCGATGAAGCATGCTGGAACAAACGATGCGTCTGCGTGAAGCCCACAGTCAGATCTGCAGTCACACGGCATGAAACACCAACAAACTGGGATGAAAATGACCCAGAAGTTCTGCTCAGAACCCCAAAGCCCCTGAAACAGTCACACGGTCTGAAGCTGTGATGGAGGATGGAGGAGTGGAGACGATTCAAGTTTCACTTACGACAGCTTCAGGTCACTCAGAAACGGCCGCGACCGTTCCTTGAGCTGAAAACAGAAACAGTCCTCAACAATCTGGAGCAAACACACCGACGCCGAGAGAAGAAGAACCGCAGAGGAGATGAAGGAGAACCCAGATCAGGGAGGATGGAGGTTCTGATTACAGCAGGTGTCATGTCAGGAGGGGGATGATCAGAGCGGCTAAATGTAACGAATAACAACTCTAATGTGATTTATTCAAATAAAAATGATCAATCCTAACCTGCAGTTTCAATTCTTCATTTTAATTACAAATTTATGGAAACCTGTTGCAATAAATGTTAAAAAAAATTTAGGAGAGGGATTTTTTAGTCGAAATTTCAATATAGTTTGTTGTTTTTCCAAGATCTTTTTGTCACAATTTTTTTGGTCGATTTTTAAAATAACATAAATGTGCTTTATTTAGATTTTTTTTTTCAATTTACACAATTTTATTTTGTATTTTTCTAAAATTCCAAGTGTAAAAACTATAATCCAACTGGGAGCAAAGTGCAATACTCTCATAATTATTTTTTAATGTCAAAGAATGAGAAATTCTGGTTTGATTTATAGTAAAGAGTGTCTATGATGCATTTTTGTTTATCTGTGGTGAGTTGCGGATCAAATTAAACTGATTTTCTGGGATGTTTTGTCTGTTGATGGTCTGTTGGTCTGAGCTTCAATCGCAGGAGGAGGAGCCTATTCAACCAATAACTTCAGTTAATTTCATTTTTTATGCGGACAAAAATGTAAAAATGTATTCTTAACAGAGAAATGTTGGGGCTTTCAGTCAGTTTCTAATTTCTAATTTAGATTGTTGTTTTTTTAATATTATTATTATTATTATTTTATTTTTGCATTTAAAGTTAAAATCTTAAAAAATACAGGGGAAAATTATTTTAAAAACACTTTTAACATATTTCTAAACAGACAAAAAACACAAAATCATCTTGAAAACGACACCACTTTTACCTATAGGCTTCCGTACATTTTTTAATCCATATTTTGCATTTTAAGTGAGTTTTAATGGAGCATAATTCAAACATTATTATTATTATTTTTTAAATACCAAAGCAAAGTAGCGTGCGTGTTGTGTAAGGTGGGAAAGTTAACATTGTTAATATAAAAAGAGATTTGCGTGTTCTGGTCACGTGATCTCTGAGCTGCTGGGGCAGAGGCCGCGCGGACAGGCGGGAACACAGAGACCGGAAGCTAACCCTGTGAGTAACATCTGACTTTCTTAACTTTTTTCGCCCTTTAAAGTATGAATTTGTGGATGTTTGAGCTTCGTTGCGGTTCTGGAAGTTCCTGTGATGAGTCTGGCGGAGGTGGGAGGTTTTTTTTTAAATTGTTTTTGGACAAAAAGATTTCTGCTCCTCGGTGGAGCTAGGCTAAAGCTAGCCAAAACGGCTAGTTAGCTCTGTAGATCAGATCAGCCAAAACTCCGAAAACCAGAGAAGGATTAAAAATATTGGTACCAACGTTAGTGATCGATACTTTGGTGAAACTTTTGCGAGAGGAAGACCGTTTTTTTCTTTGATAAATTAGCCAAATACCGCTCTTTTAATGCACGTCAGTGCGCATGCGCAAACACGGCTGTCAATCAGACATCTGAGCAGAAAACCAGGAGAACCGAATGTAGAAACAAAACGAGGACAGTTCGGTCCTGTTCACAGAAGGTTTGTGTTAGCTTGATGTTTTCTATGAAACGAAACTCAAAGAGTTTGATGAAAATAAACATGGAGGAGTGTCCATCACGGGGCGGGCATAGTGTAGAGGTGGAGCGGTCTACCTCTGATTGGAAGAATTTCAGGTTCGATTCCGCTCTGCATGCCCATGTGTTGAACACCGAACCCCAGGTTGTTCCTGGTGGTTAGAGGCTGGCGCCAGTGTGTGAAAGTTAATAAGACTATATCTTTGGGCTGTCTACAACATTTTAGTAAAGTGTTATAGAAATATACAAAGTTTATCATTACTTCTCTAAAAAAAAAAAAAAAAAAAAAAAAAAACAACGGAACTTTCTTTTTATTTTAGAAAATCTTGTGACTGTAGAATATAAAGGTTTTTTATGGAGGTTTTTCTTCATAAACTGAAGGTTAACATCAAATCTGACACTAGAACCTTCACAGTCAGCGCTGATCCTGTGAGTCCTGCTGAGAGGGTTCGAACCCGCGGTGTGAGACTGCGAGCCGTGACCAAGCGGTCATTCATTCCCATTCAAAATAAACCTCATTTAAAGGCCTATTTCATTCAGAAAACTGCTTCTCTGTTGTGTTTTAATGTTAAAATGATCTTTTTTTTGGAGAAAAACATCTAAATGCCTTCATGCTTTCATAAAGACAATGATACAAATAACATTCAGTTTATTCTTGAATAACCAGAGTAGTTATGGGGTTGTCTGTCAGATTTTTCTTGTTTTTACCTGTGACATGTTCAGAGTCAGATGGGTCACGTGACCGTTCATCACCTTCTCTGTGTTTTTCCTACATTCTTGTGCTGAACCTTCAGTCAAGTTTTTATGTTGGTTTTCACATAGTTTTCTCAGATTAAGTAAAAGCTGAGTTTTTCTTCTTGCTTCGTCTCTGAGGTGACTCATTTGTAAGTCTTTGTGTGGCTCGCTTCTTGTTCATTTATAGTTTCTGGTGTTCTTAGTTTTATGTTTGCGGTCTGTCTTAGACTTTGTTTGTGGTGAGTTTATGTGGTTGTGTTCAGTCCAATAATAGACTGGAGATCTGTGCAGGATCAACCCGGCTTCATCATTTTGTTGTCTGGATAGGCTCCAGCAACCCCAACAGAATATTCAGTGGGTTTAGAGAGGGGATGGGACACCAATGGGAGAAAATTCTCCAGCATTTTCTCATCTCCTCTGTTTCCTTAACACCCCCAACCCCCCACCCCCACCCCTAAGGATGTCCTGTATATCTCCTCGTCCTTCTTCTTGTCCTCTGTTCTTCAAGCTCTCCTTCTTCCTTCAAACCCCCTCAGTAGCTTAATGTCATGACATCAAGCTACTGCCAGACTTTGAACAGGTGGGTGGCTGCCCCCTAGTGGTGGCTTTTCAAACTTTAATGATTTTCTATCTTAAACTGCAAAGAAAAATTTAATCAGATTAATTCAATCTCTTTTTGAATCAGTCTGATTTTTAGTGAGTGTGGAGTTATTGAAATGGATTTGTACTGATCCTTATTATCATATTAAGGAGGATTATCAATTGGCCGCCATTGCTTAAAACATTGCTTTTTCAAACTGCTGTACTTTCTTCTCTGAGGAAAACAATTTCCTAAAAGAAAATGATTTTCTTTAGTTTGAAAAAGCACTTTAAATGTATTTGGATTTATTATTGCTGCGCATTGTCTCAGGACCTTCAAGCTTTTATCTGAGGCCTTCAGAATCAGAACATCTGTCCTGTATGGCTGGATCCTGATCTGCTGGATCCTGATCTGCTGGATCCTGATCTACTGGATCCTGATCTGCTGGATCCTGATCTGCTGGATCCTGATCTGCTGGATCCTGATCTGCTTGATCCTGATCTGCTGATCCTGATCTGCTGGATCCTGATCTGCTGGTCCTGATTGCTGATCCTGATCTGCTGGATCCTGATCTGCTGGATCCTGATCTGCTGGATCCTGATCTGCTGGATCCTGATCTGCTGGATCCTGATCTGCTGTTTGTCTTGTAGTGGAGCTGAAATTTGTTGATGGAGGTCAAGTGTTGTGTCATGACGTTTATGGCGTGCTCAAAAATGTTTGTGTGGGGGGGGGGGGGGGGGTGTGAGGTCGGTGAGCGGGGGGTGGGGCAGCAGCAGAAGCTGTGACCGCTAACATGCCAGAGGAGCTGAAGGTTAATGAGGAAGAGGAAGAGCAGCAGCAGTGAGGAAGGCAATGTGAATTCAGAAGATTCTGTGGGTTCTTTGGGTTCTGCCTGGATCCAAACTGTCGTGGAATAAGCTGAAGAAAGTTCAAATGCTCACAGTTTGAAGGAAAAACAGGAAAATGTCAATTTGAATAAATTTATTTGATAGTTGAAGTAAAAACTCTTCATACATTTGAGGTCATCCATCAAACCCGAGAGCCCTCAAAGCATGCACATCCGTCACTTTTTACACAGAACCCTTCAACTGCAGACGGTGGGCGTGGCTTCGGTGACGCCAAAACTCAGTGTTTTTAGTGAAGGAAGAAGAAACACTGGCAGCTTCCAGCCGTTTTCACTCGACTTTTGTCTCTAAAACCATTCAAACAGAAGAGGAAGAGCAAAAAGGGCAGGTTGGCAAAACTGAGGGAGAAGAGGAGGGTTAGATCCAGAGGGACGGAGACGAGGAAGAGGAGAGGCAGCAGGCAGACGGGAGAGGAAGATGTGTGAAATGAAAAACGCCCGGGAACTGACTTCCAATGATTTTTGTCAGTAGAAAGTGAATCCTCTTGCCGTTTCAGTGAACGCCAGACAGAAACAGCTTCTTCAGTCAGGAAAATATCTTTTAAGCTGTTTTTTAAATTAAACCTGCACAGAAAAACAGGAAACTGTCGCCCCCTAGAGGCTGCAGGGGGCCCTGCTGAAAGTCTGAAGCTGCAGTTATTTCATCTTTTCTGATCTACAGCAGATCTACAACGTCTGAGCTCCTTTAGCTCATCATAGGCTGCAGGTCTGGAAGCACACAAGGGCGTCTCATCAGGGAGGAGGAGCTAGGGGCGGAGCTAAAGGCCAAATTATAGCTGGGAAACAAACGGCTTAAAAGGAGACAGGACTGCAGTTAACTTTCTCCTTGATAGTTCTTTGACTCAAACATCTGAGACAGATGATCTCCCTCCTGTTCTGGCTGAGTTTCTGCTCAGTACAAGGGCTCACACCAACGAGGTTTGAAGAATCTCAGAGATTTAAGAGCTTAATGAAAGCGTCCATGAATGTGATGTGGGGGTGTGGAGCTGGGGAGGGGGGTGCTGACCTTTGTGCACCCGCCAGCACAAACGATATACTTGTTTTTTTTTTTTAATGAACATTCATGTCTGGAGGAGTCTCAGTCAGAAACATGACGTAATGATGCGGTCATATAGATTCTGCAGAACACGTATGTACAGTAAACATTCACATGGAGACCCTCGCAGCCCCTCCGCTCAGAGATCAGAACCTCACAGCATCAAAAGGTCCGTTCAGTCCAAGTCTTTGAAAAATCCTCCATGGGATTAAAACGTCTCGATTCCCGTTGTCCTCAGACATTCGAGAGAATCGGGCAAGATCGACCTCCAGAAGAAGTGAACATTCGTGAAAGACCCCCCCCCGTCCCGTTAGTTCAGACAAATGTTTCCAGAATCCACGCCGCTTCAGAGGTCACCAGCAGAGGGCAGCAGTGAGGGAGGAGGTGGAAGGAAAGACCACAGTGTCTTCCATGCACTGATCAGCTGGAGGTGATGTTATTGCCATAAGCAGGGGGGTGGGTGGCGGGGTGGGGGGTGTCCTATCACGCTGAAGGTGTTAGTCTGTCTTCACACTGTGGAGATCAACTTTCCCTCTGTGGCGCTGTGAACAGACAGGAGAAGCTTGCAGGTGGGCGACCAGGATCAACAACCAGGACTAATGTGACCCCGCCCCCAAAAGCTGCGCTCAGCCTGACCCTCAACTGCAGGTGAAGCGGGAAGGGTGGTGTTAGCTGCATGATGGGAAAGCGTGAAAGCCTTGAAATGATAAAAGGACAAACGGTGAAATGAAAAGAACAACCAAACTGAGCGCCTGAGGCGGGAAAACGCTCCGAGTTCAGTCTGTGATGAGTCGTGTTAATCTCACATAATCAACTGATTCTGAAACATAACTTTTAACTGTATATTTGAAAGAAAGAGGCGGAGTTTTGTGCATCAGAACGTCATTTTTGAAAGGAGCGTAATCCTCAAACGTCAAGGATGAACTTGGATGAAAACAGAAAAAAATGTTCTGCTGAGATGACTGAAACTCTTCCTCATCTCTTCACCAAACACATGAATAACTTTACTAAAGAGCGTGCTTGTTCTAGAACTCCCCTGATGAGAAGTCTTACCTTGTTTGGAAGCGTGGCTCATACTCTTCTGCCCCCTGCTGGAAAGAAAAAGAAAAGATGAGAAAACTGCTGCAGTGCTCCCTACAGCCAGCAGGTGGCGGCAGAGAGCCATCTAACCCTCTTGTGTCAAAGCCCGGGCGGATCCGTCCAGATCATTTTATTATTGTTATTAATGACCCGATGTCATCTTAATCTCATTTATAACTATTATAAATTTAATCAAATATATTTTTATGGAGAGTAAAATATTGAAAGTTAAGTTATTTAAGGTTTAAATTGAATTTAAATTCTGACTATAATATTCCTGCCTTTTTACTATTCATAAATATGTTAAAAAGTTACAGTTTTAAAGTTTGAAAAATTGGCATTCTGCTAGCTTTTTGGACTATTTTGGCATTTACTAAAAAATCTAAGGATATTTTGGAGTTTAGCTAATATTTCGGCTACATGCTAGCTGTGTTGGCTAATTTAGTTTTTTTTTTTTTTTTTTTTTTTAGGCTATTTTGAAGTTTAGCCATTTTTCAGGCTACATGCTAGCTGTGTTGGCTAATTTAGTTTTTTTCTTTTTTTTGGGGGCTATTTTGAAGTTTAGCCATTTTTCAGGCTACATGCTAGCTGTGTTGGCTAATTTAGTTTTTTTTTTTTTTTTTTTAGGCTATTTTAAAGTTTAGCCATTTTTCAGGCTACATGCTAGCTGTTTTGGCTAACCTAGGGGTTTTTTTTGTTTTCTTTTGGCATTTAGCTAATATCTTAGCTGGCTTTCAGTTTCAGTGTTTGCAGCAATCAATTTCTGCGTCTTCAGCTATCACCACTAGCAGCTTCAGCGGCCAAATTCAGCTTCCAGCATTCACACTAGCATGTCGTTATGCTAGTACTGCTACATATGTAGTTCATAATTATGTTTAAAAGTTTCGGTTTTAAAATTTTAAAAATGTAGTTTTAGGTTTTTCAATAAATGTTTGTCCTGTTCGGCCTGACACCAAAGGTCTGTTTTGGATCTTGGCCTCTCGTGTGATTGAGTTTGACACCCCTGATCTAACCATTGTCAGACCTGCTTGTCAGGCGTGTGCTCGGCGACGCCCTCACCTGTGAGAAGCCCGGGCCCGCCATGCTGTAGGGGCGCTGCGGTCTGCTGTGCAGCGTGGCGGTGCTCTGTGCAGCCAGACGAGGGTGGAGGCCGTAATCCGGGGCGGGGAGACTCATGTCCTCTCGCTCTAGAAGGTTCCCGGTGCTGCTGCTTTTGCCGTGGTGGAGGCTAGAAACAGAAGAGGGGAGGTCACAAACCTCCACCGCTGCTGTGGGTGGAGCCTCCGGCCAAGAGGCAGATGCGATTGAAGGGAAACTTCTCTCACTTGTGCACTCGAAGTTGCTTCATGGCGTCCCCGTCGGCCTCGGAGATCAGACGGGTGTAGGAGAAGGGGAACCAGCCGCGCCTGAGGGCGGAGACGTCACGATCAGACCGCGTCAGAGGAAACATCAGAAATGTCCAAAGCTGCACTCACATCCTGGTCTTCTCGTTCTCGCCGTAGTGCCAGCCGTCGCGGGCTTCAGGCACCAGCAGGGTCACGATGTCGCCCTCGGCGAAGCTCAGCAGCGTGCCGTTGTCCCCGGCGGCGTGTGAGAAGATGGCCTGGACCCGGGTTCTCCCGTTTCTCTCCAGACCCGCGGCCATGGAGCTGGAGCGCGGCAGCGTCCGGGTCTCCACTGAGGAAGAGGAGCAACGTTTGAGGTCAGAATGTGAGGAGATGAAGCTGTGAAATATTCTGACCCGATAAACTAAACCCCGCCCCCTTAGCTGTGTGTGAGACTTGCTCTTACTCTGCGGGGTCTTGCCCTTGGTGGGGGCGACCTTGCGCACCGGCAGGGTGTTGGAGTAGACCTCGGCGCCGTGCCGCTGCGTCTGCGGCGAGGCCTTGCCCTGCGCCACCTTGGCCTCCATCCACTGCTGGTAGTCCTCCCCCCCTGCAACCCCGTTCATTGCCCCCCCGTCCACACCTCCCATGAGCCTCTGCAACAAAGACAGGAAGTGCACGCTTTGTTATTCTCATCAACACTTTCAAAGTAAAGGTGTTTCAGGAAATTTAATTTAGATTCAGCAAATCCAGCAGCGGACACATGACGAGTAAGGGGGCGGAGTTATAGATGCTCAGACTGATAAGTGTTGCCTAGTAACCTAAATAAAATAAATAATGATTTCTTTTAGGATTTTTTTAATTGTAAATTTTATTGAAACTTTATTTTATTTGACACTTTTTCACTGAACAGACTCCACAATCACTAGATTAATTTGCATTTAAATTGTTTAACTCCGCCCACTTTGAACCCTTCAGCGATAGTTCCTTAAAATCCAGGTCAGATTTGATTAAATATAGTTTTTCTTGGAGCTATAAAAGTCTGAAGACGTGAAGCGGGTTCGACGGTTTGGTTTGACGACGGGGGAACTGACCTGCTGCCCCATGGCGCCGCCCGCCCTCAGAGTGGCCAGCTCCGGCGGCACTGGCAGGGGCTTGGCTCCTGAGCTGGGATCGGGGATGCCGGGGTGGTGGGCCCCCGCCGGCATGGAGCCGCTCATCTGCTGAGCCAGGAACATGGCCCGGTCCGGCAGTCTGTTGGGTTCGGCGCACGCCTGCTGCCACAGCGGGATCTTCTGGGACAGCAGCTCCTTTCCCTGGAAGAGAGAGACGTGACCTTTGACCTCAGGCTTCTGTGACTGCAGTAGGACACGCCCACCCGGGAAAAGTTCACTTTGTTAGAAAATTAATTTCTAAAAGAATAAATGTGTTTCTAAGCATTAACCCTTAAAAGTTATAGAGGAAACAGGAAATGAGGTCAACAAAATAAAAGTCTGAAATAAAAATAAACTAATAAACTAGATGTTAGTCTTGATAAATGAAAATGTAAAACATTTATGAAGAGAAACTATTAACACTGGATGGGGGGGTTCTGTTAACAATATTTAATCAGAAATTAAATAAAATTCCTCCAGAATGATCAAAGCTGAGGAGGAAACGGTGTTCTGTAGAACTCGGATGGACTGAAAGTTCTGGTTTCCGCCTCACTTCCTTGCATGAATTATCCAGAAGTGCAGTTATGCAAACGCTTCATTTGCATGCGTTGAATAACAGACGGCTGCGGAGGACAAGCGCGGCGCGGCGCCGAGGTCGTCTGGACCTGCTGAGCGTGCGGGGGCTGCAGCTTCAGGTGTTCAGGTGTGGGAGGAACCGAGGAACCGTCCTCAACCACCAGCAGGAACAGAGACGCTAAAAACAGACGGAACGACATGACACTCTCACAGCCACTTCAGCAGACGGAGGAGGAGGAGGAGCGGGACTCCTTTCTCCTCCAGAGGAGCGGGACTCTTTACTCCTCCGGAGGAGCGGGACTCCTTTCTCCTCTGGAGGAGCGGGACTCCTTACTCCTCCAGAGGAGAAGGACTCCTCTCTCCTCCAGAGGAGCAGGACTCTTTACTCCTCCAGAGGAGAAGGACTCCTTTCTCCTCCAGAGGAGAAGGACTCCTTTCTCCTCCAGAGGAGCGGGACTCCTTTCTCCTCCAGAGGAGCGGGACTCCTTTCTCCTCCAGAGGAGTGTCCCTCCTCCGGACGCTGACGCTGCATCTGTAAATACTCAGTTGTCATGTTCTCCAGAACATGGTTCCGTCTCATCAGCTTCCGTCTGTCACTCCTTCATCCACACACCTCCGGCCCACGCGTCGAGTCCGACCGAGTGTTCCTGCAGAACTGGGTCATTTTCTGTCAGGACGCCCCCCCGATCAGACTGAGAAGTTCAGGATGGTGTGAAGAATCCAAACAGGAAGTGTTTGATCTTCAACCAGAGCTGCTGCTGTTTGTCGTCTGTGAAAGAGTTTTAGTTTCTGTTTCCGGACCGGTCCGGTTGTCTGTGCCTGAGCGGAACCGGTCAGTCACCTTGCTGTGGTAGCTGCTGCTGGTCTTGGCCACGGCACACTGACGGTCCACCAGGAAGCAGTACCTCCTCCTCTCCTCGGACAGGGCGTTCTTGTAGCCCTCTGCGATGTAGTTGTCCAGCTCGCTCTGCTTGTTGCTGATGGCCTCCACGTACTGGAGGGAGAGATCTGAAGGTCACTTCCTGTCTGGTACAGTCGTTTGGCAGCAAAAACAGCCTCAAATGATCCATCAAAGCATGTGTCAAAGTCTAGGCCCGGGGGCCGGATCCGGCCCTCCGGGTTGATGTTATCTTGAGCTCATTTCTAACTTTTATAATTTTGATGAAATATATTTTTATGGAGAGTAAATAAGGTTTAAGTTGATTTATTCTGGAATCATTTTCCAGTCTTTTTATTATTTATAATTATGTTAAAGAGTTACACTTTTAGAGTTTTAAAAATTAGCATTATGCTAGCTTTTTGAATTATTTTAACATTTACTAAGATTTTATAGGCTATTTTTGAGATTATCTAATATTTCAGCTACATGCTTGTTGCTTTGGCAAATTTATGCTTTTTTCAATTTCTTAAGATATTTTGAAGTTTAGCTATTTTTCATCTCGATGCTACCTGTTTTGGCCAAAAGTTTTTCAGGCTGTTTTGGAGTTGAGTTAATATTTACATGCTAGTTTTGGCTAATTTAGGCTATTCTGACTTCTTTTGGATATTTTGAAGGTAAGCTATTTTTTCAGCTACATGCTAACTGTTTTAGCTAATCTAAGTTTTTTGTTTTAGTTTTTCAGGCTAATTTGGCATTTAGCTAATATTTTAGCTGTGCATCAGCTTTCCCGTTTTCAGCTATTAGCTTCATTAGTTTTTAACTATCATTTTCAGAATCTTGAGCTACCAGGACTAGCATCTTCAGTGGCCAAATTTGCAGGTTTCTGGGAAAGAATTAATTCTGTGATGGATGGTGGCCACGCCCCTTTTTAGCCCTTTAACACCTGATATGTCACAATTTGATAGTAAGATAACTGAAGCGCTTTGAATTAACGTAACTATTTATCTGTTTACACAATAATTCTGATGGATTCCGCATCAGAATCCCTTGGAATTCGTTCCGTAAACAGATAAAAAGTTAAAACAATTTAAATGAGGGTTAAAGTGTCTTTAAATTTTATACAAAAAAAAGAAAAAAGTGATTCAAACTGAAGACTAGGGCTGCCACGATTAGTCGACTAATCGATGACTAATCGACTATTAAAATAGTCGACAACTAATTTAATAGTCGATTAGTCGTTACTTTATAATATATGGAGTCAGGCTGTAGTGAAGTTGAAAGTTATAATGACATTCTGCTAGCTTTTTAGACTATTTTGGCATTTATTAAGGGTTTTCAGGCTATTTTGGAGTTTAGCTAATATTTTAGCTTCATGCTAGCTATTTTGGCTAATTTAGGCTTTTTCAGTTTTTTAGGCTAATTTGGAATTAAGATAATATTTCAGCTACATATTAGCTCTTTTGGCTAATTTAGGATTTTTTCAGTTTTGTAGGCAAATTTGGAGTTTAGCTAATATTTCATTTACATGTTAGCTAGCTAATTCTAAATGTTTACAGTTTTTTAGGCTAATTTGGAGTTTTTCTATTATTCCAGCTACATGCTACCTATTTTGACTAATTTGGAATTTTTACATTTTTTTAGGCTAATTTGGAGTTTAGCTAATATTTCAGCTATATGTTAGCTATTTTGGCTAATTTGGGATTTTTACAGTTTTTTAGACTAATTTTGAGTTTAGCTAATATTTCAGCTATATGTTAGCTATTTTAGCTAATTTGGGATTTTTTTAACAGTTTTTTAGGCTAATTTGGAGTTTAGCTAATATTTCAGCTATATGTTAGCTATTTTGGCTAATTTGGGATTTTTACAGTCTTTTAGGCTAATTTGGAGTTTAGCTAATATTTCAGCTACATGCTATCTATTTTGGCTAATTTGGGATTTTTACAGTCTTTTAGGCTAATTTGGAGTTTTGCTATGTCTTCAGCTACATGCTAGCTATTTTGGCTAATTTGGAATTTTTACAGTTTTTTAGGCTAATTTGGAGTTTAGCTAATATTTCAGCTATATGTTAGCTATTTTGGCTAATTTGGGATTTTTACAGTTTTTTAGGCTAATTTGGAGTTTTGCTATGTCTTCAGCTACATGCTAGCTATTTTGGCTAATTTGGAATTTTTACAGTTTTTTAGACTAATTTGGAGTTTAGCTAATATTTCAGCTATAAGTTAGCTATTTTGGCTAATTTGGGATTTTTACAGTCTTTTAGGCTAATTTGGAGTTTAGCTAATATTTCAGCTATATGCTAGCGATTTTAGCTTATTTAGGATTTTTTTGTTTTAAAGCTAATCATATTTCAGATTTTCTTTACATCCACTTTGTCCATGACCCGATTAGTCGACTAATCAGAAAAATTAATCGATGATTAGTCGACTATTAAAATAATCGTTTGTGGCAGCCCTACTGAAGATGACGCTGTTCTCCCTGAGTTTTGCTGAAGATGTTCCTCAGCCGGTTAGTTCCTTCTCGTTAAAGCTCCGCCCTCATCCCTCATGCATCTCGCTGACACAGAACCAGCTCAGGTCTTCAGTCCATCACTGCCTTCAAAGACAAAAACTCGTCCAGAAGTCCCTGGAAGCTGTCAGCGGACGAGGGCAGAGATGCAGTCCAAAGCTCCCGGAAACGTTTGGAGATGAGACTTGCAGCCTGATGCAAATTCATTTTATTGCATCTCTGCAAAGATGAAAGGAGAGGGCACCGAGCCCAAACCGCTGAGATGAAGGAAAACAGACTGCCAGGAGGCTGGAAGTAATAAAACATCTTCAACAGGATAGGCCGATGGGAACGGGGGCGGCTGCAGGAAGTGTTATTAAATACAAACAGGATTTCTGGATGAGAAGAGTAAACTTCTTTACTGAAGTGAAACTTCACTTTTATGCGATTCTTCTGAGGAGGTTTTTACATTTTTGCTCAACAGCTATTTTAAACCCTTTTTAAAAATTTTAAAAGTTTTGTGCTGAAAGTTCAGACATTTGGATTTCCTAACATAACTTTCAGATTAAACAATATTTTATTCATCTGTATAAATCTTGATGAGGTTTGCAGGTACCTACAGATTTCCTTTAGTTAGTTTAGACTTTAGACTCCGCCTCCATGTTTGTGAAACTCTTTATTACTTTTATTTATTTTTTGAATATCAGTTTTCATTTATTGTTTAAACTTAGACTGATTTCTGTAGAGAAGGAAACGTCTGTGGGTTGAGGATGTTTGGCCTCAGGGATTCTGTCTGTTTTAGGGAAATTTGAAGGTATTTTCATGTTTGAGGAACCTTTTTTTAACTTAAGTTGTGTCATGGAGGCTGAGATTTGCGAGGCGCTCTCACCTGCATCTCCTTGTCTCCATATTTGGACGGGTGTTTGCTGCCCTGGCTCTTCCGGCGCAGCTTCTTCAGCTCCGCCTGGCTCTTCTCCAGACTCTCGCCTTTGCTCTTGTGCTCCGTCTGGTACTTCTTCAGCGCCGCCTGGTGGAGGGAGGGAGCAGGACAAACGGTCATTTCTGCTGGCAGCGTCTTTGAGCGTCTACATTTCATCTTCAGACTCTTACGTTCAGGTAGCGAGCGTCCAGCTCCACCTTCTTCTCCAGCTCTGTCAGCAGCTCGTTGTGGAACGATTTCAGCTAAATGACAGAAATGAGTTCAGAGAAGCTTCCTTGGATTCAGATGAAATTGAAGTGAAGGTTCTGCACCTCCTCTCTGCTTCTCCTCTATTGTCATTGATGCTTCTGTCTTAACCCTTCCGCTCTCCTTGGGGTCCAGATGGCTCCAACCACATATTGTTATGCGATTTCTTCCATGACAAATGTGGACGAAGGGGGACAGGTTTTTACGTCTGTCATGGACATTAGTGAAACTCAAAAATCAGTGAAAAAAAAAAGTTCAGCGCACTGTCCTGTGGTGTCCAGATGACCCCACTTTTAATGTAAACAAGCTAAGGAGAGCGGAAGGGTTACAGCAGAAGTTTGTCTCTTTCAGGACTGGGATTAAACTAAAACCTCTTTTTTAATCTGTTCGTCCTTCTAAGAATCAGTTCTAGGGCTGCCACGATTAGTCGACTAATCGACGACTAATCGACTATTAAAATAGTCGATTAGTCATTACTTTATAATATATGGAGTTAGAGTGTCGTAAAGTTGAAAGTTATAATTAAAATCTGCTAGCTTTTTAGACTATTTTGGCATTTATCAAGGTTTGTTTAAGCTATTTTGGAGTTTAGCTAATATTTCAGCTACAAGCTAGCTATTCTGGTTAATTTAGGCTTTTTTCAGTTTTTTTGGCTAACTTGGTGTTTAGCTAATATTTCAGCTAGATGCTAGCTGTTTTGGCTAAGTTAAGCTTTTTAAAAAAAAGTTTTTTAGGGTGTTTTGGAATTTAGCTCATTTTTAAGCTACATGCTAGCTATTTTGGGAAATTTAGGATTTTTTTTTCAGTTTTTTAAGGCTATTTTTGAGTTAAGTTCATATGTCAGCTACATACAAGCAGTTTTGGCTAGCTTAGGCTTTTAATTCTTTTTTAGGCTACTTTGGAATTTAGCTAATATTTCAGCTACAAGCTAGCTATTCTGGTTAATTTGGGCTTTTTTCAGTTTTTCAGGCTAACTTGGTGTTGAGCTATTATTTCAGCTAGATGTTAGCGGCTTTGACTAACTTAAGCTTTTTTTTTTTTTTTTAGGGTGTTTTGGAGATTGGCTAATATTTAAGCTACATGCTAGCTATTTTGGAAAATTTAGGATTTTGTTTCAGTTTTTAGTTAAGTTCATATGTCAGCTACATGCTAGTAGTTTTGGCTAGCTGAGGCTTTTAAATTATTTTTTAGGCTAATTTGGAGTTTAGCTAATATTGCAGCTACAAGCTAGCTATTCTGGTTAATTTAGGCTTTTTTTGGTTTTTAGGCTAGCTTGTTGTTTAGCTAATATTTCAGCTAGATGCTAGCTGTTTTGGCTAACTTTAGCTTTTTTAAAAAAAAAGTTTTTTAGGGTGTTTTGGAATTTAGCTCATATTTAAGCTACATGCTAGCTATTTTGGAAAAATTTAGGATTTCTTTCAGTTTTTTAAGGCTATTTTGGAGTTAAGTTAACATGTCAGCTACATGCTAGCAGTTTTGGCCAGCTGAGGCTTTTAATTCTTTTTTAGGCTAATTTGGCATTTAGCTAATATTTTAGTGGCTATCAGCTTTAGTGTTTTTAGCTATCAATTTCAGCATCTTCGCTGTCGTCACTCGCTTCAGCTTCAAAATTCAGCTTACAGCATTCACACAAGCATTTTCACAGATAATGCTTGTGTGGATATATTTAGTTTTTAGTTTGTTTAAAGCTAATAATGATTAAGATGTGTGTTTTACATCCTGTTTGTGCATGATCCGATTAGTCGACTAATCGGAAAAAATAATCGGTGATTAGTCGACTATTAAAATAATCGTTTGTGGCAGCACTAATCAGTTTGGATCATGTGACCTCGTCGAGTCAAACAGAAATGTGTTTTTTAGTTTTTGGTTCAGGAATCAAAACAATGAGAGAAACGGACGAATGCCCCCCCCCAGCAGATGCTCACCATCTCCTCCAGCTGGATCTGGATCTGCCTGTGAACCTCAGCCATCTGAAAGAGCACGTCCCCTGCAGAGACAAAGCACTGAGATGAACACCGAGGGAGGGGGCAGCAGGAGAGTCTGTCTACACAAACCGTGCACAAACCCATGCAGACACACAGAGCGGTGAGGAGGAGGAGGAGGAGGAGGAGGAGGCGCGTGAACGAATGAAGGAGCCCATCCAGAAATCTATGGATGCTTTAAAGAAACTTCTGCAGAGGATGAAACCTTCTCCCATTCTGCGTGTTCTGTGCAACATGGGGAGGGGGGGGGCCGCAACGAAAACAAAGCAGAAACTCAAGAAAGTAAAAGATGATTCATGCAGCCGGTGGGGGGGAGGTCAAGATACCTACATGCTGCCTCTTCTGATTATGCATCAAAACAAAGAGAAAGATCGATTTCAGCTGAGAGGACTGAAAGAAACTGTCATCCAACCATCCAGAACCCACAACCGGATCCCCTAGAGGAGAACCACAACCGGATCCCCTAGAGGAGAACCACAACCGGATCCCCTAGAGGAGAACCACGGCCGGATCCTCTCAGAAGATTCACGGCTGGATCAGTCACTCCGTGTTTCTGCAGGGATTACATTTCTCTGGACTTTGACTGCTTTTTCACTCGTTTTCAGCAAAGAAAACTTCAAAACAGATTATTTTAATTGGGATTAGGATTATTCAATGACATCTGAAATCATCTGTAGGTCAGAGTTCAAAAGATGAAGAAATTATCTGAAAAACGTGAAAAAGCAGAAAACTGAATAAATATGGAGAAACACGGATGAAGCTGAACATTTTCAAACTCAGTTTAATTTATGTTCATATTTTCAGCTTTAGTATCAGAAAAATCCATCAACTCCTGCACTTTAGAACATTTTTCATAAAGTATGCACATGAAGCTTCTCTTTAATAATGGAGCCGTAACCATGGAGATCATTCCAGAAACAGAACACTAACTAGAGGGACCTGGAGGTGAGTCCTCGGGTTCACTGAAAAACCTTATTTCCTTTTCAAGTAACTGCTGACTTGGCATGAAAGTAGGCGGAGCCACCGCTGGGACGAGATTAACGAGCTTAAAGAAACGCTGTGGTCATGCAGACGGCGAGGAGGGGATTTAAGGGGGGGGGGGGGCAAGTGTCGACGTTTCAGCAGTTTGGAGGAACCGGACTTGGATCAGAACCCGCCATAGGAACACGGATGTCACAGATACATATGAGAGGAGTGATGGTTGACGTCATGTAGAACACACAACACTGCCCCACCCCCACCCCCACCCCACCCAAGGAAAAAAATCAAGATTTTAAGGAGGACTCTATTAGTAGGTACGAAGAGTTCTGCAGAACTTTGCCTTGAGCGTTTGGTTCTGGTGACCGGAGTGGGAGGAAGGAGGTGAAGCTCCACCTCCAGAGCTGTGACACCCCAAAGCTTCAGCAGCCAAACCCTGAAATGAAGTTCTTCAAAACCTCCTCAGATGTTCCTCGGCCTCCGTTGTGAAACGCAGAGCTTCACCTGAAAGGTAAGCAGCTTAACCCCCCCCCCCCCCCCAGCAGCAGCTGAGCCACACAGGGTCTAAAGCTCACGGTGGGGGGTGGGGTGGGGGGCATTAACCACAATGGAACAATCACTGCTTTGTGACCATAAAGCTGCAGACGTCACGTTTACCCAACGCTCTCCTGAAACCCAAACATGAGGTGTAATACAGCCGTGACCAGCAGGGGGAGCCACAGGCGAAACGCTGGTCTTATGAACACGTTTCCTCAAAACTGTTTTACGTCAACAAAGTTCTTTTTTTTTTTCTTTAAGTAAACTTGTATTTCACCAAAATTATTACCGTTTTTAAATCAAATATGAAATGAAACGGATGACCTTCAAGATCAGAGAAAACCTGCACGTTTTCAAAGAAACTTATGCAGAATAGTTCAACAGCTCCACACATTTCCCATCTGTAGTTTCAGATTTGGGTTGGAGGCGTTCAGGACCGTCATGAACAAACGAGCGTTTCCGTTTTATCCATCAAACTGCTCCTTCCATCAGGAGAAAGCTTTCCTCTGCAGAAGGTCTCTGACGTGTTGGAGCTATGGTTTAGCGGTCCAGACCGCCGTCCACGAAGCTGCAGCTCACAGGATTACAAACATGTGAGAAGAAAAGAGGATAAAGGAAATAAAGTTTGAGCAGGTCTGACTTTGGGGAGAACAAGCTCATTATTCAGCAGGACAAGGACGGCGCCAACATCTGGCTTCATCTGCTGCCGCCGTGCGGCTCGGGGGGGGGGATGTTCGAGTCTGGAACCGAAGCTGATGATGGGCAACATTTCAGCTACTTTAGTAATTCCACATGTCAGTCATCCAAAAATGTGTCCTCAACGCTCCTGACCCATGTGGGAGGAGCTACTGTCAGCTCGTTTAGCTTCATCGCCTGTTCGTCACAGACAGATCTGACCTCTCGACCTCCTCTCGATTATTTCTGAGAACCGAACGGAGTCACAGATATTTTTCAGATCTCCTGACTCCTGCTGTCATCTGTACAACCATCGCTTCCTGGATCATGTCGGAGGAGGAGTCAGGGTCGGGTCCAGATCATCAGTACAGGAGCAGAAACATGAGGACCATAGAAACCATCACCAAGAACCAGCATTCCACCTTAAATAAGGTGGCAGAAAATCCCTTTCTTACATCTGAATGAAGCCTTTTTCTGTGTGTGGGGGGGGGAGAAACATTACAGCCTGACGATCAGAACCGAGTCCAAACGGATCTGAGTGATGCTGCTGGAACAACAGGAAACCTCATTCAGGAACGTGTCAATCAGGGAGGGGGCCTGAGCGGTTCTGTGGTTCCGACGCCGAGCCCCTTTTACGGGCTCAGGGGAACCGGAACTGCAGGAGCTTCCTGACTTCCATATTTGGTCCTGGCCTGCCGTCGTGACATCACTGACACTCCATGTTTGGGCTGCGGCGCGAGCGAGCGCCGTCTCCGTCTCCAGTCGAGGCGTCGCTCTCGCTCCGGCTATTTTTAGCAACCGGAGCAGAGTCGGCGTGCTCTCCCAGGGCAGCCTGCGCTCCCACATCAGCGCGGGGGCGTCTGCAGACACGCATGAAGCAGCAGCGGGGGGGGGATGCTGCGGCGTCTCGATGCAGGCGGCGGTGCTGCAGAGCCGCTGGTCCAATACCCACAAAAAAAAGACACTCGGAGGCGTCCGCTCGTCTCCTCGCCGCCTCCGCAGCGCCCCCATCAGGAGATGTAGTTCTACGGATTCTGCAGAACCCATCCTCTCAGTAAATCTATGACAATGTTCAAATCATCGATGCGGTTTCTGCAAAAAGTACTTTTATTCTCTTTAAGGTGGTATTGATACAGATTTACAGTGAATCCAATTTTAAACTCAAACTTCCTTAAACATTTTCACAGTTTTTGCTATATTTGTATGTTTCCCGGCGTCACGTTTCTTAAATTAACATTTAAAATGTTGATTAAATATTATTTAATTACTTTCAGCTTCGGTTTTTTTTTTGTTACTTTTGTGACACTGACGGTCAGACCTGCTTCACCTGAAAACAGGTGTTTCAGTAGCCAGTGATTTCCTTTCAGCTCTTTCACACTTTTCAGCTTCCATCACTTTTATCAGTATGAAGCTTTAGTGACTTAAAATAAATTGTTTTTTAGAGTTCAAGCTCTTTTGTTATTTACATTATATAAATAAATGATTAAAAAATAAATTCGACATTTTTGAGTTTTCAGGAACATTTTAAATCTGTTCTTTGTTGATCGTCCTGAAAATCTTTTAAACACACAAACACACTGTGTTTAAAATATATTTACTAGAATATTTCTTATCATTTGACATGAATTTATTTCACTAATGTTATTGTTTAGAGGCTAAATTCTGGTCTGTTTGGAGCAAAAGTGGTTTTTCAGCTGTTTTACCCTTTTTCCTGTTTTAAGTTCTTTTAATTTAACTCACCAGTTTGTCATTTTTTTGTCTCTTTTTTTTTAGTTTCTGTAATTATTTTATTGATTTTCAGATGTTTTTTACTTTTTATGTTTCTGTTTGGTTCAAAGTTCATTAGATTCCAGCTGAGGTTTAGCATTTTTATCATACGTGGAACGGAGTTTTGGATGATCAGACTCATTTTCAGCTCTTTTACGCCTCCTAAGTCATCTAGGGATACCACGATTAGTGAATTAGTCACGACTATTAAAATACTCAACGACTAGCGAACGCTCCCCAACGCTGCGTCCGCCATTCCCATTGGAACAAATGAAGGAAAGGAACTTCAATGATTCGGTAAAGGGTTAACAAACTGTCGTCCTAATTGTTTTTATTTTTAGTGAGCAAATAGCTTACATACTTCATGGATCAGCTCAGTTGACTTATCAGATCAAACGTAATTAAAAAAAAAAGGTTATTAGTCGACTATTAAAACAATGGTTTGTGGCAGCCTTGGTTTTATCCTCCACAGATCGCCGTGTCCGTGTTTCCACCGCAGTCGTCCGTTGGAGACTCGAGCCGTGGCCGTGTTGGAGTCTGTGGCGAGCGCGCACGAGGCCGGATAAACCTCTTACTGCAGAAGTAAGAGCAACACCTTCATCCCTGCAGACTCCTCTGGTGCAGATGACCCAGTTTACAGCTCCGGCGTGGAGCCAACCTCACAGAGGAAGGTGGAAGGAACCCCGCCCACCGAGCTGAACCGGAGCAGAAAACCTCCAGATCTGCGACTACAACCACCGTAACCAATGAATTCATTCCATTCATCTGTTTGTCCTTACAAGCTTTCATTTTCTCTGCTCCACAAGAAAGAGTGAATGCAAAGCCTGTGTGTGGTTACAGAACCAGAGCTTCTGAACCGACCCGGCGAAGGAAAACAGAATCATCAGAACCAGCTGCTCCACAGATGATTCTGCAGACGCTTTCAGCCCTCGCTTCTGGGTACTCATCCTCAGACTGAGACGGTCTGCTCCCCTACAGACCTGCTGAGGCTGGAGGACGGCAGCGTCCATCGAGCTCTGCCCACAACATCCCTGAACGCCCGGTGAGGGAGATCTGCCGAGTCATGGTCGGCCGTCTCGCTTAAAACAAAAGAACTCATGCTGGACGGGAAACAAGCCACTAAAACAGCTTCTTAGAAACGTAAACCGCATCAGACGCTCCAGATGGAAACGTTTGCTTTTGGGGGCGGGGCTAAACTCGCCGTAGACGGCCTGAAAGATTCCAGTGTCAATAATGAATGATGCTTCAGCCTCTCACTCGCCTCCCTCCTCTTCCTCTCTGCCATCGTCTCAGGACAGAACCGAGACGCTGCAGTGAGAACAAACGTAGCCCCGCCCCCTCACGCTGTCCACCTATCAGCCTGTAAAACTGCCAAAACCAGAACCGTCCCACCAAGAACCAAACAGACGACCGCTAAAGGTCGACGGCTCTCATGACCTTCAAAACGTCACTGTTTCCACTTTGAGGTTGGTGATCTGCTCATCGAACCCCCCCACCACCCCGACGGGGGCTGCTGCCGCTACAAGGACTCACCAAGATCCTTAGAGCCTTGGCTTTCGCTGGCCATCTCGCCCATCCGCACCAGAGCGTCGAAGTAGCCCTTTGCCGCGAATGTGACACCTGGAAACATGGAAGCATTGGGCGTCAGATCAACGTCGTCTTCAGCTCTGCTACCGTCCCCCGACGGCCCCCGGCGGTCCCTTCAGAAGCGAGCTCGGGCGAGGGAGGGGGGGAGGCGAAAGGCGGCGATGGCGGCCAAGCGGGAAAGAGAAAGCTCTACGGAGGAGGAAGCAGGAAGCTGCAGGTTCTACTTCTGATGACCTGAGACCACCTGCTGATCGACCCACCGCTGAAGGCTCAGCCTGTGGCTACACGTCTACCAGGGGGGGGAGGGGCATCGACGTCCCCCCTCCCCTTCAGATAAACGTCACATTTACAGGTGGTGCTGGTTCCAGTTACACCTGTACCTGTGATTCCTCAAACATCACAGGACGTCGGTTCAAAGACGGAGCGGCGGCGAAGCTGTCAGGCTGATGAGCTGTCACAGGAAGCTGAACATGACAGAGCGTTCATCTGCCCGCGTGGAGAACAATAGAAATCTATTCTGAGTTCAGCCACGCCGCCACACGGCCTATTGTTCTGGAAATGAAAAACGGCGGCAAGCGTGGAGCCGTCAGTCCTTCAAACCCCCGGAGGAGATTTCTGAGAGACGGCGTGAGACAGAAGCTGAAGCCTGAAGACGTGAGCGGGAGGAGGAAGAAGAGCAGGTCCAGGTGAGGCAGCGAGAGCCTGCCAGGTGCAGGGGGAGGAGCAAGAACAGGAAGAGAAGAGCGGGTCTGACTAAAAATAGCCATAGAAGTCTGAATGTAAACAGGAAGTATGAAAGAAAAACAAAATCCACTGAAAACAACAAAACCAGATCAGTAACAAGAATTACATCAACGCTTTATGATTAGGTTGAATATTTTCAAAATCTGAAGAGCTCAGAACCGCTAACACACATGCTAACCTCAGTTAGCTATAGATAGCAGCTTAAAGGAGGAGCCTCTGGTCACATACAAGATGGCATCAGAAACTATCTGTAGCCGGAAGCAGAAATGTTGTGAATTTTAGGAAACCTTTCAGCTTTTAAATGTGAATAATCTGTAACTTTCTAAGAGTTCAGTGTTCAAGATGAGCTTCAAATGGACAGAGAGAGTTTATGGTTTTATTTCTTCTTCTTAGTATAACTACACCCGTTTAGAAAAAGCCGACAAAATGCAGATGATTCTCTGTGAATCAGCTGATTGGGGGTTCTGGTCCAGGACTTCCAGCTAATGATTTCGGATATTATGATGGTTTTTGGCTCTGGCTTTTGCAGGGGGAGGGACGACTGGCCATTTCTTTCCTCACGTTGTGACATCAGCATGCGAGGACCCGCTCGTTTTTGTGGGTATGGGAGGGGCTGCAGTTTTCAGAAGATTACTCAGAACGGATCAAACTAGCGGTTCTTCATAGTGAGGAATAAAACATAATACACTTAAAAGCTCAAAAAGTAGATTTTTCATGGTATCGGCCTCTAAAATGAACATTACATTTCTGAGTTTTCTTTATTCAAACTGTTGTGAATCAGGAGCAGATGAATGAAAGCTGTTTGAAAGAGACTGCATTTGCCACATAGAAAATACGGTAGGCGGGGCTACAAGCTCCTTGCGCCGCCCCATTCTAAAGCAGACAAACAGATCCATGAACGTCTTTGTTTTCCTCGTCTGAGCTGGAATCTGGATCTAAGCCGTTCGACGGAACAGAGACGATATTGGTCAACGTTTTAGTTGCACCGCTAACGTTAGGATGAACTGCTTAGAGGCTGTAAGCTAGTGGGAGAGAGTGTCAACTAAGAAACAGAGGGAAGCGGGGGCGGGCTTACTCAGCCTCAACAGTCAGAGCACACAACTTGGAGATGAATATGTAAAAAAATTCCTGCCGCTCTGCAGAAACTATGTCCAAGACAATGATTCAGTTTTTAAATTTAGGCTTAAAACAGCATTAAGTTTCAGCATCGCTTTGAGGATAAATCAGATGATGAGAGATCAGAGATCAGTTCATGACGTGATCTCTGGCTTCTCATGCGGATGTTTGACTTTGTACCATCATGACATCTCATCCAGAGGAACCAGGCTACGCTAACGTTAGCTAGTTTTCAAACCTCCAGTGGAACATGAACTTCAACACGAACATGAATCTGGAAACGAGCCGCTCGTTAGCATCTTTCTCATTAGCCACAAACGGGGCGGTTACCAACATCAAACAGATCTGGAGCCTGAACATTAAACAAAAACGCAGCATTGGATGCACGACTCACAAACAGGTTTTAAGAATCAGACCTGCTGAGGATCTGAGGAATCACAAAGTGCAGGAGAAACTGATCAAATACCCCCATGTACCCCCCGATGGCTGTGCTACCATCACTGATGTGTCTGCTCGTCTCTGACGGCGTCCTGCAACCCGACAGTGATGGAGTGTAATCCTCATTCTGGACTCTCGGGCCTATTTTTAGCCTCCTCCATCAGACCTGCTTTGTAGTCCTGCCGAGTCTCCCCTGAACCGGCAGAGAGCCCGGTTCTGAGCGGGAAGCAAAGGGACTTCCAGCCGAGGCGTCGATGAACCGGCTGGAGGGGAGGGGGGAGGGGGGGCGGCTCCAGGAGAAACCCTGAAGATCATCTCTGCACACGGATCCTCCTCTATCTTGTCCTGAATACCCTTTTCCTCGGCCCCGGGGAGGCTGGGGGCGGGGCCTAATCTAATTTTCCAGATGCTCCACTTCCCTTCGTCTCCTGATCCACTTCACACCAAACGGGTTTAATGTTTCACCTTCAAGTTTGACACAAACACGGGTCAACACGTGACCTCAGGGAGGGGGACTAAACGCAAGCGTGGGGTGGGGTGGGGTGGGGGGGTGATGACACAATCAAGCACTAAACAACGTCACTACAAAAAAAATCTGATCTTCATGGCGGTTTGAACCCAAACATGTCAGGACGGCGGCGGCGGCGGCTGTACTCACTGTTGAGCGCCTTCTCGTAGCTCTTGGCCATGGCGATGAAGTTCCTCAGACACGGGTTGAACTGCTCCATGATGGACTGGAAGGAGGAGGAGAGCAGAAGATGTGGTTAATCCACCAGGAGGACAAGACTGAGCAGCAGCTCCACCGCTCTTTACTGGGGCACGAGCACGCGCACACGTGCACGCACATACACACACAGTCAGCCGCACCAACCAGGAAGGAGGACGGAGCAGCAGAATCCCGTCTGGATCAAGTCTGATCCTGGTGACCAGAACAAACCGCTTCAATCTATTCATAGATGTTGCATTCAGGGCGGAGCGCCCCCTGCAGGGCAGGAAGCTGCAGTTTCATCTTCATTAAAACCCCTGAGAGACGCTGAAGCGTCCATGGAGACGGACCAGAACTTTGTTCTGAACACGCGGACGTCAGTTCAGCTGTGCTTGGAGATTCCTCACCAGCTAAACATTAAACCATCACGGCTGCAGACGGTCCAAGTTTCAGATTCAGCAGAAACACGGAAACTATCAGAAGGTTTGATGAGATCTGAGGCCCGTTTCTGTAACCGATCATCTACAGCTCAGGATTTACCTTCAACGCATTTTAAATACCCAGATTCCAGCAGGGTTGATGAGACGGACAGAAGTTCACTCTGATAATCTGTTGAGGACTTCTCTACCATCACTGAAGTCCAGATCTGAGAGTGCTTCACCAATTATTACAGTCTGGATTTATTCTGGACAAATGGAACCAAAAGTTTGTCTGTTAAAGGTCGTTTAACAATTTATTTTATTTTAATGATGATTATGAAGTTTTTAACCAGATTCTCAGAACCGAAATGTTTTTAAAAAAATCATATTTCACGTGTATCTGAAGCCCCTGCTTCCAAAATCTCCTCTGATCCTCCCTGTCTTATATCTCAGTGTCTCTCTAGCATTAATTTTCTGGGTAATATCCATCCGTATGGTTCTGATCCGGATGTCAGCTCAGATCTTCATGAACCGAACTTCCTCCAAAATCCTGATTCTTTCTCCTTCCAGTGGAGTCTGGTGGAGATTTTCCAGCGTTCTCAGGACTGCTACCGTAAGTATTGGATGAAACTCACACCAAAAATCCTGTAACGGCTGATTGGAGCACAGAAATGTGAACGGCGGCTCATTTGACTGCAGTCAATGTGAAGATAGCATCTTCTCTTCTCCAGAACCTGAACTAGACACGCTAGCCGGACCAGATGAGGGTTTAGTGCAGCAGAAAGAAGATCATTCAGGAAAAACAGAGTGTGTCCAAGACTGTTGGATTGATTTAAAAGGAGAAATACTCGGAAATTCAAAAACTAAATGATTTTTAATTACATTTGTTCCCTTTCAGGAGATAAATGACACAGACATGATAAAAACTCTAGAAACAGGATTTTTATCGGAGAGGAACTTTTAAGTTAAGCCGTCAGAAACTGACCAACAATCACCTCACCTCCAGGTGAGTCTTCAGGTCACATGACTGAAGACCCAAATGAAGCTCTAGGAGGAGGATGATAGAGGACAACTGACGCCTGCTGACGTCCACCAGCTGACGCACGAACTTCAGCAGGACTTCAGTGAAGAACGGTCAAATTAGGACGGATCGATACGGGGGGGGAGGACGCGCTGACAGAGGCGGCGCCAAGCAGAACCTGCTGCTCGATGATCGTGATCTGCAGTCACGGCACAATGAGCTTCTGAATGGAATCGACTCAAAGACTACCCAGAAGTCGCTCCGACTCCACGAGGCGAGGAATGAAAGTGTCTGTGGACCAGATCCAACTCTAGATCTTCTGCTTGGATCAGAATGAAGGAAACAAACAGAGGGAGCCTGAACACACAGGAAGCAGTTGGTGATGTTTTTTCTGGCACATGAGTTTCTCAGCGGCGCCGGTTTGACGGTTTTGATGAGTTTCCTGATGGAGAAACGACCAAAATGTCCAGAGTCCTCTGTAGAACCATCAGTTGTGAGTCACGACCAAAGGAATCTCAGTCCAAATCCAACAATTTGGACTAATACTTTAGCTGGAGCTGTTGTAACATGCTAGTGCTAATTTAGAGTGAATTATCAGAGTGGGAGAAATGGGAGCCGCTTTGAGAGAACTGGTGGCACTGAGGGAAGTTATGACTTCCTAAAGACCTGTAAGAAACTCAACCCTTAAGGTTTCATGTAAAGTTATTTTTTCTCAAAGTTTTGTTATCGGTTAACTAAAAGCGTTACGGCTCAGAGATGACGATGATGTACAGCAGAAAACTGGGTTTTTGAACCAGATGTTTCAGGAGGTTTGTTCATCTGCAGGAGTTACTAACCTGCTTCATCATTGAGCTTCTGGCTTGTTGTCTAAATTACTACATTTCACCAAGAAAAACTGGTTTTAGACGACAAATTAGACAAATGAATTCACATCAAATTGATCAGACTGAATCTGGCAGCTCTGGCGTTTTGGATGAAAGGTCATTCTGCAGGACTTCATTTTCCAGTTATTTTTCTTGAACCCACAGCTGTTCTCAGTGTCGTCTTTTAGAGAGAGACGCTCCTCTGGTCCAAACAGCGGTCATCAGACCCATCACGAAACAGCCAAAGTCAGGAGTTTTCTCTCACGTGAATCTGAATCGGATCATTATCGAGGTCGGATGCTGATTAGCATTCCACTAAATGAAAGACCCGTTTGAGTTTGAGAACTAAGAGGATTTAGAGATCGAAGTTTCAGTGGCGCATTTTTAATGAATCAAAACAACCTGATGTAAACACAAAACTCAAGGAAGGTGTTTTGGATTACACGGAGGTCAAATGATCACATTCCATCGTCCTCGTGAATGGAGTGTTATTACGATCCCGAGATCCTTGACATCCACCATCAGATGATGATCCACCACAGAGATGTTTATCCTCACATGGAAAAGGAGGAACTTCTGTGTTCAAATGGGACTGAAAACGCTCACATTCCAGATCTACCTCTGGAGAAAGTATTGTTCATATTTATCTCGCGCAGTTACAGGTCAATGTGACCAAACCTTCGGACTCCACACTCTTCTAAAGCCAAGACCTGTCCAGAGTTGTCGGGTTCTTGGAGCCTCTCTGAAGGTTTTTCACTATTTCACGCAGCATCAGAGCTTCATGCATTCATCACACACCGCGTCCCACCACAGCCATGGAACATGGGTTATCCAAGCCATTAACCACAACATAATCCCCTGCCGTCATGCCTTATCCGGCTCTGAAGCACCATATAATACAATAGCTGAAATTTAAGAATAACTTTGACATTTTAATCTCTTAAAGCAGGGGTGTCAAACTCAATCACACAAGGGGCCAAAATCCAAAACATACATTAGGTCGCAGGCCGAACAGGATAAACATTTATTGAACACTCTAAAACTAATTTATTAAAACTTAAAAAATGTAACTTTTAACATAGTTATGAACTAGATATGTAGCATGTGGTGATGCTGTAAGCTGAATTTGGCCGCTGGAGATGCTAGTGCTGATAGTGAAATTGCTGAAATTGATATTTAAAAACACTCAAGCTAATAGCTGAAAACGCTAAAGCTGAGAGACAGATAAAATATTAGCTAGCTGACAAATTAGCCGAAAAAACTAAAAGAAAAAAACTTAAGTCAATCAAAACAGCTAGCTGAAATGTAGCTGAAATATTAGCTAAACTCCAAAAATAGCCTAAAAATTCTTAGTAAATGCCAAAATAGTCCAAGAAACTAGGATTCCAATTTTTAGAATTGTAACTTTTTAACATAATTATGAATGCTAAAAGGCAGCAATATTATTCCAGAATAAATTAAGTTAAGCCTTAAATAACTTTCAATATTTTACTCTCCAGAAAATACATTTTGTTGAAATTAAACAAGACAAAAATAGGCGAAAGATAACATCGGGCCATTAATAACAATGAAATAAAATGATCTGTAGGGCCGGATAGAATTACCCGGAGGGCCGGATCCGGCCCCCGGGCCTTGACTTTGACACATGTGTCTTAAAGTATTCAGAAGAGGCTTTGCTGCAGCGGAGTTTACAGAGGACGAAGAAGAGTTTGGACGAAAGCAGAAGTTCTTACCGTAAATCTAACCAGAGAAGGAAGAAAGGACAGGTAAGACGTGGAGAGGAAGCAAACGAAGGAGAAATGAGGAAACTGAAGGACGAGCCGGCATCAACCTCCAAACCATCATCATTTCTCCTAACAGGTAAGAAGGCAGACACTTCATCCACCAAAACGAAGGACAAAAGCAGCTTTCAGAACATTGTGACCCAGCTGGCTCGGCTACAGGCGTGCAGATGACGCCTCACGTGTGTGAGAGCGCACGCCGTTCGGCGGTGACTCAGAAACCACACGAGCAGCAGCGGGCCGGCCTCACGTCGGGGCGTAAATTACTGAACGCCGGGCGGCCGTGTGGAACCATTAAGACGTGCTGCGGCCCTCGCTGCCGAGCAGATTAACCAGCGAGAGGGGGCCGGCGACCCGTCGAGGAGGAGGACGGGATAGGAGTCGTTTTAGTTTGTTATTCAAACCGGACAGAGGACAAACTTTGTTCTACAGATTAAATGAACACATTTTGTATGAAAGCCCTCCGGATGATGAAAGGTGTTTTTATTTATGATACCAGCTAGAGCCAAAGCAAAGCCGACATGTTCCTGAAACGACAGAAACACTCATTTCTCGTTTCCTCTGAGCGGACCGGACCCATCTTTACCAGTTTGGAACGGTCCGGGTTATTCAAGAGAGCGTCTCTATTGAGGGTTGGACCATCAAAGCTGCATCAGCTGACTCAGAAACAGAGGGAAAAAGATAACCCCGGAGGATCATTGTAATCCGGATCAGGTGTTTTATTATAGGTGAATCCGGCCTCTATTGTTCTCAATTAAAAAGAAAAAAAACTATGTTGAGGAATACTCTAATGTTCTTTAATAAACGTTTTACAATAAGTATTTTTGATGAGTATGGATCGATAACGGACATTCTTTGGCTGCGGGTCTGGTGAGACGGAAACGGGGAAGGGTGTGTCTCCGTGTTCGTGGATTCGGTGAGTCTCTGGTCCCCAACCCCCGTGAATAAGAGAGAATACTGCGTGTAAAGAATTTATTATTCTTTGCAAGAAGATTGCTGGAGGTAAAGAAGAATCCAGCTGAAAAGAAGACAAAGTTTGGATCTTGAGTCAGGAAAAGTTCTGGTTGGACGCTTGCTGTTGTCGTAACATCTTTCCACCAATCAATGGGTTACATCTTGTGATGATGGTAGCTACGCCCTAACGGGTCCATTTCATTTTTGTATAGACCTACGACCAACGGGCGACCAGAAATGGCACCAGTCAGTCCTGCTTATCGGGTCAATTTTGTAATGGAAAGTCCAGTCCGGTCTGGACCGCTCAGTGGAAACGAGGGACTACGTTCATCCCAGAGACCTGCTGACTCCTGAGTGGATGAACGTTTGTTCCACCAAAGACGACTGAAAATCCTCTTTAGCCGAGAAGAACTTCAGTGACGTAAGTACCAGAAGCCATCGATGTGTCAAACTCAATCACGCAAGGGGCCAATATCCAGAACACACCTCAGGTCGCGGGCCGAACAGGATCAACATTTATTGAACACTTTAAAACTGGAACTTTTTAACATAATTATGAACTAGATATATAACATTACCTGCGATAATGCTAGTGTGAATGCTGTTAGATGAATTTGGTGGCTGAAGATCCTGAAATTGACAGCCACTATAATATTAGCTAGATGCCAGAGTAGCCTAAAAAAAAAAACTTTAGCTAAACTCCAAACTCCTCTTTGAGGTCAGCTCACACACACACAAATGATGCTTCTATCATCTGTAGAAACATCATGTTGGGACCCGGACAACCCAAAAACCAAAAGAACCTGTACCAGAACTCGTGACTAAAGCTTGAAATGATGGAGTTTTATTCTGATGAAGGCTCATGAAGTCACATCAACCATGAATAAACAGAACTGTTGTCTCAGTCAGACAGACGTTCTGGTGTTTGTTTGTTCTGGTTCTCTCTGACCCAAACTGTTGGACCAGTCTGGACCTGCTGGAGGTTCCTCCTGTTGTTCCTACCAGGAGGTATTTTTAAAACGCAGGGAAGGACGGACCAGAAAAACCATCAGAATTTTTGTATTAGTTTCAACATAAACCGAAAAATTGAAACCACTTAAACTAAAAACGGCTGTTTAACCTGTTTTACATTTAAGACGTCTGCAGGTTCAGGTTTGAGGTCAAACCTGGAGCTTTTATCAAAGTGAATCATTGCTGTGGAATTCACCTTATTGAAAGGAGAGAATTCCTCACATCCTTCTGCTCCATGTCAGGATGAACATCTGCCATAATACTGAGACTGCAGCTGCTGCAGAAGTCTGCAGAGCTGTGACTGCAGCAGACGCAGAAGTCTGCAGAGCTGTGACTGCAGCAGACGCAGCTGCAGAAGTCTGCAGAGCTGTGACTGCCGCAGACGCAGAAGTCTGCAGAGCTGTGACTGCCGTAGACGCAGCTGCAGAAGTCTGCAGAGCTGTGACTGCAGCAGACGCAGAAGTCTGCAGAGCTGTGACTGCAGCAGACGCAGAAGTCTGCAGAGCTGTGACTGCAGCAGACGCAGCTGCAGAAGTCTGCAGAGCTGTGACTGCAGCAGACGCAGCCGCAGAAGTCTGCAGAGCTGTGACTGCAGCAGACGCAGCCGCAGAAGTCTGCAGAGCTGTGACTGCAGCAGACGCAGCCGCAGAAGTCTGCAGAGCTGTGACTGCAGCAGACGCAGAAGTCTGCAGAGCTGTGACTGCAGCAGACGCAGCTGCAGAAGTCTGCAGAGCTGTGACTGCTGCAGACGCAGCTGCAGAAGTCTGCAGAGCTGTGACTGCAGCAGACGCAGAAGTCTGCAGAGCTGTGACTGCCGCAGACGCAGCCGCAGAAGTCTGCAGAGCTGTGACTGCAGCAGATGCAGCCGCAGAAGTCTGCAGAGCTGTGACTGCAGCAGACGCAGCCGCAGAAGTCTGCAGAGCTGTGACTGCAGCAGATGCAGCCGCAGAAGTCTGCAGAGCTGTGACTGCAGCAGACCCAGCCGCAGAAGTCTGCAGAGCTGTGACTGCCGCAGACGCAGCCGCAGAAGTCTGCAGAGCTGTGACTGCAGCAGACGCAGCCGCAGAAGTCTGCAGAGCTGTGACTTCAGCAGACGCAGCTGCAGATGCAGAGAAGCTGCTCATTGTGGAGAACGGCGTTTTGCTGCTGAGCTGAGAACAATGTTCTGACCCACTGAGCATGTGCAGAAGCTGATGCTGTTCCTCAGCATCATCCTGCTGTCCCTCATTTTTCTGGATCCAGCTTCTCCTGTTCTTCTCCTTCTCTGGGACCGACGCTGATGTGAAGCCGCTTCGGCGCCAGAGGAAGCGGGAACGCCACAGCCTCCATTTTCTCTCTATCTGCTCGATTTTCTTCACATGCGCCAGTATGAGAGACGCCCCCCCCTGTTTGTCAGAGGCAACATAAAGAAGGGGGGTGGGGGTGCTTCCGGCACCATATATGGGTGTACTGGAATCCCCGCCAATCCCTCCTCCCCTCCCTCTGCCTCCATCATGACAGGACAGCCCATTTCCATTCACCTCACGTTTGGCCGACAGCAGCGAGATGCTGGAGATAACGTCACCGCAGTGACACCTCAGATTCCTCCAGACCCCCCCCTCCCGATATGACCCCCTCCTCCATCTGAATCAGATGCAAAGACGAAGCTGAAGGTTCTCTATAAGCGGCATCCTCACCGCTTGATTTGGCGTTTCGGTATCCGAGCCAATAAGTTTCCTTTAATCCTCCGCCAATACCCCCCCATCTGATGCGCTAGAGGCAGCTGATGTTCTGTACATGCAGATGCGTGCAGTCATGCAGCGTGATGGCGGAGACGGCGTCAAAAAGCTCGATCAAAACGTAAAGAAAGAAAAAGATGATCAGGAAAAAGGCAAATATCAAATAATATTTTAAATTTCAATTCAAAGGTTGGTTTGGTTTTTGATTTAAATTAAACAAAAGAACATATCAATTAGGAATTCATGCTTTCTTTTTCTTCTTTAAATTGATTTACAAATTTAGGAGTAAACGTTTGAAGCAGTTGTGGTTTGTGTTCGTCTTTCTTTTTTATTAGATCATTGTTTTAATGCAAGAGTGTCAAACTCGATCACACAAGTGGCCAAAATCTAAAACACAACTTAGGTCGCGGGCCGGACAGGATTAGCAACAGAACACTCTAAAACTACATTATTAAAACTTTATAACTGTAACATAATTATAAACTTGATATATGGTAGTGTGAATGCTGTAAGCTGAATTTGGCTGCTGAAGATGCTAAAAAACAAACTTTGGTTAGCCAAAACAGCTAGCATGTAGCTGAAATATTAGCTTAACTCCAAAGCAGCTCAAATAAATCGTACTAAATGCCAAAATAGACCAAAAATGTAGCAGAATGCTAATTTTCAAAACTTTAAAACTGTAACATAATTATGAATAATAAAAAGGCAGGAATGTTATTCCAGAATAAAGCAACTTAAACCTTAAATAACTTACTTTTGGCATGGTTATGCCTGATGAACACATTTAAAAGTTCCAAGTTACATAAAGACACCCACATGTTTTTATAGAATCTAAATGTCATTTAATTATCACCAAAGAACTCAACCATGCTTTGGAATCCTGCCCCTTGTGGTCATTTTGAAAACTGCGTGGACTTCTTTTTCTCAAAGTGAAAGTTTTTCTTTCATCTGCAGAACGTTTTACCAAAAGAAAAATAAAAAAATCTCCAGAACACTGAAGCCTTTCACGGTCAGGATTAAAGGCGTTCAGGCGGAGCACGAGGGCGGGATTACTGCTAATCGCTTGATGAAAAATCATCAAATGTTTGCACATTTGCAGCCTTATTTAATTAAAATCCTCAAACGTGTCGGACTGAACCTCCAGCATGTTTTCCGCTTTCTTCACAGTCTTCTGGAGGGATGTTAGAATACATCAGTTATTCAAAACATGCAAACGAGCTGCAGAAAAAAACGAGCTTCAGACCGCAGAACCGGAGGAGTTCCTGTACGATCACAGGCCACAGCAGAAAAGGACAAGAAGATCCAGATGAATGTTCTGTTTGAGGGGGGAGTGCATCATGTGCATCACTGCATCGCCTTACATAACAGCCAGAGCGTCAGAGTGACGCTCCAACACTGCCGAGGCCTCCAGCCTCAGCTGGACCCGTGCTGACGGAGTTCTGCTGAAGCTGGACGGACGGAACTCCGTCAGCTCCCTGTCCGTCCACCTGCGGGGCTCCGCCTCCCACATCTGTCCTGCGGAGCAGCGAGAAGCCACCACTCTCAGCTCCACATAATGAAAGCGTGCTAACAGAGGAAGGGGGGGTGTACAGACTGTTCTTGTGTGGGGATAAAGTGTTCAGCAGCATTACTCACACCAGACAAATCCCTCCACACAGCAAACAAAGCGGCCGCTGCCTCAGAGCGGACCTGAGGCTCCAGGTGAACCTGAGGCTCCAGGTGAACCTGAGGCTCCAGGTGAACCTGAGGCTCCAGGTGAACCAAACCGGCGGTTCAGGCTGCCGAAGAACACCGCTCTAGTTCTGACACGGCAGGACCACAGCTTCATTATCCGATCAGGAAATTGCTGTGCGGTTGGGTTCCAGTTCAGAGTTTGGAGCGGGCGTAGAGAGGCTTCTCAATTAACCAACACCAGAAGGAAATCCACTGAAGCCCAACCAGAACAAACACAATTTAAAGTCAAAGCATGAAATGTCTGGAGAAAACCTTTCATACGAACGAGGAGAACATGCAAACTCCACAAGGACAAGTCCCAGCTGGAATTTGAACCTTTTATCTGTGAGACGAGAGCGCTAACCGCTACTCCACCGTACCATATCTGTAGGATAATTGGTTTTGTGTGAGTGTGGCCCCGGCCAGCGCCCGCCAACCCCATGACCCCAAAAGGGATACAGGCGGCTAACCCTTTAACTCTAGAGCTCTAGTGTTGATGTTCTTCTCATAACCATCTACCGTCGAGGTGACCGCCATGATTCCAGTGGATTCTGATGTGTCGGTCAATTAAACAGTTGAAAAGTTATCGTACGTCCAGATGTGTGTCATTTAGGCGTCACCGGCCTTCTCGTAACACTTCAACCATCAAGGTGACCCACAAAAACACTGCTTTTCTAGAATTATGTCGATCACATTTACAGTTGAAAAGTTATCGGACATCAAGACGGTTGTTGTTCAGGCCTCACCGGCAGCATCTCCGGTGTTAAAGGGTTAAGAAGATGGCATATTTGAATTTTTGAATTGAACATAAAGTAAAGTTTTTATTTACCGAGAAATATAAAACCAGAATCTCTGCCCCATAAATGCATCGTGATGCATTCAGGTTGCTTTAGAGACGGTCTGGTGTTTCATTTTAACGGCTACAGCTGGGGTCACCAACTGGTGGTCCGGATCCTAACCCAGATGTTGGGTCATGCCGACCCAGAATCCAGTCTGGATCTGAAAGTGTCGTGTGTGAAAGAAACCAGACCAGACGATGAGCGACACGTATCAGTCGTCCTCGAGCTTTCCGACAGATCCCAACCGTTCTGACACGCGTGTGCACGTATATACCGCTGCTACTCCGGGAGTGGAATCATTGAGTGAAGAACCTGAATGAAACGCTCATCCTCTAATATCTGCTGCGTCAACCTCCTCACTGCGGAGGACCAGCAGACGCTGCCGCCTCTGCCTCTTCATCCTCCACGCTTTAATGACTAAAGAGAGCCGTGAGCTCCTCCACGCCACCGGGGCCCTCGCCACTGCCGCAGTCAACGCCGCGCCAATGAGCGGCGGCCTCCTGCGTCCGGCCGCCAGGCGGGGGTTCGAACTGGCAGCAGAGCAGAGCTTCTCCCCCGCTCGCGCGGTAATGAAGCAGCCTGCAGATGACAGGAAGGCAGCGCGGCGGTGCATCCCTGCATGGCGGCGGTTTCATACCCGACTCTCAAGCTGTCGCAGACCCCCCCCCATGTTTGAGCCTCGCCCCTCCCTCCCTTAATATTCGAACGGTTTCATAAAATGTAAAGAAATAATTATTAACGCTAAAAGAAAAACTGTCAAACAGATGGTCTGTGCGTGAAGAGCAGAACCGGGTCAGGTGGAACCGGGTCAGCCTGCTCACCTGGGAAGAGCATTAATCAGATAGAAATTTGGGTTTAACCCTTACCGCTTGAGGCATCACCAGTGATGCTGAAACACAAAATCTTTAACATATTGTAACTTTTCAAGCATTAACACAATAATTCCAGCAGATTCTGAAAGAAGAAAGCGGCTCGTCGATATTTCTCCTTCAGAATCTACTGGAATTATTGTGTTAACGGTTGAAAAGTTACAGTAAATCAAAGAACTCTAACTGTTGCAACAAATGCTAAGTTAGCTTAACAGCTACTGAGCAAAACAATGACAATTCTTTGGGTCAAACACTTTAATGTTTGTCATGCTACTAATGTTACTAACATTAGTGACATTAATTACGACCATTTAAACTACCAATTAGCCACTGCTAAAAGCTAAATAAGTTTGTAAAGCTAATAGATTTCTTAGCTAATAATGTTACCTAATATAAAATACATTGAACAAAAACCAGACCAGTTAGCTGAAAAAGCCGAAGCTGAAAGCTTGTTAAAATATTAGCAAAATGCCAAATTTGCCAAAAAACTGGAACCATGTCAAAATTAGCCCAAAACAGCTAGCATAATACCAAAATGCTAGCCTAACTCCAAATTAAACAAATAAGAAAACATGTTTTAATAAAAAAAAAAAGACCTAGCATAATGCTAAAATGCTACCTTAACTCCAAATCAGTAAAAAAAAAAAAAACTGGAAACATGTATAAATTAGCCACAAAAAAAAGCTAGCATAATGCTAAAAGTTTAGTTTAAGTCAAAATTTGCAGAAAAAAATGAAAAAAAAAAAACAGCTAGCATAATGCTACAATAAAAGCTAAATTCCAGATTACCCTAAAGCCAAGAGGTGTCTTTCAAAAACTATAAAGTTTATGAATACCAAAAGTACAAGCAGTAACGTCCTGAATGAGTTGAACATTTTGATACCAAGATTGTTGAAATCGCCTGAAAGTCAAGGAATCACTACAGCGTGAATGCTGTAACGCATTTACAACATTAATGCTAAATAATTGTAAAGATGCTAACTAAAAATGCTAACTGCTAAACTAAAAAACACCAACAAGCTAAGGCAAATGCTAGCTAACGGTTTATAAACGTTATAGTAAATGACGTTTATAAAAGTTCACCCGAAACAGAGTTTGGCTGAGAGGAAATTTAACGCTACAAAGACAAAATTAAAAATGAATTAGCTATAAGACTAATAATGCTAACGATGCTAATTAAGAAATGTTTTTTTTAATAATCTGTAAAATGTCCAAAGTTTAGAAAATATTAAATGGTTTAAATGAAACTTAATAGTGAAAAATCAACAGTAAAACTGTAAATCAAACCAAAGAATTTTAATAAAATGAAAAGTTTTCCCGCCGCTAATGACAACCATTTTGATCTAAAACTTCGTTTTCTGCTGCAGGACATTTGAATTTTGGAACCTGGAGGATGGAAATTCAGATCCAGAGGAGCTGAGCTCCAAACAAATGCATTCAAAACGGAAACAAAATAGACATTTAAATGATTTCACTCTCACGACAGAAAAGAGAGAATTTACAGATGAAATTCATTATAATAATTCTGAGAACCGGATTTAACATTAAAGCTGTACTGACGCTTCTGGACGCAAACCTCCCACTGTGGGAGCGAGCAGCACCTCCTCTGGAAGAGGAACCACGATCTCCTCCAGTCAGGAGGAGGAGAAGCTCCGTTACTGGAGAGAAGTTTAGGAGGTTCAGCTGAAGCTCAGCGGGTCTCCTCTCTGGGAGCCCGCGTGCGGGTCTCCTCTCTGCGAGAGCCCGCGTGCGGGTCTCCTCTCTGGGAGCCCGCGTGCGGGTCTCCTCTCTGGGAGCCCGCGTGCGGGTCTCCTCTCTGTGAGCCCGCGTGCGGGTCTCCTCTCTGTGAGCCCGCGTGCGGGTCTCTTCTATGAGCCCGCGTGCGGGTCTCTTCTCTGGGAGCCCGCGTGCGGGTCTCCTCTCTATGAGCCCGCGTGCGGGTCTCTTCTCTCTGAGCCCGCGTGCGGGTCTCCTCTCTGTGAGCCCGCGTGCGGGTCTCTTCTCTCTGAGCCCGCGTGCGGGTCTCCTCTCTATGAGCGCGTGCGGGTCTCTTCTCTCTGAGCCCGCGTGCGGGTCTCCTCTCTATGAGCCCGCGTGCGGGTCTCTTCTCTGTGAGCCCGCGTGCGGGTCTCTTCTATGAGCCCGCGGCGTGCGGGTCTCTTCTATGAGCCCGCGTGCGGGTCTCCTCTCTATGAGCCCGCGTGCGGGTCTCTTCTATGAGCCGCGTGCGGGTCTCTTCTCTCTGAGCCCGCGTGCGGGTCTCCTCTCTATGAGCCCGCGTGCGGGTCTCTTCTCTCTGAGCCCGCGTGCGGGTCTCCTCTATGAGCCCGCGTGCGGGTCTCTTCTCTCTGAGCCCGCGTGCGGGTCTCCTCTCTATGAGCCCGCGTGCGGGTCTCTTCTCTGTGAGCCCGCGTGCGGGTCTCTTCTATGAGCCCGCGTGCGGGTCTCCTCTCTATGAGCCCGCGTGCGGGTCTCTTCTATGAGCCCGCGTGCGGGTCTCTTCTCTCTGAGCCCGCGTGCGGGTCTCCTCTCTATGAGCCCGCGTGCGGGTCTCTTCTCTGTGAGCCCGCGTGCGGGTCTCTTCTATGAGCCCGCGTGCGGGTCTCCTCTCTATGAGCCCGCGTGCGGGTCTCTTCTCTGTGAGCCCGCGTGCGGGTCTCCTCTCTGTGAGCCCGCGTGCGGGTCTCCTCTCTGTGAGCCCGCGTGCGGGTCTCCTCTTCTCCGCGTGCGGGTCTCCTCTCTGGGAGCCCGCGTCTCTATGAGCCCGCGTGCGGGTCTCCTCTCTGCGAGGCCGCGTGCGGGTCTCCTCTCTGTGAGCCCGCGTGCGGGTCTCCTCTTCAGTCAGTCTCAGGGAAACTTGACTGAAGCTGCGTCGGTTTGGACTTGAGGAACGCCCCCTGTCACAGAGCAGCCGAACTCTACCAGAACCGGCAGAATCCTGACCCAAACCAGCTGCTTCACCTGTTCTTGAACTGCCGCCTAACAGCGTCCAGAACCGGTTCCGGTCCATCCCGGTACCCGGCAGGTGTTTCCCGCTCACCTTGTACACGTTCTCCGTTATACGGTGCACCTCGTCGGTTCGGGACATCTTTGCCGGTTCGCTGCTCAGAACCATAGACGAAGGATTCCTCTGAGTGAGGTTCGGACGGGATTCTCCAAAGTGAGGCGCGAGGAGAGAAGCCGCTTCCGGCGCCGCGTGCAGAGACGCTCCGTCCGCGGGATCCCGCCTTTTATAAGAGGCTCCTCCGCTGCGCCCACACCGGATCCCCACGCAGCCGCCAGCCAGCCAGTCAGCCGGTCGGTCGGAGCCCCGCCGTGGAGGCTCGGAGGCGGATCACCGGAGAGGGGCGGCGCTGCCTTCACGGACGGTGGGAAAAGGAGACACTCAGGTCTGCCGCCACAGAATGTACAGAAAATACTAAATACGTTTCTATGAGAGAAAAAATAGGATAAAATTGAATTTGAGTCTATATGGGCGGGGCCTGTTCACACCTATACTCCAGAGTTACAAACATACCTGTTGGCTCCAGAAATCTACACATTCCAACATGTCCACAACACAACTACAGTTCACACACGTATGCAGACAGACCCACATGTAAAGCCTTTGATTCCGTCACACTACTATTACTGCAAAGGTGAGCTGACACCTGTGCCCAGGTGAGGGTACCTGCCCTGCTGAGACAGTTGGATTGTAGAAGGAGGGAGAGTCCCCACATCAAGAAGTATGGTCTGACCCATCTTTCTAGGTGGTCTTGATTCGCTTATGATGCGACTGAACTCCAGTCTCGCTCTTAGTTTCCTCAGTCTGAATAGGCTCCATTCTTTAAGTGGAACAGCTGGACTGAAGCCACCGTACCAAAGCAGGAAGTGTTGAATCACTGAACTATCCTAAATGAAATTACAAAGATGAGGACTTCCATTACTGTTCGTCTCGTTACTTCGCCCCGCCCTCGTCATTTCTGACCAATGACTGCAGAGATCTTTAGTCACGTGGTTCTATTTTCAGTTTTGGTTTGAAACAAACGTAGCAGACTCTTCCAGTCTAATCACACCCTCTGAAAACTTGTTTTCAAAGCTGTCGTCCTCACCTCAGATCTGGTGGAACCACGGCGCCCCAATCCTCATCGGCCTCTTTGTCTCTGGGGTCTCCGTAGAGGGCGTGGCATAACCTGCAAGGTTCCACTTCGTTTTTCTGTTTTCTCCCTCTTTTCCTTTTATATATTAATACTTTTTCATGCCTCTTTCAGATGAAATGAGACTCAATTTACCTGAACAGATGAAGAAAAAGCTTTTCTACTAGCAATATTTGATCTATTAAAACATGAAATTAGATGGAATCCATCAGCAAACATCATTAACATCAATATTTATATATATCAATTAGCTTTCAATTGAATTATCTGCCTCATCAATGACAGGTACGATCAGGTTTGTCGTGGCGTCACCGTGGAGTTTATGGTGCAGTCTTACGTTGAGACATTGCCCTGCCCACCAAAGCAACCATAGACCAATCAAATCACTTCATTGACTGTAAGATCCTCTCACCTTACGGGACAGTTTATCTGATTTGCCCGATTTACCTGAAGTCTCACCTGATTAAAGAGGAAAGCTGCTTAGACAACTTGTTTTTGACAAAAGAAACTAACAGAAATTAACAAACAAATATGATCAAACTCAGGCTAATCAATGAAAAATGCCATAAAAAGTTAAAATAATGTTGTTAAAAGGCTTTACTTAAAAAAGTCTGAATCATGCAATAAAGCTTAATGTTTCTGAATGTTTTTAGCTAAAGGTTTGTTGTTTTTAATTTTAAAAACAAAGTTTTCTAAAGAGTTTGTTTTAGTTTATTTATTCTTGAAGTTCAACACAAAAACCATCAACTGTCGTTTTCTCTAAACTCCAGGTGATGATTTGACTAAATCAAGATTATATCAGTAAAAACTCTTCATTTAATTGTCATAATTAGGTTAGAAAGCATAAATAAATAAAAGTCTGAACATGAACCTCCTGGAGGAGACAAACGTTCTGATTTCTGAATGGATTATAAAAAAAAAAGAAAAGTTCAAGACAGAAAATGACGAGTCTGGAAGTTTCTTAACTTTCAAAAACTTTTAATTCTGATGAAACACAAAACATTCCTGCCATAAACCAAAACTCTGCGTTCTATCAGGATCTGGAGTTTTCCTCCTGCAGAAAAATTAACTCGTTTTTTAGGAGAAATAGAAAAAAGTAGAAACTAAAAAGTTGAATTTCTATTTTTAAATCCCAAAGCTCAACTCTTCTTCTTTTTCATCTGTGGTTTTGTGGAAAAGTGTCTCAAACTTTTGTGAAAATGTCGTTTTATGGAGAAATTCCAGAACAGTTTTTCAAAATAAAAGGCTGTTTTCTGTTTCCAGAATCTATAAAAACCTCAATCGTTTCTAATTGAAGACAAAAAAAAGAATCAAATGTTTTTGTAACCAAACATAAAGATCAGGTTTATTGACTTTAAATCTAAATCTGTTTATTAATTCTCTATTTTCTCCCATTTATGAACCGTTTGTTGCAGGATCAACTGAACAGTTCAGCTTCCAATATCATCATCATAACTGTGAACGTACCTCATTAATGCTTAAAACTATAACTGTAATCAATCCTTTGAAAGCCGCAGATTGATTTTATTTAATGGGGTTTCTATGGAGGTGAAAACTGATGTTCTGTGAGTTTATGACGTTCAGGATTCGCTCTTTTTATTGTTAATTCCAGCTTTTCTCTGTAAGTAGTTTGATTGAATCTGTAAAGATCTCCATAAACAGTCAAACAGAAGATTAGAGGTGATGTTCAGGCCTTTAAAGACTGAATGAAGCCATTGAAAAATCATTTATTGAAGCCAAAGTTTTGCATTTTCTCGAGTCGACTTCTGTCACAGAAGCTGATAAATCCAACCGAAAAAAGTCAAATAAAAAGTTAGTTTAACTGAAAGTCAAAAGATTGAACGTTTCCAGAAATAAACCAAACTTTTCTATAAATATCCAACCAATCCTCCAAAAATGGACCTGAAGTTGTGACGCTGATATTTCTGCTCCTCTCAGAGTCCTTAAATGCAGCGCCGCCTTAAAACCCAGCTCTCCTGCAGCCATTCAGCGGCTGCGGTGAGTCAGAGCGTGGACGCCGCGGCCGCCGGTCCGGCCGCAGCGAGAGCAGAACCTGTTCTTTTGCCGCCTCGCCGGTCTTTCCCACACCGCGCCGCTCTCATATTGTTGAAGCTGCCTCTTGGGCTCAGGTTGGGATGAGTGGGACGCCGCGGCGTTGTGTCGGTGGGCGGGGTCATCCCACGCGTCACGATCTGAAGCTCTGAATGAAGCTGTGGAGGGAAAACAACATGGAGGTGGAGACTCGAGTGTCTGGAAAGCAGGAAATATTCAAGAAAAATGATCCGAATGACAGCCAGACGTTGAAGTTCTGATCCCATCAGACCGGTTCTGAGAGACCCAAACAGTAACAGAACCTGAACTACAGAGGAAAGTTCTGGATGATGACATAGAAGGAAGAAGCTCTTCATCCGTGATCATCAGCTCATACATTTCTATTCATTATTTTCTTTACCTTCTCATTAACTGTTATGTCTTTTATTCTCATTTATTTATTATTATTTGTTTATATGTTTGTTCCATAACTATTGTGATGTGATCTTCATATTTACATGATATAAATACACTTTTACTCTGACGGCTTTAAATGTAGGCAGTAACAATACAGGCACTCCATTCTATTCTATTGTGTTCTATTCTATCCTACTCTGTTGTGTTCTATTATGTTTGATTGTATTCTCTTCATCTCGTCAGTTTCTATTCTGTTCTACTGTATTCTATTCTGTCCTATTTTATAATAGTCTATTGTTTAATATTTTGTTAAATCTTACACTATTATATTTAACTGGATTCTATTCTGTTCAATTTTATTTCCACTGTTCTATTGTAGTTTATGCTGTTCTATTTTATTAATTTCTATTTTAATCTGCTCTATTCTATTATGTTTTATTCTATGCTGTTCTATTCTACTTCATTTCTTTATTCCATAATGTTCTATTTTAATGTATTCTTTTTAATTCTATTGTATTTGGTTCTGTTCTATTCTGCTGTTCAACTCATTAACAATATTAAAACCTTCGTTCTTGTTTACTGATATTATAATTATAATTACTCATAAATCTACATTTATTCAGAAAATAACGTTTCAAATATTGAATTCTCTCCAGTCTCTACATTTTCCCGCCATGTCTTCTCCACGGAGGTCTGGTTCTGATGGTCCATCCTGACCTCTGACCTCCATCTCGTCCTGCTGCTTCGGTTGTGAGTACCAAAACTTGATGTAATAGAATCTTTCACAGTTGAAACCACAAAGTGGTTTACAGAGTAAAACGATAAGTAGAAACAACCGTGACTTCAAACCATCAACGCTGTCACAACGCGGCGGCGGATCTGTGGTTCTGTAGAACCGTCTTCTTGTTCAACAGCAAACAAAGGAGCTGAATCACAGTTTCAGTGAAGCATTCAGGCACCCCCCCGTCTTTGTTCCCGCCTTCAGAGATCCTCCAGAACTCGTTTGGGTTTCAAGTCGAGCACGAGTGGATCTTCAGGCGTGGGGGGGTCGGGGGGGACCGCACACACACCTACATACCTGCGGCGAGCGCTCGGCAGCCTCAGATCTGCCCTTTGTGTCCGGCCCACTCGCGTTCTGCCGTCTGATTCATGCGGCAGGCTGCTGGCGGCCCACTCCCACACAGCCGCTCAGGAGCCGGCCGTGACTCATCTGCAGAACCGCTGACGGAGGCCGCGGCGCCGCCAGGAGGCCAGCAGGGGGCGGGCTCATCAGCCCATTCTCTCCAAAATGATCCAAAACCTGCAGAATCTGACAGAAACTCTGGAGTTGATGGACTTTAATCCGCAGATTTCATTATTTTAAGGATAAAATGTTGGATTTTCACTTTTATTCTTTCAAAATCTTAAGAGAAACGTCTCAGATTTAGGAAATAATCAAAGTTTTTTTTAAAAAAAACAAACATTTCCTCACATTATCTGTGATTTTGATCTTCTGAGGATTCATTTGATTTAGCATAAACGAACCGTTTTATGCTCCAACACTTTCCAGACGTCCCTAAACGTTTGCTCTGGGTTCCCTGAGCTAGACTTCACTCTCAGAAGATCCAAACGTGGATTCTCTGTTCTGCTGCTGCAGAAAAACAAATGAATCCAGAAGTGTCGCGTTAGGATTTGCTGCCATCTGGTGTTGGAGTGAGGAACAGCGACAGTGAGGAACTAAAAAAACTTTTATTGTAAAAAGCAAACAGATTTCCGGAGCGTCCGTCCGGACCGGAGTGCATGAATGTCAGTTTGATGGAGGGGGCGGGGCTTCTGCAGCAGCCAGGTGAACAAAGACAGCCAGTGGAGAAGTTCTATCCCGTTAACACCTTCAGGAGATTACGCGCTGCTGTCCGAGCATCAGGGCTGAGCTCGTACTCTGAGCTAATCCAGCAGAGACGGGATTACATGATCTGGAGGAAAGGAGGTCAGACGGGGGAACAGATGTGTCGTCGTGGTTACGGGAAAGTTTCAGGAGGAGAAGAAGCCTCAGGAGGTCGCGAGGGGTCAGCAAACGCAGCAGCTTCCAGAGAACGTTTGAGCGAAGTGACCCCGTGACCTCCCTGACATCATCAGACGGGCTTCTGTGAGGGTCCGACGCCGCTTCACGGTCCCCGTCAGACCAGAGGAGGAGGTCGGCGGCGCTCCTACACGGCCAGCATCTCTCGCTCCGGCTTCTTCCTGGGACGTTCCCGCTCTGAAACAGACGGACGCGTCAGCTGAGGAAGGGAATCCCTTCAATGGTCAAGCATGGCGGCGGAGGTGGAGTGATGTGGGCTGTAGCGCCTTCAGTTTTTAACGTCGTTACAGAAACCGTTTGTCTGCAGCTGCTGACATCTCAACGACAAAAATCCAGAAAACCACTTTTTTCAAAATGGTGGCCTTTCTGGTGGTTTTATCTCCAGAGCAACCATTTTATTTTTTGGTTGTCTGGCGGTAACTAGGGCTGCCACAAACGATTATTTTAATAGTCGACTAATCATCGATTAATTTTTCCGATTAGTCGACTAATCAGATCATGGACAAAGTGGATGTAAAGAAAATCTGAAATATGATTAGCTTAAAAACAAAAAAATCCTAAATAAGCTAAAATCGCTAGCATATAGCTGAAATACTAGCTAAACTCTAAATTAGTCTAAAAAAACTGTAAAAATTCCAAATTAGCCAAAATAGCTAGCATGTAGCTGAAATATTAGCTAAACTCCAAATTAGCCCTAAAAAAACTGTAAAAATTCCAAATTAGCCAAAATAGGTAGCATGTAGCTGGAATAATAGAAAAACTCCAAATTAGCCTAAAAAACTGTAAACATTTAGAATTAGCTAGCTAACATGTAAATGAAATATTAGCTAAACTCCAAATTTGCCTACAAAACTGAAAAAATCCTAAATTAGCCAAAAGAGCTAATATGTAGCTGAAATATTATCTTAATTCCAAATTAGCCTAAAAAACTGAAAAAGCCCAAATTAGCCAAAATAGCTAGCATGAAGCTAAAATATTAGCTAAACTCCAAAATAGCCTGAAAACCCTTAATAAATGCCAAAATAGTCTAAAAAGCTAGCAGAATGTCATTATAACTTTCAACTTCACTACAGCCTGACTCCATATATTATAAAGTAACGACTAATCGACTATTAAATTAGTTGTCGACTATTTTAATAGTCGATTAGTCATCGATTAGTCGACTAATCGTGGCAGCCCTAGCGGTAACTGACAGAACAACACAGACTTTTGAAGAATCTAAAAAAGTAAATTTTTGGACTTCCTTAACAACGGAGGGTTTTTCTAAACCACGCCCACATTCTTAATATAGTCATCATGTGATGTATTGTTTTTTTCAGCTTGAGCAGACGATTCGTGTTAAATTCTTACAATGTTTTTGGATATAATGTAAGAGTAACACGTGAACGCCACTTTCGTGCGAACGCCGTTCAAATTTACAAACTTTTAAAAGATTTTTTTTCCAAAGTAGCTTCCTAATAAAGAGCGAGGAGTTTGGAAGAGATGCATCGAAATCTCTAAGTTTGGAGACTTTTGGGGAAAATTTGAGACCTCTTCCCAAGGTCAGAGGTCAACCTAACTTTGGTTGTGGTTGAAAACTTAAGCTGGGGGAAACCATGTGGAAAACGTGAGTTCTTGTCCATTTGCTGGTTCTGTTCAGATCCAGAACCAAAGAGCTTCTTTGGACCTGAAGTCCCTCAGAGACCCGCTCACCTCCTGTCCGCTCCGGACTTTCTGGCAGCTCCTCCGAAGGAACGTCTGGAAGCTCCACGTCTCCCTGAGAGAAGCGGATCAGAACCGACGTGAGGATCAGAGCCTCACGTTTGGGTCCGGCTGGACCGTCCGCTCCAGAACCAACCTGAGTGATGGCCTCCAGCTCGGCCAGAACGGCGTCCTCGTCCTCCTGAGTCAGAGAGCCGGCGAGCATCTCGTCGATTTGCTGCGCAGAGACCACAACGGTTAGAAGACGGGACGCTCCGACCCGACCCACGGGTCCAAACCCGGAGGCCTTACCCGCTGGTACTCCACGGCGTCCTGGGTCTCATCCATGATCCGCTCCACCTCTTCAATGGACATCACCTGCAGGGAGGAACAGCTGATCAGCGCTCCGCGTCAGAACCGCCAGCCCACCGGGCCGCCACGTGGCGCAGCTCACCTCGTGCATCTTCTTCAGACACTCGTTCCCGACCTTCAGCCCGTCCAGAACTTTCTTCTCGATCTGAGCGAACTCCAGATCCTGAACCTGAAGGCAGCAGGACGGAGGCGGGTCAGAACTGCTCCTCAAACGACGGCGCCACGCCGCCGCCGGTACTCACCATCCGCTCCAGGTTCCCGATCTGGTTCTCCGTCTTGTCCAGGAGCTGGTCCTGGTACCGCTTCTTCTTCAGCAGGAGGAGAGCTTTGCTGTGGAGTTCAGAGGAAAGACGAGACCTGAAATCTGCTTCTGCGGCGGGGACAGTAGCAAGAAAAACCCGGAGCGGGTTCCGGACCGGCGGACTCACTCCTTCTTGCCGTCGTGGAGCAGCTTCTTGGCCAGCAGCCGCTCCTTGTCCAGCTGCAGGTGGATCTTCTTCTGGTACTGCCTCAGCTTATCTCGCTGCTGCTTCAGTTGCTGAGGACGAACGCAGACGTGAGCAGCTGGAGGTCAAACGGAGACCCTCCCTCAAAGGATAACCCCGCCCCCCCATAATGAAACATGACACCTTCAATTAAGAACTACAATCAAGTCAATCAATGACATGAATCAGTTCCAATACAATAAACTCTTCAGAATCTGTCATCTATAATTACGTTTATGACTATTATTTGGTTTATTAAGCATATTTGACGTAATTCTGTTTAAACTGATCAAATGAACGCAGTTCTGCTGAAAATGTGACTACATTTCCCAGAAATCCCCGCGGCGCAATGGCTAGTCAGTGAAGGTTCATGGGTTAAACCAGATCTGAGTTCTCACAACAAGTCCAGAGTTCGGTGTCAACCCGAACCTAAGTTTGGACCGACACCCGCCCCCCTCAGGGTCCAGTTCCAGCGACCGGAAACTTCGCCGAACCGCGAATATTTTCACAGAAAAAGCCGACATTCCCAATCAGGACGATTCCGTGGATTTACCAGCAACAGCCGCCATTGGTCTCATTTAATAAAGTTTGATTCTTCAAACTGTGACGGCAGTTCTTATTCAGACGTCTGAATCCCCGCCGTCCTGTCCCGGTTCGGCTGCGGCTGCTAGCATTAGCCGGGGCTGCTAACTCGTACCAGAATGGCGCGGTCCTGCTCCGTCACGCGGGACGGCTTCTTCTTCCCGAACAGATTTCCCATCCCGACTCAGCATTCCAGCTCCCAGCCGCGGAGGAACCCGAAACCTGCTCAGCACCGAACTATTTCCAGCTGCTTAGCCGTCATCCTCCGTGGACTCCTCGTCATCGCCCACACCCACAACAGGAAGGACGGTGGCCTGGAAGAACAAAAAATAAAACCAAATTACAGACATAAATCCCGGAAGAGCCCGGATGTTACCGTGTCGTTTTAGTTTCTAATAATCTGATTCATGTGATCTTCATCTGTTTATTTGTAATTAAAACAACACGAGCCTTTTCAATAATATTTTCCTGAAACTGATCAAGTCAGAAACTCTCACTTCCGGCTGTTGCTTTCAGAATAAAAGCATGCACATAAACAACAAATTAATCATTAATCGTTTTTCTATATATTTTCCAATACCTCCTTCATTTCATTTTAGGTATAAGATTTAAAGTTTTAGTTTGATCTATTTAATAAATAAAGTGTTAATTTTATGCTTGTTAATTTGTTAAGTAAATGTTTAATTTGTCACTAGTTTTAAATAAATCTATAAATACTTAAACGTAGGTGAAAATGAAATTTGTATGGGATAAGTTTTAATTGTAAAAATGCTTTATGCTAAAGAGATTGATTCACATTAGTGAATTAATACATATTTCTTTCTTTATTTTAGCCTGAAGGTCTTCAAAATCTTCAGACAAAATCAATATTAATAAAACATAATAATATACAGTCTTAGAATTTTTTCCAAAGTGGTCATAGCATCAAAGTGTACACTTGCTTTCTGTTTGCTTTTTAATAAGAAGTTTATTGTTGTAAATATGTCAAAAAGGGGCCGAGTTTGGGGTTCCCTGTGCCGTCCCAGCATCAGGAAGGGCATCCGGCGTGAAACTCTCTGCTAAGGTGATCATCTGTATCCTTAATGAAGTCTTAATTTAACATAATCACAATGATGAGCTGATCAACTGTTTTAACCAGCAAAGCAACAGCTAATATTACCATTTCATGAAAAAGGTCATTTTTAATCCAAAAACTTTATTAAAGTGATCCTATCAGTTCAGTCGGAAGAGCTTTAAAATGGGAAGAGCGTTTGTAGAAGTTCTGTGCATCCATCGAGAATTGGAGATCCTGAAACAAGATAAAAAAAAAACCTTAGACATCAAAACTGTCGAGTCATGTTACGGCTTTTTCCTGGTTTCTTGTTTGTTTTTACTTTTCCGTGATCAGCTGATTGGAGGGCTGTCACCTTTTCCCGTTTGAGATGATGGAGGCTGATAAGAGGAGGAGACGGCCGCACTTTCTCTGACGAATAAACTTGCACATCTGTTAATCGGGCTTCTGGTCCCAGGTTTCTCAGAGGGTGGTTCTTGTTGCGACTCGTCCCATGTGTGCAGCTGTCAGGGTTCGTAACAATTGGGGGCTCGAGTGGGATTTCCGGGTTCTCGTGTGTTTCTGTTGTCATTTTTCCTCTTTTTTTTTTTCTCTGTAGAGTTTTCACGGCTTCCTCGGCTAGCACAGGGATGTCCAGCTGAGCTGTTTACGGTTCTTCCCTCGGACATCCGTTTGTTATTTTTCCTTTTTTGTTTTTTGGGCGAACTCTGGGTGGAGAATGTTTTTTCTCCGTTGGGGGGAGGCGTGCCGTGGCTCCTTTGGGATGCCGTTGCGTTTCAGCCTTTAAAGATCCTCGAGCTCGGCAAGCCCTGAAGATAGATAGGTTAGAGGTTTCGGGGAAGTTCGTGGTTTATGCTCGTTTATTTTGGTGATGGCATCGTTTGACATAGCTGCCTTTATTGATGACCCGACATTGTCCCGGCTTGGCGGTTGTCGAAAGTCAGATCTCTGTAAAATTGCCGAGCGTTACGGGATTTCCGTCCCTATAGAGGACTGAAGAAGAGCGAGTTACGTGAAATTGCACGTGTTAATCGGGCTTCTGGTTGCTTGATTCTTTGTCCCGCGTTTCTCAGAGGGTGGTTCTTGTTGCAACTCGTCCTGCTGTGTGCAGCTGTCAGGGTTAGGTTGACAGACTCAAAAACTGTTGAAAAACTAGTAACTCCTTCGTGTTCGGGAAAAGGGGCTGCAGGTTTAAAAAACTGGTTGAGGAGACGAGCGTTGCTCCTTTACCTATTATGATGACGGTCCCGCGACGGTGGATCATCGCGGTGATTCTGCCAGCCCACTTGTAGAGAGCCGCAGTATTAAACTTGTGCTGGAGGAACCTGAGGAAAACCAGAGAAGAAGAAAAACATGAAGTCAGAGCAGATCAACATCCAGCAGACAGGAAGTAGAACTCAGTAGACAGGAAACAGAACCCCTCTGAGATCAGTGTTTGAAGAGTCCGCTTTACTGGGGGGGCGGGCAAGATGGCGGCAAGAGAAATTTAATTCCAATCTGCTTAACAACAATTCTTAATGTGAACAAATAAAATCCTTACTCTCAGATATTAAGAATCAAATTGATTTAGACACCTCGACCAAAAAATGTGAATTCTTTAAATACAAAACCAGAGACTTAACGATTTCTTTTGGTAAACAATACAAAAAGAAACTTCAAGAAAAAGAACTAGATCTTATTCAGAAGCTAAATATATACTGTAATAAATCTAACCCCACCCCAGAAGACAAAGAAAAAATACAGCATCTCCAACTTGAACTAGATTAAATGTAAATTCAGAAAGAAAATAAAATAAAACATTAAACAAAACAGACAATAAAACTATTATAGTTTAAATATTGTAAATATTTAAAATCTAAATTTAAAAGAATAAATGTTCTCCACAAAAACCTGAAGAATCTAATTTTAAAACAGAGGTTCAACTAGCCCAGTGCAGCACTACCTGATGTAGCGCCACCTGCAGGACAAACGCTGTGAAGCTTTGTCTCCATCTGGAGGGAAAAGCCAGAAACGTGGTTGGACGAGTCCGATCTGCTCAGGAGTGGAGGTGGTTCTGATGCTGCCCCACCTCTACTGATGGAACCTTCCCCTTCCTGTCCCACCAGGTATGTCGGTCAGCTGATCAGCTAAATCAATGCAATAAACGCTAACATGACACTTGTTCTCATTCAGGTGTGTTGAATCTGCAGGTTAAAGTATTTACAGGTGTGACAGAAGGAATGGTTGGAGAGTCTTCTAATGAAACAGACTGAAGGTCTTTTGCAAAACAGTTTCCCATAGTGCATTGCAGCTTCTAGGAGACCAAGTCAGGATGCCCTCTCCTAACATCTAGTATATGTTGTATAGAGCTTTACTTTCAAGTCATAGACACTGGAGGTGAGGTTCGAGGACGGACATCGAACCTGCAATCTTCCCAGAGTTGGCTGTCCTGCACCAGTCTCATTTGGTTTTTAACACCGTGATGTTCACTGGTTTCACAGATTTCATGAAGTGAAAATTTAAACTTGAGATTTAGGAATCCACTGAAAATTTGAGTCATTAAAAATCAAGTTTTACCACAAAGACTTCTGGGAAATTAGTACACTCAGTTTTGGAATTGTAGATTCAAACCTTACAACTACAGTATAAAGGTCAGGGAAGGTTTCATCATACCTGAAGTTCTCAGGTCAGTCTTTGGAGAACCAAACATGTTTAAGACTCTGAACTCTGATCTTGTTTCACAGGAAGATCTGGAAGGGGGCGCTGTAGACCACACCCATCACGCTTGTTGAAGTTTGTCACAAAGTAAACATTGATTACTCCAGGAGATTTCAGGGCTGCTCCTTCCAGTCTCCTGCCCTCCTTGATGCTCATTACCTGGACCAGGTGTGTTCACATCTGAGAGCCAATCAGCAGCTTGTAGATCAATGCTGCTTTCTACAGTAGTTCCAGGTCAGGACTATAAGCACCTTGAACATCCAGACCAGATTGTTTCAGTCATTTATTATTTCTAATTCACTCCACACGTTACAGAAGAACATCTTCCACCTGAAAGAGAACATAAATGTTAGCTCCATCATCCATCGTGGTCGTTCCTCCAGACCTGCAGAGACCACCACCTTCTTAAATCTTGCGTCCTTTAAACCCAGGAACCTTGTGAGGCTCCGGCAGAGGGATGTGGTCGAAGATATCCTGGGTGTATTTGGCGTCAGAGCTGGAGTCCCGCGTCCGCTGGTAACCGCTGCCGGTCTGGACCACGTAGGACGAGGGGTAGAGGGGGCGCTGCGCCACCATGCCCAGAGGCACGTGGGCAGAGGTCCACGCCATCTGCGGGAAGGGACGGTTGGGGCGCCACATGTCGAGCTCGGCATCCTGCTCACTGGGTGCAGGGGACTTTCCAGCAGAACTCATGGACCCAACGGAACCAGAATCCCCTCTGGAAGAACCAGACCAGGCTTCATAGTAGGAGTCTGACCCGGGTTGACCTGAAACAGGAACCAGAACTTCTGACTCTGAAACCAGCAGAACATGAGCTAAAAGTTACAGACTCACTTTTCCTCTGAGAAGAAGCAACGCTGATCAGCACAAAGACAAAAGCGAGCCTGGTCCAAAAAGAACAAACCGGTTTCATCAAACACTAATCCAAAGCCACAGTTTACCAAAATAAAAGCCCACAACTCACCTGGAAACACCACAAAGACCCATCCTGAGAGAGATCTGCTGAGCTTCAGAGAGAGGTACAAGTGGAGCGTCTGCAGCTGAACTTATACTGCTGCTGCAATCAGGCTGACGGACCTCACCTGCAGCCTCACCTGCAGCCTCACCTGCAGCTTCACCTGCAGCTTTCTCGGAGTCGCATCCCAAGTCTCATGAGTGGTGACTCAAATCTAGTTAGCCGTAACCCAACCTCATTGATCACAACCTAAACCTCATTGATCACAACCTAAACCTCATTGATCACAACCTAAACCTCATTGATCACAACCTAAACCTCATTGATCATAACCCAAACCTCATTGATCATAACCCAAACCTCATTGATCACGACCTAAACCTCATTGATCACAACCCAAACCTCATTGATCATAACCCAAACCTCATTGATCACGACCTAAACCTCATTGATTACAACCCAAACCTCATTGATCACGACCTAAACCTCATTGATCACGACCTAAACCTCATTGATCACGACCCAAACCTCATTGATCACGACCTAAACCTCATTGATCACAACCCAAACCTCATTGATCACGACCTAAACCTCATTGATTACAACCCAAACCTCATTGATCACGACCCAAACCTCATTGATCACGACCTAAACCTCATTGATCACAACCCAAACCTCATTGATCACGACCTAAACCTCATTGATTACAACCCAAACCTCATTGATCACGACCTAAACCTCATTGATCACGACCTAAACCTCATTGATCACAACCCAAACCTCATTGATCACAACCTAAACCTCATTGATCACGACCTAAACCTCATTGATCACGACCTAAACCTCATTGATCACAACCTAAACCTCATTGATCACAACCCAAACCTCATTGATTACAACCCAAACCTCATTGATCACAACCTAAACCTCATTGATCACGACCCAAACCTCATTGATCACAACCTAAACCTCATTGATCACGACCTAAACCTCATTGATCACGACCCAAACCTCATTGATCACGACCTAAACCTCATTGATCACAACCCAAACCTCATTGATCACAACCCAAACCTCATTGATCACAACCCAAACCTCATTGATCATAACCCAAACCTCATTGATCACGACCTAAACCTCATTGATTACAACCCAAACCTCATTGATCACGACCTAAACCTCATTGATTACAACCCAAACCTCATTGATCACGACCTAAACCTCATTGATCACGACCTAAACCTCATTGATCACGACCTAAACCTCATTGATCACAACCCAAACCTCATTGATCACAACCCAAACCTCATTGATCACAACCTAAACCTCATTGATCACGACCTAAACCTCATTGATCACGACCTAAACCTCATTGATCACAACCCAAACCTCATTGATCACAACCCAAACCTCATTGATCACAACCCAAACCTCATTGATCACAACCCAAACCTCATTGATCACGACCCAAACCTCATTGATCACGACCTAAACCTCATTGATCACAACCTAAACCTCATTGATCACAACCTAAACCTCATTGATCACGACCCAAACCTCATTGATCACAACCTAAACCTCATTGATCACGACCCAAACCTCATTGATCACAACCTAAACCTCATTGATCATAACCCAAACCTCATTGATCACGACCCAAACCTCATTGATCACGACCCAAACCTCATTGATCATAACCCAAACCTCATTGATCACGACCCAAACCTCTTGAGAATCACGTTTCTACACCCAAACAAAAGTCTGTGTAGAGAAACTGTTCCAGGGAAAAAGAACCGTTAGAATGATAGATCGTTCATTTTACTGTCTGTGATGAATCTAATTAATCTAATCTATTTAAGATAATTGAATTCAGTTCTATTTTACTGACCTTCACCAACGTTCTTGACTGTCACTTGTAGCCTGAAGAACGTTTTAACTTTAAAGATGTTTTTCTTCAACCAGAGTTCTGGTTGTCTCCTCCTGATGCCTTCTCTCCTCAGAAGCTGGACGCAGACGGACCTTCAGCTCCTCAGACTCTAACCAAAGCCGTCGAGACTCCGGAGGTCCGAGCTGAAGTTCAGCTCGGTGGTGGTACATACAGAACTTTCTGGAAAAGGACGTTTGGATCTTCAGACAAACAAAAACATGAGAAGCTGATTGATTGTTTTGAACTGATCGACTAATATCAGCGATGATCTGATCTAAACCCAGAAGCTTCTCCTCGTGTGAAGATGAGGGAGGAGAAGATCTGTCCTCCTACAGGGAGGAGGAGAAGATCTGTCCTCCTGCAGGAGGAGAAGATCTGTCCTCCTGGAGGAGGAGAGGATCTGTCCTCCTACTGGAGGAGGAGAAGATCTGTCCTCCTGGAGGAGGAGAAGATCTGTCCTCCTACTGGAGGAGGAGAGGATCTGTCCTCCTGCAGGAGGAGAAGGTCTCTCCTCCTGCAGGAGGAGAAGATCTGTCCTCCTGCAGGAGGAGAGGATCTGTCCTCCTGCAGGAGGAGAAGGTCTGTCCTCCTGCAGGAGGAGAAGATCTGTCCTCCTGCAGACCTCCTGCTGTGACTGAGGAGGTCTGACAGGCGGAGCAGCAGGAATGTTCACTGACCTGAGAGAGGCTCATTTGTTGCTTTCTGCAGTTCTGGATGCACTCCCTGCTGTATTTTTTTTTTTTTTGGGGGGGGGTGTCTGTGTTGGCAGCAGTGCCCCCCCCCCCCCCCGCCCCCCCCATGTCTGGATGCTGGAGTCGGGACAGTCGGAGCATCTCGGCGTAACGAGTTCTGACTCTGAGGCCTCCGGCTGGGATGGGATGTGACAGCTCCTGGCCTCTTCCTCGGGATGTTCGGGCCTCCCTCCTCCTCCTCTCCTCCTCCGTTTGTGCCCCCCCCCCCCCCCCCGCGTGTCCTCGTTTCCCTCCTTAATTTACTGGCTGAGGTCTCCAGCCAATGAGGGCCCCCGCTCCTCGTCTTCCTCCTCGTCTTCCTCCTGGTCTCATCATTCCAGGATGTCGGAGCGGAGGTTCTGCCAGGAGGACGACTGCTCCTCCCTTCTATCCCGGCTCGGTTCCGACTCCCCCCGTCCTCGGATCAAGTATGGAGGGATGTTCTGCAACGTGGAGGGAGCGTTCGAGAACAAGACGCTGAACTTCGAGTCCTTCAGCCCTCAAACGCAGCGGCGCCGAGCCAGCCGGAGCCGGACGGAGGGTCCGGATGGAGGAGGTGGAGGAGGAGGACGCACGGTGGTGTTTCCGTCTGGACACGCCCGAGAAAACCACGGCAGGAGAGAAGCCGGAGTAAGAGGGTTTTCTAACTGAGGTTTCTCTGGTGTCTCCTCCCACCTCCTCCAGAACCTCCTCCTCACCTCCAAAGCTGAGCTGGATCCTTCCTATCTTCTCCCTCATGTCGTGTATTCTCCTCCTCATCTGTTCATCTTTTCTTTTTCCATCCTCGACTCCTCCTTTCCAAACTCGGAAGAACTTGCAGGAAGAACCGTCGTCAGAATTTACCAGGAGGTCAGACGAGATCAGAGGAGATCAGAGGAGATCAGAGGAGATCAGACGAGATCAGAGGAGATCAGAGGAGGTCAGAGGAGGTCAGAGGAGATCAGAGGAGGTCAGAGGAGATCAGAGGAGGTCAGAGGAGATCAGAGGAGATCAGAGGAGGTCAGAGGAGGTCAGAGGAGATCAGAGGAGTTCAGAGGAGGTCAGAGGAGATCAGAGGAGGTCAGAGGAGGTCAGAGGAGGTCAGAGGAGATCAGAGGAGATCAGAGGAGATCAGAGGAGGTCAGAGGAGGTCAGAGGAGATCAGAGATGATCTGCAGGTTTTCTACAGTCCAGCTCCAGTCTGACCAGATGAACATTTAGAAGCACTGAAACTTGGATCAGAACCACAATAGACGGGTCTGTCTCATTTGTTTAAATATGTTTTCACGAATCAGGTATTATGTGAGGCTGAATGCTGGAAGAAGACCTTCAGAACCGATGAGAACCAATGAAAAGCTTCAGAACCGACAAGAACCGATGAGAACCTTGAGAACTGATGACAACCAATGAAAACCTTCAGAACCGACGAGAGCCGATTAGAACCTTCAGAACCGATGAGAACCAATGAGAACCTTCAGAACTGATGAGAACCGACGAGAACCTTCAGAACCGATGAGAACCTTCAGAACCGATGAGAAACGACGAGAACCTTCAGAACCAATGAGAACCTTCAGAACCGATGAGAACCGACGAGAACCTTCAGAACCGATGAGAACCGATGAGAACCTTCAGAACCGATGAGAACCTTCAGAACCGATGAGAACCGACGAGAACCTTCAGAACCAATGAGAACCTTCAGAACCGATGAGAACCGATGAGAAGCTTCAGAACCAACGAGAACTTTCAGAACCAATGAGTACCTTCAGAACCGATGAGAACCTTCAGAACCGATGAGAACCGACGAGAACCTTCAGAACCGATGAGAACCTTCAGAACCGATGAGAACCTTCAGAACCGATGAGAACCGACGAGAAGCTTCAGAACCAATGAGAACCTTCAGAACCGATGAGAACCGACGAGAACCTTCAGAACGGATGAGAACCTTCAGAACCGACGAGAAGCTTCAGAACCGATGAGAACCTTCAGAACCGATGAGAACCGACGAGAACCTTCAGAACCGATGAGAACCTTCAGAACCGATGAGAACCTTCAGAACCGATGAGAACCGAAGAGAAGCTTCAGAACCAACGAGAACTTTCAGAACCAATGAGTACCTTCAGAACCGATGAGAACCTTCAGAACCGATGAGAACCTTCAGAACCGATGAGAACCGAAGAGAAGCTTCAGAACCAACGAGAACTTTCAGAACCAATGAGTACCTTCAGAACCGATGAGTACCTTCAGAACCGATGAGAACCTTCAGAACCGATGAGAACCGACGAGAACCTTCAGAACCGATGAGAACCGACGAGAAGCTTCAGAACCAGCGAGAACTTTCAGAACCAATGAGTACCTTCAGAACCGATGCGAACCGACGAGAAGCTTCAGAACCGATGAGAACCTTCAGGACCGATGAGAACCTTCAGAACCGATGAGAACCGACGAGAAGCTTCAGAACCGATGAGAACCTTCAGAATCAATGAAGACAGTTAGGATTTGTGTAGAACTTTAGGACCGGCGTGGACCCTCAGAACCAGCGTGGACCTTCAGAACCAGCGTGGACCTTCAGAACCGATTTCGGTCTTCCAGACTCCTCAGCTAAATCAAAGAACAGGATGAAACCTCTCAAGGACCAAAATATGAGAGGGGGAACCAGCAGGATCCTCAGTCACGTCAAGCTACTGGATGAGAAGAAGATGGAGGAGGAGGAGGAGAAGATGAAGGAGGAGGTTCTGCAGGGAGGAAAGCTCCTCCTGTCCACCTTAAATGACCTCCTGAACAGTTTCTCCTCAACCATCATTCTCACTCTGCGGTTTGACTCTCAGAACATTTTCAGTTCTCCAAGTTCAGAAGTTCTGCAGGTGGATCTGGATGAAGGTGGGGGGTCTGATCCGGATCACTCTGATCCGGATCACTCTGATCCGGATCACTCTGATCTGGATCACTCTGATCTGGATCACTTTGGTTCCCTGAGATGTTTAGAACTCCTGAACCAACCTCTCACCTTTCAATCATTTCTCAAAGAGATTTCCTTTGAAAATAAAATCTGTGAACAATCCCGGAGGAGGAGCAGGAGGAGGAGGAGGAGGAGGAGGAGCAGGAGGAGGAGCATGGGCAGGAGGAGGTGCAGGAGGAGGAGGAGGAAGAGCAGGAGGAGGTCTGAGACCTTCAGCATCCTCTCCTCCTCCTCACTCTGCTCTCATCAGCATCTTCAGCTTTATTCTGAAGCTCCACCCCGGAAGTGGAGTGCGTGCGCGTCGTCAGCTGCGTGACGTGAAAGGTGACAGGAACAATAGCTGATCGCGCGCGTGACCGCCCCAGTCCATTGATAGCAGATCGATCAGGATGTCCTTCCCGCCCAAGAAGAGCAGCTCCCGCCCCGCGGTAAGTCCAGGCCGAACCGGACCCGAACCGGGAGGAGCGGCCGCGTGCCGGGATGCTGCAGCTCCGTCCGCGCGCCGGAAACGGGCCGAACCGATCCGTGCAGGGCGGCGGCTGCCCGGGTTTGAGGGTGGAAGGAGGTTCTGCAGGGATGACCCGGTCCACTGCGCGCTGCGTTCAGGGTCTGCTGCAGGAATCTGGGTCAGCCGGGGATCAGGTGGAGCCGGTAGAACTCCACAGAACCCGAACCGAACCCCGGTGTCTGGGTTTTTAGTGCCGAACCGAATCACGTTTTAGTCCAATTGAACTGATTTGATAAAAACAGAATAAAACTTTATTTAAACAGTTCTAACGCACACTGCTTCAGAACTGGTCCAGAACCGACCCCAAAGTGTTATCAGTATTACTAAATATTATTAATATTAAAGTGAATAAATGATCATTAAACAGCAGTTTTCATACTGGAGCTGCAGACATTCTGACCTCTGACCCAGAACCTTCTGGACCTGCAGATTCTGGGTTTGGTCTTCAGATGTTCTTCCTGATCTGCTGTCAAACATCAGAAACCGGGGCGGGTCTCAACCATCCAGATTTGGTTTGGATGGACTGGAGCATCCTCTGTTCCTGAAGCAGCACCAGAACCAGGCCTGGTTCTGACTGCGGTACCGAACGCTCAAACACTCGATCCAGGAGAGAGAAACCCGAATAAAACCACTAAAGTATTAAAACAGCTGCTGCTCAGCAGGTCCTGGACGGGGTTCTGGAGTCTGGTTCTGGTTCTGGTCTTGTGTTCCTCCTGATTTACCCAGAATCCTCTGCCTGTTTCCAGGGCGACCGCATCATCATCAAAGGAGGAAAGATCGTCAACGACGACCAGTCGTTCTACGCCGACGTCTATGTGGAAGACGGGACCATCAGGTAGGCGTGGCCTCCTGCCGCCGTTCTGACGCCAGTCCGTCTCTGAGAGCTCCCCCCCCCCCCTCCTCCCCCCTCACAGGCAGATCGGGGAGAACCTGATCGTCCCTCCAGACGTGAAGACGGTGGACGCCTACGGTCAGCTGGTCATGCCCGGAGGCGTCGACGCCAACACCAACCTGCACACGCCGCAGAAGGGCATGAGCCCGGCGGACGACTTCTACCAGGGGACCAGAGCCGCCCTCGCCGGAGGAACCACCACCATCAGTGAGTGCTCGCCGCTCAGCCGCCGCCGGTCTGCGGGCCGGACCCGCTCACCGCTGCTCGTGTCCGCAGTGGACCACGTGCTGGTGGAACCGGGGAGCAGCCTGCTGGGCGTGTTCGAGCAGCTGAAGGAGACGGCGGAGCAGAGGGCGTGCTGCGACTTCTCCTTGCACCTGGACATCGCCCGCTGGCACGAGGGGCTGTACGAGGAGCTGGAGACGCTCGTCAAGGACAAAGGTTCCTCCTCGCCACACAAACACGGGTCGCGCAGCAGGGAGGGTCCAGAACCAGCAGAACCTGCACGCAGCAGCTGTCAGAGATGAACGGATTCCAGAATCATCTGTTCCAATTCTTTGATCTGGTTGATTTCACGCATGTTGCTTGAAAAGGGAAGAAGAAAGAATATATGATCCCTAAATGAACTCTGATAACTGGATCAGAACCGCCTCGAGGTCGCAGAACTCTAGTTTCACTCCGAGGTTACTGATTTTAGGAACATGACAGAAACAAAGACTAGATCTTAAATGACTTGTTTTTGGATCCAAAATGGCTCCCAAATAAAATCAAGCATCAGTTCCGAAAAGGTGAAAAGGTCAAACTGGTCATACAGGTGACCCCAAAGATGTAGAACCTTCAGTGAACCGTACAGAGAAATGTTTATCTATGGGCGTGCTGCGGGCGACAGGTCGTAGTGAACTACTAGAGTGAAGACACTGTACTTCCATTAACAGTACTAATACTTCAGGATATACTCATCACACTCCACCACAACGGTACGTTCATTTTCATGACGTCCCTCGAGCCTCAAGAGGAACACACCTGCGCTCCTCTTGAGATCCGGACAACCCAAACCCCCACAGAACCGGTTCAGGTGGAGGTAACTGAAGATGCAGCCACTTCCATCCATCTTCTTCCTCTCATCTGGACCGGGTCGCGGGGCAGCAGGTCGAAGTAAAGATACTCTGACTTGAAGAAGTCAGACTTCCTGAAACCTGATGAATCTGACAGGAACTAAAGATGCAATAAAAGCTCAAAACATCTAAAGGAACTCAAAATCTTCTGCACCGATACCTGACAGAGTCTGGTTGCCGGGTAGATTTCCCAGTTTTAGTCGGCTTTAAATCCCGCGGCGTCATTTTCTTGACATGCAGTCAGAGATCAAAACCTCCAGAGGAGCAGGATTCAAACCCGCGGGTGGCTCCAGGTGAGCGTACTGACCGCTCTCTCTGTTCCAGGTGTGAACTCCTTCCTCTTCTTCATGGCCTACAAAGACAAATACCAGAGCTCCGACTCTCAGGTCCGTCGGTTCTCACCGTTTGTTGTCGCTGTAGCTGTGGTTTCATCTCGTCTTCCTCTTCTCCAGCTCTACGAGGCGTTCGGGGTCCTTCGGGATCTTGGGGCCATTGCACAGGTCCACGCGGAAAATGGCGACATCATCGATGAGGTAACGCTGACGACCAATCAGACGGAGGCTCTTTGAGCTCGGGTCACCAGCGTCTGCTTGTCGTGTTCCAGGAGCAGAGGAAAGTTCTGGGTCTGGGCATCACCGGTCCAGAAGGACACGTCTTGTCTCATCCTGAAGAGGTACGGCTGACGGAACCGGCTTGTTGTTCTTCAGAACCGTCTGACCCGTGCTCTCTCAGGTGGAGACGGAGGCCGTGTACCGCGCCGTCACCGTCGCCAAACAGGCCAACTGCCCGCTCTACGTCACCAAGGTGATGAGCCGCTCTGCTGCCGACGTCATCGCCAAGGCCAGGAAGAAAGGTGAGGCCCCGCCCCCTGCCTCCTACCGTGACGGTTCCTGAAGACGTTCCCGTCTGTCCGCAGGTATGGTCGTATACGGGGAGCCAATCACGGCCGGCCTGGCCACAGACGGCTCGCACTATTGGTCCAAGGACTGGGCTACGGCTGCCGCCTTCGTCACGAGCCCGCCCCTCAACCCGGACCCGTCCACCCCGCAGTATCTGACCTCCCTGCTGGCCTGGTGAGTGTCGCCGCCGCCGTCGGCCGCCGCCGTCGGCCGCCTCCCGCGGCGCCGAGTCTGACCGCTGTCCGCCCGCAGCGGAGACCTCCAGGTGACCTCCAGCGCGCAGGCCAGCTTCTCCACGGCGCAGAAGGCCGTCGGCAAGGACGACTTCACCCTGATCCCCGAAGGAACCAACGGCATCGAGGAGAGGATGGCGGTGGTCTGGGACCGAGCCGTGGTGGGTCTGGAGCGGATGGCCAGGAAAAGTATCTGGATGAGAAAGTCTGGATTTCTTCTTCTCCGTCCGTTTGTCTTTACAGTTTTCTGGGAAAATGGACGAGAACGAGTTTGTGGCGGTAACCAGCACCAACGCCGCCAAACTCTTCAACATGTACCCTCGGAAAGGTACCGGGCCAGAACCAGAACCATCCATCTTCTGCTGCTTCTGTGTGACGCCGTCCTCTGACTGTCTCCTGTGCCTTCAGGACGCATCGCCGTCGGGTCGGACGCCGACATCGTCGTCTGGAACCCGAAGGAGACTCGAACCGTCTCTGCAAAGACTCACAACCTGGTAAGGAGAGAGTCTGCGGTCATGAAGGAGCGGCAGACACTTGGAAGCATTTTGTTCATTTAAAGTTTGACAATAGAAATTTAATGACAATAGAACCAAAGTATAGAGCTGTAAAGAACACATTTAGGAGAGAACAATCACCGGGATCCGGTCCAAGTCCGTCACCGGGACCACAGTCATCCTCTACAACCTGAGGGTTAGAAGTTTATTCATTGAGTCTTCATGCAGATGATTTGGACGAGTCATTAAATGTGTTTTCTTCTTATTTTTATTAAATTTACTTGTTGGTCCCCTCTAGGGCTGATATTTTCTCTACAACTGTGACAGAAAGCTGACATTTGGTGATATTTAAATGTCTAGAATAACACAAAGTTTAGACATTTCTTCTTTTTTCTTCATTGAAATACAATAACCCTCACTTTGCCAAGAGCAGTACAAACATGTTCAGAATAGTATAAACTTGGCTTCAAGATTTAAAGTTCACGCGTGTATTTTAAATGCATCTTAAAGTCCAATTAGCTTTCACTCACCTCGACGTGTCACATGTGTTCTCTACTTTTGACCCTTCCCGTGGGGGAGTGGTGAGCTGCAGACTCAGACGCACTCGGGAACCATTTTGTGGTTCAAAAATTACCAAAATGACCCGTAATCCAGACTTTAACTCTTCCCCTGGATCCATGCAGCCGAGACAAACACTCAGCACCGGCCGGACGTATTTAGAAAATAACATGCGAGGAAACACTTTCTTTAGAAAAAAAGGCTAGCGCTTTGAAATGTAGAGTTTTGAAAAATAAATAATAGTGTGAACAACATATTTAAAAGTGTAACAGAAGACTTTTTTGTCTTGCAAGAAGATATTAGTTTGTTTGCAGCTGGTTTAAGTGTAATACTACAGTGGATGCTAACCAGACGCTAACAACCGGATGCTAACCAGACGCTACTAACCAGATACTAACAACCAGATGCTAACAACAACTGGACGCAAACAACCAATCGCTAACAACCAGATGCTAACAACCTGATGCTAACAACCAGATGCTAACAACAACTGGACGCTAACAACCAGATGCTAACAACCAGACACTAACAACAACCGGACGCTAACAACCAATCGCTAACAACCAGATGCTAACAACAACTGGACGCTAACAACCAGATGCTAACAACAACTGGACGCAAACAACCAATCGCTAACAACCAGATGCTAACAACCTGATGCTAACAACCAGATGCTAACAACAACTGGACGCTAACAACCAGATACTAACAACCAGATGCTAACAACAACTGGACGCAAACAACCAATCGCTAACAACCAGATGCTAACAACCTGATGCTAACAACCAGATGCTAACAACAACGGACGCTAACAACCAGATGCTAACAACCAGACACTAACAACAACCGGACGCTAACAACCAATCGCTAACAACCAGACACTAACAACAACCGGACGCTAACAACCAATCGCTAACAACCAGATGCTAACAACAACTGGACGCTAACAACCAGATGCTAACAACCAGACACTAACAACAACCGGACGCTAACAACCAATCGCTAACAACCAGATGCTAACAACCAGACGCTAACAACCAGACACCAACAACCTTATGCTAACAACCAGACGCTAACAACCAGTCGCTATCAACCTGATGCTAACAACAACCGGACGCTAACAACCAGATGCTAAAAACCAGATGCTAACAACCAATCACTAAGAACCAGATGCTAACAATCAGACACTAACAACAACCGGATGCTAACAACCAATCGCTAACAACCAATTGCTAACAACCAATCGCTAACAACCAGACGCTAACAACCAGACACTAACAACCTTATGCTAACAACCAGACGCTAACAACAACCGGATGCTAACAACCAGTCACTAACAACCAGATGCTATCTGAAAGAGAAATAAAAGTTAAGAAAATGAACTACTCTGATTATAAAACTGAAAATGTGATTTCTTTAGAACTTAAAGAGAAGCACAAAATCTTAAACAATGTTCTATTTTTACTTGTTTATTAAAACTACTTCACAGAAGAGTTCTATTGAAGTTTTAATGATTAAAGAAGGATAAAGAAAATATAAATAAGGGACAAATCTGTTTATTCCATTTGTTCATGTTTTAAATATGTTACAAAAGTATCGGATCGGGACTCGGTATCGGCAAATCCACAAAATCCAATGACTGATCAGGACATTCCTACTTCTAAATATAAACATGAATCCATCGTGTCTGAAACTTTATTATTGGGATCAAATGTGAAACCTTCAAGTCAGTCGCTGCATATTATGCTGAGCAGCTTGATCTGTCTCCATATTAGGAGAACGACTCCTGGTTCTGTCTCTCTGTCATCTCTGATCTTCTTCAGGTTCCTTCCTGGTTCTGTTCTCTACAAAGACGCTTTTTAAATACGTCTTTTTGTTTGGCCCAATTAGCTTTAACCGCTAGCTGAATCATAGTTGGCGGCCTGCTAGCTATGTTAAAACGATACTTAGCTGTGTTAACTTTTAGGATTCTTGTTATCAGACAAAACACATCTGACATGTTGGACGTAACATGTCAGATATCATTTTACAAAATAATATAAAAAAAACGTATGACTAATACAGACACTGCGATTCACAGCTGTGTCAGAACTGTAGCTACGTTTTTAACATATCAACTGGTCCAAGCAGATGCTTAGTGTCATGAAAAAGACACGTGGATATAAAACGACGAGATGGGACCAAACCTCAAAAAGGCCTTGAACCGTACGTCTGTGTTTGACGTCAGAAAGTATTGCGACACTTGAACAGCCGAAGCGTGTTCGGACCCCTCGCCGGTTGATTCAAAGAGGGGGGGGGGAGCCGGCCCGTGCTAAACAGAGTTTCTGTTCTAAGTAAAAGAGAGGTGGATGATGGAGACTCCAGCGGACCTGAGCTCATGTCAGCTGCTCTGATCTCCACCACTCTCCACAGAATCTGGAGGTCAACATCCTGGAGGGTTTGGAGTTCAGAGGCGTTCCGGTGGTGGTGATCAGCGGCGGTCGAGTGGTTCTGGAAAACGGTCAGCTGAACGTGATCGAAGGTTCTGGACGCTTCGTTCCAAGAAAGGCGTTCCCCGACGCCGTGTACAAGAGGATCAAGGCGCGCAGTAAGGTAAGCTGAGGGAAACCAGTTCTGCTGGAACCGCTGACAAAGCTCTGGTCCAAAGCTCTGGTCAATCCGGTCCAAAGCTCCGGTTCATCCAGTCCAAAGCTCCGGTCCAAAGCTCCAGTTCATTCGGTCCAAAGCTCTGTTCCATCCGGTTCAAAGCTCTGGTCCAGAGCTCCGGTCCAAAGCTCTGGTCCAAAGCTACGGTTCATCTGGTCCAAAGCTCTGGTCCAAAGCTCCGGTCCATCCGGTTCAAAGCTCTGGTCCATCAGGTCCAAAGCTCTGGTCCATCTGGTCCAAAGCTCTGGTCCAGAGCTCCGGTCCATCCGGTCCAAAGCTCTGGTCCATCCGGTCCAAAGCTCTGGTCCAGAGCTCCGGTCCATCCGGTCCAAAGCTCTGGTCCATCCGGTCCAAAGCTCTGGTCCAGAGCTCCGGTCCATCTGGTCCAAAGCTCTGGTTAATCCGGTCCAAAGCTCTGGTTCATTCGGTCCAAAGCTCTGGTCCAAAGCTCCGGTCCAAAGCTCTGGTTCATCCGGTCCAAAGCTCTGGTCCAAAGCTCCGGTCCATCTGGTCCAAAGCTCCGGTCCAAAACTCTGGTCCATCCGGTCCAGAGCTCCGGTCCAAAGCTCCGGTCCATCAGGTCCAGAGCTCCGGTCCAAAGCTCCGGTCCATCCGGTCCAGAGCTCCGGTCCAGAGCTCCGGACCTCTCTGCTGCTCCCGTTTTCTATGGTCATTCTCTCCTCGTCAGATGGCGGAGGCCCGCGGCGTTCCTCGTGGAAGCTACGACGGTCCGGTCCACGACGTCAGCAGCATGACGAAATCTGTCCCCCCAACCCCGACCACCAGGGGGCCCCCCTGCCCCAAAACCCAGGCGGGGCTCCGAAACCTCCACCAGTCGGGATTCACCCTGGCAGGTACGTCTGCAGGTTCGCACCATCAACCCCTCCATCGCTGCGAGGGTTCTGTGAGGTAAAAGCTGGAGTTCTTCTGTCCAGGATCTCAGATCGATGACCACATACCACGCCGCTCCGCTCAGAGGATCGTGGCGCCCCCAGGAGGACGATCCAACATCACATCTTTGTCCTAAATCCTCTGGGTCGGCCCGTTCTTCATCCTCGAGGAGGAAACTTCATTCATCTCCTGTCAATCTCCCATCATCCTTCAGCCCTCCCCGAGGTCGGTACTCGTTTCTGTCCTCCAGCTGACGCCACCGGATCAGCTGGACCCTGAAGTGAAGGAGCCCCCCAAACCCGGGTCCTAGACCCAAACGTTCAGAACCAAGGAAACTCCTTTAAGATGTCCAACCGTCGTAACCCTAAACTGAAGAAGTCTGGAAGTGAAGATTCAAACCTGCAAACACGACAGATCTACGTCCTTTGGTTCTGCGTTCATGCTGCGTTCACACCGGCTCTGAAACGCGCCGTCAGAAACACTTTTCATCAAAAGCTACCACCTCCGATGAAGAGTTTATGTAGACGTGCGTGAACCAGGCGTGTCCAAAGTGTGGCCACTGAATCCACTGGTGCTCAGGCTCCTCATAAAATCTATAGTATTCCAGCATTTTCTAAAACTGTGTGTTTCTAGATTGTGATTGGCTAAATGATGTTTTCAGAGGCGCCAACAGACCCGACTCACCGTCTACGACCTGCTAACCGGCAATGAACAGAAGAAAAATGGGCAAATTCGGACTTCACACGTTTCCACCTTACCGAGTCTCTAAGAACGAGTCGTTCTCAAGACCGTTTTCAGGCTCCAAACATTCAGTCACTGAACGCACATTTAAAGTTAAACCAGATGAACTTCGACCAATCAGGGACTCGGATTCCATAAAAGACGATTGGATGGCGTCCTTTTTAATTCACAGAAGTACAAGCTCTTTGAAAATCGATCATGGAAGAGAAATTAATAATAGTTTGTATTAGAGATAAAGAAAGATTTACCAGCTTTGACGCTCCACATCCAGACTCTTTCAGCTGTCGGTACACGCACTCGGATCAGGTTTGATCCAGCTCGGATCAGGTTTGATCCGGACTCTTTCAGCTGTCGGTACACGCACTTGGATCGGGTTTGATCCAGCTCGGATCAGGTTTGATCCAGCTCGGATCAGGTTTGATCCGGACTCGTTCAGCTGTCGGTACACGCACTCGGATCGGGTTTGGACACGTAGCGTGACTCGGGCTCCAACTCCCTCCTCCAACTGTTCCCATGTCAAACATTTACATTTTCAGCTTCAGAATAGACGCTGCTGCTTTTAAAAGACTTGATTTGGAATGTTCCGAATTATCATTGTTACCCAGAATGCATCATAATTCCCTCCTGACCCCGAAGCTTCATTCATTAACTCTGATAGACCGTAGTGAAGGTTTCCTTTGGTTCTCTCGCTGTAGCAGAGCTGTAGGCCGATCATGTAGCACTCGTCCGACCCCGTCCGGGGTCACTGGGAACTTCCTGCAGGTTTTTCTGGGATGTTTGCAGCAGTTTTAGATCAAGAGTCCCAGAATTCCATCGTAGTCGTTTTTGATCGTCTTTAGACCGTACGACGGTGCGTGGTGCTAACACACATAGAGGGACCTAGCAAAGCCACTCCTCTTATGCAACAATGTGACTCCGCCCCCAGAAGTGTGTCAGGACACTGACCGGCTCCAACACACCGGGGGGCGCCGTTTGGGGTCCTCAACCTCCATCAACTCCCGGAAGTCGGCCTGTGATGTCACAGCACCATCCCACCGCCGGGCGGGACTCTTAGTTTTTAAATGATTTGTAAAGTATTCATGATCATTTTGTATTTTTTACACTTTTTGTATCCTGCTTGTAATAAGAAACAGTGTTAGCGTCATTGTTAGCATTAGCGAGCGTGTATCAAAGATGGGTGTGGCTAACGCACCAAAACACGACGAAGAAGAAGCAGAAGGTGGAGGCGTCATTCCACAGACGACCACTAGAGGGGTGAACATTTCACCAATGAAAGCTGAACGAGGAGGGGGCGTGGCCTAAAGGAAACCCCACACTAAAGCGACACAGCAGTTATGGATAAATGCTGTTTATTCATGTAAATTCTTGCAGCCAAAAAGGAAAATATTTCAGATTCACAGAAACATTTCTGAAAAAAAAGGTTTTAAACATAGTATTGTTCAGAACAACATTCAGTTTGGTTCAGTGACCCCCCCCCCCAGCATGACACGCCCCTTCGGCCTCCCCAGGAGTCGGGTTCTGGTTCTGAACCTCTGAGAAGAATCCAAATCTCTCCTGCAGAAACAGTGGGTTTCTCCTGACAGGCAGGCAGCAGGTTTCCGTTGCTGACTCTGGGTCGTCATGACAACATCCATCTTTGATACAGTCACCGGTTGGTGCCATTTAGACTGTGGTTGAAGTGTTTGTGCAGCTCACAGCGGCCATTTTAGTGTCTAGCTCTGAAGGAGGAAGACGGAGGCGGAAAAGGTCAGTGAAAGCTCTCGTCTTCTTTCTCTCATGTAGACTGAATCCACTCTGACAGCTTAACGTTAGCTTAGCTCAGCGGGGTTTCACCGTTAGCATAGTTAGACTTAGCTCGGGTTATCTGAGCTATAGAGGGTAGTCAAACTCTGTTTCCTTTAGCTGACTCGGCTCGTCTAGAAGCCGTCTGAACCGACTCGGCCACGTTAGCATCCGGGTTTAGGCAACAACATGGCGGCTGTGTTCTGATCCGTTTCCGTCCTCTCAGATGCATTGAAACCTGAACGAAAGAAAAAAAATCTGCGCGCACGCCAACCATGCGCTCATCTTTTAGAAGTGCATGGGGTGGGTTTCCGCGGTAATCGTTGTTCCTGTGGTGAATGTATCTACTAATGTGGTGAGAGTTGCATGAATAAAGTAAAGAGAAACACAACAGAGTGAGACGTCTGTTCTTTCTAAACCATCTTCCCAGAGATTTGTTCTCATTCATCTGCAGATCTCCCAGAAAAGAGTTTTACACAAAGATTATTGATTTAAGTATAGTAAACTGAATACTTATTCAGACCAAATTGCCACATTTTCAGCTCACGATATAGATAGTACATAAAAGTACACTCACAGTACACTTAAGCAGAATATTTTATGCTAAAGCATGAAATTAACTTGACGTAACTTTATATTTTTTACATCAACTACACTTTTTTAATGATTAGAAACATACATTTATGGAAACCATATTAGCATGAGGGCGGACTTTGGATTTATTAAAAGTACTGGTGATGTTTTCATCTTTTGTTCCATTTTAATTTACATCTTCTGGATTTTTATTATTTTGTTCTCTAAAGTTATGTTAAAATCTTAACTGTAAAAAAAACTTTTATTTTTTAGGGATACAAACAGGTAAGGCTTTTATTGTGAAGGTAAAAGGTGTAAGCGCGGAGGGATATCTTCAAACGATCCAAACCGGAACTTGCTGGACCGTCTTTTACGATAATTGTTGATTTATTGACGCGGTTCCGTCAATAATGCCGGTTTAAAGTCTCCTGGACCGGTTCTGTTCGGCTGCGGAGGGGCGGGAAGCTCGGTGGTCACGTGAACCTGGAACTCCGGCGCTCGGCGGCGGTAAATCTGCGCTCGTGTACCCGGCATGCTCAGCGTTTCCTCGCCGGCGCACCGGCGCCTGCTGGCGGGTCTGAGCCTGCTCCTGGCCCGGTTCTACTGCTGCTCCGCGGCGGTCCCGAACATCGCCGCCTACTTCGGGACCAAGACCCGCTACGAGGAGGTGAACCCGCTCCTGCTGCGGGACGTGCTGGCGGTGAACGCGTCCGCCCTGAAGCCCCCGCCCACCGAGGGCTGCTCTCCGGTCCACCTGACCGCCGTGGTTCGGCACGGCAGCCGGTACCCGACCGTCAAGAACATCCGCAGGATCAACAGGCTGAGCGAGCTGGTCCGGACCGAGGCGGTCCGAGCTCCGGGCGGATGGCTGCTGGACCTCCAGAACCGCTGGGAGTCTTGGTACACCGAGGACATGGACGGTGAGCCTCCGCGGGGGAATCTAGTCCTTCAGATCAAAGGTTTCTATGGAAACTGGAATTTATCTCAAACTTTCAGTAAAACAGAAAAAAACATTAATAATAGTAATAAGAGGATATTTGACAATTTACCTTAAAACAAATGTTTCTGAACCAGATCCTACAGAAAATGTAGTATTTTAGAAAAACATTCAGAATCTACGGTTGTTCAGGCAGGTGATCCGGTCCGCCTCAGGTGATCCGGTCTGCCTCAGGTGATCCGGTCTGCCTGAGGTGATCCGGTCTGCCTGAGGTGATCCGGTCTGTCTCAGGAGATCCGGTCTGCCTGAGTGATCCGGTCTGCCTGAGGTGATTCTCCGGTCTGCCTGAGGTGATCCGGGTCTGCCTCAGGAGATCCGGTCTGCCTCAGGAGATCCGGTCTGCCTGAGGTGATCCGGTCTGCCTGAGGTGATCCGGTCTGCCTGAGGTGATCCGGTCTGCCTGAGGTGATCCGGTCTGCCTCAGGAGATCCGGTCTGCCTGAGGTGATCCGGTCTGCCTGAGGTGATCCGGTCTGCCTGAGGTGATCCGGTCTGCCTCAGGTGCTCCTCAGTGATCCTGTGATGATGATGACGGTGGACTCCTCCCCCTCAGGTCAGCTGGTGGCGAAGGGCAGGGAGGAGCTGCAGCAGCTGGCGCGGCGTCTGGCCTCCCTGTTTCCGTCTCTGCTGTCGGAGGACAACGTGAGGAAGAGGATGGTGAGCTTCGTCAGCAGCTCCAAGCACCGCTGCGTGAGCAGCGTGGAGGCGTTCCAGGAGGGCCTGCAGCAGCACTGGGGTCACGGCGGTGAGGCCGCTCGGCATTCTGGGAGACGTGGGCCGGCTGCCGGGCTTCTCCTCTGACGTCTGCTGTGCCGGCAGATGAGGCTCCGGACTACAGCCACAGGCTGGACGACGAGCTGATGCGCTTCTTCGAGCGTTGCCGCGGTTACGTGGAGGGAGTGGAGAACAACCGGACGGCGCTGCTGGAGGTGGAGAAGTTCAAACACGGGGAGCAGATGGACGCCGTGAGGAGGAAGATCGCAGAGACGTTAGGCCTCCCGTTCCATCGCCTCACACCAGGTCAGACTACAAGTCCCAGCATGCATTTCTGAGCGTAGCCTTTCAGGACCCCGATGGGCTCAGGGTGGTGGTTTCACCTGTAGGGGGCGCTCTAGTTCTGAGCTTCTGTGGTTTGTGGCGTCTGCAGATCTGCTGGAGGCGGCCTTCTTCTTGTGTTCGTACGAGCTGTCCATCAAGTCCGTCCACTCGCCGTGGTGCTTCCTGTTCAATGAGAACGACGCCAAGGTGCGATCACCTGAGGAGGTCATGACCTTTCACCAGAGATTATGTTTGTCTAAAAGTTTGAAAGAACATCATCAGTCGCTGGGCAGATTATCCTTGAATGTGTGGATTCTGGGATCTCAGAGGGGGTCCGGCTGGAGCAGAACGGGGAGACATCAGCTGCTCTGGTCCTCCTGCAGGTTCTGGAGTACAAGTCAGACCTGAAGCAGTACTGGAAGCGCTCTTACGGGCACGCCATCAGCAGCCTGTCCAGCTGTCCCCTCTTCCACCACGTCTTCAGGACGCTGGACAAGGCGGGGCGTCCTCGCAGGTGGGTCTAAAGTTCTGCAGGTGGATCTGATGTCCAGCATGCGGGTCTAAGGTCTACCCGGTGGGTTATGGTCTACCGTGTGGGTCAATGGCGTATCAGGTGGGTCTATGATCTACCTGGTGGGTGTATATAGTCTTCCACATGGATCCATGATCTACCAGGTGGGTTATGGTCTACCAGGTGGCTCTATGGTGTTCCAGGTGGGTCCATAATCCACCGGGTGGATCTTTAGTCTATCGGATGGGTTTAAGTGGGCCCACTGAGGTGCATCTGGTGGGTCTAAAGTTCACCAGGTGGATCTGAGGTCCAGCGTGTGGCTCTATAGTCCTTCGGTATGGTCTGTGCTCTACCCGGTGGGTCTGTGCTCTACCCGGTGGGTCTATGGTCTACCAGGTGGGTTATGGTCTACCAGGTGGATCTATGGTGTTCCAGGCGGGTCCATAATCCACCAGGTGGATCTTAAGTCTATCGGATGGGTTTAAGTGGGCCTACTGAGGTGCATCTGGTGAGTCTAAAGTTTACTGGGTGGGTGTATATAGTCTTCCGAGTGGTTCTATGGTCTACCAGGTGGGTTATGGTCTACCAGGTGGGTCTATGGTATTCCAGGTGGGTCCATAGTCCACTGGGTGGGCCTTTAGTCTACTGGGTGGATTTAAAGTCTACCAGGTGGGTCTATAGACACATTGTGTGGATCTGAGGTGCATCTGGTGGGTTTAGAGTTCACCAGGTGGGTCTGAGGTCCAGCATGTGGCTCTGTAGTCCACCGGTGACCGTCGGTCTATAGTCTTCCAGGTGAATCCATACTCCACCGGGTGGGTCTTTAGTCTACTATAGACCCACCTTGTGAACATAAGGTGCATCTGGTGGGTTTAGAGTTCACCAGGTGGGTCTCAGGTCCAGCATCTGGGTCTACAGACTTCCCAGAATATCTCCTTGTTGGTGTCGTCAGATCCACAGAGGCGGCTCCAGAACCGGCCTCTATCCTGGTGGGACACGCCGAAACGCTGCTTCCTCTTCTGTCCTTGTTGGGGCTGTTCAAGGACAAGACTCCGCCCACTGCCATTAACTACCAATCACAGCACGGTAAGAAGACCGTACCCTGAATGAAGGGTCCGGGAGTGTCAGTGATCAGAACCTTAGTCTCTCCTGATGATCCAAGTACGAGAAGCTCAGCAGGCTGTCTGGATCAGAACCAGAACTCCTCTCCACAGATGATCAGAACTTTGGACTGCAGGTTCTGATCATGTGACCAGAAGCTTAATCCGCCGTGTCTCCACAGGCAGAACCTTCCAGACCAGCCGGATTGTCCCGTACGCCGCCAACCTGCTCTTGGTTCTGTACGACTGCCAGCGCGGGCCGCGGCTGCAGATGCTGCTGAACGAGACGCCGCTGAGGTTCCCCGGCCTGCCGGAGGACGCGCCCCTTTACCGGGACGTCCGGGCCGCCTACCGCCACCTGCTGGACGGCTGCGACTTCCACGCGGAGTGCGAGGGCAGAACCGGGGGCCGCGGGCCCAGCACCGAGCTCTGACGCCCCAGAACCAGAACGTCCGGCTCGGCTGGACCCGAACGCGTCCGAGGAGGTGTTCAGCTCTGATCTAGCCCCGCCCCCATCAGCGCGGGGGCGGGGCTCTGGCTTCAGCGGCGACTCTCAGGGTGTCATGCTGGGAACTGAAATCTTCGGCAGGAAGAGCGCTTTCAAAGTAAAAGCCTTTATTGCAGGGATTGAATGGATGGAACGCAGACGGACCTTCATGCCGAAGGTTCGATTTCTGGGTTCAGTCTTTGAGCTTTAGGGTCATTTATGCTTTTCTTCCGCTCAGATGTGATGGATTGTTCTTCAGGGTCACGTTCTGCTCCTTTGTGCCAAAATCCAACATTTGTTTTTGCCAAAACATTTCAAAATAAAAGCTTTACTTGTTTCTTCCAGTTTTTATTTTATCAAAGTTTTACATTAAAACCGTTGAACTGATTACCTTCACAGAAACCCACAGCAGACAAACTTGTTTACATGTTTATTTACAGTGTAAACACAGTCAAAGATTTATACTTTTTACATCCGGCAGAAAACCAAACTTAAAGTCTTTAAAGGCGGAGCTTTTTTTCCTGGCTCCCTCCAGGGTTTCTGGGTTGGATTCAGATCTCCGATCATTCCTGAAAGTTTAACGTCTCCTCGATAGAAAACTCAATGACCTGCATTGGAATCGGACCAAGTGTTGATACTTATTGCTGAAGTCAAATTCTGGTCAATCCATCAACATAATGATGAGCTTCAGGGCGGCGTGTCCCTGCAGCAGCAGAGGATCATGGGTAACGGGGAGGACCGTCGCTTTGTTCCCCTTCGCAGAAACAGGAAGCAGTGGCACATGCTCGCTTTATTTACACTCAGAGCTGGTCACGTGACCTCAGTCCAGAGCGGCGTGCAGCAGCACGCCGTGAACCCCGGCGGACTTGGACCTCTTCATCTTCTCGATGGCCTTCTGCAGGTCGCTCTGCCGGATGGGCCGGATGTAGTCCTCGCTGCGGGGACAGCAGAGAGTACGGCTTTGATTCAATCGTGACGTTTTTTACATCAACAAAACAGCAAACGTGAAAATGTTGTTGTTGTTCCGCATGAATGAATGGAGAACCTCAGTTCTGGTGCACGTGCGCGTGCACGTCGAGCCTGACCTTTCGCTCTCGTTGTGGACGAAGTCTCGGACGCACAGCAGCGCGGCGTCGCGGCACATTTCTCTGAGGTCGCTTCCTGAGAAACCATCCGTCTCCTTGGCGACGTCACAGAGGTTGACGGACAGGTCCACCTGAGAAGGGGGGAGGGGTCAGGGTAAAATAAGGTTAATGTGCTAAAAGCAGCTTGAACTAAACCGGTTCCTGATCAGAACCTCACATGAAGAACACATCCGTCTATGAGGGAAAGACAAAAACATGTTTGAGACAAATTGATCAAACCAGTTTTTCTTCTAATTGGCAGCTTTTCTGTTGGTTTTATCTCCATAGCAACCATTTTATGTTTTGTTTGCCCGGGGTCACTGAACAGATTGACGTGAGTTTCATAAGAATCAACAAAAGTAAAATTTTGGATTTCCTTAGAAACGGAGGTTTTCAGCTTACCGAGCAATAAGCCCTGCATTGCTAATGTAGTCATATCCTTTGTAATATTGTGTTTAGCTCTTAACAGGAGTTCATGCATTACATTTTAACATCAATGCGCAAAAATATGCGTTCAAAATAAGATCAATCATAAATCACTTTAGCGAGCTCGTCATGTGGACGCCGTTCAAAATCTAAAACTTCTGACAGCTATTTTTTTCCCAACGGCTTCCTAGTGATACTTGAGAAGTATGGAAGTGATCAGGAAAGACATTTCTTTATTTGGTAGTAAAAGTGTTCTTTGTGAAAATTTAAGAAGGCGGAATCTGACTGGGGTCGAGGTCGACGTAACTTTAGGGGTAGACTTAAGCTAGCGACTGTATTTGAATTAAAGCCCTCTCCCTCGCTGCCCGCCCCCCCGCACCATCACCCCCCCCCCCACGCACTGTCGCCTCAACACCCAGCTTTGACCCGAGCTCAATTGCTCACCACTACCCACCCACCTCTTTCTGTACAGCTGGTCTGAGATATATGTGAGAAATTGATTGAAAAAGCACGTTTTTCAAAATGGCGCATTTTTTGTTGGTTTTATCTCCATAGCAACCATTTTATGTTTTGTTCCCCCGAGTTCACCGAACAGATTGACGTTAGTTTTATAAGAATCTGCAAAAGTAATTTTTTTGATTTCCTTAGCGACGGAGGTTATTTGCTAACCACGTCCACATTCCTTGCGTTTTCATATTGTATGTTATAATACCAGTTACGGCTTCACCTGGGATCAACATATTAAATTTCCAGAGTGATCCATTGTACAACGTGCCTGTATTAAGAGTGAACCACATTTGCGAGCTCGTCACGCGCAGGCCATTACAAATCTACAGCTTGTGATGCTGTATTTCTTATGCCAGTTGCTTCCCAATGATTCCCTATAAGTTAGAAAATAAATTATAAAAATCCCTGAGAGTTATTTTTGTTTAAAGCTGGTAATTAAATTTGTTTTTTTGTATATTCAAGATGGCGGCCACTTCCCAAGGTCAAAGGTCAACAAAACTTTAGCGCTCATTGTAGATTTAAGCTAACAGTCAAATTTCGTAAAAATCAGATAAACAAAAGTTCATTTAACTTTTGTGAAAATCACAAAATGTCTGATTTTTTTAAAAAAATGTCCGCCAAGCTGTAGGTCGTGGAGCCATCCCATAATAATTTCAAATCCTCCCTTGGACATCCCCGACAGACTTTGGCGATGCTGAGTCAGCGCTTTTATTTGCGACGGTTTTTTGATTACCAGGGCCGCATTTTAAACATTGTGGTTTCGTAGGTTGTATCGTTTTGTTCAGCTTGGGTGCCCGAACGCGCAAATACCATTTTTACGCAATTTGAATAAAACGTATGCAAGCTAGCTAAGTGGCAGTTTTGGCGAGCTCGCCATGCGCACGCCATTCACATTCTCCAACTTCTGATTCCAACATTTTTAGCAGAGTGGGTTCACATTGATGCCCAGACAATCAATGAAAAACCCTACAAGGTATTTTTGATTGTAGCTTGTACTAAAAGTGCTTTTTAAAAAAATAAATAAATTCAAGATGGCGGCCTCTTCTCGAGGTCAAAGGTCAAAGAAACTTCTGTGGTGGTTGTAGACTCCAGCTGGCAGCATGTTTGTGAAGTTTTGTTGAAAAAAAAACAACAATGTTTAGCAGAAAAACTCCAGAGATCATTTGGACGAGCTCAGAAAAGGTGATGTCACTTGAGCAGCAGCCAATCACAAGCCTGGAAAGAGCCAGAACCGGTCCAGGACCACAGAGTCGAGTGTGGAGGTGAACTCACGCTCTCGTCCTGCAGGATCAGCTCCAGGATCTTCTCCCGCTGCTTCATGCTCTGCGGGGACAAACGCGGTCAGAACCCGGTACCGGTACCGGTCCAGCGGCGCCGCGGCGGAGGGGTACGTACCGGCTGGTTGATGTGGAACCTGGTGGGCATCCTCCGCAGGATGGCCGAGTCCAGATCCTGAGGTCGGTTGGTGGCTCCCATGATGATCACCTGACACACACAGACAGATGACAGAGCCGCCGCCGCCGCCGCCGCCGCACAAACACCTGGCAGGTGCGTACCTGGCAGTAGTGGTCCGTGTCCAGTCCGTCCCACAGACTCATGAACTGGGCCTTCATCATGGCCGTGGCCTCGTGGTCCGAGCTGGAGCGGCTCCGCAGGAACGAGTCTGTTCAAACACAGAGGTGAACGGTGACACCTGCTGGCCGCTCCGCAGACGGACGCCGCCGTCACGGACACCGCCGTCACGGACGCCGCCGTCACGGACGCCGTTCTGCTCGTCTTCCTCACCGATCTCATCGATGAAGATGATGGACGGCTGCAGCTTGATGGCCAGCGAGAAGACGGCGGCCGCCAGCTTCTGCGACTCGCCGTACCACTTGTCCGTCAGCGTGCTCGGCTGCAGGTTGATGAAGCGAAACCCCGCCTCCTTGGCTGTTGCCTTGGCGATCAGCGTCTTGCCACACCCCGGCGGGCCGTAGAGGAGCACGCCTGCGATCACGAAGACGAGGCGGTTACGGCCTGACCTTCAGACTGAACACAGAGTGGCGACCTCTGACCTTTGGGAGGCTGCAGCAGCCGGGACCCCTGGAACAGGTGTCTCTTCTGGACAGGCAGGATCACGGTCTCCTTCAGCTCTGTGATCACCTCGTCCAGACCCGCGATGTCCCGCCAGGTGATCTGCAGGCGGGTCAAAGGTCAGAGCGGGCGCCGGCGAGCCGGCGGCGCGGCGCGGCGTGGCGAGGACTCACCTGCATGCTGAGCGGGTCCACCAGGTGAGCGGCGATGCTCATCTCGTACTCCGACAGTTTGACGTTCTTCACGCCAATCTGGTCCATCAGTTTCTCCGCCTGTGGGACACACGTCCCAGAGTTCTGGAGGTTCTGGACCGTACCGGGACAAGAAGAGACCACCTCCGCCCTCCTACCTGCTTCTTGGCCTCCACCTTCTGCTTCCTGGTGGGGTCGATGGCGTCCACCATCCACTTGATGGTGAAGTAGGTGACGGCTCCAAATATGGTGAGGCGGAAGAGCAGGCCGATGACCTCGTTCCTGCCCAGCGGGCGGGCGATGTTCTCGGTGGGGACCTCCCTCAGAACCATCTTCAGACCGGACCAGAACCTTCAGCTGCGGAGACAGAACCAGTTCTGAAGACACACGATCTAACGTTTGTAGTTCTTCAAAATAAAAGGTGCTGGTCAACAAGGAGACGCCGCAAACGGAGGTTTCCCGCCATGGGTACATCCAACGAAATGACGTCACATTTCTCAAACATCACTTACAGTTTGACACAAATTGCGATAAATTAAAAATAACGTCATTTGTCGCCGCTGACAGCATCTTTTCACCCTTTGACGGTTCGCCAGACCTTCGCTGATGAAACCGGAAGTTTCCCGGTATTAGCTTCCTTAGCATTAGCTTAGCTTGACCTTCGCGTTCTGGTCATAACGGAGCATCATAAACCAGACAAACGTTTGACATATTTCGGGTGGAAAGGTTCGAGCGAGCGGTTCCGGTCCAGCTTGCTGTGAAGGGCAGTGGGAGGACCGGTTCGGTTCGGAAACGCGGAGCTCACCTGCACGCCTGCTCAGATTCTGTTGTAACCGGGCGGTCTTCTTCTCCGCACGGAACACGGTTAGAAAACTGAGCGCCCCCTAACGGCGCGGAGGAGAACTCGGAAGAAAAAACACGTTTTTCGAAATTAAGGTACAAATTTGAAAATTATTATTCTTTATAATTTATAAATTATCAATTTAATTTAAAAATATATGCTTTTTATATACATTATCACTTGTTAATGTAGAGGGAGAAGCAAATCTAAAAAAAAAAAAAAAAAATTGCGTTTGTTTGAGGGTTTTTTTCCACATCTTGAAATGCACACTAAAGTTATTACATTTCTGCGTTTCAACCTCTTTTAACGACCGTTTCCTGACAAAAGATGACATTTTTTAAAATAATTTCTTTATAAAGCTTAAAATGTTGTAGATTAATCTTATTTTATAGAGCTCATTTGATATTTTCCAAACAAAGCAGTTCTCTCAGTCTGCAGCTGGAGAATTCACACTCTAAAACTGATTGTGATCATTCACTGCTACACGTTCACACCAAGTTTTTTACATGAAATGGAAATTTCAATATAAAATTAGAGGTTTTTTTTTCCTTTTATCTGGACTTGAACTGAATTGAACTACAACAAATGAATACATTTTGGCTCAATTTGATGTTTAATCTTCTCTATGTGTAAAGCAGCTTTAGTTGTAAATTTCACAAATGAAGTGTACAGAATGCTTTAGAACACTTAAATGTAAAAATGTTCCTAAAATTATGGTACAAAAATAATTATTTGTGTTTTAAAGTTTAACATTTTGTTAACCAAAATCAATCAGAGCTTAAAAATAAGTCAGTGTCATTCTGATCCATTTCTATGGGGTGCCGTTTGTAAATCAGAGATGTAAAATTTTTACATCAATGTTTTCAGATATTTAGCGTGTTTTAGGAGAAAAAAAACAGTTTTGTTTTTCAAATGCATATTCTCACCCTTTAAATTAATACATTATATACTAAATATTTAGTTAACCAACTAAATATTTGATTTTAAGCTAAATATTTAGCCTACAAACTAAATATTTAAGTTTTGCAATTAAATATTTCGTTTGCTCATTAATAATTTAAATCTAACCTGAATATTTATTTTTTCAAACTAAATATATAAGTTTTGCAGCTAAATATATAGTTAGAATTTACATATTTAGATTAAATCTAAATATTTAAATCTTAACTATATATTAGCTCAAATCTAAATATTTAAATTCTACTAATATATATTTAGCTGCAAAACTTGTATATTTAGTTTGAAAAAATAAATATTTAGGTTAGATTTAAATATTTAATGAGCAAACTAAATATTTAATTTGCAAAATTTAAATATTTAGTTTGTAGGCTAAAAATTTAGCTTAAAATCAAATATTTAGTTGCCTAACTAAATATTTAGTTATTAAATGTAACATTATAAATATATTAATTTAAAGGGTGAGAATATGCATTTGAAAAAAAAAAAGTTTTTTTTCTCCTAAAACACGCTAAATATCTGAAAACATTGATGTAAAAATTTCACATCTCTGATTTACAAACGGCACCACATACATTTCATTTTATTAATCCACAATACAGATCCTGAGTTCGACTAAACTATCATTTATCCGTTTATTTATTCACTATTTTATGCATTCCTGTCATATATTTCCTATATTATTATTAATACATTTTAAAAGTCGACAATAGTCTTTTTTTTTACTGAAATAAAGACAATGAATGCCGTTTTAGGTGAGTCGTGTGTCAATCTGTTGCAGTACCGCAATCCTCCTGTGAGTGTCGCTGCAGCTCTGCAGTTTTCCCCTCAACCACTCTGAGCTGCTGAGGCCGCAGGAGTTCAGGAAACGTCTCATTAATGGAGAAAATAATAAAGATTGAAAATGTTTTAGCCAGAAAAGTTTGCTGTCATTTCAAGCCAGGATAATCTATCAGACCTCACCTGTAGATGTTTGCCATAGTGAGATCAACTTTGTTTTTATTCCAAATGTAGAAACATAAATCTGTTTTTCCTATCAAGACTTTCTAGGGACATAAAATAAATATCTTCCGTTTTAATTGCATTCACAGCAAGCTGAACACAGAACAGAAGCAACAAAAAAATAAAAGCTCTGACCATCACCAGAAACAGCAGATTTTTTACTTGATGTTAAATTGAGAGTTTTCTTTCAAAAGTAAAACTAAAGAAAGGTCAATTAAATAATGTAAGTAATAGTAAATTGGTAAAAGAGCAAGAATAATTACAAAGTGCAAGAAAGCAGTGCAAAAAACCAACATGAGTTACTATCTGAGCTATGTTGTCAAAGCTGAACAATACTGTCAAGCAGAAATATTCATGGTATTCCATGCCGATAAGTACTTTTAGTAATTATCTACAGTCATGTTAAGCCACATTAAATGATTCCATAAAAAATGATCCTATCTATTTATTTGAGTATATTTTTATTTTAATTCTGTCTAAGCTAAAATATTGATCCAGTAAACTTACTCTTATGAGTATATTTTAATTCTTTATATGAAGCATTTACTCCTGTGTTAAACTCGACCTCCCTCTGGTCATAAATCATCAATTTCCTCTCAGTTAAAAGCCGGGCTATTATTTTTTAAGGATACCGGAAGTGCGCGTTGACGCATGCGCGGTGCGTCTCTCGGTCGCTCCGCTCGGGGAGTTTTTTTTTTCCTCCGAGGAGCAGTGTCCAATCACGGCTGCTACACCAGGAACAGTCTGACCGTCCGACGTCAGGAGCTCTGGCTTTTTGGATCGAAAATCGGCCCGCGGATGGTTCTGCTACCAGGCGACGGACCTGGACGTCCGGGCCCGCGGTAGAAGCTCGAAGAAAGCCCCGAGATTTCCCTCTGACCCAGAAAGCAGGCTGCGCGAGAAACTGCAGGCCGGTAGGTTAGCATCTGGCCGAAGCGGAGAACGGAGGGAGGCGCCCGCAGCGGACAGCAAGGGGGCTCGTTTTTTCCTCTCCATTTGGACTCTGTCCGGTTCTTCGAACCGCCCAGCAGAATGAGTTTTCCCCGTAATTTTTGTAAACGTCTGGAGCTCGAAAGGCTGTCGGTCCGCTAGCGGTAAGCTAGCTGCTCCAGTTAGCGTTTCAGACGGCGGAGGATCCGGAGGAGCGCGCGCGGCCTCCCGGCGCTTCACTGACGGACCGACCCGGAGATCGGAACCGACGATGGCCGCCAATCTAATCAAGGAGATCGTGAGCAGGAACAAGAGGCGGTTCCAGGAGGACGGCTTCGACCTGGACCTCACCTGTATCCTTTCGCTGTTAGCACAGCGCGTCATTCACGGGTCCGCCCGGAAAAGCGGCGGTTTAGACGGTGGTTCCGCCGCCGCGCTGGACCGAACCTCAGCTCCGGCTGCAGCGGCGGACCGACGGATGGCTGCAGCTGGACCCATCTGCGTTGCCGTTCGGGCCCAAACGCGGGTCTGTAGGGCAGGCGGGAAGGATTCTCCCATCCAGCCGCTCCTGCGTGCGTGAAAACCCGCATCTTCCTCGCGGGGTTCGGATGATCCCGTCCCGGTCCTCTGCACCATCAGCTGCGGCGGAGCAGGTGTCCAGTTTTCACTGAACTGTTCCTGTTTTCCTATTCATTTGCATACATGCATTCACGGTGCTGGAGTGGATCGTTTCCTCGATTCGATACACAGATCGTTACAGTTAACGTTTTGGGCGATATAATACAGGACGATTCTTATAAACCACGTGTGTCAAAATCTAGGCCCGGGGGCCGGATCCGGCCCTTCAGATCATTTTATTTTGTCATTTCTAACTTGTATAATTTTGACAAAAATACATTTTATGGAGAGTAAAATATTGAAAGTTATTTAAGGTTTAAGTTGATTTTTTTTAATCTGGAATAATATTTCTGACGTTTTTATTATTTATAATAATGTTTAAAAGTCACAGTTTTAAAAATTAGCATTCTGTTAGCTGTTATGACTATTTTGGCATTTACTAAGATATTTTAGCTTATTTTGGAGTTTAGCTAATATTTCAGCTACATGCTAGCTGTTTTTGCTAACCTAAGTTTTCTTTTTGTGGCTCATATTTCTCATCATCAGTGGCCAAATTCAGCTAACAGCGTTCAGACTAGCTGTGTTGTAGTTTGATTCATTTTATACCTTTAAACCAGGGGTGTCAAACTCAATCACACAAGGGGCCAAAATCCACAACACACTGTATGTCCCGGGTCGAACAGGATAAACATTTAATGAACACTTTAAAACTACAGTTATAAAACTTTAAATCTGTAATATTTTAACACAATTATGAACTAGATAAATAGCATTACCTGTGGTAATGCTAGTGTGAATGCTGTTAGCTGGATTTGGTGAAGATGCTGAAAATGATAGCTAAAAACGCTGAAGCTGATTATTAGTTAAAATATGAGCTAATTAACCTAAATAACAACAAAAAAAAAATCACTGAGGTTAGCCAAAACAGCTAACGTGTAGTTGAAATAATAGCTAAACACAAAATCAGTCCAAAAAGTCTTAGTAGATGCCAAAATAGTCCAAAAATCTAGCAAAATGCCTATTTTCAAAACTTTAAAACTGTAACTTTTTAACATAATTATGAATAATAAAGGCATGAATATTATTCCAGAATAAATCAACTTAAACCATAAATAACTTTCAGTATTTTACTCTCCATAAAAATATATTTTGTCAAAATTATACAAGTTACAAATGAGCGCAAGATAACATCGGGCCATTAATAATATAAAATAAAATGCTCTGGAGGGCCGGATAGAATTACCCGGAGGGCCGGATCCGGCCCCCGGGCCTTGACTTTGACATGTGTGCTTTAAACCAACACGATCTCCTTCATATCTGTGGTTTACTGCAGTTCAACCTTTTAATTAATATTTTTTCTCATCCTAATTTACAGTTTTTAGTTTTTAGTTTAGAGTTTAAGTTGGATTCAGATCAGGAGATGATGGAGGTCAGCCTCAGTCGGGTGTATTTGGTTTTGGACCGGTCTCTGGAGACCCGGTTCCCTCACACTGATGTTTTTGTTCCAGAGCAGATTTGGACTTCTATCTGGACTGACCCGCTGGTCTGAGTTCTGGTTGGTACTTCTGTCTCAGATATAAAGCTCTTCACTGGTTGGAGTGATGTTCTTGGAATGTGGACCATCATTCTGGGCCGTTTTTCCTAAAGATGATGTCGGGTTCTGGTCCCGTCTTGGTCACATGACTGGCTCCTCCCAGTGGAGGAGTGATGGGGCAGCAGGGGGCGCTGCAGCAGGGGGCGCTGCAGCAGGGGGCGCTGCAGCGGCTCGTTTGAAGGTGTTTCGGTCCTGAACTTGACCCTCAGACATTTACCCCAACATCATCGCCATGGGCTTCCCCGCCGAGCGCCTGGAGGGCGTTTACAGGAACAACATTGACGACGTGGTTCGGTGAGATCATGTGACACGCATGTAGAAGGAGTCATGTGATGCAGGCTGTCCACGCCAAGATTTCCTAACAGGAAGTAGAAGTCATGAGGAAGACGAGGCTCTGCGGTTCTTCATCTCTACCCTGTTTTTTGTTTCCAGGTTTTTGGACTCGAAGCACAAAAATCACTACAAGATCTACAACCTGTAAGTCCAGCAGCTCACCTGACAGGTGGTTTCATGTCCAGAGGATGAGGAGGAGGATGAAGATGAGATTTAGATGTTTCAGTTTTGGTTTAATCTTCTTTCTAAAACAGATGTGTGAAACAGAAGAAATGACTTGTTGTGTTGCTTTTAAGCTCCGCCCTAAATCTGCACACCTGAAGAAGTCTTGTTCTGCTCACAGGTGTGCGGAGCGACATTACGACACCGCAAAGTTCAACTGTCGAGGTGAGCGCCCCCCCCGAGCTTTTACTAGGGCTGCCACAAACGATTATTTTAATAGTCGACTAATCATCGATTAATTTTTCCGATTAGTCGACTAATCGGATCATGGACAAAGTGGATGTAAAGAAAATCTGAAATATGATTAGCTTTAAAACAAAAAAATCCAAAATGAGCTAAAATCGCTAGCATATAGCTGAAATATTAGCTAAACTCCAAATTAGCCCTAAAAAAACTGTAAAAATCCCAAATTAGCCAAAATAGCTAACATATAGCTGAAATATTAGCTAAACTCCAAATTAGCCTAAAAAACTGTAAAAATTGCCAAATCTGCCAAAATAGCTAACATATAGCTGAAATATTAGCTAAACTCCAAATTGGCCTAAAATACTGTAAAAAAAAAATCCCAAATTAGCTAAAATAGTGAAATATTAGCTAAACTCCAAATTAGCCCTAAAAAAACTGTAAAAATTCCAAATTAGCCAAAATAGCTAGCATGTAGCTGGAATAATAGAAAAACTCCAAATTAGCCTAAAAAACTGTAAACATTTAGAATTAGCTAGCTAACATGTAAATGAAAATTAGCTAAACTCCAAATTAGCCTAAAAAACTGTAAAAATTCCAAATTAGCCAAAATAGCTAGCATGTAGCTGAAGTATTAGCTAAACTCAAAATTAGCCTAAAAAACTGTAAAAATTCCAAATTAGCCAAAATAGCTAGCATGTAGCTGGAATAATAGAAAAACTCCAAAGTAGCCTAAAAGACTGTAAAAATCCCAAATTAGCCAAAATAGCTAGCATGCAGCTGAAATATTAGCTAAACTCCAAATTAGCCTAAAAAAACTGTAAAAAATCCAAATTAGCCAAAATAGCTAGCATGTAGCTGAAATATTAGCTAAACTCCAAATTAGCCTAAAAAACTGTAAAAATTCCAAATTAGCCAAAATAGATAGCATGTAGCTGGAATAATAGAAAAACTCCAAATTAGCCTAAAAAACTGTAAACATTTAGAATTAGCTAGCTAACATGTAAATGAAATATTAGCTAAACTCCAAATTAGCCTAAAAAACTGTAAAAATTCCAAATTAGCCAAAATAGCTAGCATGTAGCTGAAGTATTAGCTAAACTCAAAATTAGCCTAAAAAACTGTAAAATTCCAAATTAGCCAAAATAGCTAGCATGTAGCTGGAATAATAGAAAAACTCCAAAGTAGCCTAAAAGACTGTAAAAATCCCAAATTAGCCAAAATAGCTAGCATGCAGCTGAAATATTAGCTAAACTCCAAATTAGCCTAAAAAACTGTAAAAATTCCAAATTAGCCAAAATAGCTAGCATGTAGCTGAAATATTAGCTAAACTCCAAATTAGCCTAAAAAACTGTAAAAATTCCAAATTAGCCAAAATAGGTAGCATGTAGCTGGAATAATAGAAAAACTCCAAATTAGCCTAAAAAACTGTAAACATTTAGAATTAGCTAGCTAACATGTAAATGAAATATTAGCTAAACTCCAAATTTGCCTACAAAACTGAAAAATCCTAAATTAGCCAAAAGAGCTAATATGTAGCTGAAATATTATCTTAATTCCAAATTAGCCTAAAAAACTGAAAAGCCTAAATTAGCCAAAATAGCTAACATATAGCTGAAATATTAGCTAAACTCCAAAGTAGCCTGAAAACCCTTAATAAATGCCAAAATAGTCTAAAAAGCTGCAGAATGTCATTATAACTTTCAACTTTACTACAGCCTGACTCCATATATTATAAAGTAACGACTAATCGACTATTAAATTAGTTGTTGACTATTTTAATAGTCGATTAGTCATCGATTAGTCGACCAATCGTGGCAGCCCTAGCTTTTACCCTCACAGCCCCGCCCCCACGCTCTAACGGGGCAGCCGCGTCTCTTCCAGTGGCTCAGTACCCCTTCGAGGACCACAACCCGCCCCAGCTGGAGCTCATCAAGCCGTTCTGCGAGGACCTGGACCAGTGGCTGAGCGAGAACGAGCAGCACGTGGCCGCCATCCACTGCAAGGCGGGGAAGGGCCGCACCGGCGTCATGATCTGCGCCTACCTGCTGCACCGGGGCAAGTTCCGGGAGGCGCAGGAGGCGCTGGACTTCTACGGGGAGGTCCGGACCCGCGACAAGAAGGTGAGCGCGGCTCCGGCCGCGTCCGGGTCGCCGTGAGGTTCTTTACAGTCATCAGACGCCCCGTCGGGGTTGGAAGAATCAAATGGACTCTGTTACCCACAATGCTCTGTGAACGGAGAGGAATCAGGATCCCGTGTGGTTCTGACCCGACCGTGTCTGTGTTCAGGGCGTGACCATCCCCAGCCAGCGCCGCTACGTCGTCTACTACAACTACCTGCTGAAGAACCGGCTGCAGTACAAACCCGTGGCTCTGCTCTTCCACAAGATGATGTTCGAGACCGTCCCCATGTTCACCGTCGGAACCTGCAGTGAGTCCGGGCCCGGCCCGACCCGACGCTCCGCGGCCGAGCCGCCCCAGAACTCACCGGGTTCCGGTTCTGTGTGCAGATCCGCAGTTCGTGGTGTACCAGCTGAAGGTGAAGATCCACACCTCCAACCCCGCCAACACCCGGCGGGAAGACAAGCTGATGCTGTTCGAGTTCCCGCAGCCGCTGCCCGTCTGCGGAGACATCAAGGTGGAGTTCTTCCACAAGCAGAACAAAGTCATGAAGAAGGTGAGGAAGACCGGCGGGACGGTGGTGGGCCGGGACGGAGGAGGGGAGGGGTCCAAGGAAGCTTGAGTCTTCAGAAAGAGACTTTATTATCTGTGGGTCAGATCAGAACCATGTCCAGATTAATCATTGGGTCGGATCAGAACCGTGTCCAGATTAATCATTGGGTCCGATCAGAACCGTGTCCAGATTAATCTTTGGGTCAGATCAGAACCGTGTCCAGATTAATCATTGGGTCAGATCAGAACCGTGTCCAGATTAATCATTGGGTCGGATCAGAACCGTGTCCAGATTATTCATTGGGTCAGATCAGAACCGCATCCAGATTAATCATTGGGTCAGATCAGAACCGCGTCCAGATTAATCATTGGGTCGGATCAGAACCGCGTCCAGATTAATCATTGGGTCAGATCAGAACCGCGTCCAGATTAATCATTGGGTCAGATAAGAACCGTGTCCAGATTAATCATTGGGTCGGATCAGAACCGCGTCCAGATTAATCATTGGGTCAGATCAGAACCGCGTCCAGATTAATCATTGGGTCGGATCAGAACTGCGTCCAGATTAATCATTGGGTCAGATCAGACCCGTGTCCAGATTAATCAATGGGTCAGATCAGAACCGTGTCCAGATTAATCATTGGGTCAGATCAGAACCGCGTCCAGATTTGTGCCACAGACTTCAGTGTTTTTCAGTAGAGGATATTGTTGGACAGAATCAAATCCCGGCCGATCTGCTGAGCTCAGGATCATCTCTACAGATTCAGATCATGAAACGTCTCAGATCCTGAAGAACCAGCAGGATCTGAGAGATGAATGTTCTCATTCACACGATACTTCTCCTGTCTTGTCCTGTGGAGGCATTCTGGGTATTTTAATCCTCCAACAATGATCCTGGATCAAGCTAATCTCTGACGGGACTTTTGGGTCATCTGAAGAATCTTTGGGTTTGACTATGAGTGGAAGCTTCAGTTTAACAGAAAACTAAAGATGTGGTTTGAGATTAGCATGAGGAGATCCACAGGAGGTTCTGGTGGTTCTGGTGGTACCGGTCCTCACTGAGAGTGAACGGATCCAGCAGTGAGAAGCTGGACCGACGTCTTCCTCTGTCCTTTCAGGAAAAGATGTTCCACTTCTGGATCAACACCTTCTTCATCCCGGGCCCAGAGGAGGCGTCCTACAAGCTGGAGAACGGCAGCGCGGCGCCCAACTCTGAGGTGTCGGACAGAACCTACCAGAACCCGGGAGACGCCAACGACAAGGACTTCCTGGTCCTCACTCTGACCAAGAACGAACTGGACAAGGCCAACAAGGACAAGGCCAACAAGAACTTCTCTCCAAACTTCAAGGTATGCAGTTCAGAACCCGGGTCGCTCTCGGATCCGGTACCGGTCGGTGGGGGAACCGTTCGGGTCGCTCACTCCCCCTCCTCCTCCTGCAGGTGAAGCTGTTCTTCACCAGGACGGTGAAAGACGGGTCCAACTGTGACGCGGGCAGCTCGTCGGGGACGCCGGACGTCAGCGACAACGAGCCGGACCACTACCATTACTCCGACACCACGGACTCGGACACTGAGAACGACCCCGAGGAGGACGACCACGAGCAGATCACCAAAGTGTGACGGCGCCACGCCCCCGCGGACCCGCAGCGTGTAAATACCAGGATGTACTCGCAGGCCGGAACCGGGACGGGACCGGTGCCTGGGTCAGAACCATCACCTCCCACCACCACAGCTGGACAATCATGACGGGCAGTGAGGAGGTGAGTGGGCGGGGCCAGGCACAGTGACATCAGGGGGTGGAGTCTAAGCTGAAGCAAACTAAGACGAGGACTTCTGTCCAAGCCGGGCCCGCCCCCTGATCGGTCCTCAGGTCCAGTTCCCCTTTGACCCCCACGCTCTCTGCTTGGTTCCGCTGACCCACATCTCTTCAGTGTCAGCCAATCGTAGTTTAGCCTCCAGAAGAACCCGTTCTGGACTGAACCGGATTCTGGATTATTGTGTTCTGGTCTACTTCTGCACACAGACATCCAATCAGCTCGCAGAAAGCCGAGCTGGTTCTGTTGGACTTTCACTCAGATCACTAAGCTACACCAAGGACCCGCCGGTCTACATGAGCCAAGACTCCCACCCAGACGGAGCGCTCCGATAGGCCAGTTGGGTCGGAGTCCTGGTGCTGGACCAGAACCCGGCCCGGTGCTCCTCAATCACTCTGGTGGATCCATAAGCTAGGAGGATTATCAGACCCGTTTGGGTCGGCTGGGTCATGCGGATTAGGCGGGCCTGTCAATCAGCTCTGGGCAGAACCTCCACAATTCTGTCCAGGAACGGATCATCCTGCCCATGTTTGTCAGAACCAGAACCACTGATGCTCAGAGATACTCTGGTCCGGTTCTGAGATCGGTCTAGATCAGTCTGTTTGTTTCCCTAGATGTTCTGATCCAAACCAATCAGTCCCAACTCATCAGTGGGACTAAGACGGTTCTGACCCGCCTTCATAACTAGAGCTCCTCTGACCATTTGCCTTTGGGTCTTATGGTTCTGATGGCCCATTTCCGTCCTCATTTGGTGCTAACCGCGGTCATCCCAGCCCGTACGAGCAGAATCTCGTGAAAGTTCTGTCTGGTTCTGGGCCTGTGGCGCTGACCCGTTGGTGCTCAGTTATCAGGGTCCGGTTCTGGACCCGTTGTTCACCCATGGTGCTCTCCCTGCTGGTCCAGTTGTAGCTTCACCATTGGTCCGGCCCGAGTCCTGTTGGTTCTGTTCCACCAAACGCAGGATTTGGACCAGAGCACAGAAAGGCTTCCTGAACCCGGTTGGGATTGGATCAGAACACATTAAAGAAAAGGGGGCTCGGAAGATTCTGAACCCATGAAAGTGGGTCAGAACTTTGAGGAGCCGGACAGTTCTGGTTCTTCCTGTTGGACTGAGCAGGATTTGGGTTTTCGGTCGTAGATGACCCGTTCTGGTTCTGATGGGTGTCAGGCGTGGAAGCAGAACATCAGACATTAGCTGCGGTTCTGTTCTGGGTCCGGCAGACCGCCTGACCCAAGGCTCGGTTAGATTTTTATTAGCCATTTTTTTATTTGTTGGTTCTGTTCTTCAGGCCCGGTTCTGTCACGTCTGCTCAGAACGGACTCAAACCAGATCAGTGGTTTCTCATCGGTTCTTTAACGTCAGGCCACGCCCCCTTCTGTTAGCCACGCCCCTTCACAACCTTCTTCCAGCTCGACATCCGTCATTCGTCCGCTGGTTCTGCTCCAGTCCAAACAGGAAAAAAAAAAAAGACGCACCACAGACCCAGAACTGGGTCGGTTCCGGAATCCAGACCCGCACAGATGTGGTTCTTAGTCGCTATTTAACCAGGTTTTGGTTTTTAAACGTCCTGATACTTGACAACCCGTCGCCATGGAAACATGTTAAACTGACCCCTCCCACAATTCTTTTATTCTGCCTATCCTTGTTTTATAATGAAATAAAAACACTGTAAAGGTGAATAAACTATTTATAAACTGCTGATCGGTCTGGACGTTTATTTAAAAATCGGTTTACCTGGATCACAGGTGAGAGGAAACTCACCTGAGGAGCTTTTGTTTTAGACATTTTAATAATCCACCAATAAGATCAGAGAGCCAGAACCGGGTCAGAACCTGCGAAGGAAAACCAATCAGGAAGTTCCACCTGGACAGGTGAGAGGAACCAGGATCACATTGATCGTGTTTATGGTTACAAAGATTTTGTTTCTAAGTTTTTTTAAGCTCTTTTAGAGTTTAGCTAACATTTCAGCTACATGCTAGCTCTTTAGGCTAATCATGTTGATCGTGTCACTGTTAGAGATATTATAGGTGTAAAACTCTGATCACCTGTCCAGGTGCGTCTCAAAGACCAGAAAAACGAAAGACAGAAAACGTAAAGTTTATTTAAACCGACAGGACAGAAGGGGGCGTGGCTCAGCTGGGCGTGTCAGCCAGCGACGCCTTCAGCGCTCCGAGCACGCTCAGCGCCGACTCCACGCAGCCGTCGAAGTTGGAGTGGCAGAAGGCGTCGCCCCCGCAGACGAGCGGCGGCTGCTCCAGGACGGTCATGTGACCGGGACAGTCGGGCACCGAGGTCAGCACCTGCGGGACGGCCGGACAGGTGGGTGACATTATCCGCGCTCAGGTGTGCAGCGCAGGTGGGAGGCCTCACCTGGGAGTACCGCCACTTCTGACACTTGATGCTGACTGGCTGAGGTAAATCGGGGAGGAGCCTGTGGAGCTCCTGCAAGATGATTGGCTGGACGTCCTCTTTGTCTTGCTCCAGGTGCTCCTCGCCAAACGGCACGCTGGTGTGGACGACGAGGGCGGGGCCACGCGCTGAGGTGTCTGAACGGGAGCAGGAAGGTGAGTCGGAGGCAGACGGGCGAGCGAGCGGGTGAGCGGCTGACCCACCTGCGCCGCGTTTCCTGTCGTCCACGGCGAGGTAGCGGATGCAGGAGCTGTCGGAGACGTATTTGGCGGCCCAGCTGAAGCTGAAGACGGCGCCCGGCGGGAAGAAGAGCGCCAGCGCGAACCGGGACGAGAACCTGACGGCGTCCAGCTGCTGCCTCTGCTGGGTGGAGAGCACTGACAGGGATCGAGACGTGAGGCACTGCCCCGCTGCATGATGGGAAATGACAGGTTTATAAACTCGAACTTCACCACAGGTGAGGCCAAACACACCTGAGCTCTGGGGAGAAAAACGTCTCCCGATTTGTAAACGTGCACCCTCACACGCTCTAAGAATAACCCCATCCCGGCAGAGAGATGCTGAGTCTGTGTGCGTCACAGGAAGTGGGCGCTGTCCCTCACGAGCCAATCAGAGGAAGCCCAGGTGACATCATCACCATCCGAAGACACACACAAACGGACTCGCACACCGCTCCTTCAAGGAGAAGAAACCGGCCAATCGGAGCACGGGGAGGTGACATCACAGGTTTCTTTGTGTGGAAGCTGCAGGAGTGGGCCTGCGAGCACTGCAGTCCTGTTGGATGCATTCCTATGAATCACATTTCTACAGGTGCGGACTTCACCGCTGCTGCCACCCTGTGGTGGAATTGGCACTGACGCCCGAGCCACTCTTCATCCTCGCATCTTCATCGTCTCAGCACCGCTCAAAACATCTTTAAAAACAGTCTTTTATTTTGTATTTTCCAGTTACCCAATAAAAAGTATTATCTCTGGAACACATTCCAGGAACTCAAACTCTCATTAGCGTTGCTAGTTTTTCTTCCGTGCGTGGTTTGTCCGTCTGTAGCTCTTCTACTCCTTCACCTATTCAGCTCATTCAACTACAGAAATCTTCAGCTCTTTTAGGAGATGCTCGGAAGTTTGAACTTCATAACTCTTCAACTGTTTAATCAGTTAATCAGCCGTAGTTCAATCAACTACCGTTTCTCTTTAACTCCATTAAAAATGGCTTATATGGAGTTTCAGCTGTTATATTAGAGATTAGCTAAATATTCAACAGACACTTTAGCAAATGTTAGGCTATTTTGCTAATTCTCTTAGTTTCTTAAAAAATGCTAGGCTTTTTTTATTTGTTTAGGTAATATTTCAGCTTAATGCTAGCTTTTAAGGATAATAGTCTTTTTTTCAGTTTTTCTTTAGGTTCTTTTAGAGTTTTAAGATTTCAGCTAAATCTTAGCTGTTTTAGCTAATTTATTCCCTTCAGTTTTGTATGACTTTGTAGGAATTTAGCCATTTCAGCCACTTACTAGCTGTTTTGGCTAATTTAGTCTTTTCCAAAAATCTTGGTTTTTTTTTGGTTTTTTTTTGAGTTTAGGTAATATTTCAGCTTAATGCTAGCTTTTCAGGCTAATAGTATTTTTTTTATCAGTTATTTTTGGGTTCTTTTGGAGTTTCGCTAACATTCCAGCTAAATCTTAGCTGTTTTGTCTATTTTATTCTCTTTTCAGTTTTGTAAGACTTTGCAGGAGTTTAGCCATTTCAGCCACTTACTATGTTTTAGCTAATTTAGGCATTTCCCTTTTTTTTAGGCTATTTTGGACATTAGCTAATATTTCAGCTTTATGCTAGCTTTTTGGGCAAACTTGGCCTCTTTTTACATTTTTTAGGCTAATTTAGCATAAATATTTTAGCTGCTATCAGCTTCAGCGCTTTCAGCTATTTTCACTAGCATCTTCAGTAGGGCTGCCACAAACGATTTATTTTAATAGTCGACTAATCACCGATTATTTACATGCATAAACTGGATGTAAAGCACACATCTTAACCATTAATAGCTTTAAAACAAACTAAAAACTAAATATATTCACACAAGCATTATCTGTGAAAATGCTTGTGTGAATGCTGTAAGCTGAATTTTGAAGCTGAAGCGAGTGACGATAGCGAAGATGCTGAAATTGATAGCTAAAAACACTAAAGCTGATAGCCACTAAAATATTAGCTAAATGCCAAATTAGCCTAAAAAATAATTAAAAGCCTCAGCTGGCCAAAACTGCTAGCATGTAGCTGACATGTGAACTTAACTCAAAAATAGCCTTAAAAAACTGAAAGAAATCCAAATTTTTTTCCAAAATAGCTAGCATGTAGCTTAAATATTAATTAAATTCCAAAACACCCTAAAAACTTTTTTTTAAAGTTTAAGTTAGCCAAAACAGCTAGCATCTAGCTGAAATATTAGCTAAACACCAAATTAGCCAAAAAACTGAAAAAGCTTAAATTAACCAGAATAGCTAGCTTGTCGCTGCAATATTAGCTAAACTCCAAATTAGCCTAAAAAATAATTTAAAAGCCTCAGCTAGCCAAAACTGCTAGCATGTAGCTGACATATTAACTTAACTAAAAACTGAAAAAAAATCCTAAATTTTCCAAAATAGCTAGCATATAGCTTAAATATTAGCTAATCTCCAAAACACCCTAAAAACTTTTTTTTTTTTAAAAAAAAAAGGCTTAGGTTAGTCAAAACTGCTAACATCTAGCTGAAATAATAGCTGAACACCAAGTTAGCCTAAAAAACTGAAAAAAGCCCAAATTAACCAGAATAGCTAGCTTGTAGCTGAAATATTAGCTAAACTCCAAATTAGCCTAAAAAATAATTAAAAGCCTCAGCTAGCCAAAACTGCTAGTATGTAGCTGACATATGAACTTAATTCAAAAATAGCCTTAAAAAACTGAAAGAAATCCAAATTTTTTCCAAAATAGCTAGCATGTAGCTTAAATATTAATTAAATTCCAAAACACCCTAAAAAAAACTTTTTTTTTTAAAGTTTAAGTTAGCCAAAACAGCTAGCATCTAGCTGAAATATTAGCTAAGCACCAAATTAGCCAAAAAACTGAAAAAAGCTTAAATTAACCAGAATAGCTAGCTTGTCGCTGCCAATATTAGCTAAACTCCAAATTAGCCTAAAAAATAATTTAAAAGCCTCAGCTAGCCAAAACTGCTAGCATGTAGCTGACATATTAACTTAACTAAAAACTGAAAAAAATCCTAAATTTTCCAAAATAGCTAGCATATAGCTTAAATATTAGCTAATCTCCAAAACACCCTAAAACTTAAAAAAAAAAAAAAAAAAAAAAAAAAGCTTAAGTTAGTCAAAACTGCTTACATCTAGCTAAAATAATAGCTGAACACCAAGTTAGCCTAAAAAACTGAAAAAAGCCTAAATTAACCAGAATAGCTAGCTTGTAGCTGAAATATTAGCTAAACTCCAAAATATCTTAATTAAACAAACCTTGTTAAATGCCAAAATAGTCTAAAAAGCTAGCATATTTTTATTTTAACTTTCAACTTTACGACACTCTAACTCCATATATTATAAAGTAACGACTAATCGACTATTTTAATAGTCGATTAGTCGTCGATTAATCGACTAATCGTGGCAGCCCTAATCTTCAGCAGCAGTAATGTTATGCATCTAGATTTGGTTCTGACCCCTCAAAGAGGTCACGGCCTTCAGGAGTCACATGACCTCCCGCGTTAAGTCCGGTTGGCTCGTGCCTTATTCCACTTTGACTCACGGTTTCCCAGGTCTCCTTGCAGCTGCAGGATCTGCGGCACAGGCATCGTCAGGACGACGGCATCAAACGTTTCGCTGCCTCCTGCTTTTCTCTCCACCTCCCATGATGCACCGCGGCGGTACAGAGCAGTCACGTGACGCTCCAGGAAAACGTCGGCTCCTGACGAGAGAGAAACGGGCAGATGGAGGTCGATGTTCTTGAGAGTGAAGCAGGTGGGGAAAAGGGGGTGTGGCTACCCGACTGAGAAAGGAAGTGCTTGACCAGGCTGCCCGTGCCGCGTGGCGTCACGTAGTCCGTACTGCCGTCTCTCTGCCGCAGGCCTTCGATGGGACAGTCCAGAGGCTGCAGGACGCCTGCAGACAGCAGCTCTGTGTAGAAACTGAACACACAAGTCTGAGTGTCACAATAAAAGCTGCACCATCAGGGTGAGGCGGACGTGCCGGCGCAGACAGGTGAGGCACACCTGTGGTGGGACTGAGCGTAGGCCGGCGTGGCGGTGATGTACTGAGCCCCCAGGTCAGCCGAGTGAGACGAGGCCTCAGGTGGAGGACGACTGGTGGACATCCGGCCACCTGGAAACACACAGGTGCAGAACTCACCTGAGCTAGAGCTTTAACAGACACTATAGAAACAACAAAGTAAACAAACCCTTCAAAATAAAATGTTGGTTCTAAAAATGTTTGACCTCTGAACTGTTTTCTAGTTCACTAAAGTTTCTGTGACCTCCAGAATTGTTAAAGTTCATAAATTGGATGTAGAAATAAAATATGTTTGAGCATTTAAGAATGATGTTTTTAAAAGTATATTTAATGTTTTTCATTGTTTTTATTTTGACTGTCCACACAAACCCGTCCAGCTGAACTTCTACTTTTTGCTCTAAATCTCAGTTCAGATTGACTTAATGTGTTTAATTATGAAGCCGAATTCCAGAATAAAGTCTTCTAATCTGAAACCCGCTCCTGGTTTTGATCAAACTTTTGACCCGGTTCGATTGGAACCCCGATAACCTTAAAGTCTACCATTTTTGAATGAAGTTTACCTGCGCCTCTCGCCTTGTCCCAGACGACGAGCCGGACTTTGCTCTGCAGCTCTCTCCGTAACAGACATGCGCACAAGCTGCCAGTCAGGCCCGCGCCTACTATCAGCACGCGGGCCATTTTCGGAACCGAATCGGCTCCGGTCCGCTGGTCGTTCGGGTCCAGAATTGCAGGAGTTAACGCTCGATCCGGGTTATAAAACTAAAAACAACAGACGGACACACAAAAACTATTCCTGCGTTAAAAAACGGCGGAACTGCCCTGGCACTTCCGGTAAGAAATTTCATAATAAAAGCTGAAAGACAGAAACCGTATAAATCCGAAATATTTCCACAGGATTAAATGCATTAAATTTGCTCTTTTGACTGTCCTGCTCAAGAAAAGAAAAGTAAACTTTCTACTTAATTAAATATTACAAAGGGAAAAGTCCTTAAAGGCTTCGTTTATCGATTTCTTTTTAAGGTTTTACATCATCAATATTCATTTATTATTATTAATATTATTATTATTATTTTGGTGTTACCACAGGGTTACATCTTAGAGAATTTAGAAAGTACATTTGCAATGAAAAAAAAGACGTTTAGTTTTTGGCCTCTGAAAACAGTGTGTCAATAACGGTATGGATGTATTTAGTAATCTACTGAAGCCAAATATGATAGACTAAAAAAACTTCCATTGTGTATCTGTAGTTATGTGGTTTTTATTGTTTGCGCCACTTTCCTCAGATCTATTTTATTGTTATTTTTTATTTTACTGATTCTGTTTTTGTGGTTTAATACTGCAACTGCTCCTCTGTTTGATAGTAAAAATATGAAAACTCTATTCTATAGTTTTATGGCATGTTTTGTTCTGCAGTGTTTAGTTGTTCAATTAATAAAATAATAATATGCCGATGTAGATTTTTATTAGCTAATGTGTCTTTAGTGAGCTCCAACCTTTACATTTTTATACATTATAACATCCTTTTGTGTTGTAAAATTCTATAGATTAACCTTTAAGTTTTTCATGAAAAGTTATCTGGTTTCAAAAAGATTGTATTTCTTGTTTTTATGCTTTATAGTTTATAACTGTGTTATAAATCGTTCCGTCCTTTTTTCCTGTTCTCTTTTTGGATGAAAAACCATCACCATACTTCCGGTCAAACCGGAAGTGGGGCGTAAAACGCTACGCATTGATCACCGATTGCTTATCTGACCAATCACAGCTCCCTGACGTAAACGTCCCCGACGCTGCTGGGGACCGTGAGGTCACGTGATCACAGTTCAGCAGGAGACCCGCACGAGAGCAGGTGAGAACCGAACTTTACCGGGACGGAGAACTCTTCTATAGCGCGTAATTATCGCGGTGTTACCGATTAATCAGGAACAAACAGAGACAGTATTGAACATTCTGCGAGAAGCGGGAAGTAAAGGGGTTCAAAGTAAATACTTCAGATCGGTGCGATAACATTCTGGCAAAAACCTTTCTGCCGATAACTGATCATGAAACAACAGAAAACAGTCTTTAAATGTGCTGGAACGTTAAAGGCAAACAGGAAAAACGACCAGGCAGTAAGAAACAGCCCGAGGATGTTCAGAAAGTCACGTGACACAGATTCAGTTGGAATCAGGCAGCAGGAGAGCGATGAAGTGTTCACTGTCAGCAGCTCAGCCTTTATTTTGAAAAACCAGACCCTGAAGGCAGCACCTTAACGTGCGTGTGCGTGTGCGTGTGACAGCATGGCGTTGGCGTGTGCGCTCCTCCTCTGCGCTCTGGTCCACAGCAGCTCATCCATCTCCGCTCAGCGACGCTTCCATGAACGGACGCAGAAACTGGACCCTGAAGTCAACATGAACATTGTGAGTCCACTGCTTCCACACCTGTACTTCCTGTGGTTTTTCACATTAAAAGCCCTCCTCTGACGTGTGGACTCTGACCTGATGAGCTGTTTGCTCAGTGACGGTGCAGGTCAAAGGTCGGCGCAGAGGCGTGACCCCTCTGAACTCACGGGAGCTTTCTGATAAGCGGACTGGCTCTGAATCCGAGCTCTGGTTCCTCATTGTGGACTTTGCTGTCTCGGTTCAGTCAGAGATCATCAGGAGGTGGGGTTATCCGGCAGAGGAGCACAAGGTCGTGACGGAGGACGGGTACATTCTGAGCATCAACAGGATCCCGAGGGGCCTGAAACGCACCGCGGGTCAGTCACAGAGGAAACAGGAAGTTCAGTCCAGTCAGCTGACAGTTGTTCTTCAAACTGAACACTTCATGAACTTTCCCCTCCTTCCGTTTCCTGAAGCGGTTCTTTCTGGTTCCCTGCAGGTCCGAGGCCGGCGGTCTTCCTGCAGCACGGCCTTCTGGCGGCGGGCAGTAACTGGGTCACCAACCCGCCCGCCTCCAGTCTGGGGTTCGTTCTGGCGGACGCAGGTTACGATGTGTGGATCGGAAACAGCAGGGGGAACACCTGGTCCAGGAGGCACCGGACCTTGAACCCAGACCAGGAGGACTTCTGGAAGTTCAGGTAGGATCCGTGACATCATCGTTGATGCTTCAGGTGAAGTCCAAGCCAGCAAGGCCAGGTGGGCCCAGTGTGGTTTACAGGTGGGCATGAAATGTGGGCCCGAATGGGTTTGTTCCACTTTCTGTGGTGGGCCCACCTGTGTCTGCCCACCTTGGCTTAAGTGGGGACTCAGTGGGTTAGCTCGCTACGCTAGCCAGTCAGATGGACAGCAAAGTGTGCTAAAGAGCGTCATTAGCATCAAAGATCCATCATGTATTGAGCTAGCAAGCTCTGCTGTAGCATGCTAGCAAGCGTTGCTGTAGCATGCTAGCAAGTGCCGCTGTAGCATGCTAGCAAGCGCCGCTGTAGCATGCTAGCAAGTGCCGCTGTAGCTTGCTAGCATGCTCCACTGTAGCATTATAGCAGTCTCTGTTGTAGCATGCTAGCAAGCTCTGCTGTAGCATGCTAGCAAGCTCTGCTGTAGCATGCTAGCAAGCTCTGCTGTAGCATTATAGCAAGTGCCGCTGTAGCTTGCTAGCATGCTCCACTGTAGCATATAGCAAGCTCTGTTGTAGCATGCTAGCAAGCTCTGCTGTAGCATGCTAGCAAGCCGCTGTAGCAGCAGCGCCTCTATAATGCTAGCCTTGCTGTAGCATGCTAGCAAGCTGCTGCTGTAGCTTGCTAGCATGCTACAGCGCGCTTGCTAGCATGCTACAGCAAGCAGCTTGCAGCATGCTACTAGCAAGCTCTGCTAGCATGCTAGCAGAGCTGCTAGCTGCAAGCATCTGCTGTAGCTCTATGCTAATACGCTTTTAGCACACTTAGCAATCTGCTGCTAGCCTAGCTAGCAACCCGCTGTACAAATCCCCGCTTAACCCAAGCTGGGCAAGACACAGGTGGGCCACCAGAAAGATAGAACAAACCCAGTCGGCCCACATTTCAGCACACCTGAAACCACACTGGGCCCACCTGCCTTGCTGGCATTGGTCTTCACCTGACTAAGCATCCAACAGAGATTCACGATACCTACCTGAGCGCTGCCCGAACTGGCCAGTAAGATCAAGCTTTTCTTCGGTTTGGCTCCCGTAGCAACAGTGGCGTTCACCGAAAGTCCGATGACCAAACTGTCCATCCTGCCGGACGCCCTCGTCTGGGTAAGAGTCACATGACCACGTCACCTGTAGACCTCCAGGTGTGACGCTGCTGTCGCCCCCCCCAGGACCTGTTTGGTAGGCGGGACTTCCTGCCTCAGAACGACTACATCAAGTGGCTGGCCGAGCACATCTGTGGGAAGCGTCTGCTCAGCGAGCTCTGTGGAAACATCTTCTTCGTTCTCTGCGGCTTCGACGAGAAGAACCTGAACATGGTGTGTGGGCCCGATCCTGGATCAGGTTCTGGTTCTGGTTCTGGTTTCTGAAGTCTCTGAATTCTGACGTTTCAGACTCGGACGCCGGTCTACACGACCCACTGTCCCGCCGGGACGTCGGTCCAGAACATGGTCCACTGGGCCCAGGTACCGTCCACACTGGACTGATCTTTGGTTTTTACTGCAAACTGGTGACCTTAAGAAAATACTTCATTATACTAGTATATTTACTCTACTGCTGTACATTACTGAATTTTACTTCATTGTACTGCACAGTAATCCATAATACTGCATAATACTTCCTATTACTGGATAATACAGCATAGTACTGCACATTAATGCATACTAATAGATAGTACTGAATAGTACTGCCTTGATAATACTTCATAGTACTGGATGTTAGTGCATATTACTGATTAATACTGCCTGTTATTACATAATACAGCATATTACTCAAAAATTCTGAATATTACTGGAGAATACGGCATAGTACTGTGCATTACTTCATATTACTAGATAATACTGCATAGTACTGTGCATTACTTCATATTACTAGATAATACTGCATAGTGATTTACATTACTGCATACTGCATATTACTGGACAATACTGCACAAAATGCAGGTAATCTCATATGCATAGTACTGTGTAGTACTGCACATAACTGGATAGTACTGTAATATTACTACATAGTATTGGATAATATTACATAGCACTGCATAATACTGCACACCACTGCACGTTACTACAGGATATCTCTTATAAATAATACTGCACATGTTAAGGAAAAATGAAGTTAAAGATGAAGCTGGAGACTGAAGTCTCTGAAAGTTTATTCTGGAATGAAGCAGAAATCCTTTCAGGATTTCAACCTCAATCATCAACAGAATCCAGATTCTGTTTCCATGCAGCGTCACACCGACTGCTCTCTCTCACGGTGATAAAAACATGTAACGGAACATCTTCTTCCTTCATATCATGTCTGACAAACATATGAAGAGTTACAGTATACAGGAAGTCACTGTGAAAGTTAGGAGCAGCATAGTACTGCAGAATACTCAGTATGACTGCACAGGACTCCATATTACTTGATAGTACTGATAGTACTGATAGTACTGATAGTACTGATAGTACTGCACATTACTGCGTCGCTCAGGTTCCTGTCTTTGGTCTGCAGGCGGTTCATGGAGGGAAACTGACGGCCTTCGACTTTGGACCAGCGGGAAACATGAAGCATTACAACCAGGTGAGTCTGAACCCAACCAGATCCAGATCTGATCAGGATCTTATGGGATCCAGATCACATTAGGATCTTATGAGATCCAGATCACATTAGGATCTTATGAGGTCCAGATCACATCAGGATCTTATGGGATCCAGATCACATCAGGATCTTATGGGATCCAGATCTGATCAGGATCCTATGAGGTTCAGATCACATCAGGATCTTATGAGATCCAGATCACATCAGGATCCTATGAGGTCCAGATCACATCAGGATCTTATGGGATCCAGATCTGATGAGGATCTTTTGGGGTCCAGATCACATCAGGATCTTGAGATCCAGATCACTTCAGGATCTTATGAGATCCAGATCACATCAGGATCTTGAGATCCAGATCACATCAGGATCTTATGGGATCCAGATCTGATCAGGATCTTTTGTGGTCCAGATCACATCAGGATCTTATGAGATCCAGATCACTTCAGGGTCTTATGAGATCCAGATCACTTCAGGATCTTATGGGATCCAGATCTGATCATGATCTTATGGGATCCAGATCTGATCAGGATCTTATGGGATCCAGATCTGATCATGATCTTATGGGATCCAGATCTGATCAGGATCTTTTGGGATCCAGATCTGATCATGATCTTATGGGATCCAGATCTGATCAGGATCTTATGGGATCCAGATCTGATCATGATCTTATGGGATCCAGATCTGATCAGGATCTTTTGGGGTCCAGATCACATCAGGGTCCTGCATGATCCAGTCCACCACACAGTTTTTCAGGTCACAGATCTGGTCCTCTCGTCATCTCACCTTCTTCCTCGTCCGTCCTTTAGACCACGCCCCCTGAGTACCACGTCAAAGACATGACGGTCCCCACCGCTCTGTTCTCCGGTGGACACGACACCCTGGCCGATCCCAAAGACGTCTCAGTTCTTCTAACTCAGGTCAGTCAGAGGGACCGCCCTCTGACCTCTGCCCTTCACAATAAAAGCCTCAGACCTGCAGTTTCCTTCATCTTTAGATTCAAACGGTTGAGTTGCTCTTTAGAAAACAAAGTCCTGGTTCTTGTCCTCCTGCAGGTCTCCAACCTGGTCTACCATCAGCACATCCAGCACTGGGAACATCTGGACTTCATCTGGGGTCTGGACGCTCCCGAGCAGATGTTCCCCCCCATCCTGAAGCTGCTCCAGGAGCATCTTTAGAGACGTTTGTCTCCAGAGTCCAGCAGGGGGAACGAATTCACCGATGTTTGCCTTCGTCCTCTTCCAGATGTCTGCAGCCGCTTTCACTCAATCTAACCGCAGATTTCCTGAAACTTCCTTCTCCTGGAGAACAAAAACTTCTGGGGATTTCATTCCAGAGGAGCAAACGGGAGCGCTGCTCCTCTGGAATCATGGACCACAGTTTTGGCTGGACTCTCGTTTTGAGATTGGAAGTCAGAGATACAGAACCAGGAAGTTCATCACAGTGTTAGGAGGAAGTGGTGTCAGGATGTCCTGCATTTCACAATAAGAGCACCAGTCAAGCTGTTCTTCTTCAAACTGACTTTTCAGTTTAAAACAATAAAGTTTTCTAAAGAAAACCTCCGTCTGTCTTGCGTGGAGCTCAGAAACTGAACAGTCATTTCTCCAGATGAACAGAACCGCTGAGACCTCACGCAAACAGAACCTCCAGGTTTCAGAACCACCTTCATCTGTGTGGAATAAAACCAGAGCAGAACCAAAAATATCCAACACTGAGTAAAGAAACATAAATACATTTATTTCAATTCAGAAATCCAGTTTAGCATAAAGTTCTGGAGTTTAAAGGTCCGGTTCTGAAGTGATGAGTTAAAGCAGAAGTTGATCCTGAATCTAGAAGACAAAAATCTACAAATAAACATCAAATGTAACAGAGTCTGCTTTTAATTTGAAAGTCTAGTTTAGTGACTGCAAGACGCAGTCATGTGACCCGCAGGGGTTTGGACCGGTACCAGAGCTCCGGAGCGGGCAGCTGTGGGTAAGAATGATCATTGTAACTGGTTCCGACCCACATCTGAGCAGAACCGTTCAGGAACTTTAGAAGATCATCTGATTGGTTGAAGCACATTCAAATAAACTTGAACCAATCAGACGAGCCGAGCCGGTTCCAGCAGAACCCGGTCGCTCGGGGCTTGTTTGTGACTCCAGGCTGTGTCCAAAGGTTCTGCCGGACCCGTCATCTTCCTCTTCCTCAGCCGTCGTCTTCGTCACGGCGCCTTCCTCAGCAGGTTGGAGATCTTGGTGAACTTCAGCCGCCGGGCGATGTCCAGCGGAGTCTCTCCCTCCTGTTGGAGCAGAGCAATCGTTCAGAACCAGAACCAGAAACCCTGGGATGAAGCTTCATCTGGATCCTGAGAAACTGAACCGGAAGATCCAAAACTTTGACAAAAGAGAAAAGATGTTTCTGTCATGAACCTCCAGATCCTCGACACCACCTGAGGAACGGGGTCCTCACGGGATGGCCAATCGAATGAGACGATGTAACACTCCATATGATGATGCTAAAATTGTGGGCGTGGTCAGCAAAAAAACCATTGCAAATCAGCTGACTCAGGAAAAAAAAAAAAATTTGAGAAAATAAAAGTTGGAATCCTCTAATGAAACCAACGTTCACACGTCGGGGACATCCAAAGGACGTTTTGAAATTATTATGGGATGGCCACACGACCCACAGCTTGGCGGCCATTTTGTTTCAAAATCTGAGATTTGATGATTTTGTCAGACTTTCACAAAACTTCTCACGCACGCCGTGTTTCTCAAACTTTGACCTCAGGAAGAGGCCGCCATCTTGAATTTTAAGAAAAAACAACACTAGTGATACCTGCTTTAATCGTTTCCTAACTTTTTGGGCATCATTGGGAAAAAAAAAAAAGTTTATATTAGAAGTTGTAAGTTCTGAACGGCGTGGCGAGCTCTTAATATACGTATATATTTATACGGATCACTATAAAAATGTAACATGTTGATCCCAGGATGAAGCTGTAATAAGTGTTAGCATAGAATATGAACATATGAAGAATGTGGGCGTGGTTAGCTAATAACCTCCGTTGAAAATCCAAAAGTTTACTTTGCTGATTCTTCGTGAATCTCAGACGAACGAAACATAAAATAGTTGCCATGGAGATAAAAAGGCCGCCATTTGCTCAGACCGGTTGGAGGGGTTGGGTCTAAGGTGGGCGGTGTTGGTGTGTAGAGGCGGGCGGCGAGGGCGGGTAGCACCTGCGAGCCACACGGCGCCGATCGCGGCTTGAACGACTTTTATGATTATTTCAGCTCCTGGTTTCCATCAGATCTAACGTCACTGTTTCCAGAGGAACTCCCGCCCTTCGACCCGTTCGGGACGCCGCGGTGGACCTGCAGACGGACGTACCGCGTTCCTGATGTCGGTCCTGGCGTTCCGCTGCAGCAGCAGAGGAACCAGGTGCTGGCTCTTCCTCTGGCAGACGTAGTGCAGAGCCGTGTTTCCTTTCTGCAACACAAGACCGTCAGAAAGATCCAGAAACTTCCATCACGAGCACGCCTCCTCCATCGCCGTACTCACGTAGTCGATGGCGTTGACGTTCACGGCGCTGCTCAGCACGGCCTTCGTCAGCTCCACGCTCTTCTTCTTCTTCTCTAACTGCAACAGAGAAAGGGAGGTGCTGAGGAGAGCGGGGTCCGACCCGTCGGGACGCGCCGAACGCTCGCCGTACCATGATGAGGTACCCCAGCAGCAGGATGGGCATCAGGATGGCGATCATCAGGTAGTCCAGCAGCGTGAAGGTTATCCGGGACGTGTAGTGGAGACACGTTCTCTGTTTCTGAGGAGCAGACGGACGCGTCAAACCCACGCCGACCCCCCGACGTCAGCGGGAACACCCACCTTGTTGGTCAGGTGGACGTCGGCTTTGAGGTCCAGCAGGTATCTGACCACCCTCAGCTTTCGGCCGCGGCAGGCGGCGGCGAGCGGCGTTTCTCCAGACCCCGGTTCCTGAACGTTCAGTTTGGTGGGGTCGGTCTTCAGGAGATGGTAGAGCCGGTTCAGGTCGCCATCGTACGCGGCCTGACACGCCGGCTGAAGGAGACGACAAACGTTCCTCGTTACGCTGATGATACGATGTTCTTCATGTCCTTCATTTGTTCTGAGAAGATTCTGGTTCTGTGTGGAGCTAAATTTGGGCCAATATTATTTGAAACCCAAATAAAACAAACAAATTGAAAAAAAAGAAATAGTAATAATATATATATATAATATTAAAATAGTGTAGAAGTGTTACACAGGACTATTTTCAACAGATTATGAATTTAATATATATTGTAAAACAAAACAGAAAAAGAAGATAAAGAGCAAAAACAATAATTCTGCAGTAATTACAATAGTTCTGTCTGTGAATGCAGCAGGACTGAAGCTATCACCGTCATCCATTTTGATTGGTCCTTCATGTTAGCCCCGCCCCAACGGAGCCAAAAGTTTTGAAACAGAAATTTTCAAATTTGAAAAAAAAGATTTAAAACTGAAATAAAAGTTTTCAAATTGAGATTTTGAGAGTTGAAGCTTAAAAAAACAGAACATTCGAAGATGAAAATTTGAAAAACTTAATAGCTAAAAGTTACTTTTTGGCCAAACATTTAGATTTTTTTCAATTTGTTTTATTTGGGTTTCAACCAATTTTGGCTCCAATTTAGTTTTGGGTCATTTCTGTTGTGAATTTGGTTCTGAAAGGATCAACATTTTCGAGCGGTGGATCCAGAAGACTGGATGTTCAACCGTGAAGGACAAGAAAGTTCTGGAGGTGTTTGATGGGCAGTGGGCAGATGCCCCGCCCCTTTTTTGCAGCAGTCAGACCTCAGCTGACCAGCATCCACACTTTGACGACTTCTCTGTTTCGGGTTCATGTGAAGATCACGATGATAGCATGCACGCGCGCACCAATCAACCAACAGAACCGAGCCCGAACTCAGCAGATCCAGCAGCTGCTTGCTTCTACAGAACCTCACAACGACGAGTGGAGTTCTGATCATAAACCAGAACCTTTCCAGTTTCGAACCGTCTGACACCGGCACAGGTGTGTCCTGAGGTCCAGTTCTCTGGATCGGACCTGCTCCGAACCCGCACAGGATCTTCAGTCGGTCAGACTCCGGAGGAGGAACCGTGACTTTCCTCCGGGGTTTTTGCGGCAGCCTTTTTTTTTTTTTTTTTTTTTAAGGAAATGACACATTTTCCCGCGGTTCCTCATTTCTCTTAGACCAGAGCAACAGGTGCGCGCGCGCGCGGAACGGAAGTGACCCTTCAGAATAAAAACTTTGCGGGTTTGAATTCTCCCCAAAAATCTCTTACCTCCGAGTAAACCAGACCCATGTCGGCGAGAACACACCTGGATACGTCAACGATCCGTCCGTCGGAAGGGAGACTTCCGGTGACGCCTTTTAAAATAAAAGCCCAACTTTTCTCCTCCTCTTAAAAATAGAATATTTATGTGTTTTTGGTTATATTTTTATTTACTGTGATCAATTAAAAAAATAAATATTTATGCTAACATATAATTCCAGAACCTTACGTTCCAGGTGTACATAAAGAAAGGCTTTTATTTTGTAGACACACCTGTGTGATTGCCTCACCATCCTGCTGAGTAACAACACGGTGACGCACTGCGTCTCCCCGCGTCTGCAGATCATATTTGTCTGATCCGACATCGAACTTCTAGTGAGTAATGTAACCGAGCTGCTTCAACCGGAAGCTGAAAAGCGCTCGAGGCATTTAGGTGGCAGGGCACATCTGAACAGGTGATCATCAGGTGAAGAGTTGCAGGAAGATTAAAAGATGTTGGTAAACTTTAGAAGTTTTAGTAACAATGAAATTGAGTTTCAAAAAAGTGAAGAATTCACTAATAGATTCACTAAAGGGAAGTTATTTCAACTTCTGAGTAAAATTTGTTTTCATAAGCGAGGAATGTCACGTGACATTTTTGTCTGCAGCATCACTCCAGCTGGATTCTCTTCTCAGAACTATTTGAAGCTGAAACTTCTTCTTATTTGTGTTTCGTTCCGGTTTCTGTCTGGCTGCAGATTTGACTTCATTCCAGCTGCAGTTTGGTTAACCGGTTCTGATCTGCTGATTCTGATCCGCTGATTCTGATCTGCTAATTCTGTTCTGCTGATCCTGATCTGATCCTGACAGACTCGTCAGTTCTGCTGAGTCATGTTTCAGCTGAAGCATCTGATTCCTAGAAAACCTGAAAAACATTCCAGACTCAGAACAGGTACGCTGCTAGTTTAATCATGATCCAGGTGAATGCGTGGCTCTGATTGGCTGCAGGACGTCCACGAACGCTTGAATAATAAATTCTGGTTACAACAGAACTCAGAGGACAGACGTTATTCCACATCACGACTGAAGACGGCAGAGACAATCTGTCCTCAAACGTCTCTATGATGAACGCGACAGGATCTCTGTCACATTAGAGGCTCAGTGGCCTTGTGGTAGAGCGTCCGCCCTGAGACTGGAAGGTTATGAGTTCAAATCCAGTTATACCAAAGACTCTAAGAATGGGGACTTTCATAAACTGAATGTACAGAAGCATCGATGCTCCATATGTAACTGACAGGCAGGTTTATCAGACTGAGACAGAAACGCAGCGTTCATGAAAGAATTTATCAGAAGATCCTGTTCAGGAAAGTGAACCATAAGTTTTGATCCTTTACTTGTGAGTTTGGAAGTTATGAAGCAGGCTGGTGTTTAACCATTATGACAACAATAATCATAAAAAAATACAAATATATTATATATTTAAACAAAAAGAATGAAAAATCAAACTTAGAAACGTCATAAAACACCAGAAAACAAATTTCAGGCAGAGTAATGAATCTTCGAAATATACGAGCTTTGTTGGATCCACAGTGCGCATGCGCGCTAAAGTTCCTCGGTTTTAGCCAGAGTGATATGTCATCACACGGAGACGATCTCTGCAGCCACCATCAGCAGTTTGAAGCCGCTTTCAGCCATTTTCCACCTGATCGCGACCCGCGTGACCGGGTCCGGGACCGAGATCACGACCCAACGGGGCCGCACGTGAGCACGCGGGATGCCAGCGGCCTCCGAACCGAACCGGGACCAGCAGCAGGTGAGTGTCTGGCCGCCGGTGCATCTGCCGGGAACCGGATGACAGGGGACCGCCGGTTCTGATGGATGAATGAGCGGACAGAAGAACCGAGCCTTTCACGGACCGGTAGACCCGGTTCTGGTCCTTCCCGCCTGTGAGGTGCAGTAGTACGAACGCTGGACCAGTTCGGACCTTCTTCAGGCTGATCAATCTCTGGGTTCCACTCCTGCAGAACTGTCAATGTTCTGTTCGTCAGTGAGCAGAACCTGTGGTACTGCCGGGTTCTGAGAAATGAAGGAGTTCTGATATCCTGCAGCCCACCTGAGACGGTTCTTCAGAGATGTTTAAATCCAGGAGTCTCCTTCAGATTGAGTGAAACTGTCCCCCTCCTCCTCCTCCTCCTCCTCCTCCTCCTCCTCCTCCTCCTCCGGTGGTTCAGGTGACCCCTCTAACCCGAGCAGAACTCATTTTTAACTGGACTAACCTGAACTCAGAACCGGAGGAACCTGGAGGACGGACGTGGAACAGGTTCTGAGCCGGCCCGCTCATTTTCATCATTCCTGGCGCTGTGTCACGTGACACGTCAGGACAAGTTTCTCTCACATCTCTTTAATTATTATGCAGAAATTAAAACCCTTAAAATTGATAAAGATGATAAAATGAATAAGTTGGGTAGAGGAGGATTTTGCCTCTGCTTTCCCGCCCTTGGGGCTGGAGGCACCTGTTGCCATGGCGACTCCATCCCAGCTGGCCACAGCAGACGGCTGCTGACGGAATGAATCAGCTGCTTTTGTTTTTAATCTGGTTTTTTTGGCCTCTGAATCTGGGTGGGAGTGGGAGCTCGCCCCACTCCTCTTCTGTTCTTGTGTGTAAACTCAGTGACTCACTGGACTGTTAGCTTCCAGTTGCCATGGTAACAGCCCAGCTGAAGGACGAGCAGGCATCACGAGGAGGATGATGATGATGATGATGATGATGATGACAAGCTGCTGGAGGAGGATTGCGCCGATGTTCCGCCTGTTTCTGAGTTCACAGCTTGTTTTTCTGGTCTCCCCTGCAGTGAAGCATCATGGGAGGTAGCAGATGGACGAGAGAGCTGTGGGCTGGCCAATGACACACACTCACACACTCATGCACACACCATGGATCAAGGATTCAGCTTAAACACTCTGGTAAGTGTTCCCCGCGTGTGTGCGTGTTCTGGTGTTACTGCACTTACGGGGACATGTGTTTTTTTTTTCAAATTTGGGGACTTCCTCAAAATCTGACCAATCAGAATCAGCAGGTCATCACCTGGTTTTGCTTATTAAAAACTATTTAAAAATAACTTTCTAACTGAATATTTGATGGTTCTTGTACTTTGGAATATGTTTTTAAACTACGAGTTATCACCATATTGACCTTTGACCTTTATAAACTCAAATGTCCTGTGTGGATGCTCTAGAACTGGTAATTTATTGATTATTTAGTGTCAAAGTTGAGGCCCAGGGGCTGGATCCGGCCCTCCAGGTAATTCTATCCGGCTCTCCAGGTTATTTTAGTGTTTTCAATGTTATCTTGCGCTCATTTTTAACTTGTATAATTTTGACAAAATATATTTTTTCTGAGAGTAAAATATTGAAAGTTATTTAATGTTTAAATTAATTTATTCTGGAATAATATTCCTGCCTTTTTATTATTCAAAATTATGTTAATAAGTTACGTGTCTAAAGTTATAAAAAAAAATTTATTCTGCTAACTTTTTGGACTATTTTGGCATTTATTATGATTTTTTGGGCTGTTTTAGATTTTAGCCAATATTTCAGCTACATGCTAGCAGTTTTAACTAATTTAGACTTTTATTTTAAATTTTTTAGTCCATTTTGGAGTTCTGCTAACATTTACATGCTAGCTGTTTTGGCTAATTTAGGCTAATGTTTTTAGGCTGTTTTGGAGTTTTGGTAATATTTACAAAGTAGCTAAACTTGGTATTTTAGGCTTTTTTTTATTTTGGCTATTTTGGAGTTTAGTTAATATTTCAGCTACATGCTAGCTTTTTGGGCAAACTTCTGCTTTTTTGAAAGTTTTTTAGGCTGTTTTGGAGTTAGGCTAATATTTTGATGCCAGCTATTTCTGCTAATTTAGGTCATTTTTAGGCTATTTTGAAGTTAAGCTATTTTTTCAGCTTCATGCTAGTCTTTTTTTAGCTAACTTAAGTTGTTCTTTTTAGTTTCAAAGGCTAATTTGCCATTTAGCTAATATTTTGGCTGGTTATCAGCTTCAGCGTTTTTAGCTATCAATTTCAGCATCTTCAGGTTCAAACGGTTTAAAAGTTTTAAAAATTTAGATTTAGTGTTCAATAAATGATAATCCTGTTTGGATCTAAGGTTTGTTTTTGCCCCTTGTGCGGTTGAGTCAGACACTCCCGTTTTACGCAATCGACTGATACTGACAGAGAGAAAATCTAGTGTTGCATAACAACGTAAAGCTGCTTTTCTCAGCTTCAGAACTGGCGAGATTCACGCTGGAGTTAACGTGTTAAGATGGAGTCAACATCCCGTTTTTGAATTCAATCGTTTTCTTTCATTTCTTTTGAAACACCAACAACGCCGTCTGCGTCCCTGTCGTCTTGCTAACGTCTGGAGTGGTTTGTGTTTCTCAGAAGAAGCTGGCGGCAGAGCCGGACTACACTGACGTGTCGCTGACTGCGGTGGAGCGTGTTCGAGCGCTGACCAAGATGGGGCGCTGCGTGGAGATAAACGAGGACATCGCGCCCCGGCGCTACTTCCGCTCAGGGGTGGAGATGGAGCGAATGGCGGCGGTTTACCTCGAGGAGGGCAGCCTGGAGAACGCCTATGTGCTCTACAACAAGTTCATCACGTAAGGGATCGAGCATCGCTGATGAGCGGAGGCTTCTGCTCTGTCATTTTGATTCCGTCATCGTAGTTTCATGACTTTCTGTGTCAGTCTGTTTGTAGAGAAGCTGCCCAGCCACAAAGACTACCAGCAGTGTTCAGCCATCCCCGAGAAGCAGTTCATCATGAAGGTCAAACCCCTCTACCCACCTTTTTTCTGTTTGTTGCAACCATTGACTGTATATGAGAACTGGACTGAGTGACTCCTCCCCCTGGTGTTCCAAACAGGAAGTACCTCCATAATCCCATAGACTTCTAGAGAGAAATTAACAGCTTTTGCTCAGTCATTTTGGTCAGAATAACCATTCTGGATCTGATAGTTCTAACATCTTCTCGGTAATCTGATTACATTTTTTCTGTAGTTCTATGGAGCTATTTTGGGGCCATAAATATCTGAAACTCAAATAAAACATTTGGAAAAAATATTGATGTTTGGACAAAAAAAAAGTTAAATTTCCAAAACTTGCTGCTTTTCTGAAATACACTTTTTTACCTCTTTTTTAGGTTTCAAAACCCAAAATTCAATTTCAAAAATTAATATTCTCTTTCAACTCTTTTTGTTTTCATTTTCGAGTCTGAAAATGTCAGTTTCAAAACTTTTGGCCCAGTTGAGGCGGGGCTAACTCGAAGGACCAATCAAGATTGATGAGGGTGGTAACTTCACAAGTTCTCAGAATCAGTGAATGCACCGGGACTTTGTGTTAGCCCCGCCCCAACGTGCCCCAACAGGGCAAAAGTTTTGAATCTGTAATATTCAGATTTGAAAACTGAAAAACAAGGAGTTAAAAGTGAAAAAAGGTTTTAGAAATGGAAAATTTGAGTTATGAAATCTAAAAAACAGAACATTTGAAGCTGAAAATATTTAAATTTATTTGAAAATAGCAGCAAGTTTTGGAGATTTTACATTTTTTTGAGCAAAATAAATACGTTTTTCAAAATGGTATATTTGGGTTTCTAATGTTTTTGACCTGGACTTTGCTCAATATGGTTTGAGTTATAAACTGACCAATCAGATGCCTCAGTAAAAGTAGGCGGAGCCTGCTAGCCCCCACATCTGATCTGTCAATTAAAATGTTTGATTGACAAATTAGACATAGCCTGCTTTCAAAGTGGTCTGGGTGTGGAGGTAAACCATTTTCATGGGTGATGTCACATTCAGTCGCTCCAGTTCTCATTTACAGTCAGTGGTTTAGGCCCCTCCCCCCCAATGGGTAGATTAATTCTTCCATGGAAAACTAGCTGATTTTAAGAGTTGGAAATCAAATAACGGAATCTTGTTTCACGACAGAAATGACTTCTTTTGATTCTTTATGATTTTGGATTCATCGTCGACTAAACATTTTAGATTCAAAAAAAGGAATTTTAAAACATTTTTTAAGTTTTATTATAATAAAAGACGATTGCAGTTGTAAAAACAACTTTTTTTTGGACTCTAATCTTTTTGGTTCACCTGGTGTTTTCTCAACACTCCACTCAGGAGCCGGTCCGGTCCGGTTCTGGTTCCGGTTCACTCATGCTACCTTCTGTGTTTGCAGAAACTCCAGGAGGAGGCGTTTCCCCGTAAAGACGAGCTGAAGAAACGTCTGCAGGAGAAATACAGCTGGGAACACGGCGAGTACCTCCGAGCGCAGGTCAGTGTGTAAGTCTGTGTGCACGTGCGTGTGAGCGTGCACGTGCGGGTTTTTGATTGGCAGAGAGTTTATCTGTTAATCGGATTAGGCATCAGATCTATTGAAGGTTTAATGCAGAGCTCTCATACCTGCGACGGTCGACCACACGCTGCTCCCCAAATATTGATCAGTCAGTTTAGTGATTGAAGGGACGACATGGGCATCGTCCAATGGAACGGCCTCCATGTGGTGAGTGCACGAGACATGTCCTCATGTCAGTGAGAAGGCGGTTGGATCACGGTGGATCACGGTGGATCCTCCAGTGTCTTTGGTTCTTTTTTGTCACCGTTTGGAGCCTGTGGGACCTCAGGGGACCTCTGGAGGGGTCTGACCTCCAGGTCAGAGACTGGCGGTTGAGTCGGTGGCGTTTCGTCCTCAGAGCCCCTCGGTGGTGGTGGATGGGTGTGGCCAGCAGTTGCAGCAGCTCTCCCTGCTGGGCGAGGACAGGAGGCGTGTCCTTCTGCTGGAGGAGGAGAAACAGCGAGTCGCCGCACTCCGACGCATGCAGATCGAGTCGGAGCAGTTTCGATACTTTGAGGACCAGCTGAAGCGCCAGGAGCTGGCCAATAAGAAAGAAGAGGAGGCGGAGCAAAAGGTACCGGTGTTCAGCGAGGTGCGCGGTCTCCGAGCGGTGACAGTGACACGTTTGTCCTGCAGGTGGCAGCCAAAGTGCCTGAAGTCACAGATGGATCCTGTCTGTCTCATCAACCAATCAAACGACGCCTGCAATCACAGGGGGCGGATCTAAACAGGAACAGACCCCCTGCTCCTGTCAGTCAACCGGCTGCCACACTGGCAAGTGTTCATGGTGAGTAGAATGAGAAAAAGGCCTCATGACAGACAATCGTTGGACGGTTTAGACCAGGGGTGGGCAAATGTTTTGACTTGTGGGCCACAAAGGGTTCTAAAATTTGGCATAAGGGCCGGACAAGGAGCAGATGGAAGGAGAGATTGGGTAATCAACCTCATGAACTAAAAAGATAATATGGAATTTAGAGAAAAATATGCTTTAATTTGGATTCAAATTCACATATATTCATTTAAAAACAGAAAATTTGGGAGTTTTAATTTCTAAATTTTGTTCTCTTTTGGGTGATCCAATGGGTTGATGGAAATGTGAACTCAAAGAAATGCTGCATTTATGTGGTGTAGGAATAATCCGAAAGATCACCATCTGACTCAGAAAGGAACACACACGAACGTCAGAGAAACAACACCATTCATGGGAAGAAACCAGAAATACAATGAAAATAAAACAATAATTAGGATTTTTGATTCAATGTATTTTAATTTGGAGGGCCACATTAAGTAGCTTAAGGGGCCGCATGTGGCCCCCGCCCCGGGCCGTAGTTTGCCCACCCCTGGTTTAGACGGTTTAGACATCCAGGAAAACCACTGTGAAAACCCAACATGCCTCTGGCCAGACACATTCATAGGGGACTTAGGCGGCCGCCTAGTTTACCGTCTACTGCAGGGGGCACCAGATAATAATGATTGTATATTCTTTTTTTTTTTTTAAACAGTTTGACGCACCACTAATTTCATGTAAAAATATAAAAGTAATAATTAAAAAAACGTAAAAGTTTGATGTAATCAATAACTCCCGTCCTGTCGCTGCTGCTGTCTAACTGGTTTGGGGGGAGGAGGGGGGGCGGGGTGTTGCTGCTGTTAATGTTTCTTTAAAACTTTAAGAACAAATAAAGAAAGAGGAGGAAACATGGGCTACAAGCACAGCTTTGTCTGTTTTATTTCTATGAAATTGCTTGAAAATCCACCAGATCTAGTGTTGAAATCCCCGTTTCCTCTGGTGGCGCAGTCAGTCAGCGTGTGACCAGAACCATAAAGGGTTCAAGCCCCAGCTGGGATGTCCAAAGCTGAGACCCTGCAGGGGGTCTTAAATTAGTTCAATAAGTCGTTTGTCATTTTTTCACAAGTTGAACCAGATGAACATGTCAATGTTTCTAACCAATCAGGAGTGAGCTTGTTGGAAGGCCACACCCCTACCAAACATTTTGAACATTAGTCGTGAGAGCCAGCAAGCTCCGCCTACTTTTATTTATCTGATTGATCAGTTTATAACTTGAATAATTTGAACTGCAGAGAAAATATCATTTAGAAATTCAGATTATCAAGAAGAAGATTAAAAAACGTATCAGATCAAGAAAGTTTATTCTGACCAATAGAATGACTGAGTAACAGCGGATTGTTTCTTTGTAGAAGTCTGTGGGATTTTAGCATCTTGAAACCATGGACGGGGGAGGGGTCACTCAGTCCAGTTCTCATATACAGTCAATAGTCCAACTGCACGTCGATGTTTGATGATGAAATGTTCAAAACTGAACTGTTCTATTTAGAATAAACCCGTTTATGTCTATGAAAAGAACAAAAATGTGTTTAGAAAATGATTGAATGATTTAAGATGTTTTCTTCTGAGACCAAAACAGTGAGGATAACTGTGAATATTCAGATCCTATATACTGTTGAACATGTATAGTTTGATAATTAAAAATATCAGAGTTACAGTCTTTATTCTGTGACGCATTAAACTGAACCTTTGAAGACCACCACACCAGTGTTCTGTCTTCATTCATGTTCCTGGGTGTATGTTTGATTCGTGTGCAGGTCAGAGGGTGGAGGGTCTGAGGCGGGTGGTGATTCCCAGAGACCTGACGTTCCGATTCCTCCAGCTGGCCGACTCCAACACGGCCCGCGGGATCGAGACCTGCGGCGTGCTCTGCGGGCGTCTGGTGAGACGGTTCTGACGTCATCTGGGTTTCCTGGCGGCGCCGCTGACTCACTGACCGACCCCCCCCCTCTCTGTTTCCCCCTCTCTGACCCCCCACCCGGCTCTCAGACGCAGAATGAGTTTGTGCTGACTCATGTTGTGGTTCCAAAACAGTCGGCCGGTCCGGATTTCTGCGACATGGAGAACGTGGAGGAGCTGTTCAGCTTCCAGGACCAGCAGAACCTGCTGACGCTGGGATGGATCCACGTATGTAGACACATAGAACTTTCTTCATGTTCTAAGCTAGTGTGGTGAACGCGAGGGACGGGGTGATACCGATAACCAAGATTTTACCTAAACGATAGCCGATATTTGCCAATAAGTTTAGTGATTTCCTTTTGCTTCTTTATTAGAAATGTAATGACAGAAAAACATGCATCCAAGATGGAAACGATCAAAATATTCGTATTCATTTAGCTTCAATATACTAGAACGACTGTCTCCATAAATCCATCTCTCGAGGAAGACTGATGGTTTTGTTTGTGATCAACAGCTTTATGTTGTGTTATCTCTGGAGTCAAAGGTCAAAGGTCAAAGGTTGTTCTTCAGGTTTTTCACTTTTCCACCCCAAAGATTATTTTCAGATACGTTTGTTTTGTTTGACTTTAATTAACTTTTAGCTTTGCACTAAAAGCTTGAACCGCTGGCTTGTTTTTAACATAGTTAACTTTTGTTTTAACCTAGTTGATGGTCCTTTAGCTGTGTGTTTGTCATAGCTAGCTACCCAAACAGTCGCTTTATGTCCCGCGACGCAGCAAGACAGACATGTGTTCAAAAAAGGACGAGTTAGGGTTACCTCAAATGTCAAAAAGTGACACAGAAGCTGCGTTTCCATTACACTTTTGCGCAAAACTTTATCGAAATTCTAGAAATTTCTAGAATTTCGATAAAACACTTTTCGAAAAAACAGCGTTTCCATTAAACCATGATTATGCGAAAAACTCGAAATAATTCCCGCGATAAGTCATTAAAAAAAACATGGCGACGGATATAAACACTATTTTGATGTGCAGTAGATTCATTCACATTTCTGCCACGGCGCTAGCTCTCATCCTTCCATTCAGAGAAGACGTCTACGTCTGATCCGAGCCTCGGAGCGGCAGGCTCCTTATACGTGGGAGCGACGTAGAGTCAAACATTTTTGGGAAATCGTGGTTGAAGAATTCACCGAAGAGCTGTGGATTCAGCATTTTCGCATGACACGCTCAACTTTTGATGAGCTGTGCGATGCTGTGGGACCTCTCGTGGCGCCCGCTGTGCGGCTGTGAAAAAGCTTTTCCTGCTTCCTGTCCGAAACGTCATATCCGGTTAATGGTCACGTGACTCGTTTGTTTCGAAAAAAGTGTTTCCATTACAGTTTTTCGAAAAACTACTGTTTCGATACGGCCCAAATACCACCTCCTCTAAGCGCAAAAACTTTATTTAGAAAAAGGCGAGTTTTTTCGAAATTGTGGTGTTTCCATTAGGAGAATTTAATATCGAAATTCAATTTTTCGAAATTTCAGAGTTAATGGAAACGCGACTAGAGAGGGCACGAACCAAATGTCTGTATATGACCAGATGGTTGTGTTTTAACAGGAAAATCGTGCTCGGGGAGGGGGAGCACACCTGTGCTAAACCGAGCAAAGGAAAAGAGAAGCGTCTATCGCAGGGGTGGGCAATTGTTTTGACTCGTGGGCCAAAAAAGGTTCTAAAATTTGGCATAAGGGCCGGACAAGGAGCAGATGGAAGGAGAGATTTGGTAATGAACCTCATAAACTAAAAAGATAATATGGAATTTAGAGAAAAACATGCTTTAATTTGGACTAAAATTCACATATATTCATTTAAAAACAGAAAATTTGGGAATTTTAATTTCTAAATTTTGATTTTTGTTCTTTTTTTGGTGATCCAATGGGTTGATGTTCTTCCGAGGAAAATGTGAACAACACCATTCATGAGAAGAAACCAGAAATACAATGAAAATAAAACAATAACTAGGATTTTTGATTCAATGTATTTTAATTTGGAGAGCCAGATTAAGTAGCTTAGGGGGCCGCATGTGGCCCCCGGGCCGTAGTTTGCCCACCCCTAATCTATCGGATCAATACCGATAATCTGAAATCAAGCAAATATAGTCCGATACGGATACTGGCACCAATATATCGCCCATCCCTAGTGAGCATACTGGTCACTGAATTGTTTTTAAGATAGTTGTTGTTTTTGGGCACAAACATGTAAGTTAAGTGGATTTCATGATTTCTGAAATGTAGGTCGAGCTTTGAAAGGGATTCTCTGTTCGGTGCTGAGACTCATGATCGCATCAAACCCACAGACTTTGTGAAAGAGGTGGCAAATTGGCCAAAAAAAACCCAACTAAAATGAAGAATGTTGTGGTTTATACAAATGTTTTAACAAAAACTCACATTTTACCAACAATTTTACATATTTTTGATCCAGTATGTTGTTTACTGATCATTTTAGTCTTAAACTAAACTTGGAAGAACATAAATGTTTCATTTCTAAGACTTAATTGTTACATTTTTTTTACAAAATGTTTTTTGTTTGCTCAGTTAACTGAAACATTGTGACATAGTGACCTCGAATCGCGGCGTCCCCATTTTCGGCTCTGAATCTGCAGTCCTCTGAACACATGTAGGCTAGAATGTGTGTGTCCCTTCCTCCTTTTCACACATGATTCACAGAGACACTAAAATGACCCCCCCTGTTCTCATTACCCCCAGCCTTATTTACATGAGCTAATTTCACCATGGCAACAGAGTCTGAGGTAGAGGCAGGGACAGAGATAGGAAAAGGAAACAGAGGTCTCACTCTGCTGTATCACATGTCAGGAGTTTTGTTATCCAATCACAGCAAGCCTCCGAACCCCGACCCACCTGCGTCATGTGACCTCTGAATCCTTTCAGACCCATCCCACACAGACGGCCTTCCTCTCCAGCGTCGACCTCCACACGCACTGCTCGTACCAGCTGATGCTGCCAGAGGCCATCGCCATCGTCTGCGCCCCGAAGCACAACGAGTACGCCCCGCGCACCCCCCGCAGACTTCATTTCCCACGATTCCCTCTGCCCTGATGCTTTGCTTCTGTCACAGTACGGGCGTGTTCAGGCTGACCAGCCCCGGCATGTCTGAGGTCTCGGGCTGCAGACTCAAAGGTTTTCATCCTCACTCCAAGGAGCCTCCTCTCTTCACGGTGAGAACCAAGATGGTAGTCTGGATTCATTCCAGGCAGGGTTGCACGCTGGTGCAGTGGTTAGCACTCTTGCCTCACAGTGAGAAGGCCCTGGTTTTCTCTGGGAACTCCGCTCTCCTCCGGCAGTCCAAAGACTTCATCGGCTAATTGGAGATTCTAAATCAGGGATGTCAAACTCATTTTGGTTCTGGGGCCGCATTCAACCCGTCTGATCTCAAGTGGGCGGGGCCAGAAACATAACAGCAAAATAACCTTTGTTTAACGTGTTATTTTTAGCTTTATTTTTGTTTTGTTTATTTCTTAGTTGCAAAAACTGTTTCAAACAACCTAATAGTCTAATCACTTATTATTACCTTTTTATTTACTGAGTCCAAAGTATTTCAAATAAAATGGATTTCACTAAAAAAAAAAAAGGTTTATTTAATTTATACAGACTGAATGTTTTACATCTGACATTAAAGCAATCCCAATAGTAAACTAAAAAGGGGCTACGGAAAAAATATAAATGTTTTAATCAATGAAAAATCAAACTAAATGAACCCTCAGGAACCGACGGACGCCCTCAGACGTCCTGCTGTGCAGCTGTGAGATCAACGTGATAAAATAAACGTTTTTATGTTCTAGAACTGATATTTTATTGAATTAAAAACAAAATATGGCCTTTATTTGTAGTTTTTGGACAAAAACATCATGGAGCTGTGAGGTGTGTCATGTTCCTCTACCAACACAAACTCTTTATATTTGGGGCCCAAATGAGGAATCTGGGAATTTCACCTGAAATTTTCTTTTGCATTTTCAGTCAAAAATGTGTTGATTAGTTTGTTGACTAAATTTAGTTTAGTGGTTTTTATGAAATTACACCCAAAACTGTCATTTTATGTTGTAAAAACAGTTTGTTAAATATTTTGGGGGTTTCCACAGCAAAATAAATCCGATGTTAATTTCTTGATCTTTTGAGTTTCATTTGCTCCCCCTAGTGGTTAAATTGCGCATTGCATCCACTTCTTTAAAGAACCATAACTCGCCACAGGAATGGGCTAGAAACTTGCTTTCTTTTTGGAAAATTCTTATATATTTTTTTTCTTCATAATTGGGCCGGATTAAATCATCTAGCGGGCCGGATACGGCCCGCGGGCCGTATGTTTGACACCTCTGGTCTAAATGATCTCTTGGTGTGAATGTGATCGTGCAGCCATACAGAAGACCGGCAACCTGTCCAGCCGCTGGGATAGGCTCCAGCAGCCTCAAAAGAGATTCTGAGAAATGGAGGGATGCATTTAATCCCGCCAGACAATTCATCATTTTCTTTAAGGTGGTGAAGATCCTAAAGGCCGGCTGTCTCTGTTTCCATGACTTTGATTATTCGGCTTTTCGTGCTGCAGCTTGACGTCCGGCGGTCGTTTCCGTGGTTAGAAAACTGCTGTTACAGATTCCAAAGACAAAATACTCAGAGATGCAATTTTAAAGTTTCTTCATGAATGTCCCCCATTAAAAACACTTTAATACACCATTTTCATCAGATGTTTAAGATGTCCTAATCCACTTTGTCTGGCTCACCTGTGACCCCGCCCCCTTTCTCCTCAGGTGTGTAAACATGTGGTGCTCAGAGACTCAAAGCTCGGCCTGCTGGACCTCAGGTGACAGACAGGAGGCGCCGCACGTCTGGGCTGTTGTCTTCAGAGAAACTGTGAAGCTGCTGCCTGTCAGAGTGTGAGTCTGTGTGTGTGTGTGTGTGTGTGTGTGTGTGTTCACAATGTTTACAGGAAGTGTTCCTCGAGCTCACGCCGAACAAACCTTGACCTAGACGAGACTGAGTGCCTTCTGAGACGAATGTTTCTGAGCCCAGCGGACTCTGACTTGACTTTTATGACGTTCCTTTGAAGAAAACTTGAAACTTTTCTAAAGTGTCTTTAATGAAGAGATGGTTTGAAATTCCAGATGCATCATCAGTAGATTCCTTCGATAATTCTGTGCAGTGTAAACATCTTTAGCGTTTGACACAGATGAAACGCATGAATTCACCGTTTGGTGTTTGGGATGTTTGGCTGTTTCAGTCTTTGTTTCAGCTGAAACTTTCCCTCCGAGAGCTTTTGAAGAAGCCTGCTGATCGTCCGGGACAGAAGCTTTTACTGTGAAAAGCTTGTTCTGGTTGAATTTAAAACAAATCTCAGCTTTCAATATGTTTTTGCAGTAGAAAACGGTTTAACAAAAGCAGATTAATACACAGTCAAACTTTATTTTTTGGTGATTTTTAGCTGAATTTTACAGTTTAGTTTGCAGTGAACTTATTAACTGTAAAACTGTTTCTTTCATTGTAAAATTGGTCATTTTAAGGTGAAAGTTTTTCCTGACAAACTCAGTTTAACATTGAATCCGATGTACAGACCAGACTCAGGTTGATGTACAGTAGAACTGCTTTCCTGGTCAGATGTTCTGTAAATCTGGTTAATAACATCCGTTTACTTTGAGGCCACTTCTCTTTGCTGTGAAACTTGTTGAAGCTGCTGAACGGATCAGAAGATTCCTGTGATTCTGTTGAATTCCTTCATAATGTGAATGTTTGGTTTACTAACAGTCAAACGCTTTTGTTCGTACATTCCGCTGACCTGAATTCCTCTCGTTCATGTTCTGTTTACATAAAATGACGCCTGCTGGTCAGCAGGGGGCGCTGCCGGGTCTGACCTCTGTGAGGCATGAGATACCTTCAGCTTTTGTCCAGGTGTGACACCTGAGGTCAGGTTCTCATCCTGCTGCCTCTATTCTCAGATCAGAGGCTGGACGGGAAGTTTGTGACTTCTGCTGGGAATCGAGTCCAGTGACGAACTCTCGGTTTGATGTTTCTGTGTTCAGCTGTTTGCACCTGTGCTGCTGTTTTTGTAATAAAACCCGACTGTCGCTCCAACCGCCACGTTCTTCTTTATTGGCTCCGTTTAACTCAGATTTCTGGAGGAAACCTGCTAGGAGCGGGTTCTGCGGGTTTTTGGGTTGTCCAGGTCCAAGGAGGCTCATGGAGGAGCGCCCACATCTTATGGAGAGTACAGGTGTGTCTACAGTTCCGGAACGTACTAACGTGTGAACCACTCCACCATTCCACACCAGAATCTTGAGGAGGATACTGAGAATATTTCGTCTCCAAAAGATCTCCAATGAAATTCTTTTGTATCGTTGCAATGAAGAAGACATGTCAAAGACGGTACTACACTGGACACCAGATGGAAGAAGACCACGGCCCAAGATCATCAAAGGGTAGAAGCCAAGCTGAAAGAATGTGGACACACCTGAGATATCATCTACACCTTAGACTGCGACTGTCAGAAATGAAAAGGTTTTATCAAACTTCTCATGGTGTAAAGAGAAGTAAGTAAGCACTGTGCGTATGATAAGTGTATCGTGAAGTGTTCATAAAGGATGTAATGATGTACAGGCGATGCTATTGTACCGTGTCGTACGCCAGTAGTTAGTAAAGTGTAAGTACTGGATCCTATGAGGTACCAGTACACGGTGTGGATGTAGGACCTCATTGGGCTTCATGCCAGTAATTTCTCAGAAGCAGAAGGTCAGTCATAAAATATAAACAGTAACTGATTGCTAAACTGAACAGACTTAACTAGATTTGCAATTCCCTGAAGAAATTGCGTCTGATTGCTGAAAGCAACACCGATCTAAAACATTGTTCACAAAGAAAGGAATAAGAGCATGTTAGAAGTCTGTGACCACACCCACCTCATTAACATTACAATTATTTCGAAAACGGTAAGGACTTTGACCAATTGATTGGTACCATTAAATTCGGGGTAGTCTTAATAGGGTATGTACAAATTTTTGTCAAGTTTGAAGAAACTATGTCGAATAGGGAGCAAAAATGTGTTTTATGAAAAATTGCAAATAGCGAAAAATCTAGTTAGACAGAAGTCCATGGTCCCATTTGAAAAACAACCATTATCATCTAAGGAACACACAGAAAAAGAAAGCACAAAATTCTGATTTACGGTATTAGAGATAGAGGCCAAAAACAAATGTGTTTTTCAAACGACCGCCTGGTGGCGCTATAGAGGAGCATTGACCTGTAATTTTAAAACTTGTAGTCTACTGTACCCTATGATATTGGAAAGTTTCATGAAATTATCTTTAGTATTTTTTAGGATATCAGCATTTAAAGTTGCTCTCAATGCAACTGTGTGCCATGGTTTTTTATTTCCACTAGATGGCAGCATTGCTCTTTCAAAGAATCCTGTGGACTCTCAACAGGGATTTCAAGTTTGTCCCATGTATAGGAGGAAAAATATTTTTAAAAATTCATATTAAATCAACTGTAAACCCAAATGGTACGAGATTTTAAACCAAACATCTACTTGATCAGCTTAACAAACTACAGTTGGTTGGATGTTGATATCTGCAATTATCTACAAGATACGAGGACTCATCCAAAGTTAGCTTATCCTTCTTAAGTCATCACTAGGTGGCGCAGCAATGCTGTATTTCTAGTATGTTATACAACACACCTCTTACAACCTATATGTTAAATTTTATTTAGCTAAGTTAAGTAGTTTTTGAGATAGAGCCTTAAACACAATTGCCTTAATTATAGCGCCACCTATTGGAATATTTCCACAATATTTTAGGTGAGTGTTTATCAATGTAGGATGAAGTTATATTTCAATATTTGTTAAGTTTTGTCAATCTTTGTAGGATCTAGAGCATGTTAAAATCTAGGACCACACCCACCTCATTAACATTACGATTATGACGAAAACGGTAAGGAATTTCTCCAATTGAGTGGTACCATTGAATTCGGGGTAGTCCAAATATTCTATGTACCAATTTTTGTCAAGTTTGAAGAAACTATGTTGAAAGGGAGCAAAAAATGTGTTTTACAAAAAAATGCAAATAGCGAAAAATCTAGTTAGACAGAAGTCCATGGTCCCAGTTTGAAAAACAACCATTAGCATCCAAGGAACACACAGAAAAAGAAAGCACAAAATTCTGATTTACGGTATTAGAGATAGAGGCCAAAAACTAATGTGTTTTTCAAACGACCACCTGGTGGCGCTATAGGAGCATTGACCTGTAATTTTAATAGAACTTGTAGTTTACTGTACCCTATGATATTGGAAAGTTCATGAAATTATCTTTAGTATTTTTAAGATATCAGCATTTAAAAATGCTCACAATGCAAATGTGTGCCATGTTTTTTAATCCAATAGACGGCAGCATTGCTCTTCTACAGAATCCTAAGGATTTAAAAAAAAAATCATATAAAATCAACAATAAGACCAAATGGTACAAAATTTTAGACTTAACATCTCCTTGTTAGCTTAACAAACAACAAGTGGTTGTACGTTGATTTCTGATGTTAAAAATCTGTGACCACACCCACCTCATTAGCTTTACGATTATTTCAAAAACGGTAAAGAATTTGGACAATTGAGTGGCACCATTGAATTCGGGGTAGTCTAAATAGGGTATATACCAATTTTGTCGAGTTTAGTGAAACTATGTTGAATAGGGAGCAAAAATCGTGTTTTACGAAAAATCGCAAATTGCGAAAAATCTAGTTAGACGGAAGTCCATGGTCCCAATTTGAAAAACGTTCATTAGCATCCAAGGAACACACAGAAAAAGAAAGCACAAAATTCCGACTTACGGTATTCGAGATAGAGGCCAAAAACGAATTGCTTACTTAAACGACCGCCTGGTGGCGCTATAGAGTACCATTGAGCTACAATTTTAATATAACGTGTAGTTTACTATAGGCTACAATATTGGAAAGTTTCATGAGTTTATCTTTAGTACTTTTTAAGATATAAGCATTTAAAGTTGCTCTCAATGTTAAGTCAATGGGAAAAATAATTCATAAAAATATTAATATAAAATCATTCATAATTCTGAAGCATACCAAAAGTAATAGCACACTTCTCCCAATTGAGCTTTACAAACTACTTTTGAAAGCATTTTGATATCTTTAAAACTGTAGGAGGAGTAGCGATCCAAAAAAAGGACGGAATAAAATATAATAACTAGATTTGCAATTCCTATAAAGAAATTGCGTCTGATTGCTGAAAGCAATACCGTATTAAAGCAATTTTAAAGCTGTTACTATCAAAAGCCAAAAATATCCACTTTATATATGTACGCATATGTCAGTTTCCCCAGCTCTAGAGAAATTGCCTTTCAAACTTTCATCAGACCACCACTAGATGACGCCAAAGCTTTTAAAATTACATTTTATAAAAAAAAACAAAATCAGTGACCAAGTTATTAAAGTGTAGTTTCAGACAACTTAGCTTTGCTGCCTTAACACTGTTCACAGAAACCTAAAGTCTTTATGTGCAAATTCTTAAACTTTGAGAACAAACTGTTTATTCAGCAGAGACCAAGCTTCTGCAAAGAATCTGCAAAGATTCGTCAAAGTACGTGACAAAGGGAGTCAAAAAAGTGTTTTGTGAAAAAATCGTAAATTGCGAAAAAGCCTTAAACAATAGAGATCGCAAATTCATATAAACTAGTATTTTCGTATTCAATGAATCCCAAAGGAGTGAAAAGTAGTGCTTAAGACAAATGCACTTGGAGAATAAGGCCTTTACACTTTAGTAATCCAACTGACCACCTGGTGGCGCAATAGAGTCAAAATTGATTGAGCATTTAAAGATTGGTCTGAAGTATCTACATACGAAGTTTCATACCAGTTGATCAATCACTTTTCAAGATAATAGGGATTTTAAATTCGTCTCATGTACTTAGGAGAAGCAAACATTTTTAAAAATTCATAAAAAATCAACCGTAACTCCAAATGGTACGAAACTTTCGACCAAACATCTCTATGGACAGCTTAACAAACTACAAGTGGTTGCATGTTCATATCTGCAAATATTTGGAAGATAAGAGGAACCATCCAAAGTTAGCTTATCCTTCTTAAGTCACCACTATGTGGCGCAGCAGAGCCATTTTTCTAGTATTTTATAGAAATCCCCTCCTTCAACATATACCTTAAATTGTATTTAGCTAGGTTGAGCAGTTTTTGAGATAGAGGCTTAAACACAATTTCCTAAATTATAGCGCCACCTATAGGAATATCTTCATAAAACTTTTCGTACTTCTTTATCACTGTAGGATGAAGTTATGTTTCAAAATTTGTGAAGTTTTGAGAATCTTTGTAGGATTTAGAGCATGTTAAAAAATCAGTGACCACACCCACCTCATTAGCATTACGTTTTTTCGAAAACGGTAAGGAATATCGCCAATTGAGTGGTACCATTGGATTCGGGGTAGTCTAAATAGGGTATGTGAGATATCTTGTCAAGTTTGGGCACGCTATGTTGAATAGGGAGCCAAAAAACGTTTTACGAAAAATCGCAAATAGCGAAAAATCTAGACCGGCAGAATTCCATGGTCCCATTTTGAAAAACGTTCATTAGCATCCAAGGAACACACAGAAAAAGAAAGCACAAATTTCTGACTTACGGTATTCGAGATAGAGGCCAAAAACAAACTGCTTACTTAAACGATCACCTGGTGGCGCTATAGAGCAGCATTGAGCTGCAATTTTAATAGAACGTGTAGTTTACTATACCCTATGATATTGGAAAGTTTCATGAAATTATCTTTAGTATTTTTGAAGATATAAGCATTTAAAAGTGCTCACAATGTTAAGTCAATGGGAAAAATAATTCATAAAAATATTCATATAAAATCATTCATAATTTTGACACATACCAAAAGTAATAGCACACTTCTCGCAATAGAGCTTTACAAAGTACTTTTGATTGCATCTTTATAACTGCTTTTGACTACGAGGAGAAGCCCGTCAAAAATGCGGCGGAATAATAATAAACTATAATAAATTTGTACAACAACATACTCTGATTGCTTTCAGCAATCAGACAACTAGATTTGCAATTCCATGAAGAAATTGCGTCTGATTGCTGAAAGCAATACCGATCTAAAACTTCCTGCAGCCGCAAGTGTTCAAGACCTTCCGTTCGATGAGCACGCCAATTTTCATCCGCGTAGGTCAAGCACTTTTGGAGATATTAGAAGAAACGTCAGGAATTGACAGTAGCGCCACCTACGGGAGCACCGTTGTGAAAGTTGTTGCGCTGACTCATCTTACACAGTGAAATAAGTTTTGAAAATTTGGTGAAGTTATGTGAAACTTTCAAGGAGCTGCAGTGTTGCAAACATTACAATCTCAGCCTGTCTTATTTGCATGACATGTTATGCAAAAACCGTACGGATCTATGCAAAACGGATATTACCATTAGATTTGTGGTAGTCCAAATAGGGTATGTGCAGAAAACTGTAAAGATTCATCAAAGTACGTGACACAGGGAGTCAAAAAAGTGTTTTGTGAAAAATCGTAAATTGCGAAAAAGTCTTACATAATAGAGATCGCTGATGAATATAAGCTATTATCTTACTATCCAATGAATCACAAAGCAGTAAAAGGTAGTGCTTAAGACTAATGCACTTGGAGAATAATGCCTATAAACTTTAGTTTTAAAACTGACCACCTGGTGGCGCAATAGAGCCAAAATTGATTGAGCATTTAAAGATTTGGTCTGAAGTATCTACTTTCAAAGTTTCATACTCAGTTGATCAACTACTTTTCAAGATAATAGGGATTTAAGGTTTGTCCCATGTATTTTGATATGGGGATTTTTTTTTTAATTCATATAAATCAACCATAAACCCAAATGGTACAAAATTTTAAACCAAACACCTCCTTGATCAACCTAACAAAATACAAGTGGTTGCATGTTGAAACCTGCAACTATTTGGAAGATAACAGGACCCATCCAAGGTTAGCTTATCCTTCTTAAGTCACCACTAGGTGGCGCAGCACAGCCCTATTTCTAGTATGATATACAAGTCCCCTCCTGCAACATATGCGTTGAATTTTATGTAGCTAGGTTGAGTAGTTTTTGAGATAGAGGCTTAAACACAATTTCCTACATTATAGCGCCACCTATAGGAATATTTTCATAAAACTTTTCATACTTCTTTTTCACTGTAGGATGAAGTTATATTTCAAAACTTGTGAAGTTTTGACTGTCTTTGTAGGATTTAGAGCATGTTAAAAATCTATGACCACACCCACCTCATTAGCATTACGATTATTTCAAAAACGGTAAGGAATTTTGCAAATTGAGTGGCACCATTGAATTCGGGGTACTCTAAATAGGGTATGTACCAATTTTTGTGGAGTTTGGTTAAACTATGTTGAATAGGGAGCCAAAAACGTGTTTTACGAAAAATCGCAAATTGCGAAAAATTTAGTTAGACGGAAGTCCATGGTCCCAATTTGAAAAACGTTCATTAGCATCCAAGGAACACACAGAAAAAGAAAGCACAAAATTCCGACTTACGGTATTCGAGATAGAGGCCAAAAACGAATTGCTTACTAAAACGACCGCCTGGTGGCGCTATAGAGCAGCATTGGGCCACAATTTTAATAGAACGTGTAGTTTACTATACTCTATGATATTGGAAAGTTTCATTAAAATATCTTTAGTATTTTTAGAGATATGAGCATTTAAAAGTGCTCACAATGCAAAGTCTATGGGAAAAATAATTCATAAAAATATTCATATAAAATCATTCATAATTCTGACACATTCCAAAAGTAATGCCACACTTCTCAGAGTCAAGCTTTATAAACTACTATTGAAAGCATTTTAATATCTTTAATACTGTAGGAGGAGTGACGATCCAAAAAGTGACGGAATAAAATATAATAATAAGAAGAAGAAGGAAGAAGAATAATAATAAAATATAATAAAGAATTAGGATAACATACTCTGATTGCTTTCAGCAATCAGACAATAATAAGAAAAAGAATAATAAAATATAATAAAGAAGGTGGATAACATACTCTGATTGCTTTCAGCAATCAGACAATAAAACTGGTTATCCCTGGTCTTAGACCCTCCTACCCGGTAAAGAAAAACTCCTGAAAAACCTGACTCAAGAAAAAAAAAGAAAGAAACCTCACGGATGTTCACGTGATCCTCTCCCAGGACGGACGGGCGATTTACCAGGAGTGGTAAAGAGGAATTAGCTTATCTAACTCTACAACTACATATTTGAATACAGTTCAGTCAGACAGGACTGGCGAACAGGTGGGGGTGTGGTCCACTGGCAAGAGCTGAAGCACAGACGATCCAGCAGGAAACTCCCACTCTGAGATCCACACAAACGACGCTCTGTCTCATTTCTGCAGCAGGGAGCGTCTCACGTGAACAGCGCTAATGTGATCCTTGTTCAGAGGGTTGAAAACATGTCAAGTCTGTACGACACGTTTGCGTCTTACCTACTTCCCCATCCTAATCCAGCAAGTGGGCCCCACCTGTGTTTGCCCACATTGGCTGAAGTGTGCACTCAGTGGACTGGCTAGCGTGGACAGCATAGCGAGCTAGCATAGCGGGATCACTGCCCAGGCTGCCGGTTCCTGGGCACCGGAGCCAATGTGGGCAAACACAGATAGGCCCACCACGGAAACTGCGGACAAATCCAAGTAGGGCCCACACTTCCTGCCCCCCTTCAGACCACATGGGGCCCACTTGCTGGCGTGGTTACCCATACGTGTTGTTGAAGTGTTCACTACGATCTGCAGCATACCTGTAGAAAAAATGTGCATGACCAGTGTCTTTCTACGGGTTCACTGAGTGATCCACCACCTCATTATTTGGTGCGGGTCACCTGTGTGCCCTGTTTGACCGTATCCACCTGTAAGGACAGTCTGGACTGAGGCTTGTTCCTTTGGATCTCCTGAATTTCAGATTCCTGAATGTTCTGGTTCATCTGCCAGCTGCCTCGTCTCGCTGATTCTCCCATAATTCTCGCTGTTTTTGAACCTGAATGCTAGACTGAAAATAGTCCAGAGAAAAGGATAAGACTCTACCCCAGAGGGTTCAACTCTAGAGGAAAAAGAGAAAAGAACAAGTCTTCATTTGGGACAAGAGCTCTTTATTCTGTCAAATTCATCTTGTCAACATCACACAGCATTTTGCTCTCCAGGCCACGCCTCCTGCCCACCTGCCTACAGTCCAAGTTTAGGGACACCTGCGTGCGCGCTGTGACATCCTCTGCATGCAGAGTGAACAAGGATGGGGGGAAACACCAGCAGGAAACATTCAAGCTTTATTTGTCAAATATAAAAACACACTTTTTGACACTTTCAATGGGGAGGGGAAGGGGCACAGGTGAGGCAGGGGGCGGGGAACAGGTGGAGGACAAGCAGCACATTCACAGTTTGGAGGTGAGCTCACAGGGAGGATGTTTGAGCGGTTTCCAATTAAGTTCTGGACACTTGCAGGTTCAGTCCACCAAAAACACCAGGAGGGGGCGTCTAATTTCACCACCTTAAACTTCCTGTTGATGCCGACCTTGTGGCTAGTTTTGGGGATTTACTGTTAGCCGGTGATCAACGCAGATTAAAATCAATGTAATGCTGTAGAAACTGAAGGGGGCGCTGCAGCTCTCACGGTCCTTTAGAAGCACTTGCGGTGGACGATGGAGGGTCCGGCTTCGTCGTACTCCTGCTTGCTGATCCACATCTGCTGGAAGGTGGAGAGAGACGCCAGGATGGAGCCGCCGATCCACACTGAGTACTTCCTCTCTGGAGGCGCGATAATCTGAGGGGCGGAGTCCAGACATTTACCCAGGAGACTTAGGCATAAACAAATGATTCTTCTTTCTCTTCTTCACTGGATCAAGGTCTCAGACCTTCTTTATTTATTGATAAAGCTACCCTCTAACTCTTGACGACTACTAACCTTGATCTTCATGGTGCTGGGCGCCAGCGCAGTGATCTCCTTCTGCATGCGGTCGGCGATTCCCGGGTACATGGTGGTTCCTCCTGACAGCACGTTGTTGGCGTACAGATCTTTGCGGATGTCAATGTCACATTTCATGATGCTGTTGTAGGTCGTCTCATGGATTCCAGCGGACTCCATACCTGGGGAAAGAACCATCATTCCAGCCTGAAGGTAAGCATCCTCAGGTGCTGACAGGACTGTCCGGAGTTCAGGAGACAGAGGGCTCCTCCGCTGTCTCCTGCCGGATGGGTTTGATACCCTGAAGGGCATTTAGAAATACTAAAGGCAGAGGTGGGCAGTGAACAGTTGAACAAAAACCAGTGACTGACCGATGAAGGAGGGTTGGAAGAGCGTCTCGGGACAGCGAAACCTCTCGTTGCCAATGGTAATGACCTGTCCGTCAGGAAGCTCGTAGCTCTTCTCCAGGGAGGATGAAGTGGCCGCCGTTCCCATCTCGTTCTCAAAGTCGAGGGCCACGTAGCACAACTTCTCCTTGATGTCACGCACAATCTCCCTCTCAGCTGCAGACGTTTGCACATTTAGACACGGTCCCTAAAAGCACCAGGAGGTGTGTCCAGGCCTGCTGGTGTTGTACCTGTGGTGACAAAACTGTATCCTCGCTCAGTCAGGATCTTCATGAGGTAGTCGGTGAGGTCGCGCCCTGCCAGGTCCAACCTCATGATGGCGTGAGGCAGAGCGTAGCCTTCATAAATGGGCACGTTGTGTGTAACGCCATCACCTGAGTCCAGGACGATACCTGGAGGACAGATCAACCAATGCATGGTTTTAGCTTCAAACTAACAGTTCTTCTGCAAGGTACACCTATGGAACCCTTTTGGAGCGATCTCTACCTCATGCTACATATCATATTTCTATCTTTTAAACTGAGCAAATGTTTGCCTAATCCCAATAGTTTGTTGTTTGTAGATGAAGATGTCGTGGAACTATCATAAAGTTAGGCTGTACATTAACTTGTTGACTCAATTTCCTAAATCTCAGCAGCGGTCCAGATGCTGTTCTGGTGACCAACCTGTAGTCCGTCCAGAGGCATACAGCGACAGAACGGCCTGGATGGCCACGTACATGGCAGGAACGTTGAAGGTCTCAAACATGATCTGAGCAAACAAACAACAGGATTGAGAGCAGGAAGTGAAACTGTTTCTGCGCCTCGATTTGATGGTTCTCATTGAATTTTTAGTACAGTCTGTACAATCTGACAGTAAGACGATCCGGTCCATCATCTGTACACTACATAGAAGCCGAAGGATCTTGCCTGAGTAATTGAGACACTTAATAGGACTAAGTTTTCAATTTTATACATTCAACAAACATTTTTTTTTTGTCTCTGATCTGAGTCCATCCATCCGGGACCGGGTCGTGGGGGCAGCAGTCTAAACAAAGATGCCCAGACTTCCCTGTACCCGGCCACTTCCTCCAGCCCCTCTGGGAGGCGTTCCCAGACCAGCCAAGAGACCCAGTCTCTCCAGTGTGTCCTGGGTCTTCCCCGGCCCCCCTAGCCCCAGTGGGACATGCCGGCACACCTCTCCAGGGAGGCATCCAGACAAGTTGCCCGGGCCACCTCGGCTGGCTCTTCTCATCAATCGTTAGTCCAATTATTGATCAAATTATACCCTATCATGGTCTTGTGTTCGTCGTGGTTACCTGGGTCATCTTCTCCCTGTTGGCTTTGGGGTTGAGAGGTGCCTCTGTCAGCAGGGTGGGGTGTTCTTCTGGAGCCACTCTCAGCTCGTTGTAGAAGGAGTGATGCCAAATCTGGCCAGCGTCCAAGTGCATAGTCGTTAGTATTAGCACAGGTGAGTTAACGAGTGCAGGTATGTGAGGGGAATCTGACCTTCTCCATGTCGTCCCAGTTGGTAATGATGCCATGCTCGATGGGGTACTTCAGAGTGAGGATTCCTCTTTTGCTCTGAGCCTCGTCCCCGACGTAGCTGTCCTTCTGCCCCATGCCCACCATCACGCCCTGACACACAAACACACCTGGAAGCTCAGTGCTGGGGGTGGGGGGGCGGAGCGTTAGCCCATCCCTCTGAACGTGGGGCGGTCAGTCATCACCTGGTGCCTGGGACGGCCCACAATCGAGGGGAACACGGCCCTGGGGGCGTCGTCTCCGGCGAACCCCGCCTTACAGAGTCCGGACCCGTTATCGCAGACCAGGGCGGTGCTTTCCTCGTCGTCACACATGACTGCAGGGGGCGCTGTGGATGAGCAACGACCTACGGCAGCAAATCACACTGGGGGAGGGACACGTTTGACCATTATTACATTCTGTGAATGGATTGCCCCCTGCTGGAGGCTCTGAGTATTGCAGGACTTTTTTAAAGAAGCATCAGTTTTAGTTTAAGACATAAACAGATATTTTCCTTCAGCCACAATCACACGTTTCACCTGTACAGGTGTGTTCTGTTAAAGTTTTACTTTTTTATTTATTTATTTATTTTTACAAGAGTTGACTCAAACTTAAATTCATCCACTCAGGATAAGAAGCAACAAAATTAGGTTTTCCATCTGTGACCAAATTATCTCTTTCAAAATAAGAGCATAGTTTTGTGATTTTTTTAATGACATAGTTTTTAAATTTATCTGAAAAAAATCTATATTCACAATCAAAAATAAAACATCTCAGAATTTGCAGCAAAAGTAGAAAAACAAAAAATATCAAAGAATTTTTTTTTAATTTAGACGATAAGTGGATGTGTGATCATGCAGAAGTTCATCTAGGAGTGAGGCATCTGTCCGCTCATAGATCCATCGTTTATTCTAGAATCACAGAGCTCAGAGTTTATTCGTTTGCTGACCGCTGATGCACAGACCATCACCTGTGTTTGTGCAGGACAGATGGAGGTTCAGGTGTGGAGGCGTGACTCCTCTGCAGGCGTTTTCAGAGGTGTAACACGCCTCCTTCTTCTTAAAAATTGAGACTTGATGGGAATCAAACCCTAAACTCTGATCTTCTCGGTGTTAGAACGATAAAGTCACTCAGAGGAGAGCTTTATTCTGAAAATCCCCTCAGCGTCAGAAGCTGCAGAAAAGTTAAAAAGAGGAGAAACATGAAGACCAGACGTGCACAGGAGCGTGCACGGCTCAGCTTCAAATGAACTGTGGGAAAACTTCCTATTTAGGACATGACTCCGACTCCCGCCTGTGTTTGGCGTGCTCCCCCCTCTGGTTCCTCTACCTCCTTCGCCCCCTCCATCTGTCCTTCCTCGTCTCTCCTCGTCTTCCTCCCCCTGCCGATGACTCCGCTCCATATTTAGTCATGAGCGTTTGGACGGATTCTGATGTGCGGCCCGGCGCTCTGTGGCTTTAAACCGAACTTCAAACTGGACCGGGTCGGGTTCTGTTTCGGGTTCCCTCCGTCCCCACAAACGGAGCAACCTTCTGCTCTTTTCAGATGTTTTTGCAGCTTTGCTCCCCTGAAGGTCACGTGAGGTCACCAGAAACAGAAGCAGGAAGATGAAGCTGAGGCTGAAGTCCAAAAGGAATGTATTCCAGCTTCTCACAGCAGGGGGCGCTGGTTAACACAGATTCAGTTTACGGGTCAGCCCAGCCTCTGCTGCACTATAAACCAAAAGACTTTTGGGTTTCACACTTTAAGGTCATCCAAAAAAATAAATGAGAAATAGAAAAACTGGAAAAAGAGAAAATTAAAAATGTAAATTTGACAGTTTTATGTCTTTTTTTCTGCCATGTTTGTTTGTTTCTCCATCTTTAAACTAAGAAACTGGTATAAAACGTTGTTTTTATGTCGTTTGGTTTGATTTTATTTCTGTTTTGAGTAAATTTTTGCAATAAGAGGATTTTTGGCACCTCAAAAAAGACATTGTTTTGTTACTTTAAACTGTACTACACACTTTTTCTCTTCACAGTTCAGGTGTTATTGTTTTCTCAACACGGAGGACGTCTGATTGTTTGACCTCATCTCCAAATTCCATCTCTCAACAACATATATTATTCATTTGTTTTTCTTTGCAGGAATAAAGTCTTTTTTTGTGTTTAACAATAATAATGAACATCCAGACAGAATCCTTAAATGAAGATGAAACACTTGACAGGCTGAGCCTGTCAGTCACAGCTCAGGGCAGCAGCAGCAGCAGCTGGAAGCAGGAGAACGTTCATCTCCACGTTCAGAAACGAGGAGGTGAAAGAGGGAAGAATGAAGATGGAAGAAGCAGGAGGAGGTGAAGAGGAGATCTTGGACCAGAGGTGACAGCAGCAGGAGGTGCAGAGGGAGGCGGAGGCGCTCTTACCGTGGCGGTCCGATGGGTGATGTGGGGGGGGCAGGACAGAAGTGAGGGGCCGTGGAGCTGCAGGCGGCTTTATCAGGCCTCCACCCCTCCATCCATCCCTCCATCCAAACATGGCCAGGCCGTCCTCCTCCTCCCCGCCGTCTCCTCAGCTCCATTCCTTTTAGGGCTGGCCCAGAGGAGCGCAGCCAATCAGGGAGCTCGCAGCGCCGTCACACTTTCTCCCATCATTCACTGCATTCCTGTGAGGGAGACAACGGTGCCAGGAGAGTACTCAGTTACTGGGGCGAGTATTCGAGTACATCCAAATTCTCCTCCTGAACTTTCAGAGATTTTCATTTCTGAAAAAAGTTTTTGGTTTCTATGGAGCTGAGATGATTCTGGAGGTTCTGGCCTGGAGTCAGGTTGATGCTTCATTTGTCCTCGAGTCCGTCTGACCGACTCGGTCCTCAGCAGAACAAGCCCACATCATGACTCCTCTGCCGCCGTGCCTGCCAGTGTGTGTGTTCTGAGGAATCATCTTTATGCTCCTCCGGGTCTCCTTAGGAAATGGACCTGCAGAGGTTCCTGTTCTGCAGCGGATCATCTGGATGGGTGGTTCTGGATGTGAAGATGACTCCGTCAGAATGTTCCCATTCTCAGCCGGGCTGCTGCTGCTGCTGCTGCTGCTGCTGCTGCTGCTGATGATGATGATGATGATGATGATGATGGAAGGATTCAGAGAACCCTCAGACAGCGATGAAGCGTCTCGGCTCCGACCGGATGGTTCTCAGATTCTGACCCGAGCGTCCGGATCTCACAGAGTTCCCGTCATCTCTGCAGTCTGAGGGTCCAATACGAGTCTTGAGGCCCAACCGGCGCTCAGGCAAAACGTTTCCTACAAAATCTGATCGCATTCACATCAAACTGCAAGATTTCTGTCTTTATTATTTGACAGAAATCAGAGATAAATGAGTAAAATGAACATTTGATCTGAAATATATATAAGAATGAATGAAGAGTTTGTCTGCTCGTTTATTGTTGTTAGCTGAGCGTCAAAGACAGTGAAAGAAAGTTTCAGCTGCTCTGAATCGACTGTACAGGAAGACCGGACAGAGCGAGTGTGACATCATCCATATATAATGTTTTACTTCTGGCTCCAAATGAAGACAATAACGTCGCCATTTTCCGTGATACAGACTCCGCCATGTCAGTCAGCGTGTTTCAGATGACTGAGGCAGATGCTGCGCGGTGCGAGAAAGGGGCGGGTCCAACGCACCTACCGAGAGCACTGCAGAACAATGCATTGTGGGAAACGGTGTTCAACATGATGCTGACCAGGAATGACTGGCGGTGAGTTCAGGACATCCGGGTGTTTTGTAACTCGTTCTGGAGAGTAATGAATCACTGATGAAGAAAGAAAGAAGATTTCAAATCATCTGTGGTTATTTATCACTGATGTCTTTAAAAGTTTGTTTTAATTTCAATTATTTTAATTTCTGTGCAACATTAAATTAAACTAGAGACTAATTTTGTCCCCTGACAGATGTTAAAAATGAACATAATAGACATAATAGAGGGATATTAGAATTCAACCCAACGTTCAGGACGTCCCACCAACTTCCTGTTCTCGTTCAGCCTGGCGCCTTTCCCCGCCCCCACCCGCAGCCGCCTGGTCTAGATCATCTCAAACACACCGAGGGAAGATGGTCTCAGTCATCGTTTCCATGGCAACAAATCAGGAGTGAGCTTGTGGAAAGGCCACGCCCCTTCCAGCAGTCTACATGCAATCTGTCAATCCAAGGTTTTTGAATGTGGGGGCCAGCATGCTCCGCCCACTTTTATAGAGGCATCTGGTTGGTCCGTTTATAACTTGAATAATTTACAAATACTGTGAAAAAAATTAGGATTATCAAGAAAATGTTTTTTTTCAAAAGTATCAGAGCAATTTGTCAAATATCTGACGATATTAGATGTAATCTATTAATCTGAAAGCCACGCCCACTTTTCAGTTTAATTTATTATTTATTGAATAAAATAAAAAAGTAAATTCTTTTCAATTAGAAAATAAAGGGGTGGAATAAAAGTGAAATCATGTTTATGTTCTACAGTTTCACGATGAAGTCAGAACATGAAACGTTCCCCTTCTGGTTAAAAGTGGAAGTGCGTTGGCTCCACTTTATGGTTGGTTTCATTCCAGCTTTATGGAAGTTTAGCCTCTTGTTTTAAGCAGAAGAACCTCAGATCAAACTCAATCACACAAGGAGCCAAGATCCAGACACACCTGAGGTCAAAGGTCAAACAGGAGAAACATTTACTGGACACTCTAAAAATAGATTATTGGCCGTGACTTTGCCTCAGGTGACTCATGGGATTCGACCCGATCTCCAGGTTTCTTCTCTGGTTCTCTTAGAAACTGTGGATCCAAATAAGCTCAAGTATTAAATGTTTTCTGATTCTGCAGTTTCCTCTCAGCATTTACTGGAACCGGCTTCAGTGATCAGGATCATGGACAGACGGAGGTTTCTGATTGGCTCCTGTGGTTTTACATGCAGGTTCTGCTGAAGTTTTCTGGAGCACCTGTGGTTTCTTCTTCTTCTTCTTCTTCTGGTTTTTGCTCATTTTCTGCTGCTGGTTCTAAAAGGGCAGACCCTCCTCGCCGCCGAGGACACGCCCCCTCCAGCGGTTCCTCTCACTCCCTGATATGGATGTGCAGCACAGATAAACACAGAACTGTGACTCCATCTGTTTACACCATGAACACGGCGATTCCCATCTGAGGACATCTCCACGCCACCCCCCTCCCCCCCACCCCCCCTCACAACCATCATTTCATTCTTCAGTTCTCACAGAAACAAAAAATGTGAAAACCTAAAATAAGATTTAAAAGTGTATATTTATAAGAAATCCATTGTTACTTCTGTCAAAGTTGACTCCGCCCACTTAAGAGCATTTTTAAAACTTTAAAATGTTTACTTTTTAACTCAATTATGAACTATATGTATATAACATTACCTGTGATGATGCTGGAAGATGAATTTGGCTGCTGAAAATGACAGCTAACAACACTGAAACTGATAGCTAGCTAAAATATTAGCTAAATGCCAAATTATCCTGAAAAACAAAAACATAGCTAAAACCGCTAGCATGTAGCTGAAATATTAGCTAAACTCCAAAATAGCCTAAAAAATTTTTAAAATGATAAAATAGTCCAAAAGGTTAGCAGAATGTCAATTTTTTAAACTTTAAAATTGTAACTTTTAACTCAATTATGAACTATATGTATATAACATTACCTGTGATGATGCTGGAAGATTAATTTGGCTGCTGAAAATGACAGCTAACAACACTGAAACTGATAGCTAGCTAAAATATTAGCTAAATGCCAAATTCGCCTAATAAACAAAAACATAGCTAAAACCGCTAGCATGTAGCTGAGGTATTAGCTAAACTCCAAAATAGCCTAAAACATTTTTAAAATGATAAAATAGTCCAAAAGGTTAGCAGAATGTCAACTTTTAAAACTTTAAGATTTTAACTTTTAACATAATCATGAATATTATTCCAGAATAAATCAACTTAAACCTTTAATAACTTCAATATTTTACTCTCCAAAAAAATATATTTCGTCAAAATGATGCAAGTTAGAAATGAGCTCAAGATAACATTAATAACAATGAAATAAAATGATCTGGAGGGCCGGCCCCCGGGCCTGGACTCTGACCCGAGTCTTATAACATCTCATTTAAAGTCAAGAGGAATTCTGGGTAATGAACTGAAACAATTGGAAGTGCAGGACGTCTGCAGAGACAGCAGAAGCAGAAGAACATCAGAAGTTCTCATGTTAGCTCTGAGTGGCAGTCTAACGAGTCATGTGACCTGCAGGGGTCATGTGACCTGCAGGGGTCATGTGACCTGTCTAACAACTAACATCTGTGAGTCTCAGGCGCTAAAGCAGGTCTGAACATGAGCGCAGAGGCCAAACCAGATTCAGGAATCTCCTGCTTCCTCTCCTGTGCCGAGGATTCTGGGAAATGTAGTTCTGCTGGACTCCTGGCGCAGGAATGTGGATGGATTTCTCCCTGCAGGGTCTCAGAGTCAGAGCTTCTCCTTTAAAGGAAGCCCCACTAAAGCCAAAAGCACACTTCCTGCTGCGCAGGCTCCGCCCCCCTCGCTGCCTCTCTGCAGAGGAGCCACGACAGAAAGTCTGAGGTGATAAATAGAAAACAACGACAGCAGGGAGATCTCCATCTGTGGCTCCTAATAAGGCAGCTGGTTGGTAAACTGAGGCAGACTTGGCATCTTCCTCTTCCTCCTCCTCCTCCTTGTGGGCGTGGCCTGAAGTGCTTCTCCTTGTTTAGTTATACATCGATTGCCTCGCCCTTCATCACTTTAAACCTCACAGAACGAGCACTTCCCTTCTGCAGACAGTCTGGACCAGAACCTGACCCGGTTCTGACCCAACCAGCACACCTGTAGCAGGTTGAGGCCTGACCCGCCACGCCCACTTTCAGTCATCATGGAGGAAACGTCTGACTTTGATCCAAACCTGGAGGAAACACACCTGGAGCTGTGATGTCACAGCGGGGAGCCAATCACACTGCAGGACTGACTGACGGGTTTCCGTTTGTCATTTCTGCAGGTGTGATCCCACGGTCGCGTTCCCATGATCCCATTCTTCTCCCTAAGGAGATCAGATCAGATCAAACAGAGCAGCTGGAAGTTCTCTGATTAAAGTTGATGTTTCAGGACAAAATGTCATTAGTTTTGTCCAAATGAGGATCCATACTTTATTATGGGATGTTAATCCTCCAAATACGAATGCAAAACTTTTATTCACTAGAATGTGAAATGGAACAACTTTAGAAACTCTGGAAGAGGATCAGGTCTGTATCTCCTGTAGAAATATCTATAATCTGGAGATTTGTTGTTGTTTTTGATCCAGTTTTGATGCATCAGACTCACAGCAGGCAGAACACGCCCGACTCTCACATCCGTCAGGTCCGAACAATCGTAGCGCCACACTGAGGCCGCCTGCAGGAAGTCCGGCAGCATCTCTGAAGCAGGAGTCCAGAGATCTGCTGATCCAGAACCTTCCGCTGCTCCTGTTTTCTTATTGTGTTACTGTGGAAAGGACGCACAACAAGCTGAGAGAGACGAGTGAGAGAGGAGCCGGCCCACCTGCTTCTCTGTCACACACACACACACACACACACACACTGTCTTCACTATGACCGAAAATGGGCAAACCACTGGACTCTTTTCAAAGCCTGACTTTAAGTCTGACTGGCTGTTTAACGTCAACACACAGTAAGTCCAGGAATGTGACTTTGTGTGTGTGAGTCTGAGTGTGTGTGTGATTTTTTTATGTAAACAGAAGGAGAACCAGGAGGTTCTGCTGTGATTTGACCAGCAGGTCTGCTCCTCCTGATGTCTGTCTGAGGCCTTTGGCTCCCTCTGCTGGACGCTGGAAGAACTTCAGATGCACAAAAAATGTAAAAATGGACCATTACAAAACATGTCATCATGTCACATGAAGACTAAATTAATTCAACTGAAGCATTAGTAAATGAAAATAATGAAGAGCAATTATAAAATAAAATTAATCTGCATTATAAAATAATAACAATTAAACAATACATATATATATATATGCAATTGGTTGGCATCAATAATTAAGAGAATCAATAAAGGGTGAGAAAAAAATCCCTTCAGTTTTGTTGATTTTTTATTCTTTATCTTTTTAAGAGATTTACAAAAAACAGAACTCTCACTTTATTTAAAAAAAAAGCTAAAAATTGAGATTCAATGAAAAATTTACATCTGTGAATAAAACATTAAACAAATTTAACTAAGTTGTTGAACAAAAATTTTCTTTTTTCTGTCTTTGCACCCAAATTGAGCATTAAAGTACATAAATAAAGTAATTGTGTTTTATGTTGTAAATCTCAGATGAAGAAACTTTTATTTCCTGTCAGCCAAACATTCTTCGTTTATTATTTTCATTATTCATATTATTCATCATACCAGGCTGTACTACTGGGGACAAAATATCCACATGAATAAAGTTGTAAAATTATAAGAAAGAAGCTGTACAGTCATGACAGTAATTGTACATTCATGGTCAAACATTATTCATAAAAAGGCGATTTTTTAACTATAAAATTCACCTTTCAATTAAACATTTCCTGTTTAATTTATTTTGTAGATAATTCAGAGAGTAATTCAAGTTAAAAACCGACCAATCAGGTGCCTCAGTAAAAGTAGGCGGAGCCAAATGATCCAACGTTTGACAGATTTTATGGAGCCAGTTTCAAACAGTAGAGGTGTCGCCTTCCAACAAGCTCACTCCTGATTGGTGAGACTGGTTGCCATGGAAACTCACTGCTTACCGACGACGTCTGACTCCAACATGGCGCCGTCTGTACCTCAAAAGACTCGACTTCATTGTGTTGGAGGTTGAAGTCAACCCTTTTTCAAAGGACTGAAATTCCATGTAGCAGAACCGCAGCCCCATACCATGACACTACCACCTCCGTGTTTGATAGTTACTCTGTGGCTCTTCATCTGAGGATTCAGCAGCTCCAACTGTGGTTTGAGGAACTACTGCAAATAAAAAAACATCCATAAACAGAAATGAAGTTCGATGAAGTCAGAAACTGGAGCTGAGAAACTTTAATGAGCCTGAAACAAACCAAAGAATCATGTGACCCGATCAATTCACACTTCAATCATGAAACTTACCATCATAAACTAAAAGGCTTCCATCATGACTTCCTCACTCTCACAAGTCATCTTCCAGTGTTTCACAGCGATGAGGCTGCTCCTGCCAGAAGGAGGCGCTGCGTCCCTGCAGGAGCAGACTTCTCCTCTGAGCTGCTGTGAATCTGTCCATGAGGAGAAACATCTGAACCGCAGCAAGTGAAAGCAGGAATTCCCTGATCATTGATAAACCTCACATAATGTGAAAGTAACAGACGTTCATGACTCATAAACATGAACTCATTTATGAAGTTACACACATAAACAACATCAACATCACGTCATTACATTAACGGAAACATACGTTAAAGTGGTAAACATACATTTGTTTATTCAAAGCTTTCCGCTGCTGTTTGGTTTCACCCGCATGAACTAAAACTCGTTTCTTTCTTCTTCCTTGATGACCTCACTGGTTGCTATGGTGACGTCCTGCTTATGAAATCCCTAGATGTTTTCCTAGGAAAAGCAGGTCTCCAGATAACACGTCTGACTAAAGATTCATGAACTTTATCACAACATTGTCATGTGACCCACTCCTGATCCGACTGGTTCAGAACTTTTAGTTTTCTTTCAACAGCATTTGGTTGTAGTTACACAGACTGACCACTGAATGGAAGTCAATGGATTGTGGCAGCAGAGAGCACTCTGGATGTGAAGCTTCACCTGGACTTGATGATGTTAGGAGAAGATTATCTTAGATATCTGTCCACAGCTGCTTCCATAGAGATATTCATGTCAATAAAAACAACAACAAAGAGATTTAGGGAAGAAACGCTCACTTTTTGCAGCTTTAAAGTAAATTTTGTGTCAAAAAACTTTGTTTTATTGCATTTTTGCTCATTTTCTTTCATCTACAACACCTGCGTCAAAGTCAAGGCCCGGGGGCCGGATCGGGTAATTCTATCCGGCCCTCCAGATCATTTTGTTTATTTATTTATTTATTTATTCATTTAACAGGGACAGTGCACATCAATAGCATCGCAGCAATGCGCCAGAATGAGCTAAAAGCTCTTTTTATGGCCCGCAGCAGCAGTCTACTGACTGCAAGGACCATATTGTTTTTGCTTAGAGTGAAAAAACGTAAAAAGCCCCAAAAAGGCCTAAAAGAACCGGCCTAAGCCCAAACGGACCCGACCAGTGTATAGCAGGAAAAACACACAAAAACACACTCAGGCCGAGGAGCAAAAACTTCTATATTGTTTCTGCTTTGTTTCATTATTCTTCCGCTTTCTTACGTCCCCAAAATTTCCACGAACCTGGGGAAAATTGTAAAATAATTTATTTTAAAGAGAACGACACCCGCCCCAAAACGATGACATCACGGCGAGCGTTCTCTGAATGGGCCGAAATTTGTTTATGGGACGACAAAAACGATATTTCGGAATACGCCAAAAAAAGCCAATGACCCATGTCGGGTATAAACCTGGGAACATTTGAAATTATTATGGGATGGCCGCACGACCCACGCCTTGGTGCCAATCTGGCGGCGAAAATTGAGAAATGACGTTTTTCACGTTTTTCAATAACATGGGAAACCGACACTTTTGTTTGTCCGATTTACACGGAAATTGATAAGCATGTGCATAGCCGGAGACTACAAACACCCCAGAAGTTTCATTGACCTTTGACCTTGGGAAGTTGCCGCCATCTTGAAATTTACGAAAAAAGCACGTTTGCTACGAGCTACAAAAAGAAATACCTCCGAGGGGGTTTTATCGACTGTTATGTGACTTAGTTGGGCATTAATGGGAGCCTACTGGGGGAGGCGCGTGCGTGCGGCAGCGGCATGCGGCGGCGCGTGCGTGCGGCGGCGCGTGCGGCGGCGCGTGCGGCGGCGCGTGCGGCGGCGCGTGCGTGCGGCGGCGGCGTGCGTGCGCGGCCGGGCGTGCGTGCGGCGGCGGCGTTGGTCCGGTGGCGGTGAGTGCAGCGAGGGAGAAGGGGGGCCGGGTAGCGACTGCGGGCCATCCAACGCCGCTTGCGGCTTTAATTCATCTATGGCCCTGTCCACACGTAGCCGGGTATCTGCTAAAACGCATATACTTTTATCCGTTTCGGCCTATCGTCCACACGTAACCGAAGGTTTAAGTCACTGAAAACTGAGCTTTTGGAAAACTCCGGCTAAAGTGAAGGTTTTGGAAAACTCCGTTTTTGCGTCTGCGTGTGGACATGCATAACTGGAGATCTACGTTTTTAAACGTCACTCTCTGCGACAATTACTGCATACACGTCATAGATGCGCCGCTGTTTACAATGCTCAGCATGGACCGAGGAGTGTGTTAATTATTACGCTGGTACAGATGCTTCATACTTGCTTTTTTTACAAACACAATTACTGCTTCTTTTCGAGGAACAAAGGAGAATAAGCGCTTTGCAGTCGGCTATTTTACAACAAATATCGCTTCCTCCTGCTCGGAGATTTTCACTGACTCTTAGGAAAACACTGCCAACTACTGTTCTGGCATGCTCATTACATCGCCCAACAGCGCAAGTATGCGGGGACGTGTGGACGGAATTATTTTTAAAAACGATCACGTGTGGACGCAACCGTTTTTATAAAATGGAGGTCGGCAGATATGCGTTTGTAGAAATACCCGGATACGTGTGGACATGGCCTATAGTCCCTGGACAGGTGTTAAAAACTGTCAACCTAAAATTCTCAAAGTATCAGTTAAATACGTAAAGTAAAAAATACATAAAAAATACAGGTTAGCTATAATACATATAAAATCCATATAACAATAATAAAATGCACACGGTAAGAAACAATCAAACTATTATAAAAGTCACAAAGGTGGCGTAGAATGACAGGGAGCGGCAGGCAATTAAACATTTCAATGTAGACGTGTCTGTTGTGATATAAACCAGTTTTTTAAGTGTTTTAAACAGCATGTATGTGATGAGTCCTCTGACTGAAGGCTCTTCTCTGTAAAGGAACAACACAGTTTTGTTGTTATTATCCTTGTGTTATCTTGTATAATTTTGATAAAATATAAAGTAAAATATTGAAAGTTATTTAAGGTTTAAGTTGATTTATTCTGGAATAATATTCCTACCTTTTTCTTATTCATAAAAGTTTGGATTATTTTGATACTAATATTTTTGAAGCTCATTTGAAGTTTAGCTAATATTGCAGCTACATGCTAGCTGTTTTAGCTAAACTATTTTTTTTCTTTTCGGTTGATTTAACATTTAGCTAAACTTTAGCCGGCTATCAGCTTCAGAGTTCTTAGTTATCTGATTAAGCATCGCAAGTTAAAAAGTTTAAGAATGTGATTTTGGTCCTGATCCACAAGATCAAAACAATATTTGACCTTTTATGACATAAATTACTAACCAATATCGTCCAAAAATATGCATGAAAACATGTAAACAGCTGAAACTTCAAATGATAATAAAATGTCAAATCATTGATTTTTTTATTATTAAGAAAAACATGAAATTCAAAACTAGAAACTACATTTTTGTCTTTTTGCACATTTTCTACTATAAACAAACTGTTTCAGTAAATCCAAACAAACCTGCCGAGATTACACAAAACTTTTGATAAATTCTGCAGAAAGTTGTGACGGATGTCAGACGTGGCTGTCGTCTGTCACAACCATCATCTGGAACTTCCCAGAAGTCATTCCTGGTGAAGACAGATGGAAATCATCAGGATGATGCATCCCGGGTGTTCCCTCTCAATCGCGGTTTTGGTTTAATGTTTAACCCGAGAGAAACTTTGGAAACAGCTGAGCCGGAGAAGACATGTCACAATAAAAGCAGAAAAATCATCTTATCAGCAAAGTTAATACAAATGAATATAAATACAAATAAAAAGAGATTCTCTGTGTTAAGAATTCTGAAGAGACGCAGAACTAGAAGTAAATAAATAACATTAAAAGTTTCTGTTTTTGTGGATTTTTTCTAATAAATGAATCGGTTGTTGAGCTGATCCAGTGGCGGATCAAAGACTTTGTCTTCGGCGCAGAACAAACGAAGGTTTATGGAGTTTCCCTGAAGGCTTTCCAGTTTGTGGCGGATCTGCTGAATATAGACGGGAATCAAGCAGGAAGTTTCTGTGTTCCTGAGTGAGGCTCCGCCCCATCCCATCCTCGTCTGGCAGCCGATCAGACGTCCACTCTGACCTTCAATCAGCCGCAGGCGCTTGATGCTCAATTCAGCAGAAGTCCCAGCTTTTTCCTGGAAACCGGAGAACAAGGAGAACATGCACGGGATTCAAACCCTACTGGATGAGAGTGCCGACCACTACACCACCACGCCACCCTGTCGGACCTTCCAACATTCTCATTACATCCCTCAGTATCATGATAAAGAACTCAAGGAGAGTTCTGGTGCTGCGTGGTGGTGCAGTGGTCGACCTCGCAGTGAGGAGGCGGTGGTTCAAGTCCCGGTGGTGGTGCAGTGGTCGACCTCGCAGTGAGGAGGCGGTGGTTCAAGTCCCGGTGGTGGTGCAGTGGTCGACCTCGCAGTGAGGAGGCGGTGGTTCAAGTCCCGGTGGTGGTGCATGATGGTGGACGTTCTTCTTATTCATGCATGGATTCATCTCATCCCTGTGATGGACTGGAGAAGCTTCCAGTTTGAATCCCATCAGTAACTGGGACACACACCTTACACAAGGAGGGTGGGACGCTCCGGTTGACTGTCCCCTACCCCATCCCTGGAGGGGACCAGGCCCTTGGGAACTGGGGCCGTGTCCCTTGGATGCTGGCTTCTCCACGCAAGAATAGGGATCCCCTGGCAAGACCATGAGCCGGGGATCACATCACGTCTGTACCAGGGGGTGTCCGTGTCAGGCACTGGGCCTCTCCAAAACTCCAACAGTGGGTAAGTCTGGTTGGGTCTTGTTTACAACACTCGTAGGGGGTAGCCTTCCTCCCCCGGGGTGGGGGTGTGTGGCCCCTGCCTTGCTCTCTCCTGGACCTCCTGGGGGGGGGTACATGGAGCGTGGGGTGGGTCTTCATTTGGTAAATGCTAAATGGAGTATACTTGTATAGCGGTTTCTCCTTTGAAGGCCCAAGTGCTTCAGGCACAGACTGGTGGTGGCTCCACCACCAACCACCAGCGCCAAAATTCCACCAGAGGCAATGTGGGGTTCAGTGTCTTTCCCAGGGACACTTTGACACGTGGACAGGCAAGGCGGGAATCGAACCTGCAGTCTTTCAATCAGAAGTCGCCCGCCCTACTGGGCTGTGGCTTCAGCCGGGGTCTTGGTGTGGGGATGATCGGGCACTCTCCCTCTTTTTACATTCCATCAACCACCTCAGCAGGACACTCACTCACCTGAGCACAGGTGCCGTCTGTGAGGACTCCTCGCTGGACTGCGATTGGCCCGTTTCTACCTCCAGTAGAAACCTTCTCCAGAACATCGGGCTGGACCGAAAGACTCTCAGAAACTCAGGAACGAGTCGGAACTCCCACAGAGGGAGGGGAATCTGGACCTTCAGGTGACCATGTGACCGGGGGGGTGGGGGGTCGTGACCTCACACAGGTGAACCTGGATGCCTGCTGCAGGTTCAACTCCTCACATTCAGATTTCCTTCGCGGGAAAGGCCAGGAATGTTATAACTTCCTGAGGTTAAGAAGTACTGGACCGAAGCCCAGCTTGGACCAGGTCCAGACTCTGATGTGTTCTGGGGGGGTTGACTTCCTGTGGCGGCCTCTCGGACTTTCTTTGCTAATTCTTGCCACAGGCCTCCCTATTGGCCCTCGCTTGTACACAGGGCTGACTCACAGCTTCCTGTGACGGTCCAGCATCCGCTCTGGAAACTCCTGCAGGAGCGTCCGGACTCCTCCCCTCACTAACTCCACAGGAGACCCGTCCCGAGCGCAGAACCGTGACGGCGTCACCTCTCTGTCCTGCAGGATCCCAGCAGGCGATGGTTTTCATAAGTCATTTACAAACAATTATTAGTTATAAATATACATTTAATGAGTAAAAGGAAAATAAAAAAAAGAAAAAGGAAACAAAAACTGCAGAAGATCTGATCGCGTTCTGCTGGACGGTTCTTTAGTGTTCCCAGATCCAATAGAAAACCAGGATTTTGACTTTGTTGGTATTTAAATGTGTTCTTGTTTGTTGATGACAGAGAGAGAGTCATCTGAAGGAGCAGATCCTGAAATGTTGAATGAAGAAATGATGCAGCCGCTCCCATGAGGAGAGGAGGATTCTGGGAAACAATCACACGTGTGGGTTTGAATGAAGACGTGGATCTGAAGATGATCCAGGAGGATCTGAAGATGATCCTGGAGGATCTGAAGATGATCCTGGAGGAACCAGATCTTCTTCTGACGGACGTTTCCAGCACAGGATCCAGGTTTTATCAAACTCCAAGACGGGATTTTGCTGAAGTGAACGCCGTGACCTCAGAAGGACCGGTCGGCGCCGTCCGCCGTGACCTCAGAAGAACCGGTAGACGCCGTCCGCCGTGACCTCAGAAGAACCGGTCGGCGCCGTCCGCCATGACCTCAGAAGAACCGGTTGGCGCCGTCCGGCGTGACCTCAGAAGAACCGGTCGGCGCTGTCCGCCGTGACCTCGGAAGAACCGGTCGGCGCCATATGGTGTGACCTCAGAAGAACCGGTCGGCGCCGTCCGGCATGACCTCAGAAGAACCGGTAGACGCCGTCCGCCGTGACCTCAGAAGAACCGGTCGGCGCCGTCCGCCGTGACCTCAGAAGAACCGGTCGGCGCCGTCCGCCGTGACCGCCTGAACTTTGAGACACAGCAGAAGATGATGCAGATCATACCAGATCAGATTAGTCATATACAATTAGATCAGATCAGATTGGTCTCAATTAGATCAGATTACTTTAAATCAGATCGCTCAAAATCAGATAAGATTAGTATAGATCAATTCAGATTAGATGAGATCAGATTACTCTAGATTGGATCAAATCAGACTGGTTTATATCAGGTTACTCTAGATCAAATCAGATTAGATGAGATCAGATAAAATCAGATTAATCTAGATCAAATTAAAAGACATCATCGTTGATCAGATTAGATTAGTCCAGTTCGGATCATATTGGACCAGATGAGATTAAAAAAGGTCAGTTTAGATCAGATTTGACTAAATCAGGTCAGATTAGGTGTTAATCTAGGTTCGATCAGATCAGATCAGATCAGATCTGTCCTCTGGACCTTCAGGTTGGGACAGACCTGCTGGAGGTTTAATCCAAACTTCTAGATTCCACAGGCGTGATCCGGGAGTGAGGAGATGGTGATGATCAGAACACGCAGGCCTGCTGGGAAGTGGGCGTGGCCAGAAGACGCTTTCATGCAGACGTTGCACCATAAACGTGTTGCAGAAGAAGAATCTTCCTCATCCAGACCCCCGGGGGAAGAATTCCTCTCATGTTTACTGAGTCTCCCAACTCTGCAGACGCGTCTGCAAGAACCTGCAGACGCGTCTGCACATGTGCAGTGATGTGGGGGTGGGGGTGACTCCTTTGGGCGTGTCCTAAAGGTCGTCAGCTCTGTGCTAATAAAACACTTCTAAGAACAGTGAAACATTCTTCTTTTTCCTGAACCTTTCAACCAAAATTTGACCCCCATCCCCTCTCAATACTCACCAGAATGAACACACTCCGAGAACTCTGGGAAAACAAATGTCTGTCCTAGTTAGAAAACCCCTCCCCCTTCAAAAATGATGACATCACAGCAGCAGAAACCATCAAAAAATGAAAAGGCAACATCTGTCTGCAGCATCCGTCTGCAACATCTGTCTGCAACATCTGTCTGCAACATCTGTCTGCAACATCTGTCTGCAGCATCCGTCTGCAGCATCCGTCTGCAACATCTGTCTGCAACATCTGTCTGCAACATCCGTCTGCAGCATCCGTCTGCAACATCTGTCTGCAACATCTGTCTGCAACATCTGTCTGCAACATCCGTCTGCAGCATCTGTCTGCAACATCTGTCTGCAACATCTGTCTGCAGCATCTGTCTGCAGCATCTGTCTGCAACATCTGTCTGCAACATCCGTCTGCAGCATCTGTCTGCAACATCCGTCTGCAGCATCTGTCTGCAACATCTGTCTGCAACATCTGTCTGCAACATCTGTCTGCAGCATCCGTCTGCAACATCTGTCTGCAGCATCTGTCTGCAACATCCGTCTGCAACATCCGTCTGCAGCATCTGTCTGCAACATCTGTCTGCAACATCCGTCTGCAACATCTGTCTGCAGCATCTGTCTGCAGCATCTGTCTGCAACATCTGTCTGCAGCATCTGTCTGCAGCATCTGTCTGCAACATCTGTCTGCAACATCTGTCTGCAGCATCTGTCTGCAGCATCTGTCTGCAACATCTGTCTGCAACATCCGTCTGCAACATCTGTCTGCAGCATCTGTCTGCAGCATCTGTCTGCAACATCTGTCTGCAACATCTGTCTGCAACATCTGTCTGCAGCATCTGTCTGCAGCATCTGTCTGCAACATCTGTCTGCAACATCTGTCTGCAGCATCTGTCTGCAGCATCTGTCTGCAACATCTGTCTGCAACATCCGTCTGCAACATCTGTCTGCAGCATCCGTCTGCAGCATCCGTCTGCAGCATCCGTCTGCAGCATCTGTCTGCAACATCTGTCTGCAGCATCCGTCTGCAGCATCCGTCTGCAACATCTGTCTGCAACATCTGTCTGCAGCATCCGTCTGCAGCATCCGTCTGCAGCATCCGTCTGCAACATCTGTCTGCAACATCCGTCTGCAGCATCCGTCTGCAGCATCCGTCTGCAGCATCCGTCTGCAACATCTGTCTGCAACATCCGTCTGCAGCATCCGTCTGCAGCATCCGTCTGCAGCATCTGTCTGCAGCATCCGTCTGCAGCATCCGTCTGCAACATCCGTCTGCAGCATCCGTCTGCAGCATCCGTCTGCAACATCCGTCTGCAACATCCGTCTGCAGCATCCGTCTGCAGCATCTGTCTGCAGCATCCGTCTGCAGCATCCGTCTGCAGCATCCGTCTGCAGCATCCGTCTGCAGCATCCGTCTGCAGCATCCGTCTGCAACATCCGTCTGCAGCATCCGTCTGCAGCATCTGTCTGCAACATCTGTCTGCAACATCCGTCTGCAGCATCCGTCTGCAGCATCCGTCTGCAGCATCCGTCTGCAACATCCGTCTGCAGCATCCGTCTGCAGCATCTGTCTGCAGCATCCGTCTGCAGCATCCGTCTGCAACATCCGTCTGCAGCATCTGTCTGCAGCATCCGTCTGCAGCATCCGTCTGCAGCATCCGTCTGCAGCATCCGTCTGCAGCATCCGTCTGCAGCATCCGTCTGCAACATCCGTCTGCAGCATCCGTCTGCAGCATCTGTCTGCAACATCTGTCTGCAACATCCGTCTGCAGCATCCGTCTGCAGCATCCGTCTGCAGCATCCGTCTGCAACATCTGTCTGCAGCATCTGTCTGCAACATCTGTCTGCAACATCCGTCTGCAGCATCTGTCTGCAGCATCTGTCTGCAACATCCGTCTGCAACATCCGTCTGCAGCATCTGTCTGCAACATCCGTCTGCAACATCCGTCTGCAGCATCTGTCTGCAACATCCGTCTGCAACATCCGTCTGCAGCATCTGTCTGCAACATCCGTCTGCAACATCCGTCTGCAACATCCGTCTGCAACATCCGTCTGCAACATCCGTCTGCAGCATCTGTCTGCAACATCTGTCTGCAACATCCGTCTGCAGCATCCGTCTGCAGCATCCGTCTGCAGCATCCGTCTGCAACATCCGTCTGCAGCATCCGTCTGCAGCATCTGTCTGCAGCATCCGTCTGCAGCATCCGTCTGCAGCATCCGTCTGCAACATCCGTCTGCAACATCCGTCTGCAGCATCCGTCTGCAGCATGTCTGCAGCATCCGTCTGCAGCATCCGTCTGCAGCATCTGTCTGCAGCATCCGTCTGCAGCATCTGTCTGCAACATCTGTCTGCAACATCCGTCTGCAGCATCCGTCTGCAGCATCCGTCTGCAGCATCTGTCTGCAGCATCCGTCTGCAGCATCTGTCTGCAGCATCCGTCTGCAGCATCCGTCTGCAACATCCGTCTGCAGCATCCGTCTGCAGCATCTGTCTGCAGCATCCGTCTGCAGCATCTGTCTGCAGCATCCGTCTGCAGCATCCGTCTGCAGCATCCGTCTGCAACATCCGTCTGCAACATCCGTCTGCAACATCCGTCTGCAGCATCCGTCTGCAGCATCTGTCTGCAGCATCTGTCTGCAACATCTGTCTGCAACATCCGTCTGCAGCATCCGTCTGCAGCATCCGTCTGCAGCATCTGTCTGCAGCATCCGTCTGCAACATCTGTCTGCAGCATCCGTCTGCAGCATCCGTCTGCAACATCCGTCTGCAACATCCGTCTGCAACATCCGTCTGCAGCATCTGTCTGCAACATCTGTCTGGAACATCTGTCTGCAGCATCTGTCTGCAGCATCTGTCTGCAGCATCTGTCTGCAACATCTGTCTGCAGCATCTGTCTGCAACATCTGTCTGCAACATCCGTCTGCAGCATCTGTCTGCAGCATCTGTCTGCAACATCTGTCTGCAACATCTGTCTGCAGCATCTGTCTGCAACATCCGTCTGCAGCATCTGTCTGCAACATCTGTCTGCAGCGTTCTCCGTCTGCAGCTCCTCTCAGATGTTCGGGGTTTGTTTAGTTGAGCTGAATAAAGATGGAGGGAAAGGGAAGAGCCAGAATCCCCCTGACTCATACAGGCAGTGGTTCCTTCATTCCTTCTGCTCGCTGAACTGAGGCTGAGCTCCATGCAGCCCTGCTGAGAGTTCCTCAGCAGAGAAACATTCAAGATGACTCAAAGAAAACATCCTTGAATTTGTGGGTGTGTCCTTCTTCAAAGCAGCAGAACTTTAGGGTTTCGCTTCTGGTCCAGTTCTGTTTGCTGCACCGGATTCTCTTGAAAGAGGAGCCCGTGACCTCCAGTGACCTCTGGGTTAGGGTCACCTTTAGTCTTCCTTTTCTTGTTTGCTCCAGTTTTCCTGCAGAAAAAGTTGAAAATCTTAAAAACCGGTCTGGGTGACGACGATGATACATTTCCCACAATTCTCTGCAGTCTTTGACTGACAGGTGGGTGTGGCAAAAGCATCAGGGAGCAGCACGGAGGTTATGTTGGGCAACCATCAGGTGGGTGGATCGTGTCACGTCTGCAGTGTAAAGGTGTCGAAACTACGAACAATACAGGTGTTTGTTCACCTGTCCGAGAACCATGAAGCTCTCTGAGACGGCGCCGTGAGGAGGAGGAGGAGGTCTGAAGCAGATCCACCACCGCAGGAGATCCAGAAGGAGAAACAGAACTCCTGCCGACCCATCAGTTCACTTCAGTTTAGATCAGGGGTCTCAAACTCAATTGAGCCGGGGGCCGCTGGAGGCGGAGTCTGGGTGAGGCCGGGCCGCATCAGGATTTCCACAAGAAAATCGCTGATAAAACATTCCAATGTTCTCAAATATCTTTATTTTTAACACAAAATAATGAATGAATTAAATTAATTAATTTTAAAAAATGAATTAGAAAATCAATCATTAATAACTAAAATAATAACAATGACCATACAGCAGACGACTGAAACCACATATTGACTGACGACTATAGCAGTGTTTCACAAATGGTGGGGCGCGCCCCCCTGGGGGAATGCGAATAAAAACATGTTTATATTATAGTGATGAATATTGTGCATAATCCTACATAGTGTTGATAATAAATTAAATATAGCAAAAACAACCTAAAAATCAATTTGGTAGCAGAAAGAGTCGCTGTTTACAGAGAACCAATGCAAAAGAACTGAATCTCTGAGAAAAGACAGAATTGCATCACTACTATGGAGGGAAACAAGGAAAGATTGTTTTTACTTTGTCTGGAAGTTTTGAAGTATTCTAAAAAACGAAAGAGAACAATTAATAAAACGGATTATTTAGAAGTTTTTTTTATTATTCTTTAATGATAATAAAAGTATGATGTTTTGAGGAGATATACGTTTAACTTGAGCAAATTAACTGATACTAATGATGTTTGCAGCTGTGTGTGTGTGTGGGGGGTATCTAAGAGAAAATACCTGAGAAACACTGGACAAGAGAAAACTATTTTTATTCAGTTTCAAATGTCTGTATTTCCAGAACCTCCTTCATTTCTGAGCTGAGAGCAGCGCTCACTGAAAGGTTAACGCAAACGATGCACACCAGAATTCCTGGCCTCCGCGTCTGGAGCGCGTTTGTAATTTCCGTTCTCCTTAGCTTGTTTACATTAAAAGTGGGGTCATCTGGACACCACAGGACAGTGCGCTGAACTTTTTTTTTTCACTGATTTCGGAGTTTCACTAATGTCCATGGTAGACATAAAATCCTGTCCCCCTTCGTCCACATTTGTCATGGAAGAAATGGCATAACAATATGTGGTTGGAGCCATCTGGACCCCAAGGAGAGCGGAAGGGTTAAATCTGGTCTCAAGCTCTACGCACAAATCGTGCACGCACTGAGCGCGCTGAGTCTTCAACCCGGTTTAATATTTCACGCTCAGTCGCAGCAGCGCTAATGAACGGTAAAAACACCATAGAAGAAGAATCTCCTCTCTGCTGTAGCGTGCGTGACCGCGCTGCTCCGGTGTGGATACCACCTGCTGAGCGTGCGTTCATAAACCCGCAGACATGCGGCCGGTGTGGAAGCACCTTTGAAGATTCTGCTCACTCGCGGGCATCACTCACGCACGCGGAAGTAGTCAGTCTCTCTCGCGAGGACTTTCTCTGATCGTGGAGGAGGAAAAAGCGATCGCGAGGGTCAGATTTGTTCGCGCGGAATATTTGATGCGTGCGCGGATTGTCGCGCGGCATCAGCAACACGCTTTTTGACAAGTGGCAGGCTGTGTATCACGTGTTGTCACGTGGCGAAAGAGGAGCGGGGCCCGCGAATCCCGTTCACTGAGAAAGCACTTCACAGCTTCATGGCTCCTCCTCCGCCCAGCTGATTGGAGGAATGAATTAAAGAGTGAGGAGGCTCTGACAGCCCGCCGATGTCCCGCCCTCCAGAACCATATACCTTACCGTGATTGGTTCGTTTAGATCTGCACACAACAACTGTCATTCATCTCAGCCTTGCGGGCCGCACTAACAGTAATCTTTCATATGAAGACGGGGGCCGCAAATTATCATCCCGCGGGCCGCGAGTTTGAGACCCCTGGTCTAGATATATCAACGCAGTCATCGTACAGCTGATCGCCGCACTAAACTGAACTAGTTCTCCCTGTCCTAGACCCTCCTTCTGGTGACAGACAGGTGACGGACGGGTGATGGACCGGGACAGTTGAAGAGGAACTGACGTATCTAACTCTACAACCACAGACAGGAATAGAGTTCATCCAGATAGAACTGGGGGATGGGTGTGGCCACGAGACGAGCCAGAGGTGAGGTCCACGGCCAAGAAGAGGAGCACTGGAGCTGACAGTGTGATAGGTGCAGCCAGTTGTCATGGAAACGCCTCGGCGACCTCTCTCTGAGCCATCCAGTGCTGTACGAGGCGTGCGGCTGGTATCCGTTCGTGTGGATCTTTGTGAATCATTGACGCTTCCTGTTGATGTATTTCTATGTGCTTCAGTCTATGCTGTTGATTGAAGACGCGGCGTTTTCGACATCATGTCCTGAACTCCCTCATGTCTCTCTCTAGCGAGTAGCTCGACCGGGATTGCATGACTGCTGCCCGCCTCTCAGCAACTGGACATCTACGACCACCAGTTCTAGTGGAATTGATCAAGTTGATCTATCTATTGATCGACCTACAGATTGACCCACCGATTGAGCCACAGACTCAAATACCCACCTATGTAGCTCCCTACCTGGTGACTGACCTACGGACCCACCTACCGACCCGCCTACTGCCCAAACTACCAACCTACCTACCTATCTACCTACTGACCGACAGTCCAGCGTACCAACCTACCGACCCACCCACTCATCCACCCAACCAGCCTCCCCCCTCCAGGGGGGGGCCTGGGAGAGGGGTCCAACCCATGAATGTCTCTGCACCAAACGAGGCAAAGAGAACCAAATATAAAGTTATTTAAAAAGATGGAGGAACATCGTCTGTGAGAGTCAGAAAGGACGGAAGAAGACGAACGCAGAACTTTTATGAGAACCCCCCCCCCACACACACACACACACACACACCACACACAGACCAAGCTGCAGCTCCATGATGAAGATCCTGAGTCATCTGGACTCCTCTCCTTCAAACATTTCTCCACTCCTCCGAGTCACTTCATCCGTCATCCAGAGCCTGAGGTGAGAAGACAATCTGTTCTGATGACTCAAGGAGAATCTTCCTCCACTCCATCGTGAAGTTTTCAGCATGGAAAACCTTCAACAAACAAACAAACAAACAAACAAACAAACAAACAAACAAACAAACAAACAGACAAACAAACAGACACTGCAACAGCATGGTCTTCCTCTGGAGAACCGTCTATCTGCAGCATCTCTGTCATCAGAAGACGTTCTTCTGTTTCTGTTTCTGGATCTTTAATGTGTTTGTGCTGCGTTCCCCGTAGATTCAGATTTCTGGGATTCCTGTCAGTCTTTGAAGCTGACCCCCCCCCCCCCACAGAATTCCTCAGTGTTCATGAGCGTTTTCCGGTGGAGCCGGAGCGACTCCATCATCTCGTTCACAGATGGAATCTGTGTCTTCAGAAGCAACTTTTAGGTTTTCCTGGCAGCTTTAGAGGAAATGGATGATAATGTTCATTTATTCTTTATTTTAAGTGTTTTTTATTTTTCATATATGTGTGCAGAATAAATATTGTTGATGACATCATCACATAGACACCTGATGACATCATGGATTCTAAAAATATCTGAATTTTATTGATTTTTGTGGTTAAAAGTATCAAAAACTGTATTTTTTTAATGTAATTTTGTAACTTTTTTGTCATACAATCCCTTGACGGTTTTGTTCACTTTGAAACAATATTAGAATCAAACTGTTCAATTAATGCTGCTGAGGCTTTTTGGGCTGATTCTGAGTTTACACTCACCAAAAAGAAGCATACTCCAGTTTATTTTAAGTATACTTTTTTTTTTAACTAAACTTAAATACTTTAAGTATACTTTTTATGTACTTATTAGAGAAAAAAAAATACCAGTTTATGTTAAGTAAACTTTTCCATAACTAAACTTAACATAGTATACTTTTTACGTACTTAGAGATAACTACAAGTTCATGTTAAGTATATTGTTTATATTTAGAATTACACAACAATTCTAAATGAATTTAGTCTTGAACTTTTTACTTTAGTGCTGCTATTTGTGTACAAGTATTTTTCTTTTTGACAGTAACTGAATTATTTTTAATGTTCTTCATAGAAGATATATTCAGTCATCTGTCTTGTAGGTTTGTAGCAAGAAGTTAGATTTGGTGATTTATTTTAAATATACTTTCATAAACCTAAGCTTACTTATAATAAACGTGGAATAAACTTAAAGTTTATTGCCAGTAAACTAGAAGTATACCAGAAAGTTTACTTTACTTATAAGTATACTTTTTATCAACTAAAAGTGGGCCAATTTAGTACAAAGAAGTATATTTGGTAGTAAACTTCCAGTATACTTTTTAAGTATACTTTTTTATACTTAAGTATACTTTAAAAAATATACTTCTTTTTAACATTAACATGCTAACTATTTTTGGATAATTTAGCATCTATTGAGGTTTTTAGGGTTAAAATAGTATTTTAATGGGCTATATACTATGAAAAGATTACTTTGCAATAATATAATCTCTTCTTTTTTTCCTTCTTCTCCGTGTTTGTTTGATATATACTTTGAGATGTAATTTAATGTCTAATTATTTTTGTCTATTACTGTATGTTTTGTATTTCCTTAATGCTTCGGGTTTCAATCTATTCGGACATGCCACTGGTTGGTATGTCTGTGAAATGTGTTTTTTGTGTTGATACAAAGCCCTCTTTCATGTGCTCTATGTTTTGTAAAAAAAACCTAAAAATCTTTAAATAAAGTTCTCAAAAAAAAAAAAAAAAAGTTGAATTTTAGCAGCATGCTTCGCATTTGGCTAATTCAGCATTTACTGAGTATTTTAGGACTGATTCTGAGTTCAGATACTGCTTTAGCCGTGTGCTAGCTTTTTTGGCTAATTCGGCACCTCCTAAGGATTTCTGGGTCTTTTTGGAGGTCAGCTAACATTTGAACAAAATGTTTACTTCTTTTCTGGCTAATCTGGGATCTACTGCAGTTAATTCTGTATTCATACTTTTACACATTTTTAAATTTCACAGAATTTTTTTCTATTTTTCTGGACATTCTTCTATTTTTTCAATATCTGCAACTTTTAGTCCTGATTTCATCAGAATACAAATAACTTCAGCATTTTCATCAAATCCCTTCAGCAACTACAGTAAACTTCTTCAGAATAAAGCATTCACATTAGCATTTATGCCACTTTTCTAGTTGAAAAATGTTTTTTTTCTATGTTAATCCCTTACATCACATGTGTCAAAGTCAAGGCCCGGGGGCCGGATCCGGCCCTCTGGGTAATTATATCTGGCCCTCCCGATCATTTTATTTAACTGTTTTAATTGTTATGTTATCTTGCGCTCATTCCTAACTTGTATTTATATATTTTTATGGAGCATAAAATATTGAGTTATTTACTTCCTACCTTTTCATTTTTCATAATTAAGTTAAAAAGTTACTATTTTAAAATTATTAAGATTTACTAAGATATTTTAGGCTATTTTGGAGTTAATATTTCAGCTACATGCTAGCTGTTTTGGGTTAACTTAGGATTTATTCTGTTTTTTATGATATTTGGAAGTTTAGCAATTTTTTCAGCTAAATGCTAGCTGTTTTGGCTAAGTTATTTTTTTTCTAGATTTTTTTTGGCTAATTTGGCATTTAACTAATATTTTACCTGGCTATTAGCTTCAGTGTTTTTACCTCAGCTATCAGCACTAGCATCTTCAGCGGCCAAATTCAGCTTAAAGCACTCACACTAGCATTATCACAGGTAGTGATATATATATATATATATATATGTATAATATATATATATATATATATATATATATATATATATATATATATAATATATATATATATATATATATATATATATATATCTCACAATTATGTTAAAAAGTTATGTTTTTAATGTTTTTAAAAATTTCTGTTTAATAAATGTTTATTTTGTTCGGCCCGCGACCAAAGGCGTGTTTTAGATTTTGGCCCCTTGTGCGATTGAGTTTGACACCCCTGCCTTACATTTGACTTATTTCAACAGTGAAATCCATTTCGGCTCCCCGTCTTCTGACGTTTCCCTGGCAGCCGTCCATCCCGCCCGCGTGCCTCTGCCGTGTTCAACCAGCCGCTCGTGCCCGGACTCATCCGGATCCGCGTCACAAACCCGTTTGACGTGGAAACAAGCTCCAACTGGAGAAAGCTTCCACGCGGCAAGTCGAGTTTCTGTCATTTTCCAGCTTTTACATTTAAACGTTTATTTATAGCTCTGCGGGTTTCCCCTCCAGGACAAGAGGAGCTGGGATTCCTCCATGTCACGCGTCAAACTTTCACTCAGAAAGGAAACTTGTTCTCCTCTTTTCCCTCCACCTCCACCTGGTTCCTCTGTCCGGCTGACGCAGCTTCACTTTAAGGAATTAGGAGAAACTTTATTTGGAGTCTGAACTTTCAGGTCAGACTGCTTCTGTAATTATAGAACAACAATAGCTAATTGCTGCAGGAAATGAGGGAGATTTTCAAATTAAAGTCCCGTGTGTGCTCCGCCTCACTGCTGATCTCCACACTAACAGATCTCTGCTGTCAGATTCTCTTATCTTTGCCTCCATAAGATGATTAATGATCATGCTGGACCATGAGCTCCTCTGGAGACCTCAAACCAAACAAAAACATGCATTTATCTCCATTCTGGTTTTGTACTTTCACTAGAATTTGATTCAACGGCTGATATGAACACATTCTTTCTTTGGTTCATCCACTTCACATCTCAGGAATAATCCAGGCTGACCTGGATCAGAAGAATCGATATAATGAAGCTGGTTTTTGTTCATCTTTGATTGTTTGACCGAAAGCCAAAAACAAAGTGATTTAAACTTTAAAATATGACCGAATCTCCAGTTAAAACGTGGATTTATGAGGTTTAGTTGGAAGTAAATTTCTGTCCTGAGTCTGGCTGCACAGCAAGCCCACATCATCATCGTTCTACCACCATGCTTCACAGTTTCTCATGTTTAACTTTAACCAAGTTTGTTTTTGAAACCCCAAAAACCAAATCTGAAAGAAATGAGAGAGAAGAAAAAAACGTTTTATTTAAAACATAAAGATTCAGACAATAAGTCAATTAAGAAATTAATTAGGAAAATTCTGTAAATAATTTCTAAATTATAATAATGTTTAGATCTATTTTTTTTATTTAAGAAAAAACATTAAAATAACAAAATTAAAATGAATTTTTAGTAGTGAGTGAGAACCAGTTGATAATGTTTTTATTTTCTATCATTTATGTCACTTTCCCCACAAATGTCTTTCCTTAAATTTAAAATGTTAGTCTTAAATATTCAAAAATATGTTTTCTTACTGGAATCAGATCTAAAGTGATTTTAAAATAAATAAATATATTGATTTCTATTTTACTGCCATCAGATCCATTTTAATCATGAAGCAGATTTTACATTTTGTTTTATTGTTTGTTATTTAATGTTAATCAAAGAGAAAAATCCTGATGGTTCTGGTCGGATCCAGCTCTGGTTTCCTCTGTTGATCTGGGTTCTGCAGGTGTCAAAGGTCACCTGAACAGGTAAACATTTATTTACACAGAAAGGTTCAAACACAAGCTGCAGATCTTTCTGGAGGTTTCTGTCTGATCGTGAGAGGAAATTGTTGACGAGATCAACAATTATCTGTAAAAAAAGGACAAATATGTCAAAAGTCAATTTTAAAGTGTAAAAAAAAAAACAAATCTCAGAATTGATCATTTGGTTCATTTTATTTCCCACAAAACAACAAAAACAGACAAAAAAAAACGTTTTTTTGTTGCCACTTAATTAAAAAAAGACACTTAAAAATAAAAAAACGTGGATCACTTAGTTCATTCTTTAAATACTTTAAAAAACAGACGAAATATACAGATTTATAATTGTTCATTTTTAAAATGTGTTTTTAGACAATTGTCTCATTTAATAACCTGATATTCTTCAGTGAAAAACAGTTTTATTTAACTTTATATATGTGGGTTTATTTTAGAATTGAATCTTCTCTGTTCTTCAGATGTATTTGTATGTATCAGAATCTTATCAAAAAGACGAATAATAATCCCAAACAGACTTAAGAATTACTTTTTTTAAATCTGCTGAGAAGAAAAAACTATAATTATAATATTTTCTATATCCAAAGTTGTTTTCTAAAAACATGTTTTTGTTTTTGAAGAGAAAATTAAAGTTTCCACTGTCTCATGTCAGACCGAGTGTGGTTTATAAATAGACTAAGTGTGGTTATTAAGGTGTGGAGGAGGCGGAGTCTCCCATCCTGAGAAGGAAACATTGGCAGACAGGTGAGGCCAGGTGAGGCCGTCATTGTTTTCCAAAAAGAATCCCAACCAACAGAAGTGGAGCTCAAAAGGGGGGAAACCCTGATGATGTCATCACCTCAAAAGTCTGATTGGAGGGAAACCTGCTGGACGGCAGAAATGTCATCTCCTGTCCACTCTGGTTTGCTGCATTCATTGTCACCAGAAGGTCCTCTCTGGTGGAGCAAACTTCTGCTGACCCGGTTCTTTCACTTCTTTGTGGTGTCCCACAGGGCTCAGTTCCAGGACCCCTGGACATGTGAACGTGTGGCTTGAAGTGGAGGCTGACCTTAAGGTTAAAGGTCAAATCCAGGCTCCTCCAGGTGACGCAGGTTCATCAGAAGATAATCCAGTCTGTGAACCAGGGGTGGGCAAACTACGGCCCGGGGGCCACATGCGGCCCCTTAAGCTACTTAATGTGGCCCTCCAAATTAAAATACATTGAATCAAAAATCCTAATTCTTGTTTTATTTTCATTGTATTTCTGGTTTCTTCCATGAATGGTGTTGTTTCTCTGACGTTCGTGTGTGTTCCTTTCTGAGTCAGATGGTGATCTTTCGGATTATTCCTACACCACATAAATGCAGCATTTCTTTGAGTTCACATTTTCCTCTGAAGAACATCAATCCATTGGATCACCCAAAAGAGAACAAAAATCAAAATTTAGAAATTAAAACTCCCAAATTTTCTGTTTTTAAATGAATATATGTGAATTTGAATCCAAATTAAAGCATGTTTTTCTCTAAACTGCATATTATTTTTTTAGTTTATGAGGTTCATTATCAAATCACTCCTTCCATCTGCTCCTTGTTCGGCCCTTATGCCAAAATTTAGAACCCTATGTGGCCCACGAGTCAAACCATTTGCCCACCCCTGCTGTGAACTGTCTCCAGTCGGTCATGATGCGTTCAAATTTGTCAGGAAATGTAATTGTCAAATAAAAACCACAAAAGAGTCGTTTTTGTTCTGTTTATTCAGCCTTTTTCACATTAAAATCGAGGTAACTTTGACGTTTTCTGTCTATTACAACCCCTCCTCTTCCTCCTCCTCTTCCTCCTCCTCCTCCTCCTCCTCCTCCTCCTCCTCATCCTCCTCTTCCTCCTCTTCCTCCTCCTCTTCCTCCTCCTCCTCACTGCTCACTTTCCGTTTCCATCTTCAGCAGCTCAGCGAAGCTCCGCCCACATTCAGAGCCTCTATCTTCAGCAGGTAGAGTTCAGTCGGATCAAAGGATTCTAACAGTGCACACGTGAACAGCAGCGAACATTTAAAAACCTTCCTGAAAAATAAATATCAAAATAAATAATCTGCCTGCAGCTAAAACTTTTTTCCCCTTTTAATATAAAAGAAACGAAACGTGAAAAGTTCTAAAGAAATTCATCCCTGCGATGCGTTCAGGCGTCCTGGGAACACAGCGTCCCGGCCAGCCGGTCCCAGTGCGTGAAGTAGGGGGCGTAGTTGAACTTGGACTTGAGGTGGTGGAGGTCGTGGTGGGGGGCGCCGCCGTACAGGCCGAACGGCACCAGGCGGTGGGTGGCCCAGGGCAGGTCGTAGCCGCAGTGGTCCTCCACCGACAGCCAGATGTTGAGCGTGAAGAAGGTCAGCTTGGTGAGCGGGTGGCAGCCCAGGAGCTCCGGGCTGACGGCGGCGAACAGCCCCAGGCTGAGGGTCTCCCAGGCGCCGGAGTACTCGGCGGTGAGGGCGGAGGTGGACGTGTAGGTGTGGTGCACCTGGTGGGGGAGGGTGAGACGTTAGGGGCCGAGACCCAAAACACACCTGAGGTCACAGGTGGAGATAAACCTTCATCGAACACTCTAAATCACATGTGTCAAAGTCAAGGCCCGGGGGCCGGATCCGGCCCTCCGGGTAATTCTATCCGGCCCTCCAGATCATTTTATTTCATTGTTATTAATGGCCCGATGTTATCTTTCGCCTATTTTTTTCTTGTTTAATTTCAACAAAATGTATTTTATGGAGAGTAAAATATTGAAAGTCATTTAAGGTTTAACTTAATTTATTCTGGAATAATATTGCTGCCTTTTATTATTCATAATTATGTTAAAAAGTTACAATTCTAAAAATTGGAATCCTAGTTTCTTGGACTATTTTGGCATTTACTAAGAATATTTTTCTGCCTATTTTGGAGTTTAGCTAATATTTCAGCTACATGCTAGCTGTTTTGATTGACTTAAGTTTTTTTTCTTTTAGTTTTTTCGGCTAATTTGTCAGATAGCTAATATTTGATCTGTCTCTCAGCTTTAGCGTTTTCAGCTATTAGCTTGAGTGTTTTTAAATATCAATTTCAGCAACTTCACTATCAGCACTAGCATCTCCAGCGGCCAAATTCAGCTTACAGCATCACCACATGCTACATATCTAGTTCATAACTATGTTAAAAGTTACATTTTTTAAGTTTTAATAAATTCGTTTTAGAGTGTTCAATAAATGTTTATCCTGTTCGTGTTTTGGATTTTGGCCCCTTGTGTGATTGAGTTTGACACCCCTGCTCTAAATTATATTTTTAAAATGTTAAAACCGTAACATAATTATAAACTAGATATGTAACGTTTCCTTTGATGTTAGCGTGAATGCTGGAAGCTGAAGATGCTGAAACTGATAGCTAAAAACCCTGAAGCTGATAGCAGCTAAAATATTAGCTAAATTAACCTAAAAGACTACAAAAATACCTTAGGTTAGCCAAAACAGCTAGCATGTAGCTGAGATATTAGCTAAAGTCCAAAATATTCCAGATAATCTTAGTAAATACCAAAATAGTAAAAAAAAAAAATAGCAGAATGACAATTTTAAAACTAACTTTTTAACATAATTCTGAATAATAAAAATTCAGGAATATTATTCCAGGATAATATATCCAGATATATATTTTGTCAAAATTATAAAGTTAGAAACGAGCTCTAACTTGCAGAATATGTTTCTGGAACTCATCATGGAGGAGGAGCACCAACCTTGTGGAAGTTGCGGTACAGCCAGGGCACCTTGTGGTGCAGCAGGTGCCACACGAAGCTCTGGAAGTCGAACAGCAGGAGGCAGACCAGCACCTGAGCCAGCACACTCGGCAGGGGGGGGCCTCCGCAGGTAAGCGCTCCGGCCGCAGGTACCAGTGCAGCAGGGTGAGCGGGAAGATGAACACCAGGTGGTTGTGGAGCGTCAGCGCCAGGCAGCTCCGCACCGACGTCCAGCTGACGGAGCTCTGCGGCTGCAGCTTGAACCTGCGCAGCCAGGCCCACCTGGAGGCCAGCAGGTCCAGCAGCAGGAAGGGCAGGCAGAAGCTCAGGTAGACCAGGAGCGAGAAGAGGATGGGGAAGAGCGGCGAGCGCAGCACCGCGGCGTGCCGCAGCAGGACATCCCAGGTCGGTTGCAGCAACATGATTTCTGTTTCCAAGTCTGCTCTGTGTCTGAGCTCCCAGCTGCACATAGCTTTATAGCATGAAGCCCCGCCCACATCCAAATATGGCTTTCCCACAGCACTGCAAAATGGAAAGTCTCTGGCAAGTCCAAACACTTTCAGAGGAAGTTCCTGCCCGTTTATTCCTGCCTTCAAAGGAACTCAGCTGTTTAGATCCTGAAGGATCAGAGTCAATCTGAGTTCTGATCCGGACCCAAGGAGCGGCTGAAACTCCTGAAACACAGCAGCAGGAAACAGACTCTCGGGGAAAAGTTTCTGCTCCCCTGCCAGTCAAACCCTTCCAGCTCCGTCCACGCCGGGTTCTGCGGTTCTGAAGCAGAGATCCGTTCATCAGAACCGCTCCGTCATTTAGTCTGAAATGATTGAAAATACTTCCATGGATCCCCTATAGGTGGCAGCAGATGCAAAGGAAACTTTAAGTTTCACTCTGGTTCATAAACTGAAGAAAGCGTCTGAGTTCAAATGATGTAATAGATTCTCACTTTGTGTTTCTGATTTTATTTGGACGTTAAAGTCATTAAGAAGAAGATCCCGGACCCACATGAACATTTTCATCCCTGCAGGCGTACTTTGATGTCACTCAAGTTTCCTGCAGAACCAGTTGATTCACACGTTCATGAAGTTCCCTAGAAGTAACTCTTAGGGATGTCGCCATGACGCTATCGTTCACAAAAGCTGTTTCTGGAACTTGACGATGTTCTGTACCTAAACATAGATGCTAACGCCCACCTATTCTTCCATATGGAGTCACCTGGTTTCTGTGGCTGTAATAAAGTCATCATATATGCAGATGACTCAATCTTTAGGAGTTTCCTTTAGAATGACGTATTTCAACCGCTAACACGATCATTCCATAAAAGTCTAAATCAATCTAATGCATGAAGCTAAAGTCTGCTAGCTTGATGTCATAGAACTTCCCATAGGACGGCCAATGCTAACGCTCGGTTGACATAAACCTACACTATAAACTCACAGCCAGGAACTTTCCAAAATCTTTTGAGATAACATATTTTTTAGAGTGAAATGATCGTGTTAACAGTTGCAACGCTACAATTAGTCCACTGAAGCATCGCCGGCGACATCTCAGGTGTTAAAGAGTGAACCGTCTGTTGGAGAAAAGCTAATTTACCTTCACAGTTGTCCCATCCTTCGCTGTTTCACTGATTTTTTTGGGACAACTTTCACTTTTTTTTTTCTTTTCTAGCCGTACATCCTGATTTGCTGCTGAGTTTGTCAATCAATCTCCTCCTGAGCAACGTTCAGTAAGGCTGAGTTGATCAGTCGATCTATAAAAGTAGAGATCGATCAAACGCATACGGCTGAAGGCCACAAACTTGATGCTAACGTGTAATGGGATTTCCCATTGGACGGCTAATGCTAACGTTTAGATCAGGGGTCACCAACGTGGCGCCCGCGGGCACCGGGTAGCCCTCAAGGCCCCCACAAGGTGCCCTCAGGTCTCTTCTAAAATTAACACACTTGTGAGAGACAGCTAAAATTAAATTCTGTTGATATTTTTTTTTATTACACTTGCATTTACCTAGATTTAAAAATGAAAATGTCTTACAAATATGTTGATGACACATGAACTTCAGATAAGTTTAGGTGAACTCTGACCTATTTCAGTTCAAAGATCATTAATTTTGTTGAAAATGCTGCAGAGTTGATCTTTAGTTCAAAATGTGACACAATTTGTTTAAAATAGCAGAAGTTGATTTTTCTTTAACATTTTATAATTGATTAACATGGTACAATACAGGGAAAATGGAACATTTTTCCCATTAAATCTAAGCGAACATCTGAAAATGTAAAAATTACTGAGATTAATAAAGTCCTGAATATTGATATTTCTTTCCTAGCTTGTTGTCATTTTTGATAATTGTAGTGAGAAATCAGTGTCTTTACATAGAGGAGTATCATTATTCATTATTAATAATGTTTAACTAACTATAACTAAACAAAATTTGTTTTTTAAAAATGGTAGCCCTTCGTATAACGAAGTACTCATGAAGTAGCCCTCAGGTTCAAAAAGGTTGGTGACCCCTGGTTTAGATAATAGAGATGACTTAATCTCAGATTTGATCTATTCCGAGTTGTTTTTAAGAAAGTAACTGTTTGTTTCTCGTGTCGTAGGCGTGAGCAGCCGGACAAACCTGTCAGCGCCGTTATTCCGAGAAAAACAAAAAGTGAAGAAATCATTTTCCTTCTTTAATCTCGTGTCATTCATGATGGACTCTTATGTTCTGACCACATCAGCTGATTGGCCAGCCGTGTAAAAAGTGTTCTGAACTCGCTACTAATTCCTGAGCATCAACAGAAACGCTTGAAACCAAATTTAGCTGAAAGTATTTGGTGTTTGTTGTGGATCTCTTTCATTTATTGTTCTGCAGTTTGTTTCTCATAAAGCTGCCGTGGATCAATCAGAGGAACCAGAGATGCTCCTCCACATCAGAGCTCTTAACTCGGCAAACACTGCCACCTTGTGGCTCATGAAGGAAACGCAGCAAAACGTCCAGAGATGAGACTGAAGGGATTTTGTTCTTCTAAAATGAAGGAAACTGACAGGAACCGGATCAGAACTCCATCCGGGACACAGAAGCAGCAGAAACATTTAAAAAATAACATTTGGGAATCAGAAAGACCCGTCAACAGTCATGAACAAATCAGAAATCATGACGTCCAGCAGTCGCAGAGATGAACTGCAGGACAGTTGGGACAGTCAGGGGCAGTTTCAATGTTAAATCAATGGTACAGACGTGATCAGACATCCTGCAGAACGGACGTCAGCAAAAAATGAAGAGTTTAACTCCAAAAAAAATCCCTTTTCCACACAGGAAACAGAACAGGGCGCCGCATTCAAAGCCAACCAATCACACATGAATGTTGATGCAGAGTGGTCAGGAATTCCTCCAATCAGCTCGCAGACCAATGGGCTTTGGTTTCGTCTGTTCTGTTTCCAGTGCAGAACAGAGAATTTTTCTGGAGTAAATATTGTTTTTTTGCATGTATTCTTCAGCTTTAAGTGTAAAACAATATTTTTAGCACACAAAATGTTTACGCTGTAGTGTACCGCCGACAGTGTTGCCAGATAGTATCACAGTTTTCCAGCCCAAAAGTCATCAGAAAAAACCTAGAAAAAAAAACAACACGCACTCTTCTGGGTTACAAGCTCCACCTAGTGGCCGTTTACGGAATCTACAGCGCTTTAACTGCTGCAAAAGAACACTATAACAAAAGCAGGAGTGAGGGAGTGCATGTCCGTCCATCACTTCTGCCCACAGAGGAACGGACGGAGAGCGTAAATAAAGACCGCTGTGGCGGTAACGTCTCTTCCATTGAGCGGGATTCCAACGTTCTTCTTTGAATGTTTTACAAAGCGTGACCACAAGTGTTTTTGGTGAGAACGGACAGGTAACAGATGGAGGTGGGGGTCCTCCTTATTCCCGAATGCTTTCGTTCAGTAAGGAGATGATTGACGAGGTCTCCGGCCAATCAGGACGCAGAACGGGGTGAGCTGTTTAAAAGAACAGCAGCAGAATTGTTCCTAAAGAGTCAACGAGTCGTTCTATGCGAGTTTCAATGTGTGACCAGATCGGAAAAAAAAACTCTACGTCACTCAACGTGGAGGCGGGCCGGGTCTGGCCCGCGGGCCGTAGTTTACTTGAGTAAGGACAGCATCACTGGAACGGCAGAACTGCTTCTTAACCTTTCCAATACTTCATGATACATTTACCACCTGAACGAGACTAATGTCTCTTTAAGAAACTCATGTGAGCCAGAAGAACTGCAAAACACACCTGTGCTCCCCTCAGGGCGTGGCCACTCCTCTCAGGCCGGGACAACCCTAAACCCCACCCCCTGTACAGGTGCATGCGACTGAGACTCCTGTCCAAATCCAGACCTGGAGGGCCGCTTTCCCCAGCCTCATCTGCTGCTGGGTACCTGGATCAGGTGTGTCATGGAGCTTCAATGGCAGGTTGGAAGCAGGACTCCGGCCCTCGAGGCCTGGTCTGAACGTTACTGGCAGATCCCGAGGCCGGAGAACCGCCCACAGCTATCGGATCTTCATCAGGACTGTCCCGGATCCGAGGAGCTCCTGGATGATGTCATCAGTTCCAACATCTGAGACGGATCCAGACCTGCATGGAGGAGGCCGGCCTCAGCGCTGCAGGGATGTCTCTGCTCAACGACTGCTACCCCTCGGACGAGTCTGACCAGAGAAAGGGGGTTCTAACAGGTGATCTGGGGTCAAAGGGCACAGCTCCATCCTCCTCCTCATCATCATCATCGTTTCTCCTCCTCTGAATCTTCCTCCGTTGATGGATGTCCAGTGAAACTGAACGCTAATATTCTGAAAATGTGTTGAAAACGGTTTGAAGATCCAGCAGGAGATTCAGTTTGGACTCTATTATTTTATTCAGCTTTAATGTTGGAGCTCCTCCCATCAGGGAGACAAGTTGTGTCCTGTCGAGGAACAAGTCGGGTGACTTGTTTGATCGGTTAGGCAGTCAGGAGCTGCGGTTCCGAGGCGGTGTCGTTCTGCCACGACGGAGGTCGGCACACAAACATCTAAAGGTTGGTTTCCACGTTCCATCTTTGAAGACGTTTGACTTTTTAAGTAAAGATGAATGTGTGTCAGAGCGGCCCTTCCCCCTAACGCAGTGGTGCGATGGTGTGTGGGGGGGGGGGGGGGGGGGCTGAACAGCTGATCGGAGGACCGTCAGTGATCGTGAGATCATCCACTCAGAGAGAGGAAATATATCATTAAACCTCAAGAATTGCTTCAGAAAAATGTTAAACAGAGACGAAAAGAAAGAGAGCTGAGCTGTTGGGGGGGGGGGGGGGGGGCTTTCACATGCAGAAGCCACTGACTGTATAAGGGAGAACTGGACTGAGCATGCCCCCCTCCTTCCGTGTTCCATATAGGAAGTACCACTGGGTTGCACACTTTTGTATTTTGGATTGTGGTTACAGAGTTTTGTATTTTTCTCTTCAAATATGTTTAAAAACATGGAAAAAAAAGCTTAAAGTATAAAGAGTTAAAAACTGAATAATTAATAACTAACTAAAAACTGGTCCTTTTTCATTGATTTTTTACATTTTATCTGTAATGGATGAATAACAGCATAAATATAAATTACACTTTATATGAATAAAAACATGTTTACATTAGTTATGGATTTTGTGCATAATCCTACATAGTCGTTAATAAATTAAATAAAGCAGAAAACAACCTAAAAATTCATTTGGTAGCAGAAAGAGCCGCTGTTTTCAGTGGATCAATGCAAAAGAACTAAATCTCTGAGAAAAGACAGAATTCCATCTTTTTTTTTTCTTCGTTGGTGAAGATGAGACACAGATTTTGCTTCTCTCCATCACTTCAATCGAAGTGGAACTTTTTTTAGCAGCAGCCTCAACCTGAATCTGCTGGAGAAAAAAATAAATAAATATTTTTTTTTCCCTTCACAGTCAGAAAAAATAAAAAGATAAAAAAGAAAATAACCCCGAAAAGGGAATTATAGGGCCCCACATCTGCCAATAGGTGGATAAAGGGGAGAAAAATATAACGTTGTATTTATCCTTTTTTCTTAAATAAACGGGTTGACATAACCAAGTTTATTTCTTTTATTTCTCTTTCATCTGATCTTCGTGATTGGAGACACCTTCACCAACATCAGGTAAGTCCCAGATACCCATGAAGCTAGACAGACGATAAAAAAATACAAATACTTTCTCTTTTGTGTACAAGGGATATGTGTATGATATGATAAGGATTGACCTCTAGTTTCTGAAGGCCCAGTGAGGGTCAGCTGGGATAAGACTAGTTCCTATTTTTGGATTTTAGGTCTTAACTGTCATGAACATTTAGGGGGATGTCTTATATGTTCTCTATCCCGCAACCAATGGAGACACTATGGTTGGTAGGCAGACCTATTGAGGATTTCTCCCATGTACCTTGTGAAGTCGTAACTGAAGAAAATACTTAGTACATTTTTATTTTATTTATTTAACCTTTATTTTACCAGGACGTCCCAAACACTTCCTGGTAAAAGGGTAAGTTCTTAAGTGAGAGAAAATAATTGTGAAACACTGCATTAACGGGACTTCCTGCCATCTTTTTTTGTTTTTTCTTCTTGTCCTGTAAAACAGCTGAGAAGCAGATATGGGCTGAGAGCCTCTAGTGTCAGACAGATTCTAATGGCTTTATACTAAACTTTATTTATATTGATAATATTCTATCGTTTTACTTTTTTTGTTGGACCGGACGGAAACAAAGGGGGGGGGGGGGTAAAAGAGGGGGGGCTTAGAGAACAAAGAAGATTATAACAGAGGGTAGCAATAACAATCTGCAGTGGGCGGGGCCTGTCTACACACACACTCAGTTACACACATACCTTTTGGCTAGAATAATCTTTACCTTTAAAGTTGTCAAAAATGTGCACAATACCACTGCAGCTCACACACAATCATAGAAGCTGACACAAATAAAGCCTTTCATTCCATCACACATTCTGTTAGTGCGAGGTGAGCTGACACCTGTGCTCAGGTGAGCTGACACCTGTGCTCAGGTGAGTGTTTATGTTTTGTATAGAAGGAGAGAGAGCCCGGCCATCCCCACGCCAAGGCCCCCCCCGTCTTGACCTGCATGTGAGGCTGAGACATCCGTCTGTGTTCCTGTTCTCAGGGGGAGGATCGGCGCCATCTCCTCATTTGACTGACAGCAGAGTTACTCCTCCAGAAGAATCCTCAACATGAGGTGGGTCTGGGTTGGAAGTGGTTCTGTTCTGCTCATGGTTGGTTTGGAAGAATCCTAAAAAGCATTTAAACATTTTTAAAGTAAACCAAAGCGCCCCCCCCCCCCCATAAATAAATAAATAAATAAAGTGATGGAGCTCCGCCCCCGGAAACGTCACAAGCTGGGACCTCCTCCGAGCAGAGGCGGTTTTATTTATGGACACGCCCACATTCCTAATATATTCATGTCGTATCATTTTGTCCCCCTTGAAGAAATAATTCAAGTCTTAAGTTTTTCTGGTTAAAAAATGTGAGAGCGACGGAGAAAAGACATTTTTCACCAACTGGTTTGGCAGTGACGCTCGAGGAGTTCAGAGACAACACATTTAAATCACTAGCAGTTAAAATTGGTAGAAGGTACTAAAGGTGATTTTTTTTCCCTGAGGTCAAAGGTCAGCCAAGATTCAGGTGTGGTTGTAGACTTCCCCTGGTGCTATGTGTGTGAAACTTCATGAAAATCTATAAATCTTCCCTATATTGTGGGAAAAATATCAAATTTCCCACTTTGCAAGTATTTTATCCAGACAGAAAAACGACAGATTGAGAAGAAGAAGCAGAACATGATGATTCTGATGAAGATGAGCTAAAGGGTTCTGGGTTAAAGCTGCTGTGAGGAACCAGGAGTGATTCTGACCTGTCTCCTGCAGCGATCCACATCTTCTCTGCGGACTGCAGAAGCTGCAGAGCCGCTTCACCTGGAATCTGAGAGCAGAAGACCTGCAGCTGGAAGACCTCAGCGTGCAGCTGCAGCACGACATCCACCTGGAGCTGGGACAGCCGGGGACCGTGGCGTACGCCTACAGGTTTCTGGCTTACGTCAGGTAAGTTTGGATCAAATGAGCTGCGAGAGAAGAAAGACCCAGAAGATCATCTCACCCGTCTGCCCTCAGGTACCTCCAGGGTCAGCCAGAGGAGGCGCTGGAACTCTTCAACCAATCAGAGGAGAGGACCCGGGAGGTGTATGATGACGAGCGGCGGTTCATTGTGATGTACGGAGACATGGCCTGGCTCAAATACCACACCGGAGACTTGGAGGGGGCGCAGAGGCTCTGCCAGAGAGTGGAGGACATCCTGGTATCCGAACATGAGATTTCCTTCACGATCAACCAGAGGGTTGTTTCTATGGAAACAGCCTCTGTCTGCATCTTTTACAGCGGAGGCACCCGGCAGCCTCTGACTCCGCCCTCCATCCAGAAGTGTACGGCGAGAAGGGCTGGACGCTCCTCAAGCTGTCCAAGTCTTACTACCAAGAGGCCAAAGAAAACTTCTGCAGAGCTTTGGAGGTGCAGCCTGACGACTGTGAGCTCAACAACGGCTACGCCATCGTCCTGTATCGCATGGAAGAGGTACGACCAATCAGCAGTCGGAATCAGTCTCATCTGGCGGCTTTGTGTAAACATCTAAAAAACTGCAACGCCTCATCCGAAGAGTATCAGGGAATCTGACAGCGAGAAGTTCAGCAAACTAAGAGAAATGTCTGGGATAGAATGATTCAGGACCGAGCGCTGAAGAGTCGCCGGCCACCAGACAGCTGCGGCGGGCCGTGGAAATCAACCCCAACGATGGCGTCCTGCTGTCCATGTTGGCTCTGAAGTTGATGTTTAATGAAAATGTAAAACAAGCGGATGAGCTGGTGGAGAGGGCGCTGAAGGTCGCACGCAACGACACTCAGGTCATCAGATACGTGGCCAAATACCTCCGCAAACGGGTATGACCCAGAAACTTCTCCCGACTACCACGAGTTTCTGACTGAAAACCTTTGAGGTTCTAACAATTATTTGTTCCAGAACCGACTGGATGAGGCCATCAAACTGTTGGAGGACGTGCTTGAGATGAGCACTACTTCAGCCTTCATCCACCACCAGCTGGCTCAGTGCTACGTCAAGAAGAAGAACCTCTTTCAGGGAGCTCAGCAACAAAGACGAGATGCTCCACGAGAGGAAACAGCTCGTGGTTGGTTTGTTTTTCACAGCAGAGTTCGTGGAGGAGCTGCATCTTCATCTCTGACAGACTCTTGTCTTCTTTCCCAGAGATGAAACGTCTGAGGAGTCTCTGCATTCACCATCTGGAAAAGACTGTCCAACTGAAAAGCGGCTTCAAGCACGCCAAGGCGGAACTGGCTCTTCAATATGCCGAGAAGCCTGATGTGACGAGGTGCTCCAGCCACACTTGCAACGCCATACCAGACCTACCACTGAAGATAGGGCACCTGCGGTTGCCAAAGGCGACAGAGTGGTTCTCGAAGTCCTAGCATGGTTTCATTCAGAACAGCTTTGAGAGCTAGCTGATTCACCAACTCTGTGGTTTGTCTAGCACTAAGAGGTTCAGGACCACCCTGCAGGGAATGGTCATAACGCTGCACATCTCCTCAGAGCTCTACCTGTAACACAGACCAGCTTCAGGCAGACTGTAATTTGATGTTTCGTTTGTCTGGAAAGCCGTACCCAATGATTGGTTTGTTCTTTGAACATTTTTCTGAAGTTCTGTCCATCCAAGACTTTTCTTCTTTCAGGGCTCAGCAGATGTTCAATGAAGCGCTGGAGGGGCTGGAGGAGGAACCTGTGACAATCCGTTCTAAAATCTATCGTAACTACGCCATTTTCTGCCAGTACCACACCCACAAGATATACCTGGCCTTCACCTACTACAAGCAGGTCTCTATCTTAACTGGAGCCACGCTTTGCTGTTCAACAGTAGTCCCATCATCTCTCAGAACCAAAAAAACTCAGGAGATTTTGAGTCAACATGTGATCTTTTATTTTGGGACCGATTCTTGCCTTTACCTTTTCAGAGACACACAGTCACTGGCTGGAAGGATTTGTATTTACATTGGTGCACACTACGCCCCATGACTGCACCACTACAGTGTTTTCTGTGTCTGGGCCCAAAGTTTCAAATCTGTTCTGTTTTCCAGGCGTATGAAATCACCAGCAGCGCGTCAGAGAAGAAGTATCTCCTGAAGGTTCGTCCTCCTCGGTTTCTACTGCCTTTCTGTCTCACCTCAAAGCAGGTTATGCAACACCAGCATTGTGTATCGTACCGCTATGTTCACACCAGGAAGTCATCAAGGCATTTAGGAAAAGGGTCATGGAGAGGGGAGGAATGTGGGTTTCTATGACAACTGGCTCAGCTGATCTCACTTTCAGCGGATTTGTGTTGGTTCAGCCAAGGGACTGTGCCCTTGAGAATATCCAATTAAAGGTGATTGTCTGGCGCAGGCAGACACTACTTTCTGCTGATTTCTAGGTGCTGCTTTGAGGCAAAATAGTCTCTAATCCAGGTCAATTTTCATGGTTTCTTCCAAGTCAAACTATAACTCGCTCCAAGCTGGTTCCCATCTTCCCAAGAGAGACTTCGATGCGTAAACGGGGCAAACAGAGCATCGATCTTGGTCTCCAGTCTGTTCAGTTTCCCGTTTAGAATGCACCGCTATGTATTCCATCGTAAAACACTCCCAGGCTGCCTTTTCCTGTCAGCCACCTCGCCAGGTTCAGATACCTGCAGATCCGCCGGCTCCAATCAGCAGAGTTAACATTAACCCAATGATGTAAACGTCTTCAACGTATTCCAGAGAGAGTTCCAACAGGCAGAAAATGTCCCACACCTCCTGAGCAAGTGGGGTCCGCTCCTCATGGTGGAGAAGATTTGGCTGATCGCATTTGGAGTCCAGTATATCAGATCCATATTTCACCAAGTGAGAGGAACAGAGAGTGGTCACAGAGAGACGAGGCAAAGAGCTTTGGGGAAAAGCGTTCGCTCTTGGTGAGTGCCGGAAGAAGACCAGCACGAAGAATGTGAGGTTCACACTGATACCAGATACTAGCACCTATCTTCACAATTAGAAAAGGACTGGTGTGAAATGTGGGAGCGGTGCAAAAAATGGTAAAGCTTGCTCCGGGTTTTTGCTTTTTCACCTCTATTCCAATAAATGAAAGACTTAGTGTCATAGAATTACAGCCTGGCACTAACTGTAATTACTGAGGGACGTCCATGTTTGGGAAAGGATCCCATCCAGTAGTCACTACCACTGACTCCATGACTGGTCAGAATTCAACTGGTTTAATGACGCTGAACATAGAGGCTGAAAACTGACTTAAAACTTGCATAGCTATGCGCAGGACACGTTACATGGACTTTTCCGCACAAGTGACTGCTTGAATGCGTGTCGTGGAGCCCGGTGTGAACGCAGCATCAGATGGTTTCTGCAGACAGTGGATCATTTTACCGTGGACTAAATATGTCTGAGGTTAAGTTTCAACAAGAGGAGGTAAAGTCCATCTGTTTGTCCACAGAGAATGAAGAAACAAGCCTGGACAGCAACTGGAGGGATGCTGCACCCTATGGCATTCTGGGATTCGTGGCAAAAGAAGAAGGTGATCGTAAGGCGGCGGTGAGATATTACGAGAAAGCTCTGGAGAAAGACGGAGATAACGTCGAGCACCTGTCAGCGCTGTGCGAGCTGCGCTTGCAGCTGCAGTGACTCCAGATCCTCGTTCATTGGTCCAAACCTGGTTCTGTTAACATTCATAAAGTCTTGGTGTTTGTGCATGCCTCATCATCTTCTGTGCTTCCTGGTATTTGGGTCTCTGTTTTAACGCAGATAAACATTTTTGAAACATGGAGATCTGAAGTCACAAAGCTGCAACAATTATCTAGAAGTTCTTGGATCTGTCCATCAGTAAAAGTATGAATGACAGGAGCCCAGCAGACCTCCAGGTGCCTGTCTAAAAGACTCAACAATCACTTCATGAAGCGACCCATCTCTAACTCACTTCCCGTTCACGCCCATCTTTGCTGTCCGGCAAAGATTTATTTGGAAAAATGTGAATGAATGAATTCCCTAACCTGTGGTAGTTGGCCTCTGGGTTAATGCATGTATTGTAGATGTAAACCCCAGAGTCTAGATCAAGAGAGTATCAAAATCCAGATCACACCTTAAGAAAAACCTTTATTGAACACACCAAAACAACATTCTTAAAATCTTTTTTAAAAAGTAGCTTTTCGACGCAAACCGAACCTTGGGACGTGGCTGGTACCGGTACCATAGCCCGGTCCGTGTCTGGTACAGCATCGGGAACCGGTACCGACCCATGTCCAGTTCAGAGTTAGGATACCAGTGGGGTTCACATCCTGGTACACGACCGATACCGGTTTGCTACAAAGAGGTTGGGGACTCCTGATTCAATTGGGAGAGCCAGCACGTCAACAAACAATGAGTTGAGGACACCCAAACATCAGTTTTTGACGAGGACGGGTCCTTAGCTAAACGTCAAAATCTGACAGCTTGGGAATTGATTGCAATGTGTTGCAATACTGTACCAGCGCAAGAGAACATCGGGCCGTTATTAACAAAAATATAAAATGATCTGGCGCGCCGGGTCCGGCCCCCGGGGCTTGACTTTGACACAGGTCGAGATTCTGGTCGGTTTTGGAGACCAGACCATACCAAAGCACAGCACCAGGTGGAGGGAGATCGATGAATTGTCTAGAGTACAGAAAGAGACGATTCATGAATTTAAAGGTTAAAACTATGATTGGATGAGAAGAAGGCGGGCTCTCCTGCAATTGGCTGACACCTCTTATTGATGACAGTGTATAGAATGACGTAACAACCCTGTAAGTGAGGTAGATCTCCCTTATTGTTCATCATGAATGTGTCTACTGAAATTGGAAAGGTGAAGCTTTGGAAATGAGTCGTTCCTGCTTTTCTCCATCTCACATCGCGTCTGTTTTGTATGGAGCTTTTTTCTTCAGTGGGTCTGTTTTCATTTCCCGATGAGAGCCGAGTGCAGATGCCTGTTTGGCCATCTCTGCTTCTCCTCATGCTGTCTCTACTCCTGCTTGTTGAAGTGTCAATAAAGGCTATTCATTCATTGTTGAGACAGATTGTTGATTCATTTCTGGACCTTCAGTTCAAAGAAAAAAGAAGTACTTTTTTAATATCTGTGGATCCACAAAGAAAAGTCTCTTAACATCACAAAATGACAAGAATTGAATTTTAGATCTACACCACTTCCATACAATCGGTTGGAGCATCCAATACTTTGTTAGATGGTTTCTAGATGAGGAACCGTCTACAAACCTCAAAATCTGTCTCCAAATTAGCATATTAATATAAGATACTCCTGCTGTTTGTTTTTGTGCTGATTCGACACGTTTTGAGGCTTTAACATGTCAATATTTACATTCTAAAGATTATTATCTACACGGTTCTGTCAACACAACCTTCACTCATCTCCTGCCCTCTGGATCAGTCGGAAATGATCTTTAATCCTTTTGGGAAGGTAAGAGGCCTCTTTTTCCCCTGGAACTCCAGAGTTTGGACCAGAACCAGAACTGACCACACCACTCATGTTCTCAAATCTTAGTTTAAACGCTTCTGTGGATTTAGAAATCACTGTGGAGCTAAATTGTCCACAAAACCAGCAGGTCTGAGATCCTTCTAGTGTTTTCGTTCTTGCTTTTTTTTCCCGAACATTTTCCCGTTTGTGGTCACAGCTTCTCTGACTTGTTTTCTTTAAACATGGAAACTCTGCTGTTCCTGAGCAGTGATTGATCTTCAGAACTCCAGAGCATCCAGACCATAAAACCTTCAGTTTCACAATAAAAACGTCCTTTAAAAAAAATCAGCTTCAAAAATTACAAAAACCACTTTAGGTTTATTTAGTTTAAAACACAGAAAACATAAAGAAACATTTGAGTTCTGATGGAAAAGTCCTTAAAAATCTGTATTTTACAGGAACACTGCTGTACAAATCCAAGCTTTTATTTTGAAAGCTCCTCTGATGTGGGGATGGTTTCCCGCCGGGGGAGGGGTGTGTGTCAGTGCATCTGTGTGTCCGTGTACGCGGCGGTAAAGTCCAGCGGTGTGTTGCCAGCAGCTGTCATGGCGGCGTCCGCCCGGCGCTGCAGGTCGCCGTCCATCAGCGCCGCTCCGACCACGAACGAGTCCTGAAAGACACAAACAGTCGCACTCTGCAGCCCAACAAATCCACAAAGAGGGTCCGTTTGACTCTCTCACCTTCTTCTTGGAGTTGGGTGCAGCGACCGGGGGGTTAAAGGTCATGTCTTTTATACTGTAGTCCTCGAAGAGCTCAGGTGGAGACCTGCACAGGTGATGAAGGGGGGTCATAGCGGGCTGCCATGATTGGTCGACTAATTTAATAGTCGATTAGTCATTGTGTGAATGCCTTCAATGCATTCACACTATTGTTTTTCACTTATTTACGTTTTCTTCCGTACGTTTTTTGACACGTAAAAACTCAAGCACACTTCATGCAATTATGCAATCCTGGTATCAAACGTTTGTCTCATTCATGACATTACTGTTGTTATTTTTGGTTTTGCAAATTTTACGGTTTTCGCGATTTCGCGCAATTTTTAGCCCATGTTAAGTCAATGGGGAAATTTTTCAAATCGTTATAAAACTTTGTTCACTTTTGCAACTTTTCAATATTGGTGTCAAAACGTTCTGCAAATTTAGTACATTCATGCCTGTATTTTTGGTATTCTCAAAATTTACGTTTTTTTACGCAAATTGAGCTAATTACTAGCCTCATTGGAAATGAATGGGAATTTTTCAAATCCTTTAGAAACTTAATGCACTTTTACAACTTATGCAACAAAACGTTCAGCTTGTTCAGGACATTCATGCTTGTACTTTTGAAATTCGTACACTTAACGATTTTAACGGAATCTATGCTAGTTTACTAGCCTCATTGACAATTAATGGACATTTTTAAAATCGACTTTTGAGGTTTTTTGGGCTAATTTGGAAACTTTTGAGGGTTTTTTTTGGGCTAATTCTGAGTTAAGCTAACATATTAGCAACGTGTTAGCTTTTATGGCTAATTTGGTAACTTTTAAGGTTTTTTGGGCTAATTCTGAGTTAAGCTAACATATTAGCAACGTGTTAGCTTTTATGGCTAATTTGGTAACTTTTCAGGTTTTTTTGGGCTAATTCTGAGTTAAGCTAACATATTAGCAACGTGTTAGCTTTTATGGCTAATTTGGTAACTTTTAAGGTTTTTTGGGCTAATTCTGAGTTAAGCTAACATATTAGCAACGTGTTAGCTTTTATGGCTAATTTGGTAACTTTTCAGGTTTTTTGGGCTAATTCTGAGTTAAGCTAACATATTAGCAACGTGTTAGCTTTTATGGCTAATTTGGTAACTTTTCAGGTTTTTTGGGCTAATTCTGAGTTAAGCTGACATATTAGCAACATGTTAGCTTTTATGGCTAATTTGGTAACTTTTAAGGTTTTTTGGGCTAATTCAGAGTTAAGCTAACATATTAGCAACGTGTTAGCTTTTATGGCTAATTTGGTAACTTTTCAGGTTTTTTGGGGCTAATTCTGAGTTAAGCTAACATATTAGCAACGTGTTAGCTTTTATGGCTAATTTGGTAACTTTTCAGGTTTTTTGGGCTAATTCTGAGTTAAGCTGACATATTAGCAACGTGTTAGCTTTTATGGCTAATTTGGTAACTTTTCAGGTTTTTTGGGCTAATTCTGAGTTAAGCTGACATATTAGCAACGTGTTAGCTTTTTTGGCTAATTTGGCAACTTTTGAGGTTTTTGTGCTGATTTTAAGCAAAAATCTTCAGCATCTTCATCAACGAACTTCCGCAAAATGCATTCACACATGCATTATCGGAGGTAATGCACTTTTCTAGTTTATTTTACAATATATAGATCTGGAGAGCAGTAAAGTTGAAAGTTTAATGGGATTCTGCAAGCTCTCTGGACTATTTAGGCATGTATTAAGATTTTTTTAGGCGAGTTTGGAGTTTAGCTAAAATTTCAGCTACATGCTAGCTATTTTGGCTGATTTAGGCTTTTTTTGTTTTTTAGGCTATTTTGGTGTTCAGCTAATATTTCAGATACATAATAGCTGTTTTAGTTAACATAGGCTTGTTTTTTTTTTTTTTTTTTTTGTGTTTTAGTTTGTTTTGGAATTTGGCTAATATTTTTAGCTACGTTATCTGTTTTGACTAACTTAGCCAGCTAAAAAATGCCACAAAACCTATCAGCTTCAATGGTTTCAGCTATTAGCTTCAGCATTTTTAGCTATCAATTTCAGCATCTTCAGCTAGCAGCACTAGCATCTTGAGAAGCCAAATTTAGCTAGCATTACCTCAAGTAATACTTTTTATTGAGTTTTTAGTTAGCTTAAAGCTAATAATGCATAAGATGTGTGTTTTACATCCTTTGGTCTGAAAAAATAATCACTGATTAGTCGACTACTAAAATATTTGTTTGTGGCAGCACTAGCGACGACACTATGACACAAAGGGTCTGTAAGAAGGAGGCGTGTCCTACCTGCGGCTCAGGTCTGCGCTGAGCGCCGCCGAGCCTTCGCTGGGAGCTCCACGAGTCAGATGTGCGGCGAAGCGCCGAACCACCGAGTGGTAATGTCTCTGCAGACACGGAGGAGGGAGCCTGAACACGACCGACAGTCAAACTGTGTGTGAGTGAGTGTGCACGTGTGTGTACCTGCAGCAGGTGCAGCTCCCACAGCGCTGTGTTCTGAGCGTTGCAGTGTTCTGGCTCGCCCACCTCCGGCAGGTAGAAGCCGCTGCCCTGAACCTCGTTGTCTAACAGGAAGTCACACTTCGGGAAAGCCTGACACAAATGACGAAAAAAAGATGAGACACAAGAAACGGCTGACGTTTGAAACAAGAAAAACAAAAAACACACACACTTGCATGATAGCTCTGTTCATGGCGAGGATTCCAACGCTGGCGTTGGGCAGGACGTGCAGACTGAGCATGCTCAGACGCTTGACGAAAGCCATGGCCCTCTGCAGGGTCACCTGCTTCCTACGGCGAATCAGCATGGAGTCCAGGCACCGAAGCACGATGATGACATCATCATTTTGCACCCCTGAGTCAAAGCAGAGAAGCCGCATGAGCTCGGCAGCGCTTGATTGGTGGGTTAGTCGGGAGGCGGGAACACACCTGCGTTGAGATGCGGAAGCATCTTGTACACCTGAGAGTAAAACTTCAGCGGGTCGATGTTCAGGACGTCACCTGGCAAAGACAAACATGCTTCAATGATCCGGGAAAACTGTACCCTGAATCTCCACCTAGAGGGCAGCAGTGAGACCAAAAATCATCCAGGTGTTTGCACTACTTTATGGCTCCATTTGTTAGCAAATAACACCAGGAAACCATCAAACTATCATCTCCTTTCAGAATAAAAGTTTTTGCAACGGTGACTCCTCCCCCAACATAAGTGTACATAAACACACACAGACTGACCTATATGACAACGTGAGGACCATGTTCCTCATTATCCTCATTATCAGGACCTCTTCTAAACTAGACCTGCCTCTAATCCAAGTTCAGGATGCTCAGAAGAAGCGTCTCACAGAGAGGATCCATCAATCCTCCACTACCAAACCTGCACCAATGACACCTGCCCTGACATAAGACTGATCTATGTCACAAAATGGGGACCGTTACCATGTTCCTCATTATCAGGACCCTGTTCAAAACTAGACCAGTCTCTAATCCAAGATGGAAGTCCATGATACTCAGAAGAAGTGTTTCACAGAGAGGATCCATCAACCAAACCCAACCGAGGTCCTCGGCTGGCCCAGACTCACCTTGTCCCGACAGGATGGTGAAGACGGTCTGGACGCAGTGGAGACTCTCCCGATTGGTCAGATCCTGCAGACATCACTCAGTGAGTTACTTGGTCATTCCAGCAGGTTATACGGAAGAGGGGTGGGGGTGTGTTAAACCATACTCACTCCTGATTGGATGAGGTTCTGCAGCACATTAAGCAGATCATCGAAGAACTCCATGTTGATCAGGTGAGCAAAACTGACAGAGAAATCCGTGAGTATTACTACATAATTCTTCTGTTTGTGAGTGTTCCCATGTTTTTGTGTGTTTTCATGATTCTGAGTGTTTCCGTGGGTTTCTGTATTTGGTTTTTTTTTTGTATTTCTGTGTGTGTATGTGATGTCCATGTCATTTTGTGTTTTCGTGTGTTAATTTGTTGTGATGTCCCGGTCTGATCACGTGATCAGATATTGGCCTGATCATGTGGTTGACGACGCTCTCGAAATCGGACGTTCTCCCCGATCAGGATCAGATAATTAACTCTTATTATGACCGTCGCTTTATATTTCAATCTAATCATTCCAGATAAATACTCCACTGGATGTCTGCATGTCATGAACAAATCCCAAAATCTCATTCTTGTAAAACGCAGCAGAAAACAGCATCAGCTAAAGCTGGAGGCTAACAATAACAATAGCTAGCCGATCGCAGATTCAGACTTCTGGGATCAAAAACTCTTTAAACCGACTCTGTCCAAACACAAACAACAACATCTAAAGACATTTCAACAGAAAAAGACAGAGTTTTTGTTTGTGTTAAATGTTTAGCCCTTCGTGCTGCAGAGCGGCTGCTAGCTGCTAAATGCTAGCTAGATTTAACTCTTTAGGACCCGAGCTGTCCTATGATATGCCTGTTTCATTTATTTGACAGAGAAATAAAAGTTAAGAAAATGAACTACTCTGATAATAAAACAGAAAATGTGATTTCTTTAGAACTTTAAAAAACAATAATTTAATCTTAAAACGACTAATAAACAAAACCTAATACTGATATGAGCGAGTCATGAACACTCATCTAATTCATGCTAAAACTGTCATCATTCATGTTTAGAATTCTAAATGAGGACAAGAATCACATTCGTTTAAAATGTTCAATAAGTTAAAGTCACTAAACTTTCACGACTAATTATCACTTATAGAACAAGAAAATATATTTTTTTTCCTAGATTATATTTAATCTAGTTTAACTTGTTTATTATTTATTATCATGTTTAAAATATGTTATAAAAGTATCGGATCGGGACTCGGTATCAGCAAATCCACAAAATCCAATGACTCGGAATCGGCAAATCTGATGAGGACATCCGCATTAACGTGTGTTTCTCTGCGTTTTTGTGTCTTTATGTGTTTCAGTTTGTTGTGTTTGTGTGACTCGTACTTTGCCAGCCCCTCCAAAACCACAGGTAGGAGAACAGATTTCTGAGCCTTCTTCAGAATCCGGAAGTACACCAGGAAGACGATATTCAGGGTCTCTGTGTGCTGAGGATGATGATGATGATGAGGATGAGGAGGTTAGTCTGTTTCAGGTTCATCTTCTGACCGACTGACTCACCAGTTTGATCTTCTGCTGTTTGCTCTCTGAGGCTTCGGCCTCCAGCAGCTCCTTCTCCAGCTTCTCCTCCGCCTTCTTCCACTGGAAACACACAGAGTTCTTACTGCCCCCTGCTGGTCACACACTGAACAAAGTCTTTCAGTTTAGTCTAAAATCTATGAACCAATCCGTTCATCGGTTTACCCCGTCTGCTGATGTCACAGTTTATAAAAACCTAAAATCTATAAGAATTATAACGGAACTATAGAACGAGGGTTAATCTTTAACGTTAAATACATGCTAACAGCAGCAACATTTAGCCTTAGCAGCTGGTGGTCGCTCTCTTAACTTTTTGTTCTGTGAAATTCCCTCCTTTTCTGGCCTTAGCTCCAGGCTTTTCTTTGCTAAGATGTTACAACTTTCATCTCTTTTGACCGCCAGTGTTTTTGTGCTTCTGCTAGCTTTAGCTGCAGTTTCCGTTAACTTTGGCTGTGACTTCACCTAACTTTCAATGCGTCTTCTGTTAGCTTAAACTGTGGCTACTGTTAGCTTTAGTCTCTGGTAGATTTAGCTGAACCTTCAGTTAGCGTTAGTTGCAGCTTTTGTTAGCTTAAGCCGCCTCAGTAAGCTTCAGCCTCTTTTAGCTTTAGCTGTGGCTTCTGTTAGCTTTAGTCTTTGTTAGCTTTAGCTGTTGCTTGTGTTGGCTTTAGTTTAGCTTCTTTTAGCTTAAGCCGCAGCCTCTGTTAGATTTGCTACGGGTTTGGTTAGGCTTAGCTGAAGCTTTGGTTAGCTTTGCGGTATTTGCTAACTGTACCCTCTTTTAGTTTCAGCTGGGGCTTCTGTTATCTTTATCCATAGCGTTTGTTAGGTTTAGCTGCGGGATAGGTTAGCTTTAGCTATAGATTTTGTTAGCTTCAGGTGTGGCTTCTTTTATCGTAAGTATCTCTGTAGCGTCTGCTAGCTTTAGTATTTGTTAGCTTTAGCTGTAGCGTCTGCTAGCTTTAGGTGTAGCGTTTGTTAGCTTCATCTGTAGGGTCTGTTAGCCTTAGCTGAATCGCTTGTTAGCTTTAGCTGTAGCGTTTGTTAGCTTTAGCGTTTGTTTCCTTTAGCTGAATTGTTTGTTAACTTTAGCTGTAGCGTCTGTTAGCTTTAGCTGTAGCGTTTGTTAGCTGTAGCATTTGTTAGCTTTACCGTTTGTTAGCTTTAGCTGTAGCTTTGTTAGCTTTAGCTGTAGCGTTTGTTAGCTGTAGCGTTTGTTAGCTGTAGCATTTGTTAGCTGTAGCATTTGTTAGCTTTAGCGTTTGTTAGCTTTAGCTGTGGCGTCTGTTAGCTTTAGCTGTAGCGTTTGTTAGCTTTAGCTATAGCGTTTGCTAGCTGTAGCATTTGTTAGCTTTAGCTGTTTGTTAGCTTTAGCTGTGGCGTCTGTTAGCTTTAGCTGTAGCGTTTGTTAGCTTTAGCTATAACGTTTGCTAGCTGTAGCATTTGTTAGCTTTGCGTTTTTAGCTTTTAGCTAATAAGAGCTAAAACGTTTATGAACGTTGTGTTCCTTCAGTCTCCCGTCCCGTACTGGGATTTTTGGGTTTTGTGGTTTCAGTCTGGTTGCTTCTGCTCTCGCTCACCTTCCTCTGCATCCTGGAGAGGTTCTTCTTCCTCTCTTTGTTGGTCATGAACTTCTTCTTGGGCGCTGTGGACTCCAGATCTTTCTTCACCTCCACCTCTTTGATCCTCAGACTCAGCAGAGTCCTCAGCAGCTGTGAGGAGGATGACGGAGTCTAAGGCGGGTAGACGCGGCGGCGGCCTGGAGGCGTGTCTGACTCGTTACCTCAGGTCTGACGTTGTAGTTCAGACTCTTCACGAGGCCGGAGATGACTCGTACTGTCGCCAGTGAGGCCCCGCCCACTTTGTCCTGCTGGAACAGCTTCCTGATGGCGTCGCAGCACAGCTCCGACACCTGCGACCAAACGCATCACGTCACGGCGCCGGCCGGGCGACGTGGCGGATCGGGAGCGGCGCTCTCACCTTCCTCGCCGGCTCGTTCATGAGCGGCACGAGGACGACGACGATGTTGTTGTGGAAGTTGAAGTGCGGCAGAGCGACCAGCAGCTCGCACAGGCAGCGCACGGCCACCTGCGCCAGGCCGCGGTACGAGTGCAGGCCCACCGCCGCGCTGCGCTTCCTCTTCTTCTGCTTCCAGTCTGAGGACAGACGGGGGGCGGGGATGAGCGCGGCGGCCGGCCGGGTCGGGACGCGTGTTCGTGTGGTGATCACCTTTGATGACCTGCTCCAGATCCTCCAGGAAGAACTTGTACTGACTCACCAGACCCTCCTCGAACTCTCGGAGGAGCTGCGTCTCCTTCTTCACCTGCAGCACACAGACGTTCAGGGGGAGGAAACCTCGTCTCCATTTCTGGTGGGGGCGTGTCCGCTACCTTGACAGCCTTCTCTGCGGCGGTCAGAGGCCGGATCCGGTACGCCGGGGCGATGTCCTTGAAGATCTCCATGAGAGAAACCATGACCAGCTTTCGGACCGACACCGCCACGCTGGGGTCGGTCTCCATCATCATCCCCCGCAGCTCCTTCACGCGCTTCATCTGCCGCACAGGACGCCCCGTTAAGCCCCGCCCCTTCAAGCGGCGGCAGGGTCTGGGTTCCGAGCGGCGCCTCACTTACGTTGCTGAAAGGGTCTGAGATGATGGCAGCTCCCAGACCGGCGATGGTCTTCTTCTTCTGGTTCAGCTTCTGCTCTCGGAGTCGCCTCCTCTCTTCTGCTGTCAGCTCTATGCAGCTCGCCGTCGCCCCCTCTGGACAGGAGAGCACATGACAGCAGGTCAGGACGAGATCCTGTGGAAAACCGCTCAGTGCTGCGTCTCCTCTGCTCGTACCAGCCTCCTCCTCCTTCTCCTCCTCCTCCTCCTCCTCCTCCTCCTCCTCTGGCTGGTTTATAACTGCAGTCAGAACAGATCTCAGGTTCACTCAGGCTCCTCACGAGGGACTGGAGGTTCAGAAAGTGGGCGGCACCTTTCTCCACGCTCTGAGGGATCACGCCGCGGCGGTCTTTGATGGGCAGGAGATGGATGACCTCCTTCTCCTCCGCCCTCGCCATCTTCCTGGGAACCTTCTCGTAGCCACGAACCACGTCGGACTTCCTCTTCTTGGCGCCGTGCAGCGGCTCGCTGGCGACAGAACAAACGCGGCTGAGTCGCAGACGGGGCTCGGCCTCCTGCAGGCGCGTCGCCCTGCGCCGTTACCTTGACGACAGGTCTCTAGTGATGAAGGACGCCTGGCGGGCCATGGCGCTCATCTGCTGCAGGTCGTCTTCCTCCATCATGTCCGTGGGAAGGCTCTCCAGAAACTCCTCCTCCTCTTCCTCCTCTGTTAGAGGAGAACAGGCGAGTCTTTAGAGCGCAGCAGGTATTGATCAGCTTCAGACCAATTTAGATGATCAGAAAGCTAATTGACAAAATAGCCTAAATATATATATATATATATAAACTAGGGCTGCCACAAACGATTATTTTAACAGTCGACTAATCATCGATTAATTTTTCCGATTAGTCGACTAATCGGGTCATGGACAAAGTGGATGTAAAGAAAATCTGAAATATGATTAGCTTTAAAACAAAAAAAATCCTAAATAAGCTAAAATCGCTAGCGTATAGCTGAAATATTAGCTAAACTCCAAATTAGTCTAAAAAAACTGTAAAAAAAAATCCCAAATTAGCTAAAATAGTGAAATATTAAATAAACTCCAAATTAGCCCTAAAAAAACTGTAAAAATTCCAAATTAGCCAAAATAGCTAGCATGTAGCTGGAATAATAGAAAAACTCCAAATTAGCCTAAAAAACTGTAAACATTTAGAATTAGCTAGCTAACATGTAAATGAAATATTAGCTAAACTCTAAATTAGCCTAAATAACTGAAAAAATCCTAAATAAGCTAAAATCGCTAGCATATAGCTGAAATATTAGCTAAATTCCAAATTAGCCTAAAAATTGTAAAAATTCCAAATTAGCTAAAATAGCTAGCATGTAGCTAAAGTAATAGCAAAATATTAGCTAAACTCCAAATTAGCCTAAAAAACTGTAAAAATCCCAAATTAGAAAATATAGCTAGCATGTAGCTGAAATAATAGCAAAACTCCAAATTAGCCTAATAAACTGTAAACATTTACAATTAGCAAGCTAACATATAGCTGAAATATTAGCTAAACTCCAAATTAGCCTAAAAAAACTACAAAAATCCCAAATTAGCCAAAATAGGTAGCATGTAGCTGGAATAATAGAAAAACTCCAAATTAGCCTAAAAAACTGTAAACATTTAGAATTAGCTAGCTAACATGTAAATGAAATATTAGCTAAACTCCAAATTTGCCTACAAAACTGAAAAAATCCTAAATTAGCCAAAAGAGCTAATATGTAGCTGAAATATTATCTTAATTCCAAATTAGCCTAAAAAACTGAAAAAGCCCAAATTAGCCAAAATAGCTAGCATGAAGCTAAAATATTAGCTAAACTCCAAAATAGCCTGAAAATCCTTAATAAATGCCAAAATAGTCTAAAAAGCTAGCAGAATGTCATTATAACTTTCAACTTCACTACAGTCTGACTCCATATATTATAAAGTAACGACTAATCGACTATTAAATTAGTTGTCGACTATTTTAATAGTCGATTAGTCATCGATTAGTCGACTAATCGTGGCAGCCCTAATATAAACTTAGGTTAGCAAAACCGCTAACATGTAGCTGAAAAAATAGCTTTAAAAAAACTGAAAAAGGCCTAAATTAGGCAAAACAGCTAGAAGCGGAAATATTTGTTTAACTCTAAAACTTCCTAAAAGATCTTAGTAAATACCAGAAATAGTCCAAAAGTTAGCAGAATGCCAAATCTTAAAACTGTAAATTTATAACATAATTCTGAATAATAAAAAGGCAGGAATATTATTCCAGAATAAATCAACTTAAACCTTAAATAACTTTCAATATTTTACCCTCTAAAATATATTTTGTCAAAATGATACAAGTTAAAAATGAGAACAAGATAACATCGAGTCATTAATGACAATAAAATCAAATGATCTGGACTGACTTGAATGTTTCACATACAATCATAATAATAAAGTTACAGACACGATGGATTCACGTTTATTATTATTATTAAGAAGATATAACAGAGAGTTTGTGTCTCTTTTTTATGGCTTAAAAAAACTTAATTTCAAATAGGGCTGAAACGATTAGTCGACTAATCGACGACTGATTGTTACTTTATATTATATGGAGTCAGAGTTTAGTAAAGTTGAAAGTTATGATGCCGTTATGCTAGTTTTTTGGTCTATTTTGGCATTTATTAAAGGTTTTTTAGGCTATTTTAAAGTTTAGCTAATATTTCAGCTACATGCTAGCACTTTTAGCTAAACGTATCTTTTTTGTTACTATTCTGGAGTTTAGCTCATATTTCAGCTGCGTGCTAAATGTTTTGGCTAACTTTGGATTTTTTTTTACACTAATTTGGCATTTCATATTTTAGTTAGCTTTCAGCTGTTAGCTTCAGCGTTTTAGGTATTTTTTTTTTTTTTATTGCAAACATCAATCTCAATACAAAAAAGGTGCAAAATAGCCATTGCATGTGTATACAAACATTATAAACTATTAAATAAAAATAAATAAATCAAAATAACACAAAACAAAGTAAAATTAAAATGCCAGGGGTAGAATTACATAAGAAAAGTCATACAGTGAGTGAATAAAATTAAAGTCAGATAATTTGCAGAGTTTACATTTTTTTTTAAATATTCTGTATTGCAAACAAATTTCAATACATTTCACAGCCTTTTGGTTTTTTGAAAAAAATATTGATTCAATGTATAGCTTGGCCTCCACCAGAAACAAGGAAAATTTAGGAATTTTGTTAGAGAATTTGCATTTATGGATGTAAAATTTGGAAAGAAAAAGGAATAAATTGATTAAAAATTGAAATGTCAAATTCCTATGTTGGTGGAAGCCAAACAGAACATGTTTCCAAAGTAAAGAAAATGACAGAGCAAACTTATAACAGAAGAAATCACAGAAAATTTGCCAGAAAGATTTTAAGAAAGGGCAATGCCAAAAGAGATGAGTCACTGTTTCTTGAGAAGATTTACAAAAGGAACACAAAGTATCAATATCAGGTTTAAATCTTTTTGCGTTTTAAGGTATAAATTATAGCATTTTTCAGCTATCAGCATCTTGGGGCCAAATTCCTCTAACAGCATTCACTCTAGCATTATCCAGTTTTAGATAGTTTAAAGCTAATGATGGTTAGGATGGGCGTGGTTAAGAGTGACTATGTCAACCATAAACTAATGAAGCTGCATGATTCATTGAAGGTTTAATAAACTATATTCTTTATTTTTAGTTAGCATAAAGCTTCAAAACTACAAATTTAACGCCAATGATAGTCACGATGAGAGCTTCATACTGGTTATCAGTATCTGCTAAACACTCATAAGAAATTCTGATGCCGGCCGGATAACTCACCGGGTCTCTTCCTGTACGTCTCCAGTGGGCGGGGCGTCTGCAGGGACACGCCCTTCACCGCCTGCCGCAGCCTCTTCTGCTCTTTGCGCTGCTTCTTGGCGACGTTCTGCTGCTTCATCTCGCGGTTCTTCGTCTTGTTCTCCAGCTTCACGCCGCTCGTCTTCAACAGGCGGCGAAACGTCGGCCGGCGTTTCTTTGAGCGAGGCTTTAGGGAGGGGGGGGGGGGTGAGAAACGTCACGTAAAAAATCTCTACCGGAAATGTGAAATGAATGAAAATAGTTTTATTTATTTTGTTACTAATGACGTTTTTAAGGGTTTATTTACAGTACATTATGTAAGTGATGAGGAGGTTCGTTCATCTGTCAAAACAGGACAAGGATTCCACCATCTTTATTTATTTATTTCAACCTTTATTTTACAGAGAGCTCCAGCTGAGCTCAACACGCCTTTCCTGCCTCTACAGGAACCCAGAAGGGTCAAACAACTTCCAGAATAAAAATAAAGAAGCAGGAAGTTAGTTACACATTAGAATTCCAACGTCTCCATGACTGAAGATATTCCACAGATTCTGGGTCAGTTTGGTTTTTGGGGGAGATGAAAATGAAAACGTATTTTTATCTTTGTAAACATTAGATGTTTTTCTGAATGACTTTTGTCATCAGTTTGTTTCTCTTTATCATCCTTTCAGGTCGTTTTTGTTCAGAACTTTAAAACATTTATTTAAAGTTACAGATATATACAAATATTAGGTTTATTAGCTCAGCTATCTGACATGTTTAGGAGAAGCTCCGGAACCAAAATTATCCGGAAGTTCGGACCTAATTAAATAACGGACTCAAATTTTATTATGATTTTTAATTAAATATAATTTTCATCAGGATAATCTACTTTTACATCCTAGATTGGAACTGAATACGCTTGATTATAATTCCTATAATATACATTAAGAAAAAAATATTTATTTACTTTTGTAGTAAAATAGTTTTAAATCGATGTTTTCCCGCTAGTGGATCAATAAAGCTTTTTCAAAAATAATAAATAGATTTTTCCGCTAAAACAAATGTGTTCGGATCGGACAGGCTAGTCCGTCTCTGATTCGGTTCTGAGCTCGTGGGTTTTTGGGTCTGTGAAATCATTTGGTTTTTAAAACTGTGGCGGCAGAACCGGGCAGATTCCGGGCCGCTAAAGCAGCGGTCCGGACTAGGATTTGGTTCCGATTCGACCCGACACTCACCGGCCCCATGGCTGCAGCAGGTCCGGTCCTTCAACTGGTTCGAAAATAGGTCCTGTTTCGGCAAGAACGATAAAAAAAAAAAGATGCAGATCGGTGGCGCACGCGTGCTGGCCGCACCGACACCGGAAATGCTGATCTGAATCCGGTTGAGGGGGAAACAGCGCCCCTGGCGGCCGGAGGCCCGCAGTGGCGCAGGCAGAAAACACAGATTCTACCACAAAAACGTATTTAAAACGATTTAAACCTCATATTGACACTTTGTGTTCGTTTTGTAAATGTTCTCAAGAAACCCTGACTCATCTCTTTTGGCATTGCCCTTTCTTACAATCTTTCTGGTAACTTTTCTGTGATTTCTTCTGTTATGATTTTGCTCTGTGGAAACATATTCTGTTTGTCTCCAACCAACACATTTCATTTTTTAATCAACTTATTCATTTTTATTCCTAAATTTTACCTCCACAAATGCAAATTTTCAAACAAAATTCCTAAATTTTCCTTATTTCTGGTGGAGGCCAAACTATATGTTGAAGTTGTTCTCAATACAGAATATTTAAAAAATGTAAACTCTGCAGTTTCTCTTACCTTAATTTTATTTACTTACTGTATGACTTTTCTTGTTTATTTCTACCCCAGGTATTTTAATTTTACTTTATTTTGTGTTATTTTTATTTATTTACGTTTATTTAATAGTTTATAATGTTTGTATACACGTACATGGCTATTTTGTACTTTTTTTTTGGTATTGAAATTGATGTTTGCAATAAAAATATGAAAAAAGAGCTCCTCATCGAGATTTATTTATTAAATAAACAAAGGAAAAAATAAAAAGAAGAAGTTGCGATGGAATGAATCGCTTTTCGCATTTTAAATTTTGAATCTTTTAATATAGTTTAATGTCATTCAATAAGCTTTCTATGTTGGTTGGACTTAAAGAATTTCCAGTTGTGAATTATTTTTTTAAATATTAAATCAGCGCATCGATCATAAAGTCTTTCTATTAATCACTTAGGCCAGGGGTGTAAAACTATCACACAAGAGGCCGAAATACAAAACCCAGCGGGACGAACAGGAGAAACATCTACGGACATTCCTTTGACCTCATTACCAAAGAAAACAAAAGTTATTAAGTTTAAGATACGCTTCCCGATGTCATAATTCTGCAGCACGTCGACTTCGCCTCTCAGCTGATCTGAGAAGAAGATGGAGGAAAGGTCAAAATGACACCAGCATCAGTTTTTATTTAAGATTCTTTTTTTATTTCTCTGCTTCTATTGTTCATCTTTGCTTTGGATCAAGAGTTTATGAACATAAACTTTAAAAAAAACTCAAGTTTTTCAAACGACTGAAATCGTTTCCTGCAGATCGACGATGCCTTCACTGACATCACTGGAATCCGTCTTTTCAGCATCAAAGTTGAATCAAACTTCCTGTTTCTGGGAGGCGGTGACATCATCGGTCATGTGACTCTAATGCAGCGGCTGGACAGATGTGCTTCACATTTCCGTGGCTGCTGACGTGGGCGGAGCCATCTCCACGGCGACGGATCGGTCAGGAGTAGCCGCACTTGTGCAGCTTCAGGTTGCGCCGGTCGGCGTATCTCTTGCCGCAGCGGTCGCAGATGTACTGCTTGCCGCCGGAGTGCACGTGGCGCTGGTGCGTGCGCAGGTGGCTGGCCTGGCTGAAGCTCTTGTCGCAGAGGTCGCAGGCGTACGGCTTCTCGCCGGTGTGCACGCGCGCGTGCAGCTTGAGGCTGTTGGCGTTGTTGAAGGTCTTGCCGCAGGCGCCGCAGACGAACGGCCGCTCCGTGGAGTGCGTGCGGCCGTGCGAGATCAGGCTGCTCTGCTGCGTGAACGTCTTCCCGCACTGGCGGCAGCTGAAGGGCCGCTCGCCGGTGTGGACGCGGCGGTGGATCTTCAGCTGCCCCGACTGCCGGAAGCTCTTCCCGCAGAGCTCGCAGGCGAAGGGCCGCACGCCGCTGTGGATCCGCAGGTGGTTCCGCAGGTTGACGGCGTGCCGGAACGTCTTGGGGCACTGGTCGCACTCTAAGGGCTTCTGGCCGCTGTGGATGAACTGGTGCGTCCGGAGCGTGACGGCGCGCGTGAAGCCTTTCCCGCACTCGCTGCAGATGAAGAGCTTCTCGCCGGTGTGGACCAGGGCGTGGCGGTGCAGGTTCTGCAGCAGGCTGAAGCGGCGGCCGCACACGTCGCAGCAGTGCGGCTTCTCGCCCGTGTGGATGATGGCGTGCATCTTCAGGCGCGACTTCTTGTAGAAGCGCTTGCCGCACTCGGAGCACTGGAAGGGCCGCTCGCCGGTGTGCGTGCACATGTGGCTCTGCATGGTGTGGCGCTGGCGGAAGGCGAGGTCGCACACGCCGCAGGCGAACGGCTTCTCGCCGGTGTGGATGAGGAGGTGGGACTTCAGGCCGCTCTGAGTGGAGAAGGTTTTGCCGCAGACGGAGCAGCAGAGGGCGCCGCGGTCCGGCGGGACGCTGGACTCCTGCGCCCGCTGAGGCGCAGACGCAGCTTCGACTTCAGCTCCTGCAAGACAAGAAACTGGGTTAAAGAAAATATCAATTCAGGAGGATATTGCAGTACTTGTATTGAGGTCAAACACTACATATCCAAGCTAGTATGTTGTTATTTTTTTGTTAAAAAAATCAGATGTTTTAGATGAAAAAATATTTTTTGAATATCCAAAAGAAAAACGCTAAAAGATAAAGTTGCAGTGTTCTGATCATTAAATAAAATCTCTTTTACAACTGTATTCATGTGAAGGGTGTATTAATATTCAAATAGGTATTTTTTTACATCATAATCTTTGTCTTTTCTACTATCCTGGGATATAATGTGATTATTTTAATTCTCGATTACTTTTCTGATTAATCGGGTCATGCATAACTGGATGTAAAGCAGACATCATAACCATCATTGGCTTTAAACTAAAAATTAAATGCTAGTGTGAATGCTAGGAGCTGAATTAGCCGCTGCTAGTGATGATAGCTAAAAACGCTGAAGTTGACAGCCAGCTGAAATATTAGCTAAACTCCAAATTATCTAGCTAAAAGATCCAGCATGCAGCTGAAATATTTGCTAAACTGGATTAATTGTGACAGCTGTAATCGTGATACATATCGTATCGTGATACATGTATCACGACACATTTTTTAAAAATTTAAAACCAAAACTTTGTGACATAATTATGAACTAGATATTATGTAGCATTAGCTGTGATAATGCTAGTGTGAATTCTGGAAGCTGAAATTGAAAGCTGAAAAGTGGATAGCCAGATAAAATTTGACCTAAAAGCAAAATTAGCCTAAAAAAACTATATTAAAAAATAAATAATTCAGTTAGCCAAAAACAGCTAGCATGTAGCTGAAATATTAGCTAAACTCCACAATAGCTTAAAAAATCTTAGTAAATGCCAAAACAGTCCGAAAAGCTGCAGAATGCTAATTTCTTTAAACTTAAAAACTTTTTATCGTAATCATGAATAATAAAAAGGCAGGAATATTATTTTAGAATAAATCGACTTAAATCTTAAATAACTTTCAATATTTTACTCTATAAAAATAGATTTTCTTAAAATTACACAAATTAGAAATGAGCTCAAGATAACATGGGGTCATTAAAAACAATAGAATAAAATGATGTGGAGGGCCGGATCCGGCCCCCGGGCCTCGACTTTGACGCGTTTACACACTGCAGTTACCTGGGGTCCGTTTCAAGAATCAGGTTCAACAAATTTAGAATTCCAACCTGAACTCAGAGTCCGCAGACTCAAAATTCTCAAAGCTTCTGAGAATTTTAGGTTTCAGAACAGCTGAAAAAGTTTGATTCAATCAACTCTGGGTTGTTGGAACCAGAATTAGGGGCGGAGCCCACAGGAACTCTGAGTTTCCTGAAGAAAACCTGCTCCAGACCAGGTTATGTTCACAGACTCAGTTGCCATAGTGATTGATTCAGATTAACCCGCTTCTTAACAGGCTAGGTTTAACCCACTTTCACATGTTTAAGTTATCTCTCTATCTGGAGTTCACAAACTCAGAGTTCCAACAAAACCTGCTTCTTGAGACGGGCCTCTGCTGTCTGAAAGGGGCGGGGCTCACTTTCTGCGATGGCTGCCAGGTCGATGGTCCCGTGTTTGTCTTTGACCGTAACCGCAGGCACAAACGGCGCCTCGGTCGTTTCCTCCTCCTCCACCTCGACCTCCGCCTGCGGGCAGAGGCCAGAGTCAGGTCAGTGAACGCACCACACACACCTGGTGTGTTTGTCTCACCTGGATGACGCTTCGTTTTGCGTCGGTTTGATGCCGGACTCCGTACGAGTGTTCAAGCTCTGGGAGAAACAAAAACAATCATCAGTCTGAAGGATGCAGTCAGTCTGAGTGACAGCTGGGGGCGGGGCTTGTTTACACACCCACACGCGTGTTGTTGAGGATGTTGAGAACGCTGATCCGCGGCTTCCGGCCGCTCTTCGCGCCTGAAGAAGCCCCGCCTCCTGGACGATGTTCAGGATCTTCCCCAGAGCCTCGTTCCCCAGAGTCTCCATGACCAAAGCGAACTGCACCTGAGAGACGGCGGGGGGCGGGGCCAGACCAACAAACGTGAAACACCTGAAAGCAAAGACACGCATCTCTGCGTCCCTGTGCCTCAGCGGCCGGCCAGATGGTTCTAGAGGACCTGAAGAGAAGCTTTTAACAGGAAAAGGTGAGCAGTGGCTGGACGCTGATGCACAGGAGCCTAGTATCAGCAGTTCGAATCTAAGGATGAACATCTTTGGAGTGAACATCTCAGAGATCCCGGATACAAGTTCAAGTTTGCAGATAAATATGGACTGAATAAGAATCATTTGAACCACTTCTCCATCAGCTTACAAACTGATAAAGTTCTGAGTTCGGTTCCGACCCACACCCCCCCGCTCCTCACCGTCTCCTCCCGGCTCTCCTCTCCGGGAGTCCGGCTGTCGTCCAGCAGCTTCTTCAGCTCCGCCACGGCGGCGTGGACCAGAGACTCCATGACGGCGGCCAGCCGGGTCTGCACGGCGGCGGCGGGGGTCATCCTGCGGGCGGAGCGGCCTCCGGGGCGGGCTGCAGGCTGCGGAGCACCGACTGAAGCTCGCGCTCTCCCCGCGGAGCATCAACGGGGCTCCGGTGGTTTCAGCCGCGGCCGAAGTTCTCTGAAAACCCGACGAGAGGCGAGAGGAGCCGCGGTGGAAGCATCAACATCCGGCGGGGGAACTCCGATTCTGTTCCGGGGGGGAACAAAGACGAGGAGGTGAAGGTTCCGCTTCGAGGACTCTTGGTTTATTTTATTTTTTTTTAACCGAGACGATTTTTTTGTTTTATTTTTTTTTTAATGAAGAAAATTGTTTGTAATTGAACAACTACATCCTTGAAATTATAGAACAGAGTTTTTACATAATTTCATAAAACAGATCCACGTTTTTAGTGTTTAACAACTTCAATCTTTTTTTTTTTTTTACTTTTTTTTCTGAGATTTCTTTTGGTATACGTTTACTTTCTCATTTACTTTACTTTGGAAACATGTATTGTTTGACTTCCACCACTTTTTCTTTAATCTATTTATTCTTCTTCCTTGACAAGTTTTATTTTCACAAATACACTTGTTCTTAAATATATATATATATTTTTCTAAAATTTACAATTTGTTTTTCTAAGAACCAAAAAACTAAAATCTCATGAAAACTTTCCTCAACATGAAATTATTTAAAATGTTAATTTACTTTTTGAAAATATGTTTTTTGTTTTTGACTTATGTTTATTGATATTTATTTGTGTGCTTTTGTTCGTTTGTCCCTACCGCTGGCTCCTTATTTATTATTGATATGTTTGTTTTGATGCACAATGTATATTAATAGTTTTGTCCTAAAACTGATGTTTAGAATAAAGTTCTATAAAAAACTGATTTGTTTCACACATTCTCAGTGACTCTGGGCGGATACGTCAAGTAGCTACGCTGATCTTACTATTTCCTATCATTTGTCATTTCAGGAATCAGGCGTTCCGGACTTTCACACTTGGGTAGGCAACTGCCTGGGCCCCACAAACACCTTTGGGGCCCCTAAGTAGAAACTTAAAAATATTTTTAAAGTAAATTTCAGAGCAGTCATTGTTTGATTCAGTCATAATAACAGAAAAAAATCAGAGCTGCACTTTCACTACAAATAAAATTGGCATTTTCATTTTTATACATAAAATTAAGAATTAATTTTAGTAATGTCAAAATTTTTGAATATTAAAAAAATGATACAGGATGATGTATTCATATTTTTATTTTTCCTAATCAAACAATTTGTCATTTCTGTTTAATACAATCCCCTGAAATTCAAATATTTTGATTTTAATTCCCTTTTTTACACTTTAAATGTATTTTATATTCGACTTGGATTTAAGCTGAAATTGGTATTTTTCTGGTGTAAATGAATGTCTGGATCTCACTCTTTAAACCTTTATTTAAACTGAAACATAAAAAGTCTCTTAAAAAAGAGACTAAAACAATTTTTTTTTTTAATTTCTCTGGTTCTGTTGTTCATATTTGCTTTGGATCAAAAGGTGATTTAAAAAAACTCAAGTTTTTGAAACGGTTTCATTCCTGCAGATTGACGATGCGTTCACTGACATCCTTGAAATCCGTCTTCTCAGCATCAACGTTTAATAAAACTTCCTACTTCTTCCTTCCCTTCTCAGCCTCCAAAGAGGAACGCTTCCATCGCTGCTGTTGTGGGCGGAGCCGTCTCCACGGCAACAGAGCGGTCTCCGGTGCGTTCAGGGGTAGCCGCACTTGTGCATCTTCAGGTTGCACTGGTAGATGTAGCCTTTGCCGCAGCGGTCGCAGATGTAGCGCTTGCGGCCGGAGTGCACGTCCTTCTGGTGCGTGCGCAGGTGGACGGCGCGGTCGTAGGTCTTCCCGCAGACGTCGCAGGCGTGCGGCTTTTCTCGGGCGTGCACGCGCTTGTGCACCCTCAGGCTGTAGCTGCTCTTGAAGGTCTTGCCGCAGGAGCCGCAGGTGCAGGGCCGGTCCAGCGGCTCCGTCCGGGAGTGCGTGCGGCTGTGAATGTTCAGGCTGCCCTTCTGGGTGAACCTCTTCCCGCACTCGCCGCAGCCGTACGGCCGCTCGCCGGTGTGGATGCGGCGGTGGAGCTTCAGGTTCCCTGCTAACTTGAAGCTCTTCCCGCATTCGGGGCAGCTGTAGGGCGGCTGCCCCACGCCGGCGGGCCGCTCGCCGGTGTGGACGCGGCCGTGGGCCTTCAGGTGCCCTGCGAGCTGGAAGCTCTTCCCGCAGAGCTCGCAGACGAAGGGCCGGGCGCCGCTGTGGCTCATCTGGTGGTTCCGCAGGGGGACGGCGCTCCGGAACGTCTTGGGACACTGTTTGCACTGGAAGGGCTTCTCCCCGGTGTGGATGAACTGGTGCGTTTTGAGGGTGACGGCGCGCGTGAAGCCTTTCCCGCACTCGCTGCAAACGAAGGGCTTCTCGCCGGTGTGCATGAGGGCGTGGCGGCGCAGGTTCCGCGGCAGGTTGAAGTGGCGGCCGCACACGTCGCAGCCGTACGGCTTCTCGCCGGTGTGAATCAAACTGTGCTTCTCGAGCAGATACTTCTTTTTGAAGATTTTGCCGCACTCGGAGCACCGGAGGGGCTGCTTGGGCTGCTTGTGGGTGCGGAGGTGGCACGCCAGGCCCCTCGCAGTGGCGAAGACGTTCCCGCAGAAAGAGCAGCGGAGCGCGCTCCAGGCGTTGCGCGGGTTCGAGTCCCCCTGCGCTGACGGCTGCTGCTCAGGCGGAGGTGAAGATGCAGCTTCCACTTCAGCTCCTGCAAGACAAGAAACTGGGTTAAAGTTCCCATCCAGCTGCTCCGCTCCAGGAATCACTGACGGTTCTCCTCTGTGGGTTCTGTCAGAACTCGGACCTCTGGCTGTGGTTCTGCTGGATTCTGGACCTCAGACGTTCTGACGTTTCTATCAGAAATTATGACACAGAAGTGCAGAAACCTGCAGTCTGGGAGGCTGTACGGCAAGCCAGAGGGGTCAAAATTCAGCAGGAAAGGCGCCTTTGGTCACACGCAAAACGCCGTCAGAATCAATCCTTTCAAAATGATGTTTTAAAAACTATTTCTCATTTCATCTGGCAAGGAAAAAGACCTAGAGTCAAATATAAAACTCTACAGCTCTCAAAAAGGGAGGGAGGCATGGCCCTACCATCTTTTAAAAAATATTTCTATGCAGCGCAAATTAAACCACTTATTAACTTATGTTCCCCAAAATTTCAAGCTAGATGGAAAAATATAGAGCTTTTGGTTAAAGACCCTCCAATACACACAGTATTGGCCTGTACCCACCTAGACGAATATATCAAGGATATCGAAAACCCATTTATAAAAACTCAACTAACAATACGGAATAAAGCAAAAAAAGAATATCAACTAGATGACAAAATGCAAATTATACAATGGTGTGCCTATGACCCTGATTTTAGACCTAACAAGATGGACAACATTTTTAAACAATGGATTTTGAAAGGGGTAACAGCTTTATATTCTCTAACTGAAAAGGGTCAATTTAAAGATTTTAATAGCCTAAAGGCAGAGTTTAAGTTAGAGAACTCAGACTTTTTCAGATACCTCCAATTGCGGAGTTATTTTGAACATAAAATTCAAATCAACACAGATCTTAGTGATCCCATCCTTTTGATATTCCTCAAAGCCTATAAGAACAATGTAATTAAAGGAGCTATTGGTAAGTTTTATAAAGGTTTTTTGTCAAAAAAAAAAAACACTTTTAACAAATTATATTAAGGAAAAATGGGAAACTGAAGGAAATTTTACAATACCGGAACATGACTGGTTAAATATTTGTGAATCTCAGTGGAAATGTACCAATTCACATACCCTGCGGGAGTTCAACTGGAAATGTCTAACAAGATTTTTCATTACTCCAAAACAAAAAGCGCGTTTCAGTGCTGGTAATGCTGACTGTTGGAGACTGTGTGGGGCACATGAAGCAGACCATTGGCATATCTTTTGGGATTGTCCAAAAATTCAACCATTCTGGGCTGATTTCCACCAAAAGGTAATTAAAATACCTAATAAATAAATTTTCCACTCTATTTTTCAACCATTTTGACACCCCACACCAACAAACAAACAAATATCTACTTACAACGCTCACATTAGCTGCTAAAAAAGCAATAACAAGACGTTGGCTGCTTCCTGAGCCCCCCATGGAATCAGAAATATTGTAAATGACATATACTTTATGGAAGCTATCACCTTTTCTATTCGTCTCAGAAAATGTATGTTTATTAAACTATGGACCAAATGGGTTGACCATATTAAGCCTTTAAGGCCGGACTTTGTTGAAATAAGTTAAAATTAATGTAACTTTTCTTTTTCTTTTACTGGTAATAACAGTGGTTGACAGACTTCTTTAATGTGCACTGGGTAAAACCCTCCTCTTCTTTTTATGTTTTTTTTTTTTTTTTTTTTTATTTCTCCTCGTTATCTTTACTCTCCCTCCCTTGTTAATGTTCCATGTGTTTACCTTCCCTGGTAAAAAAAAAAAAAAAAAAATGAAAGAGTGGATTATGTATGTAATTTGTTCTAAGAATGTAACTCCTACTTACATGCCTCTTTCTGAAAATAAAGAATTGGAAAAAAAAAAATGATGTTTTAAACCTTTTCAGAACTATCTGCTTCTGAAAGTGAATAAACTGTTTTTCTCTCAGTGAATCAGCCAATCGCAGCTTCAAAACCTCGTTTAAAAAAACAGCGAAAAGGGTCGAAAACAGAGAGAAAGAAAGAGGAAAAAGCTTAAAACGATGTTTTTGTTGCCGCCGGCTCCGGCAGGGGGAGGGACTTACGGCTGCTCATTTTCGGTTGCCATATTTTTTCTCTGTTGCCAGATTTTCTTGTAAAAACGCCACTTTTTACGTGCGTTTTAAACGTAAATTATCACGTCTTGTGTCGTCCCAAAACAGGCGTAAAAAGTGGCGTTTCATCACGTTCCAGCTGCGGCACTCCACCGCAGATTCTTTTTTTTTTAAAAATACATTGTTACGTTAAATTAGGCTTAAAAAAACATGATTTTCTTTTAATCATATGAAAAACTTAAACAACAATTAAACCGAGGGTTTCATAGATACACGGAGCACTCCTGGACTGATGTCCTTAAGTAACAAACACAGCGGCTAAACCTCGGAGAACCATTGGTTCAACAATTGTTCTAAAAGAGATCTCACACAAGCTTCCAACGGTGCTGGACATCAGACTCGATCATGGATTTTTCACCATCTTTAAACAAGAATCGACTGTTTGGTGATGTAATCACAACAAGTAGAGATTTCTAATTGTCTACAACAAGGAAAATCTGTTTTAAGAGTTTATTAAAGTAAAACGTACTTGTAAAAGCAAAAACAGGATAAAAAAAAAAACTCATTTCTAACTTGTATCATTTTGACAAAATACATTATTATAAAGAATAAAACATTGAAATTTATTTAGGGTTTATTGTGGAATAATATTCCTGTCTTCTTTTTATTCATGATTATGTTAAAAGTTACATTTTTAAAGTTTTAAAAATTGTCATTCTGCAGCTTTTTGGACTATTTTGGCTTTTACTAAGATTTCTGTTTTGGAGTTTAGCTCATATTTCAGCTACATGCTAGCTGTTTTAGCTAACCTTAGTTTTTTTTTTAAAGCTAATTTGGCATTTAGCTAATATTTAATCAGCTTCAGTGTTTTTAATCCATCAGTTTCAGCGGCTAAATTCAGCTTACAGCATTCACGCTAACATCTCAGGTAATGCCGTAAATCTGGTTTAAAATTATGTTCAAAAGTTACAGTTTTAACTCGTGATGCAGGACATTGACTTCTTACAAAACGATCCAGATATCTTATGTTTTCCAGCCTCTTGCTGATAATAACCCTCCCTCACAAAGAGAGAGAGAGAGATATGGAGAGATGCTCCGTCTCCATGATGAAATGTCCCGACGACGGCGCGGGCACGGCCCGTCTGCGCTGGTGTCGGGCCGCCACGGTGGCACCGTTAACCAGTACCGAGAAGGTGGAATCTTTAGGGGGCAGAGAAGCTGTAAACCAAGTCAGTTCTGTGTGGTGGTTGAGCCAGTTTCAGCATTCAATTATCGGCGTCATAATGTCCGATATCAGACGAATATTATTGTGTAACCTTAGTTTTAAAAATGCAGTTGTAGAGTGCTTCACGTTTCTTCTGTTCGGCCTGCGACCTAAAGTGTGTTAGGCGGCCGCCCAGCTCCAAGAAAGACTTTTGATTATGTCAAACTATAGAGTCATTTGATTTATGATTTATGGCGCCCTAGGCCACAGCACACGTAACTCAAATGTGCATTGGCCAACACGCCACTTTGACGGCGTTCTTCCTTGTGTTTATTGACCTCTTTGGCTTGCCATACCGTGAGACTCACTTTCTGCGGCGGCTGCCGGGTCGTTGGGGCCGTGCTCGTCTCTGACGGCGACCGCTGGCACCGTTGCGTCCTCCTCCTTCTCTTCCTCCTCCTCCTCCTCCACCTCCACCTCCACCTCCGCCTGCGGGGCAGAAGTTAGGTCAGTGAACGCACCACTCGCACACGGCGTGGGCGTGTCTCACCTGGGATGGTTGTCCCCCATCATCGACCTGATGCCAGACTCCGTACGAGTGTTCAAGCTCTGCCAGAAAAGAACAGCAGTCATGTGACCTCAGAGACGCCGCCGGTTTGAGAGACAGCTGGGGGGCGGAGCCTGTTTACGCACCCACGCGCCTGTTGCTGAAGATGTTGATCACGTTGATCTGCGGCTTCCTGCGGCTCTTCCGCACCCGAGGAAGCCCCGCCTCCTTGATGATGTGCAGGATCTTCCTCAGAGCGCCGTTCCCCAGACTCTCCATGATCAAAGCGAACTGCACCTGAGAGACGACGGGGGGGGGGCGGGGCTTAAACAAACAACCACGCTGCCATAGACTGTAGAATCACTGGACAGGTTGAACCCTCCCCAGATTTTCTGTACGTCGCATTCCCGCCCCCCCAGATGGGGATCCGGACTCTTCCGTCTTCACTACTGAAGAGATCCCGGTGCGCTACTTTTCCTCCTCCTAGTAATCTGATTACCAGCTGGTCATCTGGTCTCCTTTATCAGCTGACAGCAATAAATTACTGTGAAAAGTCACATTCTAGTTTTTCCAGCTCTGTGTTTGTAGCTCAGCAGTAAACAGACATTTTGACATGTCCAATATGGCGTCCAAATGGACGCCATATTGGACATGTCAAGAAGTCTGTATACTGAAGAAGATGCGTTCCAACAGCCACTAAAGAGAAGAATTAAACCACAGACACTCGAATAAAACTGGAGCCATGAGGTCCTCCATAGAAATGCATAACCTTCAGCCCTCGTGACAGTAGGCTCCGCCTCCACCGTCACTTCCTGATACGTCTACTGCCATATTGCAACCCATCGACAGCGATTGGTCTGAGTCTCTGTGAGTCATGAATCTACAGGAAGTTCTGTCTCCAATCTGGCGTGAGTTTATTGTGAGTCTCCGCTAGGGATGTGAATCTTACAACAAGTCACGATTCGATTCGATTCTGATTCTTGGGGTGCCGATTCGATTCTGAAACGATTCTCGATTCTCGATTCAGACATTTAAAACACAAAGGAAAAATTTTAATAAAAAAAGGGAATCTATTTATGATACTATGCAAACTTATATTATTCAGACCCTCAAGGATTTCACAGAAGATTTTTATGATTGTTCTGGCCCGAAATGGCCGATGTTGCAGCAGCTTTTGTAAAAAGTTGCAATGAGTTTGAATATATACATATTTTTAAAAGCACCTAAAAATTTTAATTATGAAATACAAATCATATTATCATGTTCCAATTCTTTTATTATGACATATGCACAAAGTAAATACAGCACAGCATCATCCCCTTGAGCTGTCATTGAACTTGAATAGAGCTGTCAAACATAAAATGAACTTTGGTCTTTCCTGCTAACATAACCCAAATATGTGAGGATTTAAACATATTTTAGAATAAAATATTTCCAGATTTCCAGTGAAAAATCATGAACTTAAAAACATGATAAACAGATGAATCCTCAGATGTTCTCAGAATCTTCCTCTTTATCTATTTCTAAAGCATCACTGCTGAGTTGCTGGTAGAGGAAGACAAAGACTTTGAGGAGTTGATCTGGTTTTATTGATCTGCTCTGTTTTAAAGAAGCTTCTCTCAGCTTCTCTGTACCTGCGCCCCCCGTGCCGCGTGCGCGCCCGGGGACAGCGCACCTTCACCCCCGCGTGCACGCAGCGCATGCTCACCTGCGGGGTGACCGTTCACGCGCGTTATTAAGAGAAAAAGTGAGAGGACTATAGAACGATAATTAAAGAGAGCACAGCCGAGTCGGAAGGGAAACGGTCACGTGGTCATCCATGACTGTTGTCACGGTAGATTGATCTCAATAAAGTTGCGGTGAAAATAAAAAGCTGCAAGGTGAGCAACAAATCTCTGGTTTGATTGGATTTGCATTAAAAGTTGTTATCGAAACATCAGGAAATCCTGGAGGGACGAATGATTTCAGCAGTAGGAAGGCAGAGAAAGACTTTTCAAACTTTAAGCTCCGGTGATGGACGAGATATGAGCGCGAGCATTTGAAGTGTTCCCGAAGTGTCTGATTTAGCAGATTTTACACACTGCACGTCATGTCAAGCTCCTTACCCCGGGATTTGTGGAATCCGAAGTGAGTCCATACATTTGCCAATTGATAACGGGACAGGAGGAATCTTTTTTTCTCTCATGTTGCGTAGCGCGCGCGCTCAGTAAGCTCCGCTCGCCTCCAGGGAAAACAAACTACGGTAGCCGTTTCGGGACAAACATTACGGCTTGCAAGTAAGCTAGCAGGTTCGAGCCATTAAATAAAACATATAAATGCAGGAATATGGCGGGAGGGGGCGAATCGATTCTTGGATATTTAGAATCGATTCTGAATCGTTAAAAATGAGAATCTAGATTCGAATGTGAATCGATTTTTTCCGACACCCCTAGTCTCCGCCTCTTTCCACGCCTCTACCACGAGAACGCTGCATGGAAACAGCGACTCGGGAGAATTGTTCAAGTCATTGTTGAAGTCCTTGAGGGAGAATCGTTCCAGCTAGACGAAGCATTCGGGTGACGGCGCTGCAGTGCGGCGTGCGGCCTTCAGCTTGTCTCTTTAGTCTGATCAGAAGTGAGTTTGTTTGAAAATACGACAGGATCCATTCAAGTTTGTGACTCGCTCATCCTCAAAGGAGACGTCTGCGTCTGACTCAGACTGCAGGCTTGAACAGAATAAACTTTGGTTGATGATTTTATGGAGGAGACGACAGAACAGCAATGATGGAACATGGTTGAATAGTAAAGTAGATGTTAAAAGGTCTTCATTGATGACGTCTGCTGCCATTGGCTACCCAGAACCTGTCAATCAAACGCCACAGACGCTCACATCAGACTATTTATCGAGGCTTCTGATTGGTCAATTTATAACTCCAATAACTTGTGATTAGTGAAAAAATTATTTAAAATAAAATGAAGATTAGAAAAGAAAAAGTTCTGCAGAAATCTCCAGAGGAAGAAAGATGATCCTGACAGAAAATGACTGAGAAAAACTGTTTCTAATGAAAGTCTGTGGGGCTTCTTGCAATCCACTGGTACTTCCTGTTTGGAACGGGGGGGGGGGGGGGTGGTGTCAGTCCTATTCTTTCTTATACAGTCAATGCTTTTAACTAGTAAAAGGTGAGCAGTGGCTGGACGCTGATGTACAGGAACCTCCAATTAGTGATCGGTTCGGATCTACGGATGAACATCTTTGGGGCCTTCAGGGACCAAAGGACCTCAGATTTGAAATATTTGGCTAATTGATGATATTTGAACCACTTTTCCATCAGCTTACAAACTGATAAAGTTCTGAGTTCGGTTCCGACCCGCTTCAGAGACCCCCCTCCCCCCCGCTCCTCACCGTCTCCTCCCGGCTCTCCTCTCCCGGAGTCCGGCTGTCGTCCAGCAGCTTCTTCAGCTCCGCCACGGCGGCGTGGACCAGAGACTCCATGACGGCGGCCAGCCGGGTCTGCACGGCGGCGGCGGGGGTCATCCTGCGGGCGGAGCGGCCTCCGGGCCGGGCTGCAGGCTGCGGAGCACCGACTGAAGCTCGCGCTCTCCCCGCGGAGCATCAACGGGGCTCCGGTGGTTTCAGCCGCGGCCGAAGTTCTCTGGAAACCCGACGAGAGGCGAGAGGAGCCGCGGTGGAAGCATCAACATCCGGCGGGGGAACTCCGATTCTGTTCCGGGGAGGAACAAAGACGAGGAGGTGAAGGTTCCGCTTCCAGGACTCTAGGTTTATTTTATTTTTTTTAACCGAGACGATTTTTTGTTTTATTTTTTATTTAATGAAGACAATTGTTTGTAATTCAACAACTACATCCGCTTCGAGGAGTCTTTCTTCCGTTCATGACATCCTACTGGACAAACTGGAAGAGTACGGGATCAGAGGAGTAGCACTAAGTTGGGTCAAAAGCTATTTAACAGGAAGAAAACAATTTGTCAAGATGAATGAATTTACATCAGAGGCCAAAGAGATCAGTTGTGGTGTCCCTCAAGGATCAATTCTGGGCCCGCTGCTGTTCAATATTTACATCAATGATATATTCAGTGTTTCAAAACTTTTAAAACTCATTTTATTTGCTGATGACACAAATATATTCTATTCTACAGACAATCAAAGGGAACTTATTAATGTGTTGAACACAGAGTTAATCAAAATAAAATCATGGATGGATTACAACAAACTGTCTTTGAATCTAGACAAATCCAAAGTGATGTTTTTTGGTAATTACAAAGCCAATACAGAGCTCTCAATTAAAGTTAACAATGACTTCATCGAAAGTGTTACAGAAATTAAATTCTTAGGGATTGTTATTGATAACAAGCTGAGTTGGAAGCCACACATCAGACACATACAAACTAAAGTTTCAAAAAGTATTTCAATTATAAATAAATCAAAATATATATTAGAATACAACTGTAGATATTTATTGTACTGCTCTTTAGTATTACCATATTTCACCTACTGTATAGAAATTTGGGGTAATAATTACAAGAGTTCACTGCATCCTCTCTTTCTGCTTCAGAAACGATCCATCAGAATTATACATAAAGCCGGTTATCTTGATCACACTAACAATTTATTTTATCAATCCAGAATTTTAAAACTGTATGACCTTGTTGATTTTTACACTGCGCAATATCTATACAGAGCTAGTGGTAAAACATTACCATCCAATATCCAAAAACAGTTTGTAGAACATGAAGGAGGATATAAACTGAGAGGATGCAGGAACTTCAAGGTCAGATTGATAAGAACCACAAAGAAAAGTTTCTGTGTTTCTGTGTGTGGAACTAAACTCTGGAACAAGTTCAGTCATGAACTCAAACTATGTTCAAGTATTTATCAATTCAAGAAAATGTATAAAGAAACTCTAATTTTACAATATGAAGATAAGACGAGTTAAAGATCAACTTGTGTTTGAACAATTCCAAATGTCTGAACTTGAATGTAATAAAATAATCAAGAAAATTTTTTCTTTTTTTTTTTTTTTTAATGCAATCAAAGAGTTTTATGTTATGTAATATGCAGTAATGATTACTGATAAGTTTACAATCACTATGGCATTAATTTTCCTTTCTTGATCCTAAATATGTAGCAATGATTCATGTAATTACGTGTTTCTAATGATAATCAATGATTATTACATATTGTGTAAATCATTAATGTTTATTGAAAATATGCAAGAATTCTTTCAGAGATTAATCAATAAGTACTCTAATGTTACTTGAAAACTTGATTTCAATGTGTTATTATTTTGCTGCATAGACATGACATTGACATTGTATTATGATGATAATCAGTGAGTTTTTACATATCTGTTACATGATGTATGATTGATGTTACTGTTTACTGAAATAATGTTTTACGAGATTAATCAATAATCAACAAGAACTTTACTTTACTATTGGGAATGTATTGAGAAAAAAAAAAAAAAAACAACCGGAAGACACAATTATACAAAACAGTTAAATGAAGTAATCAAGTAGGGGTGGGATTATATAAGTTCACTTCTTCCCACTCCTTTTCAAGCAATCAATCAAACTCTACTGACTTTAGTTAATAATCACAAAGAATGAATGAACCAAATGTGACACAAGTGTATTTTATTTTGTTTGTTTTCTATTTTCTAATCAATGCATCTTATTGTTTCTGTAATGAGTTTGAAATATTTCTGTGTTTTGTCCTGTATTTTCAATCTATGCTTGAAATAAACCAATCAATCAATCAATCAATCAATTTAAATCAGGGGTGAAAAACGGCTTTAAATTACTTACGTTTTTTTTTTAAGAAATCTAAAGTTAATGGTAAACCCAACAAAGATTAAGTTGTCATTTATTCTATTATTATTATATTATTTATTTTATTTGTGTATGTGTACTATCATGTTAATTCTCTTTATGCTGTTTTTTATATGTTATTTTTGTGCAATTGTGGTTGTTTCGTTATGACGCTGAAGTTGGCGTCCGATTCACGAGAGCTTTAAAGGAACATTTCACTGTATTTTTCACTCTGACCACATAAGAACAGGTCCTGTTCATAAACTGCAGCATCTACACGACTCAAACCTGCACTAGATTATGCTTTAAATAATAAAGAACAGATTCGCACCATTTCTGACTTTTGAAAGCTTTAATTGATTTGTGAAAATTGGAAATAGGATGATTTTATGTAATTAGATGTATTTAAATTTAATTGATATATATTGTTTTTGGGTGAGCTGAATTGTAGATGGAGGACTAAAATGCCAAAAATGGGAGTCAACAGGTTTTAAACAACAAATGTTTGTTTTTTTAAAAGCACACAGCGCTGCAGAGCAGAAATACCAGAAAAACATATGCCAGAATGCCAGTGAATGTGTGCAAAATGATGAGGCATATACTGACATTACTGACGAGACACAGGTTGGGACAAGGGAAGTTTTAGTCAAAACAAAACATAAAAATGGGTACTTTAAAATAAATCAGTAAACAAAACAAGGAAAAAACTCACCTAAAAACCCAAACCATTATGGCCTATAGTCGTCTTTGTCTATTTACAATCATTTCACTTCTAATTTCCATTTTAAAATCATTGTTTCACATTTTCACAAATCAGAAACTGTTCTTAATGTATTCTCTACTATCTAAAGCAGGGGTGGGCAAACTCCGGCCCGGGGGCCACATACCGCCCCTTAAACTACTTAATCTGGCCCTCCAAATGAAAATACATTGAATCAAAAATCCTAATTATTGTTTTATTTTCATTGTATTTCCGGTTTCTTCTCATGAATGGTGTTGTTTCTCTGTGTTTTTTTCTGAGTCAGAAGGTGATTTTTCAGATTTCTTTGAGTTCACATTTTCCTCTGAAGAACATCAACCCATTGGATCACCAAAAAGAGAACAAAAATCAAAATTTAGAAATTAAAATTCCCCAATTTTCTGTTTTTAAATGAATGAATATATGTGAAATTTAATCCAAATTAAAGCATGTTTTCATCTAAATTCCATATTATCTTTTTAGTTTATGAAGTTCATTATAAAATCACTCCTTCCATCTGCTCCTTGTCCGGAGCAGATGGAAGAACTTGTTCTTATGCCAAATTTTACAACCCTTTCTGGCCCACAAATTCAAAAAGTCTGCCCACCCCTGATCTAAAGCATAATTTAGTGCAGGTTTGAGTCGTGTAGATGCTGCAGTTTATGAACAGGACCTGTTCTTATGTGGTCAGAGTGTGAAAAATACAGTGGAATGTTCCTTTACAGCTCTCGTGAATCGGACGCCAACTTCAGCGTCGTATGATATGTAATGTTGTTGCCAAAGACATAAACTTGTAAAGTCAATGACAATGACATTGCAATTCTATGTAATAAAACATAGTTGTAAATAAAGCCTTAAAAAAAAAAACAAAAACGGGGTGTCAAACTCAAGGGCCCAAAATAATAAAATAAAAACGCATCTTAGGTCGCGGGCCGAACAGGATAAACATTTCTTGAACACTATAAAACTACATTTTTAAAGCATAATTATGAACTGGATAGCATTACCTGTGATAATGCTAGTGTGAATGCTGTGAGCTGAATTTGACCGCTGGAGATGCTGATGTTCTTACCTGAGAATGTGGGAGTGAACAGATGAAAACGCTGAAGGTGATAGCTAGCTAAAGTATTAGCTAAATGCCAAATTACCCTGAAAGCCCTGGTTAGCCAAAACCGCTAGCGTGTAGCTGAAATATTAGCTAAATTCCAAAATGGCTAAAAAAATCTTAGTAAAAGCCGAAATAGTCCAAAAAGCTGCAGAATGACAAATTTTAGAACTTTAAACTGTAACTATTTATTATAATTCTGAATAATAAAAGACAGGAATATTATTCCAGAATAAATCAACTTAAACCTTAAATAACTTTCAATATTTTAGTCTCCATAAAAATATATATTTTGTCAGAAATATACAAGTTAGAAATAAATGTAAAATAACATCGGGTCATCATAGAAAATAAAATGATCTGGAGGGCCGGATCCGGCCCGCGGGCCTCAATTTTGAAAAATGAGATTTAAAAGATTTTCAGAATTTTTTATTTTTTTTTTTGCAAATGTGTTTAACAAGAACGACATACATTTAAAAGTAAATATAAACACAAACCAGAAAGAAATCCCCGTTACTTTTAATAAAGTTTGCACTTTATTTGGTTCTTAAAGTTCAAACATGTTTCTGGATTATTTTAAACAATAATAAACATGAACCAAAAACAGGAACATGCACACATAGGGGTGTGTGAGCACCTGCCTTTATTACCTCCTATTAAACAGAACCTTTTTAAAATATTAGTATTATTTTAATTTTCTATTTGAATAAACAAACTCTTGTTAGTGATATTAAACAAACAAACCGAATAGAAACCTTGCTCTAAAATCCCCCCCGTGTTCTGTGGTACTTGGACTCTACTGGGACTCAGAGAAAGAGAGAGAGAGAGAAGTGAAGAGGCGGGACAGTGAAGCAGGTGAACCCCTGTGGGGTCATCTGGACCCCATAAGAGAAGTTCTGTCTGCTGATCCAACCAGCTTCAATGTGATTGTAGAAAAACGTTCTAGATCAGTCAAGGAGTCCTTTTCTACTTTAGCCAGACACTCAGATGGTGCAGGGACAGGAAGTTAGGTATGAAGTCCAAAATAAAACACAGGGGAGATGTTCTGGTCCTGGTCCAGTTTGAGACGTCCCGTCTGTTCCACATGCAGCTCTTTAACCCCTTCATTGTGGTTCTCTGCTTCAAGAAAATACAAGATTTGAAAAAGTTTCAGATTTGAGCTTCATTAAGCAAAAGTCCAAAAAGTCTTTCAACTCCTTCACAAACAGTTGAAGGACAGTAAGGATCACTCCAACAGGAACCGGACTACATTACCCAGAATCCTCCAGCACTTTGGCTTCCTCGTTTACTGAAACATTTGGACAGATGTTTGAGTTCTGTTTACCACAGAAAATCAATCTGAAGTCAGTACACACCAGCAGAATTTCTATTTTTCCAGAACAAGTCAAGGAAATGAAGGATGAAAAACATGCTAAGAGTCACTTCATTAGCTCTGGTTGATTGATTTCTTTAGATGATGAATTCTGCTTGAGATGCAGCACACATTGTGGTTTGGTGTGGATTTGTCATCACTACTAACATTTCACTTCCTACGACTACATTCCTGCAGTCAGATGATTGATGTGCTACAGGAAGTCTTTTATTTTGAAAGAAACTCCTTCCTGTTTTGAACAAAGTCTATTTTCTCTTTATGTTTCGGATTATTGATGCTGGAAAAAAACAAATGCATTTGGATTTCTCATGATAGGAACAATAGCAGAAATACTAATCTGCTTTGTTTCAAGGTGAAAGAAGACTTTGTGGACCGGAGGAAAACAATCCTGACATGGTCCGAACAGGTGACCCACCTGGAACGGGTTCGGATCTTCAACCGGTTCCGGGACGCTCGTGCGTTTGGACCTTTGATCCACGGTTCGCGCCGAAGATCTCCAGCTGACGTCAAACCCAAACGTGAATCCGGGATGTGATGACTGACCCCGGTTCTCTCCGCTGGAAACTCCTCTGCTCTTCAGAACCGATCCGGTCCAAGAATCTTAGCGCGTTTTTGTTCGCGCTGAGCGGGAAGTGCAGCGAACAGGCAGGAAGTCACGTGACTTCAGCTGCTGCGGAACGTGACGGTCGCGCGGGACTGTGGATCCGGAGGAACGATCCACTTTGATCTGATCCTGATTCGGATCCAAAAACCCGGAACCAGAACTGAAGGGAAAGTCCGAACCTCCATTGATCCGTCCTGGTTGATGGCGCTCTTCTCTTGTGCTCATAAATCTGTTTGTTGAACTTCCGGCTGAAATAAAATCCACTTTTTCTGTCTGTCGGTTCAGTTTCTGCGTTTCTAGAAACATTTCCATGGAAATAAAAGAGGAAAATCCACAAATGTTTGGAGGTTCTGGAGTTTCAGCCTGAAGACGCTGCTGCCTCCCACGTGACCGTAACGGCTGACGTCACCACAGGGAGAGGGCGGAAAGTCACAGAGAGTGACGTCAGAGATGACGTCACCTCTAGTGTCTATAAATAGCAGTGGTGCTGAAGGATTTCATCCAGAACTCGTCAAGTAACGGTTAGAGCAAAGACCTCCAGAGACCCTCCAGAGATCTCAAGAGTGATCTCCAAGCAAACTTACCAACAACAAGACACTTTGTCAGATCAGAGAATCTCAACCAAATCTTCAACTCAACCCAATCAGAAACGACCATGCTGTATCCTCGCAAATCATCTACTTGATAGAATTCCTCTGTGGATTCTTCAGCCAGGCGCTGACCGGATCCAGAAAACTGACTAGATTCAGTCGGTTTATGAGGAGAGATTTTAGGAATCTGTTCAAACGTGGAAACAACAAGAAGCTCAGAACTGATTCCATCTCAGCACGCCAAGATGAAGCTCAGCAGCAAAAACATCAAATCATCGTCTTGGAGAAGGAAATGAGGAAATCCTCCAGGAAGTTCAGACGCTTCTGGACAAGTTGGTGTGTTTGTCAGACGACAAAGACACCTCCACCTCTGCAGGAGAACACCTCAAAGCTGCCCAGGACCAAAACTCAGTCCTCAAGGAGAAGCTTCAGCAGCTTCAACTCAAGATCCAACAAGAGGAAGCTCCTCTGACGACCACTCCGGACATCTCCACGGATGAATACCACCATCAGATCCAGGCCTTAGAGCAGGAAAACCAAGCTATCCAGAAAGAAATGGAAGAGCTCAAGAAGAAACGCAGCCAAGAGGCCGCAATGAGGATTGAATTGATCAACCTTGATGCACAAAAATACTGCTTGGAGGCCCAACGTCAGCACATTCAGGAGGTTCTTCAGATCTAAGCGAGCAGCATGAACTGGTCTATCCTGAGAGATCCAGGAGATGAAAAGTCTGATCCTTTTCCTCAAAAGATGAAGTGGAAATCCTTCAGGAGGAACAAAAGGAGATTGAAAATTCCAAATCAGGAAGTAAAGCTCTGCTCAAAGAATACCGACAACTGATTAAAAGATGTGGAGGTCGATTTGACAGGAAGAATAACATAACAAAGCTGAAAAAGGAAATAACTTGGACCTCTTTGAACGACAACAGATACCGGCCAAGCTTGAAGCTATAAAGAAAGAGCAGGAGTCTTTAAGGAAGGAAAGGTCCGTTCTGACTGAGCAGATTTCAGAATGCAGATCCAAGATCCAGCAGACAACTGTTCTGAACAAGCCTCAGCGTCCCGCCGGAAACCGCCGCAGTTTGATACCCGTGTTAGCCAAAAAATCAGGGCCACAAAGCTGGTTTCTACAGACGCTGCAACCACCAAACCACCCAAAGATGATGTGACCAAGCCTCAGAGTCCTGCTGGAAACCCCCCAGGTCTGAAACGCAAAGGTCCCATTGTGAAGAAGCCAGAACCAATAAAGGTTACCAAGGAGTCTAGAAAGATCCAAGAGCAGAAGAGACTCCAGGAGCGTGAAAGAGGTTGGAGATAGACGCAGCAGAGACAGAACTTCTCTGGAAGTCTTTATCAGGAGTGTTGTGTGCTGGAATTAGATCCAGCAAAACCCACATTGGATTTTTCTGTCTGTTTTTGACTTTGATTGTAAGCATTTCAAGCTAAACAAAGTATGAGAAGTGCTTTTAGACCTCAACTTTATTTGGATTTGGTTTTTGAAAGTTTTATTTAGACATTGTAGTATTTAAAAATGTATTAGTTTATTGAAGTAGGACTGTATGTTAACGGGGGTGGGGGGAGGTGGGTTTTTATTGAATTTTTGTATTTTTGTTTTTTTATTGTAAAACACTTCAAGCTGAGAAAAATGTGAGACGTGATTTTTATCAGGTGGGTTCCTCCCACCTGTTAGAAGAACCATTCTTTGGTTCCTGATAGTTTAGATGCAAGATTCTGTTTTTGAAAGTTTTATTTAGACATTGTACTATTTAAAAATGTATTAGTTTATTGAAGTAGGACTGTATGTTAACGGGGGTGGGGGTAGGTGGGTTTTTATTGAATTTTTGTTTTTTATTGTAAAAATAGCTGAGAAAAATGTGAGACGTGATTTTTATACATTAGTTTTATTTAAATTAGGGACATTTAACTTTTTTAAATGTATTTTTTACTATGATATTTATATATTTTCTGTATGTCCCCAAAATGGGCTTCAAAAAAGGGGCGGCGCTGGTCAGTTGGTTGATGCTTCGACCTGACTGACCCGTGTCTGCGTGGGTTTCCTCCGAGTGCTTCGGTTCCCCACACCTGTTAGAAGAACCATTCTTTGGTTCCTGATAGTTTAGATGCAGAACGACTACCCGAAAAATAAATCTCAATTTGGCCCCAAATTCATCTGTCTCACTAAATGATTAGTTCCACAGATAAAGGGCGGCTGTGGTGCAGTGGTAGGGCAGTCATCTCACGATCGGAAGATAGTGGTTTGATTCCTTGCCCGCCCATGTGTCGAAGTGTCTTTGGCAAGACACTGGACCCAAATTTGCCTCTGGTGGTAGGTTTGGCGCCAGTGTTTTCTGCAGTGGAACCACCACCAGTTATGAATGTGTGAATGGGTCTGTGACTGTGAAGCGCTTTGGGCCTTCGAAGGAAGGTAGAAAGCGCTATACAAGTAAACGCCATTTACCATTTAAAGAGGCCGAGCGGCCTTTGGGTTTTCTCCGAGTTCTTCGGTTTTCCCTCCCAATTGGGTAAAAAACCATTTTTCCCCTCCCTGAATTGACACCTTACCGTGGGTGGGGGGTTTGAGTGCCTGAATTTACCCCCAGGAGTAATTTAGTCACATCAGATGAAGGTGGGTCTCCCAGTGGGTCCCAACCTTCAACTGATGCTGCAGCTCCTGGGGGGTCAGGCAGGACTAAGGGCGATTCAAAACTTCATGGTTCTAAGACGGTGCTGCCTCAGTCTGGAGCTAGTAGCAGAACTCTCGTTGTTTGCCAAACTTTTCTAACTTCTTTAGTGTCTTGTGCTTACGTACATCTACTTCATTCTTGTTTTGTTTCTGACACTTTTTGTTTATCCAGCTAAGTATCCATCCAACATGATCAGAGGTTTGAAAACGATATATTATCTATATCTATATTAACTATATATATAATATATATATATATATATATATATATATATATATATATATATTTATTTTTTAACTTATTTTTTATTTTTTGATCTTGTGATTTTGACATCCCTAGTGGTATCATTCTCTGTGATACTGTTGTTTTGTCGTTCTTTGGCAGGAGGGGAGAGGAGAGGGAAGGAGCTTGTTTGTCTGTTGTTTTGTCTGTGTTGTTAGTTGTTATCTGGGTGTATTCTAATTTCTTTTTTTTTTTCTGTATGTAACACTGACTACAGAAGAGGGATGTTCGTCTCAAGGAGCCCAGAGTGTGTGAATAAAACACAACAACCGAGTAAAATAAATCAATTGATTGTATTGACAAACAAAAAAAAAAACACAAACACATTAAACATCAACTGTTTTGTCCATATGTGATGTCCAGATCCTTTCAAAACTTGTGGCAGGTTTTTTTCTCAAGTTCAGTTCATGCGTCCTTCTTGAACGTTTCTTTAGTTCACGTGTCCTCCATGAATGGACTGGTAGCTCGCCATCAGTAGAAAACAGTTCCAAAGGAAAAACCTGACCGAAGAGCAGATGGGGCTCGTTTCTGTGTGAATGAATAATTGATTTTGTCCTGACACAGCAGAGATGCGCAATCCTAAGGGTCAGCCAGAGCGCGTCCGTACACAACGATGCAGCAGTGCCAGCAGCAGGAAAAGCAAAGCAGGAAGTGGTCTGGTGACCTGGATGTTTATAAGAGGAAGTGTCCTCCAAAATAAAAGCACAGCAGGTGGTGCATATTCTACTAATGAGTGTCACACACTGGGGTTACATGTATAATCTATGCATAATGTTTTGTTATTTGTTTTGGACCCCCTCTAAAATGAGAGTACATCTCAAGGGGCATTCCACTAAATAAATACTAAATACTAAAATTTTTCTCCTTCTTGTGGTGTTGGGGCTTCTCATGACCCAGTGCAGCCATGCCCACATGACCTCCGGCGTTGTTTACACTCCTGATCAGCTGTTGGCTCTGAGACCTCCATCTTTCACGGTTGGAGAAAAGCCCCAACTCCCAGAGGAGCTGACCCAGCCAGAAAGGAAAAGTGGGTCCATATGGTTTCAAAGTGGGCAGAAAATGTGGCCGGAATGGGTTTGTCTGTAGTTTCTGTGGGGCCCCCACCTGTGTCTGCCGACAATGGCTCTGCTGTCCAGGAACCAGAAGCATAGACAGCAACCCTAATAGCTCTGCCGGCATCACCTTCAGCGTCCGCCTTCAGCCAATCCTTTCAACGATTGACTTTAGCGACTACCTTCTCCTACCACCTTCAGCCACCGTCTTCAGACACTGTCTCTAGTGACCGTCTTCAGCCACCGCACTCAGCAACGGACTTCTGCCAACGCCTTCAGCGATTGACTTCAGTGACCGCCTTAAGAGACCGCCTTAAGAGACCGCCTTAAGAGACCGCCTTAAGAGACCGCCTTAAGAGACCGCCTTAAGAGACCGCCTTAAGAGACCCCCTTAACAAACCGCCTTAAGAAACTGCCTTAAGAAACTGCATTAAGAAACCGCCTTCACCAACGTCTACAGCGACCGTCTCCGGCGACCGCACATGTTAGAGGTTTTGGAGATAAAGTCAGACTGAGATGGTTGGACATGTTCAGGGAGAGACAGTGAAGATATGGGTAAGAAGTGCTGAGTCTAGAGCTGCAGGAAAGAGGTCTAGAGGAAGACCAAAGAGGAGGTTTCTGGATGCAGAGAATGAAGACATGAAGGTGGCTGGAGTTAGGAGAGAGGATGATGAGACAGGCTTAATGGAGGAAGATGATTCACTGTGGAGACCCTGAAGGGAAAAGAACAAAGAAGAAGAGAAGAAATGTTTCATAACTGCTGCATCGTTCTGATTTCAAGGTGATAACATTTATTTTCTGGTTTTTAATTAATTTGGAATGAGGTAAATCTTTACAAGACTTGGTTTTCATTGAAAAACATCAGAACTTTATTAGTTTTTTACAAATGACATGAAGTGGAGTGACTACAAGAGGGAAATTAGGTTGTTTTTAGAACAAAAAGCATAAAGTGAGAACTTTCTTCTTTGCTTCTCCTAAATCCCTCTCAATCATCATCTGATCTCTCTTCATCTTCTGAACGATTCTTTTGATGTTCAGAACCACACAGATGGACCTGTTGAACGTTTCTCCTGCAGATTTATTTCACAGGACGGATCTTGAAGCTGATTCTCTTCAGAGAATAGTCATATCCCTTCCAGGTGTACACTCCACTCCAATCGCACGAATGGCAGCATCACTCCCCCAGCGATAAACGCCGTTAGGGTTTGTGTGGTGACACTCTCCATACCAGAACGCCCCTAAATATAACTCAGCACAGTTGCTAGCTGATTGGTCCTGGTCCTTGTCAAAGGTGGAGAACTTCCTTCCATTGTGGTAACCCAGAGAGTCTCCTGCAGAAACATACCAACACATTTAGAATTAGTTTTAAGCTTCTTAAATAAATGTTTGAACTTTCTGTTACTTTGAGACAATAACTTCATCTCGATGCTGCAAATGTTCCTTTAAACAGTTTCTAGACGTGTTTACTTCTCTGTGTTCCTCAAAACCCAGTTTTTAATCCTCCTGTCCAAATGTTTCTGAGCAGAGACCTACCTGCTCCTCCCATCAGTGAATCCCGTCACCTCCAGTTTGTATCCTTCAACCTCTGGACCAACAGAAGGAGGAGTAGCGAGCGTACGCCTTGTTTCCTTCAAAGTCTTCCATGTCCACCAGCAGCTCGTATTTCCTCCTCAAACAGAGCTGGAAGATATCTCCAGACCTGAAAACACACGAAACTAATCTCCTGGATCTTTCTGGATCCACTTTGATCCTTCAAGATTCTCAACTTGTTGATGGTTAGCATCAACGCTTTTGGTTGGAACTCCCAACGTACCGAGCCAGATCTCTCCATCAGCAGAACCAAAACGGTTCTGTAATAATCCCAGGGTCTGTAGAAGTTCAGAGACCGTCCGTCCTCTTCTGGAAGACCTGAAGGAACAGGACAGAAGTGAAAGATTCATCAACGGCTGAAAAGAGAGCAGTTCAAGTCCTCACCATCCACTGTCCTCCGAGGGAATCCATGTCACAGAACACCTGGAGAGACACCAGAACAGAAGATGTTTCTGTCATTGATCCAGACTAACAAACAGCTTTTCCTTTGATCAGAAATGGACAGATGAATACAAATAGTTTAACAGCTGACACAGACCAGATCTGCCAGCAGTTTTTGGGTTTCCTCCTGTGGTCACATGTCCGACCACGATGGACGAGCAAGGATGTGGAAGTGAGAGAGCGTACCTGGACACCATATGTGTCTCCTACAGGATAGACGGTGTAAACTCCACTGGGTCTGCTGTTATCCTGCTGGTAGATATCACTGCAGTCCACAGGAGGAACCCCAGGAAGACCGCCGACCAGCTGAGGAACCAGGACCAGGACTGACAGCAGAGCAGCTCTTTGCATCTGCGCACACACACAAACATCATGTCATCAAATCTGGAAACATTTCTGTCAATCTGTTGTCTCCCTGAGATCAACAAGTATCTTAACTTTCTATTTTATTTGATTATTTTGTTGTTCTGAACTTTAAAATAAACAAAATATATTTTTGTTTGTTTACTTCTTAGAACCAAATCCTAATATTGATGAATTGTTTACAGTGATCCAGCTGCATGTTTACTTTAAATGTATTTTAGTCTCATTTTTAGACCCATGTTCATTTTAAAGTTAAACTGTTCATATTTGAGCTTTTTTGTTGTTTTTTTCATCTGTTCCTGTCTGGAAACTAAAAACTACAGAGGAACACAGAAGATGGAATTCATTTATCTACAGGATATGATGATCAGAATGTTGAATAAAACAGTCAAAATATGAACTTTTGAGGAGAAAAATCAAATTGTTCCAAATAGAAAAGATGTCAGATGATTGTAAAGGTCTTTAAAGAACTTACGGTCAAATTCAGGCACTAAAACTGAGATGTTTGATTGATTTTTTCAGTGCATCAGATGATTTATTTACAGAATATTTGCACAGAGAAGCAAACACAGGTGAAGACAGTAAATGTTCAGGAGAAAATCCTCTGACCTTTGACCTTTGTAGAAACTGGAGGAGAAACTTCAGAAGAAGATCAATGGTGGAGCTGCTTCTCTGTGTTTCAGGAATCCCATTCTGAAGCTCTTGAACAGAAGGAAATGAGAAATGAGATCCCTCCCTCTCTGAATTCATAAATCTCTTTTTCCTTTCACTTCTCCTTCAAGCTGAAAAACATCTGGACTATTTCTTCATTTTCAGGGACGCGTTCTTCCTCTATTTCCTGCTGAAAACCGTTTAGATGAAGTTCACTCGCACTGATCTTTTTCTCAACACTGAAGTTAGATGTTGAAATGAAACAGCTGAAAGAGAACAGTTCAAGTCCTCACCATCCACTGTCCTCCGAGGGAATCCATGTCACAGAACACCTGGAGAGACACCAGAACAGAAGATATTTCTGTCATTGATCCAGACTAACAAACCGGTTCTGTAATAATCTCAGGGTCTGTAGAAGATGACAGTAAACAAGTGATGAGAGTAAATTCAGGAGAAAATCCTCTGACCTTTGAATTTTTAGCTCCTCCTTCAAAGTCTCAGATCTTTGTAGAAACTGGAGGAGAAACTTCAGAAGAAGATCAATCCTGGAGCTTCTTGGAGTTTCAGGAATCACATTCTGAAGCTCTTGAACAGAAGAATTCTAAATATTAGAGTCTGGATGAAGACCACACCTTCTCTGATTTCATTTCCTGTCACTTCTCCTCACCGATGAAAACATCTGCTCCATTTCTTCATCTTTAGGAAGTCTTCTTCTATGTGTCAGTGAAAACAGTTCATAGAAAGTTCACTTGCATTAGTGTTTCTAAACATGAACTACTGACATTTAGATTTGTGCTGATCCGTGTAACAGGAAGTAGAAATGACCCTGTGTTGATCCAAACAAATGCATGGGGACAAACAAGGATTTATTATCATCCATTCTGCAAGTTTCTCTCTTGAAAATGCAGAGTTTGGTCTGCAATGTTTGTTAAGAAAAAACTAGGAGACACCATGGAAAAATAAAATCATCCAGGAAATCCACAGTTTGATTTTTAAAGGATTTCTTTGTATAAATATGTGTTTGGTTGATAACAAAACTCCCTCTGAATATCATGTAACCCGAGCTGACAAAGATAGAAGTCAAAGGTTTTCTGGACAAAGTTGTCATTATATTTCTTTGTCTCTTTCATTCTACAGTGAACTATGAAATAAATATGTCATGATATATTTAAAAGTGCTTTTTAGTATATTTAGTAGGATTGATATCTGATTTTATTTACTTCATATCAATTTTAAATAATTAATGACACTTTTATTTAATTATTTTAAAGTGTATAAATTTATTTCAGTTTATCTCACCTTGTGTCCATATAAATGAAAGACTAAAGGGGCGGGGCCTGTCCACACAAATACTCAAGATTTTTAAATGGCCCTGCTGTGCCAGGGGGCTGAGCATGGGGCCCCACCCCCAGGGACCCCCCATGACCCACCTGCTGTGGCCTCCCCCCCAACGCCAAGTATGAGCCAGGGCCCCCCAAGAGAGACCCCCCCACCCTCCAGGCAACCACCAGCCCACCCCGCGGGAGGTCTAGGGGCCACACTGGAGGAAGATGCCCAGCAGAGGCTGGAGGTTGGGGTCCCTCAAGAGCGTAATGAACATTTCTCTACCAGGCTCGCCCACAGCTGGAACATTGGAGCTGTTGGGTAAGTTCATTGATATCAGATCTCAATCTGAAGTTAGATATCTATCCAAATAACAACAGGGCAGTGTCTGAGGAACAAAAGGATGTCAAGTCTTTTAATAAAATAAAAGTTTTCAGTCTACAGAGAATCAGTTGTGTAGACACCATCAAATCAGAGTGAAATGAAGATGTGGCAGGATAGTCCATTTTCTCCAAAACTTCATTTCTGCAACTCTAAATGCTTTTCAGTATCTTGTGTGTCACAGAATCACAAATGTCTGAGCTTCTGAGACCCATCTTGAACATCCTCTGTCTAGTATAATAAATTTTATGGAGAGTTTTGAATTGGATTAATTGTAAGTTTGGACTTTTAGTCAGTTTAAAGGTGTTAAGACACATTTCTGTCCAGAAGCTTTGGTCTGTGTTTCTGCTCAGGTCTGCATCCCATTTAGTTATTGGAATTGAAATATTATTGTCTAGGTTGCATAAGAGTTTGTATATTTTTGAAAGAATCTTAGTCATTGAAAATTTAAACAAAGAGGTAATTATTTCTGGTACTTTTAAGTCATTATCCTGGTACTTAATTTTTTTTTTTTATAATTATAGATTTCAGTTGTTGATATTCCAGGAAGTGATTTATTCCATGTCTATCTTGTAGTTCCTGTGGTGTTATAAATCTTCTATCAATAATTAAGTGCTCTAATAGTGTTACGCCCCCTGCTGGCCAGGCTGGGAAGTGTAACATTTTTTTGTTTATAAGGATGTCTGGGTTGTTCCAGATGGGTGTCATTTTACACGGTACGACTGAGGACTTTGACGCTTTGAGAAAATCCCACCAGGCTGTTAAGGTGGAATCCCACCAGGCTGTTAAGGTGGAATCCCACCAGGCTGTTAAGGTGGTACTTATATTAATACTCTGGAAACTATCGTGTTTTTTTTATTGTCTGGCTGATAAATGGTAGATCTGACAGGTTGATCTTTCCACATAACTCCTGTTCTAAGTCCATCCATAAGTTTCTGGATTATTATTTAACCATTTTAAGATGTATTGTAATCTGTTGGCAAGAAAGTAATTGTTGAAGTTTGGTAGTTCTAAACCTCCACATCTTTTTGCAGATTTTAAAGTTTTAAGGCTGATTCTAGCTGGTTTATTATTCCATAGAAAACTGGATATGGCCGAGTCTAAAGCTTTAAACCATGTTTGTGGAGGTTGTTTAGGGATCATTGTAAATAAATAATTAACTTTTGGCAAAATGTTCATTTTTATTGTGGCTACCTTGCCCATGAGTGACAGGGGCAGGTTGACCCATCGAGTTAGATCATCCTGAATGCTTTTCAGTAGTGGGGTGTAGTTTAGCTGCACCAGTTCTGATAGTTTGGAGGAGAAATGAACACCTAGATATTTAATATTGCCTGATTTGATCGGTATTGAGAGTGATTGCTCAGCATTACTGTTTAGTGGTAATAAAACTGATTTATTCCAGTTAATTGAGTATTCTGAGATGAGGGAGAATTCATTAATGATAGTTATTGTTTCACTTATTGAACGTGATTTGTGTAAAAAGAGTAATATGTCATCTGCATAGAGACTGATTTTATGATTGCCATGTTTAGTTCTAATTCCTTTAATGTTCTCATTCTGTCTTATTGCTGCAGCCAGAGGCTCGATGAATATTGCAAAGAGAGAGGGGGAGAGTGGGCAACCCTGTCTGGTTCCTCTTTTGAGAAAAAACCTGCTGGACGTCTGTTTGTCCGTTCTGATTGAAGCATTTGGATTATGATATAATATTTTAATCCAATCAATGAATGATTCCCCAAACCCAAACTTATGGAGGGCAGCGATGAGAAACTTCCATCCATGAGTTGGTTTTTAGATTATTATTTAACCATTTTAGGATGTATTGTAATCTGTTGGCAAGAAAGTAATTGTTGAAGTTTGGTAGTTCTAAACCTCCACATCTTTTTGCAGATTTTAAAGTTTTAAGGCTGATTCTAGCTGGTTTATTATTCCATAGAAAACTGGATATGGCCGAGTCTAAAGCTTTAAACCATGTTTGTGGAGGTTGTTTAGGGATCATTGAAAATAGATAATTAACTTTTGGCAAGATGTTTTAAAAAGTTTTTAAGGCTAAGGTCTTTGTCCTGTTTTAGCATTCATAGATCTTTGGACCATTCCAACTGTGGTCTGTCCTAATTTCTGATGTTCTACGGTAGAAAGCTGGGATGGGCATTGTGGACTGTGGTTATGCAGGAACACTGACATCAATCATCAGATCCGGATTGTTGGGTGTGGTTGTACCAGCAGTTTGATCTTCTTTGGAACTACTAAAAGATAGTGACGTCTGACATGTTTTCATTGCACAATATGAAAACAGTATCAAGTTTAAAGATGAAAATGGGTTTTTGCTTCAGAGAAAACACAAACTGTTTTTAAGAATGGACTGCAATTCTACTGCAATAGAATTCCATTATGTTTCAATTGACGTTGTTGCATATATGGCAAATCACCAAACCTTGAACCTTGAACCTTGGATACCCAGAGGGTTGTAAAGAGGGTTCGTGGGAAACATTTATGTGCCGCTCTCATTTCTACAGAATATACTCATAAAAACACCCTGAAAAAATCAACCAGGACAATCTGAAAACACATGTTAAATATTATCAGGTGAGCTGCAGAGAATATCACTCGATAACATGAGAATGTGTCCCGACACACAGACTCTCATCATTTGCTCCTCTTCAAGTTTGATCATTGCTCAGATGTGTGTTTTGGTTCAGAGTGATGGCTTCTTCCTCTGATTTTCTTCTGGTCTCCAGTCAATCTTCATGGGGTCTACTGACATTTTCAGCTCCAACTTTTCCTTGTTTTGTCTGTTTTTCTTTTGTGGTTGTTGCATATGCGTGTGTTGAAGTGTTTGTGTGTGGCTGACATTTTCCATCCGTTTGAAGTCTTGTGTCTAAGAATCTGTTACAAATATCCATTATGAGTTGAAGGCGTTCCCCACAGAGATGACTGAAACCCCGCCCACTTTTGGTCTGTATTTAAGGACAGCCTCAACCAGCAGAAGATCATCTTCATCTACTTTCACCTCCAGTGAGTTTCCTGCTTTTCTAAAATGCTAGGATTTCTTTCAAATGAAGCTAAGGTCTTTGTCCTGTTTGAGCATTCATAGATCTTTGGAAAGTTCTGGGTGTTTGTGAATGTTTGACAGGAAAATGTTTAGAACTTGGTGTTTTTGATGTTCCTAGTTGCTTCAGACTGTTTGATTCTGAACTCTTTTCCAGTCTGCTCCTGCTCCAGACCGTCTTCAGAGGAAACAACTTCTCACTCGAGTTCCAGGAACTTTTCCTCTTTCAGCAACAAGCTCAGGTTTGTCAAATGTCTGAAGTTTTCTAAAGTGTCTTTGAGAGTTACCATGAACAAAACAAATGTTTCTGTTTCTTTATATACAAGATTTGTTGTTCAAAAAAGATATATTGTTTTTTCTATCTTAGACATTTAGCTTGAAGTCGACGACAGCATGCCGTACCTTGCACCAGTTGAAGTTATAGGTGGAGAAGGAGGACACTCATTTATTTTCAATGCTGCAAACAGTGGAGCGGTGCTGAAAAAGCTGGAGGTGTGGGTCGGACCGACCCAAGTGGGTCGTATAAAGGTGACGATGTCTGACGGGTCTGAGAAGACATTTGGGAGATCCTGTGAAGGATATTCCTGTTTCACTTTTGATGATGGCGATTATTTTAAATCACTCACTCTTTGGTCCAACAATGCTGGAAACCGTCTTGGTGGCATTAAATTCACAACCATGCAGGGCCGACACTATCAGGCTGTGCCGAGTAAAGGGATTCCAAACACTGCACCAGCAGAAGTAGATGTTGGATCTGGGATGTGTTTCGGGGTTCAGGGGAGATCAGGAAGTGAAATTGATGAATTTGGGTTCATGTTCATCAAAGTTTCTAAGTGAACTGGTTGTAGAGAGCTGGTTGCTAAAAACCCTCTGGGTTCAGCTTCTTTTAATGAGACAGGAGAATGTTTGACGAATAATCTTTTCTATTTTCCTAGCAGCTAAACTTTCTGCTTCTATTGAAAAAAAACACTTCAATGACACTTTGAAGTGATTGACTACCATTTCATTAATGGTGATGGGACAATCACATCTTGAAGAGTTTCTGTAATCTTTGATTTCTGAGGAATTGGCTGCATTTTTCTAAACATTTGAATCAGATTTGATGGATTCTTTGTAATTGTTGCTGCTGGACTAAGAAGCTGTTTCTGATTTTACTGTCATTCAAATAAAAGTTTCTGTTCAACTCATCCTCTCTTTATTGAAATGACATTCTATCATTCAAGCTGGAAAAAGACCTTCAGTTCATGTCAAATCAGTTTCTGGTCGTCTAGACTTTTATAGTTTGGAAAATACAAAACGGAACCAGATTTCTACCAGAGTCTGTGAACATCTTCACATTTAGGGGTTCAAACTCCTCCCACGACATGGATGATGCAGATGTTGACCAATCAGAACTGAAGGCAGCTCAACGGCTCCAGAACAATAATGTGTCCCCCCCCCATTATTGATGGGGGTTCTGGACCGGAGACTTCTATGAATCCAGATCATCTCCAGTTTCTGCCCCCCTGAAGTAGAAGAATGTCTGTTACCGATCCATACTCCTCAAAAACACTCAGATCTGATTAGTAAACATTTATTACAGATCATTGAAGAGTTTTTTATCCAGAACTTTTCATGAGGACTGTCTCTCTGTCTCTCTGTGGCTTTCTCTCTGCGGCCCCCAAACCAAAATGAGTTTGACACCCCGACTTCAAGAGCCCGTTCCAGTTCTGGTAACCACTTCCGGTCCGTCTGCAAAAAAACTCCCTCTTTAGAATTTTCTTTCATTTCTTTTTTTTTAATATTACGTTTGAACAAATTAATTATTTCATGAGAACGCTTTAATTATATCGAGGGAACCAGTTACTAATCCGTGGGAAGGAAATGGTAACTTATGGGAAAAAAATAATTCTTTTTTTTACCCATGTGGGGTCAGGGGATTATTATATCAATGAAGAAAATGTAAAAAAGACAAATTTGTTTTTAAAATGTAAAAGCAGCTTTAGATAATTTCACTTTGATGGAAAAAGACCACAGGTCTTCAGTCCTCCAGTCCTCGAGGGCTTGTGTCCAACATGTTTTCCAACCAGGCCAACATAGAAGCTCCTTATTGGCTAAACTCACCAGATCCAGGTAATCTGGTTCAGATCCGTCAGGATTTCCAGCAGGACGTCGACCCTTGAGGCCTTGAGTTTGACACCGTGGATTATGTGTCTATTCCACACATTCTCACTCCCGACTCGTCACTTATCGTTATGGTTAAAGTCCCTCCACGTCACAACTTGACGCTTTGGGGGTTCCCTTCTCGTCAAAATGTGACCAGCTGGCTGGTCCAATCAGATCACGGCACCGGACGTGCAACCGCAGCTGAAACGGGACCCGACCCGGAGCGGTGCTGGGTCAAAAATGTGAGGAGCTGGCAGATCTCATTGAATCAAGTCTCCCAAGCACCAGCTACCGGGACACGGAGCGCCAGTAAACCCGGTACCAGGAATATAGATAATATAATATAAAATGAACAAGAACAAAATATAAATAAATAATCCACATGATCAACAGACTCCAAGTTTGAATGATTCTTGACAGCTGTAGAGTCAAGAGAGAATTTCACAAATTAAATGAAGTATTTATTTGTCATGAACAAATATTGTACTGATAAGGGTTTGTATCTGTTGTGTACTTGTTGTAATAAAATATCAGTTGATGGGGCTGAGCACCAGCCTCTCTGCTCAGTGGTGGTACTGCAATGTTTTGTTACTTCCTGGTTGACCTCACCCCCCCTCCTGCTAGAGTCACCGCTTGGATGAAACCCCCGTGTCAGGGCACAAGGACTTGTACCTCTGACACAAGTTCTTGACTTTGACAAACTCTTTCCAGATGTAGCATCCTGGTTCAGCCTGTAGGGGGTGCTGTTGCCACAGTAAAGACGCTCATGTTTCTTCTGGGTATATTTATGATGGAAGTGTCTGTTGGTGGATTTCCATGTTGAATCAGTTCCCCCCATGCTGTCTGCAAGGTGACAAGATGAACTATTGTGTCTGTAAATCTCTAAACATTGTCAGATAGAAATACTTATTTTCTAATCCGAGTTCCCTCCATCTTGTCTTCAAGCCAAAATAATAGAGCTGCAAGATCTGCCACAGATCCTGATGGACCTCTAGTGTCCTTTCTTCTGGAGCTCCTCCTCACACCCACAGACGATCTGTGAGGAAGACCCTGTGGTGTACCCAAAAGACGGGGTTACACAGACCAAAGAAAACAGATGAAAATGGTTTCATCAACTCCAAGTTCAGGATATGAACCTTCTATGTCAACTGAACTCCTCCTCCTGCTGTCTGGACGTTCTACACAAGATCCTTCAGAAAAGTCTCAAAGATCCTGGAACCAGTCCTGCTCCAGAACTGTCAACTTGTCTTTAACATCTGGGTTTTTCCAGAACCACTGAGAACATCTGGAACAGAACCTGTCCTAGAGAAGAACAGTCTAGACAAAACCTGAAAGAGCAACTAGAGACGAAATCAAACCTGATATTGTTAAGATCATTGAAGAAGATGTTTACATCAGATAAATGAATTCTTAATAAAATCAACTGATATGACAGAACCACAGACGGAACTACAGAACTACAGACAGAACCAAAGACAGAACCACAGACAGAACCACAGAACCACAGACAGAACCACAGACAGAACTACAGACAGAACCAAAGACAGAACCACAGACAGAACCACAGACAGAACTACAGACAGAACCAAAGACAGAACCACAGACAGAACTACAGACAGAACCACAGACAGAACCACAGATAGAACCAAAGACAGAACCACAGACGGAACCACAGACAGAACCAAAGACAGAACCACAGACAGAACCACAGACAGAACTACAGACAGAACTACAGACAGAACCACAGACAGAACTACAGACAGAACCAAAGACAGAACCACAGACAGAACCACAGACAGAACTACAGACAGAACTACAGACAGAACCACAGACAGAACCACAGACAGAACTACAGACAGAACCACAGACAGAACTACAGACAGAACCAAAGACAGAACCACAGACAGAACCACAGACGGAACTACAGACAGAACCACAGACAGAACCAAAGACAGAACCACAGACAGAACCACAGACAGAACTACAGACAGAACTACAGACAGAACCACAGACAGAACTACAGACAGAACCACAGACAGAACCACAGACAGAACCAAAGACAGAACCACAGACGGAACCACAGACAGAACCAAAGACAGAACCACAGACAGAACCACAGACAGAACTACAGACAGAACTACAGACAGAACCACAGACAGAACCACAGACAGAACCAAAGACAGAACTACAGACAGAACCACAGACAGAACTACAGACAGAACCACAGACAGAACTACAGACAGAACCAAAGACAGAACCACAGACAGAACTACAGACAGAACCACAGACAGAACCACAGACAGAACTACAGACGGAACCACAGACGGAACCACAGACAGAACCACAGACAGAACCAAAGACGGAACCACAGACGGAACCACAGACGGAACCACAGACAGAACCACAGACAGAACCACAGACAGAACCACAGAACTACAGACGGAACCACAGACGGAACCACAGACAGAACCACAGACAGAACCAAAGACGGAACCACAGACGGAACCACAGACGGAACCACAGACAGAACTACAGACAGAACCACAGACAGAACCACAGACAGAACCACAGACAGAACTACACACAGAACTACAGACAAAACCACAGACAGAACCACAGACAGAACCACAGACAGAACCACAGACAGAACTACAGACAGAACCACAGAACCACAGACAGAACCAAAGACAGAACCACAGACAGAACCACAGAACCACAGACAGAACCACAGACAGAACCACAGACAGAACTACAGACAGAACCACAGAACCACAGACAGAACCACAGACAGAACCACAGACAGAACCACAGAACTACAGACAGAACCACAGACAGAACTACAGACGGAACCACAGACGGAACCACAGACGGAACCACAGACAGAACTACAGACAGAACCACAGACGGAACCACAGACAGAACCACAGACGGAACCACAGACAGAACTAAAGACAGAACCACAGACGGAACCACAGACAGAACCACAGACGGAACCACAGACGGAACCACAGACAGAACTACAGACAGAACCACAGACGGAACCACAGACGGAACCACAGACAGAACTACAGACAGAACCACAGACGGAACCACAGACGGAACCAAAGACAGAACCACAGACGGAACCACAGACGGAACCACAGACAGAACTAAAGACAGAACCACAGACGGAACCACAGACAGAACCACAGACGGAACCACAGACGGAACCACAGACAGAACTACAGACAGAACCACAGACGGAACTACAGACAGAACCACAGACAGAACCACAGACAGAACCACAGAACTACAGACAGAACCACAGACAGAACTACAGACAGAACCACAGACAGAACCACAGACAGAACCACAGACAGAACCAAAGACAGAACCACAGACAGAACCACAGACAGAACCACAGACAGAACCACAGACAGAACCACAGACGGAACCACAGACAGAACTACAGACAGAACTACAGACAGAACCACAGACAGAACTACAGACAGAACCAAAGACAGAACCACAGACGGAACCACAGACGGAACCACAGACAGAACTACAGACAGAACCACAGACAGAACCACAGACGGAACCACAGACGGAACCACAGACAGAACTACAGACAGAACTACAGACAAAACCACAGACAGAACCAAAGACAGAACCACAGAACCACAGACAGAACCACAGACAGAACCACAGACAGAACCAAAGACAGAACCACAGACGGAACCACAGACAGAACCACAGACAGAACCACAGACAGAACCAAAGACAGAACCACAGACAGAACCACAGAACCACAGACAGAACCACAGACAGAACCACAGACAGAACCACAGAACTACAGACAGAACCACAGACGGAACCACAGACAGAACCACAGACAGAACCACAGACAGAACCAAAGACAGAACCACAGACAGACACAGAACCACAGACAGAACCACAGACCAGACAAACCACAGACAGAACTACAGACAGAACCACAGAACCACAGACAGAACCACAGACAGAACCACAGACAGAACCACAGACAGAACCAAAGACAGAACCACAGACAGAACCACAGAACCACAGACAGAACCACAGACAGAACCACAGACAGAACTACAGACAGAACCACAGAACCACAGACAGAACCACAGACAGAACCACAGACAGAACCACAGACAGAACCACAGAACTACAGACAGAACCACAGACAGAACTACAGACAGAACCAAAGACAGAACCACAGACGGAACCACAGACGGAACCACAGACAGAACTACAGACAGAACCACAGACGGAACCACAGACAGAACCACAGACAGAACCACAGACAAAACCAAAGACAGAACTACAGACAGAACTACAGACAGAACCACAGACGGAACCACAGACAGAACCACAGACAGAACTACAGACAGAACCACAGACAGAACCAAAGACAGAACCACAGACGGAACCACAGACGGAACCACAGACGGAACCACAGACAGAACTACAGACAGAACCAAAGACAGAACCACAGACAGAACTACAGACAGAACCACAGACAGAACCACAGACAGAACCAAAGACAGAACCACAGACGGAACTACAGACAGAACCAAAGACAGAACCACAGACAGAACCACAGACAGAACTACAGACAGAACCACAGACAGAACTACAGACAGAACCACAGACAGAACCACAGACGGAACCACAGACGGAACCACAGACAGAACTACAGACAGAACTACAGACAAAACCACAGACAGAACCAAAGACAGAACCACAGAACCACAGACAGAACCACAGACAGAACCACAGACAGAACCAAAGACAGAACCACAGACGGAACCACAGACAGAACCACAGACAGAACCACAGACAGAACCACAGAACTACAGACAGAACCACAGACAGAACTACAGACAGAACCACAGACAGAACCACAGACAGAACCAAAGACAGAACCACAGACAGAACCACAGAACCACAGACAGAACCACAGACAGAACCACAGACAGAACTACAGACAGAACCACAGAACCACAGACAGAACCACAGACAGAACCACAGACAGAACCACAGACAGAACCACAGAACTACAGACAGAACCACAGACAGAACTACAGACAGAACCAAAGACGGAACCACAGACGGAACCACAGACGGAACCACAGACAGAACTACAGACAGAACCACAGACGGAACCACAGACAGAACCACAGACAGAACCACAGACAGAACCACAGACAGAACTACAGACAGAACTACAGACAGAACCACAGACGGAACCACAGACAGAACCACAGACAGAACCAAAGACAGAACCACAGACGGAACCACAGACGGAACCACAGACGGAACCACAGACAGAACTACAGACAGAACCACAGACAGAACCACAGACAGAACCACAGACGGAACCACAGACAGAACTACAGACAGAACCACAGAACCACAGAACCACAGACAGAACCACAGACGGAACCACAGACAGAACTACAGACAGAACTACAGACAAAACCACAGACAGAACCAAAGACAGAACCACAGACAGAACCACAGACAGAACCACAGACGGAACCACAGACAGAACTACAGACAGAACTACAGACAAAACCACAGACAGAACCAAAGACAGAACCACAGAACCACAGACAGAACCACAGACAGAACCACAGACAGAACCAAAGACAGAACCAAAGACAGAACCACAGACAGAACCACAGAACCACAGACAGAACCACAGACAGAACCACAGAACTACAGACAGAACCACAGACGGAACCACAGACAGAACCACAGACAGAACCATAGACAGAACCATAGACAGAACTACAGACAGAACCACAGACAGAACCACAGACAGAACCATAGTCAAAACCATAGACAGAACCACAGACAGAACTACAGACAGAACCACAGACAGAACCACAGAAAGAACCACAGACAGAACCATAGACAGAACCACAGACAGAACAAAAGAAAGAACCACAGTCAGAACCGCAGACAGAACCACAGACAGAACAAAAGAAAGAACCACAGTCAGAACCACATTCGATGGGTTGCAGACGTTGCAATATGGCGGCAGACGTATCAGGAAGTGACGGTGGCCTACTTTCACGAGGGGTGGAGGTAATGCATTTACAATGGGGACCTCATCGCTGGAGATCCAGTTTTAATTAGACAGTCTATGGGCTAGAGGCGGGAATGCCCAGAGCAGACGGCGCCACTGGTAGACGCAACAAAATGACCATAAAATGATGCACATCATCTACAAACCCCTGAACAGCCTCGACTGGCTTCGTCCTCACACTCTCTCTCCACCACACCTGCCTGCACGCCGACTCCGGATCCTTCAGCCGTGTCAGATCATGACCCATCTCAAAAATGAACTCTCACCTTCATTCCTGGAGGTGTTGGTACGTCCGGGTTCCAGCGCTTGGGTCCTTCGTGAAAACATGACAGTAAGAGAGCAGAAGGGTTCAGTGTGAATGAAACGACTACATTTTAAAGGAGTTCTTCAGGATCATCTCTGAGGATTCTGTGCTTTAGTTGGTTTCTCAGTTGGGTTCTTGGTTTGGGTCATGTTTCCAGTTCTCCCATTAGTCACTCCTGGTTGTTGTTGATCATCCACTGGTGGCCTAGTATGGACATGGGTTTGCAGGAGAGCAGGAGGACAAGTGGGACATGCCAAGAGAAGGATCAAAGTGTCACAATTCATGCTGTCATTCCACAATGTAGGACTATTGAAGTCAACATCTTATGCAGGAACACTGATACTTTCATGGGATCAGGACTTAAACATTTCATCATTCATCCAAGTGGCTTGATCTGTCCAAATATTGCTGTGGTCAAGCTCCACATGCATCCTCCAGGTGGGTCTCCAAATACCTCCAAATAGAAGATTTAATGACAAGAAGAAAGAAGAGAACTGTAGATTGGTGACAGTCAAAGCCCTCTGCTCTTGGATTCCTTCATTACTCCATTACTGTCCTCTTTACACTGGCTCCCAGTTAAATTTAGAATTGATTTTAAAATTTTACTCCTGGTTTTTAGATCCTTGCATGGACAAACTCCCAAATACATTACTGACCTTTTAACCCCCTACTCTTCAGTCCGGTCCTTGAGGTCTTCAAATCAAAATCTATTGAAAATTCCAAAGACCCGCTATAAAACTAGAGGAGACGTTGCCTTTCAAGCTGTTGCTCCCCGTCTCTGGAATGACCTCCCACTCTCAGTACGACAGATAAAACTCTGTTGAGTGTTTTAAAAGTCAGGTCAAGACGTTTTATTCAAAAAGCTTTTAGGTAATTTTATTGTTTTTTTTATCGTGTTTTTACCTTGCTTTTATTGTCTTTTATGCAATATGTGCATGACTGGTTGTCATTTTATTCTGTCTTCTTTGTGAAGCACCTTGTGATTTTTATCTATGAAAGGTGCTATAGAAATAAACATTTACTTACTTACTTACTTACTTCCTGGCTCCATCACAGGACTGTTGGATGTGGTGATGACAAAATTTTGGAACTAATCAAAGTGCAAAACCAGATTTGTCTGGAACATTTTTGTTGTACAACGTTAAAACAACATTGAGTTCAAACATGAAAAAGTGTTTGTGTTTCAGAGTTGAAGAAAAACAGTTTTTGGAATTTATAACTGACACCCTGAGGGTTTTTAAGAGACTCGTCGTGGGAAAACAACAGGACTATCATTTCAGAGCTGCTCTCATTTCTTCAGAATGTTCTTATGAAACATCCTGGAAACTAAACAAGGACCATCATCAATGTTCATTCATTCATTTTCTAAGCCCTTTTGAGGTCACCCAGAGCCTTACCGGCCCTGATGGGTTGAAGGCAGAGAACACCCTGGACAGGTCACCAGTCTGTTGCCGGCCTCACACACACCATCCCACCATAGGGGTCATTCAGAGTCACCAATAACCCCATGGAGCATGTTGTTGGACGGTGGGAGGAGTCAGGACGGGGAGAACATGTAGACTCCACACAGAAAGGTCCCAGTTGGTGGTTCTGGTTCAGGTCCCCGGACGGGACTCAATCTATATTCAGATTGTTCAACATCATCCACATACATACCACGTACACTAGCAAATGAATGCATTCAAGTTTTCAGAATAGACCTAAAGGATTTAAAGTTTCAAATTAATAATATCAAAAACACACGTGCACTTCATGAAGTCAACTAGCATATGCTTTCAATCAAAATGTCAATAATCCAGCATTTCAAACCATTAAATATGTTTGATTGAAGTTTCAGACTTCTTCAAGGAAGATCATTACATGCAGCATCATGACAATAAAAACTAATACAAAACACAATAAACGTTTTAGCTCAGACTAACAAAAAAATGTCAAGAAACAGTCCAAAACGGACAAGACCATCAAAATGAAATTATTAGAGGTAAACTCAAACTCGGCTGGATAGAGAAACTAATTAGACAAAAGCTTTGCTTATGACACGGTGTTAGCCTAGCATTAGCTAGCAGTTTGTGTGCTGTAGAAATACTGCTGTAGCATACACACTGACAAATGTCATTTTCAGACTGACATATTTGAGGGTTATTTAGTGAATTGAGGAGCTTGTTTTAGCACAGCCAGCGGACAGGAGAGCAGCAGTCGGTGGACGGAGTGCAGAGGAAGTGGCTTCGTGATAAAGGGATTTGGTCCCTCCACAATAAGAGCGTGCTCAGGTGGAATCTGTTAGATGTAATGGGCTGGTCCCCGGTCGGGGTTACACAACAAACTGTTTCTGAAATAAACAAACAACTAGAAACCAAATAGAACACTCGTTATCTGTTGAATGCATTTTTGGTTTAATGCTCAAATCTTTTCATTTTTGATTTTAAATTGGAAAATAAAAGATCTGTTGGTTTTTCCATTTTCAATTTTAAGTTGAAAAACAAATGAATGAAAGATATACAGGGATTAAGCCTTCTGTTGTTGGACTTCTGTGCTCGTCATAGTTTGTCTGTTTGAACCCAAAGGCGTTTGTCTTCATCCGTGGCATCAGGAAGTTCTAGTCCTGGTCTTCTTTGGAACTACGGAAACCTTTGTTGTTTTTTTGGTTGCATAAGATAAAAACATCCTCATATCTAAACAAGAATAGATTTTTATCTTTAAAAAAAAATAGAAACTAGTTTGAAAGATTGTATCTGATATCTTGACAGTTGGGCTGCACGGTGGCGCAGTGGTTAGCGCTCTTGTCTCACAGCAAGAAGTCCCCAGTTCAAATCCTGACTGGGGGATCAGAAATACCAACTGGACCTTTCTGTGTGGAGTTAACATGTTCTCCCCGTGCATTCGTGGGTTCCCACCGGGTACTCTGGATTCCTCCCACCATCCAAAAACACGCTTCATAGGTTGATTGGTTACTCTAAATGCCCCTAGGTATGAAGGTGTGCGCGAATGTGGCCCTGCGACAGACTGGCAAACTGTCCAGGGTAAACCCCCCCTTCACCCATCAGCAGCCGGGATAGGCTCCGGCATCCCCGCGACCCCAAAAGGGATAAAGCGGCAAGGAAAATGAATGAATGAATGAATGAATGAATCTTGACAGTTGTAAAAACAGGTAAGATTTTGGAGATGATTTCTTTCAAAAGTGCTGATCAAACTTGTAGAAAATCAACCATAACTATTCCAAACACTTTATCAGGACAAATGAAAGAAAGTCACAAGATTCTTTGATAGTTTTTTATAACACAGATATGACCATTTTCTCTCTCCTCTGGTTTTACCATCAGTCAGACGGGAGTTTTAGTTTAGAGCAGGGGTCCCCAAACTTGTGGTTGCAGTGTTTTGTGTTGTTTCACTGTAAAAGTTGAACAGAAAATAATTGTTTTTTGCTTTTATGATCTATTTGTTACTTTTTATCTTGGAGGAAAATAAAAACTAACATATTTTACACTAATAAATATATCTATTTTTTTACATCAGTTCTTAATTTTTTGCACGAGTTTGTACGTATTGATGAGTTAAAGAAAACAACAAACGACCAAAAGAGCCAAAAGATCCAGATAGCTATAAGATCTCTGTGTGAGGAGCTGCAGGACTCCAATGTCTCACAAGAACCTCAAAAGGAGAGGACTCCCTAATTGTTGGTTTACTTTTTGGAATGTTTTAGATTCATTTTCTGTGTGAAGATTACAGAGAAAGATTGTTAAAATATGCTTGTGTGTAGATTTCTGGAAAACACAATGGTTTACATTTAGACAATCGTTTAGATTGTTGCACTTTTCTGTAAGTTCACAAAACAAAGCAGAGAAGAAAACAGTTATGTGTCCCTCACAGGAAAAGGTTTGAGGACCCCTGGTTTAGAGCGATAGTTGAGAACTTTGACCTCACCCCCCCTCCTGCTAGAGTCACCGCTTGGATGAAACCCCCCGTGTCTGCATCATTGTATAATATAATGTAATAATATAATGTATTCTAAATAAAAACTTTAATAGAAAAAAAAAGACCAATGTAGTGGGCCGGTTCTTTAGCGGGTGGGCGGGGCTGGATTTTGAGTGTAAAACAGCAGCAGAGGAGTTCCTCTTAGCAGAAACATGCGATAATATCTTTAGGTTATTAACTTATCACGTATGATGGTAAAAACAACAAAATCTCCCGCTGAAGCGTCTGTGGATCGTCGCGGAAAAATGCGTGTCTGGTCTGTAAACCACAGAGCGGGGCGGAAGCCGCGCGCACTCGGCTTCGCGGTGCTTCTGGGTCCAGAGTGAACCCGGCATGACGCTTACTGCCACCAAGTGGTAGGAGGCTGCATTCAGGTCCCGCGGCCCCATGGTTAAGAAACACTGTTCTACACACCTGCTGAGAACTCATGATGCTGATTGGTGGAGAGAGCTCACATGAATCAGATCATTGTAAATCTTTGAATTCACCTGTTTCTTTTCAAACTCAAATCTAAATATATAAATCTTAACTATATATTTAGCTCAAATCTAAATATATAAATCTGAACTATATATTGAACTAAAATCAAAATATTTAAATTTTAACTATATATTTAACTCAAATTTAAATATATAAATCTAAACTATATATTTAACTCAAATCTAAATATATAAATCTTAACTATATATTTAACTCAAATCTAAATAGTTAAATCTTAACTATATATTTAGCTCAAATCTAAATATATAAATCTGAACTATATATTGAACTAAAATCAAAATATTTAAATTTTAACTATATATTTAACTCAAATTTAAATATATAAATCTAAACTATATATTTAACTCAAATCTAAATTTATAAATCTTAACTATATATTTAACTCAAATCTTAATAGTTAAATCTCAACTATATATTTAGCTCAAATCTAAATATATAAATCTTAACTATATATTTAACTCAAATCTAAATAGTTAAATCTTAACTATATAATTAGCTCAAATCTAAATATATAAATCTTAACTATATATTTAACTCAAATCTAAATATATAAATCTGAACTATATATTGAACTCAAATCTAAATATTTAAATCTTAACTCTATATTTAGCTCAAATCTAAATATATAAATCTTAACTATATTTTTAACTCAAAACTAAATATATAAATCTGAACTATCTATTTAACTGAAATCTAAATATTTAAATCCTAACTATATATTTAGCTCAAATCTAAATATATAAATTCGTATTACATATTTAATTCAAATCTAAATATTCAAATCCTAACTATATATTTAGCTGCAAAACTTATATATTTAGTTTGAAAAACTAAATATTTAGGTTAGTTTTAAAAATTTAATGAGCAAACTAAATATTTTATTGCAAAACTTAAACATTTAATTTGTAGGCTAAATATCTAGCTTAAAATTAGATATTTAGTTGGTTAACTAAATATTTAGTTATTAAATGTAACATTTATAAATATATTAATTTGAAGGGTAAGAATATGCATTTGAAAAACAAAACCTGTTTTTTTTCTCCTAAAACACGCTAAATATCTGAAAAAATTGATGTAAAAACTTTACATCTCTGATTTACAAACGGCACCGCATAGTTTTTCATCTGTTGTCTACGGGCAGATGCTGATATTTATTACAAAATAACCTAATAGTAATGTTAACACTAAGGAGGAGAGGCATATTAAATTCAACAGAATGTGAAGGACATCCCAGACTTCCTGTTGTTAACGTTTTAGCCTGTCCCCCCCGTATTATGTTTGTGTTGTGGAGAACTGCAGTTTCTGTCGATGCGGGTCAGCGACAGAGGTGGGCGCGGTCTGCGCCGGTGGATGACGTGGTGTTTGATATAGAGAGAGTTCGAGAAAGATATGTTGAATACTGTTGTACAAGCGAGAGAAAATAAAGAGGTTGCCAGCCCTGTTCAAGAATAACGGTGTCCCTTTCGTTTGTTACCACTCGCAGGCCAGCCGGATACGGACCGGCAATACAGCGGCATCTGACCACGGTCTGAAGCCAGAGGCTGAACGGTAATAGCTTTTATTATATCATGGGAACCAGTTACTAATCCGTGGGAAGGAAATGGTAACTTATGGGAACAAAATAATTCTTTTTTTTACCCATGTGGGGTCAGGGGATTATTATATCAATGAAGAAAATGTAAAAAAGACAAATTTGTTTTTAAAATGTAAAAGCAGCTTTAGATCATTTCACTTTGATGGAAAAAGACCACAGGTCTTCAGTCCTCCAGTCCTCGAGGGCTTGTGTCCAACATGTTTTCCAACCAGGCCAACATAGAAGCTCCTTATTGGCTAAACTCACCAGATCCAGGTAATCTGGTTCAGATCCGTCAGGATTTCCAGCAGGACGTCGACCCTTGAGGCCTTGAGTTTGACACCGTGGATTATGTGTCTATTCCACACATTCTCACTCCCGACTCGTCACTTATCGTTATGGTTAAAGTCCCTCCACGTCACAACTTGACGCTTTGGGGGTTCCCTTCTCGTCAAAATGTGACCAGCTGGCTGGTCCAATCAGATCACGGCACCGGACATGCAACCGCAGCTGAAACGGGACCCGACCCGGAGCGGTGCTGGGTCAAAAATGTGAGGAGCTGGCGGATCTCATTGAATCAAGTCTCCCAAGCACCAGCTACCGGGACGCGGAGCGCCAGTAAACCCGGTACCAGGAATATAAATAATATAATATAAAATGAACAAGAACAAAATATAAATAAATAATCCACATGATCAACAGACTCCAAGTTTGAATGATTCTTGACAGCTGTAGAGTCAAGAGAGAATTTCACAAATTAAATGAAGTATTTATTAGTCATGAACAAATATTGTACTGATAAGGGTTTGTATCTTTTGTGTACTTGTTGTAATAAAATATCAGTTGATGGGGCTGAGCACCAGCCTCTCTGCTCAGTGGTGGTACTGCAATGTTTTGTTACTTCCTGGTTGACCTCACCCCCCCCTCCTGCTAGAGTCACCGCTTGGATGAAACCCCCCGTGTCAGGGTCACAAGGACTTGTACCTGTGACACAAGTTCTTGACTTTGACAAACTCTTTCCAGATGTAGCATCCTGGTTCAGCCTGTAGGGGGTGCTGTTGACACAGTAAAGACGCTCATGTTTCTTCTGGGTATATTTATGATGGAAGTGTCTGTTGGTGGATTTCCATGTTGAATCAGTTCCCCCCATGCTGTCTGCAAGGTGACAAGATGAACTATTGTGTCTGTAAATCTCTAAACATTGTCAGATAGAAATACTTATTTTCTAATCCAAGTTCCCTCCATCTTGTCTTCAAGCCAAAATAATAGAGCTGCAAGATCTGCCACAGATCCTGATGGACGTCTAGTGTCCTTTCTTCTGGAGCTCCTCCTCACACCCACAGACGATCTGTGAGGAAGACCCCGTGGTGTACCCAAAAGACGGGGTTACACAGACCAAAGAAAACAGATGAAAATGGTTTCATCAACTCCAAGTTCAGGATATGAACCTTCTATGTCAACTGAACTCCTCCTCCTGCTGTCTGGACGTTCTACACAAGATCCTTCAGAAAAGTCTCAAAGATCCTGGAACCAGTCCTGCTCCAGAACTGTCAACTTGTCTTTAACATCTGGGTTTTTCCAGAACCACTGAGAACATCTGGAACAGAACCTGTCCTACAAAAGGACAGTCTACTCTAGATAAACACAAATGAGAAACTATAGATGATATCAAACCTGACATGTTTAAGTAAGATCATTGAGAAATATATTTTCTATCAGATAATTGAATTATTCATAAAAACAACTGTTATGATGTAATCCAGAACCGCAGACAGAACCGCAGACAGAACCACAGACAGAACCGCAGACAGAACAAAAGAAAGAACCACAGACAGAACCGCAGACAGAACCACAGTCAGAACCGCAGACAGAACCACAGACAGAACAAAAGAAAGAACAGTCAGAACCACATTCGATGGGTTGCAGACGTCACAATATGGCGGCAGACGTATCAGGAAGTGACGGTGGCCTACTTTCACGAGGGGTGGAGGTAATGCATTTACAATGGGGACCTCATCGCTGGAGATCCAGTTTTAATTAGACAGTCTATGGGCTAGAGGCGGGAATGCCCTGAGCAGGCGGCGCCACTGGTAGACGCAGCAAAATGACCATAAAATGATGCACATCATCTACAAACCCCTGAACAGCCTCGACTGGCTTCGTCCTCACACTCTCTCTCCACCACACCTGCCTGCACGCCGACTCCGGATCCTTCAGCCGTGTCAGATCATGACCCATCTCAAAAATGAACTCTTACCTTCATTCCTGGAGGTGTTGGTACGTCCGGGTTCCAGCGCTTGGGTCCTTCGTGAAAACATGACAGTAAGAGAGCAGAAGGGTTCAGTGTGAATGAAACGACTACATTTTAAAGGAGTTCTTCAGGATCATCTCTGAGGATTCTGTGCTTTAGTTGGTTTCTCAGTTGGGTTCTTGGTTTGGGTCATGTTTCCATTCTCCCATTAGTCACTCCTGGTTGTTGTTGATCATCCACTGGTGGCCTAGTATGGACATGGGTTTGCAGGAGAGCAGGAGGACAAGTGGGACATGCCAAGAGAAGGATCAAAGTGTCACAATTCATGCTGTCATTCCACAATGTAGGACTATTGAAGTCAACATCTTATGCAGGAACACTGATACCTTTCATGGGATCAGGACTTAAACATTTCATCATTCATCCAAGTGGCTTGATCTGTCCAAATATTGCTGTGGTCAAGCTCCACATGCATCCTCCAGGTGGGTCTCCAAATACCTCCAAATAGAAGATTTAATGACAAGAAGAAAGAAGAGAACTGTAGATTGGTGACAGTCAAAGCCCTCTGCTCTTGGATTCCTTCCTGGCTCCATCACAGGACGGTTGGATGTGGTGATGACAGAATTTGGGAACTAATCAAAGAGCAAAACCAGATTTGTCTGGAACATTTTTGTTGTACAACGTTAAAACAACATTGAGTTCAAACATGAAAAAGTGTTTCAGAGTTGAAGAAAAACAGTTTTTGGATTTTGTAACTGACACCCTGAGGGTTGTTAAGAGACTCATTGTGGGAAAACAACAGGACTATCATTTCAGAGCTGCTCTCATTTCTTCAGAATGTTCTTGTGAAACATCCTGAAAACTAAACAAGGACCATCATCAACATTCATTCATTCATTTTCTAAGCCCTTTTGAGGTCACCAGAGCCTTACCCGGCCGCTGATGGGTGAAGGCAGAGAACACCCTGGACAGGTCACCAGTCTGTTGCAGGGCCTCAGTCACACACCCATCCACATAGGGGGTCATTCAGAGTCACCAATAACCCCATGGAGCATGTTGTTGGACGGTGGGAGGAGTCAGGACGGGGAGAACATGTAGACTCCACACAGAAAGGTCCCAGTTGGTGGTTCTGGTTCAGGTCCCCGGACGGGACTCAATCTGGGGGCAAGAGCGCTAACCACTGTGCTAGCATGTAGCCTGACGATCAACATGTTATTTATTATCAAGAATGTTGGAGAGAATATGACAAGATAAAACCAAGTTTTGTAACAACAGAAAGTTGATCCTATTTCTTCCCGTTTTATCATCGGTCGTGATTCTATTCTGAGCCGGAGTTTTCTTTATGACAGATGTGAGGTTCAGTTGAATCCAAATCTGTGATTTTCTGGACTGAGATGTCTGAGGTCTACAGCCACTCCTCCAGGTCGATGGTTACAGGCCTTAGGGCTCCAGTTACCACGGGCACCACAGTCACCTTCACCTTCCAAGCTTTCTCCAGTTCCTCTCTGAGTTTCTGTTACGGCCCTGGTGTGTCCGGCACTCTTTGTGTATGGTCCGTCTGTTTGTGTGCTTGAGTTTGGGGTGAATGAGTTGAAGTGGATGTCTCTTTCTGTAGGTGTCTAAGCTGAGAGCTGCAGTTCTGCAGAGTGTGGACCCGCCCACCTCCACCTGATCCTCGTCATTCCACCTGCTGTGGACCAGTGACTGAGGATCCACACCTGCATTAAAGAACTGACATCCTCAAGCAGAGTGGCAGCTTCTGTAAGACCCTTTCTGGTGGTCAGCTTGACCATGGTGTGAAGTCCAACCTTCAGCTCCTGTCCTCTCTTTCTGTGGACTTTGGTGGAAAGTTTGTATGTTTTGTTTCTTATAGACATACTTGATAGAGGTGGTGGGTGTAAGTCTATGACTCTCACGTGCAGAGAATTTGTCATGTAGAAATGAACCCTCTTTAACTTTTCTTTTGTTGCAATCTGTTTGTGTTCATTTGCAGCTAACAGCAGATTAAAAGCTGTACACTACCACAGTGCTCCAGTCTGGGTTTCTTAATTATGTCCCGCAGCAGCATCTACTGACTGCAAGGACCAGATTGTTTTTGCTTACAGTGAAAAAACTTAAACTTTCTGCGCCTTTGAACGGAAATTACACCCCCGCTACATGAACGAAAAGTACCTCAAAATCGGACCACACCTAGGGAAAATTGAAAATGAATTTTTGGTGTAGTGTGCGTCACCCCGCCCAAAACGATGACATCACGGGGGGCGTTTCCGTGAAAAAAATGAATGGGCCGAAATTCACTTATGGGACAACAAAAACAATATTTCGTAAAACGCAAAAAACAGCCAATGACCCATGTCGTGGATAACCCCGTAAACATTTGAGATTATTATGGGATGGCCAGACGACCCACGCCTTGGCGTCAATCTGGTGGCGAAAACTAAGAAATGGCGTTTTACATGTTTTTCATCAATATGGGAAAACAACACTTTTGTTTGTCTGATTTTAACAAAACTTCATAAACATGTCCATAGTCGGAGTCTACAGACACCCCAGAAGTTTGATTGACCTTTGACCTTTGGAAAAGGCAGACATCCTGAAACGTTAAAAAAAAAGCACTTTTAATCCCAGCTATGAAAAGAAATACCTCCGAGGTGGTTTTATCAACTGTTATGTAACTTAGTTGGGCAATAATGGGAACCTACTGTGGGAAAATTGTGCAATTAAAAGTTGTAGAATATGAAATGGCGTGCATGTGGCGACGTCGCATAAAACACGGTTTTAGCTAGATCAAACTTCTGTTCTATTCGAATCCCGTAAAAGTTGTAATTGCGCGTTCGGGGGCCCAAGATGAACGAAACGATATACAAAACCGAAATGATTACGATACTCCTCTGGTAGGCAAAAAACCGTCGCAGAAAAAAGTGCTGACTGTGCATTTTCAATTTTTTTTTTCGCAACTCGCCAACGAAACTGACATACCTTTGTTGGATATACCCATGGCTAAATTTTACATTATTTTGGGATGGCTCCACAACCTACAGTTTGGCGGCCATTTTGTTTCAAAATCTGAAAATTTAGGATTTCAAAATGGTTAAACGAACTTTTAGTTTGTCCGATTGTCATGAAATGTGACCCACATGGTGCTAGCGTGAGTCTTTAACAACCCCTAAAGTTTCGTTGACCTTTGCCAACATCTTGAATTTACAAAAAACGAGTTTTAGCACCAGCTTCAATTAAATATAACTTTTAGGAATTTTTATCAATTGTTTTCTAATACTTTTGGCATCAATGGGAAGTCATTGGCAAAAGAAAAATGGTGTCACAAGCTATAGATTTTGAACGGCGTGCGCGTGGCGAGCTCACAAAAGTGGCTTGGTCTTAATACACGCTCATATTTCATTGCATTCCAATGGGACTTTAATATGTTGATCCCAGGCTTAAGCTGTAACAGGCATAATAACATAGAATATGACCATATAAGGAATGTGGGCGTGGTTAGCAAATAACCTCCGTTGCTAAGGTAATCTAAAATTTACTTTTGTCGATCCTTATGATATTGACGTCAAACTGCTCGGTGACCTCAGACGAACAAAACATAAAGTGGTTGCTATGGTGATAAAACCAACAGAAAAGCCGCCATTTTGAAAAAAGTGCTTTTTAAATCAATTTCTCACATTCATCTCAGACCAGCTATACAGAAAGCGTAAGGAGGGACTTAGAGGTCCACAGTGAGTGCTAAGGATGTGAGTTTGGGTCAGGGGTCAGTTGGGTTCTTGGTTTGGGTCTTGTTTCCAGTTCTCCCATTAGTCACTCCTGGTTGTTGTTGATCATCCACTGGTGGCCTAGTATGGACATGGGTTTGCAGGAGAGCACGAGGACAAGTGGGACATGCCAAGAGAAGGATCAAAGTGTCACAATTCATGCTGTCATTCCACAATGTAGGACTATTGAAGTCAACATCTTATGCAGGAACACTGATACCTTTCATGGGATCAGGACTTAAACATTTCATCATTCATCCAAGTGGCTTGATCTGTCCAAATATTGCTGTGGTCAAGCTCCAAATGCATCCTCCAGGTGGGTCTCCAAATACCTCCAAATAGAAGATTTAATGACAAGAAGAAAGAAGAGAACTGTAGATTGGTGACAGTCAAAGCCCTCTGCTCTTGGATTCCTTCCTGGCTCCATCACAGGACGGTTGGGTGTGGTGATGACAGAATTTGGGAACTAATCAAAGAGCAAAACCAGATTTCTTTGGAATCATTTTGTTGTACAACGTTTAAACAACATCAAGTTCAAACATGAAAAAGTGTTTGTGCTTCAGAGTTGAAGAAAAACAGTTTTTGGAATTTGTAACTGACACCCTGAGGGTTTTTAAGAGACTCGTCGTGGGAAAACAACAGGACTATCATTTCAGAGCTGCTCTCATTTCTTCACTATGTTCTTGTGAAACATCCTGAAAACTAAACAAGGACCATCATCAACATTCATTCATTCATTTTCTAAGCCCTTTTGAGGTCACCAGAGCCTTACCCGGCCGCTGATGGGTGAAGGCAGAGAACACCCTGGACAGGTCACCAGTCTGTTGCAGGGCCTCAGTCACACACCCATCCACATAGGGGTCATTCAGAGTCACCAATAACCCCATGGAGCATGTTGTTGGATGGTGGGAGGAGTCAGGACGGGGAGAAACATGTAGACTCCACACAGAAAGGTCCCAGTTGGTGTTCTGCGTTCAGGTCCCCGGACGGACTCAATCTGGGGCAAGAGCGCTAACCACTGTGCTAGCATGTAGCCTGACGATCAACATGTTATTTATTATCAAGAATGTTGGAGAGAATATGACAAGATAAAACCAAGTTCTGTAACAACAGAAAGTTGATCGTATTTCTTCTTTTCCCGTTTTATCATCGGTCGTGATTCTATTCTGAGCCGGAGTTTTCTTTGTGACAGATGTGAGGTTCAGTTGAATCCAAATCTGTGATTTTCTGGACTGAGATGTCTGAGGTCTGCAGCCACTCCTCCAGGTCGATGGTTACAGGCCCGAGGGCTCCAGTTACCACGGGCACCACAGTCACCTTCACCTTCCAAGCTTTCTCCAGTTCCTCTCTGAGTTTCTGTTACGGCCCTGGTGTATCCGGCACTCTTTGTGTATGGTCCGTCTGTTTGTGTGCTTGAGTTTGGGGTGAATGAGTTGAAGTGGATGTTTCTCTCTGTAGGTGTCTAAGCTGAGAGCTGTAGCTCTGCAGAGTGTGGACCCGCCCACCTCCACCTGATCCTCGTCATTCCACCTGCTGTGGACCAGTGACTGATCCACACCTGCATTAAAGAACTGACATCCTCAAGCAGAGTGGCAGCTTCTGTAAGACCCTTTCTGGTGGTCAGCTTGATGGTGTGAAGTCCAACCTTCAGCTCCTGTCCTCTCTTTCTGTGGACTTTGGTGGAAAGTTTGTATGTTTTGTTTCTTATAGACATACTTGATAGAGGTGGTGGGTGTAAGTCTATGACTCTCACGTGGAGAGAATTTGTCATGTAGAAATGAACCCTCTTTAACTTTTCTTTTGTTGCAATCTGTTTGTGTTCATTTGCAGCTAACAGCAGATTAAAAGCTGTACACTACCACAGTGTTCCAGTCTGGGTTTCTTGATTATGTCCTGCAGCAGCATCTACTGACTGCAAGGACCAGATTGTTTTTGCTTACAGTGAAAAAACTTAAACTTTCTGTGTCTTTGAACGAAAATTACACCCCCGCTACATGAACGAAAAGTACCTCAAAATCGGACCACACCTAGGGAAAATTGAAAATGAATTTTTGGTGTAGTGTGCGTCACCCCACCCAAAACGATGACATCACGGGGGGCGTTTCCGTGAAAAAAATGAATGGGCTGAAATTCGCTTATGGGACAACAAAAACAATATTTCGTAAAACGCAAAAAACCGCCAATGACCCATGTCGGGGATAACCCCGGGAACATTTGAGATTATTATGGGATGGCCAGACGACCCACGCCTTGGCGTCAATCTGGTGGCGAAAACTAAGAAATGGCGTTTTACATGTTTTTCATCAATATGGGAAAACGACACTTTGGTCTGATTTTAACAAAACTTCTTAAACATGTCCATAGTCGGAGTCTACAGACACCCCAGAAGTTTGATTGACCTTTGACCTTTGGAAAAGGCAGACATCCTGAAACGTTAAAAAAAAAGCACTTTTAATCTCAGCTATGAAAAGAAATACCTCCGAGGTGGTTTTATCAACTGTTATGTAACTTAGTTGGGCAATAATGGGAACCTACTGTGGGAAAAATGGTGCAATTAAAAGTTGTAGAATATGAAACGGCGTGCATGTGGCGAGGTCGCATAAAACACGGTTTTAGCTAGATCAAACATCTTCTATCGGAATCCCGTAAAAGTTGTAATTGCGCGTTCGGGGGCCCAAGATGAACGAAACGATATACAAAACCGAAATGATTAGGATACTCCTCTGGTAGGCAAAAAACCGTCGCAGAAAAAAGTGCTGACTCAGCATTTTCAATTTTTTTTTTTCGCAACTCGCCAACGAAACTGACATACCTTTGTTGGATATACCCATGGCTAAATTTTACATTATTTTGGGATGGCTCCACAACCTACAGTTTGGCGGCCATTTTGTTTCAAAATCTGAAAATTTGGGATTTCAAAATGGTTAAACGAACTTTTAGTTTGTCCGATTGTTACAAAATTTGACCCACATGGTGCTAGCATGAGTCTTTAACAACCCCTAAAGTTTCGTTGACCTTGACCAACATCTTGAATTTACAAAAAACGAGTTTTAGCACCAGCTTCAATTAAATATAACTTTTAGGAATTTTTATCAATCGTTTCCTAAAGCTGTTGGCATCAATGGGAAGTCATTGGCAAAAGAAAAAATGATATCACAAGCTATAGATTTTGAACGGCGTGCGCGTTGGCGAGCTCACAAAAGTGGCGTAGTCTTAATACACGCTCATATTTCAATGCATTCCTATGGGACTTTAATATGTTGATCCCAGGCTTAAGCTGTAACAGGCATAATAACATAGAATATGACCATATAAGTAATGTGGGCGTGGTTAGCAAATAACCTCCGTTGCTAAGGTTATCTAAAATTTACTTTTGTCGATCCTTATGATATTGACGTCAAACTTCTCGGTGACCTCAGACGAACAAAACATAAAGTGGTTGCTATGGTGATAAAACCAACAGAAAAGCTGCCATTTTGAAAAAAGTGCTTTTTAAATCAATTTCTCACATTCATCTCAGACCAGCTTTACAGAAAGCGTAAGGAGGGACTTAGGGCTCCACAGTGAGTGCTAAGGATGTGAGTTTGGGTCAAAGGTCACCGGCAATGGCGGCGGTGGTGCGTAGGGGCGGGCTGCGAGGCGGAGGGCTGGTAGCGTCGAGGGTTAGGGCGAGTAGCGACTGCGGGCCATCCAACGCCACTTGCGGCTTTAATTTTATGTTACACCTTCTTTTCCCTTTCCTTGGGTTGAGATCGTAACAGTCTCTGGTATTTCTCATGTTTCCTCTTCCTGACATTCCCATCACTTGGTGCTGCCAAATACAATACCCTGTCTTTTCTTTCTTCTTTACCCCCCCACTATGTCTAGTTGATTTGCCATTCCCATCCTCTCAGTCTGTATCTAGCATAGAGCTTAATATCACTGGAGATGACACGCAGGCTTGTTACTGTTGTCTAAGAAACGTAGAGAGTGAGGCCATATATGACTGGTATAAAAACAAAAGAACATGTCTTAGCAGACACAGTAAAATGACCATAAAATGATTCATTTTGGTCTGATTTTACAAAGGAAAAAACTCTGATCATCAGAAAATAATTCACAGGTCATGGTTATAACGTGTTTGTACAAAATGCGACAATTTAACAACATTTCAGACTTTTTTTGATAAATAAATAGGTTATACTATAGTAAACCCAATGCATTCTTAATGCATGGCTGTGATTTGATTTACACAAATTGTTAGAATCCTGGATCTGTGTTTATAAATGGATCGGTGGTCGCCCGTTACACATGGGTCAATCCCCGCCCAGATCAGCGCGACCCAGTCTGATCCGACTGAGAACAGGGCCGCCCGTTCAACAGCTGAGCCGTCCCCGATGGTCCCGTAGATGGGAGAGGGTCTCAATGAGCACTCCATCCATGGCGAGGTCCGGGCGGCGCCCGCTGTAAATCAAATCAAATCTAATCAAACTTTATTTGTATAGAACTTTTCCAGAAAACTATTTCACTCAAAGTGTTTACATTAAAACATTAAACAATTGAACCCCCCCCCCCCCACACACACACACACACACACACACATGAACACACCACGGTACAATAAATAAATAATAATAATCCCTAAAATAATCTAAAGTAGAAATCTGGCTTTGTACTGCGGTGAGGAAACAATACTTTAGGGAGCTGTCCACATCAGTGACCCCCCAATCAAGTTTACAGAATACGCCGCCACAGGACCCCCAGATCCAAGCAAAAAGCCAGAGATTCCACTGCAGGTCCATCACTGATGTGGAGGATCCCTCCTGCTCATCTCACCCTCCAGCTCCAAGAGGACAAAGAAACGCCCCCCACCTCCCAAGGTTTAGGACTCCATCTACAAACCCCTGAACAGCCTCGACTGGCTTCGTCCTCACACTCTCTCTCCACCACACCTGCCTGCACGCCGACTCCGGATCCTTCACCCGTGTCAGATCATGACCCATCTCAAAAATGAACTCTTACCTTCATTCCTGGAGGTGTTGGTACGTCCGGGTTCCAGCGCTTGGGTCCTTCGTGAAAACATGACAGTAAGAGAGCAGAAGGGTTCAGTGTGAATGAAACGACTACATTTTAAAGGAGTTCTTCAGGATCATCTCTGAGGATTCTGTGCTTTAGTTGGTTTCTCAGTTGGGTTCTTGGTTTGGGTCATGTTTCCAGTTCTCCCATTGGTCACTCCTGGTTGTTGTTGATCATCCACTGGTGGCCTAGTATGGACATGGGTTTGCAGGAGAGCAGGAGGACAAGTGGGACATACCAAGAGAAGGATCAAAGTGTCACAATTCATGCTGTCATTCCACAATGTAGGACTATTGAAGTCAACATCTTATGCAGGAACACTGATTCCTTTCATGGGATCAGGACATTTCATCATTCATCCAAGTGGCTTGATCTGTCCAAATATTGCTGTGGTCAAGCTCCACATGCATCCTCCAGGTGGGTCTCCAAATACCTCCAAATAGAAGATTTAATGACAAGAAGAAAGAAGAGAACTGTAGATTGGTGACAGTCAAAGCCCTCTGCTCTTGGATTCCTTCCTGGCTCCATCACAGGACTGTTGGATGTGGTGATGACAGAATTTGGGAACTAATCAAAGAGCAAAACCAGATTTCTTTGGAATCATTTTGTTATACAACGTTTAAACAACATCAAGTTCAAACATGAAAAAGTGTTTGTGCTTCAGAGTTGAAGAAAAACGGTTTTTGGATTTTGTAACTGACACCCTGAGGGTTGTTAAGAGACTCATTGTGGGAAAACAACAGGACTATCATTTCAGAGCTGCTCTCATTTCTTCACAATGTTCTTGTGAAACATCCTGAAAACTAAACGAGGACCATCATCAACATTCATTCATTCATTTTCTAAGCCCTTTTGAGGTCACCAGAGCCTTACCCGGCCGCTGATGGGTGAAGGCAGAGAACACCCTGGACAGGTCACCAGTCTGTTGCAGGGCCTCAGTCACACACCCATCCACATAGGGGCGGTTCAGAGTCACCAATGACCCCATGGAGCATGTTGTTGGATGGTGGGAGGAGTCAGGACGGGGAGAACATGTAGACTCCACACAGAACGGTCCCAGTTGGTGGTTCTGGTTCAGGTCCCCGGACGGGACTCAATCTGGGGGCAAGAGCGCTAACCACTGTGCTAGCATTTAGCCTGATGATCAACATGTTATTTATTATCAAGAATGTTGGAGAGAATATGACAAGATAAAACCAAGTTCTGTAACAACAGAAAGTTGATCCTATTTCTTCCCGTTTTATCATCGGTCGTGATTCTATTCTGAGCCGGAGTTTTCTTTGTGACAGATGTGAGGTTCAGTTGAATCCAAATCTGTGATTTTCTGGACTGAGATGTCTGAGGTCTGCAGCCACTCCTCCAGGTCGATGGTTACAGGCCCGAGGGCTCCAGTTACCACGGGCACCACAGTCACCTTCACCTTCCAAGCTTTCTCCAGTTCCTCTCTGAGTTTCTGTTACGGCCCTGGTGTATCCGGCACTCTTTGTGTATGGTTCGTCTTCATTCATTAATCCACGATCACACACAAAACAGACAGAGACCGGCGCACGCACACAGATCAATACAATGGGCCGACAGAGCGGGTGGGCGGGGTTTTGGGTGTAAAACAACAGCAGAGAGGCAGAGAGCAGTTCTTAGCAGAAACATGGGTTAATGTCTTGTGTTATCAAATTATCACCCATGATGGGAAAAACATAGAAAGCTCTAGCAGGAGCGCCTGTGGACCGCCGCGGAAAAATGCGCGTCTGGTGTGAACTACAGAGTGGAGCCAAGCCCCATCCTTTCCAGACCGAAAGTGAAGCCAACCCGGAAGTACCAAAACGTTGCAGTACCGGCACTGACCAGAGAGGCTGGTGCTTAGAATGAGCAAATTCCCATTGACTCCCATGTTAAAAACCTCATTTTCAGCCCTCTCAAAAACCCCTTTAATGCCTGGTGCTTCAAGTTTTTATTTCATCAATAGCTACATATTTGATCCATGACAACTCTGAGGGGAGTGAATTTTTTTCTAAGTTTGTAGATTTTTTTTAAACAGCATTTATTTTCGCTTAATGAGGGGGCGTGGCCTTCTGATTGACAGATGACGATCGCGGTGGATTCTGGGAGCAAAACTCCGGTGTTTTGGGGTCTGCTAACAGATTTAGCGTTAGCATGAGCGCTATAGTTCGGTTTTTGTCCTGCTGATGTGCTGTAAACTGTTCTAACACGCCTTTTGGGAGTCTCCTGGTGTCTTTTCTCTGGTAAGTGTTAAAAAACAACTTTATGTTTTCCAGAAATAAATCATTTAAGTTTATTATGATTATTTTAGTTCCAGTAATTCGAATTTTTATTCTCAAAATATCTCCATGTCAGTGTTTTTAACATAATATCTGTTATGTTTAAAGATAAAAAAAAATATATGTTTTCTAAGTATTTTTATTGATAGTTCTTTTTTTTTTATATCAAAGAGTTATAATATATAAGAGCAGGATTCAGATCTGCTACAGTAACACAGAATCTCTTCATGTAAAGTTAAAATGCAAAGACATACAGAAAAGTTTCAGGAAATAACATGTAATTTAAATATTTCAGTTTTATTAGTTTTTTTTTACATGTTTTATTTTTTGCTTTATCTAGTGATTCTAATTTTAATTTAATCTTATGTTTCTCTTGTATTTTCCTCTCCAGGTCTGATTCTGGTGGTGATGAGTGGGTTTATAATCCAAAACAATCCAGCATTTACACTTTAAGGCTGTAAAATTCTAATTCTAACATGTAGAGATGACTTTTGCTGATGTGTGATTCAATAAAATCATGTTTAACATATTTGAGTGACCTGTCTCTTCTGTTTATTCACATTGTTTTAGCATATAAGTAAGACAAAAGGAAGATTTGTACAAAATGTATTTAATTATTTAAAACATCACAAGCATTAATCATTGACAATTTAGAAATTGATTCCCTTTATTTAAAGTAGAGAGCTCATTAAACATGTCATGGTTAGAAAGCATCATCTATGATAATACTGTCTGTTTTTATATTTAAAGAACAGAATAAATGATCCTAAATAGTACATTTATATCTACTGAAACACATTTCGGTAAGACAAGAAAGAAAAAACTGTTTAGTTCTGGGTGTAACACTGCAGCTGCTGGACGTTCTCTCGGATCACATGACCAGCTCCAGAATCCAGACGTCGCCCGTTCACTTCCTCCTCAGTGATGACAGAACCAGGAGCTGCTCTTCCTTGTAGGAAAATAAAGACGCTCCACCACCGTCCACCTCGGCTGAACCAGGAGATGAGGATCTCTGTCGAGATCACGTCACTGTGATGGTTTTGTTGAACTGTCCTTTCTGGAAATGACGTCACCATTAATCCAAACTGTAATTGTAAGGAAAAGAAAATAGATTTCACTCAAAAATATCTGTACATGAGCTGTTTAGCAAAGATGTGTTAATTACATAAAATAAAATATTTCATCTAGTTTATGCTCACAATACACGTGAATATCTTTAAGAAAATGAGTTTATCTTTGAAAGAACATCAGTCTTCAGTTTAGATTATCAGCAGAAGAAGCAGCATCTGTCATGTTTAACCTCTTCACTCCTGACGTCCATCACATTCTGACTAATATCACCACAGTAGTTCATTCTGCTTCACTGGAGTCTGTGACTGTGTGTAGTAAAGAATTAACTTAACTATTAGCTCCAGTTTAAAGAAGATGACATGATTAACTTCACTAAAGAGTAAAAAGAAATACTCATATTGTAATCACAGCATTATGTGATCATATTCCAACAATTTGATTTAACATTAGACAAAAACTACGTTTTACACAATCATATATTGCTCTTGTGGTGCATTTTTAAAAAACAATATGTATATAAAGACTACAATAAGATAGCTAAGGGCCACAGAAATAACATGTTCAAACGAGTTGATACTCAGGGCCCGTTTACACTACAACGTTTTCGCGTGCGTTCCGACAACTTGGTTATCGTTTGGGCCTCTCGTTTAGACCAGAACGGCGTTTTAGGGCCCCCAGAACGACAACTTTGGAGAACGCCTTCCAGAGTGGAGCGTTGCGAAACGTTCCCGTTCCCACCGCCCTCCCATTCTAGTGTGTACGGTCAGGAACGGTGTCAGGGTGTAAAGCGCAGTACTTCTCCTATTGTTCTTTTCCATCCGGTGGGAGTAGGGTTGGGCACCGAAGTTCGGTTCTTCTGATTTTTTACGATTCAGCCTATCTATTTACTTTCTTGTTGTTTGTGAGATGAGTGTGTGCTCCAACTTCTGCATCTCAGCTTGTTACGAAGCTGGGGGGGGGCGTGTGCATGTGAGGAGCAGCGCGCTCTGAGAGGAGCGAGAGAGAGAGAGAGAGAGAGAGAGCGCGTGCTGCGGAGAGAGAGAAAAAGAAGAGAAAGGAGAGGGGAGGGGCGCGCGCGCACGTTAGCGTGCGGAGAGTTGTTCTCGAGTTTGTCTGCAAGTTAAAGTAATAAAAGTCAGTTCCTCTACAATAGCTAAGTGTGTAATTATTTCGGCTTCGCATGATCCAAAGAAGGGAAGTGAACCCCGGAGGAAAAGCAACCTTCGGCCTGGAGAAGATCTCCTGCTCCTCGACTACGGTTTGAGGGGGAAATAGAGCAGGAACGGTTCAACATTGTGCGCACATAGCGCATAGCGGCGTGGCGTGTGAATTACATTGTTTTCCGTCAGCATTCGTTTTAACCGTGAACGCAAAATCATTCAGGAACGTTCTGGTGTGTACCCGATATCTTGCTTACCGGGTCAGAGAGCAAAACGCGTTCCCGTTCCAGTGTAAACAGGCCCTCAGTTTATACTAAACATGTACCACGGGAAAATACGTTTTCATTGTTGTCTAAAAGTCACTTCCACCGCTTTACATATTGTGTGTAAAACAGTAATCACTTACCTGTAAAGATTCATGATGTAAATAATCCACCGCGATGCTGCTTTGCTGGAGAAGCTGTTAGCCGTTAGCATCGAGGAACAGCAGACAGCGGCAGGAGCTGTGAGCGTGAACTAAAACAATCCAGGGGGGAAAGCGAGTCAACTCGGTCCCGCCCCTTCTCCCCATATTTGGAACGTCCGTGTGGGGCGGAGTTAACTCCAGCCAATATGGCTGCGGCCATGAGCTGAATATTCAGGCTTCATTTTGGGGACTGTGGAAGTCAATGGGTGACGTCAGAGATGATTCGTCTAATTATATATTATGTCTATGAGCGGAGCGGAGCGGAAGCGGCGCGGACTCCGCTCCGCGGCGCTTCCGCGTCCAGTGTGAACCAGACGCAAGTCTATGACTCTCACGTGCAGAGAATTTGTCATGTAGAAATGAACCCTCTTTAACTTTTCTTTTGTTGCAATCTGTTTGTGTTCATTTGCAGCTAACAGCAGATTAAAAGCGGTACACTACCACAGTGTTCCAGTCTGGGTTTCTTGGTTATGTCCCGCAGCAGCATCTGCAAGGACCAGATTGTTTTTGCTTACAGTGAAAAAACTTAAACTTTCTGTGTCTTTGAACGAAAATTACACCCCCGCCACATGAACGAAAAGTACCTCAAAATCGGACCACACCTAGGGAAAATTGAAAATGAATTTTTGGCACAGTGCGCGTCACCCCGCCCAAAACGATGACATCACGGGGGGCGTTTCCGGTAAAAAAATGAATGGGCCGAAAAACGTTGATGGGGCCAAAAAACACATTTTGAAATACACAGAAAAAGGCCAATTACATGTGTCGGGGATAAGCCTAGGAACATTTGAAATTATTATGGGATGGCAAGACGACCCACGCCTTGGCGTCAATCTGGCAACGAAAACTGAGAAATGGCGAATTTCACGGTTTTCATCAATATGGGAAAACGACACTTTTGTTTGTCTGATTTTCACGAAAGTTGACAAGCATGTCCATAGCCGGAGTCTACAAACACTCCAGAAGTTTCATTGACCTTTGACCTTGGGAAAAGGCCGACATCCTGAAATGTTAAAAAAAAAGCACTTTTAATCCCAGCTATGAAAAGAAATACCTCCTAGGGGGTTTTATCAAATGTTATGTGACTTAGTTGGGCAATAATGGGAACCTACTGTGGGAAAAATGGTGCAATTAGAAGTTGTAGAATATGAAATGGCGTGCGCGTGGCGAGGTCGCAAAAAACACGGTTTTAGCTAGATGGAACATATTTTACACGAATTGTGTAAAAGTGGTATTTGCGTGTTCGGAGGCTCAAGATGAGCGATATGATATCAGTTACGAAAACCGAAATGCGTAAAATGCGACTCTGGTCGGCAAAAAACCGTCGCGAAAAAAAGTGCTGACTCAGCATTTTCAATTTTTTTTTGTGCAATTCGCAAACGAAACTGACATACCTTTGTTGGATATACCCATGGCTAAATTTTAGGTTTGGCGGCCATTTTGTTTCAAAATCTGAAAATTGGGGATTTCACAAAGGTGAAACGAACCTATAGTTTGTCAGATTGTCACGAAATTTGACCCTCATGCCGCTAGCATGAGTCTTCAACAAGTTTCGTTGACCTTTGACCTTGGGAAGTAGCCGACATCTTAAATTTACAAAAAAAATGAGAGTTAGCACCAGCTTCAATCACATATCACTTGTAGGGAGTTTTATCAATCGTTTCCTAACGCTTTTGGCATCAATGGGAAGTCATTGGCAAAAGAAAAATGGTATCGCAATCTATAGATTTTAAACGGCGTGGGCGTGGCCAGCTCGCAAAAGTGGCGTAGTGTTAATACACGCTCATATTTCAATGCATTCCTATGGGACTTTAATATGTTAATCCCAGGCTTAAGCTGTAACAGGCATAATAACATAGAATATGACCATATAAGGAATGTGGGCGTGGTTAACAAATCACCTCCGTTCCTAAGGTAATCCAAAATGTACTTTTTCAGATCCTTAAGATCTTGACGTCAAACTGTTCGATGACCTCAGACGGACAAAACATGAAATGGTTGCTATGGAGATAAAACCAACAGGAAAGCCGCAATTTTGAAAAAAGTGCTTTTTTAATCAATTTCTCACATTCATCTCAGACCAGCTATACAGAAAGAGAAGGGTTCCACAGTGAGTGGAATTTTGGGTCAAAGGTCACCGCCAATGGCGGGGGCGGCGTCGGTGCGTGTGGGCGAGCGGCGAGAGAGAGGGTGGGCTGCGAGGGGGAGGGCTGGTAGCGGCGAGGGTTAGGGCGAGTAGCGACTGTGGGCATCCAACGCCGCTTGTGGCTTTAATTATATGTTACACCTTCTTTTCCCTTTCCTTGGGTTGAGATCGTAAAAGTCTCTGGTATTTCTCATGTTTCCTCTTCCTGACATTCCCATCACTTGGTGCTGCCAAATACAAAACCCTGTCTTTTCTTTCTTCTTTACCCCCCCACTATGTCTAGTTGATTTGCCATTCCAATCCTCTCAGTCTGTATCTAGCATAGAGCTTATTATCACTGGAGATGACACACAGGCTTGTTACTGTTGTTTAAGAAACGTAGAGAGTGAGGCCATATATGACTGGTATAAAAACAAAAGAACATGTCTTAGCAGACACAGTAAAATGACCATAAAATGATTCATTTTGGTCTGATTTTACAAAGGAAAAAACTCTGATCATCAGAAAATAATTCACAGGTCATGGTTATAACGTGTTTGTACAAAATGCGACAATTTAACAACATTTCAGACTTTTTTTGATAAATAAATAGGTTATACTATAGTAAACCCAATGCATTCTTGATGCATGGCTGTCCATACTGTCCTTACCAACCAATCAGAACACTTGGTTCACTAAATGCAGGACTGCTTGTAGTTCCTAGAATCTCTAAAAGTACAGTTGGAGGTAGAACCTTCAGCCATCAAGCCCCTGTTGTCTGGAATAAGCTCCCAGCTCATGTCAGAGATCCAGCACAGTTTCTACCTTCAAAGCTAGCCTTAAAACATTCCTCTTTGGACAGGTTAGCGTTCTGCTAGATTTTCTATCATAGTTGTTCTCCACATCAGCTCTGGGGTTCTGTTCTCTGTTCTTATTTCTTCCTCTCTCTCCTACTCTTTATTATTCATTGTATTAAGTTCTCCATGTTTTTGTTGGTGCAGTTCGATTCACATGTTGTTGTTCTTCTCTCTCTCCCCTCTGGGGAGCGGGAGTGATTTCAGATCCAGGTGGATCCCCCACGCTCCTGCTCCTGGTCGTGGACTGCACTTCTGCTTCGTCTGACTGAGGACTTCATCACCACTCGTCCCTCAGCTCTATCTGCAGCTTTATCTGAATGAACTCTATTCAAATACTTAGTTTTAGAAGCTCATTTCTCTTTACCAGTTCTGGTATTGCCTGTCCGTCCTGGGATAGGATCTCTCCTTCATGTGGGAATACCTAAGGTTTCTTCGTTTTTCCTGATTCAGGTTTTTTAGGAGTTTTTCCTTACCGAGAGGGAGGGTCTAAGACAGGCGTCTCAAACTCGCGGCCCGCGGGCAATCTGCGGCCCGCGGGATGATAATTTGCGGCCCCCACCTTCATATGAAAGATTACTGTTAGTGCGGCCCGCAAGGCTGATATGAATGACAGTTGTTGTGTGCTGAGCTGAACGAACCAATCACGGTAAGGTATATTCCTCTGGAGGGCAGGACATCGGCGGGCTGTCCGAGCCTCCTCACTCTTTAATTCATTCCTCCAGTCAGCTGGACGGAGGAGGAGCCATGAAGCTGCTGGAAGTGCTTTCTCACTGAACGTGATTCGCGGGCCCCGCTCCTCTTTCCTCACGTGACAACACGTAATACACAGCCTGCCGCTTGTCAAAAAGTGTTCCTGACGCCGCCCGCGCACGCATCAAATATACCGCACGGACAAATCAGATCCTCACGAGCGCTTTTTCCTCCTCCACGATCAGAAAAAGTCCTCGCGAGAGAGACGGACTACTTCCGCGTGCGTGAGTGATGCCCGCGAGCGAGCAGAATCTTCAAAGGTGCTTCCACACCGGCCGCATGTCTGCGCGGGTTTATGAACGCAGTAGTAGAGAGGAGATTCTTCTTCTATGGTGTTTTTACCGTTCATTAGTTCTGCTGCGACTGTGCGGGAAATATTGAACCGGGTTGAAGACTCAGCGCGTGCTCAGTGCGTGCACGATTTGTGCGTAGAGCTTGAGACCAGATTTAAAAACTTGCGTAGCAACGCGTGCTCCAACCTTTGAGTGAGCGCGTTGCTCTCAGCTCAGAAATGAAGGAGGTTCTGTAAATACAGACGTTTGAAACTGAATAAAAAGATTTTTCTTTTGTCCAATGTTTCTCAGGTATTTTCTCTTAGACACCCCTCCCCCACACACACAACTTTCAGCTGAAAACATCAATAGTATCAGTTAATTTGCTCAAGTTAAACGTATATCTCCTCAAAATATTGTACTTTTATTATCATTAAAGAATTATAATAAAAAATAAACTTCTAAATAATCTGTTTTATTAATTGTTCTTTTTCTTTTTTTTAGAATACTTCCAAAACTTCCAGACAAAGTAAAAACAATCTTTCCTTGTTTCCTGACGGAATTCTGTCTTTTCTCAGAGATTCAGTTCTTTTGCATTGGTTCACTGTAAACAGCGACTCTTTCTGCTACCAAATTGATTTTTAGGTTGTTTTTGCTATATTTAATTTACTATCAACTACTATGTAGGATTATGCACAATATCCATCACTAATGTAAACATGTTTTTATTCGCATTCCCTCCAGGGGGGCGCGCCCCACCATTTGAGAAACACTGTCACTCAATATGTGGTTTCTGCAGTCGTCTGTGTCTGCTGTATGGTCATTGTTATTATTTTAATTATTAATGATTGATTTTTTGATTGATTTTTTTATAATTAATTAATTCATTCATTCATTATTTAGTGTTAAAAATAAAGATATTTGAGAACATTGGAATGTTTTATCAGCGATTTTCTTGTGGAAATCCTGATGCGGCCCGGCCTCACCCAGACTCTGCCTCCAGCGGCCCCCGGCTGAATTGAGTTTGAGACCCCTGGTCTAAGAGCAAGGATATCCAGTTTATTTAGTCTGTTTAGTCTTTAGTGATCTTTCTTTCATGTTTCATGACTATTTTTTGCAACTGTAAAATTACCTGCATGAAGCCCAATGAGGCAAAATTCTTTGTGATTTTGGGCTATATAAATAAAATTGAATTGAATTGAATTGAATATGATTTACACAAACTGTTAGAATCCTGGATCTGTGTTTATAAATGGATCAGTGGTCGCCCTTTACATATGGGTCAATCCCCGCCCAGATCAGCGCGACACAGTCTGATCCGACTGAGAACAGCGCCGCCCGTTCAACAGCTGAGCCGTCCCCGATGGTCGTAGATGGGAGAGAGGGTCTCAATGAGCACTCCATCCATGGCGAGGTCCGGGCGGCGCCCGCTTTAGATCTAATTGAATCAAACTTTAAGAGAGCATAAAGGTTCAGTGTGAATGAAACGACTACATTTTAAAGGAGTTCTTAAGGATCATCTCTGAGGATTCTGTGCTTTAGTTGGTTTCTCAGTTGGGTTCTTGGTTTGGGTCATGTTTCCAGTTCTCCCATTGGTCACTCCTGGTTGTTGTTGATCATCCACTGGTGGCCTAGTATGGACATGGGTTTGCAGGAGAGCAGGAGGACAAGTGGGACATGCCAAGAGAAGGATCAAAGTGTCACAATTCATGCTGTCATTCCACAATGTAGGACTATTGAAGTCAACATCTTATGCAGGAACACTGATACCTTTCATGGGATCAGGACTTAAACATTTCATCATTCATCCAAGTGGCTTGATCTGTCCAAATATTGCTGTGGTCAAGCTCCACATGCATCCTCCAGGTGGGTCTCCAAATACCTCCAAATAGAAGATTTAATGACAAGAAGAAAGAAGAGAACTGTAGATTGGTGACAGTCAAAGCCCTCTGCTCTTGTATTCCTTCCTGGCTCCATCACAGGACGGTTGGGTGTGGTGATGACAGAATTTGGGAACTAAGAACAAAACCAGATTTTTTCTATGGAATTATTTTGTTGTACAACGTTTAAACAACATCAAGTTCAAACATGAAAAAGTGTTTGTGCTTCAGAGTTGAAGAAAAACGGTTTTTGGATTTTGTAACTGACACCCTGAGGGTTGTTAAGAGACTCATTGTGGGAAAACAACAGGACTATCATTTCAGAGCTGCTCTCATTTCTTCACAATGTTCTTGTGAAACATCCTGAAAACTAAACAAGGACCATCATCAACATTCATTCATTCATTTTCTAAGCCCTTTTGAGGTCACCAGAGCCTTACCCGGCCGCTGATGGGTGAAGGCAGAGAACACCCTGGACAGGTCACCAGTCTGTTGCAGGGCCTCAGTCACACACCCATCCACATAGGGGCCATTCAGAGTCACCAATGACCCCATGGAGCATGTTGTTGGACGGTGGGAGGAGTCAGGACGGGGAGAACATGTAGACTCCACACAGAACGGTCCCAGTTGGTGGTTCTGGTTCAGGTCCCCGGACGGGACTCAATCTGGGGGCAAGAGCGCTAACCACTGTGCTAGCATGTAGCCTAGGTTGATCTACATCAGAATCTAAAATAATATCCGATAAAAAGTCAGAAAACGTTTGTGTTGTCTCCAGATTGGTTGAAAGTTCTGTTCAGAGTTCCTTAAAGTTTGCGTGTCCATTCTTGGGTAGTTCGTCTTTTCATAATTCAACAGGTGACAGGATGTCAGTCCAGAAGACAGAAGAAAGAAGGGAAAATTTACAAAAACCTGACCTAAAGAAAATCTATATTCAGACTCATTGTTAAACATCATCCACATACACACCACGTACACCAGCAAATGAATGCATTCAAGTTTTCAGAATAGACCTAAAGGATTTAAAGTTTCAAGTTAATAATATCAAAAACACACGTGCACTTCATGAAGTCAACTAGCATATGCTTTCAATCAAAATGTCAATAATCCAGCATTTCAAACCATTAAATATGTTTGATTGAAGTTTCAGACTTCTTCAAGGAAGACCATTACATGCAGCATCATGACAATAAAAACTAAAACAAAACACAATAAACGTTTTAGCTCAGACTAACAAGGAAGTGTCAAGAAACAGTCCAAAACGGACAAGACCATCAAAATGAAATTATTAGAGGTAAACTCAAACTCGGCTGGATAGAGACAAAAATTTTGCTTATTAAATGTCAAAAACCAATGATATGGTGTTAGCCTAGCATTAGCTAGCAGTTTGTGTGCTGTAGAAATACTGCAGTAGCATACACACTGACAAATGTAATTTTCAGACTGACATATTTGAGGGTTATTTAGTGAATTGAGGAGCTTGTTTTAGCACAGCCAGCGGACAGGAGAGCAGCAGCAGTCGGTGGAGGGAGTGCAGAGGAAGTGGCTTCGTGATAAAGGGATTTGGCCCCTCCACAATAAGAGCGTGCTCAGGTGGAATCTGTTAGATGTAATGGGCTGGTCCCCGGTCGGTTACACACCAAACTGTTTCTGAAATAAACAAACAACTAGAAACCAAATAGAACACTCGTTATCTGTTTGCTGCATTTTTGGTTTCATGCTCAAATCTTTTCATTTTTGATTTTAAATTGGAAAATAAAAAAATCTGTTGGTTTTTCCGTTTTCAATTTTAAGTTGAAAAACATATGAATGAAAGAAATACAGGGATTAAGCCTTCTGTTGTTGGACTTCTGTGCTCGTCATAGTTGGTCTGTTTGAACCCAGAGGCGTTTGTCTTCACGCGTGGCATCAGGAAATTCTAGTCCTGGTCTTCGCTGGAACTACTGAAACTTTGTTGTTTTTTTGATTGCATAAGATAAAAACATCAACTTATCTAAACAAGAAAGGATTTTTATCTTCAAGGAAAAACAGAAACTAGTTTGAAAGATTGTATCTGATATCTTGACAGTTGTAAAGAGGTAACAGTTGTAAAAACAGGTAAGATTTTGGAGATGATTTCTTTCAAAATGTTCACTTCAAACCTACTGAAAATCAACCATATCCATTACAAACATAGTATTTAATATGAGTAAAAATAAAGAGAATATCACAAGATTATTGGAAATGTTGGCACACTAACACAAGTCTCGTCACTGGTCAGGAGTGGTCAGATGTGTGTTCTAGTTTGGAGTGATGACAGCAGCCTCTACTTTTTCAATTCATATTGTTGTTATTTTGCTTTCGTTTTCAATATGAATTTGTTTACAAAGAAATTTAAACATTTGATAGCAGAACAGCTGTGTTGAATTGTAAACAGTTATTTTTTGGATTTTATTATAATTTTGTATGTATTTTTCTGTTTACATAAGTCAAATAAAAGCATATTTACAAAATAAAAACAAGTTTTGTTATATTAACAATTCATTTTTTTGCATACAGTTATGTATTTGTTGATAATACATTGCTTAAAGCAACAAAACGACCTAAAGAGCTGTTTGGGAGCTGAAAGAGCCGGTTCTTTTTAGTGAGCCGATCCAAAAGAGCCGGAATTCTCATCACTAGGAATTTGACACTTTGAGAAAATCCCACCAGGCTGTATAGGTGGTATTTATGTTAATACTCTGGAAACTATCGTGTTTTTTTTATTGTCTGGCTGATAAATGGTAGATCTGACAGGTTGATCTTTCCACATAACTCCTGTTCTAAGTCCATCCATGAGTTGGTTTCTGGATTATTATTTAACCATTTTAGGATGTATTGCAATCTGTTGCAATAAAATAATTATTGAAGTTTGGTAGTTCTAAACCTCCACATCTTTTAGCAGATTTTAAAGTTTTAAGGCTGATTCTTTCAGGTTTATTATTCCATAGAAAACTGGATATGTCCGAGTCTAAAGCTTTAAACCATGTTTGTGGAGGTTGTTTAGGGATCATTGTAAATAGATAATTAACTTTTGGTAAAATGTTCATTTTTATTGTGGCTACCTTGCCCATGAGTGACAGGGGCAGGTTGACCCAGCAGGTTAAATCATCCTGAATACTTTTCAGTAATGGGGTGTTCTGATAGTTTGGGGGAGAAATGAACGCCTAGATATTTGATATAGCCTGATTTGATCGGTATTGAGAGTGTTTGTTCAGCATTACTGTTTAGTGGTAATAAAACTGATTTATTCCAATTAATTGAGTAGTCTGAGATGGAAGAGAATTCATGATGACAATAGTTCATTTGATGGAAAAACAGCTTAAAGTCCTGGAGGAAGCGAGATCAGAACCAGCTGAGTGGTTCCAGTCCAGCGCAGACTAGAAACAGAAAGATCTGATCAGGTCAAGTGTAACAGGTCAGAGACGCCGATTCAGATGTGGACCAAAACATCTTGAGATGAACAGGCCGACAGGGAAAACCTGGAGGAACCGGTCTTAAATTCTGCTGGAGGGATGAGTTGCAGGTGTGTCAGGATGCCCCGCCTCATTCTGGACACCTGTGGAGGAGAGATAGGGAGAGGGCGAGCAACAGAACCAAAGGGAAAACACCAAACAAGAAACAACCAAGGGGCGGGGACTGTCAAGAGCTGACAGCTTCAGGGGGCGGAGACTAATGATTTATAAGGAGGATCGTGGAGGTGAAACAGCAGAGAGCTGGAAGACGACTCATCCGAACCACACACCTTCATCAGGTCTTTATCGAGCTGTGCAGGTGAGGAGCTTTGAACCTGATCCAGAATGACTGTCCTGTTAAAAGATGTTGTCTAAAGCAGAGTTGGAGTTGGATCATTGAAGGTAAGTTCTAAACTTCTTGATGTCCGTCTGATGGGAAGAAAGAGACGCGATTTCTGTACAGAGAATCATCCATGATGAATCCAACATTTCTTGAAAAGCAGTCAGCCAACAGCTCCATTGAATTCTGATGAAGACAGTTGTTTGTGTTGTTTTATTTACTCTTCAGTGTCTGTTTGTGTCTCTGTTTCCTCTCAGACTGCAGTCATGTCCTCAGATCAGGTCCAGGCGGCGCTGGGTCGACCTTTCGCCTTGGGGATGCTTTATGACGCTCGGAAAGAGAAACTGATCACAGGTAAGATTATCACTGTAAGACGGGTATTTAATAAAATTAATTCTATTCTATTATGTGACCCTCACAAGAACAAGTTTGGGGACCCCTGGTCAAGATCATGCTCATAACCACCATTCCAGATAGATGGAAAATTTTTTTTATTTTTTTCTCACTTGGAAATGGTCAGACTGGAATAAGGTTGAAAGGATAAAAAAGAGCAAACTCCTGATTTTATCCTGCCTATCTTATATACGTATTTATTATCTTTTTCTTTGGGACTGGCACAATGATTTGTACACACCTGAGCCAATGTTTGTTTTAACGTGATACAAATTACTTCACAAATGAATTTCCCATTAATCTAAATATCACTTATCAGTGTACCTTCTTAGCGTCCTCAGAAACCTCCTTGCAGCATATCTCCACTGAACCAAAAATGTTGTACCTGACGTTGATACAGATGTTCTAATTGATTCGAGAAATTAAAAGTTTGACAATGATTATACAGCAACTCTATGTTCTTTTTGTTTTGACCCACCCCTGTAACAGCTGGCCAATGACTGAAGAGATCTTTGGTCACATGGTTTTGTTTTAAAGCTGTAGTCTGTAAAAGGATAGTCTGACAGTAGTTTGAGTACAGACCAAATGCAAGGTTTGGGACTCGATCCACAACAAATCATTTTCCAACCTGAATACATCCTAAAATATGCTGACGACTAACAGAAGCAGCTGTGTCGATTGAAAACATAAACTTAATGTAATCATAGGACAAAAGGAAGAGAAATAACACAAGTTAAAGACGAACATCCAAACACATAGTGCCACACATCACTCAAATGTTTTGTTGTCTGGGACACTAGTAAAAAAAAATATCTTCAGAGCAACTGCTTAATAATATATCCTTTATTTTTTTTCTTCAGATTTTACTCTGTGGGATGAAGACATAATTCAAAACAAAAAAGTGAGGCAGCCTCAGAAGAGCAGCGCCTATGACATCACTGCCTCCGACTCCATTCAGTCCAAGTCATCTCTGCTGGATGTTGATGCATCTCTCAATGCCAGTTTCATGGGAGGATTGATTGAAGTTGGAGGATCTGCCCACTACCTGAATGATAAGAAGAAGTCCAAGAATCAGAGCAGAGTAACTCTGCATTACAAAGTCACAACAGAGTACGACCGTCTGAATGTGACTCAACTTAAATCCAAAAACATGCAGATCAGTGATGCCATCAAGAGTCGCGGTGCAACACACGTGGTCACCGGCATTCTTTATGGTGCAAGCGCTGTCTTTGTGTTTGACAGTGAGAAGATGGATTCCAGTGATGTGCAAAAGATCGAGGGAAGCATGCAAGCTGTCATCAAGAAGATTCCAATGATCGACATAGAAGGAAAGGCCGACATCAAGCTGAGTGACGAGGACAAAGACGTGACCAACAAATTCTCCTGTAAGTTTCATGGAGACTTCATTCTTAGCAGCAACCCTTCAACATTTGAAGATGCAGTGAAGACCTACATACAGCTTCCAAAACTTCTGGGAGAAACTCTGGAGAACACGGTTCCTGTTAAAGTCTGGCTGACTTCTCTGAAGAACCTGGATCTATCAGATGAAGAACTGAAAGCAGACATTAGTGTCAGCTTAGTGAGGAAAGCAGAGAATGCTCTCAACGACATGAGAGAGATAGAAATGAGATGCAATGATGCTCTGGATGAGAATGTGGTGAAAAAATTACCACCAATTCAGAGAAAGTTGAAAAGTTTTCTAGATTGTTGTGAAGATTACACAGACTCACTCAAACTCAAAATGAAGAGGATGTTTCCGGCCATTCGTGATGGAAAAGAAGATGAAGAATCAGTTCATAAAGCCTTTGATGATCTGAAGAAGTCTCCATTCAGTCAGGAGAACTTGGACAAGTGGCTCGATAACGTGGAGAGAGAAATCAACGTCCTGACTTCCTGTGTGGACATCATGGAGGGAATCAAGATCGTCTCTCATGAATCAGAGTTGGACAGAGAGGTTCTTGCCTCAGGTGTAGAAGATGCTCTCTGCTTTGTCTTCACCTCTCTGGAAACTGAAGATCCATACTTGAACCAGATGAAGGAACATCTGAGCAGTCATCAAACAGAAAAGCCTTCCGATGTGACTCCACCCTCAAAAGATCACTGGTTCTTCAAAGATCAAATCTTCACTGATATGAGACAGAAAGCCAAAGAGTTCTCCTCTATTTTCAACAACCCGAAGAGCATCAAGAAGTATAGATTTGTCATAGCTGCTCTGCCAAACCAGGAACACGAGGGAGCAACCATCTACCAATACAGAGACGGACGACTGCAAACAGAAGACTTCTCCAAACCTAGACGTGACATTGGTGACGGACCGACGGGAGCTGTTGAGATGAAGATGTAAGTCCATTTTCATCTGAAAATTCAATTTTATTTCTATATCACAAAGAAATGTTCCCTCATTGAGCTTCATGTAGGTAACTTTACAGATGCAGAAAATAGTCATGAAACATGAAAAAAATCACTAATAGTCATGTAAAAATATCTAAAGACTTAACACTAATGATTGGACAGGGGTTTCAGTGTGAGGATGACCAGGCTTTGCCCCTATTTTTACATTCTATCATCCACCTCAGTAGAACACAAACAATCACCTGATCACAGGTGTCAGGTCACCTTTGCTCTAATCGTATGTGTGACAGAATGATGCATGTGTTACATGTGTGTGTTTATATGGGCTGTAGTTGTATTGTTTTTGTGTTGACATGTTTGTATTAGAAGATATCCGGAGCCAACAGGCATGTTTGTGTTATTTGAGTATGTGGACAGGCCCCGCCTCTTTTGACTAACATCTGCACCTGACAGAAATGAGGATAAACGTCAAACAACCTGTTAGGTTGGTGTTTCTAGCCCCTCCTGCTTCTGAAATCTTACAGCTTCTGTCCTTTCTATAGAAAAGGTTTCAAGAAGCCAGACAAAGAAATAAACAGCTGTTTCTCAGTCGCTCTATTGGTCAGACATTCTGCGTTTGATACCTTATTAACATATTCCTGATAATTCTCTCTTTTTTATATTTATATTTTCTCTGTAGTTCAAGTTATTTAAATTATAAATTGGCCAATCAGATGTAAACATTTTCCTATGGGACGGGTGTGAGGTCACAATCACTTGGTCCAGGTCTTAGAGACAGTCAATGGTTGGTAATTGGAGAAAGGCAAGAAATGAAGATCAGCTGTAATATTTGTCCATATTGTTGATATTGTATCATATAAAACCAACACTGATGTCTTTTGCTCCACTGATCCTGTGAAAAGATAAATTACATTTTTCTCATTTTTTTCTCCAGACTTCTGCAATCTCACCTTGGACCAGAACACGGCCAACAACTACATCAAGATTAAGAACAGGTCTGCTGTCTGTTGTGATGATTCTATGTCGTATCCTGATCATCCAGACAGATTTGATGAGGCTCCCCAGATTCTCTGTAAAGAGGAACTGTCGGAGCGCCATTACTGGGAGATAGAGTGGAATACTAGTTTGGAGAGTCATGCTGGTGTTGCTCTTGCTGATAAACGTATACCCAGGAAGGGAAATGACAACATAAACGAGTTTGGATGTAATGACATGTCTTGGTACTTCGGTAAAGACAAAGACAAACTTGTTGTTTGGCACAGTAATAAGAGATCTGAGCTGCGCGACTTCACAAAGGAGGCAAGAATTGGGGTCTTTCTGGATGTCCCAGGACAAACCCTGTCTTTCTACAATGTCTTTGGCAACAAGCTAAGTTTCCTTCATGTTTTTGAGAACTCGTTCCCACAACCACTTCTTGCAGGAATGTGGATCGAAAATAACTACGTGAAACTTTGCCCCATTGACAACTAGCAGTAGAGTGTAAACACTCTGTTTCTGCTCTCCTTGTGTCTCTAAAACATTTCAGTAGTAAGCCTAATTCCTTTCAGAAACACATGTAGAGTCAAGACTTTGCGTTCATAACTCTGATTTATTACCCTAGTAATTTCTCTAAAACAGAGTAAAACTAAAACAGAAAATAATCTGTCCTTAGAAAAGTTAAAACATTAATAACATTAACTCACATACATAAGAATGTACCTATAGAAGTCACAGTATGACCTATAACCCACCATTCTTCAAACATCTAACAACAACAAATATACTTTTTCCACAAATGTTTTTTACACAATAAATATTCAATATTGTTGTTCTTTAAAGAAATTATTTGAGTTACAGACAATGATGTTGAAAAACATGAACACAAAAGGCAAATGGCAGAGGATGAATTTGTATGCCTGTGTTTGCTGAGAGAAAATACTAGATCACGTGTCAAAGTCAAGGCCCGGGGGCCGGATCCGGCCCTCCAGATCATTTTATCTTATTATTATTAATGATTTGATGTTATATTGCTCTTATTTCTACTTTGCATAATTTTAACAAAATAAATTTTTATGGAGAGTAAAATATTGAAAGTTACTTCAGGTTTAAATTGATTTATTCTGGAATAATATTCCTGACTTTTTATTATACAGAATTATGTTAAGAAGTTTCAGGTTTAAAGTTTTAAAAATTAGCATTCTGTTAGTTTTTTGGATTATTTTGGTTTGACTAAGATTTTTTAGGCTATTTTGGAGTTTAGCTAATCTTTCAGCTACATTCTAGCTGTTTTGGCTAATTTAACCTTTTTTTTTTGTTTTTTACATTTTATGGCTGTTTTGGAGTTTAGATAGTATTTAGGCTACATGCTAGCTGTTTTGGCTTTTTAAGACTTTTAAAAGTTTTTGGGATATTTTGGAGCTGGGCTACTATTTACACGCTAGCTGGGTTTTTTTCGCTTTTTTTGCTAATTTGGTGTTTAGGTAATATTTTAGTTACTGTTAATTTTCTTGTTTTAACCGTAGCATCTTTAGCAGGCAAATTCAGCTTACAGCCTCCATACATCTAGTTCATAATTATGTTAAAAAGTTACATGTTTGAAATTTTAGTTTTAGTGTTCAATAAACATTCATTCTGTTCGGCCAGCGACCTAAGAGTTGTTTTAGATTTTGGCCTCTTGAGTGATTGATTTTGATACTCTTGATGGTCGATTTCTTGTCTCACCCTGCCTTCAAAATAGAAGACCACAAAGGGTGCAGAATACAATTAATTCAAAGTATTACTGGGAAAATAATATCAGGCAGAACACTCTAAAATTCAGAAACGCCGTCACAAAAATCAACAGTTCTGCTTTTGCTTAAACTTAAGAAGATTAGGATATTTGTTTGATGGACCAAAGCCTGACGTCTGAACTGCAGCTGAAGGTCCATTTAAACAGTTCTTCAGAGAAGAGAGAATTCAAAATAAATAAATATCAAATTGACGTTTGCTCTGAAAACACCATATCAATCTATTACTCTATAAGTTAATTTTCCTTCAAGAGTATTTTTTTCTATTTTTCTGGTAAAATACATTTTAAGTCCCACTCCAATCTGGGACATAGTTTCTATAGAGCAGAAGAGGAAGAAACCCCCCTCTTTGTATTATCTCAGCCACAAATAATGTCTATTTCAAACTAATATTTTGTCTTTTCTTGATTCAAAAATGATTTGTGTTACAAAATACTTAGAAATTTAGTTTTGTGCTTAACTTTCATAATAGAATTTTATAATATAACCACAAGAAACCACAATTTGTTTCAGATTATCTATAAATATTCCTGTTTAGTTCAGTTTAATGGACATTGTTTTCAGAATAAAAGTAAATTAGATTAAAATTGAAGAATAAAATTTCAATATTTAACTAAGAAAATGTTTAAAAATAAAACAAATCAAATATTGCACCTATAATTCAGAAGGAATAGATTCAGTTTACTGCGGTGAAACCAAACTCGGTTTCCAAATTTTCACCAAAAAAAAGTCCACAGATCAATCAAACGTTTCCCTCCACAACATTTAAGTCACCGACTAAAACAACAGAATCGGTTAGTAAATCTGCATTAAATAAATTAATGTAAGTGACTTGTACTGTGTGTCAATTGTTGTTTCACTCCTGCTGGATTCAAACTTCTTTTGTTCTTTTTGTCATTTCATATTAAGAATTTTACAACATAATTGATCTGCTTTCTTTGAAGTACTTCCTGTAGTTTAGTATGATCTTCTTAGAGTTTGAAGTTTGTTCTGACTTTTCCTGTGATGCAGAAATACTTTAATAACTTGACAAACATTCAAGCTCTAAAAGTTTCTGTTGGATGTTTTATTCTAAAGTAGAATTGAGGTTTTAACAGAAAATCTGTAGAACTTTTCTATGATTTCATGTTTCTGTTAAACTGAAATCTGCTTGAATTTACCAATAAAACTGAACTGAAATTAAAAACTGAGCTGCCTCATTTCTTTCAAATGAATTTGTTGGTTTACATTTTATTTATTAATAAAGTTATTTTTGCACGATTACTTTTCCCTGAAGGGTTTACACCATAAGGCTGTGTTGTTTCATGGAAGGTTGTTTTCATTTCTAAATGATTTGTTGTAATTTTTCATTTGAAAGCATCAAAAGCTGCAAATATTGACATCCTTCTAACCTTTAGATGTACTGAAAAAACTGTAAACATACCACTTGTTATTTGACATTAAAATCTGACATACTTGCCTTGCCTGAGAACTTAAACACTTCACAGATCAACCCATCAGAGCAAAGCATCAACTTGTGTCTTGATAACGTAAACCTTCCCAGATTAAATAAAGATCAAATCACAGTCTTAGACTCTCATCATCTGAACTTCATGATGCTCTGTTACTCATGCCAAACAACAAAGCTCCGGGGCCGGATGGCTTTCCTGCTGAGTTCTATAAAGAATTCTGGGAGCAGCTGGCAGAAACTTTTCATAAGATGGTTACATTTATCAAGGATGGCCAATCAATGCCATCTAACATGAACTCTGCAAATATAATCCTACTTCTCAAACCAGAGAAAGATCCCACTGTTTCTTCCAGCTATCACCCCATCTCACTGATCAATGCAGATGTTAAAATTATTTGTAAAGCTTTAGCACAGAGAATAGAAAAAATCACTCCTCATATAATTCACCATGATCAAACTGGATTTATTAAAGGTAGACACTCGAGTGACAATGTCCGCAGGCTTGTTAATGTTATAGACTTTGCTGAAAAAGCATTTGACAGAGTAAACTGGAAGTTTCTCATCACTGCCCTCCATAAGTTTGGGTTTGGGGAATCATTCATTGATTGGATTAAAATATTATATCATAATCCAAATGCTTCAGTCAGAACGAACAAACAGACGTCCGGCAGGTTCTTTCTTGGAAGAGGAACCAGACAGGGTTGTCCACTCTCCCCCTCCCTCTCTTTGCAATATTCATTGAGCCTCTGGCTGCAGCAATAAGACAGAATGAGAACATCATAGGAATTAGAACTAAACATGGCAATCATAAAATTAGTCTTTATGCAGATGACATGTTACTTTTTTTACATAAATTTCGTTCTATAAGTGAAGCGATTACAAATATTAATGAATTCTCCCTCATCTCAGAAAACTGAAATAAATCAGATTCATGATCACTAAACAGTAATGCTGAGCAAACACTCTCAAAACCAGTCAAATCAGGAAACATCAAAGATTGCCTGATTTCAGAGGATAATGATCCTCCAGAGCAGGTGTTTATTAAAGATGAAACCAGTAAATTCTGGATAGAGATGTCCTCTCGCACTTAACTGATGAAAGAGGAAGCATGAGATTTTTTAAGGCACAAGCTGCATTTCTATTACACATTTGTGCAAAACTTTATCGAAATTCTAGGAATTTTGAAAAATTGCAATGACACTGTAGAAGAGGTGTTGGCAAATGAGTCCCAAACTTGTGACCTCAGAGGACTGTAGATTGAACTTAAGTGCTGATTCAAATTCTCAATCTCCTCAGGTTGACCAGCCAGAACAAATGATGAGACGTCAGATCACATTCATGCCACTCATTTATTTGAAACTCTTTTTCCAGATTAATCACGGTGGTTATGGAGGTTATGAGAGTCATGGGTAGACATGAGTAGTCATGGTTTCTAATGAACAGAAACAAGATATAAATGATTAGAATAATAACAAAGAGTATAATTGTTCACATAATAAACATACATGTAAACATAATTTAAACCTGCTGTTTCCTCGTATAAATGTCAGAACTACGAGTGTCCCTGAACGCACCATAATGTGAGACGGAGAACGTGGCTTTGCAGCTGCGACGCGGCCACCCAACATGAAATACCGACAGATTGATTAAATAACCATGAAATGCAGCATACACAAGCCTGAACATAAATATAATCATGAAAATATAATTCCTCTCAGTTTTAATTATTTCCTAAGAATATTAACTTTTACTGGATTCAAAATTGTGAAAAAGCATACATCCATAGAATAAGTAAATAAGCAACTTAAAATAGGTAAACTTACATTCTCGTGGACGCATGACTGTGAAATGAGATGAAACGAAGGAAAGAAAAAGCGAGGATGGGGACAGCCTGTTTCTTCAACGAAGGCTGACTGACGACTGAAAAGAGCAAGAGGTGATTGGTTAAAAGGGTGGGGTCTGTGCCCCCCTCCCATAAGAAATATTATTACGGGATGCCAGCTTAACTACTATGGGATGTCTGATGAACTATTATGGGATGGTGTGGCATTCAAGGTGCTCAGGAAAAATCAGATAATGAACAAAAACTGATTTAAAACAACTACAACCATGAACCTTATTAACAGACACTGTTTCCATTAAATCATAATTATGCGATAAAGCACAAACCAACTCACACGACAAGTCATTAAAAACATAATATTGATGAGATCAAGTTTTTTTTTGTTAAATTTGATTCACTAAAATGGAGCGTTTGCGTGACGTCACAACAGTGACGTGTAGCGCGGCGAGTCCATTAACAGTCTCAGATGCATGAGAAGAACGTTCAGCGTTTAAATAAAACATTCTAACAAGTGAGCAGCTGGACGGACTTTTCTGTTTGAAAACTTGACTAGATCTATTCAAGTTTATCACGGCACTCGTCCTCATCCTCAAAGGAGACTTCCACGTCTGATTCAGGCTGAAAGTGCAGCTACAGATGAAGCGATGATGAAATCTTGGTTAGTGATTTCACGGAGGAGATACTTACAGTTTCACACAACTTATAATAAGCTGTGATGCTGTGGGATCTGTTGTGGCGCCCGCTGTAGCACTACATACTTTATACCAGGAGGTGCATTTATTTTTGAATAAAGTGTTTCTATTGCAGTTTGGTGATAAATGTAAATTCCGATACGCCCCAAAAACCACCTCCTTTAAGTGCAAAAACATTTTTTTTGAAAACGTGTCTTCTTTTTTTTTTCTTGAATTGTGGTGTTTCCATTAGGAGAATTTATTATCAGAATTCCAATCTGTGAAATTTCAAAGTTAATGGAAAACAGCTACAGAGAGCCAGTCCTCATGAAAAGTTTACAGTCTGAAAAAAACAGGCTTCATGTTGAGTGTTAATGACCTCTACATTCAGCCCATACAATCTTTTGTGTAATTCTACTTTTTTTGTTTTGCATAACGCGGCTGTGGCTTTTATTTTGAAGGGATACAAAGACGCGCTAAACCAGAAGTCGTCATTCATGTCTGCTAAAACTGTGAAAATTGCAGCTCCAAAACAGTCCTTCACTTTAACCCGGCGCTTCAGGCGTCCACGGCGTGCGTTAAAACTGTTCATCGGGTCTTACACCACGAATATTTACAGAAGAAATAAATATTTAATCAATTTTTAGTACTTTATTCTTGGTATTTTATTGGTTTAGATCACTTTTTCACCAAAAGTTGGTTGATCCATGGTCCAGAGCTAAATTGTACAAATAAATGTCACAACACAGAAGTGTGATTAATCAGATTTTTTTTTTATTGATTGACAGCACTAATCAAAACTGAATGTTGTAAATGTGTGTGATTTCATATCGTTATTATTCGCATATTTTTTATTCAAACAATATTTAAACGAAAATAATCAAATAAATAATAAATCACTTGGTGAATAATATAAAAAAAGTACAGAGGAAAAAGAAATAATACACATTATCACTGCAGTTAAACTAAATATATAACAAATGTCAAAAGTAAAAATAAACACCACATAATGATCAAGAAAAAAATGGTGATGTTCCTTATATTGTGGAGTTTTTATTGACAGATTCCACACAACCATTCTGTTCTTTTCTTGGTCCGTCATGTTCAAACAGAAGGAGTGGTAACATCTTCCACAGCTCGTGCACTCGATCTGTTGGGGGAAAAAGTTTCCAAATATTTATTATTATCATTAAAAATCTATAAGCTGAATCCTTTTTTTGTATTATCTTATTATATAAAGTCATGAAGTCTGATCAAAATCATGAAAAATCAAGTGTACAAATAATGTCATAGTACTATTTTTTTAGGGTGAAATGGTTATGTTTCCAGAAGCTGTCCTACGATGGAGACATCACAAAAAGCTAATGTAAAGATAACTCTTTTAAGTTATATTGAATTTAATGTAGGAAAAAATCTGAATTTACTGTAAACTGTGAAAATAGACTTATTTTTAAAATATTCTTTAATACTTTTCATTCTTTGCCTCAACACTATACTGTGCAGTCACTGAACATGTTGTTGTAGGATAATGCACTTGAATTTGTGTCTATCTATGCATTTGTGAGCATGTGTATGATCAGTCTGTGTATGATCAGTCTGTGTATGATCAGTCTGTGTATGATCAGTCTGTGTATGATCAGTCTGTATGAGTCACGGCCTGCTCGACTCTCTTCTACTGGAGGGACATGATTCTAGTCACCACCTGGATAGTCTACAGACTTTGAATGGACTGTTATGTAGAAGAAAGATAAACAGATGATTTCATACTTTTAATTCATACATTGCAGAGTGTTAAGAGCCTGGAGAAGACCAGAGCTCATGAGTTGCGACTACTGTCTTATTAGATCAACGAGGTTTGAGTTTGGACCCACAGGTGCTCACATAAACTTCAATGACATTTTTTGACACAAATTTAGCGGGTGCGCGCTTTTGGACATTGTGGATTGAATTTGCCCCTTAATACCATCCTCTAGCTCTCAATAGAGTGATAGTGTGAGCTGTGTTAGTACAATGAGTGGATATGAGGACTGACTTCTGCCATGAGCTGATCACATGTGGCAGCTGCTGGCTGTCCCTCTACTGGTGTTCCTTCCCTCCAGCATGGTCCACGAGTGAACTGAGCCCGGGAAGATTGAACTCAGAGTGAAAAGATTTTATACAGGTTAACAATCAAGTAAGGATTGGAGTTTAATTAATTAATTATAAAAACAATTCTTAAGGGATTTCCTTGGACCTGAACACTGTCGAGGTCTGTCATCCGGAGAAAGAACTCGGATAAACCAGAGATCCTGATCAGGTTAATGAATCGAAAGTATAAGATGGTTCTGATGAAACAACGCTAACAACTGAAGGGGGCAAAGGTGTTCCTTAATGAGCATTTATGCAAATATAACACTGATCTGGCTAAACACGCGAGGGTCCTACGATCTAAGAAACAGATCCATTCTACATGGGTCCAGAACTCCAGAATCTTTGTTAAACCACTCGGACCATCGGACCAAACGAAGCCTCTGGAAATAAAATCCATGATAGTTCCAAGATGGCGGCGCACACGTCTCAGCCTTTGTTTACTCTCCGTAGTTACTGTCATTGATTCTTTTATTAGTTTTAAACAACGTAAATCATTAGTCAAAAGTGTACTCAGATGTGCATTCTATCGATCTAGCTGATATTCATTTTAATATTGTCTACATTTTTTTTACTTTTTTCCTTTAACCGAGTATCTCTGAAACGCTGATTCTCGACGAAGTCGTGACCGGAGTTGCAATGCGGATCACAGCCTGTACCTAAATCCGCCTCGTTCCTACCTCCTGATGTTGTCGGCTGCCTCTTCCATCATGGGTCCCCTGCTCCTGCTGTGACTCTCCTTGCTGGACGAAACCTGGAGTAATATATCTACAACTGGAGTTATCCTGCCCCCAGAAAGGAATCGCCGTGGATGCTACATTTAGCCTGCGTCTTGTGTGCGGAATTCTGTTGTGACTTCGTGCTGCGTTGCCTCATCTGAACCAATCGGAGTTACTGCCGCTAAATTCCTCTTCTGAATGGCGTGCTGAAGTCAAATAACATCGATGATGATCGGCTAATCACATACCGATGATCCGCGTCCTACAAGCTAGCGACTGATCAACAGTTAGCTGCGGTCAGCTGTTTTCGAGCGTCCACGAAGCAGGCCCCGGGCCGTGCTACAGCAACCTCGCTGCGCGGCAACCATAGACATAATATATAATTAGACGAATCATCTCTGACGTCACCCATTGACTTCCACAGCCCCCAAAATGAAGCCTGAATATTCAGCTCATGGCCGCAGCCATATTGGCTGGAGTTAACTCCGCCTCACACGGACGTTCCAAATATGGGGAGAAGGGGCGGGACCGAGTTGACTCGCTTTCCCCCCTGGATTGTTTTAGTTCACGCCCACAGCTCCTGCCGCTGTCTGCGGTTCCTCGATGCTAACGGCTAACAGCTTCTTCAGCAAAGCAGCATCGCGGTGGATTATTTACATCATGAATCTTTACAGGTCAGTGATTACTGTTTTACACACAATATGTAAAGCGGTGGAAGTGACTTTTAGACAACAATGAAAACGTATTTTCCCGTGGTACGTGTTTAGTATTTGTAACCAAGTTCATCAGGGCAACCTGAAACACCTGGCCATGCTCTTATTCTGGTGGGTCCCATCACTATTTAAACCCCAAGTTATTGGATGCACTTCCTGCTGCCAACTTCCTGCTTCCTGCTGCCAACTTCCTGCTTCCTGCTGCATGCTGCCTGTGTTCAGCTGTTGCTATTGCTGCTACTGCTGCTGCTGTGGTGTGCACTCGACCACAGCCTTCCCAGTAACTACAACCTCTTCATAGATACCCCTTGACCACCTCATCGGTGAGTTTTGCGGTTGAGTGTTTAGTTGTTTTTTTAAATTTTGAAAACCATATCTCTTCAGGCTAAAGTAGCAAAATGCTAGCCACAGGTTTTTTTTTCTCAAATATTTCGCTCCTTTACTTGGTTACTTGCTTATTTTGTTTAAATTCATAGCTGAGATTTTCCTTTTATCTTGGTTCAATATTTCATTTTTTTTTAGTAGCCTGTTTTGAATTAATACATTTGATGTTGAAATGCGCGCTATTTGAATTTGACATTAGATTATTTGATTATCTGTTTTTTTTAATTATCATTGGTGTAATTAAAAAAACCTACTCATTTAAATGAAATTAAAGTGCACTAGATCTTGAAATGAAACCTTTGAACTAAATTGAATTAATTTTGAACTGGATAAATAATTTTTGTCTTTCTTCAAATGTATATTTGAGTTAGTCTTTTGATTTGTTTTAATTATTAGCTTCACAGTGGTTAACTTTGTTTTGACTCTCATTTTGGTGTTTTCTGACTATTTTTGATTTAGGTCAGGTTTTTTGTGTTTGTATTCTTCTGATGACTCCACTTGATGGCGAGCTACCCAACCTGAATCAACCTGGACCATTGCGTCAAATCTACAATAAAGCTCATTGGATTGAGCTCAACACATCATCACACCCACTGCAGTGAAAGTCTCAAGACTTATGACTTTGGACAATTCAACAACTATTCCATCAACCCTAACACCCTTCCTCCTCAGCCTTCAGTTCCTGTTTTGTATTTGTTTTTTTGTTTTTGTTATACTATCAATACAATCGATTGGACTTTTACAAGTCTTTTGTGTTTTATTCACACACCTTTGGCTCCTAGAGACGTAACCTTTCTTCTGTTGATGTCAGTGCCCAATCTAAACAGCGTGTTACATATTGTTGGCGCTGCCATTGTTCAAAGGCTGGAAATCACCAATGAAGCTGCATAATGGAGGAAAAATGAGCAGACAGAGTCTCACTTGTCGTTTGGCCAGCATCCCACATGCAGGAGCATGAGGTGGCAATTTATTTGTGAGATAGAGAACACCTGCACAAATGTTGCTCCTCCCAAACAGGAAGTGATGTCAGTTCAAAGAACACCAAAGTAAAACTCAACAAGTATAAACTGAGCATCCACTCGTTTGAACATGTTATTTCTGTGGCCCTTAGCTATCTTATTGTAGTCTTTATATACATATTGTTTTTTAAAATGCACCACAAGAGTAATATATGATTGTGTAAAACGTAGTTTTTGTCTAATGTTAAATCAAATTGTTGGAATATGATCACATAATGCTGTGATTACAATATGAGTATTTTTTTTTACTCTTTAGTGAAGTTAATCATGTACACTTCTTTGAGATGGAGCTAATAGTTAAGTTCATTCTTTACTACACAGTCACAGACTCCAGTGAAGCAGAATGAACTACTGTGGTGATATTAGTCAGAATGTGATGGACGTCAGGAGTGAAGAGGTTAAACATGACTGATGATGCTTCTTCTGCTGACAATCTAAACTGAAGACTGATGTTCTTTCAAAGATAAACTCATTTTCTTAAAGATATTCACGTGTATTGTGAGCATAAACTAGATGAAATATTTTATTTTATGTAATTAACACATCTTTGCAAAACAGCTCATGTACAGATATTTTTGAGTGAAATCTATTTTCTTTTCTTCCAATTACAGTTTGGATTAATGGTGACATCATTTCCAGAAAGGACAGTTCAACAAAACCATCACAGTGACGTGATCTCGACAGAGATCCTCATCTCCTGGTTCAGCCGAGGTGGACGGTGGTGGAGCGTCTTTATTTTCCTACAAGGAAGAGCAGCTCCTGGTTCTGTCATCACTGAGGAGGAAGTGAACGGGTGACGTCTGGATTCTGGAGCTGGTCATGTGATCCGAGAGAACGTCCAGCAGCTGCAGTGTTACACCCAGAACTAAACTGTTTTTTCTTTCTTGTCTTACCGAAATGTTTTTCAGTAGATATAAATGTACTATTTAGGATCATTTATTCTGTTCTTTAAATATAAAAAACAGGCAGTATTATCATAGATGATGCTTTCTAACCATGACATGTTTAATGAGCTCTCTACTTTAAATAAAGGGAATCAATTTCTAAATTGTCAATGATTAATGCTTGTGATGTTTTAAATAATTAAATACATTTTGTACAAATCTTCCTTTTGTCTTACTTATATGCTAAAACAATGTGAATAAACAGAAGAGACAGGTCACTCAAATATGTTAAACATGATTTTATTGAATCACACACATCAGCAAAAGTCATCTCTACATGTTAGAATTAGAATTTTACAGCCTTAAAATGTAAATGCTGGATTGTTTTGGATTATAAATCCACTCATCACCACCAGAATCAGACCTGGAGAGGAAAATACAAGAGAAACATAAGATTAAATTAAAATTAGAATCACTAGATAAAGCAAAAAATAAAACATGTAAAAAAAAACTAATAAAACTGAAATATTTGAATTACATGTTATTAACTGAAACTTTTCTGTATGTCTTTGCATTTTAACTTTACATGAAGAGATTCTGTGTTACTGTAGCAGATCTGAATCCTGCTCTTATATATCATAACTCTTTGATAAAAAAAAAAAGAACTATCAATAAAAATACTTAGAAAACATATATTTTTTTTATCTTTAAACATAACAGATATTATGTTAAAAACACTGACATGAAGATATTTTGAGAATAAAAATTCGAATTACTGGAACTAAAATAATCATAATAAACTTAAATGATTTATTTCTGGAAAACATAAAGTTGTTTTTTAATACTTACCAGAGAAAAGACACCAGAAGACTCCCAAAAGGCGTGAGAACAGTTTACAGCACATCAGCAGGACAAAAACCGAACTATAGCGCTCATGCTAACGCTAAATCTGTTAGCAGACCCCAAAACACCGGAGTTTTGCTCCCAGAATCCACCGCGATCGTCATCTGTCAATCAGAAGGCCACGCCCCCTCATTAAGCGAAAATAAATGCTGTTTTAAAAAAATCTACAAACTTAGAAAAAAATTCACTCCCCTCAGAGTTGTCATGGATCAAATATGTAGCTATTGATGAAATAAAAACTTTAAGCTCCAGGCATTAAAGGGGTTTTTGAGAGGGCTGAAAATGAGGTTTTTAACATGGGAGTCAATGGGAATCTGCTCACTCTAAGCACCAGCCTCTCTGGTCAGTGCCGGTACTGCAACGTTTTGGTACTTCCGGGTAGGCTTCACTTTCGGTCTGGAAAGGATGGGGCTTGGCGGCAACTAGCAGGCAGCCCCATTCAACTGCAACTCGCTACCTCAGCAGACTAACACCCATTATTACATGCAGTGATGACGGCTTTGATGCTCGGCATCACGGAATTATCAAGCACAGACAGCTGCGATGGGCTCCCGAACTCCCCCCGCCAGCCTCGGGATCTTCCTAGTGCTGGGACCGGCAGCTGGTCAACTTCAAACTCAACTTCAAATGTTTTGCTTACCTCTCACCAGGCCAACAACAATCAAAGTAAGCTGCTACATTTAATGTGTATTTATGTAATAGAGCATAGCTTTATACACAGATGCCCTGCTGACAAAGAGGTTGTACAGGCTGATGTTAAGGAGCTTGTAACAAAAACATCTATGCGGAGGAAATGTTTTATCCTCCTTTTACTACTTCTTTCAGGCAACATTCAACCAAATCCAGGCCCACCTATAGATCACATTGGTACTCCAAATGATTATAAAAACAGGTTAGGTCTTGGGATTTTACATATAAATGTCCGTAGCCTCCTACCCAAACTAGATCTCATTAAAATTTGTGTGAAATCCACAGACACTGATTTTTTAGTGCTGTCTGTGTCACGGTGCCTCTGTCAGTCTCCTCCCCCTCTCCTCTCCTCTCCACCCGACTGCTGATCATCCCCAGCTGCGACCACTCACCTCACTACCTCGTCTGCCTTTTTAAGGAGCTTCAGGATCATCATTCCTCGCCAGTCCGTTGCCCCTGATGGTGCATAGTTGGTCACCACGTCTAGTTAAAGTCTTGCCACGTTTATGTCAAGACTCTGTCTAATGTTTGTCTACTCACCCTCAGGAATCTGTCACCACGAGTGGTCGCTAATATCAGCCTCAACCCGGATCCCCAGCTTGGTCTTCTCTCCAGCGGTGTCAAGTGCTGCAGTTTTTTAACTGTGTGGATTCCCACACTTGAAAGGATAGGATACCATGAATAAAGAGATTGAGAAGGATTTCACTCAGAATTTCGTTTATTTTTCAGTTGAAACAGTGATGTCTGTTTTTGCTATTAGTTGTGGTTTACTGAAGTGGCTTTGTTTTAGTTTTTTGCTTCGAGCACAAACAGGTTCAAGTTGAGCTTGTGCTTTCCTCTGAGTTCTTGAGCTTTCTTTTCTTTCTTCTTTGTGCTTGGTTTTTTACTTTAGATTTGATCTTGGCTTTGAGATTTCCTTTTGAGTTTTCCTTTTGCTTTCCTTTGGCTTTTCCTCAGCTTTCTCTTGATAAAGCTCCACAGTTTCTCAGTTCCTCTTGAAACATCCACAGCTTCTCTTGAAAACGTCAACTGTTTCATTAGAAAATATCCACAGGTGAAAAACCTTGAACAGCAGAAGGAAAACCAAGTAAGTAATCAAACCAGCTCCAACCAGCAGGTAAGTAATTGCCAGAGCAAAAAGCAGGTCTTCCAGGATTTGACTGTAGTCAGTCAGGGGACGAAAAGGAAGGGCTTACCGGCTGTCTCTTCAGTTTTTCCATTGATATCCCTTTTCCACACAGGTTCAGTCTTTTACTTACAGAAAAGATCTGCACTAGCTCTTTTATACAGAGTGGAAGCAAACACTGCTGATCAGTGATGAGCTCCACCTGATGTCCTGCTAGGCGGGCGGAGCCAACAGAGGAGGAAGAGCTGGACTGGCAGATTGCCAAAACAAGCGGTCACACCACGAGCCTCTGCCTCCACTCCGCCGTTCCTCACCCAAGACGACCATCCCTTCCGGTGGTGGAACCTACCAGTGACGCCACCAGCCTCAGCCCCTCGCCTGGAATCTACCTCCAACTCTGTTCACGCCCTACCTACCTTACTTCATCATTAAATCCTTTACCTGCCACGCTCGTCTCTCGCTTCTTTTCCGGGTTCCAGCGTCTGGGTCGCTAAAGTGTTCTGTAGTCATGACAGTCTGACACTTGGTTAAATAAATCTGTCCCTGATAAAGAAATCTCTCTAACGGGCTATAACATTTTCAGCTGTGATCGTCCTAAAAAAGGTGGAGGTGTAGCTATCTACATAAAAAATAAGTTTCAGGTCTCTTTAATCTCCTCTCTTTCAGTCATAAAACAATTTGAATTTATTGCTCTCAAACTCCAAAGTCAAAGGATCAGCCACTCACAATAATGGGCTGTTACAGACCCCCCTCTGCCAACAGTGAAGCCCTCTCTTTTCTGTTTAATCACGTAGTGAGTTTAAATACAGGTGAATTTGTTTAAGCAGGAGACTTAAATCTTGACTGGTTAAGTCCAAAATCAGATAACTTAAAATCTGTCTGTGACTCTCTAAACCTCACCCAATTAATTGATAGTCCCACCCGTCCCAACACCAAATACCCATCCAAATCATCCCTAATTGATCTTATTTTGACAGATGCCCCACACAAGTTTACTGCGAAAGGTATTTTTGCAAACGACCTAAGCGATCATTGTGCTGTTGCAAGCATCAGAAACATCAAACTTCAGAAAACTAAACCTCGTATCCTGAAAAAAAGAGACCTAAATGAGCAGGTATTTATTCACGACCTTTCTTTACTAAAATGGGATAGAATCTCATTAAATGCTGACTTAGCGTGCCAATATTTTCATGATGAGTTTTTAAATCTCATAAATAAACATTCGCAGATTTAGGGTAAAAGGGCGCGACAATCCCTGGTTCTCCCCTGAAATTGATAATTTGATTAAAGATAGAGATACAGCCTGGTGTAGGGCAAGGAAAAGTCACTCGGGAGCCGACTGGCTTCATTTTCGTCAATTAAGAAATAAATGTACTCTCTTAATAAAAAAAAGCTAAATCGGAATTTTACCTCAGTGAAACATCTAAAAACTTAAACGATCCAAAAAAATTCTGGAACACAGTTAAATCCACCTATGGGCCTATGCAAACAAACGATTTTCCAAACTTCTTAACAAAAGATGGAAAACAATTAACCGATAAAACAGCCATACTGGACTATTTCAATGATCACTTTATCTCAGCTGGATCTATTTTTGATTCGTCCAAACCAAATTCAGGAACCTGTGCCTTAAATGCTGATGCTTTTGAAACAACCAAATGCCCAAACACACAATTCAATTTTACTGCTGTGTCCGTACAAGAAGTCCTCAGAGAGTTAAAAAATCTTGACACTAGGAAGACAGCTGGACCAGATAATTTGGATACTTTATTTCTGAAGCTGGCAGCAGACTACATTGCCGAACCTTTATCAATCATCTTTAATCTAAGTTTCAGTTGTAGAAAAATTCCAAAAGTATGGAAATCAGCTTATGTAATTCCTCTTCTCAAAGGAGGAGATCCCACAGAGGTAAACAACTACAGGCCAATTTCCAAGCTATGCATCCTGGCAAAAACCTTTGAAAAACTGGTCAGTGAACAACTGAAGGATTACCTAGAATCCAACAGCATCTTATCTGAATTTCAGTCAGGTTTTAGACAACACCACAGCACTGTCACAGCAACCCTGAAAGTATTAGATGATGTTATACAGGCTCTTGACTGTAAAAGATATTGTGTAGCACTGTTTATTGACCTCTCCAAAGTATTCGACACTGTGGATCATTGTCTCCTGATAAAAATAATGAGTAATATTGGTATCTCTGATCAAGCTGTTGCTTGATTTACTGACTGTCAAACAGGTCACAATCTGTTCAAATATCTGATTCTACTTCTTTTGCCCGTGAGACTCAGAAAGGTGTACCGCAGGGTTCAATCCTAGGTCCCATTCTGTTCTCTATTTACATAAACAGCTTGAGTCATAACTTACCAAATACATCATATCACCTTTATGCTGACGACACTATCATTTATTGCTGCTCACAAACAGTAGCACAAGCTTTTGAGTTCCTTCAAACTGCTTTTGACATTTTTCAGGCTCGCCTTAGATCACTTAAAATGGCTTTAAATGCAGAAAAAACTAAGGTGATGGTCTTTACACACAAACGCAAGCCGCAAGAGATCACTCAAATACTTAAAACTGAAATGAACAAATCAATAGAAAGACATGTTGCCTCCTCAGTACAAAAACTAAAAATGAAGCTTGGATTTTATTATAGAAATAAATCCTGTTTCTCTCTCAAAGCACAAAAGTTTCTGGTAGCAGCCACATTTCTGCCTCTGATCGATTATGGAGATGTTCTCTACATGAATGCTTCATCTGCATGTCTTCAACCTCTCAATACTGTATATCACTGTGCATTGAGATTTATAACCGGCTGTAGGATGACTAGGAAGACCCTAGTCTATAAGGCGCTACTTGGTTTGGTCCCCACATATCTCAGTTCCCTTCTCCAAAAAATCACCAGTCAATATGCCTTATGCTCAAGCGAAGTTCTTCTCCTGCATGTTCCCCGTATCCGAACTGAACTCAGGAAACATTCTTTCAGTTTTTCTGCTCCCTCTGCCTGGAACTCCATCCAAACTGAATTGAAATGGTCTAATCTTGTCTCATTGGGTTTATTCAAATCATTTCTATGTAACAAAGAAGACGAATCACTACAAACCTGCTCCTGTTTCTAACGTTCATTCTAAAAAAGATTTAGCCTTACTATCATTATACTTCATAAATGTCAAGCTGTTTATAATCTTTGCACTCCAAACCCTAAATTCATATCTTTGCTTATTTGTTATACACTGTAACCATATTTATGAGACGTGTGCTGCCAACCTCTTGGCCAGATCACCCTTAAAAAAGAGATCCTGATCTCAACGGGTTTATATCTGGTTAAATAAAGGTTACTACATAGACTTTGAGAACTGTGGGATTACACATGTTTGAACCTCTAAATCAAGTAAAATGTGAATTGTGGACTCATGAAACCGTCGGAACCGTTGAATACGAACTCTGACCCGATTCTGAAGAACTCGAGCACAATTCCCTTGAAAGAAGACCTTCACAGTCTCTCAGTCAAAACAACAAATATGGTTTACGTGGCCTTAAACCTGTTCCTAAACAAAGATGTAGCTCTGATCTGAATATAATCTGCTCAAACTGTCTTTTAATGAGAATATTTTGAAGTTTTCCATTAATAAATCATGATTTTTTACTTAGCACTTTTTCATTATAATAATCGTTCTTTGATAAATGCAATCTGCTCAAATTGTCTTTTTTAATAAGAATATTTTGATATATTTTCCTGCAGTAACAAATGAAGTTGATTACTACTTGATATTTTTTGAATCTTTAATGAGAATATTTAAATTACTGTTGATGATTAATATAAATGATTTGTCTATGGATGTTTTTGAAATTCTATTACATCACTGATATTATTGATCTTTTATCACCTGAAACTATATTGATATTTGATTTTAAGTCCTGAACCGGATATTGATAATTCATGTAGAGAAAATGGTCGAGTCGGGGTGGGATTATATAAGTTCGCTTCCTTCCACCCCCTTTCAAGCGATCTATTTGTGATTTATTATGTGAAGTTATTCCATGTATTATAACCTGATTGCTTGAAATAAACCATTTCATTCATTCAGTCATAATTCAGAGTTTACATTGTTTCTAAAGGACCGTTCTGCTCTTCCAATTCTCACTCGTTAATTTCTTCAAATATTATTTTTTCATCCTCAGCAAGTCTTTCCAGCTTTCACGAGTTAAAAGCACATATTATCTTATGCTGCACAACATTGGTTACTAGCTGTCAAGAGCTCCACTGACATGATCCTGTTTAACACAGAGCATGTTTTACTTTGAAAATAATAGAAAAAAAAAATCAAATTTATTTATATATTTTTACTTTGGGCTGTGCAAAAAACAATTCAAAATACATATTTTTTATTAAAAAATAAGTTTATGATTGCAAATCCAAATGTCTTAAAGACCAAAGTAAGACTATACGGCTCCTCCCAGGTTTTGATCAGTAGAACACAGGCCCAATGGCTCTTTTACTGTTAAAGGTTTCTGACCCCTGAGCTAGGGGATAATATCATGGGACAACATGAGTTAACGTGAAAAGGTAAATCTGCGGTATAAAATGGCATTAAAGATTTATTGAGCCAGCTCAGCCAATGCAGGCTGCCGGGGGGGCTGGGAGGGACGACGACCTGAGACAGGGACCCCACCAAGCCAGGGGAACCCTGGCGGAAGCCTCAGCTGGGGAGATCCATACACTCACGACCCGTGGACACCGTCCACAGGAGAATATGCCAACACTATGGTCCTCGCATGAGTCGCTCATAATTGCTTATTATTGGCATATGAATCGTATGTGAACCACTTAATCTATGCATGAATCGTGAAATTAGTAAACGCCCAGAAAATATCAACATCTCAAAATGGAATACTCATAAAGACACGTCAGTCGAGACCTTCAACGGAGGAACCCAAGGAGAAACCACGAAAAACGCTTGTATCATGAATGGTCGACATTTGTACAGATCAATATTGGATTGCATATGATGACGACACATTAATCATGTACGGTTTATGTATGATTTGCTTGATATGTGAAAAAATGAACCGATCTTCCCCCCCCACCCTCCCCGAGCAGTCTGTAGTGAGTGGCGTGTGCGGACGATGGGGGTTCCATCACGGGTGCACCGCTTGGCGTGGGCTGGTGTCTAGCAGCTGACAGTTGAAATGATGTGGATCCCACATTTGGATTAAAACAAGCCTTGCTGTCCATGGTGCTGATCCTATGGGATTAATTCTTAGTGCTCTGACCGTCACAGTGAAGACATTAAATGGGTTACGTGTTTATATGATCTTTAAGTGGTTTATTTGTACTTCTTGCATGGTTTAGATGTGGTTCAATCATGAAATATCTTTTATATTTAATGTATAAAGACCATGCATTTAACATAAGTACATATACATATGAACAATTTTAAATGCACAAAATGTCTGTTTGCGGCCTTTAAAGACACGAGTCTGTCAGGCATCAGCACTGCTGAATGTCACTACATCTCCTACCATGCATTGTGTGACGGCATCTCCTTCTCTGCTGCTTTTACCTGTCATGAAGCACAACAAATGTAAACATCTTTTCTAACCATTTTCAAAGCTTCTTGATGAAAGTAGCAAAAGATTTTAGTTTTCCTTCAACAATTGTGTTGGAGAACGAAGCCGTTACAGTCAGATATTCCAGGGTTTAGTCCAAGTCATCTTTATAAATGTAACAGCTGATTTCTAACATCGTCTGGAATTAAGGTTAAATGCAGCTTCACATTTTTTGGACCAGTATTGTAAGAAAAATTGCACGCAAGATTGCAGAGGGACTGTAAATAAAAATGTATATTTTTTTTATTTTGGGTTATTGATCTTCCGTGGAATTTTTGTCCAGGATAAAATGTTAATTGTTACAAAAAAGGAAGAAAAGCAAAGTAGAAGAAAATTGGTTTTCTATACTGTACATTTCTACATTTCTCAAAAACTATAAATAGAAGAGTAAGAAATGACCAAAAAAATCCCATCCTAGTCCTGGATGTCCACTTGCATCATACTGGCCTCTGGAGAGTAATAACCAGGACATAAACATAATGTAGGGTGCCATGGCGCAATGCTCCACCCAAAGTAATCTTCAACTAATGCTATTTACACCTCTGCTTGATATGTGACCACGAACGCTTCCTCAAATTCAGCAATAAGTAAAAATGATGAATGGTTTAGAAATAGCTGCTTACAAGTTTTCGTAGTGACTCGTTTCCTTGTATTTCATTTAAAGTACATTTATACATTAAATATTGAAGAAATCAATATATTATGATAATGTTAAAGTTTAAAAAGACATGAAAAGCTTCATAATGCGTAGTAATCTTTTGTTCACTTGAATAGAGAGAAATGACAGTCATTGAGTTCTTTGTGTGACACATGACAAATGCAGCATTATCTATAAACGTGAGCACATTAAACATCCCTGATGCTTCCAGGATCTTAAAGCCATCTCTCTGTGTAGCTTTACCAGGAGTCGCCTGCTGGAAGGTATCATCATTTCTGATGGCGTTTGAGGAAAGGCCTCCACTACTTCCTTTGCCATTTATTAGATTATTACATAAAAAAAAACAATAAACGTTGTAATCAAATATTGTAAGTATGGCTTAATCTATAATTGAAGCATCCTGTATGTACCTGCATTCCAAAAACCATCTTGCTGTTTGCTGTGATCCAAGACACCATGTTTCCATTTTACGTCCATCCAGTCTGTCTTTCCCCGATGAATCTGCTGCATTTTGAAGTATTGCCTATCAGAGATTTATTATTAGTTTGTTTTTTAACACCAGTTAAACTTGAACCAAACCATTTACGCATCAGTCATAGTTTCAATGAAAGCTACTGAAGACGGAGTTATTAAAGCATAAAAGGATCAAATTTGATTCTCCGTTGAGGAGGAAAGCAGTTTTAATCAATGTGGTCCATATGTGTTCAAATGTGTACATTGCACATGTTGATACATGTAAATGTCCATTTTTACAATAAAATATTTCAACCCCAACATTTCAAGCATATGTGTATCTAAAATAAATATTGAGGTATAAATTATACAAATACTAATTTATTTTTTGATTTAAATTAACCTTATGACTTAAATTTGGTCATTAGTAAAGCTGTATTGGTAACACCCCCCCCCCCCCCCCCCACACACACACACACACATAACAAATACAATACCTGAATCTAGAAGCTGCAACTTCTGAATCTTTTTCTTCAGTAGTTCCAAGAGGATCGAACACACAGACCTTCTGGAGCGTCCTGTTGAAAAACTAAAAGAATTTCTCAATGTTAATGACTTTATTATGAAAATATATCATTTTAGTCTGAAGATGAAAATATGAAGTTAAAATAAAATATTACATTACAAATGAATATTTGCTTTGTTCAATATGTTAATTTTGAATTATAAATACATTCATGTAATTCATTGTATCTTAAAATTCTGTATTATTTATATTTTTTATATCCTTTGTTATCACCAAGAATGAAGAAAAACTTTCTTTATAAAGCAAAAACACTTTGATTAAACATGAAAAATATTTTAATTTGTTAACAAAATATAAAACTAAAGATGTTCTTAAATGCAGATTTAATTTTTGACGTTTTCTTCCTTTTACGTATAAATAATACCTACAGATCCTTTGTACATAGAGTTGTTCTGCATTTCTATGCTCCTAGCTCTCCGTCTGAACAAGTTTTTTATTCTTTCATGTGTCTCCAACATACAGATTAAGCTCATTTCAGCCACTTGTAGTCATGACCTCATTCTTTCAGGAATTATTATTGAAAGTTAAAACGAAAAAGCAATCTCCATTGGCTTTAATTCTGTCACAGAATGAGCGGAGCTGAAGAAGAAAATGAAAAAACTGTTTTGAGAATTGCTTTTTCATTTGATTTAAGAGACAAATAATGCAGGTACATTTTAAAATGAAATAGCATTTCCAGTATTGACTTTTATTTTTGTGTCACATACACTTTCATATTCAAACTAGAAAGAGTGAAAAAAGACAGGAAGCAGAGCTGGAGGTAGCAGAGATGAAGATGCTGAGGTTCTCTTTGGGAGTGACCAGGATGGATAGGATCAGGAATGAATCCATCAGAGGGACAGCACATGTTAGAGGTTTTGGAGATAAAGTCAGAGATGTTTGGACATGTTCAGAGGAGAGACAGTGAAGATATTGGTAGAAGGATGCTGAGTCTAGAGGTCTAGAGGAAGACCAAAGAGGAGGTTTCTGGATGCAGAGAATGAAGACATGAAGGTGGCTGGTGTTAGAGTAGAGGATGATGAAGACAGGCTTAGATGGAGGAAGATGATTCACTGTGGAGACCCTGAAGGGAAAAGAAGAAGAATATTTATCTATGTATTCAACTATTTATTTTTGTCTCCTCTATAAAATAAATGTAAAAAAACTGTCTGGAATTATGGAAAAATTCAAACTTTGTGTTAACTCTGAATTTAAAAGCTCAATGAAAATAATTTTAAAAAGTAGAATTTTCATGGTAGGAGCTCTTTATATCATTTTCAGAATTTTTTTTTTGCAAATGTGTTTAACAAGAACGACATACATTAAAAATTAAATATAAACACAAACCAGAAAGAAATCCCCATTACTTTTAATAAAGTTTGCACTTTATTTGGTTCTTATAGTTCAAACATGTTTCTGGATTATTTTTAAACAATAATAAACATGAACCAAAAACAGGAACATGCACACATAGGGGTGTGTGAGCACCTGCCTTTATTACCTCCTATTAAACAGAACCTTTTTAAAATATTATTTTAATTTTCTATTTGAATAAACAAACTCTTGTTAGTGATATTAAACAAACAAACCGAATAGAAACCTTGCTCTAAAATCCCCCCGTGTTCTGTGGTACTTGGACTCTACTGGGACTCAGAGAAAGAGAGAGAGAGAGAAGTGAAGAGGCGGGACAGTGAAGCAGGTGAACCCCTGTGGGGTCATCTGGACCCCATAAGAGAAGTTCTGTCTGCTGATCCAACCAGCTTCAATGTGATTGTAGAAAAACGCTCTAGATCAGTCAAGGAGTCCTTTTCTACTTTAGCCAGACACTCAGATGGTGCAGGGACAGGAAGTTAGGTATGAAGTCCAAAATAAAACACAGGGGAGATGTTCTGGTCCTGGTCCAGTTTGAGACGTCCCGTCTGTTCCACATGCAGCTCTTTAACCCCTTCATTGTGGTTCTCTGCTTCAAGAAAATACAAGATTTGTCCTTTGAAAAAGTTTCAGATTTGAGCTTCATTAAGCAAAAGTCCAAAAAGTCTTTCAACTCCTTCACAAACAGTTGAAGGACAGTATGGATCATTCCAACAGGAACCGGACTACATTACCCAGAATCCTCCAGCACTTTGGCTTCCTAGTTTACTGAAACATTTGGACAGATGTTTGAGTTCTGTTTACCACAGAAAATCAATCTGAAGTCAGTACACACCAGCAGAATTTCTAGTTTTCCAGAACAAGTCAAGGAAATGAAGGATGAAAAACATGCTAAGAGTCACTTCATTAGCTCTGGTTGATTGATTTCTTTAGATGATGAATTCTGGTTGAGATGCAGCACACATTGTGGTTTGGTGTGGATTTGTCATCACTACTAACATTTCACTTCCTACGACTACATTCCTGCAGTCAGATGATTGATGTGCTACAGGAAGTCTTTTATTTTGAAAGAAACTCCTTCCTGTTTTGAACAAAGTCTATTTTCTCTTTATGTTTCGGATTATTGATGCTGGAAAAAACAAATGCATTTGGATTTCTCATGATAGGAACAATAGCAGAAATACTAATCTGCTTTGTTTCAAGGTGAAAGAAGACTTTGTGGACCGGAGGAAAACAATCCTGACATGGTCCGAACAGGTCACCCACCTGGAACGGGTTCGGATCTTCAACCGGTTCCGGGAAGCTCGTGCGTTTGGACCTTTGATCCACGGTTCGCGCCAAAGATCTCCAGCTGACGTCAGAACCCAAACGTGAATCCGGGATGTGATGACTGACCCGGTTCTCCCGCTGGAAACTCCTCTGCTCTTCAGAACCGATCCGGTCCAAGAATCTTAGCGCGTTTGTTGTTCGCGCTGAGCGGGAAGTGCAGCGAACAGGAGGAAGTCACGTGACTCCAGCTGCTGCGGGGTCACGTGACGGTCGCGCGGGGACTGTGGATCCGGAGGAATCGATCCACTTTGATCTGATCCTGATTCGGATCCAAAAACCCGGAACCAGAACTGAAGGGAAAGTCCGAACCTCCATTGGATCCGTCCTGGTTGATGGCGCTCTTCTCTTGTGCTCATAAATCTGTTTGTTGAACTTCCGGCTGAAATAAAATCCACTTTTTCTGTCTGTCGGTTCAGTTTCTGCGTTTCTAGAAACATTTCCATGGAAATAAAAGAGAAAATCCACAAATGTTTGGAGGTTCTGGAGTTTCAGCCTGAAGACGCTGCTCCCTCCCACGTGACCATAACGGCTGACGTCACCACAGGGGGCGGAGTCACATAGAGTGACGTCAGAGATGACGTCACCTCCAGTTTCTATAAATAGCAGTGGTGCTGAAGGATTTCATCCAGAATCGTCCTGGGGGGTCAGGCAGGACTAAGGGTGATTCAAAACTTCATGGTTCTAAGACGGTGCTGCCTCAGTCTGGAGCTAGTAGCAGCAACTCTCGTTGTTTGTCAATCTTTTTTAGTGTCTTGGTGCTTCAGTATGTCTTTCATTCTTGCCTTCATGGATCGTCTTCAGGAACCGACTTCAACCTTTTAAGTATCTGTGAGATGAGTAAAGAACGTATCCTTTGTAGTAGGTGGTCTATAAATCACAATAACCACAAATGATATTTCTGGTGAGAGTTTGATGGCTATTCTTCTGCATTCCAACGAGTCAGTAAGATGATCAATTATTGTACAATCAAATTTCTCTTTCACATAAATAATTACACATCCTCTTTTTCCTTGATTATGTTACGGGTCCCGAGCAACCACGTTAACAAAAAGAATGTAGTGTCTGGAAAAGAAAAGGGAGTCTCTGAGCAGGAACGACACTAGCACTCACTGCGTTCTCCAAAGCACTTCTGTTAAATCACATTAACAAAAATACAATTTCGATTCAGTGCATTCTTTTGGTCCAATGTACAGTTTTACCACAAAAGTCTAAATAAATATCTGATCAATATCAAATCAATAATTATTCAAATTCTGTGTTCTATTTTCAGTTCTAATACATTACAATTCAATTCTAAAAGAAACACTTAATGATCACATACATTTAATTCACTTTGAATTTTGTAATTGTACTGTAAACAAAATAAATATAGCTTTTTACTATTATTTAGCTTTCTTAGCTTTTAAATGTTGGACATTGCACATTTAGAAACAAACATTTTTAAGAATAACAAAATAACATTTACTTTTTAATTTAATATCTCTTTTTTAACTTTTACAAAAACTATTTATTTTAGTTTTGGGTTTAAACATGTTTAAGTAAGGTCAGGATTTCCACAAATATCATTAAACTACATGCAAAGCTATAAATGTAAACAGTCTACATGGCCGCCATGATAACACTGGCTCACAACCCAAATCTCATCATCCCGACAAAGTCTCGCGAGATCACGGGCTTCTTCCCGTTCGACTTTCCCGCCGTTTCTCGCCGAAAAATAGTCTAAAGATTATCGTTTTAAATAAAAAATACAAAACAAATAATGCTGAATATTATCTGGGAACAATACCAAAGCTTAGGGCTTTCATTTGTGGGGTTTTAAACCGGGAACTAACCTGGAAAAGAAAAGGGAGTCTCTGAGCAGGAACGACACGAGCACTCACTGCATTCTCCAAAGCACTTCTGACGGAAACAGGAAGTTGCCCCGTCTTCAGCCACCTGGAGGCGCTGCAAGAGTGTCGAAGGTTCCGCTTTCCAGACTCATAACTTAATTCTTTTTTTCTTCCCACAGGCTACATTTAATCAATGTATAAAATAAAATTATATTTTAATCACTAAAAATGAATGGCCTTCAAAATAAAATACCAAATGTGGATGCACATTTTTGGGTGCACCACAATTACAGTGATATATTTCACATGTTTATTTGGTTTGCTCTCATGACCAAGGTTCCAAACATCCCATAATAACAGTGTATTTCTGAATACATCCGTTTGACTATTTTACCTAATATTAAATGTTTGCTCAGCGGTTGACAGGACAAGTTAAGAAAAAAAATGTTTACATTAAAAAGAGGGTTCAAAGTGACTCATCACTTTCGTCCCCATAACCAGAAAGAAGAGGTGTCTGTGTGTTGTCTTACTGTGCTGCTCTCTGTTTACAAACTATTTCAACATAATAAACTGGCAAATCGCAGGATAAAATAGTGTTTTATCTGCCATCAAGCAGTTCACTTTGTGACATTTAGTTCAGTCTGACTGTCACGAGTTAGTGAGACAGGCGTAAACAGTTTGAACGCAGGAGGAAGTGAAAAAAGGATTTTTTTTAACAAAAAAAAGAAAAAAAAAGAGGATTTCAATAGTCCAAAGTAAACCGCCGTGTCTGCCCCAATGTTGAGGAAGTAGTTTGAGATGAATGGTAGTTAAAGACTCTTCCACTGGGGGGCGGAGCAGGACATCTAAAAGAGAAAAGATCCTCCAGGAGAAAAGTTCCAATAAGAGAAACAGAACAGCTGCAAGCAGAAGCAAAATCCTCCAACAGGTCAGATCATAACAAAATCACGGAAAATGGAACAAAAAAAGTCACTTCAATAGAACTTGCTGAAAACAACTCCAGGAAAGCACACAGAGCCAAGACAACCGTCACAGTGACGAATGACATGAACCTGGAGCACAAGGGGGGATAAAACCTGAAACAAAGGGAGGATCAGGCTGAGAACAAGAAAAGTCTCAACGTCATGATCTGATTTTAGAAACATACCTGAGGATTTTGTATGAACACCAGGCTATGGAGAGAAAATTATGGAGAGAAAATAGACTCACTATGATTTGTGTGTGCATAATTCTTGATTTGTGCGTAAATTAGGATCTGTGCGTGCGTATATATGATTGGTGCATGCATGATTCTTGATTCGTGCATAAATTTGGATTTGTGCATGCGTAATTCTTGATTTGTAACTAATATAATACATTTTTTGCAAAAGTAAAAAAATTACAAAAATTAAAAAAATACAAAATGCAATTTACACATGCACAAATCAAAATCACAGCAGCCTGAAACTAATTACTCAAAAATATATCTTTAAAATACGCACGGATCACCTCTTACACACGCACACAGCCGAAGTTACGCACAAATCTACCGTGAGACTCTTTTCACGTCTCACAAATTCGTCCGTGAGTGATGCGTTCAAGTACTATCAGGATGCTCGTTCACCATAGTTTTCTTGTGAGCCGTTTTAAACTTCGATTGTGAATAACATCCGGTTAAACTAGACATTTTCCCACTTTCTTAAAAATGTATTCTCAATAATTAATATAAAAAGTCTAAATAAGCGCTTTTAAAACACTTATACTGTTAAAATTAAGAATATTTCCAGAAAAGAGGCTTCGAGCTGCAGCGGCTTCTCTGACAGCGCCTCCAGCACGAGGCTCCATCCCGAGGGCTGGTCACCGGCCACAGGGATAGGAACCGAGCCTTCTAAACTCTTTCAGTTCCAAACGGGCTGGTACCGCTTGTAATATTCTTATTTTTAAAAGTATAAGTGCATTTAAAAGTGCATATTTAGACTATTTATATTAATTATTGAGAATATATTTTTAAGAAAGTGGGAAAATGTCTAGTTTAACCGGATGTTATTCACATTCAAAGTTTAAAACGGCTCACAAGAAAACTATGGGGAACGAGCATTCTGGTAGTACTTGAACGCATCACTCACGGACGAATTTGTGAGACGTGAAAAGAGTCTCACGGTAGATTTGTGCGTAACTTAGGCTGTGTGCGTGCGTAAGAGGTGATTCGTGCGTATTTTAAAAATATATTTTTGAGTAATTAATTTCAGGCTGTTGTAATTTTGATTTGTGCATGTGTAAATTGCATTTTGTATTTTTTTAATTTTTGTAATTTTTTTACTTTTGCAAAAAATGTATTAGTATATATAGTTACAAATCAAGAATCATGCATGCACCAATCATATATACGCACGCACAGATCCTAATTTGCGCACAAATCAAGAATTATGCACACACAAATCAGAGTGAGTCTATTTTCTCTCCATACTAGGCCGACATAAGTCGTGAAAAGTAATGAATTTCTCACTTATTTCTTTTTTTGTCTGGTGTCGTCTATCTTATAAATAGCTGGAGTGTTGAAGTCAAGTTGTATTTGGTTTTTATCAGCTTTAAGTCTAGGAAAGTTGTATTTCTCTCAAACTTGGGTGGGATGGTGGGATGAACACAGGAAAATACCAAAAACCACAATACCATTCAAATATTTGTCCATGCAAGATAAAAGTGGCACGAGAAGGAGTCCAGATTTGAGCTGGAATGGGAAGACCCTAAATAACCCGATCAAACAGGAAAAGGTATTAGGACATTTGAAATCACTGATTCAAAGACTATATTCTTACAATAAACTCATATAAAGACTAATTCACATTTTAGATTAAAAACAAGATGGAATGTATAACTCGCCATTTTCATATGGACATTGTGATCAGAAAAGATGTTCCCTTCTCTCAAATAAATGTATTTCTGATATAGAAGTGTTATCTCAATTGGAGAAATATTCAGTATCTCACTCACATTAGTGAACACCCGTACCCCCAATAGAGACAACTTTTTAAAAGATGTTAAACAAATGTTTACTATTATTCAAACTGATGATTAAAAGCACATGTGTCAAAGTCAAGGCCCGAGGGCCAGATCTGGCCCTCCGGGTAATTCTATCCGCCCCCAGATCATTTATTTATTGTTATTAATGACCCGATTACCTTTTCTTATTTCTAGCTTGTACAATTTTAACAAAATATATTTTTATGTAGAGTAAAATATTTAAAGTTATTTATGGTTAAAGTTGATTTATTCTGGAATAATATTCCTTCCGTTTTATTATTGATATTTGGGTTAAAAAGTTTTTAAAATTGTCATCCTGCAAGCTTTTTGGAATATTTTGGCATTTACTAAAATTTCTTTTGGCTATTTTGGAGTTTAGCTAATGTTTAAGCTATACATGCTAACATGCTAGCTCTTTTTGATAATTTAGGCTTTTTTCAGTTTTTTTTTTATGTTTTGTAGTTTAGCAATTTTTTCACCTAAATGCTAAAAGTTTTTTTTTTTTTTTTATGTTTTGTCTAACTACACATTTAGCTAATATTTTAGCTGGCTATGAGCTTCAGTGATTACAGCTATCATTTTTAGCATCCAAATTCAGCTTACAGCATTCACACTAGCATTATCACAGGTAATACTATCTATCTAGTTCATAATTATGTTAAAAAGTTACATTTTAAAGTTTAAAAATGTAGTTTTAGAGAGTTCGACAAATGCTTATCCTGTTCGGCCCGCGACTTAAGTTGTGTTTTAGATTTTGGCCCCTTGGGTGATTGAGTTTGACACTCCTGATTAAAAGTGAAATGACTCTGGTTAAGTTTCACATTCAGTTTGAGCTAATGCTTGAAACTGAACGCGTTCAAAAGGAGGAATCCCCACCAGAAATCAGGAAATGTCTGGTATACAGATGCTGATGGCTACAGTACGTCTGCTGGTCTAGTATTGATCATTCTGCAACAAGGAGATGAAGCAACAACGGAACAGTCCAAACATGAAAAAACAAATGTACTGATAATGATTGATCATGTAACTCTTAGAACATGGATCTCAAACTCAGTTTACTTTAGTGCCGCTGAAGGCGTCTAAGACTGGGCTGTATGGGGTTCCATTTGTGCCAAAAATATGTTTTTTGCGTCCACTGACTACATCTACTTAACCAAGTTTAATGAACATTTATTTATGTCTATGTACTACTGAGCAATATCATCTGTGTGTCCTGAGAAACGACAGGAGCTAAAGACGCTAGCAACTGTTGCTAAGGACTTTTCTGACAACCAGATCCGAGGACAATAAAAAATGCAAAATTTTAAGCATAAAGCTGAAACATCACAAAGCTACCATCAAAGACGTAGACATTGAACTTTCATATTAAGGAAGGGGGCGCAAATGGCACATGGGCTGCCAGATGGAGACGGCTGCCTTAGACCCCCCCCCCCCCTTCTGTAGGGCAACCCTTACTGAACAAACAGAGGTGGTGCGACAGGTGTTCCCCAGGGCTTTTTTTTGTTAAAATTGTCTTGTGCTTTCAGAACTGGTTTTCTCTTTAATATCTGATTTCTCTGAAACAAATGTAATAATCGGTGGATATTTTAACATTACACTGGATCTAGTCCTTAATAGATCTTCAACAGAATGGATCCCATAAAATACTTCAAGTGAATATCTAAATACATTCAGTAAAAATATGAATATCACAGGTCTATAGCAGACAATATTCTTTCTATCCTGCTGTACATAACTCGCACAGCAGGATAGATTATTTCCACCAAACTAATACCATGCACAGCAGAAATGACATATCACAGTAATATCATTTTAGATCATAACCCTATTATGTCTGGGAAACAAACATAATAGCTATAGAATGAACCCACAGTTACTCACGGAGAGGACATTCTGGGATTATTTGAAAACTCAAATATCTCTTAATTTTGAGGTAAATGACACTCCAGAGACTTCCCCAGGAATCACGAGGAGAATTTAAAGCCTTTCTGAGAGGAGGTGTAATCTCTTATACAGTTTTAAAAAAGAAGACGAAGCAAGACTGAAAAAAATTGAACAAGAACTTCAACAATTAAATGAGCAAAATTCACTGTCTTCTAATTTTAGAAACCAAATTATAACATTGAAACAAGAAGTTATGAAGTTTATCTTTGAATAAGTTGGATTTGCTGTAAATGAAAATGCTTCTTTTTAGGTTTAATACATTTTCAATTGTGGTTTGATGTTTGTTGCAGCTGTAGAGGAAATGTGAAATTGTAATGAATTCCTTCTATTTAAATGATCCATTCATGATTCATTTAATGCTCCATAAAATATGACTTATGTATGACAGGATGGTGTTAGAAACATAAAATATTTATGGAGCTCACTCGATTTATCAGCAGACAGGGAGCCGCTGCGGGGTCGGGAGGATGCCTGCTTGGGCCTCATGAACTTTATGATTTTTTCATAGAAGAATATTCAGTCAGTCATTCAAGAATAAAACAGTCCTCAAATGTCATTTTTGTTGTTATTTTTCCACACTTGGATTGTTGCTGGACAGTGATCCCTCAAATTCAGTCCCAAAACTCCAGCAGTTGGAGGGGATTGAATCAAATTACAAAGACACCTCTTATTTCATTGTCAGATCATCAATTCCTGTGATCCCACAGCTAAAGTTACATAAGTGATCACCTGCCGGATTTTACCAACCACTTCAAGATAAAACTCAAAAACAATCTAATTATTTTAGATTGAGGACAGAGGAAGCTATTGATAACTTTAGAAAAAAAATGATCACAAAACCACTGGTTAGGAGTTTATGTGACTGAAGTCAATACAGTCATCGAAACTTCTGAGAACTTCTGTTTCTCTCTATAATTTTATTATGAGACACAAATTTTTTCGGTTGTGGTAAATTAATTAAGAGACATTTTAAGCTTTATTTCATTCTACTTTCATGAATTTAATTATGTTTTTTTGAGTTACTAGTATGGAGTCTCGAAAGAGCCAAAATGAAATAAAGCCCCGGTCTGGGTGCTCGGCGGGATTGCCCGGCGGGCGGTCTCTCTCCGCGGCTCCACGGCGGGTGTTGGGGGATCTTGGCTGCAGCTGCTGCCCCGGCGGGGGGTCTTGGCGTGGGGATGGCCGGGCGCTCTCCCCCTGAGTACATTCCATCACCACCCACCTCAGTGAAACATAAACACTCACCTGAGCACTAACCGTTTGTGTGACAGAATGAAAGTCTTTATCTGAATGGGTTTGTATGATGGAGTGTGTGAGCTGCTGTTATAGCTGAATTGCGTACATGTGTAGTATATGTATAGTATATGTGAGTATGTTTAGTTTAAATGTAGAGACTATTTTGGCCAACAAGTGTGTGTGTAACTATAGAGCGTGTGTGTAGACAGGCCCCGCCCATTCTAGTTTATCACTTAGTCCTGGTTGTTTTATGATGTTGCTCCCTCTGTTGCCATCTTATCTCCCCCCCCCCCCCTCCCCCACCCTCTTCCCTTTTTCCGTCCGGTCCAACGACAAAGAAATAAATAAATAAATAAAACATAATCAATATAAATAAAGTTTAGCATTAAATACAACAGGAGTTTATACTCAATAAATCCCTGTTGTGACAGTAACATCTGCCCAACACAAGAAGCTCTCAGCCCACATCTGTTGGCTCAGCTGTTGGACAGGACAAGTTAAAAAAAAAAAGAAAAAAAAAAAAAAAAGAAATAAAGATATACACCATTAAATAAATAAATAAATATGTCATGAAATACTTAAATGTGCTCTTTTAATATTTTAATGCCACATTTATTTAAACATTTATTTATTTATTGCCACTTTTATTTATTTAATGGTGTATATATTTATTTCATTTTGGCTCTTTCGAGACTCCGTATGCTAGTGCTGTGGAGGCCATTGCTGCTGTCTGCTGCTGGAACCACCAAGTCAGGCCTGAAACAAGGAAGAAAGCCAGCCAGCAGAGGCCATTCATACAGCAGGGAGAGAATTGGACTGAACCACTGTCTGGGGGAGGAAAAAGTCTTTGTGTCCATTATTTTTCTATGTTGGTTTACTGAAGGATGGACGGTTGCAGGTTGTTTGTAGCTTGTCTTAGTTTTTTAGTTCCTCCCTTGTGTGTCTAGTTGGTCTGATCCGCTCCTGTATGTTTTCTCTTGTGTCCGTTTCAGTTTGTTGGTCTGTCTGTTTAGTTGGCTGACTTGTCCTGTTATTTAAGGATCAGTAATTTTTTTTTATACTGACCTCTTTTAAGAACCCAATTTGTTCACAGAGCTTTTAAAAGAATTAATGTAAATATTTTTTTTCCTCTCCTTTATCGCTCGGTCCACAAAAGCTGTTCATTAAGATTATGTAAAAAAAAACATCAGTAAAATCCACTAAACCCTGGATGACAAAAGGTTTAATTTGGGCAAACGAAAAGTAAAACAAACTTTACAAAGATTATTTAAGGAAACAGACAGCTAAGATTGTTCCTACTTTCATTTTCTATTTGAAACTTCTCTGCTCGCCTGATCAGCGGGTTTCCCTTTCTATTTTATTTCTGCTCGTGTTGAACTGAGAATCGTTTGCTTCTCATTTGGATTTCAGTCATTTTTCCACCACAACATCCTCAACAAAGTTGTAACTCCAACCTTGCAACAAGTAAACTGACCAGAACATTTAGTCGAAAGTGATTTTATGTCAGGATCCAGGTGTGGACAAAAACCAGAACACAAGATGTTCTAAAAGCTGAGAATAAACTCGAAAAGGCTGGAAAGCTTGCAGCACTCGAGAAGGAACACAAGACGGTCAAGTGTAGAAGACGTAGAACATAAAACAAGATAACCCATGAAGAGAGCAGGAGAATCAGGCGGGAAAAGGAAGAAATCAACAGACCTGAAACGAGAGGAAAGTGAAAACTAGCACTGACTTGATCAAATCAATGAATCGATTTAGATTTACAGATCAGTGATTGATTCATAAAAATATAAATCAATTTAGAACATAAAGCTAAAGTCTGATAGCTTGATGCTAACCTTTAATGGGATTTCCCATTCGACGGCTAATGCTAATGCTTGGTTGACTCAAACCAGGGATCTGCAACCTTTAATCTTTCTGCACTCCTTAGCTTGTTTCCATTCAAAGTGGGGTCATCTGGACCCCACAAGACAGTTCTTTTTCACTGATTCTTGAGTTTCTCTAAAGTCCATGGCAGACATAAAATCCTTTCCACCTTTGTCCACATTTGTCATGGAAGGAATCACATAATATGTGGTTGAAGTCATCTGGACCCCAGAGAGAGCAGAAGGGTTAACAGTAAAAGAGCCGTTTGGGCTCGTTTTCTACTGATCAAAACCTACAAGGAGCCGCATTGACTCATGTTAGCCTTTAGGGAATTTGGATTTGCATTAGTTAGTCCTTTATTTCAAACATACAAAAAAAATACATGGTGAAAAAACAAGAAAACAATGGAAAATGTTTATATAAATTATAAATAAAAGTTCAAAATGGAGTAGGAAGAAGTTTAAAAAAACTTTTAAATCCTTTCCCCTAACATTATAACTTAAATTCAGTGTTGGGACTAACGCCGTTTAAGTATAACGGCGTTACTAACGGCGTTATAAATCAAGTAATTTAGTAATCTAACTAATTACTTTCATCCTCGCTGTAACGCCGTTATAGTTACTTCGTGTAAATCGCGGCGCGATACTTCAAAGTTTGATGATCTTGCTGGAGCTGGGCGCTTCGCACCCGAAAGTTGCTTGTGTAATGCGGAGGGAGATCTCGAATGCGAGATCGTGATTGGTTAAAGTGTCAAGTGGGCGGATACTAGCTCGCGCGCATGAGCCAGTAACCACTGGACGCGTCCGCGCCGCGAAGCGGAGTCCGCGCCGCGAAGCGGAGTCCGCGCCGCGAAGCGGAGTCCGCGCCGCGAACCGGAGTCCGCGCCGCGAACCGGAGTCCGCGCCGCTTCCGCTCCGCTCTTAAGTTCACACCAGACGTGCATTTTTCCGCGGCGGTCCACAGGCGCTTCTGCTGGAGCTTTTTTTGTTTTTTCCATCATGGTTGATAATTTCATAGCCTAAAGACATTAACGCATGTTTCTGCTACGAAAACTGCTCCCTGCCTCTCCGCAGTTGCTTTACCCAAACCGGCCCACCGCGCTCTGTCGGCACACTGTACTGATCTGTGTGCGCGCGTGTGCGTCTCTGTTTTGTGTGTGTCTGTGCGCACGCGCTCACAGGTGTGTGTGTGTAGGTAAATTAATAAACTAAAATTATTAACCCATATTTCTGCTAAAAGCAGCAGCTCTCTGCATCTCTTTTTCTCTCCCAAAATCCAGCAGCCCCGCTCCAGAGTCTGCTCACTACGTTGATCTGTGCGCGCTCGTGTCTGTCTGTGTCGTGTGTGTTTTATAAATATGACCCCTGTTTCTGCTAAGATGAGCTGCTCTCTGCCCTGTTGTAGTTTTTTTAACTCCCGAAACTCCTCACCCCGCACCGGAGTCTATCCACGTTGATCTGCGTGTGCATGTCTGTCCAAAAACGTGTCTTTTCACCAAAGATGAACAGCTCTCAGACAAAGATTTGAGTGGAGTTGTACTTTTGCGCTTACAATCAGTGGTTCAAAAATTAAAGCATTGAAACCATTCAACTGGCTGCTTATGCTGGTGGCATTGTTAAAGTTCAGGTTAAGGTGCAATAAAAGAATGTTTAAATGATCAGATATAAAGTATTGTTACTGTGCTCCTAAATATTCTTGTTAGGATACTTGTGCTATGTTGATACTTGGAACCTTTACTTTTATTTTTATACAAAGTTTGGTTTTATCTAAGTTTATTATTGTTGATATTTATATTTTGCGTGTATTGTTGTTAAAATTTTATAAAGACAATGTTAAAGCTGTGGTGTGATATAAATAAAGACAGCAGAGATTTTGTTACTTGACAGTTATTTATAATTATTTATTGTTTTGCACTTTCAGTTTTTTAAGCCATTTTGTTTAATTATAGTTGTAGGTAAGATACTTGAAGTATGTTAATAGTTGAAACGTTTACCTTTTTTGTGTGAAGTTACATTTTTTATATACCACTTGTTGCAGTGTTTTGTGGGATAATTCTGACAAATAAATATTGAAAATTCTTTCCCTAAACCCTCTCTCATATGTATCTTAAACTTAGACAATATGACTCCATTGGAAAACTATACCAGTATACTATTGTCGGTTATCATCTATTATTGAATGTAAATTATTTTTTTTATTTGTAATGCAGGAAAAAATACAAAATATTACCATATTTAAAGAGAAATTTAAAACGAGTTACTTTGCCAAGTAACTAATTACTTTGAAGATGCAGTAATTGAGTTACTAACTCAATTACTTTTTGGGAGAAGTAACTAGTAACTATAACTAATTACTTTTTTGAAATGAGATGCCCAACACTGCTTAAATTTAACCTTTAATATAAATTATTTCAGAAAATGATATTTAGTAGCATTTTTTTCTTTTTTCATCAAACATCTATCCATATAATTAAACACACACAAAGATGCATACTCAAACACGTACATGTATACATATCTAACAGCTTTACCATTCATATGCTCTCCCTTCCCATGAATCATTACCCTGGGACCTCAACACCCAGCCTCTGTCATCCTCACCAATAATAAATACACTCCAAACAGTAACTCACATAAACTATAAACTTCACAACCAACAACTGTATCACTAAATTAGATGTGTCATCATTCTTCCTGACTTTATTTATGGAAGACTAATACTCCATGTTTTTCCTTAAAGCGGTTTATGCTGTTGCTCAGCATTCAGACTGTTCCATAGCTTCACTCCATACTACGGGTGTGCCAAAATATCAATATTGCGATATATCGCGATATTTAGTCCTACAATTGATTCTCGATGGTTCTCACCAAGTATCGATATTATATTTTCATTTGAAGAGCAATCCCCCCACCGCACCCGGAGGGCCAACACAAGGCCCCAGTCCCAGAGGAGCGGCCCACCACCACCCAGCAGCGCCGAGCATCCCCCCGCCCCACCCCAGGTACGAGCCAGAGCTCCCCCAGGATGACCCGCTCTATGCTCCAGACGTCCGCGCCGGAGTCCAGGTCAGCGCCCAGGAAGGGGCCGCCCACCCCCGCCAAGCAGAGAGACACCAAGAGGAACGAGGGCCCCAGAGGAAGATGTTAACAAGGCCCGACCAGGCACACCCACTGATGGAGTCCTGGAGAGCCCATTTCTCGGAGCCGGGAGGAACCCGAACCACCGAGACCTGGACACCCCATGGCTCCGATGTAGTTTGATCCCTGTTAGATCTTGGGATCCTCTCCCAGCGTGGTGAGGAGGTCACAGAGCCCAGGAGACCGGCACACCAAGAGACAAGACCCACCAGGCCGAGGTTTCATCCCCCTCGCCAGGGGGGTAGGGGACAGAGGGTCGGAGGTCCCACCTTCTTGTGTGATGCATGCGTGTTTGTTTGTTTAGAGTGTATATTTTGAGGTGTTAGAGGTGTGTGTACTACAAGGTGCGGTTAAAATTGGTGAGTAGGGCCTTGACAGGACATCTCCTGATTGCTCACAGCGATGCCCCGTCACCCTCTCACCAACGCCCTACATGTCTATGGTGCTGTTAAAATTGGCGGAAAGGGCACTTAAAGGACATCTACTGCTTGCTGGCAGTGATGTCCAAGCACCCCCCACCAATCCTACGTGTCTAAGGTGCAAATAAGACTAAGGGAGGGGCAAACTCATGCAGCGGCCACTGGAGGGAGGCCACTTGCAGGTAGTCCACCCAGCAGCACGCCGCAATACAACCACCCTCCCCTTCACCCTAATACATGTTTGTATGAGGAAGAGGGTAGGTTGGGGGCAGTTGACTGACCGACCCCCGATGGTGGACCGCTGTCCCCCCCCCCCCCCAGTGTTGGGACAAGTTCACCCCAGCCCATGGGCCCCACCCCACGAGAGCCAACCCCCCAGGCCCCGCACCTCCCACCCCCGCAAGGAGGGAGGAGCCAGAAGGAGCAAGTCCCAGGGACAGGTCCTGGCCCCTGCCCCCAAGCACCTCTCCCATGGGTGCACTGGGCAGGCATAAACACGACGGAGGCGGCCAGACCAGCCGCGGCCCCCACCGAATTTCCAGTAGAGACCACAACATGCCAGACCGCCCAGGCCCCGTACCAAATGGGACCCCCTGCTCCCCACGGAAAGCCCCCCCACCAGACGGGGCCAACCGCCCGGAGCAACGGCGGGCCCCAAGGAGGTAGCCCCACCCCGCCCCAGAGCCAGAGAGGGAGTGATCCCAGCCCCCAGGTGCAGGCGAGCCGCCCCCCCGACGCATGCGGCACCCCCCCAGGAAGGGGCCCCACGCCAGCCCACCCAGCGCAAGCAAGAGGACCACCCCCCAGACCGAGCCAGGCCCCCCACCCAACTGCACACCCCCGACACCCGGGCCCGGGGCGCCACACGGCACCCCCGCCCGCCCCCATCCAGACGCCAGGAGGTCATTAATTGTCATCCAGGACTTAATGTCTCTAATGCAGGAATTCAGTTTCTCTAGGTGGTCATTCTGGTCTGGTTTAATGGATAAATACAGCTGCGTATCATCTGCATAACAGTGGAAATTAATGCTATGTTTGCTAATTATGTTTCCTAAGGGCAGCATATAAAGCACGAACAGGATGGGCCCAAGAACTGAGCCCTGAGGAACTCCGTAGCTAACTGGAGTACAATGAGAAGACTGTCCATTTACTTTAACGAACTGGTATCTATCAGATCAGATCAGATCCTCTGATCCCTATGTCATGCTCTAGTCTCTGGAGTAAGATGCTGTGGTCGATGGTATCAAAGGCTGCGCTGAGGTCTAACAGGACCAGAATAGAGACTAGTCCTTTATCTGAAGCCGATAACAAGTCATTAGTAACTCTAACCAGTCCTCTTCTGGCTGGGCTGGGGTCCGCATTCCCTTTGTTCCCGTGCCTTCCGGCTCTCAGGCGTGGGGGCCCTGGTCTGGGTGTCTGGCGTGATTGCTCGGCAGACGGATTCTCTCCGTGGCCCCATGGTGGGTGTTGGGGGTGTCAGGTGTCAGTCAGGTGTTTAGTCTTTAGATATGTTTTCATGTTTCATGAATATTTTTGTTTTTGTAAAATTATCTGCATGAAGCCCAATGAGGCTAAATTTTTTGTGATTTTGGGCTCTAGAAATAGAATAGAATTGAATTGAATTGAATCTACACTGTGTGTTCCTTTCTGCATTGAGGCATGTGTTGGTTAAACTTCCTCTTAATTCTAAGTCTTACATGTTCAAATCTATTTAAAAAATGTAAAATGACTTCTTGGTTCTTGTGGGAAAAAGGCGTTCCTCACACAGTAGAACAACGTCCGATCTAAACCCCGCCCACATTTGGTCTGTATTTAAGGACTGAGACGGCCTCAGTCAGCAGGATTTCAGCTCCAGCTGCTTTCACCTCAAGTGAGTTTATTCTAGATGTTATAATTTCATTTATTTGAATTTTTTTCAACAAACATTTCTTTCAAATGAAGCTAAGGTCTTTGTCCTGTTTGAGCATTCATAGATCTTTGGAAAGTTCTGGGTGTTTGTGAATGTTTGACAGGAAAATGTTTAGAACTTGGTGTATTTGATGTTCCTAGTTGCTTCAGACTGTTTGATTCTGAACTCTTTTCCAGTCTGGTCCTGCTCCAGACCGTCTTCAGAGGAAACAACTTCTCACTCGAGTTCCAGGAACTTTTCCTCCTTCAGCAACAAGCTCAGGTTTGTCAAATGTCTGAAGTTTTCTAAAGTGTCTTTGAGAGTTACCATGAACAGAACTAAACATCTGCTGCTTCATCTGTTCAAGCATTCTAAAAACGTGATTTTTTTTTTTCTATTAGCTTCCAGTCCTCAACAGCATGCCGTACGTAGCTTCAGTTGACGTTGTTGGTGGAGAAGGGGGAACCCCATTTTTTTTTTGATGCTGCAAACAGTGGAGCGGTGCTGAAACAGCTGGAGGTGTGGGTCGGACCGACCCAAATAAAATGTCTGAAGCTCGTGATGACTGACAAGGTAGAAAAGACATATGGAAAAGCTTTGGGTAAAAGTGTGTCTTTCACTTTTGAGGATGGAGAAAAATTCAGCTCACTCCAACTTTGGCCCAACCATGTTGGAGATCGTCTGGGTGCCATTAAATTCACCACCTCAAAGGGCCGAAAATTTGAGTCTGTTATGGAGTGTGGAGGGCTGGCCGCCATAACACAAACACCCGTAGATGTTGGATCTGGAATGTGCTTCGGATTCAGGGGGAGATCGTCAACTGAAGTTGATGCGTTTGGGTTCCTGTTCATCAAAGTTTCTTAGAGAACTGTTTCTAGAGAGCCAGTCTGGGTTCAGCTTCTTAATGGCAGGAGAAATGAATGCTTTCATGTTTGTAGCCCTCCAGAGAAAGACAACAAGCCGATCAGCTTCTAATGAAATGGGTTTGCATTCTGCATTTATGGTTGATGGAGTAATCACATTTTTTATGATTCTATTATCTTTGATTTCTTGTTTGTGTTTCTTTTCTTTGGAATTTTACAGCAGCTTTTTTAATCTTTTTGTCAGATTTTATGCTTTTTCTGTCATTGTTGCTGCTGGACTAAGAAGCTGTTTCTGATTTTACTGTCATTCAAATAAAAGTTTCTGTTCAACTCATCCTCTCTTCATTGAAATGACATTCTCTCCAATAAGATTCCTGTTTTCAGAGTTTTTATCGTGTCTTTGTGTCATTATTTTCTGAAAGAGAACAAACTACACTTTTGTTTTTGATGCCATTTTTCCTGAGATTGACTTAAAGATTTGAAATTCATTCCAGATTCACAATATTACCATTTCTCTCAAACATTGGTCACAAATCTGTCTAAATGTGTGATGGTGAACACTTCCATCCCACCTCGCAGGTGTGCCACATCAAGATGCTGATCTGACATCATGATTAGTGCACAGGTGTGCCTCAGACTGCCAACAATAAAAGGCCGCCCTGAAATGTCCAGTTTTGTCTCACAGCAAAACGCCACAGACGTCACGAGCATTGAGGGAGCGTGCAGTTAGCATGCTGACAGCAGGAAGGTCATCCAGATCTGTCGCTGGAGCGTTCAATGTTCGTTTCTCCACCATAAGCCGTCTCCAAAGGCGTTTCAGAGAATATGGCGGTACATCCAACAGACCACGTCTAATCACACCAGCCCTACGAATCCAGATCATCTCTGGTTTCTGGCCCTCCGAGATAGAAGAATGTCCGTTACCGATCCATACTCTAGAGATGACCAAATTGATGCCTCGTGAAGCACTGACACCCTTCGACACATCTGGGCTGAGATCGACACTCTGCTCGAATCATTTCTGTGAGAAATGGCGACATCTGCTGGTTGTCAATTTACGTCCAAGCGCGCATGTTGTCTAAACTTCAATAAAACTTAAAGGCTCAGTCGATGTTTTGTCTTTTTATGAAATGTTTGATCAGAGCTGGATAATAGGCTTTGGATATACAATTGGGACGGATGATCATCTTCTCCACTCGGATGTTTCAGTCGCGATTGAGTGACACGGGGCGGGGGACATTTGCACTAAGCGCTACCGAGTGGTTTGGGAGCCGAAAGACGCTTTTTTTTTTTTTTTTCTACTGCGCCAATCCAGAACGGCATCATCTCACGTCTCTAAGAAGAACCGGGATTTTTATCAATACAATAAACCAACTCTGGCAACAATATTTTGGTCCATTATTAAGCCTTGTAAAGTGCTGCACCTTTTCTTTCAAAATCGCGCGTCAAACAGCTCGGCCACTGACAGACTGTCAATGTGCTCAACAAGTGATGTGACGTAACCAGGCCTCGTTTCTATCGGTCACGTGATGTGCAGTCTGCTCCAATCGCTACTGAGCGACACTTCTGGTTAAAAGAGATCGATGCAGTGTCGAGCTGGACATCTCTACCATACTCCTCAAAAACACTCTGATCTGCTTAGTAAACATTTATTACAGATCATTGAAGAGTTTTTTATCCAGAACTTTTCATGAGGACTGTCTCTCTGTCTCTCTGTGGCTTTAAAAAGCGAGAGCTTCCTCCTTCATCAGTCAAGTGTAAGAGAGACTCTCTGTCCCAGATTCATCCATAATGATGATAATTATCCTCCAGGATTATCAGGATAGTTCTGGACAGGCCCCGCCCATTTAGACTAAGGAGGCTCCTGCATCTGCTGTAGAGTTCAACACATGTTTGAACAGATTTCTGGTAAATGAAAACTTCCTGATGTTCTTTTAAAGAAGCAGCTGAAAGTCAAATCCATCTTCACTCTGGATCTCTCTGATGCTCTCCTCTTTCAGGCCACATGAAAGTATTTTAAACTGGAATCTGTTTGACCTTTGACCCGTGACCTGAGGTTCAGTTCTGCAGGATCGGCTCAGATGAGACCTCAAGAAAACTCTGGATTCAAAGGTTTTTACTGAAGCTTCAAGTGTCGATTTCTCCATCTGTTGTGGATTTTTACCAACACACAAGAAGAATCCAGAGAAACCACCAGAACCAAAAGCAGCTCCGGTTCTGAAATGATGGATGTTTGCTCAGAACCAGACGGTTCTCCTGATGTTCTCCTGAGGTGAGAATCCTGAAGGGCTTCTCTCCGCTGTGGACCACGCTGTGCCTCTTCAGACTGCTCTGTCCACAGAAGTGCAGGAGAACTTCTTCTCTCCGCTGTGGATCCTCATGTGCTCCTTCAGCACCACCTGCTGGCAGAACCTCTTACTGCAGGAGCCGCACTGGAACGGCATCGTCACGTGCTTCTTCAAACTCTGACGTCGGGTGAAAGTTTTCCCACAAACTCTGCAGCCGTACGAAGATCCCAGACGTTCCTCCGGACCGGATCCGTTCCCACCAACAGAACTCGGGTCGGCTTCAGCTCCATTCAAGAGGATCTTCTACTTTGATCACCAGGGGCCCGGTTCAAGAAGCAGGTTCAACAAATTTAGAGTTGAAACCTGAACTTCGAGTCACTGGACTCAAAATTCCCGAACTTAGAGTTTTCGGTTTCAGAACAGCTGAAAATGTTTGGTTCAATCAACTTGAAGTTGTTGGAACCAGAATCAGGTGCGAGCGTCGCGAGCATTAAAAGCCCTGATCAATGGAGCAAAGACAGCACGATTCACCATGGCAACGGGAACACACTTCCGAGTTTTGTGGCCACTTCCGGCGACGGAAATTGATAAATTCCTACAAGCATATAAGAACATTTTCAGCAAGATAAGAAACCCAGCTGCAGCGGTAAAACAGAGAGAAAACATCTGCAGAGTTAATGCATACGTCTACATTTGAATCATTTCAAATAACGAATAAATAATATCAGGAAGGTTATTTTGTCACTTGTAAAGTAAGGAATGGTTCTTGATCTGTTAATAATTTAACCAGTCATCTCCGTATCGCATAAATGACCGTTTTCCTTACCCCCCACCCCCCACACACGCACCACATACACACACGGATATCACTGCACGCTAAAATGAAACACTGTAGCTGCCTGAGATATATTAAAAATAAGCATTTATTTAAATGTAATTCTCAAGACTTAAAAAATTTCAGCTGATAAGTAGTTTTTTATTACATAAAAGCAATGTGCCGGGCTCGGGATTTGAACCTGGGTCGTCAGAAGCGGGGGCAGCGTCGTTGACTATCGAGCTAATACTTGGTCTGTGTTTCACGTTGTATACGAGTTCAAATCCCCTACCAGTTCTTGAGATTTAATCATTTCGATTTTTAAGAGTTTCAAATGATGAAAATAAAAATCACTATTAATAGCAAATCCTGGAATAACTCACTATTTATAATGTCGCTCAAATAAAAATGAATCGGGGAAACTGCATCAATAGACTCGTGTCCTCAAATCCTCTCCAGACATAAATAACATTTCCTTTGATTAATCCCGCCTCCTCTCTACATGATCCTCTATGAATGAACATGTCATTTTGGTTTCTGTGTGGTGGAAACGTGACGTCTCTAATGTGAATGTTCTCTAAATATTAATGAAGAACTCAGATTTGAACATCTTTCACTTTAAAAAGGGGCGGAGACCGCAGAGAACTCTAAGTTTCCTGAAGAAAACCTGCTCCAGACCAGGTTTCGTTCACAGACTCAGTTGCCACAGTGATTGATTCTGAGTTCAGCTTAACCCGCTTCTTGAAACGGGCTTGGTTTCGCCCACTTTCACGGGTTTGAGTTATCTCTCTTTCTGAAACCGAAAACTCTGAGTTCTGCTGAATTTGGAGTTCGCGAACTCAGAGTTCCAACAAAACCTGCTTCTTGAAACGGGCCCCAGGAGCTGCTGGACATCTGCAGGAGGACAGAAAGTTCAAGGAAATGTTTGACAGGAGAACCAAAGCAGTGTTTATCTAAAAAGAATCTTTATTGAGACAAAATGTTCTTATGATGATGATTCTCACTAGAAATGATTTTTATAACTAAACAGAAGATAAACGTTGAGCAACATGTGATGTTTGTGCTGAAATAGAAGGTATTTGTTTACTCCTGGATATTTTCTTTATTATTGAATAGAAATATTTCAATCTAAGTTTTCAGGTGAGGCCAACCTGATGATGTTCAGCTCTCTCAGGTAAGATCCTGGGTGCTTTTCTTCTCTGTTTTAACAATCTCACGTTAATAGATTCCATGATTAATGTAAACGTATCATAAATAGTCAAAAGAAACGAGTGAATGAAACAATAACATGAATTATTATCAGAGTTTTCACCCTTTTATGCTGATTTCAGACATTTTTTGGGGGAAAAAAAGAACATTTATAATAAAAAGTGGAGCCACGAGGGGGTCCAAGCCAGGATCTCACTGTGCCCGTCCCAAGTCCGGATAAATACAGAGGGTTGGGTCAGGAAGAGCAAATTAAACATGTGAATCAGAAATACAAAAATATATGTACAAAATGAAGAAAATAAATTGAAATATTTTGATATGAGGGCAGGAGTTAAAATACAGTGAATTAAAACCCACAAGTTTTAATGTTTTTCTTCTGTTTATTAAAGACACAAACTTTCAAAAAAACAAAAAAATCATTTTGGGGATCATAAAGTTGGGGCCCATTAAAAAATATATTTTTCTCTTTTCTATTTATTTATTTGGCCTGTTAAAAGACGCGTTTTATAGTCTGAAATGAGATATTTTCTGTATTACTCGATTGTACCGGAAGTACGTGCGGTAAGTCCTCCGGGTGAAACAAACGGAACCCCGGGTTAAGTTCCGCCTAAATAAATACAAACGTGTTTTAAAGAAGAAATTAATGTTTATCTACAAATAAAATCTTTTAATTTTATTTGACAATGTGTTTTACGTTTATACACCGTGTGTATAAGAAGAATCCATCATTATTCCGTCCAACAAGAAGCTAATAGTTATCAGAAACTCCTCACAGAGACCTTCAACTCTTCATCAAATCTGAATTCTCGTACCAGCGTCTCGCGTCGTTTTCCTCTCCAGAGGCTGAAGATCACTGCAGACATTCGGGTGCAGTCTATCCTCTGGAAACGGGCTGTTTCTGTCGGGCTGGAGGATATATTCCATGTTTTTCCAGGTTTTCTTAGGCTAAAAACAGACGAGCTGCAAGGATCTAGTGAGCATGCGCAAAACTCGATCATAGCGCCGAGCAGCTTCTGATGCTTCTAACAAAGTGGTCTCAGTTTAGTAAAGAAGCTTTCGAAGACAGAACGAAGCGTCTCATTATTTACGGGTCTTCTATGGTTTGTCATCAGGCATCTGTACGGACTGCGCTCTGTCGTTACCATGGAAACCAGGATGCGCTTTCTTCGGCTTTCCTCTAGTCTTTCTGATATAAAGGTTAAATTCTTAGATAATGTCCTATGAAAACACTAAAGTCTATTATTTTTTTTTATTTAAACACATTTCACTCCAAAATTCAAGTAAAGTCAGTTTAGAGTTATGCACATGTCAGAACATTTTTAGTCTTGAATCACATTAAATAATCAACCTGATTCAAAACTATGAACTTAAATCAATTAAATAAATGAATAAAACGGCAGACTGCAGATTAAAAGCATTATAAACCACCTGTTCAAATCACTCGAAGCTGATTGGCTGAAAGATGAACAACTTTAAACAGTCTAAATCCTTTCAAAAACTAACTTTTACGCATCTATAATTTTTTAAAGAAGCTTAATATATTTTTACAAATCTATTTCTGTAGTTCACTGGTTATTTATTAATATCAGCTTGCTCTTCATTTTATTAATCTTCATTTAAAACATAGAAATGACAAAGTAAGAACCATAGAAAAACAGTACCTTCATTGTTTAAGATAAATGATTGATGTCTTTTCAAAGTAAAAATGAAAAACATCACCACCAACAAAAATATAAGAGTAAATTTCTATTAATATAAAAATCTGAGATTATTTTTATTTTTCTGGCTGTAATAGAATGTAATGTATGACTTAAAACAAAGACATTTAGAGTTTTATTGCTTAATATTGTTCAATAAATACAACATTTTCTTACTATGATCAGCAGATTTATTGAAAAAAATGTGAATATATATTTTGCTTCGTTTGCTGATCATAAAAACAAAGTTTTTCTATGTTGAAATGAAATGTTGATACATTTAAGTCATTTATTCCAAACTAATGTTGCAAATGTTTCTAAAAATTGTTCACAAAACCAAAAGTTTTTATTGAGATCTTTAAATCCTTTTCAGTGTCTTTTTTCTTTATTTACAATTTTGATTTATAAAAAAGAGCTTGTTTTGTGGGAAAGGTGCCCGCTTAAAATACCAGGAATATATACAAATAATCCTAATAAAATGAGGACAAAATAGATGTCAATAACTTTAGATAAAGTGTGAAGGGGGATAGATCCAAAAAGAGTTGAGATGTCCTGTAACCCAAGGAGAGATATCAGATTCATACGAGCATTGATCAAATCAAATCAAACTTTATTTGTGTAGCATCTACCCAGAAAAATACATTTCAATCAAAGTGCTTGACATAAAAACAATCACAAAATAAAATAACAAAGAACAGGAAACCTCAGAGGAAGACACTGGAGTTAAAAATGAGAAAATAGAGAAAAAATAGAATACAATAGACAGACATAAATCAGTAAAAGTAAATAAATATTAATTAGCTAAAAAGCATTAAGAGAAAACATAAAACAACACAAGAGCATAAAATGAAATAAAATAACTCTCTATTTCAACTAAAAGCCAGATTAAACATGTCGGTCTTGATCCTTCCTTTAAAAACATGAGCCGTCTCTGCGGCCGTGATGCATTCTGGGAGGCTGTTCCTGAATGATGTTTTAGTTCTAACTGTTGGTTCTGTTCCAGAGAACCTCAGAGACCACGAGGGTTAATCCCTTCAAATCATGTCAGATTTAGAAGAAGATCCGATACGTAAAAACATTTATAAACCAATAAAAGAATCTGAAGTTTGATCCCAGATAACATTGCAACACTGCCATCTAGTGTTTGTTATTGGAATAGGTTTGTGGCTGACAGACCATGGAAGCAGGTTTGGATGATGTCCGGTACATTTTTACTCAATAATAAATCTTATTTAGAATTGGACATAGAAATTACCCGTCTAAGTTTTATTTGTAATATAGATTTAAATTGAATTTTGATATTCTTTGTAGTTTTTGTACTAATTCCGATGAGACTTTTGTGCTTTTGTTTTGGAACTTTCCATAAGTTCAAATATTTGAGGAAAATATTTGTGATTGGATCCATAAAAAAAAGGACGTTTGCTTTAACCTATTTTGGAAAGATGTCTTATATTTCAGGTCAGGAAAGCTGATAAAGTCTTTTTTTTTTGTTTATTTTCACTTTCACGTTCTGTTTTTTTCTTCATTTTATTGTGAATTTGTGAGTTTAAAAAATCAAACGAATAAGAACAGAATCTTAAAGATCATATCAGAATATCAAGAATCAAAACCAGACAGTTGTACTACACGAAAGGTATGGTTGCTAGGCAACTGTTTGATCTCCATCACAGGATTCTCTCTTCCTGCTGATCGGTTTACCAAAATAAAAGCTTCGGTCTGGTTTCTGCTTCCTGCTTCCACGTTGAAGCTCGGCTGCAGCAGTTCCTCTGCTTCCTGCAGATGTTCAGCAGCTGAAGCTGAAAGACCAGCGTTTCCATGACAACAGCTGCGAGCTGGACGATCGGGACTTTGTCCATGTAAAGAAGGAAGACGAGGAGCTCTGTCAGTAGCGACTGATCGACCTTCAATTCTCCATCAAGACTGATGAAGATGAAGGACGACAGCAGAGAAGCTCCAGCGAGTGGAGCAAATTCAATTCAATTAAAGCCCCACCCTATTATCCCCTTCTGCCCCTCCCCCCTGGTCAGAGCTGCACGTCACAAACTCATGAAAATAAACCAGTTTTTTCAAAATAAAAGCTTTTCTGTTGGTTTATCTCCATAGCAACCATTCTATATTTGGAGCTCCTGGAGGTGACGGACACATCTTTGTCGCTGTCAGACGAATTTGTGGAAGTAAATGTTTGAATTTCCTTAGCAACAAAAGTTGTTTGTGGACAACGCCCACATTCCTAATACGTTCGTGTTGTTTACCTTTCAGCAATCCTGTCACGCTGCGTTAACCAAACGCGATACGCCTGCCGGAGCTGGATGCCGTGACCGCATGTGGGAGGAGCTACGAGCTAATGTTTTTAGCCTGATTGCTACGCGTGGATATCTCACTCAGAATGTCTGAAGACACGGATGATGTGGACAGATCAGGTTTATTTATTGTGAACAGTTCTCCAAAATCAGAAGAGATCATACAAAGATTGTCCCGGTACCGGGGGCTTCTATCTCACTCCTGGGGGGCGTGTGTGTGTTCAATGACAGCCACTTCTGCTGTGTTTCTGTGTCTCTGTGACTGAGTTTGAAGGTTGGTCTAGTTTTAACCTGAGAGGGGAAAACCAAATAGATGAAAAATGTATGAGCGACCTCTCCCTGAGGTCAAAGGTCAGTCAAACTTCAGTTCTGGTTGTAAACTGAAGTTGACGGCCTCATTTTTTTCCTTCAAACGACTCGTCTTCATCAGCAGCTCCTGGACTTCAGGAACCAGAACTTCTGTCTGTTCTCTTCATGTTTTTCAGACTTTTCAGCATCAAACTCTGCCGAGTTCCTCGAACGAACAAATGAAAGAGAAGCAGTAAAGTTCAGATGATTTAATGTCGGGCTCCGGTTCCGTCATAAACCCGTTTACGAGCCCTCATAAACCCGCTTTACTGCCGGGTTTGGACTTCCACAGACGCCTCTCGTTTGTCTTCAAAGGCGGGTCCGGCCGAGAGCCTCCCGCTCTCGTGTTTGTGGTTCTGTTGTCTGAGTCTGAGTCCAAACCCGACCCGACCACACCCAGAACCTTCCACAGTAAATCCAGCAGCTTCAGCGCTCCAGAACCTTCCCCGGCTGAGCTCAGCTACTCGTTTCTGTCTTTGGATCGTCGTTCAGAACCCGGTCTGGACCGCCGGAGCCTCGCAGGACGGTCTCCCCACCAGTAACCTCAGGGTGGCGCCGGACGATTGGATCAGCTCCCCGCTGCTGATGGGGGAGGGGTCAGATGTTCTGTGAGCCGATCCAAACCCGACTGAAACGTGACCTCTGAACTCCTCGCTCACCTCAGGCGGTCCAGTTCCATCAGGCGGACTCCGTTCACCGCCAGGATCCGGTCTCCTGGTTCCAGCAGCTCAGAATCCGCCGGGGATTCTGGGAGGACGGCGTGGATGAAGACGCCCCCCACCCTCTTCAGTGGTTTGTCCTAAAGGTCAAAGTGCAGCGGGTTCAGACAAACAGAACTTTGAACTGACGTCTTTATCAAAGTTCAATGGGAACCGGTTCTGGAGAACCTCATCGATCCGTCACTAGTTTAGGTTGGAAGTTTTCTAACTTTTTCCTCTGTGTGTGTGTGTTTTTGGGGGGGGGGATTTTTTGCATCTATGTCCATAAATGTAAATAAAGTTCACCTTCAAAAGAAAACTGAATATTTACATGTTTCAGCTTCTCTACTGTTTAATTTTTTCAGTTTACTTTGTGCTTGAAGCAGAATTTCCACTTTTTCATATGAAATGTCTATTTTTAGCCTCACTGTGACATTCTTCGCAGATGATGAACTCATTTAAGAAACTATTGCTAAATCTTTAGCTGTTTTAACTTAAGATACTAGCTTTGCATGCAAACATTTCTCTGAATTTTTCAGCTTCTCTGCTGTTTAACTTCTTTCATTTTATTTTTTGGTTTTGAAGCAGAATTTCCACTTTTTTAACACAAATTGTCTGTTTCAGCCACAGTGACGTTCTTTGCAGATGATGAACTCATTTAAGGATGTCCACTCAGCTGCATTTTCAGCTCCATTTAACTGTTTCAACTTAAAGTAATGCTAGTATATTTCTGCATTTTCCAGTTTTTTCAGCTCGTCTTCACATTTTCAGCTGACTTAACATAAAATTTTAATGAATCTTTTTACACGTCTATTTTTTTTAAATTTGGCTTTCCTGAGATTTCAGCTTAAACTTTTTTCAGTTAAATAATTCATTCTGTTCCAAACTATTTTCCTTTAGCTTATTTTAGCTTCTAGTTTTTGTTTTTCTGCATGAACAGGCTTCCTAACATGGATTTAATTAAATGTATCTTCCAACAGGAGCACGACCAGCAGCTGAAAATGTCTCCTCAGATTCTTCCATCTTTTAAACTTTCAGTTAAGTTCTCTACAGAAATCCTCCGGCTCAGCGTTGACTGACCTGTGAGTCCACCAGAGCGAGACCGAGTCCTTCTTCAGGTCGCTCCAGCTCCAGGCTGAACACCTCTTCATCCTCATCCTCCTCTTCCTCTTTCAGCTCCGAGTGTCGTTTCAGTCTGCAGACGTCTGCTTTCAGAGCAGACGGGCTTTCAAAGCCCCGCCCATCTGCGGGTTGAGCGACAGCAGAAAATCCTTTGAAGCATCAAAACAAAGATCTGAAGCTCATGAAGCTCATGAAGCTTCATGAAGCTCATGAAGCTCATGAAGCTCAACGTCTTCCATCAGGGAAGTGATACAAACAGATGAGCGTTTCCATGGAAACGTGGCAACATTTCCAGATGGCGAGATGTTTGAGCATTCGCCTGAATCCGTCCTCGCCGTCTGAACGTTGACGTTTGAAGTTTTCTGCAGAGATCTTCAGAGGATCACGGACCTGCGTTACCTTCGCGGGGGGGGCCGTCCTGCACCTGCGGGCCGGGGGGGTCCACGGCCGTCGCCTCGCTGGTCCTTCCCGCCCGCTGCTCCACGTCTTTCAGCTTCTGTGCGGGAGAACGTTCTCCATCGCCGCTGCTGAAGTGACGCGAGGACGACGAGGCGCTGGCGGACCGGCGGGAGTTCTGGACGAAGGTCTGAGACCGAAGACGCTCCTCCGAGCCGGAGGTTTGAAGAGTCCGAACGTCTTCACCCTGAGGACAGTTCAAAGGTGGAAGGATCAGTCTGGAAGATCCGGACCAGATCAGGGAGATCTGATCGTTCACGTTCAGATCTCCCTGATCTGAACGTGAACGATCAGATCAGGGAGATCTGATCGTTCACGTTCAGATCCAAGAAGATCCACAACAGAAGTAAACAAAAACATCCTAACGATGTTTTTATTGGCCGTCGACTGTGAAACCGAGGAGGTCTTAAACCAAACAGAACATAAGAGGGTCCAGGACAGAGCCCAGAGGAACACCGATTTAAGCCACGCCCACATCTCACCGTCTGCACTGTACCTGCAGAGAGGTAACTATGAGGTCCAGTCGGTGCCGTCCATCACAGACGGACCAACAGAACTGGACCTGAAGGAGGAGGGCGGAGTCAGATGGACTGGTGGGCGTGCTGACCAGCAGGTGGCGCTTTGTTTGTTAGGGTTTCAATTGGACCCGGGATGCCGGGCCGCCTCCAGAACTGCTGTCGGTGTCATTTTCCCAGACAAATCCAGAATTCCAGAACCCTCCAGTCGGATCCCCCCCACCACCACCACCCTCCCCCTCCTCATCCACCCAGGAGTGTTTTGGTACCTGGGGGGTTGAGAGCCCGGAAACAAACTCTCTGAGCCGGTCCAGTTCCTCCATCAGAGCCGGTTCTGTTTCTGCAGCTGTCAGCTGGAGCTGGTAGCCTTCGTCTGGAAGCAGCAAAGGATGATGGGAGTCGAAGTTCAGCAGGACGTCAGCTGAGTAGAAATGGGGGGGCGGTTAGGAGGTCAGGAGGAGAACCGGTTCTGAGGTTCTGAGGAGGTCCGGCCTCACAGGTCTGACGAGCTGCCTGCAGGTCCTGCGGTGATGGCGTCCACGTCTGACGGCAGGGCGGCGCCGGACTGTAGCGGCTCAGCAGGTGGTGCAGCTGCGCCGCAGTGAGGGAGGGAAACTCGGAGCGAAGCCACGCCCACGAGCTCTGAGCGACAGACAGGAAGTGTTGGATACAGGAAAGAACTTCAGAACCAACCCTGCAGGTTTGGGTCATGAAGACCGGAGAGTCTGCCGCCGGCGTTTACCTGCAGGAGCTTCTTTGGGGGCGTGGCCAGCAGGTTGATGGCTGACGACAGGACCTGTGTGTTCTCCAGGGCCGGTTCTCCCAGCCCGGCGGCGTGGGCCCAGTCCAGAAGCAGGTCCAGGTTGGCCCGCATCCGCACCCCTCTGGACCAGCGACAGAAGCCCGGTTCTGAGCCTGCATCATGCAGGAGGGGGTCATCCATGAGTCATCCATCCAGTCAGCGTCATCATCCATCGTCATCCGGTCATCCATCGTCATCCATCCATCATCCATCCATCATCCATCATCATCCGTCCCATCCATCATCCATCATCCATCCATCCATCATCATCCATCCATCCATCATCCATCCCATCCATCCATCCATCCATCATCCGTCATCCATCATCCATCCATCCATCCATCCATCATGTCATCCATCCATCCATCATCCATCCATCCATCCATCCATCCATCCATCCGTCATCCATCATCCAGTCAGTCATCCATCATCCATCCATCCATCCATCATCATCCATCCATCATCCATCCATCCATCCATCATCCATCCATCCATCCATCCATCCATCCATCCCATCCATCATCATCCATCCATCCATCCATCCATCCATCCATCCATCCATCCATCCATCCATCCATCCATCCATCCATCCATCCATCCATCCATCCATCCATCATCCATCCATCCATGTCATCCATCCATCCATTCCATCCATCCATCCATCCATCCATCCATCCATGTCATCCATCATCATCATTCCATCCATCATCCATCCATCCATCCATCCATCCAGTCCATCCATCCATCCATCCATCCATCCATCATCCATCCATCCGTCATCCATCCATCATCCATCCATCATCCATCCATCATCCATCATCCATCATCATCCATCCATCATCCATCATCCATCCATTCATCCATCCATCAATAATCCATTCATCCATCATCCATCATCCATCCATCCATCCATCATCATCCATCCATCCATCCAACATCCATCATCCATCCATCCATCCATCATTCATCATCCATCCATTCATCCATCATCCATCATCCATCCATCATCCATCATCCATCCATCATCCATCCATCCATCATCATCCATCCATCCATCATCATCCATCCATCCATCCAACATCCATCCATCCATCCATCCATCCAACATCCATCCATCCATCCATCATTCATCCATCCAACATCCATCATCCATCCATCCATCCAACATCCATCCATCCATCCATCCAACATCCATCCATCCATCCATCATTCATCCATCCATCATCCGTCATCCATTTATCATCCATCCATTATCCATCCATCATCCATCATCCGTCATCCATCATTCATCCATCATCCATCCATCCATCCAACATCCATCCATCCATCCATCATTCATCCATCCATCATCCGTCATCCATTTATCATCCATCATTCATCCATCCATCATCCATCCATCATCCATCCATCCATCATCATCCATCCATCCATCCATCCATCATTCATCCATCCCTCCATCCATCCATCCATCATCCATCATCCATCCATCCATCATCATCCATCCATCCATCATCCATCCATCATCATCCATCCATCCATCCAACATCCATCATCCATCCATCCATCCAACATCCATCCATCCATCCATCCAACATCCATCCATCCATCCATCATTCATCCATCCATCATCCGTCATCCATTTATCATCCATCCATTATCCATCCATCATCCATCATCCGTCATCCATCATTCATCCAACATCCATCCATCCATCCATCATTCATCCATCCATCATCCGTCATCCATTTATCATCCATCATTCATCCATCCATCATCCATCCATCATCCATCCATCCATCATCATCCATCCATCCATCCATCCATCATCCATCCATCATTCATCCATCCCTCCATCCATCCTCCAGGATGATGATGTCATATTAGGGGAGGAGCTCCTCGTGGACACACCTCTCTCCATGAAGGAGTTGAAGAGCGACGCGCTGATGAAGTAGAAGATGTAGCCCATGAGCTGTGAGGAGATCTCTGGATGGACCCGACAGTCGGACAGCAGCGTCCGGGTTCGGGTCAGAACCACCAGCACCTGCTGGACCGCCGCCGGAACCTGCAGACCACCGGGACCTCCGGAGAAGGGGTTGCAGTCCAGAAGAGCCGGCAGGACGGGGTACAGGAACTGGAAAGCAGAGAAAGCCTCCTGATGAGACGGTTCTGTTCATGAGTTTGAGGTTCTGGACTCTTTGGACCATCCGGACCTCCCGGTCCGTTCTTTCATCAGCCTCTCCTGAGCTGTCCAGTCCAAACAGCCACAGCTTTGTCTCCCTCTCACCCCCACAAAGCCTCTGAGGCCGGTGCCAGCCGTAAACCCACATTCCTCTGAGCCCGGTCCGGGCCCGGCCCGGCGCTGCTGCTGCAGGCAGAACTGCTGAGTGAGGAGCGCCGCAGGAATCCAGCAGATCAGCTTACATCTGCTGAGGGGCCCTGCAGTGAGGGGATGGAGGGAAGTCTTTAAAAATGGATCCGGCTCTCATGATGGTTCTAAAGCTCGTCACATGAAGCTCTTCAGCGGCGCAAAAGTTTTTTAACCCTGTAACACCTGAACAGTTCCAGTAAATCAAAGAACAAAGTGTGTTAAAGGGTTCATGAGAATCAGGGCTGTTCAAAAAGATTTCAGGGCCCACAAAGTATCGTCTACATTCTAAACCATTTATTTCTAACAAAATGTAAAACATTAGGCAGCAGAAACGATAGTTTCAGACTTATACTGTTAAAATTTTAGATACAAACAGAAAAACAATAAAAGTAGCTACAGAAAAAAATCGATTTCGGCAACATATTGCGATATTTCATTTGGTGATATTTGATTTAAAATGTTGACAAGACGATATTTATTTCATTATCAGCCAAAGCGCTTAGAGTTGTGATAATTAAATTAAATAAAATCTACTATATTTTTAACATGAACGGGTTTAATGTTCAGAAAGAGTTTATTTTTAAAGTTATACTCTTAAAAAAAATTGTTCTGGTACAGTCCTGTGATATATCGTGATACGTATCGTATTGTTTGATACATATTGTGATACGTATCATATTGTTAGATGCATATTGTGATACGTATCGTATTGTTAGATATATATTGTGATACGTATTGTATTGTTTGATACATATTGTGATACGTATCGTATTGTTTGATGCATATTGTGATACGTATCGTATTATTTGATGCATATTGTGATACGTATCGTATTGTTAGATATATATTGTGATACGTATCGTATTTTTAGAAGCACATTGTGATACGTATCGTATTTTTAGATGCATATTGTGATACGTATCGTATTGTTGGATGCATATTGTGATACGTATCGTATTGTTTGATGCATATTGTGATACGTATCGTATTTTTAGGTGCATATTGTGATACGTATCGTATTGTTAGATGCATATTGTGATACGTATCGTATTTTTAGATGCATATTGTGATACGTATCGTATTGTTAGATGCATATTGTGATACGAATCGTATTTTTAGATATATATTGTGATACGTATCGTATTTTTAGATATATATTGTGATACGTATCGTATTGTTTGATACATATTGTGATACGTATCGTATTTTTAGAAGCACATTGTGATACGTATCGTATTTTTAGATGCATACTGTGATACGTATCGTATTTTTAGATGCATATTGTGATACGTATCGTATTGTTTGATGCATATTGTGATACGTATCGTATTGTTAGATGCATATTGTGATACGAATCGTATTTTTAGATATATATTGTGATACGTATCGTATTTTTAGATATATATTGTGATACGTATCGTATTGTTTGATACATATTGTGATACGTATCGTATTTTTAGAAGCACATTGTGATACGTATCGTATTTTTAGATGCATACTGTGATACGTATCGTATTTTTAGATGCATATTGTGATACGTATCGTATTGTTTGATGCATATTGTGATACGTATCGTATTTTTAGATGCATATTGTGATACGTATTGTATTGTTTGATACATATTGTGATACATATCATATTGTTAGATACATATTGTGATACATATCGTATTGTTAGATGCATATTGTGATACATATATTGTTAGATGCATATTGTGATACGTATTGTATTGTTTGATGCATATTGTGATACGTATTGTATTTTTAGATGCATACTGTGATACGTATCGTATTTTTAGATGCATATTGTGATACGTATTGTACTGCCAGACTCTAAACAATACAAAGCAGTGATTTTTTTTTTTACCCTGAAGTTGAATGGTTGCCATGGAAATATGGAAACATTGTTAATTGTTTTTTTTAGCTTTATTTGACGTGTTTTGTGAGTGAATAGTTTTGGGGAAAAAGGTTTTTTAAAACCTTCTCGTTCTCTGGTCCAATGATGCGGCGGTGCCGTCGGTCGGCTGCATTTCCTGTTGGGAGACGTTGAAGCTTCAGAAAGTGAAGCTCCAACAGCCACTCTCACATTTATTAAACTATTTATGGATTTATGAACATCTGGAAGTCATTCTGCAGAACGGCGAGCTGAAAGAGTGGGCGGAGTCTGGAGCAGGTACGCTGCTAAACCACAGTCCTGAGGAAGAATGTGAGAAAGGAAAACTCCGGAGGAGATCCTGGTCCTGCAGGGAAACCCGACCGCGGTCCGGACCTCAGACCGCCGCCGCTGGAACCGACCCGCAGCTCCTAACTCTGACGGGTCTGAGAGCGGCGTGAAGCGAGTGAAACTCTGCTGAGGGTTTCCTGGGCGCTCTTCCAGGGGCGCGGCGCTTCCTCCCAGGCCGACATGCAGAATGATGATCTCTGCTGCCGTTAGCAGATCCAGCTTCATTCTCTGAGGCTTCAACAGTTTTACTGTCGGCTTCTTTCTCTCAACGATTTGTCTTTCAAACCATCAGATTCTGGAGCTGCTCCGTGATTTTTCTGGTACTGAAACATGAAAACGTCTCGTTGAAAAAGTTTCCTCCTTCATGATGAGATCCAGACTCTGTCAGGAAAGGTGGAGAAAGACCCAAACGCAGGAGACGAGGGGTGGAAACTGAACCGTGAAGAACCAAAACAGAGACGTAGAACACTCAAACACACTGAGGTTAATGGAGATATGAAGGATGATTAACCTGAACATGACAAAACGTAAGGCTGGAATCCTGACAGTACCCCTCCCCAAAAGAGTAGATCCCAGATGCCCAAAACACCCATGAGGAGGGGGCCGCAACAAAGCAAAACAAAAGTCCAGAAAACAGATCTCCTGCAGGCAGACGGATGCACCAGGACCAAAAACCAAAGTCCACAATCCTCACAGACTCGGTACCCGACCTGCAGAGTCCAGAAGGATGTAACGGAGGAGAAGGAAATACTATTGGACTCCAGGTCTGAGCGAAGCGCCCCCTGGAGGTCAGGAAGTTCCTTCATACTCTGTAAAACTCGGTTTTGTTTCCCGGTAACACTCAAACGCAGCGAGACTTCTCCAGCATCTTCTGACTCCTCAGAACTGTGAACAGTTTCCAAACCTCTGACATCCAAATTCAGATCCGAATCTACCCACAATGCTCTGCTTCATCCAGATCCTGTTTTTTTCCGTTTTTAACATGTATTTGTGCCATTTTTCTTCAGAAAGAGAAAAAAATTCATAAGAAATAATTTCGTGTTTCCATTTCTGATTATTTCTCCTTTTAAGTTACTGTCAATCAAAGTCCAAGAGAAAAACTCTGTCTGAATTTCTGAAACTTATAACTAGTATCTAGCTAACCCGGATGCAGCTGTAGAGGCTGGAGAAGATAATAGAACGTCCCACTTCTGTGCTGTAAAGGATTGTAATTCACTGAAAGACCATACTGATGTTAACTTTATTATTTTACCAAGAAATCAGAGGAAAACATGGATTAATTGGTCACAACAACGTCAATAATTATTTGTGGAAAAAGAGACATTTTTCACCTGGACGGAGCCGCGGGGATCGCATTATCTGCTCGTAGTTTAATTTTGTACAAGACGGGACTTTTTTTTGCTTGACCTCAAGTATTTAAAATGAAACTGAAAGTTAAATCTCATTATCTGTAATGAATCTGCTGTCTGTGTTTGATCCACCGAGGAGCGGCGAGCAGCAGCGGCGAGCTGCAAGAGGAGCGGCGAGCTGCTATAAGGAGCGGCGAGCTGCTATAAGGAGCGGCGAGCTGCAAGAGGAGCGGCGAGCTGCTATAAGGAGCGGCGAGCAGCAGGAGGAGCGGCGAGCTGCTATAAGGAGCGGCGAGCTGCTATAAGGAGCGGCGAGCTGCAAGAGGAGCGGCGAGCTGCTATAAGGAGCGGCGAGCAGCAGGAGGAGCGGCGAGCTGCTATAAGGAGCGGCGAGCAGCAGCGGCGAGCTGCTATAAGGAGCGGCGAGCTGCAAGAGGAGCGGCGAGCTGCTATAAGGAGCGGCGAGCAGCAGCGGCGAGCTGCTATAAGGAGAGGCGAGCTGCAGGAGGAGCGCTGCCGCTTTGTTTCTAGCAGCTCCGCTCAGGATCCAGCGGGGGGTTTAACCGGACACCAGAACCGTTCTCCTGAACGTAACCCTTCATCTAAAAACATCCGCACTGTCTGCACACATTTAGAAACTGACGCTGGATTTGATCCTCTCTGTTTTCTTCATTTCATCGCATTAGATTTCTTGTTCCAGTGAATTCAACCATCAGCATCAGTTCTGAACCTCAGCTACAACTGCTGCTGCAGTGCAGCATGAATGGAAATGTTTGAGTTTATTTTATTTTTTCATGGCTTTTCAAAGCCTGTGTCTCACTAGCATGTCTGGGGGGATAAGGGGCGGGGTTGCACAGCTCAGCACCATAAGCCACGCCCACACAGAGGAAACAAAAAAATGTCTTTTTAAGACATTTAGAATGTGGAATTTTAGTTAAAAACTCCACAGTCCTAATTCAAACTTCACTGGGAACATTTAAAGAAAAAAACTTGTTGTGGGGGATTTAAAGAGGTCTGAGGTGGACCAGATGCTGGCGGCAGTGGGAGGGGCCTCCTTACCTTGGTAATGTAGAAGACACACTGCTGGAAGCAGAGCAGGAGGACCTCCTCCAGGGCCGACACGGTCTCCTCGCTGACTGAGCGGAGGCAGGAGAGGCGGAGCTCCAGGAGCTCTGAGGAGAAAAGTCACGATCAGAAACTGATCCTGATCCTCCTGAACGAGATCCTTCATGACACCAACCCAAGTCCTCGCCGTCCTCCTCTCCCCCCGGCGCCGTGCGCCTCCTCCACTCCAGAAGGAGAGGCAGCTGGTGCTGGATGAAGTGCAGCAGCTCCAGGCTGTTGGACATCCACAACACCAGGGGGCGCAGTCCCGAGACGACCTCGCTCAGACGGAGGGAATGGAGTTCTTCTGGGGTGAAAGCTTCGTCTCCTCTCATCTCACGACTGCAAAGACAAAAGACAGATTAAAGAATCTAAACAAATGACAAACATTTATCATAAGATATTAGATTTTTATCTGAAGATTGAAATCCATAAAATAACTTCAAAGCATCTTCATGTAGAAATCTGTTTCTGGATCTGAAATCAAATCAGTGCAGTTTGTGTTTCAGAGCTTACAGGTCGGGCCCAGCTGCCGCCACGTTCTTCGTGTGTTCCTGCGACAGAAGAAGAAGACGCGTTACTCCTCCCCCTTCCTGTCAGGTCACCTTTAATCAGGTTCAGACCAAACCGCAGGTCCAGATCAGCATCTGCTGTTCCGTCTGCAGACACTAGAGTGACGGATCGTCTGAACGATCGTCTGCTAACTGTCCCAGTTTTTATAGAAAGATCTAGAAAGCTCCGTCTGATCAAACTAACACATGTTTGGTGGTTTCTGGATCCGTCTCAGCAGAGACTGCTGCTGCACTCAGGCCCCAGAACATGAATTCAATAATATCTCACGTTGATGCCGATGAAAATGGTTTATTCCGGCTCCAACCAAATCAGTCAATTCAGTCGCCATATCTTCACCGAGTTGGAGCCAGACGTCACCGGTCAGCAGTGATTGGTCCGAGTCGTTTCTGTGGTAACCACTCTCACCAATCAGGAATGAGCTTCTTAGAAGGCCACGCCCCTACCTCTTGAAAGTGAAATCCTTCATTCATTTTGAATGTTGGACGTGGGGTCAGCAGGCTCCGCCTACTTTTACTGAGGCATCTGATTGGTCAATTTAAAACTTGAACCGCAGAAAATCAGGAATGTTGATTCTGACCAATAGGATGACAGGTAACAGCAGTTTATTTCTCTATAGATTCTACTTCCTGTTTGTGGGCGGAGCTCTGCGGCGCTCTGGTCACTCACCCACACGGCGCTCTGACAGTAGCTCGCTGTCAGCAGCAGCAGCCTGCGGAGGTCGGAGGCCCGACGGCGCCACGCAGAGCGATGCAGACACAGACTCAGCAGGAAGGCGGCGCCCAGCGGAGCTCCGCCCCCTCCCGGCATGGCCGCGATCTCCCTCACCAGCCGCTCCTCGTCCTCGGCCTCGTAGCTCAGAGTCAGGCGGAGCTCCTCGGCCGCTCCTGCAGGAGGCTGCAGGTCGCAGACGCAGCTGCTGCAGACGAACGTCTGGCGGCTGCGCATCGCCGCAGACGGGCTGGACCTCCAGGACGACCAGCGGAGGTCCGGAGATTCGGCGTCCTGCGGGGACAGAGCGTGAGGGAGGAGCCAGAGACGCAGGATCCTGCAGACGTGTACCTGCCGCAGCGGCGCCGACGGGTCTTTGAACAGGAACAGGTAATGGCGGCCCAGCCCGATGACATCACCGGGGCTCAGCGCCACGCCGCTCCTCAGGACTTCACCGTTCCTCGTCACCAGGGCGTCTGCGGAGGGGCGGAGCACGACGGGCTCGCCGGGTCTGCGGCGGAGGAAGTGACAGTGCTGTGGAAGGATGTCGGGGGCGCGAAGGCTGATGTCATCCTTTGACCTGGCGGCGGCGGCGTGCAGGCCGACGCCCACGAGAGGGGCGGCGAGCAGGTAGACGAGGAAGTCCTAAAGTCATAGAGGAGCCGACACGTGAGACGTGGAGCTATGACACGAGGTCATGTGACCTGACAGCTGTTAGGCCACACCCAGGAAGGAGGTTCCCACCTCCATCAGATCAAACGGCCACGCCCCCATCTGAACTCAGAGTACTGATAGGATTCTAAAAATGACAAACGCTTTTGGAGCAGTTTTAGATCCAATCAGAGGAGAGAACGTCGGTTAACCCCGCCCCCCTCCGCGTCTAAACAAGGCCGCTAACATCCACTTCTAAAGACGGAACTCCAGAACATATCAAAAAAATTAATATTTAACTTTACTTTACTGTAACCGCAAACAGAACCTTCCTCTCCTTCTATTGGTGGACGGTAAACCAATGAGAACACAGCATGCTGCCACCTGCTGGGTGGGAGGAGATCTTCACTCGGACCGGGGGGATCAGAACCAGGATGGGATCACGAGGACGGTGAAGTCAGACTTCAGAACTTCATGGTCTCCATGGTTACCGTGTGACCCAGAGCGGCCCGGTCTGGGCTGAACTCCTCCCCCCCCTCTCTCCGCCGGCTGTGACCCGGGCCCGGCGGGGTCAGACGGCCGTCACTCATGAGGGGGGCGCCGCGCTCGGGGAAAACTCCTTTCTGGATCACGAGGAGTTTTGAGGAGAAAGGTCTTTCTTCAAGCCGGATTACGGCGTTACATTAAACCCTCTAAGCAGGTCTGACTCCCCCCATGTGACATGAGAGCGTTCCAGACTGCAGACCGGCCCTGACAGAGCTGCGTTAGCGTTAGCGTGTTAGCATGTGAGCGTCCTGCATGTGTCCAGCGCTGTAAAAACACAGGAAGTGCTGTCCTCTTCTGCTTCCTGTTCGTGTTGGTTTTTCCACAGCTGCTGCAGAGATTCACCTCCTGTCCTCTCTCGAATACATGCTTTCACTTCCAGCTGCTTCCTCCAGAGGGCGCCACAGCAAACCCACAGTTCAGTTATCATCAGCTTCATGGCAGACGCAGAACGGTTTTCAACACGTAAAAACTCAGTCACACTCAGCTCGATCAGCACATTACTGATTGTTTTTTTGATTTTCATCAAATTTATCGTTTTTGAAATATTGAGCAGAATGTGCCTCATAGGAAATGAATGAGAAAGTCTTTAAATGTCAAGATTTTAAGTAGATTAGCAACAAACCATAAATATATTCATGGAATATGTTTTAATCTTTCATAGTATTTTTAAAAAAATGAATTTAGCTAATATTTTAGCAAAATGCTAACATTATTGATTAATTTAGTTTACTGAGAAATTTTAGGGAATTTGGATTTTAGCTAGTAGTTTAGCAACGAGCTAGCTTTTTTGCTTAATTTGACATCTACTGAGTTTTTTTAAGCTAATTTGGAGTTTAGCTGATATTTTAGCAACATGCTAACATTTTTGATTAATTTAGTTTACTGAGAAATTTTAGGGAATTTGGATTTTAGCTAGTAGTTTAACAACGAGCTATCTTTTTTGCTTAATTTGACATCTACTGAGTTTTTTATGCTAATTTGGAGTTTAGCTGATATTTTAGCAACATGCTAATGTGTTTGGCTAATTTGTAATCTACTGAGTTTTTTTATGCTAATTTGGAGTTTAGCTGAGATTTTAGCAACATGCTAACGTGTTTGGCTAATTTGTAATCTACTGAGGTTTTTTATGCTAATTTGGAGTTTAGCTGATATTTTAGCAACATGCTAACATTTTTGATTAATTTAGTTTACTGAGAAATTTTAGGGAATTTGGATTTTAGCTAGTAGTTTAGCAACGAACTAGCTTTTTTGCTTAATTTGACATCTACTGAGTTTTTTTATGCTAATTTGGAGTTTAGCTGAGATTTTAGCAACATGCTAGCATTTTTGATTAATTTAGTTTACTGAGAAATTTTAGGGAATTTGGATTTTAGCTAGTAGTTTAGCAACGAGCTAGCTTTTTTGCTTAATTTGACATCTACTGAGTTTTTTATGCTAATTTGGAGTTTAGCTGATATTTTAGCAACATGCTAATGTGTTTGGCTAATTTGTAATCTACTGAGTTTTTTTATGCTAATTTGGAGTTTAGCTGATATTTTAGCAACATGCTAACATTTTTGATTAATTTAGTTTACTGAGAAATTTTAGGGAATTTGGATTTTAGCTAGTAGTTTAGCAACGAACTAGCTTTTTTGCTTATTTGACATCTACTGAGTTTTTTTATGCTAATTTGGAGTTTAGCTGAGATTTTAGCAACATGCTAACATTTTTGATTAATTTAGTTTACTGAGAAATTTTAGGGAATTTGGATTTTAGCTAGTAGTTTAGCAACGAGCTAGCTTTTTTGCTTAATTTGACATCTACTGAGTTTTTTTATGCTAATTTGGAGTTTAGCTGATATTTTAGCAACATGCTAACATTTTTGATTAATTTAGTTTACTGAGAAATTTTAGGGAATTTGGATTTTACCTAGTAGTTTTTAGCAACGAGCTAGCTTTTTTGCTAATTTGACATCTACTGAGTTTTTTTTATGCTAATTTGGAGTTTAGCTGATATTTTAGCAACATGCTAACATTTTTTGATAATTTAGTGTACTGAGAAATTTTAGGGAAATTTGGATTTTAGCTAGTAGTTTAGCAACGAGCTAGCTTTTTTGCTTAATTTGACATCTACTGAGTTTTTTTATGCTAATTTGGAGTTTAGCTGATATTTTAGCAACATGCTAATGTGTTTGGCTAATTTGTAATAATACTGAGTTTTTTTTATGCTAATTTGGAGTTTAGCTGATATTTTAGCAACATGCTAACATTTTTGATTAATTTAGTTTACTGAGAAATTTTAGGGAATTTGGATTTTAGCTAGTAGTTTAGCAACGAGCTAGCTTTTTTGCTTAATTTGACATCTACTGAGTTTTTTTTATGCTAATTTGGAGTTTAGCTGATATTTTAGCAACATGCTAACATTTTTGATTAATTTAGTTTACTGAGAAATTTTAGGGAATTTTGGATTTTTTTAGCTAGTAGCTTTAGCAAGAGCTAGGCCTTTTTTGCCTTATTTGGACATCTACTGAGTTTTTTTTATGCTAATTTGGAGTTAGCTGATATTTTAGCAACATGCTAACATTTTTGATTAATTTAGTTTACTGAGAAATTTTAGGGAATTTGGATTTTAGCTAGTAGTTTAGCAATGAGCTAGCTTTTTTACCTAATTTGACATCTACTGAGTTTTTTTATGCTAATTTGGAGTTTAGCTGATATTTTTAGCAACATGCTAACATTTTGATTAATTTAGTTTACTGAGAAATTTTAGGGAATTTGGATTAGCTAGTAGTTTAGTTTAGCAACGAGCTAGCTTTTTTGCTTAATTTGACATCTCCTGAGTTTTTTTTATGCTAATTTGGAGTTTAGCTGATATTTTAGCAACATGCTAGCATTTTTGATTAATTTAGTTTACTGAGAAATTTTAGGGAATTTGGATTTTAGCTAGTAGTTTAACAACAAGCTAGCTTTTTTGCTTAATTTGACATCTACTGAGTTTTTTATGCTAATTTGGAGTTTAGCTGATATTTTAGCAACATGCTAACATTTTTGATTAATTTAGTTTACTGAGAAATTTTAGGGAATTTGGATTTTAGCTAGTAGTTTAGCAACGAGCTAGCTTTTTTGCTTAATTTGACATCTACTGAGTTTTTTTTATGCTAATTTGGAGTTTAGCTGATATTTTAGCAACATGCTAACATTTTTTGATTTTTAGTGTGAGAAATTTAGGAATTTGGATTTTAGCTAGTAGTTTAGCAACGAGCTAGCTTTTTGCTTAATTTGACATCTACTGAGTTTTTTTATGCTAATTTGGAGTTTAGCTGAGATTTTAGCAACATGCTAACGTGTTTTGGCTAATTTGTAATCTACTGAGTTTTTTTATGCTAATTTGGAGTTTAGCTGAGATTTTAGCAACATGCTAACGTGTTTGGCTAATTTGTAATCTACTGAGGTTTTTTATGCTAATTTGGAGTTTAGCTGAGATTTTAGCAACATGCTAACGTGTTTGGCTAATTTGTAATCTACTGAGGTTTTTAACAGGCTAATTTGGAATATAGCTTCTATTTTATCAACACGCCAACGCTGTTGACTAATTTAATTTACTGAAGAATTTCAGGCTATTTTGGAGTTTAGCTAATGTTTTAGCCACATGCCAACGTTTTTGGCTAATTTGTTACACATTTTTCAGAAATGTAGGCAAACTTCAACGCTATTTCATTAAAAAAATGTCCAGTCTTTTAGTAAATTTTACATTTTGTAAATAGATTTTGCCTTTTTCAGCAAATCTTCTCAGCAGTTTAAGTAAATTTCAGCAAAAAGCTTCAGCATCTTCAACAATTACTTTCAGCAAAAAGCGTTGACACTAATATTCTCTCAGGTAATTCTACGTTTCAACGGTTGAAGAGTTACTGTAGTTAAAGAGTTAAACACAGATTTGTTCTGTAGATATGAATGTAAAACACAAACTAGTAAATGAACCAATCAAAGTTTGATCACTTTTATCAGCTGCTGGGGGAGGCGTAACCCCGCCTCTTTGCTGCTCTGGATTCTGATTGGACCGTTTCTTAGGACTCCACTCCAAATTTAAAACTTCAATCTTAACAATCTCAATTTAATAGGTGTGTGGTCATGTGACAGGCGCCTAAAATACCCTCAGTGGGCGTGGCCTGATAGCTGACAGGTGTGTTCCTCCCACCGGTTGATGAATTCATATCCGCACGCCAAAGCGGACAGACAGGTCACATGACCTCCGCGTGACCCCGCCCCTCCCTCGGTCTCAGGTGTGGTGCGTACCTGAGCAGAGCAGCGGCCCTGCAGCAGCAGCAGGTAGGGGTAGGGCAGGGGGGGGGGTGGAGGGAGTACTGCGAGGCGCTCTCCGTCTCCTCCCTCTCTGACTCCTCCCCCTCACCCGCTGACCTGGGCGCCTCTCGGGGGCCTGCGGGGCTCTGCTCTGGGCTCGGTTCCAGGTTCTGCTTGATGAAGTCCGGGTCCGGTTTGGACTCGGTGTCCAGAAGGTCCATCTCGCTCTTGCTCCTCCACAGTTTGGAGCCCGCCCCCCTCTCCAGGAGCGTGGAGGAGACCCTGGAGCGGCTCTTCTGCAGCTTCCGGGCCTGAGCGTTCAGACCTGGGGGGGGGGACGGGACAGCTGGTGTGAGTGGGGGGGTGAGGGGGCGGGGCCACGCCCCGTTTCCTGCAGCGCGGTCGCAGCGGCGCCAGAATCAACAAACAGCAGGAAGCAGAGACGGAAAGACAAAGCTGATGGTGGGGGGCCGCCGCTCATGACGGCAAACACGCCGCGGGGCGCACAGCTGGGTCAACCCATCAGAACCGCCGCCCCGCAGCAGCCCCCCCTGTAAAGGCTACAGGTGGGCGTGTCCCCCGCCGTCCGTCTGTCTGCAGAACAACAGCTGTTTGACCCCGCCCCCCCCTGAAAAACCGTACCGGCGGTCACCGTGTCCGTCTCCCTGGACGTCCGCTCCTCCACCGAGCTCCTCTTCTGGATCTCGAAGCGCCGGGCCAAACCCTCCCGGGGTTTCCATAGCGACTGCAGCACCAGCGGCTTCTCGTGGTCGCCGACGACGCGGAACGCCTCCGTCCGCCACTGCCGGCTGTGGATGGAGCCGATGGTGTCGCACAGGACGTAGGCGTCCGCCTGCTGCTTGCTCAGGCCGTACCTGCAGCGGGGATCGAACGCACGGCGGAACAGACGGGAAACTCACTGCGACATGTGACGATTGTCCAGATGTTTACGTTCAAACATTCAGGTTCAGGAAATGACATCATCCTTATGGAGTGTTCTGGACTTCCTGTTAGCTTCATCTCTTTTTTTCCCGCTCTGACTAGCAAAAAGGCTGTATAGCCAAGCTATAATGCAAGAGTTTAGCTAATATTTTAGCGACATGCTAACATTTTTAATAATTTAGTTTAATGAGGAATTTAGGCTAATTTGGAGTTTAGCTGATATCTATGCAATGTGTTAGCTTTTTGGCTAATTTAGCATCTACTGAAGATTTTTTATGGTAATTTGCAGTTTAGCTAATATTGTATCAACATGCTAACATTTCTGGCTAATTTGTTATCTACTGAGGTTTTTATAGGCTAATTTAGAGGTTAGCTTCTATTATATCAAAAGGCTAACATTTTGGGCTAATTTAGTTTACTCTGGATTGTTGGCTATTTTGGAGTTGTGCTAGTTTTTTAGGCTAATTTGGCATCCACTGAGGGTATTTTATGCTAATTTGGAATTTAGCTGATATCCAAGCAATGTGCTAGCTTTTTGGCTAATTTAGCATCTACTGAAGTTTTTTTATGGTAATTTGCAGTTTAGCTAATATTGTATCAACATGCTAACATTTTTGGCTAATTTATTATCTACTGAGGTTTTTATAGGCTAATTTAGAGGTTAGCTTCTATTTTATCAACAGGCTAACATTTTGGGCTAATTTAGTTTACTAGGGATTGTTGGTTATTTTGGAGTTGTGCTAGTTTTTTAGGCTAATTTGGCATCCACTGAGGTTATTTTATGCTAATTTGGAATTTAGCTAATACTTTAGAAAAATGCTAACTTTTTGGACTAATATAGTTTAATAAGGATTTTTATATTTCAGCTAGTATTTAAGCAACACATTTAATATTTTTGTAAAAATAGCAGCTTTTAGGGATTTTTAAGCAATTTTACTACAATTGTTTTCAGAACTTTCGGTCAACTTCAACTTCTTTTCAGCAATTAAAGTAAATTGTGTCACTATTTTCAGCAAAAAGCGTTCACAGTTACTTTTCTACTTCCTGTTGTGACCTTGTGCTAACACTGCAGCACGTTCCCTCTCCATTGAGGTTTAGTTTGTGACCCCTCACCATCAAACACTCTTTGGGGAGAGCACCGCTCCTCTTTTTTTGACGTCCATTTAAATCAAGGCTCCCCGACCTCCGGGCCGCTAGTCGGTACTGGGACGTGGACCGCTCCGGTTGTCAGTAGTGGTACCTTACGCAGTACCAGACGTGGACCAGGCTACGGTTAGCGTACCGGCACCGGTCGTGTCCCGAGGTTACATTTTTACACTTTGAGTGTTCTCAATCAATGTTTGCCCTGTTGGGCCTAAAGTACGTTTTAGATTTTGGCGCCCTGAACTTTTTCTGAACTTTTACCGCCAGACGATGACATCACGAAGAAGTTTCAGTTTCACGTACAGAAACTGAATTCTGCACCTGCTAGCCTTAAAAACTCGCTAGCGTTTCGCCTTCCGCAGACAGTGACATCACAGAAAAGACGCCATTTTGTTTTTCTCCACAAAAACTCACGTTTTTAGTTTACGAAGTTTTGAATTTTGTCCTTCTTTTAAAAAGTCTATAAGAATTGATGACGGCGCTCACATCGCCGCCATGATGGCGCTCAGTTAAGAACATAACCCACTCAGACCGATCGACGCTAGCAGGAAGGAGGCTAGCCGTGGTGAGAGTGGGCGTGGCTAATGGAAACAGCCACACCTCCTTTAGAGGAGGGGGACAGAAATCCACACCAACTTGTCAGCTCAGGGCCCCTCCCCCTAACAGCGGCGGCCATTTTTAAAATGTCGGCCTCAGTTCTTTACGTTCTTTCGTTGAGCTGACGTTTGCTGCGGTGGCGGTTCATGGTGAGGGCCAATCACAGCAGATTTCAGTTTGGTTAAAACGTAAATCTGAGACAGAAGAGTCTCCTGGTGGACCCAGATCTCCTCCCCGTCATCAGAACCAGAGGGAGGTCTCACCGGTCCAGGGCCTCCTTCACCAGCTCCCTGGCGCTGGAGTGGGTGGTGGCCAGCACGCTCTTGTAGTGGGCTCCTTCACAGATCTCGTTCCCAAAGATCTTCAGGATCCCAGGAGCCGTGATCTGGTTGGACAGCTCCGCCGGGTCGTCCTCCGGCAGAACGTCAGCCGGGAACACTGCGGAGGAGCAGAACCCGTTAGGAGAACCTCCTCGCTGGACCGGTTCCGGAGGGAGCTGAGGAGGACGTACTGCTGCCCTTCCTGGCCTGGACGGACCGGGACGAGCGGAGGGCCGCCGTCAGCGCCATGGGGCCGGGTCCGCGGAGGAAGACCCCGGAGAGGCGCCGGATCCTGCTGGACTGCCTGGAGAACACCTCCTCTGACCTGCAGGAGGAGGAGGAGGAGAAGGAACTGAGGACCTTCAGAGGAGCAGATCAAACTGCTCCAGAGTCCCTCCTCCTCCTCAGAGCTGAAGAATCAGGCCTTGTTCCCCACACCCCCGGCCCCCAGCCCCCCCTAAGCGGCTTAGCTGCGTTCAAAGGTCCCGCAGGAGAACTCTGCTCCTGCAGGAGCTCCAGCAGGAGTTTCACTCACTGCGGTTCCGCGCGGACGCTCCTCTTCGTCACGAACCGAACCGGTTCCTCCGGGGGGGTCCCGCGCTCGTTCATCCCCGCGCGCCTTCAGCTGCGGCGGCAGATGCTCACAGAGTGCAGCAGCTGCGGCGCGCGGGCAGATGTTTCCCGCCCTCGCGCGCGGCCGCGCGCTCAGACGCCAACTTTTTACAGCTGAGTTTCAGCAGACCCGCGAGCACGCGCAGCGCCATCTGGCGGCCGCGCGCCGGCTTTACAGTTCCCTTTGAAACATTAAAATAAAAACATCTGGAAAAGAATACCGGAAACCGGAAGTCTCACCCCACCACAGTAAAAGAAAATATAAAAATATTATTGTTTCTTTAGTGTCAGAAGCCTTTTGGAAAAAATGAAAACGCCCAAAAATACAGGATAGGAGACACGACAGCAACAGGAAAATATTCTTTAATAGAAAATTTAAAAGAAGAAAATAATAAAATAAATAAATGTATCAGTTTAAAATCAGATATTTTTATAGCATCAGATCTGATGAGGGAGAGTACTACAAATACTGATTAAATGATCCAAAAATCAAATAAATTATGTGTAAGCCTTTGTCCCTGAAAAAGAGGAAGTTTGGATTTCCCTTTTATTATAATCAGAACAGCAACCTATTTCAGGAGATAAATAATAGAAGTTAAGTTCTAAAACTTCCTCTCCTCACATTGACTCAGATAAAAATAACTAACACAATTATTTTGATTTAATTGATTCATTCATGGATGTCTCAAAAAATAACATTTGCTGCATTCATTGAATTGTATTCTGTTATTTGCATTACCCTGCTTAAAGATGCATTGAGTTATCAATACAGGTGAACAGGAAACTTGTTTCTAACATAGAAAATTAAAAAAGAACAGAAGTTTAAAAAAAATCATTCTTTAATTGTACTGTCAACAAGTGACCGCTGGATGGCGGGCTTTCCCACAAAAATCGACTTTCACGTACAAATACAGTTACTTACAACAGAAAAAGTGCCACAAAAACAAACATTAATTGTAGATTTCAGTAATTATAAATCTATAAATAAGACTGATTTAAAAAAAAAGACTAAATAATCTGTGATTGACCTTTTTCTCTGAAAAAATTAAAGAATTTAACTTCAAGTCTGGTTGAATGCACACAACAGTTTGATTTGAATTTATCTGTTTTATTTTTTCTCTTTCTCTTGTTTTATGCTGAAATTTCTCCATGAATGACTTTAATTTTTATTTTTTCTATTGTTACATGATAAATTGGCTGAACAGAGATCCTGTTTATTTTTCGTATCATCATATACATTAAATGTAGGATGAAACATCTGCTGTGAAGCTGCGATATTGCATCATAAACCTTCACTTGTTACTGATTAAAGAGTCGAACGAGGAATAAAAGTTTTTATTGTCTTTCTGAAGAGGAAGTTTCCCTCAGACATAAAAGCTGAACAGCAGCTGGAGGAGTTTATTGGTCTGCAGGTAGCTCCTTCAGCTGCAATTAACCCCAATCAACGGCGTCTAATCGCAGGGCGGGGCCTCCTGCTGCAGGCCAAGGTCAGCAGGAAGACGGCAGAGGCTCTAAGCTCCTGTAATCACGTCCTCAGGTGAAGCTTGTTCTGAAACTCTGCGTCCATCAGCTTCAGCTGCTGGTTTCCTGAGGATGGAGCGGCGCCGCCGTCTCTGGATGTATTTCATTTATGTAAAATCTAAACATGATTTCTTATCTGGACTTTAGAACACCTGATTGTTAGATTCTGTGAAGAGCGCCACCTTCAGGTGAAACGTGAGAGCGCTCTGCTGACTGATGACTTCTGCAGATCTGTGCTTTGTTCTCTTTAATTTAGACAAACGGGTCATTAGTTACTGAGACGTGCTGCTGTAGTGCAGCGTCTCCTCCGTCTAAATGTTGGAGTTCAAACTTTGGACCTCCATGGATCCAGCAAAGCACAGAAAAAACAAAACGGAAATTCAGCCTCTGAAGCTGAAAACCAAATGAGACGTTTGGAGGAGGTTCTGCTCCCAACAGCCAGGACGGTTTGGGTCTTTGATCCGATGGTTCTGGGCGGTGTCCTGGTCAGATTGGAAGAACCAGGCTGACCCAGGACGTTTCCTGGCCCAGAACGGCCCGGTTCCTCCCTTCCTGTAAATGAAAGTCCTGCTGCGGTTTCAGAACTCTGGACGCAGTGGTTCCAACCACGCCAACCTGGGTTGGACCGCATCCTCCTTAAGCTAACTACTTTTTCACAGAAAACATAAAGCATCTGTTAGATAAGGGTGGTGTAGTTGGTGCGGTGTTTCTCGACCTAAAAAAAGCTTTTGACACTATAAATCATAAAAAACTGTTGACCAAACTAACAAAATTCAATTTCTCCTCAAAAACTATAAAATGGATAGAATCCTGTTTATCTAATAGAACTCAGACAGTTAGGATAAACCATCATCATTCCCCTCCCATCCCCATCTCGACAGGTGTTCCGCAAGGTTCCATTCCAGGGCCTCTACTTTTCTCTCTCTATATCAATGACCTTCCATCCGTTTGTTCCGATGTATTCATTCAGATGTATGCTGATGACACTGTCATTTATGCACATGGCAACAACACATCTAAGGTGGCTGAGAATCTTACTAAAACAATGGGTCGTGTTGCAGAGCTGTTGGAACAGTCAAGTTTGAGTCTGAATGTGAACAAAACTGTGGCAATGTTCTTTTCTAAAACAAACCGTAAACATGTTCTGGCTGATGTTTCTGTGGCAGGAAAGAAAATAGAAGTTGTTAAAACATTTCAATATCTTGGTATTTTAATTGATACAACATTCAGTTTTAAGTCCCAAATTCAAAAGGTTTGTAACCGTGTTAAGTTTAACTTGTCCAATTTTAGATATATTAGGGAAAATATGTCACTGCAAGCTGCTCCAATGTTTATGAATGCAATGATTTTATCACACATGACATACTGTCTCACTACACGGTCGCAGGCAAACAAGTCCACATTAAAACCTCGAGTCACTTTACAAACAAACAATTAAAAACACTGGATAAAAAACCATTAAGATATCATCATTGTGAATTTTACAAAAAATAAACTGTAATTAACGGTATGTCATCCCCTCCACTCACTCAGTTTGTTAAAATAAGATCTATCTCCCAAAGAGTGACACGAGGGTCGGTTCGACAGGACTGTATAGTTCCTTTACGGAGAAGTGCCTTTAGTCAGAGCGCCTTCTCTGTAACAGCAGCACAAGAGTGGAACTCTGTCCCTCATGCCATCAGAGAACTCACCATATACACTCTGTTTAAAACACACTTAAAAAACTAGTTTAAATCACAACAAACATGTCTACATTGAACTGTTTAATTGCCTGCCGCTCCCTGAACATTCTATGCCACCTTTGTGACTTTTATAATAGTTTTATTGTTTCTTACTGTGTGCATTTTATTATTGTTATATGTATTTTATATGTATTATAACTGATTTTCTAAGATGTATTTTTATTCTTATTATTTTCTTTTTAATGTATTTCTATATATTTTACTTGTGTATTTAACTGATGTTTTGAGATTTTTAGGTTGACAATTTTTTAACACCTGTCCAGGGACTACAGATGAAAAATAGCTTTTAGCTAATTCTGGCACATTGCAGAGATGCTATTGATGTGCACTGTCCCTGTGAAATAAATAAATAAATAAATAACCTCTGCTTAACCACAGAACCGCATGAACGTTGAAAGTTGAACCTTTTCCTCCAAACACTGACGTCCTCAAAGGAGAGTAAAACCAGGAATTTTCTCCAAAAGGGTCACAACCTTCATTTGGTTTAGGGCCAAACGCTCTGACACGCCGACGCCGAGGAATGCTGGCGTGAAACCTGCAGCTCCAGAGGGTTCTTGACCTCCTGGCTCTTATCTCCTCGTTTCTTCGGGGGAGCTGCCGTCCGTCTGACGTCCTCCGGCGTTCTCTGAGGCTCTCTCTCAGAAGAACGTCTCCAAACTGCTTCAACTGGTTCACGCGGTCGGAGGAAGCCGTTTGCAGCGACGTGGTTGGTCCGTTGGTCACCTGCTCACAGGTGAGGAGGGCTGGAATGAGGACGGACAGGAACTCAGCAGCTCCGGTGGACAGAGAAATCTCTGACCGTCTCAGAGAACGTAGATCTGTGATCACAGTTACAGGATTCATTTGAGTTCAGAATGCAATCCCTCAAACATCCAAAGATTTAATCTAATCTAATCTAATCTAATCTCAGGTATTTCTTCCTGACATCACGCCCTCACTTTCTCCGTTTCCTCCTGAGAGCTGATCTTCAGTCAGAACATTCCACAGAGATCGGGTTTTTCTGGGTTCCATGAATCCTGATTTAGTAGAATTATATTCCAATCCTAGATTTCATACCTGAGAACATCTGACGGTCCAGAACGACAGGTTCACGGGTTCCTCCCTCCTGGAGCTCCATGAGGCGAGCAGCAGTTGTGGGTTTGAATCCCGATCCTCACAGTCCTGGTGTTCGTGGATCTGCTGGTGATCCGCTCCAGAGAGACACGACGATGGGAGAAATGTTGAAGAGAACTGGACCCCAGAATGGTTCGTTCTGGCTCCAACCAGACGTGGTCAGTCAGCGGTGATTGTTCCGAGTCAGTCAGAGCCATGGTTTCTACGGCAACCATTCTCACCAATCAGGAGGGAGCTTGTTGGAAGGCCACACCCCCACCGCTACATGAAATCTGTTGATCGAACATTTTGATCATTGGACGTGGGGGCAGACAAGATGACGGATGAAGATTAAAGAAGTTCAAAAATGGATCAGAACCGAACCTGATCGGGTTAAAGGTCGAAGTGAACTGCAGCCAAACCTAAAGTGAGTCATGGAGACGCTGACCAGACATCTGAGTCAGCAGCTCCCTGCTGAAGGTACGGAGCCCCTAAAGGGACATCGAACAAAAAAAAAAATAATAATAAAGTTAAAAAAAAATTAAAGTAAAAAAAAAAAAAAAAAAAAAATTCTAACTCGTGGCCACGACTTACGGATATGATACGCAGTTGCAGCCCATTCAAAACAACAGGAGCGGCTTTTAGGTTTCGTTTTGATCACGTGGTCGGATGTTTAGGTTTCTCCGGATCACGTGACTGATCACGTGACTTTTGAGTTTCTGTCCGGCACCGTAGATCCACTACTTTTTTGGTGTAAAATCCCTCAGAATAAAATATTTTGTGGACTAATCTTTATTTTGATAATATTTCTAGCGAGAAATGTACCCGTTACTATCACGACATGCATTTATTTTGGACATACAGTTCGTAGTTTGTCTGTTTTGCTTGACTTTTCGGGCTCAAAAATCGTAAAACAGCAACGTCTGGGGTGCACGGAACAATCACGGAACCGGGCGATCAGCAGGATTTGGGACCCGACCCGCATCGGTACCGGGTCAAGGTTAGGGTTAGTGTAGGTTCGGAGAACCCGCCCGGAACCTTTTCAAATCGGCCCCGAATGACTTCTGTAAAGCTAGAACGTGATCAATCTGACCACTTCCGGTCCAGGAGACGGTCAAACGTGATCCCGAAACGAAGAGTATCAAGCATCAATAATGTTTCTTTAATTTCTGCCTCATAAACAAACACAAACGTCGGTTATTTTAAGTGACAATAACGAGGGATGCTTTCAGACAAAATGAAGAAAGATAAACACATAAAGTCACGTGATCCGGAGAAACCTAAACATCCGACCACGTGATCAAAACCAAACCTAAAAGCCGCTCCTGTTGTTTTGAATGGGCTGCAACTGCGTATCATATCCGTAAGTCGTGGCCACGAGTTAGAAATTTTATTTTTTTTTTTTTACTTCAATTTTTTTTTTTAACTTTATTATTATTATTTTTTTGTTCGATGTCCCTTTAGGGGCTCCGTATGAAGGAAATCTACCCAAAGAAAACAAATAAACAAAGCCCACAAATCACGACTACCGAGGTGCAACCCCAAACTAAAATAACAAAACCCAGCAGTGGAAGACTGCTGAGGAAGAAACCAGAGACCAGCTCGACTCAACCTGAACTTCAAATGCTCTCCAGCTGTTCCTCTTCCTGTCCGCCTCATAAACACCCAGCAGGTGCTAGTTGATCCTCATTTGCCACACCTGGCAGGTGAGCAGAAGGACTGGATGGAAAAGGTCCAGCAGGACGTAACACACACAAACACAAAATATTATTATGCATTAATATTATTATTATTATAATATTATTAATGCAGATTAATGTATTATTTTAAGTTTACAAACTAAAACAAAGCTGAAAGAGTTTAGTCACAGGAAGCTGTTGTGGAGAAGCTTCTGGTTTTCAAAGTAAAACTAGTGAAAGATTTTTTTTGTTCAAAAATTGAGACTGAAGTTCTGTTCACTGATATAACTATTGAAAAAATGATTCATCTTTAACATCAGAGCTTCAGCTCCAGTGTTTACGTTCTTTTGGTTAGGGTAACTCTTCAACAGTCGACGTAATTAACTAAACTCCATCTTATTCTGAAGGAACACAGCCTCATCCTGCTGAAAGGAGGATGGAATCAACGTGAATCAGATTATTCTGCTGTGGAAAAAAATATTTTTTTCACACGGGCTGTACACCGAAAAATATTGAAGAATTTTGAGAATAAAAAACTGCGGGGAACATTTTCAAGTTATGTTGTCAAATGATACAAAACAGCCATTATTTTCTGTTGTTTCTATTACTGCTGAACTTAACCAGAAGGATGACAAAAAAAGTTTAAAATGAGAAACAAAATTTCAATCTGAATCTTTTGGGTTTTTTTTAATCAGTTTTGTTGATTCTGATCTCCTGTTCTAAATAAAGGTATAAATGTTGGTGATTTAATCAAAATAATTTCCATTTTCCTCCATCTAGTACATATTCACATAGCAATAAACATAATATTAAAAAGTAAGAATCGCCACCTGAGCAGCGATCCACAGCCCTGATACTGTGGATTATGGTCTGATTACAGGCGGTCCATGTGGACTTTTAGCAGAACTGCTGGTAAAGTCAACAAAACTGTTGTTTTTGTTTGTTTTTTCTTCATAATCATAAGGTTTAGTGTTTGATGATGTTAGAAAGCTGCTTTCAGACATGCTAGCTGAAATGCTGCTAGCTAGCGCTATTGTTCAAACTAGCATACTGTTAGTACTACGATACTGTTGAGATTCAGTAGTAATTGGTTTTGATGTCATTAGTAGTTATTGTAGTTTTTTTAGTTACTGGTTATGAAAGAAGACCCCCAACCCCCCCACACAGTTAATTTTCTTATCTGCTCTTTAGTTGAATTCTGATTGTATACTCAGATTTTTATTGTGAATACTTTTATAAGCTGATGAAAACTGAATTTCCCCAAAGGGATCAATAGTTAGTTTAGTTTAGTTTAGTTTAATTTAGTTTAGTTTAGTTTAGTTTAGTTTAGTTTAGTTTAGTTTAGTTTAGTTTAGTTTATTAATTTATCAGGACAGTGTACAAATACATTGAGCTTAGAAAGCAAAGATGCTTGCACCAGATTGTAGCTTACTAGCTAATTTCCATCTGTAGTCCTAGTACAAAATACATCATATCTAAACATTATAAACATATTAACCATTTTAAGACATTTTAAAAGAAATCCAATGTAAAATAAGTTATCAAGGATAAAAAAACAAACACAATATAAAATACAATATGAAATCTAAAATATTTTATAAAACTAAAACTACTGCAATATAAAATACATACACCAATTTATAAAAACAACATAAAAATAAACATATTTCCAGTTAAAAATAGGATAAAACAATTAAAACAATTACAGCAATGGTCTTGTACTCTGATAGCCATCTATTAATGTGTGCAAGATTGGTGCTCCAGCATCCATTTCTTGGCAGTTTGTGAAAAGTAAGTCTAATCTGACAGCGATGCTGCAGATGGACCTGAAACCTCTGCATGTTTGACTCTTCAGTGACGTTCTTTACTTCATTAGTTATTACATTTTTCACTGTTTTTCTATTTATCGACATCTTTGCAGCCGAACATGTGTAGTTTTAACTGTTCTGTATGTAGAACGTGTTCATTAACACGTCTGACAGGAAATAAATCCTGAATCTTGAACATGTAAAGAGGCTCAGGAACACGCGTGTCCTGTTCTCACAGTCTGTTTACATTCTGCAAATACTGCTTCAATAGTCCTTTGTGTGGGTGGATGTTTATTATGGGCTGTCAGCTGAAGTTTTCCCTGTCATTTGGATATGCTTGGACCACGGAAAGCCTCACAAGAGTCTCCTGAAGGGTTTTGTTTGAGCGTGGTGTGGGAGAATGTTAGCATAACTGCGGTGCCGTTTAACAAAAAGGGAGGGATTTAGCATTAAAACAAACCTTTCACCTGAAGCATCAGGATTTTCCTGCACGACAGGTTTGAAAGGATAAAGAAGGAGCCTTTCACCTGCTTTAACGCCTCTCTTCAGGCATGTTTGAATGAGCAGACCGTTACTGGGAAGAGAGGGGTCTGGATGGGTGTGTTTGAGCAAAGGTTCGTGTGCTGGAGATAAAAGCATCTGAAGGCGTTCCCGCTCACATCACAGAGAGATCAGCTTCAGGAAAGTTCTCTGAAAGACTTTTAAACTCTGTAAAAACTCATCAAAGCAAATCAAAACTTTTCACCTTCATTTAGGAGAAATGACATTATAACTTCTCACTGTTGCTTCCCTGTTCAGCAGAGTTTCATGCTGTCTAAATCGGGCCTTTGTTTGCTTTCAGGTTCTATTTCCTCACAAATGAATGACAGATTCAAATAGTTGTAAATGTGTCAGATGGGCCAAACTGATAACAATCTAAACAAAGCAGGCAGTTTATCAGTTTCAGACGTTTTTCTGTCTAACAGATGCACATCAATAAACTACACATGAATGAGAGTCATGTTGTGGTCTCATAGCCTCGTGACGTCTGAGCGGTCCGGTCCAGTCAAGTGTTTTAAGCCATTCCATTGAAAGATTGACCCATCAATCAGTACCGACTCGTACCTCTTGGGGGCTCCCTCTGGTTGTTGGGCTGGGTTACTAAATCGATTGATTGATTTGAATTGATTTAAGCTTAACAGATCAATAATTGGTTCATAAAAATATAAATCAGTTTAGAACATAAAGCTAAATTTAGCTAGCTTGATGCTAATGTTTAGTGGAATTTCCCAAAGGAAAGTGTTAGCTAATGCTAACACTCGGTTAATCTAAGCATTTAATTGCTGATTAAAAGAATATCTTTCGATGAATTTTCCAAACTCTTTTAAGGAAACATTTTTAAAGTGACCATTTATGGTCGAAAACATCGTTTTTTGCTCATACTTTCTTAATTTTGAAAAGCGTGTAATGCTATAGCGTGATCGCCACCTAGTGGCCAAACTGAAACTCATTTGTGTTAGAACTTCTGCTTTAGAGATTCCATGTAACACTGGATGATATTAACAATCTCATTATTTCACTGATACATTTTATAGAATGTGAACTGGATCAGATTAATTTAAAAATATTCAAAACATTTAGAAGATTATGAATGTATTTCTAATTAAATGTGAATAAATGTTTAAACTTAAAATTGAATCGAAGAATTTACAGAATTGAAAAAACTTGGAATTGAGTTGATCCAGACATTCATTCATTCATTCATTTTCCATACCGCTTTATCCCTTTCGGGGTCGCGGGGATGCCGGAGCCTATCCCGGCGGCTGATGGGCGAAGGCAGGGTTTACCCTGGACAGTTCGCCAGTCTGTCGCAGGGCCACATTCGCGCACACAGTCACTCACACATTCAAACCTAGGGACAATTTAGAGTAACCAATTAACCTATGAAGCATGTTTTTGGACGGTGGGAGGAAGCCGGAGTACCCGGTGAGAACCCACGCATGCACGGGGAGAACATGCAAACTCCACACAGAAAGGTCCCAGTTGGTGTTTCTGATCCCCCAGCCGGGATTTGAACCGGGGCCTTCTTGCTGTGAGGCAAGAGCGCTAACCACTGCGCCACCGTGCAGCCCTGATCCAGACATTTCTGAATCAAATCTTTTCTGGAAGTTATAATTGATACTCAGCCCTAATCAGTTGTGGGCCTATTGAAAAGTGGAACAGAACGGTTGGGGCGGAGCCACTGTAGCCACCTGCTGATTGGCAGAAAGTGATGACGACATTAGAAAGTGCTGATATAGCGCTCACTTAAGCTAACGTTTAAAAGTATTTGGGTTTTTGCTGTTTCCTGTATTCTCTTTTGGGCACGAGTTTACTCTGACAATACCTACAAACAACAGCGAGGCGTGGAACTGCAAACGTTCCTTGGCATTCTTAGCGATGGTGTGATTCAGGGTGAGCTAGCGGCATGCTAGCGCGCTACACTACGCAAGTGAAAACCAAATGCCCAGTGGAAGCGAGGAGCAACGAAGTGGAAATTGACCGTACCGTACCGTAACAGTCAATTGAAATGAGGCTTATGGGTCCACCCACCTGTCGATCAGGAAACTATAGGTCCTTAATAAAACACAAACTCTAATGATATCATAACAGATCTGTATATAAATATTGTAACGTCCTGCTGGACGTAATGATGACGCGGAGGCGACCGGTTCCAACCGTGAAGCTTTTAATAAACTCAGACGGTTACTGTTGGCCGTAACCACGCCAAACACAATCTGAACCGAAGATAAAATGCTCTTTCTCACCCGTTCGTATCTCATTCAACCCCTTCGCGCTCCTACCACCCTTTTTATTGTCTTGCTCCCCCGCCCACATCCACACTCATCCAATCACACTCATTCACTAACAGGAGCACCAATTTAACACAGAACACATTAACAGGACCCAGCAACGCTGGTCGCTACACTGCCTCCCCCCTACAAAGTTCCACGTCCCGTGGGGCCACACACAAAGTCATGCAGGTGGGAGGGAGGCTTTCTCAGTCTCTGGGGCCTCCGTGGAGCCATTACAGGTGGCGAGATGTGCTGGCCTGAGACCACCTGCTGCTGCTGATGAGGTGAAGGTGGGGGCTGGGGGGGACCAGTCCCAGAACAGGTGGGTGTAGCTGAGGGGGGTAAAGGCCTCCTAAAGTGCTGCTGTGGGCGTGCGTCACCCCTGTACGGGCCAGTCTGTCCTGTGGAGGGCCACACGCCTACCTCCAGGTGGGAGCTCAACCCTATAGACCACTTCTCCCAGCTTTTCCAGCACCTCACAGGGCCCCAACCAGTGACAGTCCAACTTGGGGCATCTGCCCTTTTTCCTCTTCGGGCTATACACCCACACCAAGTCACCTGCCTTGAAGTCTTTGCCCTTGGCCTTCAGGTTGTAGTTCCTCTTCTGCCTCATGCCAGCTTTCTGTAGCTGATTGCGGGCAAAGGCATGAGCTGTGTCCATTCTGTCCTGCAGCTTCTTGGCATATTCAGGTCCGGGTGGGGCCCCCGGTGTATCAGGGGGTTTCCCAAAGGACATCTCTGCTGGCGTGCGTAGTTCTCGTCCCAACATGAGCAAAGCAGGTGTGCATGAAGTGGAGTCCTGCACTGCAGACCTGTATGCCATCAAAACGAGGGAAGGTGCTCGTCCCAGTCGCGCTGATGTTCTGAGGTGAGGATGGCTAGTTGCTTCACCAGGGTCCGGTTGAAACGCTCGACCAAGCCATCACTTTGGGGGTGTAAGGGAGTGGTCCGTGTCTTCCGCATGCCCAGACGCTCGCACATGGCGGAGAACACAGCAGACTCAAGTTCCTCCCTTGGTCACTGTGAATGACCTCAGCAGCACCAAACCTGGAAAACATGCCCTCCACCAGGGCATCTGCGACAGTCTCTGCTTCCTGGTCTGGGATGGCATATGCTTCCGGCCATTTTGTAAAATAGTCCATGGCCACAAGGACATAGCGGCTCCCTCTGTCTGTGCGTGGAAACGGGCCCATGATGTCCACTGCTACTCTCTCCATCGGTGCTCCTGCTATCAGCTGCTGGAGTTCAGCTCGGACTGATCAGGGGGACCTTTATGTGCTGTACAGGTGTCACAGCGGCGGCAGAAGTCTTCCACGTCCCTCCTAAGCTGGCCCCAGTAAAGCCCTGGCGGAGCCGACGGAGAGTTTTCGACACGCCGAAGTGTCCGGACCCCACAGCTCCATGGCAACCTTGTAGAACTGAGTCTCTCAGCGTCCGAGGGACCACCACCTGCCACCGCTCCTCTCCGGTAGCCGGCTCTTTCCAGGCCCTCTGAAGCACTCCATCCTTCAGTCTTAGAGCATCAAACTTTTCAAAGAGTCCTTTGGAGCAAGGAGAGCACCCTGCCACCTCCTCCCACTCGGGTTTGCGGCCAGCCTCCACCCACCGCAACACTGGCAGCAGATCAACATCCTGCTCCTGTTGTGCTCTCCATTCGGTGGGGTCGACGCCCTCTACCAGTCTGCAAACTGGCCCGCTGCTCTCACAGGTGTGACTTTGCTCCTCTCTGCCTATTTCTGCCTCCCGAGCCTCTCTTTTTCGCAGTACCGGCAGCCTGTCAGGGCACAGGGGCGTCGCGACATGGCGTCAGCATTAGCGTGGCGAGCGCCCGGTCTGTGCTCCACTGTGAAGGAGAATGAAGCCAGCTCCTCCAGCCAGCGGGCTATTTGACCTTCAGGTTCCTTGAAGGTCATTAGCCACTGTAGAGCAGAGTGGTCTGTCCGGACCGTGAAGGGGGCCACACAGATAGTATCTGAAGTGGCCTATGGCTTTGACGACAGCCAGGAGCTCCCTGCGAGTCACACAGTAACGTCGCTCCGCTTTATTGAAGGTCTTGCTGAAGTAAGCCACCACCGTTTCTCCTGCTGACCCCATCTGGCTCAGCACCGCCCCCATTCCAACATCGCTGGCGTCCGTATCCAGAATGAAGGGCAATTTGGTGTCTGGGGGGTGAGGATGGGAGAGTTTGTCAGAGCTTTCTTCAAAGAGCTGAAAGCCTGCTCACACTCTAGCGTCCAAACAAAGTCAGAGTCCTTCCTCTGTAGGTGAAACAGAGGGGCAGCAATGCAGGAGAACCCGCGGACAAACCGCCTGTAATAGGAGGCTAACCCCAGGAAGCTCTTCAAATCTCTCAGAGTGGTGGGCGTTGGCCAGTCTCTCACAGCCTGCACCTTCTCCTCCAAAGTGCTAATGCCCTCACCTCCAATCTTGTGGCCCAGAAACTCCAGTTCTCTTTTCATGAAGCAGCACTTGTCGGGGTGAAGCTTCAGACCTGCTGCAGCAATCCTCTGCAAAACTTTCTCAGCGATTCTAGTGCACCCTCGAAAGAGTCCCCATGCACCAGAATGTCATCCAAGTAGATTAAACATTCCTGTCGGGGGATGGAGGCCAGCACCTTCTCCATCAGGCGCTCGAACGTAGCTGGAGCGTTGCACAGTCCAAAACTGAGTACACGGAACTGCCACAACCCCCTCCCGTGCAGAAGGCGGTCTTTGGTCTAGCTTCAGGCTGAGTGGCACCTGCCAGTATCCACTGCGCAGGTCCAATGAAGAGAACCAGGACGAGCCAGACACCAAGTCCAGAGACTCGTCTATGCGAGGCAGCGGGTACGAATCCTTCTTGGTCACACCGTTCAGGGGCCTGTAGTCCACACAGAACCGCATTTTCGGACCCTTCTTTTTCTTGACCATTACAACCCCTGAAGCCCAGGGGCTGTCCGAAGGTTCGATGATGCCACCACGCAGCATTTCCTCGATTGCACTGTCAGCAGCCACCTGGTGAGCCAGGGGGAGGCGGCGGGGGCGTGTTTTGATGGGATGTGCATCCCCAGTATCAATCTCATGTTGAACCAGGTGCGTCAGCCCCACCTCATCCTCAGAAAGTGCAAAGATGTCTCTATACTCCAGCAGCACCTTCCACAGCTCTTCTTTCTGTCCCGGCTGCAACCCGTCACAACTGCGCCTCCAGATCTCCTTCACAGCTTCCATTCTGTCAGCCTCAGATGCTGTTTGCTGCTCATTTGAAGGCAGTGGCTGCGTCTCGATCCCAGATTGAAGAGCAGGGGGAAGTGGGGAAGAGTAGGTGGGCCTCCAAATCTTGATGCATCTCCACCGCCCTTGATGCCTCCTGGGGTGAGCTTTGGGCCCGAATGGGTCGGACCAGGTGCACCATAGGGCCCCCAGGGAACTCCAGCGTGTTCCGCCTAGGTCCAGCACACATCGGGCGCGCTCTCAAAAGTCCAAGCCCAATATGCACTGATCCTGCACAGCTGCGACCCACACCTTAGAATCCACCGTCAGGCTGCCCACTCGAATGCTCACTGTTCTCGACCAAGCATGGGAGTCAAGTCCCCGGTCACAGTTCGCAGCTTGACAGCTGTTGGTTCCAGTAGCATATCAGCTGGAACCATGTCAGGTCGGAGCAGGGTGGGCGGTGGACCCGTTGTCCAACAAGTGCCACACAGGACACCTCTTCATGGTGATGGGGACGTGGCAAAAGTCCCCAACATGGGTCCAGCCCACAACTCTAGTCCACTCCGCGCTGTCGTCTGCTTCTGGGGGGAGTTGAGCCTCCCTCCCCCGGCTGTCATGTAGGGCTCCCTCTGCCAGCAGATCATCAGGGTGGGACGTGGGAAAACGGGTCTGTGTCGTCCCACCTAAACAGACCCCAGGCCGTTTCCCTGACGGTCAGCACGCTTGGGGCACCGCACACTGATGTGTCCAGCCTGGCCACACACCCAACAGACAGGGGTGTTGCGGCGAAGGTGGCTGCTCTTCTGTGGGGCTGCACAGCCACAGCTCGGATCAGTTCTGAGAGCTCTTGGACCCATCCTGGCCTCTCTGGATCGGGAGCTGCTTTTTCCACAACCCTCACGATTGGGTTGGAGCCAATGTCAGTGTTCTCAGTGGCAGCTCCAACCAGCTCTCTTTCTAAAGCCGTCTCCAAGGCTTCTTGAAGGGTGCAGGGGTGGGCCAGTTGCGTCTGCACCCGCAGTTCTCTTGGGGACAGGGCTCGAATGAACTGGTCCCTCGCCAGCTCGCTTTGGACTGCAGCGGGCATGTGGGGATAGGCCCTTCTGGTTAGAGCTTCAATGTCAGAGGCCAAAACCCGCAGCGGCTCATCCATTCGCCTCTGTCTGTTTGCCAGTTCTGAGCGCAGAATAGCAGGCTGACTAAATTGTCCAAAACGTCTCTGCAGTGCTCCAACCAAAGCCTTGAAGTCACACCGTTCTTCTGGACTAAGCAGCAACAGACACTGAGAGGCTTCGTCCGTGAGGCACAGAGCCAGCTGGAGTGCTTTAGTGTCTTCTGACCATCCCGCGGCCCGAGCTAACAGTTCGAATTGTGCATAGAAAGCTTCCCAGTCAGCCTTACCGGAGTATTTAGGCGTTTTCATTGGTAACTGGATGCACTGGGCGCCGCCATATTTGTTTACATCCTGTTTGCTGTCGTCACTTCCGACGGCGGTTTTCGCGCCGGCGCCAACATGAGCCGCGCGCGCGCCGAATCCTGCGTCCGCAGCCAGCTTCCTGGCTGCTTGTTTCAGGCGAAGTACGTGCTCGTGCTCGCGGGGAAAATCCGTTCCACGTCCCGGAGACGTCGCATAATCACCCAACTCCCTCTCCTCCTTGATTTTCGGTCGAGCTCCAGTCCAGTCCCGCTGTACGGCCATGTCGCCCGCCGAGCTAGCTTGATCCGGTTAGCCGAAAGCGCCGGTGTTTGACTTCTGACACCAGTGTAACGTCCTGCTGGACGTAATGATGACGCGGAGGCGACCGGTTCCAACCGTGAAGCTTTTAATAAACTCAGACGGTTACTGTTGGCCGTAACCACGCCAAACACAATCTGAACCGAAGATAAAATGCTCTTTCTCACCCGTTCGTATCTCATTCAACCCCTTCGCGCTCCTACCACCCTTTTTATTGTCTTGCTCCCCCGCCCACATCCACACTCATCCAATCACACTCATTCACTAACAGGAGCACCAATTTAACACAGAACACATTAACAGGACCCAGCAACGCTGGTCGCTACAATATGAAGAAATGAGCACGAAAACGTGCTTGGCGTCAAGTTTAACGTTTGAACATGAGAGTTGAAGCAAATTTGAGTCATTTTAAAGCCAGCCTCCTGTGTTCATTTAGGGAACTGCAACAACTGCTAGTTTGGATGGAATCAACAAACATTTTACAGCTGTTTTCTATTGCAAAAGGTTAAAATTTGTCGATTCATAATTTTATTATAAAGTTCTAAAGTTGGATTTGTAAAGAAATCATGAAAAATATATAATTTTCTCAAAGAAGTCGCTCAAAACCTTTAGAAAAAGTACAACTTTTTTAGACTTTTCAAAGCATGACTCGGCAGAATCGCCTTGCTGCGTCATGGTGGCTCGTGAAAGAGGAGGAGCTCGGGGGCGGGGCTTCCTGACCACGTTCTGCGTCGCCGCCTGGAGGAGCAGCCTGTGGCGCGCGGCGGATGACTTCTCCCTTTCCCGCGGAAGGAGCGGACCCACCCCGCACAGGTCGGTCCCGGCTGTCACCCCGCGGCTCCCATCCCGTCAACCCCACCGCGCGCGCGCCCGCCTGCGGGGCATGCGTGAGCCAGCGAGCGTCTGCTAACGGGAAGGGAAGCTTCAGCTCACGACGTCTCCCGCCAACACCGAGATGGAGCGGCTGTGCGGACCGGAGCTGCCGTTCTGGGTGAGTCCTTCCCGGCGCGAGCGTCCGCGGAGCTCCGGGGCTGAACTGAAAGTACCGGAGCGGACTATAAATACCCCGTTAATAGCATTTAACGTTTTTACGGGCTGCCCGGTAATACCGCGCTGGCTCACGGTCACCAGGACCCTGAACGCACCTCCGGAACCGACACAGAACTTTAGCAAAAACATCAGAATGAGGAGGATAAACGCGCGCGAGGGCTTTAAACTCAGACGCCATGTTGTTCTGGTAATGTTTTGAATAAAGTTTGATTTAAATCTTCAGAGAAACATCTGCAAACATCTGGAATTCACCTGTAGAAAGTTACATTACACTCAATATTTATCATTTTCTTTAAAAGTAAACAGAAAAACAATCAAATCAAATAAAAAAATGTGCTTTTCTTTAAATTTACAACTCAATCTTTAAAACTTTATCCCCACTACAAACTGTCGTCATCATTGACGAACTTTTTCCTCATTTTCATTGCATTAAACTAAATATTTTAACAGTTTTGTCATGTCATTTACATTAGCATGAAACATGTTTAACTCTGAGACTCGACTGTATTCATGTCAGCCGTCTCTGTCCACAACAATATACTATCATATTACTGCACCTGTACGGCAAGCCAAAGGGGTCAACGATCGCCAGGAAAAGCGTCGTAATAAACAGTGTATTAATCGTAAAAATCACTGTGGTCACAAGTTTTTTTTCAAATACATATGGACAATAGAAACCATGAGTAATGGGGGGTGGGGGGAGGGGGCGGGGTCAAACTCACGATTCCTGTATGGGAGAAAAAAAGAGCATCACATTTAACGACTATCTGGAAACCGCGTTTTTGACGCACGTACGTGAACACAAATGCTGCTTTTGACGCGCGGTTTTGAACTCAACACGCTCGCCGCGCGGTTTGTACGCTATAAAACGCATTTTGCACCCGACAGCACAAGACGGTGTTTGTCTCATGCTGCTTTTAAAACGTAAAAGCTGCATTTTTCATGGACAATACGTGGTTTTTACGGCACATTGCAAGGTGATTATTGACCTCTTTGGCTTGCCATACACCTGAGCAGAGAACCTGGACAAAACAGGCTGGGATTACACCACCACCACCCCCACACACACACACACACACTTCCATGTTTTAGTTAATAATCAGCAGAAAGTTTTAGTTTAATCATCTGTCTAACAAGGATTTTTCTTTTCTTACTTTGAAATTCACATATAATCAAACAGGAATTATTTATTACTGTAAAATAAAACAAAAACAGAAAATAAATTTAAAAACCTTCAAACTCTCAGCTGCTTTAATCTTAATCTTTATTTTCTTCTCTTTGTCTCAAAAACAGAAAAGTTTTAAATGGAATATTTCTGTATAACACAGAAATCCGTCTGTCTTCCTCTCCGGAACCGGTTTCTGTTTCTGTTGCATTTATTCTGAAAATCCTTTCATCCATCGACCATATATGGAGTTCTGCGCAGCTGTCATCAAACTAAAACTTCAAATGTTTGTAGAAAAGTTTTTAATCTTTGATCTCATCATACATCCTCTCAGCGATAACAGGAAGCCCGCACACATGTCCGGCCAATCAGAGGAGGGCTGGCAGCTGTCTCTGATTGGTTTAGACCGGCTTAGTGTTGTTGAATTACAGGTTCAGTCAAAGAGATGTTTGGTTTTTAGACCTGGAACAGCTGGAGGAGGGGGTTTACTCGCTCGCACTAGGGCTGCCACAAACGATTATTTTAATAGTCGACTAATCACCGATTATTTTTTCCGATTAGTCGACTAATCGGGTCATGCACAAACTGGATGTAAAACACACATCTTAACCATTATTAGCTTTAAACAAACTAAAAACTAAATATATTCACACAAGCATTATCTGCGAAAATGCTTGTGTGAATGCTGTAAGCTGAATTTTGAAGCTGAAGCGAGTGACGACAGCGAAGATGCTGAAATTGATAGCTAAAAACACTAAAGCTGATAGCCACTAAAATATTAGCTAAATGCCAAATTAGCCTAAAAAATAATTAAAAGCCTCAGCTGGCCAAAACTGCTAGCATGTAGCTGACATGTTAACTTAACTCCAAAATAGCCTTAAAAAACTGAAAGAAATCCTAAATTTTTCCAAAACAGCTAGCATCTAGCTGAAATATTAGCTAAACACCAAATTAGCCAAAAAAACGGAAAAAACCCTAAATTAACCAGAATAGCTAGCTTGTCGCTGCAATATTAGCTAAACTCTAAATTAGCCTAAAAAATAATTTAAAAGCCTCAGCTAGCCAAAACTGCTAGCATGTAGCTGACATATGAACTTAACTAAAAACTGAAAAAAAATCCAAATTTTTCCAAAATAGCTAGCATATAGCTTAAATATTAGCTAATCTCCGAAACACCCTCAAAAACTTTTTTTTAAAAAAAGCTTAAGTTAGTCAAAACTGCTAACATCTAGCTGAAATAATAGCTGAACACCAAGTTAGCCAAAAAAACTGAAAAAAGCCCAAATTAACCAGAATAGCTAGCTCGTAGCTGAAATATTAGCTAAACTCCAAAATAGCTTAAACAAACCTTGATAAATGCCAAAATAGTCTAAAAAGCTAGCATATTTTTTATTATAACTTTCAACTTTTCAACACTCTAACTCCATATATTATAAAGTAACGACTAATCGACTATTAAATTAGTTGTCGACTATTTTAATAGTCGATTAGTCGACTAATCGTGGCAGCCCTAGCTCGCACCATGGGGAATAAGGAAGAAGTCCTTGGCAGTCCAGTTCTTTTTTACAGTCAGTTGGAATGACCCGTCTGCAGGTCACAGCAAACCCAGTGGACGGGGACTCCCGGTTCTGGAGGGATTCTGGGTTCTGAGGAACTTTTTCTGATCCGGTCAGAGCTGGACGTTGAAGTTTTATCTAAAAGCGAATCACGAGAAGACGATCTGGAAGCTTGAATACCTGCAGGTCCAAACGAGCATCAATGGAGGGACGGAGAGGCCACGCCTCCAGACGCCTTTGAAGCAGATGATTGACAGGAAACGTGACTCCGGCAGGAGAGGAGAAAGAAAGAAACGGATTAGGAAAGTCCTGCAGGAAGGAAACCAGAAACCCGACCCGGCGGACCGGAGCCCACGTGGTTCTGCTGGAGTGAAACTCCAGTCCAGTGGACCCAACCAGAGGCATCACACCACTGGACCGTGGTACCGGACCGGTTCAGGACTGGTTCTTCTTTACATTTCCAGAACTTTGATCCAACCAAATATGACTTTTAAAAGAAAAGTTCAGTCATATGGATAAAAATGGATTCCACAGAGTCCTGGGTTCTGATCCGACTCAGAGACTGGACTGACTGCGGTGCTTCTGGGAATGTGGAAGCGTCCCAGGGCTGAACTCGGGGCTTTCACTTTCACTTCCTAAGGATTTCCTGGACGTTCCTCTGCCTGATCTGATCGTGAAGGAACCACCGGGCCCGGTTCTTTGAGGTTCTGCCTCAGAAACTCAGACATGTTCAGAGTTTGATCGACAGAGGCTGTCACAGAGGAGGCGGAGTCTTCTGGTTCCTAAAGAGCAGAACTTCAGTCAAACATCACAAATGTTTTTATCCAAGGATGGACCAAATGTTTGAGTCGTGGGCCACAGAAGATGGAAGAGGAGAAGCTTGAAGTGATCTGGAATGAAAGTTCATATGAGAAAGAAACAACATGGAACCTGGAGCAAAACATGTTTTATTATTTAAAAACCACTGAGACCCTAAAGGGACAGTAAAGTAAAAAACAGTTAAAACTTCAAGTAAAAACATTGATTTTCAGGTTAGATAGGAACTGAAAAAAGATCCAAAAATTGAAGTAAAACAATTGTAGGATTCTAAAAATTTATTTAAAAAGTTATTTTAAAGTAAAAAACATTCTGGTAACTAACCAATGTGGAGCAGTTATTATCTGATAAGCACCAGATAGTAACCAGAATTTTTTAACTTCAATTTTTGGAAAAAAAATATTGTTTTTACTTCAAATATGTATATAAAATGACTCAAAAAATATTAAATAGTTTTCATTTTAATAATTTTTTTTTAACTGTTCATCAGATTAAAAACTTTTTAACTTGATCTGAAAAAAGCAAAAAAAAAAATTATATTTTTAACATTATTCAACGTGTTTAAATAAAGAAATATCTTAAAACTCTGTTCAGCACACCATGACTCAGCAGTATGAAGGCGTATATTCTGCTGAGTCATGCGGTTAAAGTTCCACTGTTTGGATGTAAGTTTTTCTAGAGTTATTTTATTTTAGAGGACGTCTGTCCAGAACATCAGGATGGATGAAGGTCCAGAACGTTCTGGAGTCTCCACGCCGCTCCTCCTCTGAGGACGCCGTCTCCAGGTCTCCTGTTTGACCTCCCAAACCTCCTGCAGAGTCGGTACCAACAGGAAGTGCTCCTGCAGGAGAGCGGCTGGTCGGGCCGGACGCGCCCCCCATCAGAACCGATTTATGCTGTAAACCAACCAACGGTCCGGAGCAGAGAGGAGGAGCAGAGAGGAGGAGCAGAGAGGAGGAGGAAGAGGAGGAGGAGGTGGAGGAGGAGGAGGAGGTGGAGGAGGTGGAGGTGTGATGCAAGTCTGCAGAAGTTCCTCTTCTCTGAATCGTCAGAGTTTGAAATCCTGGAAGCTGAAATGAAAGAGAACCAGAGTTTCTATCTTAATCAGTTTTCATGCTCAGCTTCTCCAGAACGTTGGTTCTGACCCGGCGAGTCCAGATCTAATGAAACAGACGGGAGACTGCATCTGTCTGCTCTCTGAGGCAGAACCTCTCGGGTCACTCTTCAACCAGAACCACAACCTTTGATCAGACTCTGGACTCGGAGTTAATCAGTGATGACGGTTCTTCTCGGGTTTGGACGTTTCTGGACGAGCTTCAGCGTAAAATCCTGTGAGGAGATTCTCTGATCCTCTCCGATCCACTGATCCAAACTCCTCCATGTTTGTGATCCGCAGATCTTAAGCCTCACAGGAAGTCCCGCCCCACCTGTCAATCAAACCTGCATTAATAGCAGGAGGTGATTCTCTGATGTTTTGGTGATGAGTTCTTCGTTAACCTTAAGCCTCAGAGAGTCAAAGGTCAAAGGTCAAAGAAGTGATCCGTTTCTTCTGACAGCCGTGTCTCTGCTCTTCACGTTCGCTCCACCACATCCTCCTCTTTGCTTTAACCGCTTGCAGAAGTTTGAAGTGATTTCTAGCAGAAGCTCCAAACTCTTCGTTCTGCTGACTCGTTGTTATTCGTTTCCTCTTTTCCACTCTTCAGGCATCCATGTTTTCTTTACAGTCAACACTTGTCTTCAGGGTTTTCAGAAAGTTTTCATTTTGCAGTAACTTAAGTATTAATAAATGCGATGTCACCATTGCTAATAAAAGTCTTTAAACTGAAATGAGATTTCCCCTGAATTGTTTCAGCTTCTTTATGATTGAAGTATTTACATTGCAGTACTTCAGTACTGTTTGATTGTCAGGTTAAGACTTTAGTTCTTGTTTTATCTGTTTATTTGGGATTGTGTACATGTAATGAATCCCCCGACTATTTTTTTTATCTGTTTTACTCTAAGAGATGTAAAAAAATACTATAAAAGACATAACAGCACAGATCATACTAGGAGGAGTGGCGTATTAAAATTCATCTGAATGTTGAGGACAACCCCCAACTCCTCGTTCTCGTACAGTCTCGTCGTCCACCTTCATCTCAGGCGCCTTTCTCCGCCCCCTCCTGCAGCAGCTTAGTCTCGTCGACGAAGCAGGCGAGGCGCAAGTCAACTCAAACACGCCTACTTTTAACATGACTAGCATAGTTTAGCATGTTTGGCACGTGTAGCATTGTTAACACTTTTAACATGGCTAGCATAGTTTAGGATGTTTAGCACATGTAGCATTGTTAACACTTTTAACATGGCTAGCATAGTTTAGCACGTGTAGCATTGTTAACACTTTTAACATGACTAGCATAGTTTAGCATGTTTAGCACGTGTAGCATTGTCAGCACATTTAGCATGATTAGCATAGTTTAGCATGATTAGCATTGATTAGCATGTTTACCGTGTTAAGCGTGTGTAGCATGTTTAGCACGTGTAGCATTGTTAGCACATTCAGCATGATTAGCATTGATTAGCATGTTTAACGTTTTAAGCGTGTGTAGCACGTTTAGCTCTCTAATATCTTAAAAAAACAATCTGTTAAACTTTCAGCTCTATAATCAAACTGAGACTGTTTTTACATCCGGTTTAGATCTTTCAGACATTTTCAGGTCTACATCTGGTGTCGTTTACCTCCTTTTGCTAACTTATAGTTAGCATCTTAGCATTTCCTTCAGCTGTATTCTTCATTTAAACTTTCTGTAGGATAAAGGTTCATCTTCATGAATGTTAGCATTTGTTAGCATTGTTCATCGTAACTTCCTGTAGATTGTTGATACGTTTTTAGCATTCTTGTGTAGATGAAGCCGTTTTTCTGTCTGTCTGTCCGTTGGGTTCTGGCTGAGCTGCAGAGGAGCGCCGTCTCCAGTCAGAACGTCACGACTGTTTTCTTTACTGCACTGAGAATATTTCCACAGAGCTGAAAGTGAGAAGATGTGAAAACGCAGACCTTCTGAGGTTTTATTTGTTTTTCAAAGACATTGTTGGATCAGTTCTGCTGAACTTTGTCCCGGTTTGGTTCAGACCCGCTCGGCTCTCTGGGTCTGTTTCCTCCCAGAGGTGTGGACTGTTTGTCTTTAGTGAAGGTTTTCATGGGGTTTCTGGATTATACAGCCCATAATAAGTCAGTCACTTTGATGTTTTCATCTGCGGCTTCACCTGGTCGGGCGGTTTCCGCGCCGCTCGCTGCCCCTCAGGAGTCTTGACATAATGAGCGAGCGCTAAGCAACAGTCTCCCACGAGCCGTCGACGAGAAGACAGAGCAACTTCCTGTCTGTCCAGGAAGTGCTCATGAAACGAGCAAATGTTCTGATTGATGCAGAGAAGAAGCTGTAAATCCTTTTCCTGCTTCTTCTCAGTGCCAGGACCCACAGAACACACGAACACGTCTCGTTTCTGCTGCTTTTCTACTTCATTTTACTCTCGACTTCGTTCCCGGACTTGATGTCAAACCAGATTCCACTTCTGAAAACGGATTCTCACTGAAATCCAGGAGAGAAGCGCCGCTCCAGCAGGCAGGTGTGGTCATGCTGGAGGGGCGGGCAGCTGTGTTTATCTTCTGAGGGGGCGTGTCTTCGTGCTTGTTTGTGCAGAGGCAGGGGGGCGCTTCAGCCTGATTCCCGTTTGTGTTGCTCCAGCTGATTTTAGCCAAACAGTTTGTCCTCCGGATCAGGAAATATTTACTCCTTCAGGACTTTTCTGCTCTTTTCTGACCTTTTAAGGTTAAAACGGCGTCAGAACTCTAAAGAGGAACATCATAAAACTCTGTAGATTTATGGTGTACACAGACTGTGGAGGGAATATGTCAGAGGGATTTATTGAGGTGGATTAAAGGTTAAACACGAGAAACATTCCATCTTAAATAAAATAAATTAAATCTTTAAGAAAAGGATTTGTTGATTTTATTTATTGTTAAATTCTTTATTTAATTTTAAATTTCGTATATCTTATTTAATAGTTTATTTTTTCTATTGTGAAATCTTTATCCAAAAAGTTTATGAAAAAAGTAAAAAAAGTAAAAAAAAAAAAAGTTTACCAAACTTGAGACTATCAAAATAAAACTGATTGCAGGTCAGCAGAAACAACAAGTGTGTTGGATTTACAGAAGTTGAATGTCTTCTGGGTTTGGAAGTTCCTGAACATTCACCTGAACATACACCTAAACAATCACCTTAACAGACACCTGAACACTCACCTGGACACTCACCTGGACACTCACCTGGACAGACACCTGGACACTCACCTGAACACTCACCTGGACACTCACCTGGACAGACACCTGGACACTCACCTGAACACTCACCTGAACACTCACCTGGACACACACCTGGACAAACGCCTGCACACTCACCTGGACAAACACCTGGACACTCACCTGGACTGACACCTGGACAGACACCTGGACAAACACCTGGACTGACACCTGAACAGACACCTGGACACTCACCTGGACACTCACCTGGACAAACACCTGGACTGACACCTGAACACTCACCTGGACAGACACCTGGACAAACACCTGGACACTCACCTGGACTGACACCTGAACAGACACCTGGACACTCACCTGGACACTCACCTGGACACTCACCTGGACTGACACCTGGACAAACACCTGGACACTCACCTGGACAGACACCTGGACAGACACCTGGACAGACACCTGGACTGACACCTGGACTGACACCTGGACTGACACCTGAACACTCACCTGGACACTCACCTGGACAGACACCTGGACACTCACCTGAACAAACACCTGGACAAACACCTGGACAAACACCTGGACAAACACCTGGACAAACACCTGGACACTCACCTGGACACTCACCTGGACAGACACCTGGACAGACACCTGGACAGACACCTGGACTGACACCTGGACTGACACCTGGACTGACACCTGAACACTCACCTGGACACTCACCTGGACAGACACCTGGACACTCACCTGAACAAACACCTGGACAAACACCTGGACAAACACCTGGACAAACACCTGGACAAACACCTGGACACTCACCTGGACACTCACCTGGACAGACACCTGGACAGACACCTGGACAGACACCTGGACTGACACCTGGACTGACACCTGGACTGACACCTGGACACTCACCTGGACACTCACCTGGACTGACACCTGAACACTCACCTGGACACTCACCTGGACACTCACCTGGAAACTCACCTGGACTGACACCTGGAAACTCACCTGGACACTCACCTGGACAAACACCTGGACACTCACCTGTAATTTCTCTTCTGAATTGTTCCCCCAAATATGGATGAATTTTTTTCCTGCAGAAAACTAAACATGTGTCAAAGTCTAAAAATGACTCAGTGATGAAAAAGAAAAATTTTTAAATTCATTCTTTAATAAAATTAAGTAATTTTATGCAAAATAAAACAAAATCAACGATCTTTTGTTTTCTTATAAGGCCGTATTTTAGTCGGTTTTGTTCCTGTTTATTCATTTAAGTTCTCCTATTCAGTGATTAAACTCATGAACTCGTCTCATTTGCTTTTTCTTTAAAACACATTCAGTTAAAAACAGATATTATTTTATTTGTTTATATAATGAATCAGGATCTTCTAGCTGAAAGTGTGAAAGTTATAATTCATCATCATAACTTTGTAAATTTTCAAAGGAATTTATCTGGACTTCACCTTTTCTGATGGAGGTTTGCTTCTGCCAAAATAAAACATGAAGAAAAGATAAAGAAATGAAGAATTAAAATCATTTATTTATTAGTTTCTCTCGTTTCAGTTTACTCTACCAAATGTTTGTACAAATACAGTAATAGATGATTATATTTTGACCTGAAAACAGTCACGTTTTATTGATAAAAAAATGGAAGAACTTTTATTTTGAAACAAAGTTTGTGCAGGAAATGCTGGGTTTTCCAGTGTTTTTGTGGGAACGGTGAAGAAGTGTTGGAGGTTATGATGGATTTCCTTCATTCATGATGAACTTCAGGCACTTCTCATTCAGGTTGGAGTTTTCTCAGATCATCTGTGGAGGTTTCAGCTTCTCAGGAACGGAGGGGAACAAGAACGAGTGACAGAGAAGTTTCAGAAAGTCTTCTTTAGGAAGACATGAAGGAGAATCTGGGTCTTCAGAACCAGAACTGGTCCATGTTGAGGGTCTGCAGGATGAGGGTTGTGTGTAGCTGGAAGTCGGTCGTGAACGTGGAAAGAGGTGGGGGAGGGATCTGCTGAGGCGGTTCTGGTCCGGGAGGTTCTGGTAGTCCAGCAGGACTGAAGCTGCTGTCCCGGTTCTCCTGCAGGAGCTCAACACCACGTTCCACACCGACCAGCCGGACCTGCCGCTCTGCTTCCAGCTGTCCGTGCTGGCGTGGCTGCCGTGCGTCTACCTGTGGCTGGTCAGTCCCGTCTACCTGTTCTACCTGAAGAAGAACAACAAGGGCTACATCATGGTGTCCATCCTGAACCGCTTCAAGACGGTGAGGAGCTCAGCTGAGCGGGTTGGGATGGGTTCTGGTGGAGTTTCAGAAGTCTCATCTGAAACGATGAGCTCTTCTGGAGGTTTCTCCTCTTCTCCTAATCCTCCCGTCCGGGTTCTGGTCGTGGTTCTGTCTCCTCTCAGGTGTTCGGCTTGTTCCTGTGGATCGTGTGCTGGACCGACCTCTTCTACTCCTTCCACGAGATGCAGCAGAACCAGACGCCGCCGCCCATCTTCTTCATCACGCCGCTGGTTCTCGGCACCACCATGGTGAGGAGCTTGATTTCCCATGATCCTTTTGGGCAGAACTGCTGTTTTTCAGCAGATAAAAACTCAATCAGACTTTCATTCATCTCAGTAATCCTCGTATGAAAACGTTCATCTCGTTCAGAACATTACTGCGTTTTCATGAACTTTATAGTTTTGGAAATATTAAACAAAATATTCCTGAAAAGGAGAAAGTCTTCAAATTTCAACATTTTAAGTAGATTAACAAGTCTTTAAATGTTTTCATTTTTATAGTAATTTTCAAAAAATGTATAGTTTAGCTAATATTTTAGCAACATGCTAACGTTTTTGACTAATTTAGTTTATTGAGGATTTTTAGGCTATTTTGGAGTCTAGCTGGTATCTAAGCAGTAAGCTAACTATTTTAGGCTGATTCGTTATCTACTGAGGCTTTTTTAAGCTAATTTAGAGATTAGCTTTTATTTTAGATTCAGGCTAATGTTTTTGTTTAATCAAGTTTATCAGAGTTTAGCTCGTATTTAAGCAAACATTTTTGCTACATTGGCATTTATTAGAGATCTTTAAGCAATTTTACTACAAATTTTAAAGAATTTTAGCTCAACGTTAGCTCCTTTTCATGGCTCTTTAATAAAATTTCCAATTTTCTGGCAAATTTAAAATTTTGCTTTTGCATTTTCAGCAATAAATTTAATTCTGTCACTGTTTTGATCAAAAGCTTCAGCATCTTCAGTCACTACTTTCAGTAAAAAGCGTTCACACCAGCATTGTTGCAGCTAAAGTTGCTTTTCTAGTGTTTTCTGCGTCTTCCGGAGATCATTTTTGGTTACTGATTTGTGTTGCTGTAATGATGCATTCAAAGACTGATGGGTTTTTGGCCGCCACCTCTTCACACGGGTCCCTCAGACAGAGCCCTGAGGTGCTCCACTGAGAAACATCACAGGTGATCCTCTGGGATCTTTGGAAATCCTGTTAGCCTGTAATCTGAAGGCAGGATTAGGCCGCGGCGCTGTCTGATCCAGCCGGGGGTTCTGCTCCGGTTCTGTTCTGTTCTGGATCGGTCAGAGGAGTCTCAGAGTGAACGACGACAGAGGTCGGAGGTCAGAGCGGTTTGTGCTGGGCTCAGGTCCAGCTCGGGGTTTCAGGATCGGGGTTTTCACCCGCCGCGCCCTGTTAATCCCTCCCCTTCCCCCGTCCCTCTCTCTCCTCCTCAGCTGCTCGCCACGTTCCTGATCCAGAGCGAGCGGCTGCACGGCGTCCAGTCCTCCGGCGTGCTCTTCATCTTCTGGTTCCTGTCCGTGCTCTGCGCCATCGTGCCTTTCCGCTCCAAGATCCTGAAGGCCTCCGACGAGGTGAGCGCGCTCTGAGCCTCCCGGAGCATTCCCGGCATCCCAGCCCCCCCCCCCCCCCCCCCCCCCCCCCCCCCCCCCCCCCCCCCCCCCCCCCCCCCCCCCCCACCTGGAGTTTACGGCGTGGAGTCATCTGAGGGCGCCGCTGAGCTCATAGAAGGCCTGTTGTTCCTGACAGACTTATCAGGCTGCGCAGACGCTGCAGCAGGCAGCAGCAGCAGACCACTTCCTGCGTCACGCTAACCCGGACAGAGGACGCACACGCGCCGCCGCCGCCGCCGATGTTCTTGAACCGCCCCGTGACCCGGGTCAGTGGGAGCCCCAGAGTGCAGCTCTGCATGAAAACGTCCCGAACCTGGTCATCGGAAACGTTCATCCGCCTCTGCTAGGGCTGTCACGATTAGTCGACTAATCAATGACTAATCGACTATTAAAATAATCAACAACTAATTTAATAGTCGATTAGTCGTTTCTTTATATTGTATGAAGTCAGATTGATAGTAAAGTTGAAGGTTATAATAGCATTCTGCTAGCTTTCTGGAATATTTTGGCATTTATTGAGGTTTTTTAGGCTATTTTGGAGTTTAGCTAATATTTCAGCAGCATGCTAGCTATTTCGGCTAACTTTAGCTTTTTTACGTTTTTTAGGCAATTTTTGAGTTTAACTTATATTTCCGCTATATGCTAGCTGTTTTGGCTAATATAGGATTTTTCCATTTTTTTAAGGCTAATTTGGAGTTTAGCTAATATTTCAGCAGCATGCTAGCTATTTCAGCTAACTTTAGCTTTTTTACGTTTTTTAGGCAATTTTTGAGTTTAACTTATATTTCCGCTATATGCTAGCTGTTTTGGCTAATATAGGATTTTTCCATTTTTTTAAGGCTATTTTGGAGTTTAGCTAATATTTCAGCAGCATGCTAGCTATTTCAGCTAACTTTAGCTTTTTACTTTTTTAGTTTTTTGAGGCAATTTTTGAGTTTAACTTATATTTCCGCTATATGCTAGCTGTTTTGGCTAATATAGGATTTTTTCCATTTTTTTAAGGCTAATTTGGAGTTTAGCTAATATTTCAGCAGCATGCTAGCTATTTTGGTTAACTTAAGCTTTTTTAAGTTTTTTTAGGCAATTTTTGAGTTTAGCTAATATTTCAGCTATATGCTAGCTGTTTTGGCTAATATAGGATTTTTACGTTTTTTTAAGGCTAATTTTGAGTTTAGCTAATATTTCAGCAGCATGCTAGCTATTTCAACTAACTTTAGCTTTTTTAAGTTTTTTTAGGCAATTTTTGAGTTTAGCTTATATTTCAGCTATATGCTAGCTGTTTTGGCTAATAAAGTATTTTTCCATTTTTTAAGGCTAATTTGGAGTTTAGCTAATATTTCAGCAGCAGCATGTTAGCTATTTTGGTTAACTTAAGCTTTTTTTAAGTTTTTTAGGCAATTTTTGAGTTTAGCTAAATATTTCAGCTATATGCTAGCTGTTTTGGCTAATATAGGATTTTTACGTTTTTTTAAGGCTAATTTGGAGTTAAGCTAATATTTCAGCAGCATGCTAGCTATTTCAACTAACTTTAGCTTTTTTAAGTTTTTTTAGGCAATTTTTGAGTTTAGCTTATATTTCAGCTATATGCTAGCTGTTTTGGCTAATATAGGATTTTTCCGTTTTTTTAAGGCTAATGTGGAATTTAGCTAATATTTCAGCAGCATGCTAGCTATTTAGGCTAATTTTGGCTCTTTTTATTTTTTAGCTAATTTGGCATTTAACTAATATTTTAGCTGGTTATCAACTTCAGCATCTTTACATCCATTTTGGCCATGAACAGATTAGTCGACTAATCGGAAAAAATAATCGGTGATTAGTCGACTATTAAAATAATCGTTTGTGGCAGCCCTAGCCTCTACGTTACCATGGCAACAGAGCAAACACAATGCCGTTCAACAGCATGACTTTCTTACTGTTACTCTTCCACTGTTAACACAGATAATGTGATTCCAGCGGATTCTGAAGCAAAGAAAAGCAAAAATGTAGAACTTTACGGTAGAAAGTGAAGTTTACTTCACAACATTAAAGTTTACTTCATGGTTGTAGTGTTGCGTACCAGAGCACGGCTGCTGCTTCCTGCTTCAGTCTTCCTCTGAAGGGAGGAGTTACGGCGGTTCGAAGAGCGTTTTTACTCGTGCCGCGGCGACATCTCTGCTAGTAAAGAGTTTAGGTCAAACGTCACCGTCTGGAGGCGTGGCGGGACGGCGGTGGGGTCGGAGAACGTCACGTCTGCAGGTTATATCCAACACTAACAGTCAGGAAATGAGCTGCATTCAGCTTCATCGTTGTTTCATGTTATTCCGCGTGAGAACTTAAGTCCTGCAGACGATTTAGGAAGTTTCTCACAGAAAAACTTCTGTCCTGCAGTTTCTCTGATTTTTGGAGTATTTGGGCGGAAAGTTTTTCCCTCAGAATGAAATAAATGTTATTGTTTTGTGTCAGAGGGAGCTTGGTTTGTAGCTTCGTAGATTCGAACGTTGGGCTTTCATGCAAAATGATCCTTTGTTTCAAAGTAAGAGGTTTCTCTTGTTTGAAAGTCAGACTTTTATTTGCAGTCAGTCTTTAAGGAATGAAATTTTTGGGTGAATGGATGGAAGTTAGCCTCCGATTTGCGTATGCAGCATAGAACAGGATTGTTCCAGGTCGTCGCTCACCTGTCAGGAGGCGTGGCTCGGACAGCTGTCCTTTGATTCGCCGTGCAGGAGCCATGCAAACCCGACTGACTTCCTGCTGTTGCGTTCCAGAGCCACATCCCCGACACGCTGCGCATCACCACCTTCTACTTCTACTTCAGCCTGGTGGCGTGCGAGCTGATCCTCTGCTGCTTCAATGAGAGCCCGCCGCTTTTCTCCAGCACCGTCACGGATCCTGTGAGTCCCAAGACACGCCCACGTGGCTGTAGTTTCAATCATATGAAGGGAATCTGCAAGAAAACACAGAAATTCCCAATCAAAGGAAGTTCTTTAGCCTTCAGATAAAATCAGCTCCTGCAGCATTATACTCCCGCCGCCATGCCTCGGCGGTGGAGCTGCTGGTTGATCTCATCTGACCCGCCCCCTCTCCTCATTTCCCCCCAGAATCCCTGCCCTGAAACCACGGCGGGTTTTCTTTCCTCCATGACGTTCTGGTGGTTCACCAGGTGAGTTTCTCTGATGATGACGGCGTCCGAACTGAAGCCTCGTCTTCAGAGAGAGCGGGAAAGGAACCATGTGGAGGAAATGTGTCAGAAAATCTGTTTACAGACAATAAACGAAAACTGACCTGATATCAGAAAAGAATAAAAAAATCTGCTCTTCGTTTGAGTAAAATATTAGATTTTATTCAACTTCTTTGAACTGTCTGTGGTTTTCTTCAGCGATCTGATTATCTTCAGTGTTTGAATTTAGATTGTTTTTTATTTGAGAAAAATCAACATATTTTTAAAGGTCAAATCAGCATAAAGTGACATTTGATACATTTCTGTCAAAACTGGCCAATAGCTAAAAAACAGTTACAAATATGTATTTAAATGTGGAAGTATTCATCCGTTTAAAGTTATTTTATTCAAGTTTTCTTCACATTAAATATATTTTTTAAACTTCCAATATTTCTAGTTTAAAATCTGTTTGACCCCATCATTTAAACTGCAGACCTTTATTTAAACAATTAGCTTTACATTTAGCATTCCTCTCAGTTTATTTAGCCCTTTTTTCTCATTTTTCTGCTTTTCTCTTATTTTTAACATAAATAATGTTTTGTTCTTAACTTATTTTTACATTTTCAGACTTCATTTTGTTTTAAATTTCAGCTGCTAATTATTACATTTTTGATCACAGACATACCAATAAATAATCACCTAGATCTTCTTCAATTAATGCCTCTAATTGAATTAACTTCTGTTTTTAAAGTTTTATTAAATCAAGAGTTCCGGTAGATTTATTGGTTCTTACCTAATTTACAACAGGATTTTAAAAGAATCTGTAATTTTATGTTTGTACTGTCTTTTAATGAATTTAGGAAAAACAAAATAAATAATAAGAAGTTATATTTTTTCATAAATGTAAATATATTAATCTTTTTATAAATGGAAGTAGAGAATCTTCCATTAAACTTTTGTCTTTTAACGCAAACACATTTAAAAAAAAAAAAATTCAACAGAAAAACAGTTTTTCTTCTCAAAGTTTTGTCCATTTATACATAATTAAAGAGATCAAAATATGTGAACTTTAGTCTCTCAGACGAGACAAAAACATTCACATAAACTGGATTATATAGAAAAAACCTCTCCGGATGTTAAAGTGGATTAAACCTCCGTTTCTATCCTGAAAGGATCATTTCAGCTGCAGCTCCAGTCTGACCTCCATGTTTGTGTCTCCCAGTTTGGCCTTTAAAGGCTACAAGATGCCGCTGGAGGCCAAAGACCTGTGGTCCCTGAAGAAGCGCGACAGCTCGGAGGAGATGGTCCCCAAACTCCTCAGGGAGTGGAAGAAGGAGCAGGCCAAAGCCAGGAGGTGAGCTGCCGAGGACCGGCGAGGAGCGAGCGTCTCCTCCACAGAATGGAGATGTTGCCTGAGGGGGCGGAGCTACAATCTGACGGATCGTGAAGGGATTCCTCTGACAGCTTCAGCAGAAGCAAAAAAATCCTAAATTAGACAAACTAGCTAGCAGGTAGCTGAAATATTAGCTAAACTCAAATTTAGCCTAAAAAAACTGGAATAAAATCCTAAATTAGACAAACTAGCTAGCAGGTAGCTGAAATATTAGCTAAACTCAAATTTTGCCTAAAAAAACTGGAATAAAATCCTAAATTAGCCAAACTAGCTAGCAGGTAGCTAAAATATTAGCTAAACTCAAATTTAGCCTAAAAAACTGGGAAAAATATCCTAAATTGACAAACTAGCTAGCATGGCTGAGTGAAATATTAGCTAAACTTAAAATCCTAAATTAGGCCTAGCTGGCAATGAAATATCTAAATTCGCCAAACTAGCTAGCATGTAGCTGAAATATTAGCTAAACTCAAATTTAGCCTAAAAAACTGGCAATAAAAACTAAATTAGACAAATTAGCTAGCATGTAGTTGAAATATTAGCTAAATTAAAATTTAGCCTAAAAAACTGGAATAAAATCCTAAATTAGCCAAACTAGCTAGCATGTAGCTGAAATATTAGCTAAACTCAAATTTAGCCTAAAAAACTGGAATAAAATCCTAAATTAGCCAAACTAGCTAGCATGTAGCTGAAATATTAGCTAAACTCAAATTTAGCCTAAAAAACTGGAAATAAAATCCTAAAATTAGCCAAACTAGCTAGCATGTAGCTGAAATATTAGCTAAACTCAAATTTTAGCCTAAAAAACTGGAATAATATCCTAAATTAGCCAAACTAGCTAACTATTAGCTAAACTTCAAAATGGCCTAAAAACCTTAATAAATCCCAAAATATTAAAAAAGCTAGCATAATGCCATCATAACTTTCAACTTTACTGCAATCTGACTCCATATAATATAAAGTAACGACTGATCGATTATTAAATTAGTCGTCGACTGTTTTAATAATCGACTAATCAGAGTCAAACTTTGTGTTTTATAATCTCTTAAGGTTATGTTTTTTTTAATGATAATGTCTCCCCGTCCCGCAGCGAACAGAATGTGTCCGGCCAGGCGCTGTACGCCAAACCGCCGCCGTCCACCACCAACCACCTGTCAGGAGACGAGGCCGGCCCACAGGAAGCCGACGTGCTGCTGGCCAATCAGAAGGCTCCCAAGCAGCCGTCGTTCCTGCGCGCGCTCCTCAAAACCTTCGGGCCGTACTTCCTGATAGGCTCCGCCTACAAGCTGCTGCAGGACGTCATCACCTTCGTGAACCCGCAGCTGCTCAGGTGAGGCCGAGCGTTTGCACGGCGGTCTTTGTTCCGGATGTAAATGCGTTTCCTCCTGAAGGTTAGATGCAGCTGGAGGTGGAGCTGCTGTGGATTCTGCAGCTTCATTTCCCTTCAGGATTCATGCAGAAGGACTTTCACCACACACTCGTATGGAAGCTTCAGCTTTGAGATGATCACACATTTGGATTCATTCATACATGAAAGAGAAACTACATTGATTTAAAAAGAATAACTTTTGTCTCATTTGAGTCGTTTGTCTATAAAATTCTGCAAACATGAATTTGGTTTTTATTGGCTTTAAATTGAGCTTTTTGATTTATTTAATTCAGATCATGTCATAAATTTAGCCTTAAATATTTTATGTAAAATTTTAGTATTTTTTTTTAAATCTGCCTTTGATTTTTTTCAAAATAAAAGCTTTTTGTCAGCTGTTTTACCTTAAAAAATTCTGTATCTTTTTTATCAATTTTATCTTCTTTTGTCCTTTTTTAACTCTGTTTATCACCTTTATTTTTTTTAAGCTAAGATTGTTTTTCCCTTTTCGCTACATTTCTAAAGGCTTTTTTTAAGTTAAAAGTCTGATATTTTTCTAATTAAAGGATTTGATATTCAACATAAAACCACAACAGTTTCAGTTTTTACTTCTTTGACATGAGAATTCTTTTTTTTTTATTGGATTTCTCAACAATCCGTCAAAGAATTTGAAGTCTTTGTGGATTTTAAAAAAGGTTTCAATGAAAAATGTGAAGCTTTAACTTTGAAAGGGTCCCTGCTTTTGTTTAGTTTCAGGAACCAATCACCAAAAGTACAACTCATGGAGTTTATTTCATTAAGTAAACTCGAGTTTCAGTATAAGTAGAACAAATATAATATTAACTGTATACATATAGTGCAGAAAGTAAACTGACTGAATACTTCTTCAGACTAAAATTTAGTATACTTGCAGTACTTTTTGTTAAAGGATATTTTAATACCTATAATAGTATAATAGTAATGAAGTATAATAGTATAAGGACTTCTGCTGTAGATCGTCTCACCAACCTCCTAAATTCTAACTAAAGGAGGCGTTTCTCCTCCTCCTGTGCTCCTGCAGCCTCCTGATCTCCTTCACGAAGCGGGACGACGTTCCTCTGTGGTGGGGCTACACGCTGGCCTTCCTCATGTTCTTCACCGCCTTCCTGCAGACCCTCATCCTGCACCATCACTTCCAGTACTGCTTCGTCACCGGCATGAACGTCCGCACCGCCCTCATCGGCGCCATCTACAGGAAGGTGCGCCGTCTCTGGAACGCAGGAACACGGTGCTGAGGCTTCAGTTCTCACGCCGCCCTCTGCCCGCAGGCTCTCGTCATCACCAACGCCGCCAAACGCTCGTCCACGGTGGGAGAAATCGTCAACCTGATGTCTGTGGACGCGCAGAGGTTCATGGACCTGACGGCGTTCCTGAACATGCTGTGGTCGGCTCCTCTGCAGATCATGCTGGCTCTCTACTTCCTCTGGCAGGCGAGTTTTTGATTTGATAGCATCATTAGCTTCATTAGCATTTAACTTTTCTAGCATAATTAGCATGTAGCATCATTAGCATTTAGTTTCTTAAAAATTTTGGATCATTAGCATTTAGCATAATTAGCATGTAGCATCTTTTATTTTATTTCATTGGCATTGAGCAACATTAGCATTTAGTATCATTAGCATTTAGCATCTTTTATATTGTTAACATTTAGCTTCTTTAGAATTTTGGATCATTAGCATCATTAGCATTTAGCATCTTTTGTATTCAACATTTTGAGCATTTAGCATCATTAGCATTTAACATCTTTTATATTGTTAACATTTAGCTTCTTAATAATTTTGGACCATTAGCATTTAGCATCATTAGCATTTAGCATCTTTTGTATTCAACATTTTGAGCATTTAGCATCATTAGCATTTAACATCTTTATAATTGTTAACATTTAGCTTCTTTAGAATTTTGGATCATTAGCATCATTAGCATTTAACATCTTTTATATTGTTAACATTTAGCTTCTTAATCATTTTGGATCATTAGCATCATTAGCATTTAGCATCTTTTGTATTCAACATTTTGAGCATTTAGCATCATTAGCATTTAACATCTTTTATATTGTTAACATTTAGCTTCTTAATAATTTTGGACCATTAGCATTTAGCATCATTAGCATTTAGCATCTTTTGTATTCAACATTTTGAGCATTTAGCATCATTAGCATTTAACATCTTTTATATTGTTAACATTTAGCTTCTTTAGAATTTTGGATCATTAGCATCATTAGCATTTAACATCTTTTATATTGTTAACATTTAGCTTCTTAATCATTTTGGATCATTAGCATCATTAGCATTTAGCATCTTTTGTATTCAACATTTTGAGCATTTAGCATCATTAGCATTTAACATCTTCTATATTGCTAACATTTAGCTTCTTAATAATTTTGGATCATTAGCATTTAGCATCATTAGCATTTAGCATCTTTTGTATTCAACATTTTGAGCATTTAGCATCATTAGCATTTGACATATTTTATATTGTTAACATTTAGCTTCTTTAATAATTTTGGATCATTAGCATTTAGCATCATTAGCATTTAGCATCTTTTTATTCAACATCTTGAGCATTTAGCATCATTAGCATTTAACATCTTTTATATTGTTAACATTTAGCTTCTTAATTTTGGATCATTAGCATTATTAGCATTTAGCATCTTTTGTATTCAACATTTTGAGCATTTAGCATCATTAGCATTTAACATATTTTATATTGTTAACATTTAGCTTCTTAATATTTTGGATCATTAGCATCATTAGCATTTAACATCTTTTATATTGTTAACATTTAGCTTCTTAATATTTTGGATCATTAGCATCATTAGCATCTTTTGTATTCAACATTTTGAGCATTTAGAATCATTAGCATTTAGCATCTTTTGTATTCAACATTTTGAGCATTTAGCATCATTAGCATTTAACATCTTTTATATTGTTAACATTTAGCTTCTTTAGAATTTTGGATCATTAGCATCATTAGCATTTAACATCTTTTATATTGTTAACATTTAGCTTCTTAATCATTTTGGATCATTAGCATCATTAGCATTTAGCATCTTTTGTATTCAACATTTTGAGCATTTAGCATCATTAGCATTTAACATCTTTTATATTGTTAACATTTAGCTTCTTAATAATTTTGGACCATTAGCATTTAGCATCTTTTGTATTCAACATTTTGAGCATTTAGCATCATTAGCATTTAACATCTTTTATATTGTTAACATTTAGCTTCTTTAGAATTTTGGATCATTAGCATCATTAGCATTTAACATCTTTTATATTGTTAACATTTAGCTTCTTAATCATTTTGGATCATTAGCATCATTAGCATTTAGCATCTTTTGTATTCAACATTTTGAGCATTTAGCATCATTAGCATTTAACATCTTCTATATTGCTAACATTTAGCTTCTTAATAATTTTGGATCATTAGCATTTAGCATCATTAGCATTTAGCATCTTTTGTATTCAACATTTTGAGCATTTAGCATCATTAGCATTTGACATATTTTATATTGTTAACATTTAGCTTCTTAATAATTTTGGATCATTAGCATTTAGCATCATTAGCATTTAGCATCTTTTTTATTCAACATCTTGAGCATTTAGCATCATTAGCATTTAACATCTTTTATATTGTTAACATTTAGCTTCTTAATTTTGGATCATTAGCATTATTAGCATTTAGCATCTTTTGTATTCAACATTTTGAGCATTTAGCATCATTAGCATTTAACATATTTTATATTGTTAACATTTAGCTTCTTAATATTTTGGATCATTAGCATCATTAGCATTTAACATATTTTATATTGTTAACATTTAGCTTCTTAATATTTTGGATCATTAGCATCATTAGCATTTAACATCTTTTATATTGTTAACATTTAGCTTCTTAATATTTTGGATCATTAGCATCATTAGCATCTTTTGTATTCAACATTTTGAGCATTTAGAATCATTAGCATTTAACATCTTATATATTGTTAACATTTAACTTCTTAAGAATTTTGGATCATTAGCAATTAGCAACATTAGCATTTAGAAAGTGTTCTGTTCTGCAGAACCTCGGCCCGTCTGTGCTCGCCGGCGTGGCCGTCATGGTCATGCTCATCCCTCTGAACGCCTTCATCGCCATGAAGACGCGCGCCTATCAGGTACGACTGACGCCGTTCATCCTGAGAGTTTCTGTGGAGCAGAAGCAGGAGGATCATTTGACTGACCATTCTCTGTAAAACTTTATGAATTCATCTGTCACAAACAGGCAGACAGATGGTTCCACATGCAGCAGGTTTTATTAGAAGAGGTAAAAATCCACAAAACCAAACAGGGTCAGACAGGAAGAGGTCACGAGCTGGGGATCATCTGAGGAGAGAAGTTAGAGTCCAGGATCGAGGCAGGAACCAGAGTAAGCAGGTCCAGGTACAGAAGGTCCAGGTCCAGAAGGTCAGGTCCAGGTGTTGTAGGAAGGTGGCACAAACAATACTTCACAGTGTGGAGCCAGACTATATACTGAGGAGGTGATGAGATGATGGGAAACAACTGAAGCAGGTGAAAGCAGGTGGTGAGGTCAAAACTCAGGTGAGCGCTCCCTCTGGTGGCCGGAGAGGGTAACAGCAGGTGGATCCATGACATCATCTTTGGAGGTTTTTTTATTACTTTTTTTTGTAAACCATTTTAATTTAATGGAATTGATTGTGTTTTTAAATTTACTGAACTCAGAAAAGATTTTCTAGTCATGAATACATTTAGAAAGGAAGAGTTTTATTAAACTAAAAAATGAAAACTGCAGATATTCAATGTATTTACAGCCAGGTTTATCCACTCTTCTGTGCTGTTTTGAATTCAACTTTATTTAAACAGAATCTGTCGCAAAACGCCTCAAAATGCTTCTCAAAAATCAAACTAACTTACTAAACGTATTGGAACTTCTCCAACACATTATCTACAAACATTAGGAAAACCAAATGAAACGTGAGTTTTGTTATTATCCCATCCCGGTTCTGATCCGGCTGCTACTGTGAGTGAAGTTCTGCTGCGTCTCCAGGTGGAGCAGATGCAGCACAAAGACGCTCGGATCAAACTGATGAACGAGATCCTGAACGGCATCAAAGTGCTGAAGCTCTACGCCTGGGAGGAGTCCTTCAAGCAGAAGGTTCTGGACATCCGGCAGAAGGAGCTCAACGTTCTGCGCAAAACCGCGTACCTGGGCGCGGTGTCCACCATGGCCTGGACCAGCGCCCCCTTCCTGGTGAGCGCGCCGTGCCCCTGCTGGAGCCAGGGAGACACTTCTGCTCTCGTGTGCAGGTCGCTGTGGAGAAGATAATGCAGTTTAATAAAGATAAAATAAAAATGTTCATGGAAAAAACATGATTTTTTTAGAAAGCAAACCAAAAAATCGGCAAACTGAAAAAAAACATTTTAGTTTTTTTACGTAAAAAAAAAAGTTTGTCAACAGAAACAAAATTTTTGAACACAGACAATTTTTAAAACAAAAAAATATTTTTGAAAGCAAAAAAAAAGTTTCATAACGGAAAAAATTTAACGTGAAACAAATTTTTAGCACAAAATTGTTTTTTTACGCCAAATAAATTGTCAACGCAAAAAAAATGTAACTCAAAAAAAGTTTGAAAACGCAATAAAAATGTTATATAAAAAATGTTTGTAGATGAAAAATTAATTTTTAAAGCAAAAAAGTTTGCAGACAAAAAAAATTTGTGCAAAAAGATTTTTAGCACAAAAACATTTTAAACACAACAAAAGCTTTCAGAAGCTTTTTTATTGAAAACCAAGAAAGTTTGCAAATGGAAAAACAAAAATTAACGCAAAAACATTTTAGTTTTTTTACGTAAAAAAAAGTTTGTCAACACAGACAAAATTTTTGAACACAGACAACTTTTAAAACAAAATAATATTTTTGAAAACAAAAAAAATGTTTCCTAACAGAAAAAACGTGAAACAAATTTTTAGCACGAAATTGTTTTTTACTCCAAAAAAAAAAAGTTTAAAAAAAAAGTTTGAAAACGCAATAAAAATGTTATATAAAAAATGTTTGTAGATGAAAAAATAATTTTTTGTTTACAGACAAAAAACTTTGTGCAAAAAGATTTTTAGCACAAAAACATTTTAAACACAACAAAAGCTTTCAGAAGCTTTTTTATTGTAAACCAAGAAAGTTTGCAAATGGAAAAACAAAATTTAACGCAAAAATATCTTTAGCACAAACTTATTTTTTTACGCAAAAAAGTTTGCAAATGCAAAAATTATGTTTGAAAGCAAAAAAAAATGCAAAGTGGGAGCAAATATGAAATATTTCCTTTTGCTGAAGGCCGGGGACGCCCCTGACGTCTGCTCTCGTGTCCAGGTCGCCCTGACGTCGTTCGCCGTGTTCGTGTCCGTGGACGAGAACAACATTCTGGACGCCAAGAGGGCGTTCGTGTCGCTCTCGCTGTTCAACATCCTCCGGTTTCCTCTCAACATGCTCCCCCAAGTCATCAGCAGCATGGCGCAGGTCCGCCTCCTCCGCTCTTCTCCGCCGCCGCCGCCGGCGTCCGGCGCCGTTTTCATCCTGTCTGTGCGTTCCTCGCAGGCCAGCGTGTCTCTGAAGAGGATCCAGAACTTCCTGAGTCACGACGAGCTGGACCCGGACTCCGTGGACCGGAAGAACACGTCTGCCGGTAAAATCCCGACCTCCGCCGCCTCCGTGGCGCTGGACGCCCTCTGAAACTCTGGGTCTGTGTCCGGCAGATTTCTCTGTGACCGTGGTCAACGGGACGTTCTCCTGGGCGAAGGACGACCCGCCGGTTCTGCACAGGTGGGTCCGGTAACGCCCCGTCTGTCGGTTCTGCTGCCGTTCGCTAAGCCGGCGTGTGATTGCAGCATCAGCGTGATGGTTCCTCGCGGCTCGCTGCTCGCCGTGGTCGGCCCCGTCGGCTGCGGGAAGTCCTCCCTGATCTCCGCTCTGCTGGGAGAAATGGAGAAGCTGGAGGGGGAAGTTTCCGTTCGGGTGAGTCCTCGTTTTCCTTAAACCGTCTGAGGAAAACTGTTTCTAGAACAGAGGTCGGCAACCTTGAACAGTAAAAGAGCCATTTGGGCTCGAGAAGGAGCCGCATCGACTCACGTTAGCCTTTAAGAAATTTGGATTTCCATTCAGAACCTTTTTTTTTTTTTTTTAAATAAATTTGAATAATGTCTATTTTTGGCACAAAAAAGCAAAATAAAAATATAAAAAGAAACTAGCATCTCTCAAAAAGGTTTTTTTTTTTTTTTTTTTTCTTTACTTTAGTAGCAAAATTAAGCTCCTTGCCTAGCTTAACTTCAAATTAGCATAACATTTATCTGTAAATTAAATCAGCCAAAAATGTTAGCATATTGCTAAACTATTAGCCAAACTCCAAATTAGCATAAAAAACTAATTAGAGACCAAATTCACCAAAAAAGCTAGCTTGTTGCTTAATTACAAGCTGAACTCCAAAATAGCTAAAAATTCCTCAGAAAACTAATATTAGCATGTTGCTAAAATAGAAGCTAAAACTGTAAATATAGCCTAAAAACTCCAGTAGTAACACATTAGCCAAAAAATGTTAGCATATTGCTAAAATGTTAGCTAAACTTTCAATTAGCATAAAAAACTAATTAGAAGCAAATCTGCTAAAAAAGCTAGTTGTTGCTTTATTACTAGCTGAACTGCCAAAATAGCCTTAAAATTCCTCGAAAAACTAACAGTCAAAAACGTTAGCATGTTTGCTAAAATAGAAGCTACATTTCTAAATCCAAAACAAATTCAGTTAAGATAAAATTAGCTGAAAAAATTAGCCATTTTACTTAAATATTAGCTAAACTAATTAACAAAATTCCTCAAAAAATTCAATATGTATAGCATGTTGAGCTAAAATCAGAACTAAACTAATAAGCCTAAAAACTAGCTCCAAGTAGGAACACATTAGCCAAAAACTGTAGCATTATGAATAATGTTATCATAAACTTCAAATTAGCATAAAAAACTAATTAGAAGCCAAATCTGCTAAAAAAAAAAAAGCTAGCTTGCTGCTTAATTACTAGCTGAACTCCAAAATAGCCTAAAATTCCTCAGAAAACTAACAGTCAAAAACGTTAGCATGTTGCTAAAATAGAAGCTAAATTCTAAATCCAAAACAAATTCAGTAGATAACAAATTAGCTGAAAACATTAGCATTTTACTAAAATATTAGCTAAATTCCAAATTAGCATAAAATTCCTCAAAAAATTCAAATACGTTAGCATGTTGCTAAAATAGAAGCTAAAATTCTAATTTAGCCTAAAAACTCCAGTAGGTAACACATTAGCCAAAAATGTCAGCATATTGCTAAAATGTTAGCTAAACTTCAAATTAGCATAAAAAACTAATTAGAAGCCAAATCTGCTAAAAAAAAAGCTAGCTTGTTGCTTAATTACAAGCTGAACTCCAAAATAGCCTAAAATTCCTCAGAAAACTAACAATTAAAAAATGTTAGCATGTTGCTAAAATAGAAGCTAAATTCTAAATCCAAAACAAATTCAGTAGATAACAAATTAGCTGAAAACATTAGCATTTTCCTAAAATATTAGCTAAATTCCAAATTAGCATAAAATTCCTCAAAAAATTCAAATACGTTAGCATGTTGCTAAAATAGAAGCTAAAATTCTAAATTAGCCTAAAAACTCCAGTAGATAACACATTAGCCAAAAACATTAGCATGTTGCTAAAATAATAGCTAATCTTCAATTTTTTTTGAAAATTACTATTTTATTTTTCTTCATCCAGAGATCCACTATAGAGAGATAAAAGAGCCGCATGTGGATCTGGAGCTGCAGGTTGCCTGAAGTTCAGAAATGACAAAACTTCATACAAGGGATTTTAAATGAAAGCCTTTTAGTTGAAATGTTCCAAACTCCTCTTGAAGAGGAAGTTCCTCACATCCCAACATGCTGCTTACAGCACCATCTGGTGGTGAACAGAGGTATTGCACCTGAAATCTCTCCATTCAGCAACAGCTGAACGTTTGGAGGGATTTTGGTGCCACCATATTCTCTAAATAGCAAGCAAAATGTAAAATGTTAAGAATAAAACTTCATATTTTTTTGAAAGCAAATATTAAATATTTTCTTTTGCAAATTATAATATTTATTCTTAAAACTTCGGTCGGAGGGGCGTGTCAGAATCCGGGCCTCCAGGGCCGATCTCCTTTATGTTTATGGACCAACCTGCCATTGAAGCTCCTGATTGGCCAATCACACCTGATCCAGGTAATCAGCAGCAGATGAGGCGGGGTTTCTGGACATTTCTGGATTTGGGCCACGCCTCCACTTCCTGTTTAACGACAATTTCAAAATAATGCTAACTAACTAAACTAACTGTTGTTTCTTCATATTAGATACAGAAACGTAAACTGAATTATTAGGGGAGGGGCTTAGCATGTTGATTGACAGGCGACATCTAGAAAAGCGTCACAATTGTCCAATCAAAGCAGAGGGTCATGTGACTCCTGTCTGTTTGGGTCAGAACGGTTCTGTTATCCGACCAGAACAGCAGGAGGCGCCGCCTGTCACTGAGGTTTGTGCTCCTCCTCCTCCTCCTCCTCCTCCTCAGGGCTCCGTGGCCTACGTCCCCCAGCAGGCGTGGATCCAGAACGCCACGCTGCGGGACAACATCCTGTTTGGGAAAGCCTTCGACGAGCAGAAGTACCGCTCGGTTCTGGACGCCTGCGCGCTCACGCCGGACCTGGAGGTTCTGCCCGGAGGAGACCTGACCGAGATCGGAGAGAAGGTGTGCAGACGTGGAGTCCTGCCCGCCGCCGCCGCCGCTGATGATGATGATGATGATGAAGGGTCTGCGTCCTGCAGGGAATCAACCTGTCGGGGGGGCAGCGGCAGAGGGTGAGCCTGGCGCGAGCGCTCTACAGCGACGCCGACGTCTACCTGCTGGACGACCCGCTGTCCGCCGTGGACGCGCACGTGTCCAAACACATCTTCGACCAGCTGATCGGGCCGGAGGGGCTGCTGAAGGAGAAGGTGAGCAGAGGCGGAGCTCCGCCCCCTCGTTGGAGCAGAGCGGAACCTTCTGGACCAAAGTTCTGGACCTCGGTCATCTTCAGGAAGATCCTGGAGAACTCCAGCAGGTCTGAAGAGGATTGTTGTCGTTCCAGACGCGCGTCCTGGTCACGCACGGCATCAGCTTCCTGCCGCAGGTGGACAACATCCTGGTGCTGGGGAAGGGGCGCGTGTCGGAGATGGGCTCGCACCAGGAGCTGCTGCAGCAGAACGGCGCCTTCGCCGAGTTCCTGCGGAACTACGCTCTGGAGGACGTCCTGGAGGAGGAGGCTGAAGGTAGGAGCGCCGCCGGGGCGTCCGCCGGGGCGTCTGCCGGGGCGTCTGCCGGAGCGTCTGCGGGGCGTCTGCCGGAGCGCCGCCGGGGCGTCCGCCGGGGCGTCCGCCGGGGCGTCCGCCGGGGCGTCCGCCAGGGCGTCTGCCGGGGCGTCCGCGGGAGTGTCCGCGGGCTCGGCCAGACGTTGCGCCGCCGGAGCGCCGCGGGAGCGTCCGCGGGGCGTCTGCCGGAGCGTCCGCGGGGCGTCTGCGGGGCTTGCCCTGACGTTGCGGCGCCGGTTCGCCCTGACGTTGTGGCGCCGGCTCGCCCTGACGTTGCGGCGCCGGCTCGCCCTGACGTTTCGCCGCCGGCTCGCCCTGACGTTGCGCCGCCGGCTCGCCCTGATGTTGCGCCGCTGTGGTTCCAGACGAGCTGCTGGACGAGGTGGAGTTCTTCCCCGAAGACGCGCTGAGCAACCATCTCTCCGACATGATGGAGAACGAGCCGGTGATGAACGAGGCGCGGAAAGCCTTCATGAGGTGGGGGCTCGCGGACCCAGAACGCCGGACGGGGACGGGGGCGGGGCTGACCCTTTGATTCCCGTCCGCAGGCAGATCAGCGTCCTGTCTGCGGACGGCGAGAACCCGCGCACGCGCTCGGTGCGGCGGCACGGCTGCAGCCAGAGGAAGCGCGTGGAGCCGCCGGAGAAGAAGAAGGAGGTGGAGAAGCTGATCCAGGCGGAGACGGCGGAGACCGGACGGGTCAGTGCCGGCGCCGTGATGCTCCGCCCCCGCATTAGCGGCAGCTGACTCGCGTCCCGTTCCTCAGGTGAAGACCAAGGTGTACCTGGAGTACGTGAAGGCGGTGGGCGCGCTGCTGTCGGCGCTCATCGTCCTGCTGTACGGCTGCCAGAGCGCCGCTGCCATCGGCTCCAACATCTGGCTCAGCCAGTGGACCAACGACGCCACGGGGAACCACACCAAGGAGAACGTGCACATGAGGGTGTCGGTGTACGCGGCGCTGGGCATCACGCAGGGTAGGAGCGTGCTCAGCGTCTCACGCCGCCGTGTTTTTAACCTCTCTTCAAGCAGTTTCTGAAGGGTCCGAACCCCAGCTCCGGGGTGGGCGGGGCTTCCGCAGTAACCCTCTCCTGTGGTCTAACCGTCGGCAGGCATCCTGGTCATGATCTCCTCCTACACTTTAGCCATGGGGAACATCGGCGCCGCCCGGCGGCTGCACGCCAACCTGCTCTCCAACAAACTCCACACCCCCCAGTCCTTCTTTGACACCACCCCCATAGGACGCATCATCAACCGCTTCTCCAAGGACATCTACGTCATCGACGAGGCGCTGCCGTCCACCGTGCTCATGTTCCTGGGAACCTTCTGCGCCTCGCTGTCCACCATGATCGTTATCGTTTGCAGCACGCCGTACTTCGCCCTCATCATCCCCGCTCTGGCTTTCATTTACGTCTTTGTTCAGGTACTCCGGCGGGGGGCCGGCCCGCTCTGGGGAGGAAGACCTCCCCTGCTCCTCTCTGCTCCTCTCTGCTCCTCTCTGCTCCTCTCTGGCTCGTTTGCAGCAGGACCTCCTTTAACCCTCTGGGCTTTCCTTTTGTCCGCAGCATCCCTGCAGCTGAAGCACTTCCTGTCTCCTCACACTCTTTTCCCCTCTGACCTCAGGGCTCGTGACTGCCCTCCGGTGGTCAATCCTGGTATTACAGCTTCAGTTTCAGGAGATTCCGGTTTGTTTTTGTCATCGTGATCAGAAGAGACAGAGGGAAGCCGTTACCATGGAGACGGCATCTGGGATGTCCTTCAGAACACTTTATGTTTACAAGAACTTTCTATAGTTTGAGGACGACAGAAGTTCATTGCAAATATTTGACCAAAATGAGCAAGAAAGTTATAAAGATCTTCAAAATGTAAACAAACAAAACAGTTAAATGAGTCAAAAGAAAAAAACAAAATAGTGTATCTTAATTCATTAACATTTTATATAATTCTTTGAAAAAGATTAGATGAAAAGTTGAAATATACGACTTTAAACCTCATAAATTTACAAAAAAAAACTGTATATTTAAAGTAATTAGATTAAATGTTTTACTTTCAATCTTGTACGTTTACTAGGAAAAAAAATCACAAATTTACAAGAAAAAAATGAGTCAATTTACGGGACTAAAAGTAAAAAATTTACGAGATTCAAAGTCATAAATCTAGGAGGTTTAGTCGTAAATTTATGGGATTAAAAATCGTAAATTCCTAAGTATAGAAGTTGTAAATTTACAACATTAAATGTCATAAATCTACAAGATAACAAGTCGTACATTTCTAAGATTAAAAGTGGTAAATTTTAAAGTAAAAGACAAAAAGTGAGACAAAAGTAGAACAAAAAATAAAGTTTCTATAATTTAATAATAGAATTATAGAGTTATATTAAAAAGGGGAAAATATATTCTTTGTTTTTTTCCATTTTTATATTTCTCTAGTGTTATGAGATCATCTGTGGTATTTATTTCACATGTAGAAGTATCGTGGTTGAACACTTTCAGTAAATCCCTGATAAATGTGACATTTACAGCAAAACTGTTTTTAATGACGTCAGGACTTTTATTTTGAGAGCAATCTTGACCAACACAAAAAGAAAACATTTGAAATAAACATTTAATGGAATAAAAATTATCAGTAGCACAGATGAGGTCAAAGTTTGACTGAAATGACATAAATACTGTGAAAGTAGAAGTATCACATTAAAAGAACTAGCAGTACATGAGAGTTGGGTGCAGAAAACCTGCAGCTCCAGGAGGCAGAGGTGAGCCGCTGCAGGGGGTCCTGGGTCGGGACGGAGCTGCAGGGAGTCCTGGGTCGGGACGGAGCTGCAGGGGGTCCTGGGTCGGGACGGAGCTGCCGGTTCTGACTCCGCCCCCCCTCTCGCCCCTGCAGGTGTGCTGGTTCTGGTAACCTGCCTGCTGTGCCGGGTCTACAGCACGCTGCGCGCCGCCCGGCTCATGCACCACCGCATGCTGCAGGGGGTGCTGCGGGCCCCCCAGGCCTTCTTCCAGAGCACCCCCTCGGGGCGGTTACTGAACCGCTTCAGCAAAGACACGGACGCTATAGACTCCCTCATCCCTGAGAACATTGACATATGGATGCGCACCTTCTGGTACACACTGAATGTGCTGCTCATATGCTCCGCCCTCACCCCCGTGTTCCTCATAGTCGTAGCCCCGTTAACGCTGTTCTATTGGTGGGTTCAGGTAAATAGGAAACGAGTCCGCTAACTCATTGAGCATGGCTGCGAGTGCTGCGTGACTGCGCTGGTAGACCGCCGCATGTGTTTGCAGCTGTGTAGTGATCGTCACAGGAAGTGTGCGCTCGTCACGCCGGGGCTTCTCGTAGTGGCGCCGTAGCTAGCAGCCGCGGGGGACACTTCCTTTAGAGTAGTTTCACTACAAATCATGATGACACGCCGCAGGTGATTCTGCATCACGAGCCGCGCTCCAATCAATCCAGTCAAGGCTCCCCCTGGAGGCCCCACGTGTCACTGCAGCAGAACACGAACGCCAGAGACGGCGAGCGCCGAACCAGGAGGTCCACACGCACGCCACTTCCTGTTTGGAAAGAGGGAAACCCAGACAAAGAGAGAAAAGAGAAACCAGACGTCATTATTCAGGGGGGGGGGAGGGAGGAGGGGGGGGGGGTCACCAGACCAATCAGAGAAAAGATCAGTCAGAAAATATGAAGAGAAATAAAATATGTAATGGTGATTGAAAACTTTCTCCCACAAACACTGGGAGTCTTTTTGTGGGCGTGGCTTCTTATGAGAGGTTTTATAGATTTTTGTGGGTGTGGCTTCACACTTCAAACCATAAGTTCTTCTCATTTAATGCTTCATGTTTTTTGGAGGCGGGGCTTCACATTTGAGACTAGATTTTTGGAGGCGGGGCTTCACATTTGAGACTAGATTTTTGGAGGCGGGGCTTCACATTTGAGACTAGATTTTTGGAGGCGGAACTTCACATTTGATACTAGATTTTTGGAGGCGGGGCTTCACATTTGAGACTAGATTTTTGGAGGCGGGGCTTCACATTTGAGACTAGATTTTTGGAGGCGGGGCTTCACATTTGAGACTAGATTTTTGGAGGCGGAACTTCACATTTGATACTAGATTTTTGGAGGCGGGGCTTCACATTTGAGACTAGATTTTTGGAGGCGGGGCTTCTTATGAGAGGTTTTATAGATTTTTGTGGGCGTGGCTTCACATGAGAGGGTTCAAAGTTTTTAAGTGGGAGTGGCTACACATTTGAGACTAGATTTTTGTGGGTGTGGCTTCACACTTGAAACCATAAGTTCTTATCATTTAATGCTTCATGTTTTTTGGAGGCGGGGCTTCACATTTGATACTAGATTTTTGGAGGCGGGGCTTCACATTTGAGACTAGATTTTTGGAGGCGGGGCTTCACATTTGAGACTAGATTTTTGGAGGCGGAGCTTCACATTTGAGACTAGATTTTTGGAGGCGGAGCTTCACATTTGAGACTAGATTTTTGGAGGCGGGGCTTCTTATGAGAAACTGGATTTTTGGAGGCGGAGCTTCACATTTGCGACTAGATTTTTGGAGGCGGGGCTTCACATTTGAGACTAGATTTTTGGAGGCAGAGCTTCTCATTTGAGACTAGATTTTTGGAGGCGTGGCTTCTTATGAGAGGTTTTATAGATTTTTGTGGGTGTGGCTTCACATGAGAGGGTTCAAAGATTTTTTGGAGGCGGAGCTTCACATTTGAGACTAGATTTTTGGAGGCGTGGCTTCTTATGAGAGGCTTTTTTACTAGATTTTTGGTGGGCACTAGATTTTTGGGGGGCATTTCACTAGATTTTTGGAGGCGGGGCTTCACAAGATAGATTTTTGGAGCGGAAGCTTCACATTTGATACTAGATTTTTGGAGGCGGGGCTTCACATTTGAGACTAGATTTTTGGAGGCGGGGCTTCACATTTGAGACTAGATTTTTGGAGGCGGGGCTTCACATTTGAGACTAGATTTTTGGAGGTGGGGCTTCACATTTTGAGACTAGATTTTTGGAGGCGGAGCTTCACATTTGAGACTAGATTTATTGGGAGGCGGAGCTTCACATTTGATTACTAGATTTTTGGAGGCGGGGCTTCACATTTGAGACTAGATTTTTGGAGGGCTTCTTATGAGAGGTTTTTATATAGATTTTTGTGGGCTGGCTTCACATGAGAGGGTTCAAAGTTTTTAGAGTGGGTGTGGCTTCACATTTGAGGACTAGATTTTTGTGGTGTGGCTTCACATTTGAGAACAGATGGAAGCTTCACATTTGAGACTACATTTTAGAGGCTTCACATTTGAGACTAGATTTTTGGAGGCGGGCTTCACATTTGAGACTAGATTTTTGGAGGCGGGGCTTCACATTTGAGACTAGATTTTTGGAGGCGGGGCTTCACACATTTGAGACTAGATTTTTGGAGGCAGAGCTTCTCATTTGAGACTAGATTTTTGGAGGCGTGGCTTCTTATGAGAGGTTTTATAGATTTTTGTGGGTGTGGCTTCACATGAGAGGGTTCAAAGATTTTTTGGAGGCGGAGCTTCACATTTGAGACTAGATTTTTGGAGGCGTGGCTTCTTATGAGAGGTTTTATAGATTTTTGTGGGTGTGGCTTCACATGAGAGGGTTCAAAGATTTTTTGGAGGCGGAGCTTCACATTTGATACTAGATTTTTGGAGGCGGGGCTTCACATTTGAGACTAGATTTTTGGAGGCGGGGCTTCACATTTGAGACTAGATTTTTGGAGGCGGAGCTTCACATTTGAGACTAGATTTTTGGAGGCGGGGCTTCACATTTGAGACTAGATTTTTGGAGGCGGGGCTTCACATTTGAGACTAGATTTTTGGAGGCGGGGCTTCACATTTGAGAGTAGATGTTTGGAGGCGGGGCTTCACATTTGAGACTAGATTTTTGGAGGCGGGGCTTCACATGTGAAGCTTTTCAGGGGATGATGATGAACATATCAGGTTTTTATTTGTTTCTCTTAAAACTTTGAGAAGAATTGTTGATTTTAAACACAGATCTGCTTTGATGTAGTTATTATAGTTTATAAAGAATTATTTAGTGAATCTTCAGCTTCTTTTCTGAGCTTCTGTTTGCAGATGTTTCAGTCTTTGAACATCCAGAGAGGCAGCAGAACTTTGAGGTTCCTCCACATGTTGGAGATCTTCAGCTTCCTTCAACTCGGTTCTGGTTCTGGTACCAAACCCAAAGCTTAGAACCTAGACTCTCTGATGAACACGTTTCCTGTTAAACCTGCGACTGACGTCGCTCAGATTCTGAAGGTCAAAGGCTGCAGGTTCAGGTTTTTCCTCAGGACTAACAGCAGATCCGTGTTTTGGATCCGGTTCCGTCGTTCGAGGATCCGCCGGTCAGAACCGATCCCTGCTGGTTATCAGGTTCTCTCCAGGTTGTGGAGAAACGGATCATTGGTGATATCGGTTTGTGTGATAGGAAGCTAACCTGAGGCCACGCCTCTCAGCGATCATTGGAGGAGGAGCCTGTGAGCGGCCATGTCCAGCCGGAGGCGGAGTCTAACCTGCGTTCTTCCTCTGTTTGTGGTGCACGAGCTGCTTCTGCTGCATGACTCACGCTGACAGGAAGGGGCGGGGACAGTAACGCTGTAGCGCTAAAGCTAACGGTGAGAACCCAAAACACCTGCAGGCGGCGGCGGTTCTGAGCTCCGACTGTTTACGGCTCATTCCTGAGGTCTGTCCGGGAACATTGGCTGGCTGCTTTTCAACTATCTGGAAATGAGGAGACCAGGACGGCTGCAGGTGTTTTGCTGTTTATGGCCGCGTGTGCGTGTGCGTGTGCGTGAGGCTCATGTGTTCTGACATTTCTGAGCACGTGCGGCGGCCTCGTGGCTCTAACGCCGCTCGTCTGTCTCCCCGCCGCCGCCGCAGAGGTTTTATGTGGCCACGTCTCGGCAGCTGAAGCGCCTGGAGTCAGTCAGCCGCTCTCCCATCTACTCCCACTTCTCCGAGACCGTCACCGGCTCCAGCGTGATCCGGGCCTACGGCCGGAACCACGCCTTCGTGCTGATGAGCGACGCCAAGGTGGACGAGAACCAGAAGAGCCACTACCCCGGGATCGTGTCCAACAGGTAACCCGCCCACAGGGGGTTCAGGTGAACGAACACCTGAGCCAGGTGAGCGGGAAACAGGAGAGGGTGGATCCAAAGATCAGAGTTCTGATCCGAAACCTGCAGCAGATCAAAATTCAGCTTCAGGATCCTGGAAACGTGTATGTAATCTCTGCAGTGATCCAGTCGGATTATAATCTCTGCAGTGATCCAGTCGGATTATAATCTCTGCAGTGATCCAGTTGGATTATAATGTCTGCAGTGATCCAGTCGGATAATAATGTCTGTAGTGATCCAGTCAGACTATAATCTCTGCAGTGATCCAGTTGGATTATAATGTCTGCAGTGATCCAGTCAGATTATAATCTCTGCAGTGATCCAGTTGGATTATAATCTCTGCAGTAATCCAGTTAGACTATAATCTCTGCAGTGATCTAGTCGGATTATAATCTCTGCAGTGATCCAGTCGGATTATAATCTCTGCAGTAATCCAGTCGGATTATAATCTCTGCAGTGATCCAGTGGGATTATAATGTCTGCAGTGATCCAGTCAGATTATAATCTCTGCAGTAATCCAGTCGGATAATAATGTCTGTAGTGATCCAGTCAGACTATAATCTCTGCAGTGATCCAGTTGGATTATAATGTCTGCAGTGATCCAGTCAGATTATAATGCCTGAAGTGATCCAGTTAGATTATAATCTCTGCAGTAATCCAGTCGGATTATAATGTCTACTGTAATCCAGTCGGATTATAATCTCTGCAGTAATCCAGTCGGATTCGAATCTCTGCAGTAATCCAGTCGAATTATAATGTCTACAGTAATCCAGTCGGATTATAATCTCTGCAGTAATACAGTCGAATTATAATCTCTGCAGTGATCCAGTCAGATTAAAATTTCTGCAGCAATCCAGTCGGATTATAATCTCTGCAGTGATCCAGTCGGATTATAATCTCTGCAGTAATCCAGTCGGATTATAATGTCTACAGTGATCCAGTCGGATTAAAATATCTGCAGCAATCCTGTCGGATTATAATCTCTGTAGTGATCCAGTCGGATTGTAATCTCTGCAGTAATCCAGTCGGATTATAATGTCTGCAGTGATCCAGTCAGATTATAATCTCTGCAGTAATCCAGTTGGATTATAATGTCTGCAATAATCCAGTCGGATTATAATCTCTGCAGTGATCCAGTCAGACTATAATCTCTGCAGTGATCCAGTTGGATTATGTCTGCAGTAATCCAGTTGGATAATAATGTCTGTAGTGATCCAGTCAGATTATCTTGAGGACTCGACCGTCTGTCCCTCACAAACAGAACGTGATGTCATCGTTCCGTTGTGGGCGGAGTCAGACAGTAGCCTGTCAGTCCGGCTGACCACGCCCCCTCCCCATCTAGATTAAGCAGTGTTGTGAACCCATCAGGAAGGATCAGAGGTCATAGGTCACATGTCCGTCCTCCAGGTGGCTCGGCGTCCGGATCGAGTTCATCGGGAACTGCATTGTTCTGTTCGCCGCGCTCTTCGCCGTCATCTGGAAGGAGACGCTGAGCCCGGGTCTGGTGGGGCTGTCGGTGTCCTACGCTCTGCAGGTACGTCGAGCCTCGGCGCCGCCCGCACACGCGACCCGACCCTCCCAAACCATGTAGCTCCTCCCCCCAGGTGACCATGTCTCTGAACTGGATGGTCCGGATGACGTCAGACCTGGAGAACAACATCGTGGCGGTGGAGCGAGTCAAGGAGTACTCGGAGACCAAACCGGAGGTGAGCGGACCCGAGTCTCCTCCACAGCTCTGAGGGGCCAGCAGAACCACCAGAACCAAACCGGATCCTCAGAACCGGTCCGGGGTCCAGACGGGCTCTAAGCCGTTTCATGGGGGTCAGGTCTAAAGAAATCGTTGAAGGAGGTCAAAGATCTCCTCTGGATCAGCGCTGAAGGTTTCGGTTCTGGTTCGGTTCTGGTCAGGCTCCCTGGGAGGTGGAGGACAAGAAGCCCCCCCCCGAATGGCCCACGGAGGGGAAGGTGGAGTTCCAGGACTACAGCGTCCGGTACAGAGAGGGTCTGGACCTGGTTCTGAGGAGCATCACGCTGAACGTGAAGGGAGGGGAGAAGGTGAGGCGGGGACTCTGGGGGGCGGGGCTCCCACACGGAGACGCTCACGAGGCTCTCTGCAGATCGGCATCGTGGGCCGGACGGGGGCCGGGAAGTCCTCCATGACGCTCTGCCTCTTCCGGCTGCTGGAGGCGGCAGGAGGAGAGATCTCCATCGACGGCGTGAAGATCGCAGAGATCGGCCTCCACGACCTGAGGTCCAGACTGACCATCATTCCGCAGGTACCCGAGCTGACGGAGCTCCGCCCCCAACCCCGCACCTGCACACCAAACACCTGCTGACGTTTGTGCCGCAGGAGCCCGTCCTGTTCTCCGGGACCCTCAGGATGAACCTGGACCCTTTCGACAGATACTCGGACGAAGACGTGTGGAGAGCTCTGGAGCATTCCCACCTGCACCGCTTCGTCCAGAACCAGCCGGCCCAGCTGCAGATGGAGTGTTCCGAGGGAGGAGAGAACCTCAGGTGGGTCAGGGGAGACTCCGGACCCTCTGGTTCTGGTCTGAGGTTGTGCTGATGTGCGGTTGTGGTTCCAGTGTGGGTCAGCGGCAGCTGGTGTGTCTGGCTCGAGCTCTCCTGAGGAAGACGAGGATCCTCATCCTGGATGAAGCTACCGCCGCCATCGACCTGGAGACCGACGACCTGATCCAGTCCACCATCCGGACCCAGTTTGAGAGCTGTACCGTCTTCACCATCGCACACAGACTCAACACCATCATGGACTACACCAGGTACAGTCCAGGTGTAGGCCTTCATAGATCCAGAACGTCTGAGGTCCAGAACGTATCGGGTCCAGAACGTATCGAGTCCAGAACGTCTCAGGTCCAGAACATCTCAGGTCCAGAACGTATCGAGTCCAGAACGTCTCAGGTCCAGAACGTCTCAGGTCCAGAACATCTCAGGTCCAGAACATCTCAGGTCCAGAACGTATCGAGTCCAGAACGTTTCGGGTCCAGAACTATTCAGGTCCAGAACTATTCAGGTCCAGAACACCTCAGGTCCAGAACATCTCAGGTCCAGAACACCTCAGGTCCAGAACTATTCAGGTCCAGAACTATTCAGGTCCAGAACTATTCAGGTCCAGAACACCTCAGGTCCAGATCGTCTCAGGTCCAGAACATCTCGGGTCCAGAACGTCTCAGGTCCAGAGTGTCTCGAGTCCAGAACATCTCAGGTCCAGAACTATTCAGGTCCAGAACTATTCAGGTCCAGAGCATCTCAGGTCCAGAACACCTCAGGTCCAGAACTATTCAGGTCCAGAACTATTCAGGTCCAGAACATCTCAGGTCCAGAACATCTCGGGTCCAGAACGTCTTTGATCTCATTCTGATTAGCATATTAGCTTCCATGCTAAATGAATGTTTCCAGTGGTTTAGTTTAGCTTAGCATCGTTAGCATCTTCTTCACTCTCATCCAGTCTTTCTCGTCTTCACTGAAGTTACTGTCAGAGATGTTTAGTTACTTATTGAATTGAAGGTTTGTGGTAAATCGATCCCGTTAGCATGTTCTCCATCGCTGCAGTTCTCCGTCAGGATTTGGAGAAGTTCTTGTAAAGATGTGGCGGCGAGCGTTTGGCGAGCGTGCTAACGCGGCTCCTCCTCCTCTCTGCAGAGTTCTGGTGTTGGACAAAGGAAAGATCGCAGAGTTCGACACGCCCACCAACCTCATCTCCAAGAGAGGGATCTTCTACGGCATGGCCAAAGACGCCGGCCTGGCCCAGTGAGGGCGCCGCGGGATCTCTGCCCCGCCCGGTCGCGGGGATCGTCCGGCGCCCGCGGGCCGCCGGCGCCTCGTCTCACCAGCATCTGCGGCGCCCGAGCAGGAAACAGAAGCCATAACCGGACGCGCCGCTCGCCGGCGCCGCCGTCAGTGCCTTGTGAACGCATCATCAGCTGAGAGGAGGAGCCACTGAGGAGGAGCTCCGCCCACATGTTTTTATACTGTTATTTATGCTCTGGGATTCTTCTGTGAAACTTGAACGACTGTACCACCAAAACGCTGAATATCTTTATTAAAAAATGGGAACATCACCTGAGATCACCTGTGATGTCTGTGAGCCGCCACTAGAGGGAGCTTCCCTCCTGGAGGACGGATGCTTCATGATCAGAACCAGAACCGGAGAACCTGAGGTCCAGAATGTTCCTCCATGGGTTTTCTAAGATACTCCAGAACCAACAGATCCAGAGGTTCTTCTCAGGTTTTATTAGAACATCTCCACTGACTCCATGACTCAGAACAGGAAGAAGAAGTTCCATCACTGGAGATCCTTCTGTCTTCATGTGTGACCTCACAACTGATGAAAAGATCTCGATCTGCAGATCGAGGAGATCAACTACAGACGTTTGTCTGCAGGTCCCAGAAGTTTCTTCTGGAGACGAGACGAGGAGGACCAGAACATGAAGCTCCTGGTTTCATTTCAGAACTTCCACGAATGTTTTAGATCAATCAGTGAATAAAACAGATCAAACTCTCAGAGTAAAACGTTTTATACTCTGTTCAGAAATCCAGCGGACCAGAAATTCTTCACTCTCAACCTAAAATGAACAGGACCTGAGAAGGTCTGGATCTGAGGTGTTCTGGATCTGAGATGGTCTGGACCTGAGGTGTTCTGGACCTGAGATAGTCTGGACCTGAGGTGTCCTGGACCTGAGATGGTCTGGACCTGAGACGATCTGGACCTGAGGTGTTCTGGACCTGAGACGTTCTAGACCTGAATAGTTCTGGACCTGAGATGTTCTGGACCTGAGACGATCTGGACCTGAATAGTTCTGGACCTGAGACAATCTGGACCTGAGACGATCTGGACCTGAATAGTTCTGGACCTGAGACAATCTGGACCTGAGACGTTCTAGACCTGAGGTGTTCTGGACCTGAGACGATCTGGACCTGAATAGTTCTGGACCTGAGATGTTCTGGACCTGAGACGATCTGGACCTGAATAGTTCTGGACCTGAGACGTTCTGGACCTGAGACGTTCTAGACCTGAGGTGTTCTAGACCTGAGGTGTTCTGGACCCAAGACGATCTGGACCTGAGGTGTTCTAGACCAGAGGTGTTCTGGACCTGAAGTGTTCTGGACCTGAGGTGTTCTGGACCTGAGGTGTTCTGGACACCTCCAAAGCTTCTTCTGCTCAGGCTGGACCTTAGTGGTCCAGAAACAAGAACATCAGAGAAAAACCAGAACCAGGAATCTATAAACCTAAAAAAAGACTAAAGATCTGCTGAGGCTGGATCTTTCCTGCAGATCTGTTGAGTTCCAGTGAAGTTCCTCTTGAAGCTGATGGTCCATACTAATTAGAGTCATGTCTGTAGATCTTAAATATTTATATTCTTTATGTCACATTCTGAATTTCCTCAAACGTGACCTCAGAGTAGAGGTTCTTTTTTTTGTTCTCATATTTCGTTCTTCTTGGTTTTGGTTCTGTAACTTCTGGACAAAGTTCTGGTTTAGACGTGTGGATCATGTAGACCCGATCAAACGACCGTGTGGATTTCTCCTTGTCCATCTTATCTTTATTGACTAAAGGTTTCCAGACAGAACTTCTTCATCTGCTCATAAACTGGACCTTAAACAGAGCTGCGCCCTCTGCTGGTCAAACAAAAAAATGGAAGTGACCCTCACATCTTCTCAGACTGAGACCTGACGTCATGGTTACGGTTTCTGAGGAGGATGTGGTTACCATGGAGACCACATCTGTGACAGTGATGTCACAGGTTCCTTTAAAAACAATCTTGAGCGGGATCTCCTAGAGATCAGTGGATCACGGGTCGGTCATCGCTGGTCGTTCGGGTCCTGGTGCTGCAGAGGAACCTCAACCATGACACTCCCACCTCCATGTCTGACTGAAAGAGTTGGAGTCCAGGAAGCTCCTCTGGTCGACCTTTGACCTTTGAGGACGGTGAGGGATCTCATCTGTTCTTCATGAGTTTGACAGAACATTTCCTCCTTTAGATGTTCTGCAGATCCTCAGATAACCCCCGCGCGCCTTTCATGTTTACTGTTCTGCTGGTTAGAAGCTCCTGAAGCTCAGACGAAGCCCAGATGTTCCGCAAACGTCCCCCCCCCTCCCCCCTCCTCCCCAGGACCGAGACCCGCAGCTGCGCGTCCAGGTAAACAAGACGCTCCGCGCGCGCGCGCGCAGCGTGGGTCCGCTCTTTATAGCCGCCTGTCCTCGGCTGAACTGGAGGGAATTCTTCAAAGAGGCTTTTACGCAATTACTACTTCATTCATTAGCCGCTGCGCGCCTGCGCCGCGGAGCCCGGCCCCCGCGGAGCCCCGCCCCCAGCCTGTCCTCAGCTCACCTCTGCGCTCCGGACTCATGTTTGGGTCGAAACTCTCGTCTTGTCCCGGTTTCTGCGCGCATGCGCATCAGAGGAGAGCGCACGTGCATGAATCCACACGCGGGAACAAAGAGCCGCTTTGGGTCAGCTGATGATTCTGCGGTCCAAACAGAACCAGAACTTGTTTTTGTTTTCTCACATCATCAAAAAAAACTTTTCAAAAATATTCTAAAAGTTTCAGGAAAGCAGAATTCCTCTGAAGTCTCGCGCGTCTTGGCGCGCGCGGAGCGTAAAGAGTTAAACGGGGGACCCCGCGCGCCTTTTTAACAGGCAGGTGCCCCCTCTCCCCTCTCCCCCCTCCCCCGCTCATCTTAAAGCTTCTCCCGGCGCGTGAGCTGCAGCTTTCATCCGTGCGCCTCTGATCCGCGCGAGCGTCACTGACTGACCCGCTGACACGCGCCCGCTGGCCCGCGGACCCCGGCGCGTGACTCCGTCCCCCCCCCGCTGGATCGTTCAGGCGCGCGCGCGCTCGCTCAGCCGGAGATGCTGCTGTGGCTCTGCTTCCTCGCACGCGCGTGCACAGAGCTGCGCGCCGCAGGTTTGCCGCCCGTGACCCACGCGCACGCGGGCATCTGCCCCAATGAGGTGAACCCCAACCTGTGGGTGGACGCCATGAGCACGTGCACGCGGGAGTGTCAGTCCGACCAGGTGAGCATGTCGTGCGCGTGCGCGCAGGAGCAGCTGATGATGATGATGTGATGAAGACTCTGATGAAGGTGTCTCCCCCCTCCCTCCCCCCACAGGAGTGCGAGTCCCCAGAGAAGTGCTGTCAGAACGTGTGCGGGGGCCGCAGCTGCGTGGTCGCGCGCTCTGCGGGCGGCGCGTCCATGACCCCCAAAGAGGCGAGCTGCGCGGGCTTCGCGTGCACGCAGCAGGGGTCCGAGTGTGACGTCTGGGACGGCCAGCCCCACTGCAAATGCCGCGAGCGCTGCGGGCGCGAGCCCAGCTTCACGTGCGCCTCGGACGGGATGACGTATTACAACCGCTGCTACATGGACGCGGAGGCGTGCTCCAAGGGGGTCGCGCTCACGGTGGTCTCGTGCCGCTTCCACCTCAGCTGGCCTAAAGCGGGTCACCCGCTGCCCCACGTGACCACCGCGGGCCCCACCACCACGCCCCCGCCGCCCCCCCTGCTGGTCAGCAGCCCCGCCCAGCAGGTGGTGCGGGCGGGGGACACCGCCAGCTTCCTGTGCGCGGTCACGGGCCGGCCCCAGCCTGACGTCATCTGGGAGAGGCGGGTGCCGGACGGGAAGCAGGGCGTGGTCTTGAGGCGGAACCACGTGGTCGGGAACATGGTGGTCACCAACGCCGGTCAGCTGGTGATCCACAACGCGCAGCCGGCGGACTCGGGCGCCTTCCTGTGCACGGCTCAGAACCCGTCCGGGTCGGTCCAGACGCTCCACCTCCTCACCGTGCTGTCCACTGAGGCCCCCAGCCCGCCTCCACCCACAAACCAGAGCCGCTGCCCCCCCGAGGACTGCCTGAGGCCCCCTGGCGGGCAGGAGGACTGCGGGGGGGCGGCGGAGCGGGTCAGCTGGATCTACGAGCCCGACGCCAACGTCTGCCGGAGCGTCCCGCTCTGCAGCGGCCAGGAGCCCCCCCGGGCGTTCGAGTCCTTCCAGGACTGCATGCAGTGCTGCAGCCCCGAGCCGGCGGGGCCCTGCAGTCTCCCCAGCCAGCGGGGGCCCTGCAAAGCCTACGAGGCGCGGTGGGCGTACAGCAGCACCTTGCGCGGGTGCCACACCTTCATCTACGGCGGCTGCGGCGGGAACGACAACAACTTCCGGTCCAAACAGGCCTGCGAGGACAGCTGCCCCTTCCCAAAGGGCCCCCGCTGCGCCGCCTGCCGGCCCCGCGCCAAGATGCTGCCCAGCTTCTGCCGCAGCGACTTCGTCATCACCGGGCGCCTGACGGACGTCAGCCAAGACAAGGACGCCGGCCGCGCCCTCGTGACCATCGACAAGATCTTCAAGGACGAGAAGATGGGGCTGCGCTTCTTTGGGGCGGGGCCTCTGGAGGTCACCTTCCTGAACGTGGACTGGAGCTGCTCCTGCCCCAACATCACGGGCGCGGCGGCCGAGGGCCCCCTCCTCATCATGGGCCACGTCAGCGACGGGATGGCGGTGCTGCAGCCCGACAGCTTCGTGGGCGCCGCCAGCCCCCGCCGCCTCCGGAGGCTGCAGGACGCCGCGTCCAAGAACGCCTGCGAGGCCCTGAGGGCCATCACCAGCAGCCCCCCGTAGAGTCCGGACCGCAGGAGGGACCGACGGTTCGAATCCCTCTGGGGACAGTGGACAGCCTCCAGGACGTCCTGTATAAACATGTACAGAATCTGGACTGTGACTGACCTCCTGTAGCTAAAGTCTCACTCCGGTTATCTAGGACAAAGTTTCTGCAGAGCGGCAGGAGTTCAGTCCACTAGCTTACAGCCCTCACACCCCCAACCCAACACTTATAAAGTTATACAGTCGTTCAGGAAAACAAAGACGTTCCTGGATCACACTGAAGGTATCCTGGTGTCAGGAGAAAGGCGTGATCAGAGGTCCTGCGGCGTGTTTAGAGTCAGAAATGAAAGAATCTGGGTTTTGGCAGAAATAGAACTGAAGTAACCAATCAGGGGACAGGCGTTTCATTCCAGTAGACTTTAGTGATCCTGAAGGAAATTCACAATTTTCAGTCGTAAACAGAGCAGACAGTTCACGGTTTACTGTGGAGGCAGAACCTTGGTTTAATGCGGGACAGCAAGTATGGGGTTATATTCCCACCAAAAGTCTCCCATGAGCGTATATCTAACTCCACGCAAGTATGGTGATATATTCCCACCAAAAGTCTCCCGCGAGCGTACATCTAACTCCACGCAAGTATGGTGTTATATTCCCACCAAAAGTCTCCCATGAGCGTACATCTAACTCCACGCAAGTATGGTGTTATATTCCAACCAAAAGTCTCCCATGAGCGTATATCTAACTCCACGCAAGTATGGTGTTATATTCCCACCAAAAGTCTCCCGCGAGCGTACATCTAACTCCACGCAAGTATGGTGTTATATTCCCACCAAAAGTCTCCCACGAGCGTACATCTAACTCCACGCACGCAAGAAACGTTCCAAGAGCACAGGACAGTCTCCACGCCCGCTGCTCCTCTCTATGGTCATAAAACCTCAACGCCGCGCTCGTGGGAGTGTTCTCACCTCCTAACACTAGCTCCGCCCCTTGGTGGAGGACGTGCGCTCGTGGAGCTTCTCAACATTGATGTGAAAAAAGTAAAAAAAAAAACAAATATCTGCGTATGGTTTGTTTTTCAAATTAAAACTTAAAATGAAAACAGAGATTCAACTTTTGATGTTCGCGTTTTCGCTGCACAGCCAACAAATTATTCTAAGAAAAACAGCACACCTTTCCACCAGGGGGCGGAGCTCGCTTCAGGAGCGTCACAACACTCCCACGAGCGCGTTTCTGCTTCACGAGGAGTGGGCGTGGAGGCTGTCCTGCGTGGAGTTTTTCGACTTTTGGTGTAAATTTGACTCGTCATCACAGCGGGTGACGGGCAGACAGAAGTACCGCTGAAAGCGTCCTGTAGATCGATCAAGTCAAACTTTAGAAAATCCTTTTCATACAAACGGTGAATGATCTCATGAACCTGGACATGGAGACGAGTATCACTGATGCTTCTGTAGAACTCTTTAAAATAAATATAATCCGGGTCTTCCATGCGTCAGAAATGAGATATACAGTCAATGTTTCCATGTAGCGACGAGGCTGGAGACTTCAGGCGATGGCTCCTCCCACACCTGAATGTTTGACACATTCTTGGTGTCGAGAATACGTCGAAAGAGGAAACGGAGGATCAGAATGGGCGGAGCAAGCAGCTTCTGGCCCCGCCCATCACAAACATGCCTCACCTGTCTGCTCACAGTGATTTGAATGAATAAATCAGATGGATTTTTATCTTCATTTCCATGAGCGTGGCTCTTCAACAGATGAACCAGGTTGTAAAATATTCTCCGTCTTTCTTCAGCTTCTTCCTGATGTATTTATTAACTTTCTGTTATTAAGTCAAAGTATTTGTACATTTTTTGAGAATAAACTGAAACTTTCAGCTGTTTTCTCCTGCGATGTGTTTTGATGACGGAGCGGCGTCCCCGTGTGGCGTCCGCTCCTGCAGGTCTGACAGGACGTGATAAAAGAGACCTGGGAATAGCGTATTCCCAGCCCCCCCCCTCCATCCTTTAAACTTCAAAACAGGTCCATCCATCTCCCGCCCTGGTGGCGTTGTAAATCTGTTTCGCTCTGCCTTCACGCTCCAGCCTAATTGGGTAAGGAGCCATAGCTGTAAAGCTCAGAAGTGTTTCATGGCGTGCCAGCAGGCGTCTCAGGGTTCCCGGGAACCGGCCTTGGTGGGCCTCAACCAGGGTGTTCCGCTTCCCAGAGGAGGCTCTGTTTCTTCGATCCGGAGGGCCGGAGGGGGCGGGGCGTCGACTGGTGTGCGGCAGGAAGATCAGAGTCTGCAGATCCAGACAGCAGGCCGAGGGGGGAGGGGCTTCCTGTGGGGGTACAGGGGCTCCCGGAGGTTTGAATCCCTGCTGGGACCTTTCAGTGTGGACCCTCTGGACACTCCGGCTTCCTCCCACAGTCCAAAGACACGCTGCATAGGTTGCTGGAGCCTATCCCAGCTACTGCGGGGTAAAGGTGGGATACACCCTGAACAGGTCGCCCCCTCACACATTTTAAAACCCACCAGATAAATCTTCAGTCCCAGCCGTCCTTCCAGGTGGATAGAAGCTGAAAACCAGACGAACCTGGACGGAGGTCCATCTCATTTCTACACAATTCCACTGAAGCGCTGCTTTCAAACGGGATTCAAACCAGCACCTTCTCACCGTCATAGAATACATTTACAATCTTTATTCATTCAGTCTGGAAATCTCCAGAAACAACATCTAGAAATGATTTGAGATCGTCTTAAACTGAGAGAAACAGAACATCTGAGCTCGTCATAAACTAAGATGATAAATTAGAAAATGCACTTTTTAGAAAATGAGAAATTCAAAATCTAAAATCCTGACAAAGAAGCCCTGGATACTTACATAGAATCTGAAATCATCCCAATCTCTAATCTATTTAATCTGATATTATCCTAAAGTTCAAACTGAGATTTTCTGATAGATTTCTATAATGTCAAATAAAAAAATATATTTTTATAAACCAAAATATTTTAACGCAGAGATTATCAAAATTTGAAATAGTAATAAATCTGTTTTTGTTAAACAAGACAATGAAAACCAGAGATCTCCATATACTCCAGTCAAACATCTTCATAACCTGAAATCTTAATACATTTAGATTTTTATTAAACTAGACCTTCATTAAAATCATCTGGAATCCTCAAACTGAAATCAGAAAAAAGGAAATCTACATAAACTCAAAACAACTAAAATTAGAAATCTTCATTTGGAGATTTATGCAACATTAAATCTTCATAATCTGTGATTTTTAATTCTTATAATCTGAGGTTCTGACAGAAATATTCATAAATCGATTTGACTGAACCATTAAAGCTGAATCAGAGAAATCTGTAGAGTTTAATTACTAAACAATAATAGTTCATGCTTTCATGTGTTTGGCTTCAGATTTACTAAATTCTTTTTTATTTCTTTTAGAGTTTAAAGAAGATCCAGAAGTTTTATTTTTGAGAAAATGATCTGAATTCTTCTGTGAACTTTATCAGAACAGAGATTTCTGGATCTGATTGCAGGAAATGTTGAGAGTCTCTGATGCAGTTTCAGCTCAGATGAAAGAATCACTTCAGGGTTTTTGCAAACAAAAAGTCTCAGTAAATAAAAGTCACTGTACGAAACCAACAAATAACTGACTTCTAAGACTGAATGAACCCAGAATACGCAGCAAAGATGGAAACATGACATGAAAGCTTTAAGTCTGAGGAGGAACTTTGAAAAATGTTTTCTACATCTTTGAGTTTTTTTCTGCTTTTAGATCAGATTTCTGCTTGAATCCAGTTTTAGGACTGAATCCCAGCAGATAAAACCTCAACATCCTCAGAAACAAACTGATCTGAAGGTGGAACCAGGAACCAGGAAGCAGGTGTGACAGAAACCTGGAGGGACGCAGACTTCACCACCAACAACCAGAAGATCCAAATAATGAATCTGAAAACTGATTTAATGTTCAGTTTTCTGCTCAGCAGACATGAAGAACTGAAGGAGTTTGATACAAATGAAGACTAGAAAAGTGCATTACCTCTGATAATGCAAGTGTGAATGCATTTTGCCGAATGTGGTAGCTGAAGATGCTAAAAATATGATAGCATAACTCCAAATTAGCCCAAAAAAACTCAAAAGTTGCCTAATTAGCCATAAAAGCTAACACGTTGCTAAAATTCCCATTCCTTTTCAATAGGGCTAGTAAGTAGCATAATTTGCGTAAAAACCGTAAATTTTGTGAAAACCAAAAATACTAGCCATAATGTCCTCCACGTGCTGCACACTTTGATACCAATATTACACAAGTGTAAAAAGTGCACAAAGTTTTATAACGATTTTAAAAATGTCCATTAATTGTCAATGAGGCTAGTAAACTAGCATAGATTGCGTTTAAATCGCTAAGTGTACGAATTTCAAAAGTACAAGCTGCATGAATGTTCCTGAACAAAGCTGAACGTTTTTGTTGCACAAGTGGTAAAAGTGCATAAAAGTTTCTGAAGGATTTGAAAAATTCCCATTCATTTTCCAATGAGCTAGAGTTAATTATCTCAATTTTGCGTAAACAAAAACGTGAAATCGTTGTTGGAGTGATAACCAAAAACTTACAGGCTTGCGGAACGTTTTGACACCAATATTGCATAAGTTGCAAAAGTGCACAAAGTTTTATAACGATTTGAAAAATTTCCCTATTGACTTAACATGGGCTAAAAATTGCGCGAAATCGCGAAAACCGTAAAATTTGTGAAAACCAAAAATACTAGCCATAATGTCCTCCACGTGCTGCACACTTTGATACCAATATTGCACAAGTGTAAAAAGTGCACAAAGTTTTATAACGATTTTAAAAATGTCCATTAATTGTCAATGAGGCTAGTAAACTAGCATAGATTGCGTTTAAATCGTTAAGTGTACGAATTTCAAAAGTACAAGCATGAATGTCCTGAACAAGCTGAACGTTTCGTTGCATAAGTGGTAAAAGTGCATTAAGTTTCTAAAGGATTTGAAAAATTCCCATTCATTTCCAATGAGGCTAGTAATTGTGTGAAAACATTCAACGCATTCACACTATTATTTTTCACGTTTTTTACGTTTTCTTCCGTACGTTTTTTGACACGTAAAAACTCAGCACACTTTATGCAATTTCAGCAATCTTGGTATCAAAACGTTCGGGTCGTTAACGACATTACTGCTTGTATTTTTGGTTTTCTCAAATTTTACGGTTTTTGCGATTTTGCGCAATTTATGCTAATTTTTAGCCCTATGTTAAGTCAATGGGAACATTTTTCAAATCGTTTCTGCACTTATGCTTTTTTGGCTAATTTGGCACCTTTTGAGGTTTTTTTTGGGCTAATTTGGAGGTAAGCTAACATATTAGCAACGTGTTAGCATTTTTGGCTAATTTGGCAACCTTTTAGGTTTTTTGGTGCTAATTCAGGGTTAAGCTAATATATTAGCAACGTGTTAGCTTTTTTCGCTAATTTGGCAACTTTTCAGGTTTTTTGGGCTAATTTGCAGTCAAACTAACACATTAGCAACGTGTTAGCTTTTTTGGCAAAATTGGCAACTTTTGAGGGGTTTTTTGGGCTAATTATGAGTTAAGCTAACATATTAGCAATGTGTTAGCTTTTTTGGCTAATTTGGCAACCTTTTAGGTTTTTTGGTGCTAATTCAGAGTTAAGCTAACATATTAGCAATGTGTTAGCTTTTTTGGCTAATTTGGCAACTTTTTAGGTTTTTTGTGCTGATTTTAAGCAAAAATCTTCAGCATTTTCAGCAATCACATTCCGCAAAATGCATTCACACATGCATTATCGGAGGTAATGCACTTTTCTAGTTAGCTCAATTTGCGTAAAAAAAACGTAAAATTTGCGAAAACCAAAAATACGAGCAGTAATGTCATGAATGAGACAAACGTTTTGATACCAAGATTGCTGAAATTGCATAAAGTGTGCTTGAGTTTTTACGTGTCAAAAAACGTACGGAAGAAAACGTAAATAGGTGAAAAACAATAGTGTGAATGCATTGAATGCATTCACACTATTAAACAGATATAAACTGTTGGAGTTCAGTCACGACTGGATCATGAGGAGCTTTGATCTGGAACCTGTAGGACGGTGACGGTCACGTGACCTTTGGGGTCATCATGGCGGCTGAGGACAGACGGACGATGTCTGATCCAAACCTTTACGGAGAACTGACGGTTCAACTGAGGAAAGTGGATCAAACCCCCCCCCCGTGTTTATTAGAACCACCTGAGCTGCTTTCATGTCCCGCTCTGGGCTACAACAGCTCCAGTTATTATCAATTAGAAGTCTGCTCTGCTCTGAAACATGTGTGAGCCTTCAGCCGGGCCCGCCTCCAGTTATGCTTTGATATGTTTTGGCTCGCCGCCGCGTTCGGTCTCAGGTGGGGTCGACGCGTTCACGAGCCGGGTTCAGGCGAGGCCGGCGCCGCCGCCGCCGCGCGGTCCGGCCGGGGCCGAGCGGCTGCAGAACGCATCAGCGAGCCGGGTGGTTCTGATTCATGACGCGCATCTGTTCTGGTCATATCATCTGAAGAATGCTGCTCTTCATCATCCCAGAGTCTTCATCAAACGTCTCTGACGCCACGAGCAGCAGAAACGCATCGCAGGATCACCAAAGACGAACTTATACAAACTCAGATTAGAAACTAAAAGTTACACGACTGCGTAAAAACACAGTCGAGAATAAGTTTTTTTTAAGTTTTTAATTTAACAATGATCAATGTTTCATGTACAAGTATGATGAAGAGTAAATATTCTGGCATCATTTACATATTTATAAATCCTCTCAACTCTGAAAGTAATAAACAAAAGTTTAAAAGACGTTCTCCTCTTTATTCTCAAATTGTGTTTCTGAACAAAAAACTGAATTTTAAGGCTGTAATTAGTTGTAATTTCTTGTTCTTCATCACTAAATGATGAACTTTTTATTCATTTTAACCAGCTGTTAATTCTTTGTTTTTTTTAATGCATTTTTACGGTGGCCGAGACGGCTCACATGATTGCAAAAGCCACAACACAACGGCAAAAGCCAAAACACAACGACAAAAGCCGAAACACGAAGACAAACGCCGAAACACGACGGCAAAAGCCGAAGCACAACGGCGAAAGCCGAAACACGACGGCAAAAGCCGAAGCACGACGGCGAAAGCCAAAACACGACGGCAAAAGCCGGAGCACGACGGCAAAAGCCGAAGCACGACGGCAAAAGCCGAAGCACGACGGCAAAAGCCGAAGCACGACGGCAAAAGCCGAAGCACACCGACGAAAGCCAAAACACAACGGCAAAAGCCACAGCACTCCAGCAAAAGCCAACACAAAACGGAAACGAATCAGAACGGAAGTGAATAATGGACTTTTTTTTCTTAACCTTTCATTCAGTTTCAAGCTATTGGCGATTCTTGAGAGATACGTGATTTTGGTAAGGGATAGGTGAGGGTGGACGTTCGGTGTTGCCGCTTTTATTTCTTCTTTCAAAGCCTTCACGGAGAGGTTTCGGGGGAGAAAAAAGGAGGGCGGAGGAGGGAAAACGTGATCTGGTTTTTTGTCTGCCATTCTTTCTTTTTTTACCTATTTTTTATTACTTTTAAATACCTTCCACGTTATCGCCAGTGTAAACCCCAATACTGGGGATCTATATATTGAGTTTAAACGTTTGGATATGCAAGCTGTGTGGTGGCCTAATGGGTAGCACACTTGGTTAGTGTCCCAAAGGGTGGGGTTCGAGGCTTGCGGGAGTCATCTATCATTATATTTTTTTTTTCTGTAAAAAAAAAAAATGTATCATTCGTGTTCTTACGTACATTTTGAGAATCAAAATAAATAAATACTTCTTGCAACATAATTCCAGGCAGTTACGTCGTTTCAGTTCAGGATGGTGGGGTTGTGGCACACGGCGCCAAAATTCCCTTTTCGCCATGCACCCCATGCAACAAAAATGACTAAACTACCTGGAATTATGTTGCAAGAAGTATTTATTTATTTTGATTCTTAAAATGTACGTAAGAATCAGTATGATACTTTTTTTTTTTTTACAGAAAAAAAAAATATAATGATAGATGACTCCCGCAAGCCTCGAACCCCAACCCTTTGGGACACTAACCAAGTGTGCTACCCATTAGGCCACCACACAGCTTTCTTGTCCAAACGTTTAAACTCAATATATAGATCCCCAGTATTAGGGTTTACACTGCGATAACGTGGAAGGTATTTAAAAATAATAAAAAATAGGTAAAAAAGAAAGAATGGCAGACAAAAAACAGATCACGTTTTCCCTCCTCCGCCCTCCTTTTTTTCTCCCCCGAAACCTCTCCGTGAAGGCTTTGAAAGAAGAAATAAAAGCGGCAAGACCGAACGTCCACCCTCACCTATCCCTTACCAAAATCACGTATCTCTCAAGAATCGCCAATAGCTTGAAACTGAATGAAAGGTTAAGAAAAAAAGTCCATTATTCACTTCCGTTCTGATTCGTTTCCGTTTTGTGTTGGCTTTTGCTGGAGTGCTTTGGCTTTTGCCGTTGTGTTTTGGCTTTCGTCGGTGTGCTTCGGCTTTTGCCGTCGTGCTTCGGCTTTTGCCGTCGTGCTCCGGCTTTTGCCGTCGTGCTTCGGCTTTTGCCGTCGTGCTTCGGCTTTTGCCGTCGTGTTTCGGCTTTCGCCGTTGTAATTCGGCTTTTGCCGTCGTGTTTCGGCGTTTGTCTTCGTGTTTCGGCTTTTGTCGTTGTGTTTCGGCTTTTGTCGTTGTGTTTTGGCTTTTGCAATCATGTGAGCCGTCTCGGCCACCGTACATTTTAAATTATTTTATTCTCATAAAAACAACAGAGGAACTTCCTTAATGCAAATAGTCTTAATGTTAAAGTAAAAACCATAAATTTGTCAGAAATACTTTCATTAATTGTGTGAAAAGGAATGGAAGGATGTAAATGTTTGCAATCCAAACTGTTTAAGTATTGTTTTACATATCCTATTCATTATATATACATATATATATATATATATATATATATATATAATATATATTATATATATTATATATATATATATATATATATATATATATATGTATATATATATTATTTTTATATATGTATGGCTTATATTTATATATACTTATATATATATTACTTTTTTCCCTGTTTTATTTTTTTAGCTTTTGTTATCAACAGTAAATATCAGAATTCTTATTTATCAGTGATTAAAAGTAATCAGTTAATGATTCTAAAGTACTGAAGATGACGAAGTTCCTGTTTGTCTTGTTACAGAAAACATTCTTCAGACTATACATTTAAAAACAGAGAAAATAAACTGTTAAAATATTTGTGTGTTGATTTTACAATCATTTCTCTGTCTTCTTCCATTCTTCTTCTCTTTGTTTTATTCCTCATCAGGTTTGGTTCTCATCTGTTTTTTTTAGTTTTTTTTAGTTTTGAATTTCAGCTAAATCAGTTCAATAAACTAAACTTGAATTTGTTCACGTCTGTCTGTATGAATTATGATCATAAACAGTCATTATTCATTAAAAACAGTGAAGTTTGTAACATTGTTGTTACCAGTTGTATCCACTAGAGGGCAGCACAGGCAGCAGAACACAGCGGTGAGTTCTGTCTGTGCAGCTTCCAGAACATTTCTGGACCTTCATGAACTGAGATGCAGAAACATTCAGAGATCTCTGTCCTCTCAGTGCTGAACAATAAAGTTATTTCAAAGCTGCAGGCCTTCATCCTTCAGAGGTCATCAGGGGTCACCTGCTCCCCCGCTCCTTTCTTCTGTTTTATTTCTGGACGCCGGCGGGTCAGGAATAGAACAGCAGCCGAGCAGAAAGCCTCGGCCGGCCTCTCCAGACTGCGGCGCCGCCTCAGCGCGTCGGCTCTGATCGGCGGCGACGGCTCCCAGAGCCGTCGTGACCCGGATCCATCCTTATGCAATCCCTCCATCCCGGCCGGAGCGGCTGCTGGTCTGAGGCTCTGCTGTTATGCAATCTGCTGCAGAAGTTCAACCTGCTGCTCCAACGTCAGATCAATCACTCTCTCTCTGCCCTCAGAGGGCCGGGCGAGAGGAAACACCGTCTATTTTTAGACCCACACAGCCGTAAATCTCTGACATCATTCATGATGTAAGCGGCGTTACGCAAAGAGAAGGATTTTTATTTTTACGATTATTTTACTCTTATTGTGAAAGGGCATTTTGAATAATTATAGTCACATCCTGTTTGGTTCTCTTCAGTATAAATTAACGTTTAAGTTTAGAACGTTTGTTACCTGAAGGAGAGGATGTGGTCTCACCTCATATAACACATGTACTATTATGGGATGTCATGCGTGATATCCCATAATAGTACATGTGCACCCAGTGAATCGACCAAACAGGAATCCCATCAGATTGAAGTTTAAAGTTCCGTCTGTGATTTAGGGCTAAACGCTGCATGTAGCCTGTTAGCATGCTAACGCCTTTCAAGCTAACTTCCTGTCCTGCAGATGGAAGTGACATCATGATGACTTTCATTTGTGCTTTTATAGCATTACCAGATTCAATTTTAATCCTTAAATGACATTTGACCCGTTTGTCTGATTAGCATAACGACTCTTAGCTAGTAACTGTAAATAAAGTTTTGTAGTTTTTAGCTTTATCTTGTTTATTGTTTCTCCTGAAGGAGGAACGTTTTCTCCACTGCAGAACGGTCGCTGGACACGAGGCTGGAGACGCTTTTGTATCGTAAGAACATGATCGTCTTGACGTCTGGACTCTGGATTTGGATCATTTGTAGATTTCAGCGCCGCTGAGGGCGGGGCAGAACTGTGTTCTGGTGCTGAAAATCTTTCATCCAACATTTCTCCAGTTCTTCCTCGTTTCCAACCTCCTTCTGCCTCCAGAACCGCCTCTTTCTGCCTCCAGAACCGCCTCTTTCTGCCTCCAGAACCGCCTCTTTCTGCCTCCGGAACCGCCTCTTTCTGCCTCCGGAACCGCCCCTTTCTGCCTCCGGAACCGCCCCTTTCTGCCTCCAGAACCGCCTCTGGAACCGCCTCCTTCTGCCTCCGGAACCGCCCCTTTCTGCCTCTGGAACCGCCTCTGGAACTGCCTCCTTCTGCCTCTGGATCCGCCTCCTTCTGCCTCCGGAACCACCCCTTTCTGCCTCTGGAACCGCCCCTTTCTGCCTCTGGAACCGCCCCTTTCTGCCTCTGGATCCGCCTCCTTCTGCCTCCAGAACCGCCCCTTTCTGCCTCCAGAACTGCCCCTTTCTGCCTCCAGAACCGCCCCTTTCTGCCTCCAGAACCGCCCCTTTCTGCCTCCAGAACCGCCCCTTTCTGCCTCTGGAACCGTCTCTGGAACCATCTCTGGAACCGCCCCTTTTTCACCACTATCGAACAGAAACATGAAAGAAGCATCTCTGGGTTCTGTTTGACCCACTTTCGGATGTGAGCAGAACTTCCTGAGCAGAACCCTCAGAGGTCCAGAACCGCCTGCAGACCTGCTGCTGAACGGTCTCGAGAGGATTTGAAGGATTACCTCTAAACTCTCAGGAGTCAGATGGGTTCTGTTGTGACCCGGTTCCACTGGCCTGCAGGAGGTCACCTCACATGACCGAGGCCTCTGGGGGGGGGGGGGGGGGGGCATTAGAGGACAGAAAGCTGCACGGGTATCAGTGGCAGCAAGTGAGGTAAGGGGGGAGGAGGGGGTGTCCAAAGCACAGAGCTGGAACCGGTCCAGGAAAACAGCGCCGGGTACACTCTGTTCACTCTCACGTTCCCCCGCAGTCACGGACGAGCCCCCACCCCTCCCTACACTCCCCCCCCCTCCCCCCCAGAGGGAGAACACACAGGCTTATCTCTGAGGTGAGCTTTTATTCTGAAAAACTTTCACCTACTTCTCTTCTGAGAACATGACATCACATCCTGTTTAGACGGCGTTCAGGCAGACTAACACGATGAACCTGATTAGCTTCAGTGTTAAGCTGCATCTATAAATAGACACGCGTGTAAATATAGATGTATGTACATGACGACGGCGTGTTCTCCGCTCTGACCGTCTCTCACGTGTTTGACTCGTGTTTGTGTTTAGAAATCTGATTGTTTTTGGTCCTGAACTCCATCCCTGCAGTTGGTCTCCATGGCAACAGGGATGTTATTGTCATAACTCGTCTGGAGTCTGAACAGGTCTCAGATGTTTGTGGTTCAAAGGTTTGCAGCGTGGCGACCAGAGAAGAGCCCAGAACAACCTCTGACCCCCCCCCCAGACGCTGTTTACATGTAAACAACAAGAGTCTGGAAACAGTAAACAGTGATTGTTGTGAGCATCTATAATAAACACAAATGCACAGGTTTGGTTCTGGTTCTGCAGGTTCTGGGGTTTTCATAGAGCAGCAGCTGCACCTTCAGGTGAGCTCAGGTGACTCGTCATAAACAGAACGTACCATTGTTGTGGGTGTGGGAAGTGTTGGTTCAGCCTGCAGCTCGAGTCCGTCTGCTGCCACAAAGGAAGGTTTGGATTCTTCCTCTGGACGTCCTGAAGCCTCACTGTGAGCCGGGTCAGAACCGCGGTTCTACTAAAACCAGCAGAGTTTACTCGTTCTGTCATTAATCGGGTCTGAACATCCTAAAGCACGAAGCTGCGTCTGCTTGACCCAGGATCCAGAACCACATGTGGATCTGGATCCACATGTGGTTCTGGATCCACATGTGGATCTGGATCCACATGCGGATCTCTTAACTCTCCATGGTGGATCCGGAACCACATGTGGATCTCTTAGCTCTCCATGGTGGATCCAGATCCACATGTGGATCTCTTAACTCTCCATGGTGGATCCGGATCCACATGTGGATCTCTTAACTCTTCATGGTGGATCCAGAACCACATGTGGATCTCTTAACTCTTCATGGTGGATCCAGAACCACATGTGGATCTCTTAACTCTCCATAGTGGATCCGGATCCACATGTGGATCTCTTAACTCTTCATGGTGGATCCAGAACCACATGTGGATCTCTTAACTCTCCATAGTGGATCCGGAACCACATGTGGATCTCTTAACTCTTCATGGTGGATCCAGATCCACATGTGGATCTCTTAACTCTCCATGGTGGATCCAGAACCACATGTGGATCTCTTAACTCTCCATAGTGGATCCGGAACCACATGTGGATCTCTTAACTCTTCATGGTGGATCCAGATCCACATGTGGATCTCTTAACTCTCCATGGTGGATCCAGATCCACATGTGGATCTCTTAACTCTCCATGGTGGATCCAGAACCACATGTGGATCTCTTAGCTCTCCATGGTGGATCCAGATCCACATGTGGATCTCTTAACTCTTCATGGTGGATCCAGATCCACATGTGGATCTCTTAACTCTCCATGGTGGATCCGGAACCACATGGATCTCTTAGCTCTCCATGGTGGATCCGGATCCACATGTGGATCTCTTAGCTCTCCATGGTGGATCCGGATCCACATGTGGATCTCTTAGCTCTCCATGGTGGATCCAGAACCAGACCTAAAATAAGTCCTGGAGAACCCTGATCCAGACATGTGGACCGTCTGAGTCTGCAGCTCCCAGAACCAAAAGCCCAAAAAACTAAGACTACCAAGGTCCAACCTCAAACTAAAATAACAAAACCCAGCAGTGGAGGACTGCTGAGGTCAAAGAGGAGAGAAGAAGAAGAAGAAGAAGTTTGAACTTTTGTCAAAATCAGCAGAAAGACGAGCTCAAACGGCTCTTTTACTCTGAAAGGTTGCAGACCCTTTGTGTTTTTTGTTTTTTTTGGGTGGGGTGGGGGGGTGGGGGCAGCAGCTTTGATGTAACCACCTCCCAAAGTCACCCCCCCCTTTTCCTTTTTGTTCTCCTCTCTGCCGTCAGCATCACTTGTTACTATAGAGGAACGATGCTGACCAGCTGATTATGCAACTATTATCCTCGGGGGGGGGGGGGGGGGGGCTATTCTTAGCAGCTGCTAAAAACAGAATCAACAGTCAGGCCAGCATATCTGTCCTGGGGGGGGCGGGTGGCGGTTTGGTTTGTCCTCCCCGGCAGGAGAGGACGGCGAGGATGCAGGTCTCTGGAGGTGGGGAGGGGGCGGGGCTTCACTCAGAGACGGGGAGGGGCGCAGAGGACATGAATCTGAACGCTGAGGAGCAGAACTCCTGCAGAGTTCCTGTTAGAGAGCGACAGGTGAACTCTGGTACGGTTCACTTCAGTGTGAACGCAAACGGACTCTCCAATCAGAGGAGAGCGTTTGGAGGAGAAGCTCACAGCCTGGAAGAAGTTTGGAGATCTCTGCTGGATCATGAGAAGGATCTCCCCTCAAAGTCCAGTTTGTTTGTTTGTTTGTTTGTTTGTTTGTTTGTTCTTCAGCTGGTCAACAACCTTCAGTGTTCTGACTCGTATCTGGACTGAAATAACCAAAAACTCAGAACAAACCTCTGAACGTGTTTCCAGAACTCCATTTCTTGACTTTTCCAGCTGCTATCTAAGCTAGCTTACGGTCCGGTTAGCTTCAACACTTTAGCTTCTGGAAGCTAAAGGCAGCCAGAAAAAGTCTCATTTTATTATCTTAAATCAGTGTTTCTTAACCATAGGGCCGCGGCCCAACCTCGGTCCGCGAGCGCCCTCTAGTGGGCCGCGAAATAAAAATCAGTTCTGAACCTGAGGGCCGCGAGGGCCGCGGGATCTGAATGCAGCCTCCTACCACTTGGTGGCAGTAAGCGTCACGCCAGGTTCATACTGCACCGGGAAGCAACGCGAAGTCGAGAGCACGCGGCTTCCCCCCCACTCTGTGGTTTACAGAGCAGACACGGATTTTTCCACGGCGGTCGACAGGCGCTCCAGCTGGAGCTTTTGTTGTTTTTGCCATCATGCGTGATAAGCTAATAACCTAAAGATATTACCGCGTGTTTCTGCTAAGAGGAACTCCTCTCTGCTACTCTTTACACCCCAAATCCAGCCCCCGCTCCGGAGCCGGCTCACTACATTGATCTGTGTGCGCGTCTGTGTCTGTTTTGGTTGTGTCTGTGCGCACGCGCTCGCTCGCATGTGTGTGCGTGACTAAATTCATAAAAACTAAAACTATTCTGCCCACTATGTTGATGTGTGAGTGTGTGCTGGCGCATACACGTGTGTGTTATGGATGTGTTTCTTTACCTGTCTACAGTCTGTTCAGATACAAAAACATGATCACATTTGTCAATCACTTCGTTTTATTGTAAAAAATTGGTTATATTTTAAAAACACTGATGTTGCTCCCATGTATTTACATGCAAGCAGCCTAGAAAATGATGGTAATTCATATTGAACACAGTAATACATGCAGCCAAGATTTCATTGCTGCATTGTCTGCACTCATTCTAAGTGTGTCCAAGGCTGGATGTTTTTGTTGGACGCACGTATTTAAAATTCAACTTAAAGTTAAAGTACCATTAACTGTCCCGCTCCTAAATGTGTAAATTTGTTCTCCACATTTGACCCATCCCCTGGTGAAGCCGTGAGCTGCAGAGACAGCTGACTTCAGGAACCAGAACCAGAATCCTAACCTTAACCTCTTTCCTCTGGGTCAGCGACTAGGAACAAAGTTTACCGCTGGACGCACGATTTTCCAAAAGTTACCTGCGAAAACACTCTTTCTTTTAAAAATAAACCGTATTTTCTCTTGTATCTTTATTTAACTTCCAGCCAGAATTGATCTGGAACGCTCGCAGCTCGCGCTCAAAATAGAGCAGAAGCTGAAATGATCCGCGCGAGTCCTCTGCGGAGGACCGCACCGCTCCGCGCCTGGTGTGAACGCCACCATAGATTATGGGCGCCGAATAGAGGCGGCCTCCGTTCTGCATCCAGTGTGAACCCGGCATCAGTAACGTGTTGTGGCATGACTCAATAGTATGCAGCTATCGGCCCCTCATCATATTTTCTTTATACGGGGTTCTTTGCCTCAGTTCATGTTTAGTTTTTTTTAAAAACAGACTGTTGTGATTGTTGTTGTTAATTTGTCACAGATTTAGAGAGAAATATCTAGAACAAAATTAAAACTTCTAATTTGTCAAGTTCATCAGCAGGTTATAAGGTAATCTTTTAATTAGTATTTTATTTAAATCTCATTTACAGTTTGTTTCATTTGAAACTTATTTGAAGTGTTCTTGTTTTATTACAACACAATTTTATTTATCAAAATTCCTTATAAATATTTTTGGAATTCTAATTTGTGTTGAGGTTGACAACTGTGGTTTACCTGTTCAGTGTGAAAATAAATGTTTGAGATGATCACGTTGTATCATTTTTCCTCACAAGATTTTACTTTGATAAACCATAAAAACTCGATTTAATTATCAAATACAAATTAAACAAGATGTGGATCAATTCACATTAACATGTTTATATTTGAATGGGCCTCGAATCACTTTGTACCGGGAAAATTGGGCCCCAGTGTCAAAAAGGTTAAGAACCTCTGTCTTAAATAATAAAATCATGTCTGTTTGTTGTTGATGTCCACCTGTGATCATAGGATCTATTTATTTATTTCTATAATATAATGAGTTTGAGATGATCAAACTTTTCACAAACGTTCGTGTCTCTGACCACAAGGTTCATGTAACGCTGACCACGCCCACACGGGGTCACCAGGTCCAGATGCGTCGCAAGGCCGTCGTTACCATGGAAACGGTGATGCTGAAGGACAAAGATGCGAGTCAGTATGATGAGGAGATCTGAGGAGGAAAGATGAAATGATTTCATGAATGGATCTGAGGTAGATCTGTTCTATTATCACATGTTCTGTTCCTGATGAGGATCCATGGAGAACGTCAGCATCAGCCCGCTAAAAACCTCGGATCGATCCGCCTTCAACAGCAGGAGTTAAACTTCCAAAATCAACCCATTTATTTGCTGATGACAGAAATCTTTTTCAAATTTTACAGCAAAATTTTTTTCTTTTTTTACAAACTCGACGGATGAAAAAAGAAACAGATGATCTCCAAAAACAGAATGTAACCTCTGGTGTTGGAGTCGCTGTAAAAACGCCACGTCAGCATTAAATATAATTACTTTCTGTTTTTGTTCCCAATAGGACTCAGTTTAGCCCCGCCCCAAAGTCAACAGAACCAGGTTAGAAACGTAAACACACGTTTTCAATGTTAGAACTTCTCCTTGTTGTTTGGAGATTTCCCTCCACAGTAATCAGATTACTGACTGATGAAAATGTGGAGCCTGAGCAGATCTATAGCTGAAACATTTCAGGATAATCCGCTTCAGTGTTTCCTGACTGAACACATACGTGTGCAAACAAGTGGAGCAGAGGTGAGCCGCGGCGCCGCGGATTACCGGGCTTAAAGAACCGCGAGGCTCCGAGCTTTTTCCTGACATTTGTGCCGGATCCGTTCACAGAAAAGAAAACGTTCTCCTCTGTCTGGATCGAATCTGAACACGTGAGGAGACGATCTGACTTTACTGAAGCTGCCTGGAGGGATCGAACCAAGAAAACGCTGAGGAAGCAGCTTCAGCAACAATTTCAGCCAACAGTTTCAGTGACAGCTTCAGCCGACAGCTTCAGCCGAAAGTTTCAGCCGACAGTTTCAGCCGACAGCTTTAGCAAAAGCTTCAGCCGACAGCTTCAGCCGACAGTTTCAGCTGAAGCTTCAGCCAAAAGTTTCAGCTGAAGCTTCAGCCAAAAGTTTCAGCCGACAACTTCAGCCGATAGTTTCAGCCGACAACTTCAGCCGACAGTTTCAGCGGAAGCTTCAGCCGACAGTTTCAGCCAACAGTTTCAGCCGACAGCTTCAGCCGATAGTTTCAGCCAACAGCTTCAGCCGACAGTTTCAGCGACAGCTTCAGCCGATAGTTTCAGCCAACAGTTTCAGCTGACAGCTTCAGCCGATAGTTTCAGCCGACAGTTTCAGCGGAAGCTTCAGCCAACAGTGTCAGCTGACAGCTTCAGCCGACAGCTTCAGCCGACAGCTTCAGCCGACAGTTTCAGTGAAAGCTTCAGCCAACAGTTTCAGCTGACAGCTTCAGCCGAAAGTTTCAGCCGACAGTTTCAGCCGACAGCTTTAGCAAAAGCTTCAGCTGAAACTGTCGGCTGAAGCTTCAGCCAACAGTTTCAGCTGAAGCTTCAGCCAACAGTTTCAGCCAACAGTTTCAGCCGACAACTTCAGCCGACAGTTTCAGCGGAAGCTTCAGCCGACAGTTTCGGCCGACAGCTTCAGCCGATAGTTTCAGCCAACAGTTTCAGCCGACAGCTTCAGCCGATAGTTTCAACCAACAGCTTCAGCCGACAGTTTCAGCAACAGCTTCAGCCAACAGCTTCAGCCGACAGTTTCAGCAACAGCTTCAGCCGATAGTTTCAGCCAACAGTTTCAGCCGACAGCTTCAGCCGATAGTTTCAGCCGACAGTTTCAGCGGAAGCTTCAGCCAACAGTGTCAGCCGACAGCTTCAGCCGACAGTTTCAGTGAAAGCTTCAGCCAACAGTTTCAGCTGACAGCTTCAGCCGAAAGTTTCAGCCGACAGTTTCAGCCGACAGCTTTAGCAAAAGCTTCAGCCGACAGTTTCAGCTGAAGCTTCAGCCAACAGTTTCAGCTGAAGCTTCAGCCGACAGTTTCAGCTGAAGCTTCAGCCAACAACTTCAGCCGATAGTTTCAGCCGACAGCTTCAGCCGACAGTTTCAGCGGAAGCTTCAGCCGACAGTTTCAGCCGACAGTTTCGGCCGACAGCTTCAGCCGATAGTTTCAGCCAACAGCTTCAGCCGACAGTTTCAGCGACAGCTTCAGCCGATAGTTTCAGCCAACAGTTTCAGCCGACAGCTTCAGCCGATAGTTTCAGCCGACAGTTTCAGCGACAGTTTCAGCGACAGCTTCAGCCGACAGTTTCAGCCGACAGCTTCAGCCAACAGTTTCAGCCAACAGTTTCAGCAACAGCTTCAGCTAAAGCTGAGGTATAACTTTAGACTCAGTTTCGGCTTCAACCTCAGTTTCAGTTTCAGCCTCAGTTTCAGCTTCAGCCACAGTCTGTGTGAGCTCCAGACCTGCCTCCCTTTCATCTCACACCCACCTCAGTCGGACAGAATTAGCTCTGCGGCCCGTGACGTGCACATGCGTCCTGGTCCTGTGCACGGCGTGGGCGTGCACGTTTACAGCCTGAGGCTCTGCAGGCGTCTCTCTCTCTCTCTCTCTCTGTCTCTCTCTCTCTCTGTCTCTCTCTCTCTCTCTCTCTCTCTCTCTCTCTCTCTCTCTCTCTCTCTCTTTCATCAGATGTTCCACTTAATTTACAGGAAATAATCTGACTGGAGGATTTATGGAACAGTTTTATTCTAATTAAGAATTCAAAAGGAAAAAGATCTTTTAAAAATATACAAAATGAAAAGAGAAAAACCTGTTCATAATTTAAAAAGATTTCTTTGACATCATTGATTCTGCTGTTTTAAGCAGCTGAAGTTTCTAACTTCTCATTTATTTATCACTTTATGTAACATTATGTCATAGAAATGCAGTGAAGTGTGACTCTATGACATCACTTCCTCCTTCTGCTGAAGAACAATTGACCAAACTCTTTTTAATATATAATGTGAATTTCTTCATGGTCTTTTTATTTTCTGATTGATTTGTGTCTAAATGACTTTATTAGGTTTGATTTACGTCTGAGCATTAAGAGAAATATTCTCTTTCTTCTGTTTTAATGGCTAAATTCTGATGAGTTTTAGCTTTTTCTGTTCTTTGTTTCATCTAAATCACACAAACTGGATCAACTTGGAGAAGTTAGTTTAGGTTTGGAATTATTTTATTTAATCAGGAAACTCCAATGATCTATGATCTCATTGGTCAGTGTTTTTCAGCTTCTATATTTTTTTTTTAAAAAAGGTTTTTATTATTTTATTATTTTTATTTTTATCCTCCATAAGATGTTTTTCTGTTTTGACTCTTTTAGTTTGGTTGCATAAAATAATACATTATGATCTTTTATTTTCGTCTTTCTTCTTCCTCCTGCAGTCAGGTTCTGGTCCAGACGTCATGAAGACGTTAAACATTTTTACCCAGAAGCCTCTCTGTCAACGGGATTTCATATGAAAAGTTCCGTCAGCTTCAGAGGAGATTCCTGTGAAAATCCATCGGAGCTTCTAGAGAATCAGGATCAGCAGATCCTGACAGATCATCTCAATCCTGACGTTATTGCACCGACTTGGAGGGGATTTTCTGACATCTGCACTCTGTGAAGCTCCGCCCACAAGGTGAACTCCAGGCATCTTCCTCATCAGAAGGTTTCAGTGTGGATCAGATATTCAGCTCAACGTCATGCAGATCCAAACCTCCAAGTCATCTTCATACAAACCTTCATTAGTCTTTTTAGATTTGGGGGCGTGGCTTCAGCGTCTGAACAGCAAACGTGTGTGGAGCCCATCGATGAAGCAAACGTACAGAACCAGAACCAGAAACCTGAAATGATTCAGAAGGTTTTCTCTTTGCAGCCTCGCTCACATGTCATCAGGATGAATTCCCAGCATCCTTCAGGGTCGTTACGGTGGACCATCATCATCCTCAGACGGGTTTGAACGGACTCCCTCGTTTCCCTGAAGCAGGTCGTGCGTTTGTTCTCTTCGTGGAAGAGGAGCTGCTCCGCCCAGAACTCGGAGTCCCGGGTTCAGGTGGAGATCCGGTTGCAGCTCAGGCCTTTGAAGGATAGTGAGGTGTGAATGGAAAGACTGACAGAACGTACCTGAGCCCGCCAGCCGGCGCTCTCCGGTTTCCGTCCCGTTCACCTGAAACCGGCTGTCAGTCACGGGCCGGCGGCGGCCGGCGGGACGCGCCGTGCCGCCGCCGGCCCGCTTCCTCCTCCACATCCTCCAGAACAACAGGATCGGGTTACGGGCTCGCCGGGCTGCACGTGTCGGTTCTGACGGCAGACTCTGACACTCGAGCTTCCACGGCGTTCATCTGCATCCTCGGCGGCGGCAAAGTCACTTTGACAGGATTCATCAGCCGTGATGGAGGCGGCGGTTATTACAGCGCGACCTCTGACCTTCAGAGACGTCTCCCTGATGACCAGCCAAGCAATCCACTTCAGTCGCTGCTTGTTTATTAGGCTGATGCTCTTCTGCGGACCGACTGACAGCGAGCTGGAGCGCCGCAGCCTCAGCAGGACGCTCCGACCGAAGCGCTCCTGCGGAGAGAGGAGGAACGCTGAGGGAAGTGAGGAGGCGCTGCACCTCCTCAGCTGGTTGCTCTACAGCTGCATGAATTCAATCCTGTAAAGCAGTTCAAGTTCATTTCTATGGATCAATATCACAGATCCATTCCCTCATTGAGCTTCATTCAAGTAATTTTACACAAACAGAAAGTCGGTCATGGAAAAGAAACATGAACTGCTAAACTAAACTGACTAAATCAAAGGTTATCCTGATCTTAGACCCCCCTCCCAGTAAAGAAAAACTCCTAAAAAAAACCCTTAGCGATTCCCACATGAGGGAGAGATCCTCTCCCAGGACGGACAGGAGATCCCAGAACTGGTAAAGAAGAATGAGCTTCTCTAACTCTACAACTACTCGTTTAATGGTCTTCATCCAGATGGACTGAAGGACCGCTGAGGATGTGAGACGAGGAGAGTCGAGGTCCACTGCCGGGAACGGGAACACCCACGAGTCTCCCGGAAACTGAAATCTCTCCCGATCCGCCCGGAGGGGAGTGGGAGAGAAGGAACAACATCTGAATCACACTGCACCAACAGAGAACGGATGGAAGAATAATGAAAATAGAGGACAGAACCCCTCTGCACCGTACACTCCCCAGATTCCTTCTATGTTCATATGTAGAGAATCTACATATTTTTAGCATTTCAAGCAAATATTGGAGAAATGTGTAAATTATAATTAAATCTATAAACTTGGTTACTATGGAGTCTTGAAAGAGCCAAAATGAAATAAATATATACACCATTAAATAAATAAATAAATGTGGCAATAAATAAATAAATGTTGAAATAAATGTGGCATTAAAATATTAAAAGAGCACATTTAAGTATTTCATGACATATTTATTTATTTCATTGTCCCTTGTGGGTCAAAAGAGCCAAATTGAAATAAATAAATAAATGTTGAAATAAATAAATTAAATGAAATAAATAAATAAATGTTGAAATAAATAAATAAATGTTGAAATAAATAAATAAATGTTGAAATAAATGTGGCATTAAAATAGCAATTAAAAAGCTATTTTTAACATTTCATAATATATTTATTTATTTCATGATTTCATTATACATTTCATGAAACAGGAAGTGGACACACCATGAAATTGCAAACTCTCATGTCTCTGCTCTGTTGATCTGGCCTGGTGCATATATTTATTTCATTTTGGCTCTTTTGAGACTCCATAGGTTACAGTAGTGGAGCAGTAAGTTAAATGTTCTCTGATTATGACGTGAAGATGACTGCAGGAAGACCCATGTGACGTGGCGTGACATGGCGTGACGTGGAATGGCAGTGGAAGAAAACCGTAACACTACAGCACCCAGATCCTGCTGGGTCCCAGGTGGTCAGGTCACTCAGGAACTGGTGGTGGACCCAAACGCAGGAGACCGGGCTGTGGTGACAGAAACTGAATATTCAATAAATTAAGCAAAACATGAAAAAAAACATGGAGAAAATGACAAAACCTAAACCAAAGTTTACAATTCTGACAGTACCCCTCCCCAAAAGGCTAGATCCCAGATGCCCATGAATAAAAACACCTGGCAGGAGGGGAGATGGAGGAACAAAACAAAAAGGTTTTAAAATGTCACTGTGGATCTCTAGAATCTCAAAAACATCTTTCTGATCCCTTCAGACATTTCTAATGAGCAGCTACTGTAGAAATATCTCAGGAGCTTCCAGAGAATTTGGACGGAAATATTCTGTGTGTGAGATTCCTGCCAGATTTGATGGTTTCAAATGTCAGATTCTTGTTCTTGTTTCCAGAATCCTCTTTTCTCCTCATGTTTTGGTTCTGAAGTGGGATCAGTTCTGGACGGGAAGATTTATCTTCAGGATTTGTTTTGATACTGATCATCAATTCTCCAACTCATAAATATTTGAGGGCCAGAGACCAAATCCTTCCCTGAAAAACCAGATTTCTGCAGCTCCTCCTCTCGCCTCAGGCAGAGACGCTGCTCTTGTTCGGTTTTTTAGAAAGGTTAAAATGACTCAGTGGATGTTTTCCTGAGGCGAGCCGAACCGGCGTGACGCGGTGAGCCCCGTTTGTCCGTCCGTGACGACAAACAGAAATGATCGAAAGTTTTCCAATAAAACCGCTCAACTGAGACTGGGTTCAGCTTAGAGTAAAATCTTCCTGTCGGCTTCAGGAAAACATTTCAAATCTTTCGAGAGCGTCCACTCGGACGCCGGATGTGGGAGTTGAAGGCAGAGCTTTTAGTTTTCTAAACATCAAAAGGTGAAACCTGAAGATGTTTACCTGACCAACAGGTGAAACATTCTAATAAAGGTTCCTCAGACTCTCAAGGAACCGCCAGCGAGGGTCCAGCTCGTCCTCCCATCGGCGCCGCCCTTTCCGGATTCGGTACACGCCGACCTCACAGCCCCCGTCGGCGGCTTAGCGTGCAGGGAAGCAGCTCTGCACACGCCCACTGCCAGTGACTCGTGCACGCTCACAGGCAGCCGTGCACGCACGGACACACACACGCAGCATCTCATCCCTCAGCTGACAGCTCGTTCATTTTACATCCCATAAACCATGAAGGACATCCAATAATATCCAACACAATCACTTTACTGAACAAGCAATAGACAAAACCGTTTGTCTTCATAGAGCTGTTTTAAACATGCGTTCAATGTCAAGTCAAATTTTAATCTTTATAAATAAATGCGTTTGTGAACATTGGTTTGTAAAAAGGTTTGTGTTTGTAAACGTTTGTGTTTGTAAACATTTGTGTTTGTAAACATTTGTGTTTGTAAACGTTTGTGTTTGTTAACATTTGTGTTTGTAAACGTTTGTGTTTGTAAACATTTGTGTTTGTAAACATTTGTGTTTGTAAACGTTTGTGTTTGTTAACATTTGTGTTTGTAAACGTTTGTGTTTGTTAACATTTGCGTTTGTAAACGTTTGTGTTTGTTAACATTTGCGTTTGTAAACGTTTGTGTTTGTTAACATTTGTGTTTGTAAAGGTCTGTGTTTGTAAACGTTTGTGTTTGTAAACGTTTGTGTTTGTAAACATTTGTGTTTGTAAACGTTTGTGTTTGTAAACATTTGTGTTTGTAAACGTTTGTGTTTGTAAACGTTTGTGTTTGTTAACATTTGCGTTTGTAAACGTTTGTGTTTGTAAACGTTTGTGTTTGTAAACGTTTGTGTTTGTTAACATTTGCGTTTGTAAACGTTTGTGTTTGTAAACGTTTGCTTTTTTAAACGTTTGTGTTTGTTAACATTTGCATTTGTAAACGTTTGTGTTTGTAAACGTTTGTGTTTGTAAAGGTCTGTGTTTGTAAACGTTTGTGTTTGTAAACATTTGTGTTTGTAAACGTTTGTGTTTTTAAACGTTTGTGTTTGTTAACATTTGCGTTTGTAAACATTTGCGTTTGTAAACGTTTGTGTTTGTAAACGTTTGCTTTTTTAAACGTTTGTGTTTGTTAACATTTGCATTTGTAAACGTTTGTGTTTGTAAACGTTTGTGTTTGTAAAGGTCTGTGTTTGTAAACGTTTGTGTTTGTAAACGTTTGTGTTTGTAAACATTTGTGTTTGTAAACGTTTGTGTTTGTAAAGGTTTGTGTTTGTAAACGTTTGTGTTTGTAAACATTTGTGTTTGTAAACATTTGTGTTTGTAAACGTTTGTGTTTGTTAACATTTGCGTTTGTAAACGTTTGTGTTTGTAAACGTTTGTGTTTGTAAAGGTCTGTGTTTGTTAACATTTGTGTTTGTAAAGGTTTGTGTTTGTAAACGTTTGTGTTTGTAAACATTTGTGTTTGTAAACATTTGTGTTTGTAAACGTTTGTGTTTGTTAACATTTGTGTTTGTAAACGTTTGTGTTTGTTAACATTTGCGTTTGTAAACGTTTGTGTTTGTTAACATTTGCGTTTGTAAACGTTTGTGTTTGTTAACATTTGTGTTTGTAAAGGTCTGTGTTTGTAAACGTTTGTGTTTGTAAACGTTTGTGTTTGTAAACATTTGTGTTTGTAAACGTTTGTGTTTGTAAACATTTGTGTTTGTAAACGTTTGTGTTTGTAAACGTTTGTGTTTGTTAACATTTGCGTTTGTAAACGTTTGTGTTTGTAAACGTTTGTGTTTGTAAACGTTTGTGTTTGTTAACATTTGCGTTTGTAAACGTTTGTGTTTGTAAACGTTTGCTTTTTTAAACGTTTGTGTTTGTTAACATTTGCATTTGTAAACGTTTGTGTTTGTAAACGTTTGTGTTTGTAAAGGTCTGTGTTTGTAAACGTTTGTGTTTGTAAACGTTTGTGTTTGTAAACATTTGTGTTTGTAAACGTTTGTGTTTTTAAACGTTTGTGTTTGTTAACATTTGCGTTTGTAAACATTTGCGTTTGTAAACGTTTGTGTTTGTAAACGTTTGCTTTTTTAAACGTTTGTGTTTGTTAACATTTGCATTTGTAAACGTTTGTGTTTGTAAACGTTTGTGTTTGTAAAGGTCTGTGTTTGTAAACGTTTGTGTTTGTAAAGGTCTGTGTTTGTAAACGTTTGTGTTTGTAAACGTTTGTGTTTGTTAACATTTGTGTTTGTAAAGGTTTGTGTTTGTAAACGTTTGCGTTTGTAAACGTTTGTGTTTGTAAACGTTTGTGTTTGTAAAGGTCTGTGTTTGTAAACGTTTGTGTTTGTAAACGTTTGTGTTTGTTAACATTTGTGTTTGTAAAGGTTTGTGTTTGTAAACGTTTGTGTTTGTAAACATTTGTGTTTGTAAACATTTGTGTTTGTAAACGTTTGTGTTTGTTAACATTTGTGTTTGTAAACGTTTGTGTTTGTTAACATTTGCGTTTGTAAACGTTTGTGTTTGTTAACATTTGCGTTTGTAAACGTTTGTGTTTGTAAACGTTTGTGTTTGTAAACATTTGTGTTTGTAAACGTTTGTGTTTGTAAACATTTGTGTTTGTAAACGTTTGTGTTTGTAAACGTTTGTGTTTGTTAACATTTGTGTTTGTAAACGTTTGTGTTTGTAAACGTTTGTGTTTGTTAACATTTGCGTTTGTAAACGTTTGTGTTTGTAAACGTTTGTGTTTGTAAACGTTTGTGTTTGTTAACATTTGCGTTTGTAAACGTTTGTGTTTGTAAACGTTTGCTTTTTTAAACGTTTGTGTTTGTTAACATTTGCATTTGTAAACGTTTGTGTTTGTAAACGTTTGTGTTTGTAAAGGTCTGTGTTTGTAAACGTTTGTGTTTGTAAACGTTTGTGTTTGTAAACATTTGTGTTTGTAAACGTTTGTGTTTTTAAACGTTTGTGTTTGTTAACATTTGCGTTTGTAAACATTTGCGTTTGTAAACGTTTGTGTTTGTAAACGTTTGCTTTTTTAAACGTTTGTGTTTGTTAACATTTGCATTTGTAAACGTTTGTGTTTGTAAACGTTTGTGTTTGTAAAGGTCTGTGTTTGTAAACGTTTGTGTTTGTAAACGTTTGTGTTTGTAAACATTTGTGTTTGTAAACGTTTGTGTTTGTAAAGGTCTGTGTTTGTTAACATTTGCGTTTGTAAACGTTTGTGTTTGTAAACGTTTGTGTTTGTAAAGGTCTGTGTTTGTAAACGTTTGTGTTTGTAAACGTTTGTGTTTGTTAACATTTGCGTTTGTAAACGTTTGTGTTTGTAAACGTTTGTGTTTGTAAAGGTCTGTGTTTGTAAACGTTTGTGTTTGTAAACGTTTGTGTTTGTTAACATTAGCGTTTGTAAACGTTTGCGTTTGTAAACGTTTGTGTTTGTAAACGTTTGTGTTTGTAAACGTTTGCTTTTTTAAACATTTGTGTTTGTTAACATTTGCGTTTGTAAACGTTTGTGTTTGTAAACGTTTGTGTTTGTAAACGTTTGCTTTTTTAAACATTTGTGTTTGTTAACATTTGCGTTTGTAAACGTTTGTGTTTGTAAACGTCTGTGTTTGTAAACGTTTGCTTTTTTAAACATTTGTGTTTGTTAACATTTGCGTTTGTAAACGTTTGCTTTTTTAAACGTTTGTGTTTGTTAACATTTGCGTTTGTAAACGTTTGCGTTTGTAAACGTTTGTGTTTGTAAACGTTTGTGTTTGTAAACGTTTGCTTTTTTAAACATTTGTGTTTGTTAACATTTGCGTTTGTAAACGTTTGTGTTTGTTAACATTTGTGTTTGTAAATGTTTGTGTTTGCAAATATTTGTGTTTGTAAAGGTTTGTGTTTGTAAATGTTTGTGTTTGTAAACGTTTGTGTTTGTAAACATTTGCGTTTGTAAACATTTGTGTTTGTAAACGTTTGTGTTTGTAAATGTTTGTGTTTGTAAATGTTTGTAAACGTTTGTGTTTGTTAACGTTTGTGTTTGTAAATGTTTGTGTTTGTTAACATTTGCGTTTGTAAACATTTGCGTTTTTAAATGTTTGTGTTTGTAAATGTTTGTGAACGTTTGTGTTTGTAAACGTTTGTGTTTGTAAACATTTGAGTTTGTAAACAAGTTTTTTCAGTAAATAGACCCACCCACATCAAACTGATGTCTGTTTTTCAGAACGATGACGGTGAGAAACACCTGAACGCTCGTTCTTCAGGTGAGTTTCCTTCATCTCGCAGGTTTGAACCTCAGGTCTTTGAGTTGATGGAGGAGCAGCTTCGGAGCAGAAGTGACCTTCTCCTCGACCGTAGCTCCTCCCCCTCAGAGACGTCTGATTCATGAGCCGCCGCAGAAGGCCGCTGTCAGACGGAGGTCGCTGCTGTGACTCAGACCTTTGTCCTTCTGGTCACCAGAGAAAATGTCACATCGCTGCCGTTACATCACATCTTCATTAAGTCAAGCTGCCTCTCATATCTGGCCCGGCCCCCAGCGGGTTTCCCTGCTCCTCCTCATCCTCCCCCTCTTCCTCCATGTCTTCTGGCTGCTTTGAACTGAAGGATGAAAGAGTTGATCCTGTAATGAGGATCCGAGCAGCAGATCTGCACGCTCCGCGGCGGCATGGCCAATCACAGCCGACCGGGGAGTCGTTACGCAACCAGAGGAGCGTCTCATCGCCTCCTGGTTCTCCTGCAGGAGGAGAGAGGATAAAAGCATCACACACACCCGGCTGAGGAGAAGATTCAACATCAGTTTGAACAGAAATGTTTGGAAAAAATCCCAGAACAGTTTCTGAGAACGGACCTTCATCACCTGGAGTCTCGGCTCCTCCTCCATCCCTTCACCTGTTCAACCCTCAGAAACCTTCCTGCAGGTGATGGTTCTGCTGGACTCAGAACTGGAGAACGGTCTTCCATCCCAGGTTCTTGAGTGGTGTTCTTTTGGAGTTTGGCCTCGGTTGGTTTATGGACTTTGTGATTGATCCGGTTTTTTTCAGCTTTGATCTCTTCCTTAGTTTGGGATTTTGTTATTAAAGACGCTTTTTTTTTTTTTTTTTTTTTTTTAGAGCTCACAGCTGTCTTGCGATTGTGTCCACACACCAAAGCCTGACGGAAAATGTGAGAAATGTGCCCCGCAGCTTTGAGGGCTTGTTGCCCCGGGGCAACAGGACTCAGTCAGTTATAACAACAACAACAACAATAATTAATAGTTTCGTGTCAAAAAAACAAAATGGAAACACATGAAACTGCAAAAACAAAAGGAATTAACTTCCTGTTCACTGTGAATGTTTCAAAATAAAAGTTGACTTCCTTCGGTTCTTAAATGTGTTTAAATGGAACTTTCAGGTGTCAGCTCACCTGAACACAGGTGTCAGCTCACCTCGCACTAACAGAATGTGTGATGGAATGAAAGACTTTATTTGTGTCAGCTTCTATGATTGTGTGTGAGCTGCAGTGGTATTGTGTACATTTTTGACAACTTTAAAGGTAAAGATTATTCTAGCCAAAAGGTATGTGTGTAACTGAGTGTGTGTGTAGACAGGCCCCGCCCACTGCAGATTGTTATTTAGACCTGGTTGTTATAGGATGTTACTACTCTGTGTTACCTTCTTTGTTCTCTTAACCCCACTCTTTTATCCCCCCCCCCCCTCCTTTGTTTCCGTCCGGTCCAACAAAAAAAAAAAAAAAAAAAAAAGATACAACATAATTAAAATAAAGTTTAGCATGAAATACAACAGGGGTTTATTAAGTATAAACCCCTGTTGGGACAATAAAATCTGTCCAACGCAAGAGGCTCTCAGCCCGTATCTGCTTGCTCAGCTGTTGGACAGGACAAGTTTAAAAAATAAAATAAAAAAATAAAAAATAATAAATAAATAAATAAATGGAACTTTATTTTGTCAGATTCATTGACGTTTTTCATTTAATCTTCTGTTTCAAACCAAGTCGTCCTCTGACATCACAGAGAGCGAGAAAAGAGGGCGGAGACAACACAGGAAAGGGTTGACCCCGGTCAGACGCTGCCCACCTGTGCCATGTCTGTGTGAAAGTTCTGTACTTTAGTGAATCAGAAGTATGACTAGTTACAGCACGGAGCTGAAGAAGCAGCTTCACCTGAGCAGCAGGTGTCCTCAGGCTTCATCCAGCTTCTCTGGGTCGACAGCGGAGGATCGTTTCCGTGGAGAGGAAGTTTGGAGAGTAGAGATCATGCTAACGCTAACATTAGCATAATCCTGACGGTAAAAACACACACAAAACCATGAAGAAACATCTTTGTTCCTACGACTGTAAAACATTTTAAGATGAAGAAAATATGAATTTCTCTGCTTGGAGGTTTGTAAAAATAAGAGTAAAAATGAAAATGTTTTAATGCTAACATGCAAACACAGACAGGTACACACAAACATGTTACACGCTAACACGATCACGCGTGGTTAAAGAGCAGTTACACGCTAACACACTCTGAACTCAGAGGTGCAGATTTCCGAGCAGACTCCGTTTCTATTCTTAGCTCCGAGGTTTCTGGTGGCGGAACGCTGCAGGGATTCTCTCAGATTCAATTACACAGACGGGAACATCAAACAGCAGAGAAACTTCCAGAGACGGAGAGAGGGATGAGGCCGGGAAGAGCGGGAACGGAGAGGGAGAGCAGCGGACGAGGTAGGAGCCTCAGAACCACAGAAACACCACTCGTCTCCGGGGTTGTTCCGACCTTCTCCAAACGGAAGTGGGGATGACCTTCCCAGAGGTCAGAGGTCACTGAGCTTCATCCGTCACGTTCAGACCTTCCTCTGATGAATCGTGCAGCTCACCTCTGACTCGGACTCATCCGGACACGTTCCCGCTCCGGACTGAAGTCCCAAACAGCCTCACTTCCTGTGTTTGGTTGATCATTTATGGAGGATATGAGCGACCTGTTTGTGTCGGACAGAGTTAAGAGAAGCTGCATCTGAATACAGCGCTGTCGTCATGGCAACCTGGTTCCTCAGTGTTATTTTAACAACAGATCAATGTGACATTTAGAGACTTGAGTTTATTAAAAGTTACAACAGATTAAATGAATCCAGAATAAATCACCTTAAATGTACATAAAACATCATCAGTTCATCCAGAGAGTGATGAACACATGAACGTTTAACATCTTTCTCATTTCTTAACTTTAACTTTAGTAAGATTTAATATTTAAAAATCACATTTTGTTTTTTTGCTGAGTCATGGTTTCTTTCTTTTTGTCCCTTCTGGCGCTCCGTAGAAACCTTCCTGTTTTCTTCGTCTTCCTCCTGCTTTTCTGGTCTTTCTGGTCGTGACGTGAGCAGCCTGCGTTCCTTGCATACCTCCAGCCCCGCCCAACCCCCGTCTGTGGGCGTGGCTTGTCACCTGCTGGTGATGCAGGTGTGAGTGGAGGGCGTTAGCATAGAGAAGTCCCTGCAGAGGAGGAGGTGAGAGGAGGAGGTGAGGATTCTCCTGCGGTGACGCAGAGGCGCTGCAGAGTCTATTTTTAGCTCGTCTGATGCTCCACCCTTTCAGCGGCGTCACCTTCAAACCAAAACAAACACAGGCGGGGGAGGGGGGGCTTCTGATGAAAAATGGATCATGTCTGCCTGCAGCAGAGAGTCGGATCTCTCTGAAAGGAGATGGCGGCGGCGGACGGAGGCCCGGCGGCGGACGGAGGCCCGGCGGCGGACGGAGGCCCGGCGGCGGCGGACGGAGGCCCGGCGGCGCCTGATCCCTGGTTCTTTCATCTTCTCTGGTGGGCCGCTGGACTGGTTCCTCGGCTGCAGGTCCACGTGGTCGGGCCTCGGCTCCGCCGGCCTCTAAATGTCACGGCCGCATTGTGCACGCCGCGGGACAGCTGCCCCGCCCCCCAGACGCTGAAGGTCGAGACCCAAACGAGTGTCTCTGAGGTTCCATCAAACACAAGACTGACTCCTACAAAATAAAAGCTCTGCTCTGACTGAAGAAGTTTAGCTGTGGAGACTCGGTTCAGAGATACCTGAACAACTGACCACCTGATGACTAGATGACCTGAAGACCTGACAACTTGATGACTCGAGTACCTAATGACCTGATGACCTGAAGACTTGATGACCTGACGACTTGATGACTTGTGTACCTAATGACCTGACGAACTGACTACCTAATGACCTGACGACTTGATGACCTGAAGACCTGACAACCTGACGACTTGAAGACATGACGACTTGACAACTTGACGACCTGAAGACCTGACGACTTGATGACCTGACAACTTGATGACTTGATGACCTGATGACTTGATGATATGATAACCTGACGACCTTGATGACTTGATAATCTGACGATCTGATGACCTGAATACCTGACGATTTGATGTCTTGACGACTTGATGACTCGAGTACCTAATGACCTGATGACTTGATGACCTGACAACTTGATGACTTGAAGACATGACGACCTGAAGACCTGACGACTTGACGACTTGATGACCTGCACCACTGACAACTTGATGACTTGATGACCTGACAACTTGATGACTTGTGTACCTAATGACCTGACGAACTGACTACCTAATGACCTGATGACCTGACGACTTGATGACCTGACAACCTGACGACTTGAAGACATGACGACCTGAAGACCTGACGACTTGACGACTTGATAACCTGACGACTTGATGACCTGCATCACTGACAACTTGATGACTTGATGACCTGACTACCAGATTACCTGAAGACCTGACAACCTGACGACTTGAAGACATGACGACTTGATGTCCTGACGACTTGATGACTCGAGTACCTAGTGACCTGATGACTTGATGACCTGAAGACCTGATGACTTGATGACTCGTGTACCTAATGACCTGACGAACTGACTACCTAATGACCTGATGACTTGATGACCTGAAGACCTGACAACCTGACGACTTGAAGACATGACGACTTGACAACTTGACGACCTGAAGACCTGATGACCTGACGTCTTGATGACCTGCACCACTGACAACTTGATGATCGACACCACTAATGACCTGATGACTTGACCTGACAACCTAATGACCTGACAACATTTTAGAGTGAGAGGACATCAGCAGCTGGATAGAACCGGTTGACTTCCGGATTGCTAGCTAACGTTGAGGTCATCATGCAAACCGTGTCCGTTAGCTTCACTTAGCTTTGTAGAAAAGCTCCAGCACCAGGTTCCTTCTCAGAGACCGCCTCCCTCTGATTGGTCCATCTGGTAGCAGCGCTCTCCTCTCCCGTTTCCCATCATGCTCCAACTGTTTCTCAGCTCGTGTTTGGACTGTTCACAGCGTGGACAGAGCAAGATGGCGTCTCAGCACGGCGGCGGCCCGGACGCCAGCAGCCGCTCAGCAGGTGTGACACCGGACCATCTGTGGACCTGATTATCCCAGAGAACACACAGAGACGCCGTTTGAGTGTGAACAGGAACCTTCTCGGGTCTCAGAGCGGCAGAAGCTCCACCTCATTCTTCATCTCCAGCGTACTCACACCTCACCAGGTCTTCTGCAGTCATGTAGCGTCTGAAGATTTGCTGTTTTTCTGAGATTCACGTGTGATTTCCAAGTCGTTTTCCCAAATATTCCAACACCTCAGGATGGCAGGATTTTCCTAAAATAGAGTTTTTCTCTGAGGAACTTCAACCCGTTAGTGAAGACAGCTCTGAAATGAGAACAGGAACCACCGCTTTGAAATGAAGACTAATGAAAAGTCCTGTTTCATCAACATTCATGTATGTTTTCATCCAGATCACGTGTTGTTTCTGTCTATTAAGACGTGAATTACCAAAACATGCCACTGACCTGCTCCTGGTTTTAGAACTTTCTGTGCCCCCCCCCCGATCTGCTGCTCAAACATGAAATGATTTATTTCATATGTCTGTAGAAAGACACGTCAGACGTAGAAAAACCAGGAATCAAATGATAGATTGCTTCAAATTGGAGTTTGTGGAAACAAACTTATATAATCCCGACCGGCTCTGATGATCCATAATGATCCGTGATCATCATTCGGTTCATAAACTTCTTGATGTTTGAGTAAATTCTAAGATTGGAGCAAACTTCTTAGATTTGTCAAACCGGATCACTGGGATCACCCGATCCACCGTGTTGCCATGGCAACCCTGCACAAGTCTCGCCCCGGCCTGGAAACCGTTTCCCGCTTCCGCTCGTTCCATCCGTGGAGAGAAGCTCTGAGCTCAGAGACGGAAACTTCCGAACAACCAAAACGTCTGGAAGAGACGATGGTGGCTCGTCCGACGGCTGGGGAGTGAAGCTCCGCCCCCTCACCTCCCGAATCACAGTGACCAAATCCTGGACGTCACACAGAGACTCCATCTCCATAGCAACCATAGTGCATTTGACACGTCTGAGGCTGAAGGATGCATGATCCGGTTTTCATACCAAAACGTCAAACCTGATTGGGCGGTTTCCCATGGCGACGCCCGTTCTGCAGCCCTCGTGGCTTCCCTGTTGCCGTGGCGACGTGACGAGGGCTTGAATGCAGAAACGTCACGGAAACATTTCCTGTTCAGCTGGTTTTGAATGTTTCTGAAGCTCGAGCCTCCCGTCGCCATGGTGACAGATTCAAGAAACATGGCCGACGCGTTTGGACGTCAATTTTGAGCAGAAAGCAGGCTTCTGTTTGGACCGGATGGGCGGAGCCAGTGAGGCGTGGATCGTGTCTGCAACCAGCAGCTTTTATCTCTCCGTGGTGGCGTCTCGACCAAACACAAGTCATGGACCGGAGCCAGCCGCTTCCTGCTAATTGCGGCAAAGTAAGACTACCAGAGTCCAACCCCAAACTAAAATAACAAAACCCAGCAGTGAGAGACTGCTGATGAAGGGAAGCACAGAGCAGTTCAGCCGGAGTTTGTTTTATTAAAAAGATCAGGGTGCAAATATCAAATAAAAAAAAATAAAGACAAGCATATCATTTAGAAGCATTTAATACAAACTTAACAATATAAACTCTTTCAGTCCCTCTTGACGTTAAGACACTGACTCAAAATACTTTGTTAACCGTCTCTCGTTTATCAAGTATTGCACAATGTAGGTACAAAATTAATATTCATAAGATTACATTTTCTCCAAAAATCTTCAGCCTCTGAACAGAAAATACGATTCATCTTCGAGAAAAGCAAATGTTTGAGTTCCAGCGAGGAGGAAAGGCGGGAGCGCCGCGTCCGTTCTTCAGAGGGAGCCGCCGCAGCGCCGCGCCCGTCTTCAGAGGGAGCCGCCGCGGCCCGCCCGTCCGTCTTCGGAGGCGGCGTCTTCGCCGCGGCGCCGCCCGTCTTCGGAGGGAAGCCGCCGCCGCGGCGCCCGTCTTCAGAGGGAGCGCCGCCCGCAGGGAGCCGCCGCCCGTCTTCAAGAGGGCAGCCGCCCGCGCCCGGTCTTCGGCTGCCCGTCCCAGGGTAGTAAAAAGATAGAAATGCAACACCGTGTCGTAGAAACAATATAGACTCTGATATCTTACAAACTCTGTACTAAATTAAATTATACGTTAGAAAAGAGCCAGGAGCCCCGCCCCCCAGAGCCGGTCCTAAACACCAGCCGGCGGGGAACGCTGCCGAGGCGGGAACGCCACGGATCTCATCGTCTCAAAGTAAAAAACTTGTGCTTGTTGGCAAAAAGGAAAACGGAAAAACGATGATGCGTGAAGTCAGGACGCCGCCCACCAGCCCGTCCGTCTGTGCGTTTCTGCTTTTCCTTCTCGGCGCCGCCCGGCCGCGGCGGTGGCGGCTCAGTTGGCCATGACGGGCTGGAACTGCTGGTTGGAATAGGCCACGCCCCCCAGGCCCAGCCCGTCCATCAGCGACTTGTCGCTCAGGCCGCCGTAGGCCGCCAACACGTCGAAGGCATTGTTGTACTGCAGCGCCCCCAGAGGCCCCTCCCCCGGGAAGGCGGCGCCGGGGCTGGAGAAGACGAACTCCTTGGCGTTGGGAGAGAGGGCGGAGCTCTTGGGCTGGCCCGGCCCGTACAGAGAGTGCATGGAGGGCGTGGCTTTCTGCTTCAGGAGGGAGTTCAGGCCCAGGTTGCTGGTGGGGGAGGTGCGGGCCGCCTTGCTGCCGCCGCCCCCTCCGCCGCCGCTGCGGCTGCTGCTCTTCATCTTCGTGGAGCCGAACTTGGTGGCGGCGAAGGTGGCGGTGGTGAAGGTGAGGGGCTGGGCGGAGCGCGGCACGAAGGACGGGCTCCCCGCCGCCGACTGTCCGAAGGGCGGCGAGGGCGAGCTGGACTCGGGCGACGCCCCCGCCGGGTCACTGATGGGCATGAAGACCTGGGCCTCCGGGTTGAAGCTGTTCTTGATCTCCCGGTCCAGCTCGGCGCCGTTCTCGCCGCTGTCGTCCACGTACAGCACCTTGACCGCCCCCTTCTCCCCGATCTGGTAGGACACCTCGAACGGGTCGATCCACACGCTCAGGTCCTGGGGGAGGTTGTTCCGGACGTCCTCGATGTCCAGCCCGCTCTCTGTGGCCGCCCGCTCCACCACCGGGTCCACCTTCTCGCCCACGTGGATGCAGCGGAACCCGGAGCCCTTGTAGGGCCTCTCGGGGTACCAGTGGCCGTCGTACTTCCGCTTCAGCTGCCGCTCCAGCTCCTCCCCGAAGATGTTGACGCGCCGGCGGGGAAGCTTGTTGTACAGGTAGGAGATGATGAAGTTCAGGGCGACTTGGATTTCCAGCTGCATGTCTGCCTCCGGGATGGGGAGGAACCTCCGGCGGGCGGGCGGGAAAAGCAGGACGTCTTCAGCTGGAACGGTCCGGGATCCTGGAAGAGAACGGAGATGGTCAGAGGGGAGGGAGGGGCCACCTGCTGCCGAGGACGGGCGCGGGGACAACCAGAGCGCCAGGACACCCGCGAGGTCACCCGAGGGCGCGCGGGGACACCCGGGGGCGCCAGAACACCCGCGGGGACACCTGAGGGGACACCTGAGGGCGCGTGGGGACACCTGCGAGGTCACCTGAGGGCGCGCGGACACCCGTGGGGTCACCCGAGGGGACGCGGGGACACCTGAAGGGACCCCCGAGGGCGCCAGGACACCTGAGGGGACGCGAGGTCACCTGAGGGCGCGGGGACATCTGAGGGCGCGTGGGGACACCTGAGGGGACACCTGAGGGCGCGGGGACATCTGAGGGCGCGCGGGGACACCTGAGGGGACACCTGCTGCCGAGGACGGGCACGCGGGGACAACCAGGACACCTGCGAGGTCACCTGAGGGGACATGGGGACACCCGTGAGGTCACCCGAGGGCGCGCGGGGACAAGCAGAGCGCCAGGACACCCGCGGGGACACCTGAGGGGTCATCTGAGGGCGCGCGGGGACACCCGTGAGGTCACCTGAGGGGACACGGGGACTCCCGGGGGCGCCAGAACACCCGCGGGGACACCTGGGGGACACCTGAGGGCGCGGGGACACCCGGGGGCGCCAGAACATTCGCGGGGACACCCATGACGTCACCCGAGGGCGCGCGGGGACACCCAAACACACGGGGGCACCTGGAGGGACACCTGAAGCGCGCGGGGACACCCTCGGGCGCCTGAACTCCCACGGGCGCGCCTGAGAAGACGTCGACACCCGCGGGGACACTGAGGGCTAACCGGAAGCGCACGAACGTCCGGCGGGCGCGCGGGGCCTGACCTCTGCCGGGTGTCCGCAACAGCCCCCCCCCCCCCGCGCGCGCTTTGTAACGCGTTACATAATCCGCGTTACCGAGCACACAGACGGACGTTCCTCCGTGGACCGCGGCGGACAGCTCGTCCCGACCGCCGCGGTCCACGGAGGAACGTCCGTCTTTGAGCCGTGGACGTCATCCATCTGCGGAACCGGACCGAACTCCGGGAGGGTTCGTCGGTTCGGCTCCTCCGGTCTGTTATGGCGGCGGTTCCGTGAACTGGACTCACATCGAGGTTCTCCGCCGCTCCGGGATTCCCGCCGCTCTCTTCTGCTGAATCCCGCGGAGTAAACAAGCCTCGGTTCCGGTGTCGAGGTGGACCGGGTCCGGTTCGGAACGCTGACTCCCCGCGGCCGGGAGTTTCTACAACTCTGCCCTTTAAAACTTCGGGGATCTGCTTTTATAGTCCGCGTCCGCCACGGACACCGTGAAGGTGGTGATGCGGCTCGCAGAGGTCAACACCCAGAGGCGCGCTCCTATTGGACGGGAGCGTCTACGTCACTGGCAAACACGTTTTCTGCGGCAGTGATTGGCTCAGACGGCTGTCGATCATCCGCGGGGTTCTGTTCACGCCAGAGGTTCTGTTCGGTTCTTCTGTTGGAGAATTTAGAAGAACATTTTAGAGAATAAATTATTGATTTAAAACGGTTAAAATGATCATTTATAAACTCCCCTAAAGACTATTTTTGTTCACAGAAACAAACGAGGAAAAACAAAAGATTCAAATGTGAGTAATTGAAATCATTTACAGTCGGAACTCGAATCCAGAATTCATCCGAATTCAGTTTCTCTCATCTGAACCGACAGAAGCGGGTCTAGTTTCCGTCTCCGGCGGAAGGATTTCCCCTCCTGAGGTGGTGTTCGTCCTGTGGATGTTTTTGTGTTTCAGAGCAGAAGCTGAGCTTCTCCCGCGCTCGGACGGCCTCGTCCAGCGGCTCGGTTCTCCCGAACCTTAAATCTCCTTCCGTAACCTGCAGCCGGACCGACATCCGGAGAAATGAGGGAGTTTTTACGAAACTACGGAGGGCGAAAAGAGACAAAATGATGCTGACCATAAAAAAATCACTTAAACATATCGATAACCTCGAGACATTCAGCAAGTCTAAACAATCATCAATAAAAAGAACAATTTATGTTTATATAGAAACACAAAATTAAAGAAAAAGTTTCAGAAAACAAAAGTAACAACCAGAGATCAAAATGAAACGTATTAATGAAAAGATGAACAAACGTCATCATCCAATCAGGGTTTTGGTCTTTCACAGTTTCTTGTTTAATTTTTGAACATTTCTTATTGATTTCTGGAAATTCCTCATTTGTCCAGAATATTTTTTCATGTTTTAGCTTCTAGAATTCAATATTTTATTTTAAGTTTTAATCTTTTAATTTATTTTTTGTTTCATCTTTTCATTCTTCTAACATGTATTCTTGTTGAGTGCTTCGTTTGAACTTCAGGGCCACTGTACATGGGGGGGGGGGGGGGGGGGGGTGTGTGTGTGAAGTAGAATGGGCTTTTATTCATTTCAACACGTTTAACATTGTGTTGGTGAGAGAGGGAAACTGGAATAAGATCATATGGAAGTGATGCGTGTTCCAGGGAGCAGCAGTGACAGAACATGTATGATGAAGGAGATCCGCTCTATGAAGCTGATCTAATGTCACCAGAATCACTGATACGTCGGACATTTATTTTTACCAGATTATGTTCAGCAGACGGGATGATCATTTATTAAGTTATAGAAAGACAATTCTAGATTGAACCTCGGTAAGTGAACCGTTCTTTATTAGAGCTGAAGCGTTTCAGTGTTGTATCAATAAAGGTTGAAATAGTGTCTGAGGGTCAGACTGAAGAAGGCCTGGTGCAAAGAGATTGAAGTTATTCTGAAAAGATGATGAGTACAAACTGTCTTCTTCTACTCAAAGAACAATATTTCCTAGATTTTCCATGAATTTCTTCTGTAGTTTTGGAAACTCGGCTGCTCCGTACATTTTGTCCCGTTTGGTGTTCCGTACTTGTCAGGATCTGGTCTGGGATTCCTGAAGCAGTTTTGCTCTGACAGATCACCTGATCTCAGGAGATCTACTGTGAGCTTCAGCTGATAGAAACACAGACACCACAGAGTTTCTATCTTCATTCTTCTTCCTCCGTTCATGTTTCCTGTCTGTCCTGTGTTTGGAAACACAAAGGTGAGGAGCAGATCGGTGCTCCGTAAACACCGTGGAGGAGGAGGAGGAGGAGGAGGAGGAGGCCTGCAGGAGGCTGCAGCCACACACAGACTTCTCCTGGCCTCCAGATTGAGTCTCGGTGGGGGTGAGAGCTGAGTCTCGCCTCCATGGAGGAACGCCGCTGATGGATGACCCTCCCGCTAACTAAACACACTGTGGGATCCTGGAGCCGCACCAAGGCCACCGGAGCGGGACGGCTCCGTTTGGAGGGAAAAGGTGAAGGAAACGCGATCTCTGAGCTGGAAATGTCAGGAGCTGTCATGTTTCTGACATGATCATTGATGCTTCACATGAAGCTGCAGCTTCTTCCAGATGATCAGACTTCTTCTGATCAATGAGATCAATAAACTGCTTGGATTTGTCCGTCCGGAGTCGGACGCTGCTTTGACCTGAAGCTTTCCCGGCTTTGTTCATCCGTATTCTCTCCAGCTGCAGACGCGTCTGCGCAGACGACGGTCTGCAGCGTTTGGAGGCCGGACGCCGCCTCCCGTCAGCCGTTCACCCCCGCTGTAGCAGTGCTGGTGCTCAGAATCAGACTCGCATCAGCAGAAAGACTCGCTCCGACACCTGACGTCTGCTCGTCTGCGGGCTGATGCTCCGCGTCCGGCCCGGCTGCAGGGATTCCTGCCGAGCCATCTGGAGGAGCTGGAAGGTTACACAATAGGGGATCAGCTGCGCTCCTCCTTTATAAATACCATTCTGCTCTGCTATTCGGTTTCATGTCGGAGGATTATGTTCAGCTTCTGGTCCTGAGCTGCAGCCGACACTCAGGAACATTCAGTTTCAGGGGTGGGGGGGTGCTGTCATTGGATTATAGGTTTGAGGGGGTGTTTGGACAGAAACCTGCGAGCATTCACAGACCCCCCCCCCCATTTCCAGGAGTCTTTCTGTTAGCCAGAAATGATGTCAGCGTCGTCATGGCGACCGTTCTTACACATTGCTGCTCTTCACACCATAGAGTAGCACTCAGGCGCAGCTTTTCTCGTTAAATGTTGTGTTTTCTGAGACTCCGGTTCTGCCGCCGGACGAGCGGGTCGAGGCGGGAAAGCGTCTGACCGCGGCAGCAGTGAACATGAATGGATATAAATACTCTTCCTGCTGCCTCATCTCCTCACAGAGCTGACAGCGTTCTGCTGGAGTAACAGGAGAAGCAATATTTCGCTGATGGGCGACTTTGGGTAGAAATGCAAGACGGCTGTGAGAGGAGGGAGGGAAACGCAGGAGAAGACGAAAAACAGGCCCGCTGCAGGAAAACGGGAGTTTCAGGAGGAGACGCGCTGCAACTGCATCAGCACCTCCTCCTGAAACCTCCAGGGAGAACAGGAGGAGAGAGCTGGGACACTGCAGGCGGGCTGGGAGGGTTTGGAGGAACTGTTTAGGAGGAGAAACCAACACGCCTGCAGAGAGGAGCAACACGCAGATCACCTTTAGATCTCCTACAGATCACCTTTAGATCTCCTACAGATCACCTCCAGATCACCTACAGATCACCTCCAGATCACCTGCAGATCACCTGCAGATCACCTTTAGATCACCTATAGATCTCCTACAGATCACCTGCAGATCACCTGCAGATCACCAGCAGATCACATGCAGATCTCCTGCAGATCACCTGCAGATCACCTTTAGATCTCCTGCAGATCACCTTTAGATCTCCTGCAGATCACCGGCAGATCACCTGCAGATCTCCAGCAGATCACCTGGAGATCTCCTACAGATCACCTCCAGATCACCAGCAGATCACCTGCATATCACCAGCAGATCACATGCAGATCTCCTACAGATCACCTCCAGATCACCAGCAGATCACCTGCATATCACCAGCAGATCACATGCAGATCTCCTGCAGATCACCTGCAGATCACCTTTAGATCTCCTGCAGATCACCTTTAGATCTCCTGCAGATCACCTTTAGATCTCCTGCAGATCACCTTTAGATCTCCTGCAGATCACCGGCAGATCACCTGCAGATCACCTGCAGATCACCTTTAGATCTCCTTTAGATCACCTATAGATCTCCTACAGATCACCTGCAGATCACCAGCAGATCACCAGCAGATCACCTGCAGATCACCTTTAGATCTCCTGCAGATCACCTGCAGATCACCTGCAGATCACCTTTAGATCTCCTGCAGATCACCTGCAGATCTCCTACAGATCACCTGCAGATCACTTGCAGATCACCTTTAGATCACCAGCAGATCACCTGCATATCACCAGCAGATCACCTGTAGATCACCAGCAGATCTCCTGCAGATCACCTGCAGATCACCTTTAGATCTCCTGCAGATCACCTTTAGATCTCCTACACATCACCTGCAGATCACCTTTAGATCTCCTGCAGATCACCTTTAGATCTCCTGCAGATCACCTTTAGATCTCCTGCAGATCACCGGCAGATCACCGGCAGATCACCTGCAGATCACCAGCAGATCACCTGGAGATCTCCTACAGATCACCTCCAGATCACCAGCAGATCACATGCAGATCTCCTGCAGATCACCTGCAGATCACCTTTAGATCACCTGCAGATCTCCTGCAGATCTCCTGCAGATCTCCTGCAGATCACTTGAACGACCATGGAGAAGCCTTCGTGTCAGGCGTCGTCTGTGACGCCCGAACACAGACGTTTGTTTAGATTTTACATTGCTCTCTACGGAAAGTTTGAAGAGACAAAATACATTCACTAAATAACTATAAAAAACAGTAAAATGTAAAGAATTATGACAAAAAAACATATAAAAATTCAAGTCATGAGCAAAAATAATGAAATGCATCAAACTTGAAAAAATAAATAAATAAATTAAATCTAAACATATTTTATAATAGAAAATGTTTGAATCATAAATTGTGATTTATTAAACTTAACAAAGAACTGGTCCAAACCAGTATTTCTATTGATATTTATGTACAATTCTTACAGATTAAATTACATCAGGAGTTTATGTAACACATGCAGAAGTATTAAAAAATAAAACTTTAAAAATATATTATTACTGTAAATACAACATAATGTCTTCCTTTCACAAATTTTACATCAAATACGTTCAGATGTGAGTTATCTCAACCCAGTTCAAGCCTGAATGTCATTCATCCATCATCCATCCATCATCCATCCATCATCCATCCATCATTCATCCATTCATTCATCCATCCATCATCCATCATCCATCCATCATCCATCATCCATCCATCATCCATCATCCATCATCCATCCATCATCCCTCATCCATCCATCATCCATCCATCCATCATCCATCCATCATCCATCCATCATCCATCCATCATCCATCCATCATCCATCCATCATCCATCCATCCATCATCCATCCATCATCCATCCATCATCCACCCATCATCCATCCATCATCCATCCATCCATCATCCATCCATCATCCATCCATCATCCATCATCCATCCATCATCCATCCATCCATCATCCATCATCCATCATCCATCCATCCATCATCCATCCATCATCCATCATCCATCATCCATCATCCATCCATCATCCATCCATCCATCATCCATCCATCATCCATCCATCATCCATCCATCATCCATCCATCATCCATCCATCCATCATCCATCCATCATCCATCATCCATCATCCATCCATCATCCACCATCATCCATCCATCATCCATCCATCCATCATCCATCCATCATCCATCCATCATCCATCATCCATCCATCATCCATCCATCATCCATCATCCATCCATCCATCATCCATCCATCATCCATCATCCATCATCCATCCATCCATCATCCATCCATCATCCATCATCCATCCATCATCCATCCATCATCCATCCATCCATCATCCATCCATCATCCATCCATCATCCATCCATCATCCATCCATCATCCATCCATCCATCATCCATCCATCATCCATCCATCATCCATCATCCATCCATCATCCATCCATCATCCATCCATCCATCATCCATCCATCATCCATCATCCATCCATCATCCATCCATCATCCATCCATCATCCATCCATCATCCATCCATCATCCATCCATCCATCCATCATCCATCCATCATCCATCATCCATCATCCATCATCCATCCATCATCCATCCATCATCCATCATCCATCCATCATCCATCCATCATCCATCCATCCATCATCCATCCATCATCCATCCATCATCCATCCATCATCCATCCATCATCCATCCATCCATCATCCATCCATCATCCATCCATCATCCATCATCCATCCATCATCCATCCATCATCCATCCATCCATCATCCATCCATCATCCATCATCCATCCATCATCCATCCATCATCCATCCATCATCCATCCATCATCCATCCATCATCCATCCATCATCCATCCATCATCCATCCATCATCTATCTATCCATCATCCATCCATCATCCATCATCCATCCATCATCCATCCATCATCCATCCATCATCCATCCATCATCCATCATCCATCCATCATCCATCATCCATCCATCATCCATCCATCATCCATCCATCATCCATCATCCATCCATCATCCATCCATCATCCATCCATCCATCATCCATCCATCATCCATCCATCATCCATCCATCATCCATCCATCATCCATCCATCCATCATCCATCCATCATCCATCATCCATCCATCATCCATCCATCCATCATCCATCCATCATCCATCCATCCATCATCCATCCATCCATCCATCTATACATCTAAAAATGTTACGGTTGCTATAGAAACAATTACATTTCCTTTAAACTTTAAAAAGTGATCAACCTGTTCATCAGCTTCAGACAGACAGGTTGTTATATACTGGGTCGTTCCACCTTCAGAGGATCATATTATAGATCATGTTATATTCACTGCAGAGTCAGTGAAGCTGATTATTGAAGAAGACTTTCTCTGTTGTCGTTTTACTGCTAACGGGGAGGGGGGGTGTTGAAATAAAGATGGAGCTTTTATTTGATCTTTTTGAGACTGGAAACTTTTGATCTTCTTCTCATTTCAGCCCAAAGTTTTGAGGGATGCTGGATTCTCCATCTCTGCAGATCCTGATCCTGATCCTGATCCTGATCCAGATCGTGATACTGATGCAGATCCAGATCCTGATCCTGATTCAGATCCAGATCCTGATCCTGTTGCAGATCCTGATCCAGATCGTGATACCGATGCAGATCCAGATCCTGATCCTGATCCAGATCCAGATCCAGATCCTGATCCTGATTCAGATCCTGATCCAGATCTTGATCCTGATCCTGATTCAGATCCAGATCCTGATCCAGATCCAGATCCTGATTCAGATCCTGACCCTGATCCAGATCCAGATCCAGATCCAGATCCAGATCCTGATCCTGATCCTGATCCGCTGACAGCAGCTCTCCTCTGTTTTCCCATTAGCAGTGATAAAAGGGGGAGGAGTCACAGATGTGATCCTGTGAGGAGTCCATGGATGAACCTCCAGTCCAGGTTTCTGCTCCGACTGCCTGAAAACCAGGAATCCTGCAGATGAGAGACATCAGACGTGAGAACATCTCCTTGTATTTGATTTGTCAAATGAGGAACGTTCTGATTTTGAGAGTTTGATGCTGCTCTCCAGCTGGATGACGGGACGCTGGTGGTGACCTCCTCGGTTTCCTTCAACCCTCAGATATTTCTGATCTCTGATCTCTGGGATGAGAGCGGTTCTTCAAGCGGGTCCAAGAGGAGCAGCGAACCTCCTCTCTGGTTTCACGGCAGGATAATGAATCATGCATTATTGAGAGACCTCCTCTGCAGGAGGAGCAGCTCCTGCGAGGAGTTCAAGGTCAGCCGCAGAGCGTTTTACTCACACACACGCTAACAGGATCAGCTGCAGATCCAGATCCAATCCTAATCCTGATCATCCTCCAATCCCGGTTGGCTGCCGTTAACCGGTTAGAACTCTAACCGGACCGGGTTCTGGAGCCGGCACCGTGCGGGTCAAAGCTCAGGTTGAGGAGTGGAGGAGTTCCGGAGGAGTCCAAGAGGAGTTCAGGAGGAGTTCAGGAGGAGTCCAGGAGGAGTTCAGGAGGAGTCCGGGAGGAGTCCGGGAGGAGTCCAGGAGGAGTCCAGGAGGAGTCCAGGAGGAGTTCGGGAGGAGTTCAGGAGGAGTCCAGGAGGAGTCCAGGAGGAGTTCGGGAGGAGTTCAGGAGGAGTCCGGGAGGAGTTCAGGAGGAGTCTAGGAGGAGTTCAGGAGGAGTCCAGGAGGAGTCCAGGAGGAGTTCAGGAGGAGTTCAGGAGGAGTCCAGGAGGAGTCCAGGAGGAGTCCAGGAGGAGTTCAGGAGGAGTCCAGGAGGAGTTCAGGAGGAGTTCAGGAGGAGTTCAGGAGGAGTCCGGGAGGAGTTCAGGAGGAGTCCAGGAGGAGTTCAAGAGGAGTTCAGGAGGAGTTCAGGAGGAGTCCAGGAGGAGTCCAGGAGGAGTTCGGGAGGAGTCCGGGAGGAGTCCAGGAGGAGTCCAGGAGGAGTCCAGGAGGAGTTCGGGAGGAGTTCAGGAGGAGTCCGGGAGGAGTTCAGGAGGAGTTCAGGAGGAGTCCAGGAGGAGTCCAGGAGGAGTCCGGGAGGAGTCCGGGAGGAGTCCGGGAGGAGTCCAGGAGGAGTCCAGGAGGAGTCCAGGAGGAGTTCGGGAGGAGTTCAGGAGGAGTCCGGGAGGAGTTCAGGAGGAGTCTAGGAGGAGTTCAGGAGGAGTCCAGGAGGAGTCCAGGAGGAGTCCAGGAGGAGTTCAGGAGGAGTTCAGGAGGAGTCCAGGAGGAGTCCAGGAGGAGTCCAGGAGGAGTTCAGGAGGAGTCCAGGAGGAGTTCAGGAGGAGTTCAGGAGGAGTTCAGGAGGAGTCCGGGAGGAGTTCAGGAGGAGTCCAGGAGGAGTTCAAGAGGAGTTCATGAGGAGTCCAGGAGGAGTCCAGGAGGAGTTCAGGAGGAGTTCGGGAGGAGTCCGGGAGGAGTTCAGGAGGAATTCAGGAGGAGTTCAGGAGGAGTCCGGGAGGAGTTCAGGAGGAGTCCAGGAGCAGTTCAAGAGGAGTTCCTGATGAGTCCAGGAGGAGTCCAGGAGGAGTCCAGGAGGAGTTCAGGAGGAGTTCGGGAGGAGTCCAGGAGGAGTTCAGGAGGAATTCGGGAGGAGTTCAGGAGGAGTCCGGGAGGAGTTCAGAAGGAGTCTAGGAGGAGTTCAGGAGGAGTCCAGGAGGAGTCCAGGAGGAGTCCAGGAGGAGTTCAGGAGGAGTTCAGGAGGAGTTCAGGAGGAGTCCAGGAGGAGTCCAGGAGGAGTTCAGGAGGAGTCCAGGAGGAGTTCAGGAGGAGTTCAGGAGGAGTCCAGGAGGAGTCCAGGAGGAGTTCAGGAGGAGTCCAGGAGGAGTCCAGGAGGAGTCCAGGAGGAGTTCAGGAGGAGTCCAGGAGGAGTCCAGGAGGAGTTCAGGAGGAGTTCAGGAGGAGTCCAGGAGGAGTCCAGGAGGAGTTCAGGAGGTGTCCAGGAGGAGTTCAGGAGGAGTCCAGCAGGAGTAAAGGAGGAGTTCAGGAGGAGTCCAGGAGGAGTTCAGGAGGAGTCCAGGAGGAGTCCAGGAGGAGTCCAGGAGGAGTTCAGGAGGAGTTCAGGAGGAGTCCAGGAGGAGTCCAGGAGGAGTCCAGGAGGAGTTCAGGAGGAGTCCAGGAGGAGTTCAGGAGGAGTTCAGGAGGAGTTCAGGAGGAGTCCAGGAGGAGTTCAGGAGGAGTCCAGGAGGAGTCCAGGAGGAGTCCAGGAGGAGTTCAGGAGGAGTTCAGGAGGAGTCCAGGAGGAGTCCAGGAGGAGTCCAGGAGGAGTTCAGGAGGAGTTCAGGAGGAGTCCAGGAGGAGTCCAGGAGGAGTTCAGGAGGAGTCCAGGAGGAGTCCAGGAGGAGTAAAGGAGGAGTTCAGGAGGAGTCCAGGAGGAGTCCAGGAGGAGTTCAGGAGGTGTCCGGGAGGAGTTCGGGAGGAGTCCAGGAGGAGTCCAGGAGGAGTCCAGGAGGAGTTCAGGAGGTGTCCAGGAGGAGTTCAGGAGGAGTCCAGGAGGAGTTCAGGAGGAGTCCAGGAGGAGTCCAAGAGGAGTTCAGGAGGAGTCCAGGAGGAGTCCAAGAGGAGTTCAGGAGGAGTCCAGGAGGAGTCCAGGAGGAGTCCAGGAGGAGTTCAGGAGGAGTTCAGGAGGAGTCCAGGAGGAGTCCAAGAGGAGTTCAGGAGGAGTCCAGGAGGAGTAAAGGAGGAGTTCAGGAGGAGTCCAGGAGGAGTTCAGGAGGAGTCCAGGAGGAGTCCAGGAGGAGTTCAGGAGGAGTTCAGGAGGAGTCCAGGAGGAGTCCAAGAGGAGTTCAGGAGGAGTTCAGGAGGAGTTCAGGAGGAGTCCAGGAGGAGTCCAAGAGGAGTTCAGGAGGAGTTCAGGAGGAGTTCAGGAGGAGTCCAGGAGGAGTCCAGGAGGAGTTCAGGAGGAGTCCAGGAGGAGTCCAGGAGGAGTTCAGGAGGAGTTCAGGAGGAGTCCAGGAGGAGTCCAGGAGGAGTTCAGGAGGTGTCCAGGAGGAGTTCAGGAGGAGTCCAGCAGGAGTAAAGGAGGAGTTCAGGAGGAGTCCAGGAGGAGTTCAGGAGGAGTCCAGGAGGAGTCCAGGAGGAGTTCAGGAGGAGTTCAGGAGGAGTTCAGGAGGAGTCCAGGAGGAGTCCAGGAGGAGTCCAGGAGGAGTTCAGGAGGAGTCCAGGAGGAGTTCAGGAGGAGTTCAGGAGGAGTTCAGGAGGAGTCCAGGAGGAGTTCAGGAGGAGTCCAGGAGGAGTTCAGGAGGAGTTCAGGAGGAGTTCAGGAGGAGTCCAGGAGGAGTTCAGGAGGAGTTCAGGAGGAGTCCAGGAGGAGTCCAGGAGGAGTCCAGGAGGAGTCCAGGAGGAGTCCAGGAGGAGTTCAGGAGGAGTTCAGGAGGAGTCCAGGAGGAGTCCAGGAGGAGTTCAGGAGGAGTCCAGGAGGAGTCCAGGAGGAGTTCAGGAGGAGTTCAGGAGGAGTCCAGGAGGAGTCCAGGAGGAGTTCAGGAGGTGTCCGGGAGGAGTTCGGGAGGAGTCCAGGAGGAGTCCAGGAGGAGTCCAGGAGGAGTTCAGGAGGTGTCCAGGAGGAGTTCAGGAGGAGTCCAGCAGGAGTAAAGGAGGAGTTCAGGAGGAGTCCAGGAGGAGTTCAGGAGGAGTCCAGGAGGAGTCCAAGAGGAGTTCAGGAGGAGTCCAGGAGGAGTCCAAGAGGAGTTCAGGAGGAGTCCAGGAGGAGTCCAGGAGGAGTCCAGGAGGAGTTCAGGAGGAGTTCAGGAGGAGTCCAGGAGGAGTCCAAGAGGAGTTCAGGAGGAGTCCAGGAGGAGTAAAGGAGGAGTTCAGGAGGAGTCCAGGAGGAGTTCAGGAGGAGTCCAGGAGGAGTCCAAGAGGAGTTCAGGAGGAGTCCAGCAGGAGTAAAGGAGGAGTTCAGGAGGAGTCCAGGAGGAGTTCAGGAGGAGTCCAGGAGGAGTCCAGGAGGAGTTCAGGAGGAGTTCAGGAGGAGTCCAGGAGGAGTCCAAGAGGAGTTCAGGAGGAGTTCAGGAGGAGTTCAGGAGGAGTCCAGGAGGAGTCCAAGAGGAGTTCAGGAGGAGTTCAGGAGGAGTTCAGGAGGAGTCCAGGAGGAGTCCAAGAGGAGTTCAGGAGGAGCCAAACGCAGCTGAAAGAAGTTCAGTTAAAGGAACGAGTGCAGAACTGGTTCTGGTTCAGTCCAAACCAGAATCCGGTCCAGACCTGAAACAGCAGGAGGATCTCTGTGTTCTGCAGGAGTCTCAGAGGTTCTGGTTCTGCCGGTCCTCCTCTGGGACCAGAACCTGAACTTCATGGACCAGCTGCTGCAGGAAGTTACATCATCTGAAGCTGCGTGACAGAAGGCGAGGATTTAAGCGATATGTAACCCCCCCCATCTGCCCCATCTGCCCCATCTGCCCCATCTGCCCCCAGCCGCACACACAGACAGGAAGTGGATTAGAGGCTGGAGGAGGACAAACCCGGCCAGAACTTCTGTAATCTGGAGTCACAGCAGCTTCTGTCCTGCTGACAGAACAGATCTACCCACAATGCATCAGTGCTGATATCTGAGAACTTGATCTTTTCTTTCCTCCTGGATCTCCTGGAACACGGAGAACCACAGGGTTCTGGTTCTGGACTCCTCCCATCGTGTGAGGAGAGTCCAGAATCCCAGAATGTGGTCCGGACTGATCAGGTGATCCGGATCATCTCCTGAACATCATCCAGACAGGTGAACCCCCCCCAGGTGAGATGAAAGGAGAAGAGGAGCTGCTCCTGTCAGAGGGAGCAGACGTCCGTCACAGCTGTTAGAACCTCCTCTCTGTTTTTGTTCTCCTCACCATGGATGGGAGGACATTAAGCCCCGCCCCCTCCTCAGTCCTTTCAGTTTGTCTCTATTGTTTGTTAAAAACATCTTTGAGTCTTCTGTCATTAGGATCTTCAGGTGAATCTGAGGTGTGAGCTGAAGGTTGAAGGTTGAAGGCTGAAGGTTGAAGGACTTCATCCATTCTCAGTGAACTCCAACTGGTTCTGATGGACTCTGCAGCCCATGAAGACTTTTGGCAGAAGAATAACTCAAAACAAAAGAACGTTTTTCCAGAGATCGTGAAGACATCACAAACTTTTATCGATCAAAAAGAAAGAACAAACGTGGAAGTATCCGGTTCTGGTTCTACATCAGAGCTTGAAGCTCGCTCGGTTCTGAAGGAGGAACGTTTGTCTTTGACGTCGTTTGTTTCTGAGTTTTTTCCCAGAATTCATCCTGATGAGAAACACGACGTTCAGGTTCAGACTGAAGCTGAATGACCTCTAGGGGGCGTGTCATCCACACAAAGACGTTTCCAGCTGAACCACAGAATGAACCCAGTTCTGTGTCTGCTCTCACACCGGTTCTGGATCCACTCAGAACCTCAGTTCTATGAAACCGTTTGTGGTTCTGATTGGTGGAACCAGAGGAGAGAGAACCCGGTCACAGCTGTGACAGCTCCAGGCAGGTCCATGAGTGAGCCTGAACGTGCACGTGCACGCGCACGTGGAATGTGGGGGGTGGGGCTGAAAGGTCAGGGATGTGAATGGAGCCCCGACCACCACGAGACCTCCACCTGCTGAGCTGCGGCTCAGAAACGTGAGCGAGCTGCAGCCTGAAACCAGAACGCCGGCTCCGCCTCCACTGCTGAAGCTCCTCCCTCTAAGAAAAGCTGAAGAAACAAACCTGAACGTGAAGACAGAGCAAACACGGCGCCCCCTGGTGGTCACCTTTGAACTGCAGGACTTCTAATGAAGGAGGAGTTTATTGACTCCGCCCACATTAGTGGTTATGATCCGATTCACCTTTCATCCAGAACCAACCGGATAACCGAGACTCGGATCTTGATCCAACTCCATCCACAAAGGTGATGGAGAACTGCAGGTGAGTTCAGCTCCAGGTGAGTTCAGCTTCAGGTGAGTTCAGCTCCAGGTGAGTTCAGCTTCAGGTGAGTTCAGCTCCAGGTGAGTTCAGCTCCAGGTGACTTTAACTCCAGGTGATTTCAGCTCCAGGTGAGTTCAGCTTCAGGTGAGTTCAGCTCCAGGTGAGTTCAGCTTCAGGTGAGTTCAGCTCCAGGTGAGTTCAGCTCCAGGTGACTTTAACTCCAGGTGAGTTCAGCTCCAGGTGAGTTCAGCTCCAGGTGACTTTAACTCCAGGTGATTTCAGCTCCAGGTGACTTCAGCTGCAGGTGAGTTCAGCTGCAGGTGATTTCAGCTGCAGGTGAGTTCAGCTGCAGGTGATTTCAGCTGCAGGTGAGTTCAGCTGCAGGTGATTTCAGCTCCAGATGATTTCAGCTCCAGGTGAGTTCAGCTCCAGGTGACTTCAGCTGCAGGTGAGTTCAGCTGCTCTGTGACTGAAGGAAATATTTCTCTTCTGAATTCGTTCATGTTTCAGACAGAATTCTGACATTCTCCAGATTAAAACGTTCTGAAAGTGTCACAGCTTCTGCGTTCATCCGGAACGTTCATCCGGAACGTTCATCCGGAGCGTTCATCCGGAACGTTCATCCGGAACGTTCATCCGGACCAGCGGATCACAGGACGACAGAAGTGGGTCAGAGAAACCCGAACCCGGAGCTCCGGTTTCATTCCCTCCAGAGTCCAGAGCTGAACATCAGAGAGGAGAGAACTGTTGGAGTTTCATCTGAATGAAGAATGAAGAAGAATCCTCATCAAAAAGATGAATTATGAATGAACACCAGTAAATGTTTACATCCTAAAGGCAGATGGTCATCAATGAAAAGAATAGATGAAAAGAATCTGATTATAAATGAAGTTAAAAATGAAGTTATAAATTTATAAATTTATAAATTAGAGCTGCCACGATTAGTCGCCTAATCGATGACTAATCGACTATTAAAATAGTCGACAACTAATTTAAGAGTTGATTAATCGTTACTTTATATTGTATGAAGTCAGATTGTAGTAAAGTTGAAAGTTATAATAGTATTCTGCAGCTTTTTGGAATATTTTGGCATTTATTAAGGTTTTTTAGGCTATTTTGGAGTTTAGCTAATATTTCAGCAGCATGCTAGCTATTTTGGTTAACTTAAGCTTTTTAAATTTTTTTAGGCAACTTTTGAGTTTAGCTTATATTTCAGCTATATGCTAGCTGTTTTGGCTAATATAGGATTTTTCCATTTTTTTAAGGCTAATTTGGAATTTAGCTAATATTTCAGCAGCATGCTAGCTATTTAGGCTAACTTTGGCTCTTTTTATTTTTTGGCTAATTTGGCATTTAACTAATATTTTAGCTGGTTATCAACTTCAGCGTCTTTACATCCACTTTGGCCATGAACAGATTAGTCGACTAATCGGAAAAAATAATCGGTGATTAGTCGACTATTAAAATAATCGTTTGTGGCAGCACTAGTATCAATGACTTCCTCCATCAGTTGAACATTTGAGTCCACAGACAGACAGCAGAACCAGAACGTCTTCCCACAGGATCTGCAGTCTAAGCAGATTCCTGCTGACCTTCAGAAGCATCAGGATGAAAGAGGAAACCGTTCCAGGGATCCACGGAGCCGGAGCCGGGATCATGTCACCGCGGCTGGAGCCTATAAACGCCCGGAGCAGCTGAGAGGAAGTTCAATGAAAAGTGAAAATGCTGGAATTCAGAAACTCCTGATGAAAAGGTAACAGGATGAAGACACGGTTCTGGTTCTGGTTCTGGTTCAGATGGTCTGCGGCTCCATCACGCCGTCTCTTCAGGATGTGATGTCACAGAGCCACTCCCAGAGGACTCGCTGCTTTTCTTTTTCCTGTAAATTCTCTTTCAAGACGTTTTCACTCTTAATTTCCTCTGTTTCCAATCATTTCGTTCTTCTCGATAGTTCTCATGAGTAGAAAGATTTTATCTCAGATATAATCAATGATACCGATTTAAAACTGTTAAAATGTTTTAACATTTTTCAGTCTTTATGTTCAGGTCCTCATAATGCAACAAAAACGCACACGAGTGTGAGAAAGATGCTGATTGGTTGATCAGTTTAGACAGAAGGTTTAAACTTGATGACGTGTCAGTGGATGCACGTGTGTGTGTGTGCGTGTATGTGTGCTGTTATGGGGACCTGAAGAAAAAAAAAATCAGCAAAAATCCATTTTAAGTTTGCTGACTTTTTAAAACATGCAGAAATTTTGTTTGCAGATTAAAAAAAGTATTTACTTGTAAAATTGATCATTTTTTTAAAAGCCCTCCTCAAAATCGTCTTTACATCAACAGTGAATAGTGTACAAGTCAGCGGTGAGCAGCAGCAACCATCTCTCTCTGTCTGAAGGTCAGAATCCTGCAGAATCCCCCCCCTCCTGTTGCTGAGGGCCTGTTTGTGCTGTTCTCTAAAGAGAGGAGGACAGAGCGTTGAAGGAAATCTGACGTTTCTTGATCGTTTCTCTCATGGAATCCCCCCATAACCTCACATGGAAGTTCTCTTTCTCTGGTCGTTCTGAGCGTTTCATCAGAAATGTGATGCTTGAAATAAAGTCAGTTAAGTTTAGATCAGGGGTCACCGACTTTTTTGAACGTGAGGGCTACTTCCTGGGTACAGAGTCCTACGAAGGGCTACCATTTTGAAATAACAAATTTTGCTTAGTTATAGATAGTTTTACATTATCAATTATGAATAATGATACTCCTCTATGTAAAAACACGGATTTCTCATAATAATTATCAACAATGACAACAAGCTAGGAAACAGATATCAATGTTGAGCATTTTATTAATCTCAGTAATTGTTAAATTTTCCGATGATCACTTGCATTTCATGGAAAAACGTCCCATTTTCACTATGTTTATCAGTAATTTCATGTTAAAAAAATCAACTTACACAGTTTTTCACATTTTGAACTAAGGTCGGCATTTAAACAAATTGAATGATCTTTGAACAGGAGTAGGTCAGAGGTCACCTAAACTTATCTAAAGTTCATGTTTCATGAACATATTTTTAAGATGTTTTAACTTTCAAATCTGTGTAAATGTGAGTGTAATTTTTAAAAAAAAGCAACAGAAGAAAATTGTATTTTAGGTGAAGCTCACAAGTTAGTTGTGTTATTTTTAGAAGAGATCCGAGGGCCCCTTGTGGGGCTCTTGAGGGCTACCTGGTGCCCGTGGGCACCAGGTTGGTGACCCCTGGTTTAGAGCTTTTCTAGCAGCTGAACTGTTTGTGGTTGCAGAAGGTTGTTCTGATCATCTGTTAGTCTTTAGAACACTGGAGTGATAGTTAAAAAACAGACCTGTGTTGGTAGAAGAGTCATTTTACAATCATTACTTATGTATAGTGCATTTATTATTTAAATAAAGTTATTCTTAGTGAAGATAAAAACGTTTTTCTTTCAAAAAAAGGAACATTTCTAAGTGAGTTTGTCAAAGAGTTTGAATCTCAGGTTGAAACATGAAAACAAAGATCCAGTCTGCCCCCTGGTGTTGGCACAGAGAAGTGCAGAGTTTTTTACTTCTGGCTAGGGCTGCCACGATTAGTCGACTAATCGATGACTAATCAACTATTAAAATAGTCGACAACTAATTTAATAGTCGATTAGTCGTTACTTTATATTGTATGAAGTCAGGGTGTAGTAAAGTTAAAAGTTATAATAGCATTCTGCAGCTTTTTGGACTATTTTGGCATTTAATAAGTTTCTTTGGTCTTTTATGGAGTTTAGCTAATATTTAATCTACATGCTAGCTGTTTTGGCTAACTTAAGGTTTCTTTTTTTAGTTTTTTAAGCTATTTTTAAGTTTAACTAATATTTCAGCGACATAGCTATTTTGGTTAATTTAGGATTTTTCTGTTTTTTTAGGCTAATTTTGAGTTTAGCTAATATTTCAGCAGTATGCTAGCTATTTTGGCTAACTTTGGCTCTTTTTACTTTTTAGGCTAATTTGGCATTTAATTAATATTTCAGCTGGTTATCAACTTCAGCGTCTTTACATCCAGTTTGCGCATGAACAGATTAGTCGACTAATCGGAAAAAATAATCGGTGATTAGTCGACTATTAAAATAATCGTTTGTGGCAGCACTACTTCTGGCCTCAAATTCTCAAAACTTGAACTTCTTTTCAAAAACGCTCTAACTTCTGGTGAACAGATGAAACCTTCAGTACTTTCAGAAAGTTGGAATGAAAGCGTCATTATTGATCCTAAAGGAAGACGGCGGTCGTCTCCTGGGGGGGCGGAGCAGCAGAACAAACACTCGGCACGCCTCGTGGTGGACATCATCTCAGCTTTATATTCCAAAGATACATTCTGAGCTGCAAACAACGTAAATATATATACTGACATGGTCACACGTGCGCTCTGACCCAGCAGTCGGGTCCAGCGCAGCTCCTCAGATTTACCCCAAAACGGATTAAAATAACATAAAATTCATAAAAAGACAAACTTTTTTCCCGGATTGTGAAGAAAATGAATGAAATGTTTTAATGCGATGAAGATTAGGACCCCCCCCCTCCAAAAATATCATTTTCCTCATAAGAAAAGTCTAAAAATAGATCATTGCACAAGAGTTCGTCTGCTGCGGCGCCGGCCAGAGCGACCTTCTGAGGAGAATAAATAACCGGCGGCGCCCGTGCCGGCGCGGCGAAGGCCTCGGGTAAAGTGTCTGCGTGGAAGCTGCAGGACGCCGTTATTGCTTGATGAAGAGCGGCGGCTCTCTTTGGCTGTTTCAAACTCTGAACGAAGGAGAAGCTGGGAGGAACCGGAGCGTCTGTCCCGGAATCGAACGCTGAGGATCGTCTCAGAGGAGAGGAAGTTTCAGGACGTTTTGATCTTTTTATCCTCACGTCTGAACGGCTGCAGGGTTTGTGGTGTGGTTGCCATGGTAACAGAGACAGGTCTCTACGATCCGTCTGCAAGCGAGTGGACACTAAAAGGAGGGAAGACATAACGGAGCGCCTGCAGGAGCGCCGACTGAAGCTGACCCGGGGTCAGAGGTCGTCGGGAGTTCACTCGCCGCCCAGCAGGACCTGCCACACGATCAGGTGGCTGCGCTCGGCTTTGACCGGGGAGGCCTGCAGCTTCAGGAGGGCGGCGTCCGCCTCCTGCGCCTCGCCGTCCTCGTCACCTGCAGACGGAGGCGTGTTAGCGGCGGCGGGTCTGCGGCTCCGCCCCCCTCAGAGTCTACCCACCCATCCTGAAGTCGATGTAGCCTTCTCCTCCGCTCATCACCAGCACGCTCTTCGTCCCCTCCTGACAGGAAGCGTCGCTCTGCTCCGCCGCCGCGTCGCCGCCGCTGGACGAAGGCGGAACTGCGTGACCTGAACCCGAACGAAGCGCGGCGGTCAGTCGGGGGCAGAAGCCAACAGTCGGGCGTCAGAACCGACGGCTCACCCGGCACGGCGGCGAAGAACTTGACGGCGTCGCGGTGTCCGTGGAAACAGAGCTGCGCCTGAGCCATGGAGCAGAACGGGATGACGGTCCCGGCCGTCACCTTGTCGCCGCTGTCGTCCCCGTACAGGCGGACCACGCCCCCGGGCAGGTTCCCCGCAGCTTTGGAGGCCTTGTTGGCTGCAGACGGAGCAGAGCCAGGCGCTTAGCCCCGCCTCCTCACAGGGTTCAAGTCGCAGCAGATTTGAGGTGAAACATTTATTCAACTCTCTAAAACTACATTTTAAAACTTTAAACCGTAACTTTTAACATCATTATGAATAATAAGGAACATTATTCCAGAATTAATCAATTTACCGTATTTTCCAGATTATAAGTCACGTTTTTTTTCCCCGTGGATTGGAGGGGGGCGTGGCTTATACTATATGATTTTTTTTAGACATAATAGCTTCATATATTTGTTATTTTCTCCACTAACAACCGGTTACTTTTTAGTGGTTATTACCCCTAACAGCCACTAGAGGGCGGTGTAGGTCTGTGTGTCAGTATTTACTGCAAACGCAGAAGAAGAGACGTTCAAAACAAACGTCGCCCAGAATCTGATGGTTCTCCTGGACGTTCTGATGATTTTCTTATTTTCATCTAGACATTGTTCTTTTTGTTCATATTTTTCTCTCCTTGGACTCAAACAGACAGAAGAGCAGCTAAAAACATTCATTCAGATGCAGCTCCTGCAGGACAGAAAGAAAAGACTGGAAGACTCGGACATGGAGACGTGAGTAGAGATGCGTTAGTGGAGCTTTTGAAGATCAATAACTTCTCAGCATCGTCCTTCAGTGTATTTGAAACGAGTAATAGCTGAAGCTAAACGTTAGCTTCTCCACACGTCTACAGTTTTAAAGTATTAAGCTTTATATTTATATTGAACTCAAGTCAAAAGAAGCGGCGGACTCGAATTTGACGTGTAAATCGTGTTCGGTGTCAAATGCAACGTTACATCGAGCTGCTTGAATTTGATCATAAATGTTGGACTTTTCTATTAAAAGTGCAACTTATACTGAGGAGCGACTTATAGTCCGGAGAATACGGTAAAAATTAATAACTTTAATATTTTACTCTCCATAAAAATAGATTCTGTCAAAATTCTACCAGTTAGAAATGACAGCAAGATAACATCGGGTCATTAATAATATTCAAATGAATCTGGAGGGCCGGATCTGGCCCCCGGGCCACGACTTTGACACATGTGATCTACAGGCTGACATCGTTGCCATGACAACTCATGATGAAGGAGTTCATCTCACTGGCACGGTTGCTGTGGTTGTTTTCTGGACCACAACACCTTTAGGAACGGTTGTGGGATCAAATCAAATCGGTTTTTGGCGGGAAAGGAGGGGGTTGGTTGAAAGTGAGAGAAAAGATGCTTTCTAAAAAACTAACAATAAAAACCTGAAATACGATCCAAAAGAAGAACTCGGACATAAAAACATCCGGAGTGAACCCAGATCCACTGCGCACAAGCTAACGCTAAGCTAACGTTAGGCTAAAGCTAAGCTAATGCTAAGCTAACGCTAGGCCAAAGCTAAGCTAACGCTAAGCTAACGCTAGGCCAAAGCTAAGCTAACGCTAAGCTAACGCTAGGCTAAAGCTAAGCTAATGCTAAGCTAACGCTAGGCCAAAGCTAAGCTAACGGTAAGCTAACTCTAAGCTAACGCTAGACCAAAGCCAAGCTAATGCTAAGCTAACGCTAGGCCAAAGCTAAGCTAACGCTAAGCTAACACTAGGCTAAAGCTAAGCTAACGGTAAGCTAACGCTAGGCCAAAGCCAAGCTAACGCTAAGCTAATGCTAGGCCAAAGCTAAGCTAACGCTAAGCTAACACTAGGCTAAAGCTAAGCTAACGCTAAGCTAACGGTAAGCTAACGCTAGGCCAAAGCTAAGCTAATGCTAAGCTAACGCTAGGCTAAAGCTAAGCTAACGCTAAGCTAACGCTAGGCCAAAGGCTAAGCTAGCTAGCTAAAGCTAAGCTAATGCTAAGCTAACGCTAGGCTAAAGCTAAGCTAACGCTAAGCTAAGTCTGGAGTTTAAAGCTCCTGCACTCACTCTCCGTCAGAGGGATGGAGATGATGACCCCGTTCCCGGTTCCGATCCACAAGCGGTTACAGGACACCATGAGAGCCGTGATCCTCACGAAGGAGAAGCCCAGTTTGCCCGTTCCTGCAACGCAAGGCGGAGTCAGCAGCGCCGCCGGACCGTCCGGAGCCTCCGGGTCCCGCCCGGCCTGGCGCGGGACTCACCCAGCATCTTGCTGACGTAGGGCTCGATGTCCACGTCCTGCAGGTGCTGGTGGGTCCGGGCGTGGAACAGCCGGAGCGTGGAGTCCAGCCGGATGGAGACCCAGATCCCGTCGCCGTGCCACGCCATGGGTGTCCTTACGGGGGTGGGGGGCGTCAAAGGACTTCTGCAGCGGGGGCGGGGGCAGCCGTTTCAGAGGAACGAATCATGAGCGAACAGAGTCCAAAACTGGAGAAACTCAGTCTGGACGCAGACAGAAATTTATAACAACCCCCCCCAAAAACTGAGCATTACTACATTGCTCCCCCCCTCCCCCCCAATCATCCCCGTCAGAGGTGCATGCCACTACCCAACCAAACACTAACGTTTCAAAATGGCGGCCTCTCTGTTGGTACATCTCCATAGCAACCGTTGGATGATTTGTGACGAGCGGGTTTGTGTGTTTATGTCAGTCGGAAAAAGTCTATTTCTGGATTTCCCCCGCCCACACTCCCAATACGATCATGTCTTGTGTTGGATTGTTTTGTGATAAATGTTCACACTGAGCCAGTAGAAAATGTGCGAGCAACAGGGAACCGCCCCTTCTGCGAGCTCGCCACGCTACCGCCGTTCTACATCTAAAACTCTACACAGTTGAGGCGACGGATCAAAATCCCCAAAAGTAAAGGTTAATTCAATATGGCTTCCTGTGACCTTTGACCTCTTCCTGAGGTGAAAAGTCGCTGGAACTTTGGTTGCAGGTTTAAGCTGGTGGTGTCTTGGACCAACAAGCCACCATGTAGTGGACATCCCATAATAATGTCTAAACTTCCCTGACACGTTCTGGTTTTGTGGATGTTTTTTCTGAACATCATAAACGATTTTGGCGCCATTCATGTGTCAGATGTGATGTCATCTGGTAATGGAGGTGGGCGTGGCCCGGTTGTGGGCGTGGCCCGGCTCCTCACCTCCACCTTCATGGCTTTGGGCTGCACCACGTAGATCTTGTTCCGGTAGCCGCACCACACCTCGTCGTGCACGACGGTCATGCAGCGGATGGAGTGCTGCGGGCGCCCCAGGTCCAGCAGGTGGTACCGGCTCAGGTCCCACTGTCCGTCTGATCGGACACGCCCATTAGGACCTGCCCCAACGTTCACTCACCTGTCACGGAAGCCCCGCCCTCACCTGCCCCTCGGCGGAAGATGGCGATGGTTCCGTCGGACATGCTGACCAGGACGCGCCCCTTCACGTGTCTGCGGGACGGAGAGGTCAGCGGACGGGGAGAGGGGCGGGGTGGACTCCACCGCGAGAGCTTCGGTAGACTTACACGATGCCGAAGACCGACTCCTTCAGCTTGATGGAGTGGAGGCACCTCCTCCAGTGGGCCACGGAGGAGTGGACGTACAGGCTGGGGGGATAAGACAGTTTACTCGTCCCACGGAGGAGAAGCTCCAGGGTCAGGGGTCAAAAGGTCAAAGGTTAGAGAATTTACAAAGAAAACAAAGTTATAGAACTGAGAGAACAACAAGAAAGAGGAAGAAGTTCCACCGTGGAGATGAGAGAGACGCTAACGCACAGGTACGCACAGGTACGCACAGGTGAGAACAGGTGAGAACAGGTGAGAACAGGTGAGAACAGGTGAGAACAGGTGAGGACAGGTGAGAACAGGTGAGGACAGGTGAGGACAGGTGAGAACAGGTGAGAACAGGTGAGAACAGGTGAGAACAGGTGAGGACAGGTGAGGACAGGTGAGGACAGGTGAGGACAGGTAAGAACAGGTGAGAACAGGTGAGAACAGGTGAGAACAGGTGAGAACAGGTAAGAACAGGTGTGAACAGGTGAGAACAGGTGAGAACAGGTGAGAACAGGTGAGAACAGGTGAGAACAGGTGTGAACAGGTGTGGGCGGGTACATGAAGAACACCTACTGTCCGTCCTGAGCTCCCAGCCACATGGTGGGCTGAACGCTGCTCATCCTCTGCGCCTCCTCCATGGTCAGGTCCCGCTCCTCCTCCTGATCAGGGTTCGATTCCGCTCCGTCTCTGGGGGGTCCCCCCTCCCTGCTCCAAAGAGGAAACTCTGATGGAGGTCCAGAACCGCTGCTGCCCTCTGCAGGACAGCAGCGGTTCTGCACGACTACAGCCCCACAGGTTCTGACGGTTCTGGTGGTTTTATTGTTTCCAGAAACGTTCTGATCCACTAAAGACGTGAAGATTCAGAACCTTTAAGATGTCTCTGTGGTTCTGACTCGGTCCAAGACCGTGTTTGCTCTGATCCCATCGCTCCAGCAGAACCGGAACTCACCCGTGTTCAGAACCGTCTCCCGCCCCTCTGGCGCCCAGCGGGTCGGAGAAGCAGGCGTGGACGCTCCTCAGACTCTGCCCCGCCTCCTCTGCCGCTGCAGTTCTGCTCCTCTGAAGACCCTCCACCTCCTCTCGCTCCTCACCGGTTTCTGCCGCCTGAGGAGCGGCGGCCGACCCCTCGGCCTCGCAGCCCACCACCGTGATCCCTCCCAGGATGCTGTCGCCGGACGCCGCGCCGCCGTCGGCCGCAGAGGAGCCGCCGTCCGCGGCCGGCCCCGCCTCCGGAGGAGGTCCCTCCTCTCCGGCAGGATAGTCCGTCTCTCTGGCGCCTGAGGAGAGGACGCCGGCTGAAGGCGGGGGAGGTCGCAGGAGGCGGGCCTCCGGCGGAGCGCTTACCTGGCACGCTGGTGACGCAGAGCACGTGGGCGGGGCAGACCACAAAGCTCTCCAGGATGTTCCCGGGCTGGTTGGCGTCGATGACCAGCACCTTGGAGGTGGACTGGGTGCTGGTGCAGATCCAGACCAGGGAGGACAGCTGCTCCTGGTGCTGCAGCTCCTTCTGCTGCTCCTGCAACGGGGGGGGGACGCGGTCAGGCCCACGGCTTCAGCCGCGGACGCCGCGGTCCGAGCGTACCTCCAGCTCCCGGTCCAGCTGCTCCAGGCTGCTCCGAGAGCCCGCCTCCTTCTGCGGGCCTTCGGAACCGGACAGGTCGCTGTAGAACACGCTGGCCCCCACCAGCAGGCCGCCGTCCCTGGTCTTTCCTCCGGACAGGTTCACGCCGGCGGCGCACCACAGCTGAGGAGATCGAACCCAGAAACGGATCAGAACCGCAGGTCGTGCAGGAGGTTCCAGAACCGCTGGAGCGACCGCAGTCCACCGATCCGGCTTCATCCAGATGAAGTGAAATATTCAGCAGAACTTCAGAAGCTTCAGTTATTCTGGATCAGGAGGAAGAAACCTTTCAAAGTAAAAGAACCGTTTGGAGTCCAAACCCAGAAGGAGCCGCATGATCAGAAACTTTCATCTGAATTTAAGACTTTTATAAGTATGAATTATGTTTATTGTTTTGCACAAACTAGCATTTGTATTAATAATTTTATTATTTAGAAGCTGCTCTGATCCAACAGGATCATCAGCTGGTAACTAATGTTCAGCATAAGATTATCTGAGCTTTTAACTCAAAGATCAAAGTTTTGACCAAAGTTTATCTTTAAATCTGTTGATTCTGGAGGTAGAGTTGATCAAACCAGACGTCTTCAGTTTATACACTTCAATCATTTAAATGTAAAAAATGCTAATCAAGAAATCTTTACTTAAAAGATTCTTATTTATTTTTGTTTTTTTCTCCTCTTCGTCCTCAGCAGTCTTCCACTGCTGGGTTTAGTTATTTTAGTTTGGGGTTTGGTAGTCTTAGTTTACAGGCTTTGTTTGTTTGTTTGTTTTCTTCAGACGGTCGACATGCCGAGTCAGACGGTCGACATGCCGACTCAGACGGTCGACATGCCGAGTCAGGCGGTCGACATGCCGAGTCAGGCGGTCGACATGCCGACTCAGACGGTCGACATGCCGACTCAGGCGGTCGACATGCCGACTCAGGCGGTCGACATGCCGAGTCAGGCGGTCGACATGCCGACTCAGACGGTCGACATGCCGACTCAGACGGTCGACATGCCGACTCAGACGGTCGACATGCCGAGTCAGACGGTCGACATGCCGAGTCAGACGGTCGACATGCCGAGTCAGACGGTCGACATGCCGACTCAGACGGTCGACATGCCGACTCAGACGGTCGACATGCCGACTCAGACGGTCGACATGCCGACTCAGACGGTCGACATGCCGACTCAGACGGTCGACATGCCGACTCAGACGGTCGACATGCCGAGTCAGACGCGTCGACATGCCGAGTCAGACGGTCGACATGCCGAGTCAGACGGTCGACATGCCGAGTCAGACGGTCGACTTGCTGACTCAGACGGTCGACATGCCGACTCAGACGGTCGACTTGCCGACTCAGACGGTCGACATGCCGACTCAGACGGTCGACATGCCGACTCAGACGGTCGACATGCCGACTCAGACGGTCGACATGCCGAGTCAGACGGTCGACATGCCGACTCAGACGGTCGACATGCCGAGTCAGACGGTCGACATGCCGAGTCAGACGGTCGACATGCCGAGTCAGACGGTCGACATGCCGAGTCAGACGGTCGACATGCCGAGTCAGACGGTCGACATGCCGACTCAGACGGTCGACATGCCGAGTCAGACGGTCGACATGCCGACTCAGACGGTCGACATGCCGAGTCAGACGGTCGACATGCCGAGTCAGACGGTCGACATGCCGACTCAGACGGTCGACATGCCGACTCAGACGGTCGACATGCCGACTCAGACGGTCGACATGCCGACTCAGACGGTCGACATGCCGACTCAGACGGTCGACATGCCGACTCAGACGGTCGACATGCCGACTCAGACGGTCGACTTGCTGAGTCAGACGGTCGACTTGCTGACTCAGACGGTCGACATGCTGACTCAGACGGTCGACATGCTGACTCAGATGGTCGACATGCTGACTCAGCTTCTCCATCATTTGTTTTATCCACCATGCAGAGATAAAAGTAATCGAGAGTCTGAACGAAAAAATCCAGATTTAAAAATGTTTTTCTTCACTTAAAATAAAAAAACTGATTGGATTTTTTAAAAATTCACCAAAATAACCAGAAAACTTGTTTGTTCTTGATGTTAATCAAAAGCGTCTCCATGGCAACCGCACACGCTCAGTAAAGATAAGATGGTCTCTGTTTTATGCTGAAACAACATGTTCCTCATTTCTCTGGAGTTCGTGGGGCAGCACCTTCATGGAGGCCTCCTTCTCGTCCAGCGGCCGGAGGAACACCGGCACCGGCAGGTCCTTCATCTTGTCCACCTGGGCGCCGTTTCCCTGAAAGGTCAGGCGCAGGTCAGCGTCTCAGCAGAAACGCGGCGAGCGTCCGCCGGCAGGTTCCTCACCTTCAGCTTCTTGGGCAGGCTCCAGCCGTACGCCTGAACGCGGCCGTCCTCCTTCTGCACGTGAGCCTTGACCTGCTGGTACTGCGCCCGCTTCTGCTCCCGCCGGGTCACCACGCTGTCCGCCGGAGCTCTGCGCCGCCAAGACAGAAGCGTTGAAACCCACAGACACTCGGCCAAACGGCGCCACCGCGGGGTTCAGACTAGAACTGCATGGTTTGTAAATGAAACCTGCCCCTCCCCCACATATCTGAGCACTACTACATTCCTTCACCCCTCCCCCGCTGCTCCGGTCAGAGCTGTACACCACAAATCCAACAAACTTTTCAAAATGGCGGCTCTTCTGTTGGTTCATTTCCATAGCAACCATTTGAAGTTTTGATCGCGTTGCCGTGTTGAGCAGGTCTGTATATGTTTTAAAAGAATCGGAAAGAGTACATTTTTGGATTTCCTTGGCAACGTTGGTTTTTTTCAGCTGCCGCACCTGGCTGTCCTAACGGGGGGGTCAGCAGTTTCAGAGAAACATGGCCGACATGAACATATACAACACCTGCTACCTGCCCCTCCCCCAATAACTGAGCGTTGGCACGTTGCTACACCCCTCCCCCGCCATCCCAGTCAGAGCTGATGCCACAAGTGAAGAAATAAAGAAACTTTTCAAACTGTTGGTTTATCTCCATAGCAACCATTTGATCACCCAGGGGTGACGAGTGGGTCTGTGCCACGCCCACATTCCTAATATGATCATATGGTGCGTTATACTGTTTTGTTCAGCTTGAGCCAAAGATTCAGGTAATAAATGTTTATAATATTCCAGTCAAAAATGGGCGAGCAACAGGGAAACGCCCCTTCTGCTAGCTCGCCACGCTAACGAGCTTAAATAAAATTCTAAGCTAAATGTGAACGCAAAACATGAAAATCTCAAGGATGGATGAGGTTTAAATCCTTAAAGGCGTGCAGTGCAGAGAGCTGCCAGCAGGGGGAGATCTGGAAACTCCTTCACAGCTTTGACTTACAGGAAAAAAATCCACAAATTTGAAGCTCAATAGGGCTGCCACGATTAGTCGACTAATCGACTATTAAAATAGTCGACAACTAATTTAATAGTCGATTAGTCGTTACTTTATAATATATGGAGTTAGAGTGTCGTAAAGTTGAAAGTTATAATAAAAATATGCTAGCTTTTTAGACCATTTTGGCATTTATCAAGGTTTGTTTAAGCTATTTTGGAGTTTAGCTAATATTTCAGCTACAAGCTAGCTATTCTGGTTAATTTAGGCTTTTTTCAGTTTTTTTGGCTAACTTGGTGTTTAGCTAATATTTCAGCTAGATGCTAACTGTTTTGGCTAAGTTAAGCTTTTTTAAAAAAAGTTTTTTGGGTGTTTTGGAATTTAGCTAATATTTAAGCTACATGCTAGCTATTTTGGAAAATTTTGGATTTTTTTCAGTTTTTTTAAGGCTATTTTTGAGTTAAGTTTCATATGTCAGCTACATACTAGCAGTTTTGGCTAGCTGAGGCTTTTAATTATTTTTTAGGCTATTTGGAATTTAGCTAATATTTCAGCTAAAGCTAGCTATTCTGGTTAATTTGGGCTTTTTTTTCAGTTTTTTAGGCTAACTTGGTGTTCAGCTATTATTTTAGCTAGATGTTAGCGGTTTTGACTAACTTAAGCTTTTTTTTTTTAAAAAAGTTTTTTAGGGTGTTTTGGAGATTAGCTAATATTTAAGCTACATGCTAGCTATTTTGGAAAATGTAGGATTTTTTTTCCAGTTTTTAGTTAAGTTCATATGTCAGCTACATGCTAGCAGTTTTTGGCTAGCTGAGGCTTTTAAATTATTTTTTAGGCTATTTGGGTTTAGCTAATATTGCAGCTACAAGCTAGCTATTCTGGTTAATTTTGGGTTTTTTTCGTTTTTTTTGGCTAATTTGGTGTTTAGCTAATATTCAGCTAGATGCTAGCTGTTTGGCTAACTTTAGCGTTTTAAAAAAAGTTTTTTAGGATGTTTTGGAATTTAGCTAATATTTAAGCTACATGCTAACTATTTTGGAAAAATTTAGGATTTCTTTCAGTTTTTTAAGGCTATTTTGGAGTTAAGTTAACATGTCAGCTACATGCTAGCAGTTTTGGCCAGCTGAGGCTTTTAATTATTTTTTAGGCTAATTTGGCATTTAGCTAATATTTTAGTGGCTATCAGCTTTAGTGTTTTTAGCTATCAATTTCAGCATCTTCGCTGTCGTCACTCGCTTCAGCTTCAAAATTCAGCTTACAGCATTCACACAAGCATTTTCACAGATAATGCTTGTGTGGATATTATTTAGTTTTAGTTTGTTTAAAGCTAATAATGGTTAAAGATGTGTGTTTACATCCTGTTTGTGCATGACCCGATTAGTCGACTAATCGGAAAAAATAATCGGTGATTAGTCGACTATTAAAATAATCGTTTGTGGCAGCACTAAAGCTCAAACTCGTCTACCTTTAGTTCACTCAGAGATTTTAGAACCCAGATTCTAGATCATTTGTTCCGTCCGACTGTTGTTTATGTCTTTGACAACTTAAGTTAGTGAACGATCCGCTAGCATAACCAGGTTAACGACTCTCACTAAACCCAACCAGGACTGAACGCAGGAGCGTTTTTTAGTAAGCGACAGCAGGAAGGCCTTCTAGCTTAGATATTAACATTTAAAAATCAAACCTATGAACAGAGGAAGCTCTCATCATGATGCTTCCGCCTCCGTGTTTGACTGTTACAAGTAAATCTTCATTTTTCTGATGTTTGATCTATGAAATGTCTCGCGGCGCGGCGGCGACTCACTCCTCGTTCAGGAAGTCGAAGGCCTTGCTCTTGTCGCTGGGCAGCTGCTGCAGGGCGCTGCTCTTCTTCTTGATGGACGGCTGGATCTGGGAGGTGGGGGCGTTGTACTTGACGTTCACCGGAGCCTCCGCCGTCGCCGCCGCCGGCTTCTTCCCGCCTCCGCCCGACGAGCTAAACAAACGGCTGAAACTGGAGGTGTAAGGGGGGGGGCAGGAAGTGGGGGGGAGAGCAAACACACAAACGTATAGACGGGTGGACACAAGCGGAGCGCCAACATTCAGGGTCAAAGGTCAAGCATGCTGCAGGTTTCTGCATGAACCGGATCCTTGGGGGGAGGGGGGGGGGTGGTTAAACCAGGTTCTGGTCGGGATGTTAGTGAGCGACACACAGCAGGCCGGACGACAATGCACTCCGCTCTGAACGAAATTATCTCCACCGTGACCCCGCCCCCTCAGAGGTCAGAGGTCGTGGCACCGTAAAGCGTTTATAAGAAATCGCCGTTCACCCTCCACTAACCTGATCTGTTAGTGTAACCGGCCACCTAGTGGCGACCGGCTGAAAGTCCCAGCAGCAGCTGGACTCGACAACAGGTCGACATGGACTGGAGGCCCCGCCCTGATCACTCGTCAATCTGAGATAAAGTCTTCATATCTGCTAAAAGGCTGATCAAATCGATCTAAGCTTCAAAGATCAACAATCAATCCATAAAACTAGTGATCGATCGAACGTATGAAGCTAACGTCTGCTAGCTTGATGCTAACGTTTAATGGGATTTCCCATAGGACGGCTAACACGCGCTCTTTGAACCCTAGAGCGCGATCGCTGGGTTATTTTCACATGATCTTCACGTGTCACGTGTCCCTGAATCAAGTCTCACAGGAATGGATGGACCAGAGATCAAGTCAGTGTCATCGTTTATTTTTTTACCTTTTTTTTTCTCCAATTCCTCATTTTTCAACCATTTTCCAGCCTGTCTTTAGAATATTTCTATGTATTTATTATGTATTTATTTTCCATTTTGTTACATTAAGTGGTTTAAGTTTAAGTTTAATTAATTTATATTTTCTGATTTGCAACACTTTCCATTAGTGTTGACATTAAATAAATGTGTGAATTCCATAAACGGAGTAACGGCGTGTTGTTTTCGTGCCGCCGGTGACGTCCCCGGAGTTTAAATCTTAACGGTTAATGTGGAGCACGGTGGTGGAGATGTGATGATCTGGGACCTGAAATACCGAGTCCTGACCTTCATCCTATCAGGAGATCCGGGATTTAACCTAATAAAGAAGAACGAGTCGTTTGTGACTCTGGATCGTTTGATTTTCTTCAGATTATATTTGTTTGTTTGTTTGTTTGTTTGTTTCCTAACGACCCCCCCCCCCCCATTTCAGCCCCAACACACCTCCTGCAAACAGACGCACAACATCAGCAGAGTAAAGAGGGACACAAAAACACAGAGGAGAGACCCGTCAGAGGTCGCCGGTTAGCCCCGCCCCCAAACCACGCACACGTCAAACCAAACTCTGGATTCACAAACGAGAGAGCGAGACGGCAGACGGACGCAGAGACCAAAGTTCTGCTCGGCGCAGAGGAAGAAGACGTTTGTTCTTGCAGCTGAAGAAATGAGAAGAAGCTGGAAGAACAAACGTCTGCCACAGCCCCGCCTGCGAGAACAAGCGTCTGCTGGGGGAGCGGCCTCTGAGTCCGGCCGCCGGCCGCCGGTCCGGGTTCGTTACCTACATCCTGGAGGACCCGGCCAACAGGAGGTCACAGGAGAACAAGACAGAACTCTGAATGAAAAGATCTGAGGAGGAGGAGCTACAGACAGACGGAGGGAGGAGCTTACAACTGCCAGAGGCTGGACTTCTTCTTCTCCGGAAGAGCGGGGTTCTCCTTGGAGGCTCTGGTCAACAGAAGAAGGGAGGTTTCATTTGACTCCGCCTCTAACTCCTCCCCGTACGCCCCGGCGGTTCTGCCGCTCACCGGATCATCTCGGTCCACCGGACCGCCTCCTGCAGCTCCATCAGCCTCTCCTTGTACTGGTTCCGCTCCATCAGGACCCGGGCCATCTCCACGCGGGTGAAGCGCTTCCTCTGAGCCGTCGGGACGTCGCTCTGCGGTCAGAACCTCAGCGTGAGACCGGCGCCTCCTCCAGAGGAGCGGAGCGGAGCGCCTCCTCCTCCCACTCACGTCGTCCTCGTTCTCGCTCTTGACCTTCTGCTTGGCCTCCTCCAGCTCTGCCCGGACTCTGCAGGAGACCAGAACGTGAGGGAGGAGCCTCCTGAGGAGCAGCTCAGGGAGAAGAGGAGCACTCACGCTTTCAGCTCCTCCTCCAGCTCCTTGTTCTTCTCCTCCAGCTTGGCTTTGGCCTGAGTGACGGCCTCCAGTTCTCCTCGCAGAACCTCCTTCTCGCAGGACAGATCGTCCACCTGAGCGATCAGGTCGTTCTTCACCACATTCAGAGCGTTTCTGGAGAACCGAGTAGACGGTCACCTCCTCCAGAACCAACATCTTCTACTGAAGGAGAACGAAGGAGGCGTGCACCTCCTCCAGAACCTACACCTTCAGCTGAAGGAGACGGTCACCTCCTCCAGAACCTACACCTTCAGCTGAAGGAGACGGTCACCTCCTCCAGAACCTACACCTTCAGCTGAAGGAGAACGAAGGAGGCGTGCACCTCCTCCCAGAACCTACACCTCTACTGAAGGAGGCGTGCACCTCCTCCAAGAACCAACAGCTTCAGCTGAAGGAGAACGAAGGAGGCGTGCACCTCCTCCAGAACCAACAGCTTCTACTGAAGGATGCGTCTGATGACCGACGTCTGATTTAAAAAGCACTACCTGTTCCTCAGTTTGAGTACAGATCAAGTTTGTGTTTCAAAATCATCGTATGTGTGATGAGGGCGCCATCTACAGTCAGAAGTCAAGCATTACATTGAAATGATGACATTACAGGAGCTGGAGGTCCCAGTTGTGGCTCATTTTAAAGTCCTCTACAACACTTTCTGTTTTTTTTTCTTTAAATGTTCCCAGTGAGGTTCTAATTAGGACTGAAGTTTTTAACTAAAATTTCACATCCTAAATGTCTTAAAAAGACATTTTTCTGTTGATCTGAAAATAAAAATAAATGCTGAGTCATGTTTGGGTTCTTCTAAAGGTAAATAAATGCTGAGTCATGTTTGGGTTCTTCTTAAGGTAAATAAATGCCGAGTCATGTTTGGGTTCTTCTAAAGGTAAATAAATGCCGAGTCATGTTTGGGTTCTACTAAAGGTAAATAAATGCTGAGTCATGTTTAGGTTCTACTACAGGTAAATAAATGCTGAGTCATGTTTGGGTTCTTCTTAAGGTAAATAAATGTCGAGTCATGTTTGGGTTCTTCTTAAGGTAAATAAATGCTGAGTCATGTTTGGGTTCTACTAAAGGTAAATAAATGGTGAGTCATGTTTGGGTTCTTCTAAAGGTAAATAAATGCAGAGTCATGTTTGGGTTCTCCTAAAGGTAAATAAATGCCGAGTCATGTTTGGGTTCTCCTAAAGGTAAATAAATGCCGAGTCATTTGGGTTCTCCTAAAGGTAAATAAATGCCGAGTCATGTTTGGGTTCTCCTAAAGGTAAATAAATGCCGAGTCATGTTTGGGTTCTCCTAAAGGTAAATAAATGCCGAGTCATGTTTGGGTTCTCCTAAAGGTAAATAAATGCCGAGTCATGTTTGGGTTCTCCTAAAGGTAAATAAATGCTGAGTCATATTTAGGTTCTACTGAAGGTAAATAAATGCTGAGTCATGTTTGGGTTCTTCTAAAGGTAAATAAATGCCGAGTCATGTTTGGGTTCTACTAAAGGTAAATAAATGCCGAGTCATGTTTGGGTTCTACTAAAGGTAAATAAATGCAGAGTCATGTTTGGGTTCTTCTAAAGGTAAATAAATGCAGAGTCATGTTTAGGTTCTACTAAAGGTAAATAAATGCCGAGTCATGTTTGGGTTCTACTAAAGGTAAATAAATGCCGAGTCATGTTTGGGTTCTACTGAAGGTAAATAAATGCAGAGTCATGTTTGGGTTCTACTAAAGGTAAATAAATGCCGAGTCATGTTTGGGTTCTACTAAAGGTAAATAAATGCCGAGTCATGTTTGGGTTCTCCTAAAGGTAAATAAATGCCGAGTCATGTTTGGGTTCTTCTAAAGGTAAATAAATGCCGAGTCATGTTTGGGTTCTCCTAATGGTAAATAAATGCCGAGTCATGTTTGGGTTCTTCTAAAGGTAAATAAATGCCGAGTCATGTTTGGGTTCTTCTAAAGGTAAATAAATGCTGAGTCATGTTTGGGTTCTTCTAAAGGTAAATAAATGCTGAGTCATGTTTGGGTTCTTCTAAAGGTAAATAAATGCCGAGTCATGTTTGGGTTCTACTAAAGGTAAATAAATGTCGAGTCATGTTTAGGTTCTTCTTAAAGTAAATAAATGCTGAGTCATGTTTGGGTTCTTCTAAAGGTAAATAAATGCCGAGTCATGTTTGGGTTCTTCTAAAGGTAAATAAATGCCGAGTCATGTTTAGGTTCTTCTTAAAGTAAATAAATGCTGAGTCATGTTTGGGTTCTACTAAAGGTAAATAAATGCCGAGTCATGTTTGGGTTCTACTAAAGGTAAATAAATGCAGAGTCATGTTTGGGTTCTTCTAAAGGTAAATAAATGCAGAGTCATGTTTAGGTTCTACTAAAGGTAAATAAATGCCGAGTCATGTTTGGGTTCTACTAAAGGTAAATAAATGCCGAGTCATGTTTGGGTTCTACTGAAGGTAAATAAATGCAGAGTCATGTTTGGGTTCTACTAAAGGTAAATAAATGCCGAGTCATGTTTGGGGTTCTACTAAAGGTAAATAAATGCCGAGTCATGTTTGGGTTCTCCTAAAGGTAAATAAATGCCGAGTCATGTTTGGGTTCTTCTAAAGGTAAATAAATGCCGAGTCATGTTTGGGTTCTCCTAATGGTAAATAAATGCCGAGTCATGTTTGGGTTCTTCTAAAGGTAAATAAATGCCGAGTCATGTTTGGGTTCTTCTAAAGGAAGGTATAAAAATGCTGAGTCATGTTTGGGGTTCTTCTAAAGGTAAATAAATGCTGAGTCATGTTTGGGTTCTTCTAAAGGTAAATAAATGCCGAGTCATGTTTGGGTTCTACTAAAGGTAAATAAATGTCGAGTCATGTTTAGGTTCTTCTTAAAGTAAATAAATGCTGAGTCATGTTTGGGTTCTTCTAAAGGTAAATAAATGCCGAGTCATGTTTGGGTTCTTCTAAAGGTAAATAAATGCCGAGTCATGTTTAGGTTCTTCTTAAAGTAAATAAATGCTGAGTCATGTTTGGGTTCTACTAAAGGTAAATAAATGTCGAATCATGTTTAGGTTCTTCTAAAGGTAAATAAATGCCGAGTCATGTTAAGTTTTCGGGCTGTTCCCCGTCAGCAGCTCTCACAGCTCTCCACATCAGAACCGGGCTCAGACTCCGGACTTCAACCTCTTCTCTGGTACTAACTTGGTCTCCAGCAGCTGCGCGTTCTCATGGATGAGATGTTCCACTTCACGACCCATTCCTGCAAACAAACACAAGGTCCATCAGAGCGGGTCACAGCAGGCGGTTCTGGTTCTTCTGCCCGGTCCGTCAGCCTCAGTCTTACCTAAGAAGCTGCAGTCTGACAGTCATGAAAAGCAGAACCAGAGTTTGAGTTAAACTTTCCTGAAGCTCCAGACCTTCATCTACATCACTACAAGAGGGGGGGTCTGACCACACCCACCGGAAAACTCGTCTGAGGTGACGGTCGAGTCCGGCGGCCGGAGACAAGACGGTTCAGAGAGGTCCAGAAAGCAGCAGATGCTCGATAAAGAGAGAGAGCAGCTTCTCACCCAGCAGGTCGGCGCCTTCGTCCATGTCCGCGATGAGGTCATTTCCTGCTGACGAAAGCTCCTCGAACAGAGAGTCCGTGTTCCGGTTGAAGGCCAGGTTCTCCACGCCGCCTTTGGTCGGCGTGCTGCAGGAAGAACGCAGAACGGAGCGCTGAAGCTCCGGAACACTCGGGAGGAACCTCAAGTGAACATCTCAGAGATCGTCGGAACATCTGCTGTTTGACCCGAGAAAGACCGGAACCGGATCTGGACTCTCCGGACCGGACCGGAGCTGGACTCTCCAGACCGGATCTGAACTCTCCGGACCGGACCGGATCTGGATTCTCCGGACCGGACCGGATCTGGACTCTCCAGACCGAACCGGATCTGGACTCTCCAGACCGGACCGGATCTGGATTCTCCGGACTGGACCGGAGCTGGACTCTCCGGACCGGACCGGAGCTGGATTCTCCGGACCGGATCTGGACTCTCCAGACCGGAGCTGGTCTCTCCGGACCGGACCGGAGCTGGTCTCTCCGGACCGGACCGGAGCTGGACTCTCCAGACCGAACCGGATCTGGACTCTCCAGACCGGACCGGATCTGGATTCTCCGGACTGGACCGGAGCTGGACTCTCCGGACCGGACCGGAGCTGGATTCTCCGGACCGGATCTGGACTCTCCAGACCGGAGCTGGAGTCTCCGGACCGGACCGGACCGGACCGGAGCTGCACTCTCCAGACCGGATCTGGACTCTCCAGACCGGACCGGATCTGGACTCTCCAGACCGGATCTGGACTCTCCGGACCGGACCAGAGCTGGACTCTCCGGACCGGACCAGAGCTGGACTCTCCGGACCGGACCAGAGCTGGACTCTCCGGACCGGACCAGAGCTGGACTCTCCGGACCTGAAGCTCATGAAGCTCAGCAGTACCTGGTTCCCCGGCAGCCCTCCAGGTCCATGTCCAGTTCCGGGGTGGACTCGATGATGGCCTGCACCTCTGAAGGTTCTGCGTCCTCGGATCCGTCTGCAGAACCAGAACACACGAGCTTCAGAACTGCTCCGTTAGCGCCCCCGTGTGTCTGCAGGCAGAAGCTGCGACTGACCGTCACCCTGCAGGGGGGGCTGAGCAGACTCCTGGTCATGTGACCCAAACAGGCCCCGCCCTCCTTCCTGCGCCGCGGCGTTGTTCCGGTCGCTCTCCAGATTCTGGCGCTCTGCAGGTTCCGGTTCCTGAAGGTTCTTCGCTACAGACTCCAGGGAAACCTCTGCAGTACCAGTGGAGGAGGCGGGTCCGGTTCTGGACGGCGCCGCGGCAGACTGGGAGCTGCCGGGTTTGGACTCTCCATCTTTTGGGGACGCAGAAGCTCCAGATCTGGAGACGCCTCCATGGACGGAGGAGGAGCCGGACTTGGACCTCCCGTTGGTGAAGTGGCCCAGCTCATCCTGGAGGAGGAGCAGGTTCGGGTCAGAACGGGTCACAGCAGCGCCCCTAACACGTAGGGAGGAGGAGCCAGACGCAGGCGGCCTGTAGCGTCAGCAGGTCAGCAGTGTTCATGTTCTTTTTCTGCTGAAGGTTTTTTAAACATGTTTTTGGAGCCCTCTAGTGGTCGCGTCAGGTATTTCCGTTCAAAGTTCGTTTGAACAAACTTTATTGACAGGTGTGGACAGAGACGACACGCTAGCATGAAGATGTTTCTGATGACATCATGAGTCAAAGGTTGCATTGCCGCTACGTGTTTTTGATCAAAGAAATATGTTTTGAGTTTGTACAGTAATGTTAGACATATACTGGTCTTATGTGGATTGTATTGATTGTTTGCTTTCAAGTTTCACCTGCTGACAACACTCAACGGTCTCCAGAGTCCTGATATGTACATACATGAACCAGCACAGTTCAAATAACAGACCGACTTCATAGACCAGGGGTCTGCAACCTGCGGCTCCAGAGCCACATGCGGCTCTTTTAGATTAGCTATTATTTTAGCAACATACTAACATTTTTGGCTACATTTTTTTAGGCAAATTCTTGGCAAGGCAAAGTCTTGGCTTCTATTTTGGCAACATGCTAACGTTTCTGACTAATTTACTTTACTGAGGAATTCTACGCTAATTTGGAGTTTAGCAAATATTTTAGTAAAAGGCTAATGTTTTCAGCTAATTTATTGATTTTTTTTTGGTGGATAATTTAGAATTTAGCTTCTATTTTAGCAACATGCTAACGTTTTTGACTAATTAGTTAAATGAGAAATTTTAGGCTATTTTGGATTTCAGCTAGTAATTGCTAGTAATTTTAGGTGAATTTGGCCTCTAATTAGTTTTTTATGCTAATTTGGAGTTTGGCTACTATTTTAGCAACATGCTCACATTTTTAACTAATTTCTTCTCTACTGGAGGTTTTAGGCTAATTTTGAGTTTAGCTTTTATTCTAGCAACATGCTAACATTTTTGGCTAATTTTTTTAGGCTAATTTAGAGTCTTGGCTTCTATTTTGGCTACATGCTAACATTTTTGACTAATTTACTTTACTGAGGAATTCTATGCTAATTTGGAGTTTATCAAATGTTTTACTAAAAGGCTAATGTTTTCAGCTAATTTGCTATCTGTCGATTTTTTTTGGTGCATAATTTAGTATTTAGCTTCTATTTAAGCAACATGCTAACGTTTTTGACTAAGTTAGTTTTCTGAGGAATTTTAGGCTATTTTGAAGTTCAGCTAATAATTGAGCAACAAGCTAGCTTTTTTTGGCGAATTTGGCCTCTCATTAGTTTTTTAAGCTAATTTGGAGTTTAGCTAACATTTTAAGGAATATGCTAATATTTTTAGCTAATTTCTTCTCTACTGGAGGTTTTAGGCTAATTTTGAGTTTAGCTTTTATTTTAGCAACATGCTAAAATGTTTTGGCTGATTTGATTTACAGAGAAATGTTATGCTAACTTGAAGTTCAGCTAGTAATTAAACAATCAGCTAGCTTTTTTGCTACTAAAGTTAAAAACATTAAAAAAAAGAGTTTTTTTATATATATTTTTGCTTTTGTTCTTGCAAAAATAGACATTATTCATATTTATAAAAAAAAAAAAAACAAAATAAGTTTATGAATGCAAATCCAAATTTCTTAAATGCTAATGTAAGTTAACGCGGCTCCTTCTAGGTTCTGATCCGTAGAAAACGAGCCCGCGTGGCTCTTTTCCTCTTAAAGGTTGCCGACCTCTGTCATAGATGTAGAAACTTTAAATTACAGACCGACTTCTCTAAAGAGCAAACAAATAACAGACCGACTTCACAGAAGCAGAAATGTTCTGATTGGATCTGATGAAATGATGAGAACATGGAGAGGAACTGCAGAATAAAACGAGTTTGGAACCGGGTCTGAGTTCCTCCTGCAGTCAGACTGTGGATGAATGTTCATCAGATGTTAATATTCATGGGGGGGCCTGCAGGAAACTCCGTCTCCATCGGCAACAATGCAAAGACAGTCTGCCCCCCCCCCGTTAAAGGCGGGCCCAGCGTGGTACCACTTCCCGTCCTTCTGGGCTTCGTGCCACATCGCTGTCAGAGCTCCACACAAAAGCTGAACGTTCTGAATGGAGACGTTCTGACAAGTTCTGGCGCCGAGTTTCTGACCCCCCCGGCCCAGACGAGTACCTTCAGGCTGGTGTTGGAGCGGGGGTGCTGGAGGTTGTTGAACCTCCAGGGCTCCGAGGGAGAGTCCACGGGGTCTCTGTGGAGGTCAGAGGTCAAGCCCTCACTCCCAGGAAGCTGGAAGACGCCCATGGAGACGGGCCGCTCCTTCCTGCAACGGGACATCAGTCAGAGGCCGACTTCATTCAGACGGAGAGAAACTCAACTTCATTTATATTAAATGTAAACAAAAGTGAAACAGCTGAAAACAAAAGATTGATAAAAAAGTTCATTTAAATTATGTCTGTTAGTAGAAATGATGTTTAAGTTTCACATCATAAATGATTCTCAAAGATGCTAAATGTTTAAGATTTAACAAACTGAAATGTGTTTTTCTCCATTTAAGTGAAACAGAAACAATTTCTGAGTGAAAGAAATGAAACTTAAAATGAAAAACATCTGAATGTGACCCAGAAACCAGAGAAGTTCATCAGCTAATCCCAGGATGAATCCAGAGCAGATTAAACGGAGGATTTTCATCAGAGAGAGCAGAATAATGGACCAGAGCTGCAGGACATAGTCTGATCCGGGAGCAGACTAACTCCTGGAGAAGACGGGAACGTAGACCCAAACACAGCAGAACCTGGACCAGAACCTGGACCAGAACCTGGACCAGAACCGACACCTCCACCTGCAGAACCTCAAACCTCCGGAGAACTCGGGATGTTCTTCATACCTGCAGCGTCGCGGCGAGCAGGGCGGGGGGGGCAGCGCGGGAACGCCCCCCCCGGTGGAGACGGAGAAGTGGACCAGCAGCAGAACCGACAGCGACACCAGAACGGCGGAGTTGATGACCACGGCCCCCCCACGAAGCCAAAGACCAGCAGCAGCACGCAGCCGGGGCTCATGAGGACGGGGGGGGGGGACGGCGAGAGCCTCTGCTGCTGAGTCACCCCCCCTCCTCTGCTGGATGCAGCGCGGCTGCGGCGCTCTACAGGGCTCTGCCCCGCCCCCTCCTCCCCGTTCTTATCTGAGGCTCCTCCCCTTTCTCCCCCCTCCCTCTCTGGAACAGCTCCTCCACAGAAAAACTCTGTTTACAAACAACAAGGCTCCGCCCACAGCCTCAGAACCCGCCGGACCCGCAGCCCCTCACTGACCGTGTTCGGGACGAGCCCGTCGGCAGCCGCGCCGGGTCGGCCAGGTGCGCGGCGCGCGTGGTGCGGCCGCGTGGGTGTCATAGGTGTGAGGTGGGACATGTAGGGACATCACCGTACGCGTAACCAAACAGAGAACAAGCTCAGGTCAGTTCAGATGGATGAGGAACGTTCACAGTGACGCTCAGAGGCGGCGTGGCGCCGCGCCGCGGCGTGGAGAGACCCACCTCTGTGTGTCTCTGGTGGAGGGTGTTGTACTCCTTCTTTAGCTCCGCCTCCCGCTCCTCAAACCTGCTGACTGCAGCAGAAACAACGTCAGGAGGAAGATCTGGAGCAGAAACACGTTCACCTGGAAAACTGTGGGTCCACCAGAACCACCAGAACCAACAGTAATGGACGGGCTCTGGTCAGAGGAACAAACATGGTTTCACTCTGAGTTTCTTCATGACATCAAAATGAAATTCAAACCGTTTTCACCATCGACAGATTCACTCTCAGAGAGAAAAATATAAATGAGATTTTAAAAAGTTTAACTTATTTATGAATAAAAAAAGAAATAAAGGAGTAAAAAAATGTTCCAGTTACTTTTAGAAAAGGAAATAAAAAGATTAAAACAGTAGAACGCTGAACAATCTGAGTAAAAATCTGTTTAGAGAATCGACAGAAAAACAAAAGTCGTCTCAGAAGAACGTGCAGAAGAGTTAGGATGATTTAAAAACATCTAAATTAAAGTTTAATTCAGTCTAACAATAAAACTAAAAGCACAGCAGCTTCAAAAACACATTTGTTGCAGATTTTTGATCAAATCTCTGATGTTTTCTTTTCATTCTTTCAGGAATGTTGTTGTAATGTCGCCGATCAGCCAGCAGAGGGCGCTGCCGGATCACAAATGAGTTTCCTGTTCAGAAACAGAATATTGTTCAAAAACAAACGAACTCGCAGGGAATTGTGGGAAACTTTTGAAGATACATTTTCTATTAAAATTAATGTAATTTTAAATTTACACTTTAGAAAACGTTTAAAGAGTTTCAAATCACAGTCAGACAGATTATTACGCTTCATGTTAGAGAAACTCCCTGAAGCTTGCTGGAGGTCTGCGTCTGCAGAGGCGTCTGCGTCTGCAGAGGCATCTGCGTCTGCAGAGGCATCTGCGTCTGCAGAGGTGTCTGCAGAGGCGTCTGCGTCTCTGCAGGCGCAGCAGTCGGACTCACTCTGGTCTGCGTAGTTCTTGGTCTTCAGCTCCATCTGACGGACGTGAGACTCCAGCGCCGCCAGCCGGGTCTGCAGGTCCTTCTTCTCGCCGTCCTGAGAGTCCTCCAGCGCGATGAACCTCTGCAGACACCAGCAGAACCGTCAGGCTCACGAGCGGGTCGGGTCCAGACGACCCTCATCTCAAATCCTGGTCCAAACATCAGCAGGTCGTGACGGGGGACCTGACCCCCCCCCCGACCCAGGATCGGGTCAGCGCCGACCTCCTGGCTGGGCCTGAACGTTCTGATGCTGAGTTCACCTGTGAGCAGGTGCAGGCTGAGGTCAAACATGAAGAACTCCCAAACATCCTGCTGAGGCTTTTCAGAATAAAACGCTGGTCAGTGCTGTCATGACTCAGCACTTTTATTCTGTCGTCATCTCCTGGAGAAAAAAAACATCTGAAGCCGAATCCAAACTGAAGATGATTGGATGATCACCCGTAAATCAAGAGCCCTGCTGCAATAAAAGCACATTTTGATTCTACAAAATAAAAGCATTTTTCTGAAACGTCTCTGTTTTCCAGAACAGATCCAGCTTTAATGTTAAAGAACCAGATTCCTCCAGGACCCTGAACGCAGCACCCCCCCCTCCCCCCCACACGCTGCTCCTCATATGACGCGGGACCGGCCCGGTTCATATGACAGCGCTCCGGAGAATGACTGTTCCAGCGCTTTAAGGCGCTCTCCTCCAACAATGGCGTCTTTGACGGCGAGCAGCGGCGCCCTCGTGCGCGCAGACATGTGTCCCCCCCACCCCCCCACCCCAGGACAGACCTCCAGTGTATCAACACTCCATCCACAGACAGAGGAATGATGAGCTGCAGCAGAGGATTCTGGGAGCTGGGGGGTCCAGAGTCACTGCAGAGATGAACAGATCCATCAGGATGTTCTGATCCAGGAGATCAGGATCTGCAGGTCTGATGCTGATCTCCTGGATCAGGATTACACGATGACGACAAATGAAAAGATTTTGGATTCCTTTCATCGGATCCATAATCCGACCCGGCAGGTTCTGCAGCTGTGGTTCAGTGACCCGCCTCACACCCAGCATGACGGGTTGGAACACGGTCAGAGCTCCAATGACACGCTGCTCATCAGATTATTCCAGATGTTTAGAAGAATTCCATTCCAGTTAATGAAGTTTTATGCCAATAAAAGAGCTGACTGAGCGGATCCTGAAGATCACGTTTGATCTGATGTCACTTCCTGCGTTTTCCTCCTTCAGTTTCATTAGGATTTTCTTTGTTGGTCGGTTTTGACTCCTCCCACTTCCTGTTTGAATGGTCCTCCTGGTTCCTCCTCACAGATGAAGACGCTCCTCGTCCTGCAGGGCTGCAGACGCTGCATTTCTCCGTCTGGATCTGGTGGATCTGGGTGGATCTGGTGGATCTGGGTGGATCTGGTGGATCTGGTGGATCTGCAGGACGCCCGTCTCCGTCCGTTCAGGGACAGGAAGTGGTTCTGAAAGGACAGGAAGTCCGGTTTTCCTCAGTTTCCCGTCTGCCTTTTCCTCCTCCTGCTTCAGATTCCTGCCGGACGCAGAAAGAGGCGGAGCTTCCTCTGAGTGAGCGGCGGTTCAGGTCTGAGCGCCGTCATCCAGGTGTGTTCACCTGTTCAGGTAACAGAACACCTGAAGATCTGCTGAGGGTGATGAGATGAAAGCTGGTCTAACATGAAAAGTTTTAAATGTAGAAGTTAAAGCGACGTTCATGTTCAGCTTTGAGAGTCAGAATCTTAAACATTTATCTGTTGAAATTCCAACTTTGTTCAGTTTAGATCAAAATAACTTTTAAAATGATTTTTGAATCAGAAAAACGCAGGAATTGAACCAAACAGATTCTTTAACAAACACGTTGATTCAAAAACATAAACTTAAAAGATTCTGAGATTTTCTTTTCTAAACACTTCAGTTTCATTGGTTGAACTGCTGCTGGTGGAGTCTCTCCTCTACTGCTGCCTCCAGCATTCACAGATCTGATCCTGATGGATCTCCTCCCTTCTCTTGGATCAGATCTCCTCCTGGATCAGATCTCCTCCTGGATCAGATCTCCTCCTGGATCAGATCTCCTCCTGGATCAGATCTCCTCCCTTCCTCTGGATCAGATCTCCTCCCTTCATCTGGATCAGATCTCCTCCCTTCATCTGGATCAGATCTCCTCCCTTCCTCTGGATCAGATCTCCTCCCTTCATCTGGATCAGATCTCCTCCCTTCATCTGGATCAGATCTCCTCCCTTCTCCTGGATCAGATCTCCTCCCTTCTCCTGGATCCACTCTGATCAGAACAAACCTCCTGCAGTTCCACCAGCTCCTCATCAGGGGGCAGTGTTGCTTCAAATCAAACCCAGAAACAGAGAAGAAGAGAGGAGGCTCCTGCACCTCCTCACTGCTCCTCCTGTGCCAAACGTCTTTATGGTTCCAGCTAATTCAGATTCACTCTGTGGAGGTTTGGAGCACACAGCACCTCCTCTCTCTGGTTCTCCTCCAAACATGGAGCACACAGCACCTCCTCTCTCTGGTTCTCCTCCAAACATGGAGCACACAGCACCTCCTCTCTCTGGTTCTCCTCCAAACATGGAGCACACAGCACCTCCTCTCTCTGGTTCTCCTCCAAACATGGAGCACACGGCACCTCCTCTCTTTGGTTCTCCTCCAAACACGGAGCACACAGCACCTCCTCTCTCTGGTTCTCCTCCAAACATGGAGCACACAGCACCTCCTCTCTCTGGTTCTCCTCCAAACACGGAGCACACAGCACCTCCTCTCTCTGGTTCTCCTCCAAACATGGAGCACACAGCACCTCCTCTCTCTGGTTCTCCTCCAAACACGGAGCACACAGCACCTCCTCTCTTTGGTTCTCCTCCAAACATGGAGCACACGGCACCTCCTCTCTTTGGTTCTCCTCCAAACACGGAGCACACAGCACCTCCTCTCTCTGGTTCTCCTCCAAACACGGAGCACACAGCACCTCCTCTCTCTGGTTCTCCTCCAAACACGGAGCACACAGCACCTCCTCTCTTTGGTTCTCCTCCAAACATGGAGCACACAGCACCTCCTCTCTTTGGTTCTCCTCCAAACATGGAGCACACAGCACCTCCTCTCTCTGGTTCTCCTTCAAACATGGAGCACACAGCACCTCCTCTCTCTGGTTCTCCTCCAAACATGGAGCACACGGCAACCTCTCTTTGGTTCTCCTCCAAACACGGAGCACACAGCACCTCCTCTCTTTGGTTCTCCTCCAAACACGGAGCACACAGCACCTCCTCTCTCTGGTTCTCCTCCAAACATGGAGCACACAGCACCTCCTCTCTCTGGTTCTCCTTCAAACATGGAGCACACAGCACCTCCTCTCTCTGGTTCTCCTCCAAACATGGAGCACACAGCACCTCCTCTCTCTTCTCCTCCAAACATGGAGCACACAGCACCTCCTCTCTCTGGTTCTCCTCCAAACATGGAGCACACAGCACCTCCTCTCTCTGGTTCTCCTCCAAACATGGAGCACACAGCACCTCCTCTCTCTGGTTCTCCTCCAAACATGGAGCACACAGCACCTCCTCTCTCTGGTTCTCCTCCAAACATGGAGCACACAGCACCTCCTCTCTCTGGTTCTCCTTCAAACATGGAGCACACAGCACCTCCTCTCTCTGGTTCTCCTCCAAACATGGAGCACACAGCACCTCCTCTCTCTGGTTCTCCTCCAAACATGGAGCACACAGCACCTCCTCTCTCTGGTTCTCCTCCCCCTTTGGAAAGTCCATTTGAGTTCACACTGAAGTGAACCGGACCAGAGTTCTGGTTCTGAGGAGGAGCAGAGTTCTCCTGTTTGGTCCAAACCAGAGAACACCTGCAGAACCAGGAAACCAGAACAAACCTGGACCCAACCAGAACCAGGGCTGTAGCGGGGACGTTCTCTTAGAAGATCATTGATGAAACCACTGAGCAGATGATGGAGGTATAGCTCCCATCATGCATTGCATTTGTCCAGTCAAACATTTCCTCCCAGAATGAAGGTGTTCCACAGGGTTCTGGTTCTGGTTCTGGTTCTTCTCTGGTGACTTTCATGTTTGACGTTCTGCTGATGACATTCCAACCTGGTTCTGTCAGTCAGTGAGAAACCAGAAGGTCTGCAGGACAAGAACCCGTTAGAGCAGCAGGGGGAGGAGCTTCAGCCCTGCTATCGGCTGATTACCTGATCAGGTGAGTCCAGAACAGGTTGAAACGGGCAGGAATGTGGGCGGGGCTCCCCTCTGTGCTCTCCTGCTAAACGTTTAAACCCTGCAGAACAGAAGCAACGCCGTCTGAGGCGGCGAGGAGGAGCGCGACCTTCACGAGGCTGAAGCTCCTCCCCCTAACCACGGATATCCAACCAGAGAGTCCAGCAGGGTTTGGTCTGAACCAGAATAACAACATGATGTTCTGAAGACGGGAAACCCACGCTGCAGGTCAAAAGGTCACTTCCACGAGGCCCCGGTCCAACCACATTCCGGGTTTGACCTCACGTGACCCCTGGAGGATCAGGAGGAGTTCTCGGGTTTCTGAGAGTATGAATAATCCTGATCCAGTCTCATCATGATGATCTGAGCCTCTTCTGGAGCTCAGGAGGGTCGAACTCAAACCCACAAGGGGCCCAATCTAAACCCCCCCCCGAGGTCCCGGGACGAGCAGGAGAAACATTTACCAACTCGAAAACGACATTTTAACATTATGAACTAGATATATAGCATCACCTGAGATAATGCTAGTGTGAACGCTGGAGATGTTAGCCAGCTAAAGTATTAGCTAAATGCTAAACTAGCCTGAAAAGCTAAAAGAAGAAAAAAAAAGTATATTAAGTGAAACAGCTAGCATGTAGCTGAAAGAAAAGCTAAACTCCAAAATAGTCCAAAAAATTAGTAGAATGTAATTTTTAAAACTGTAACTTTCTAACATAATTCAGAATAATAAACAGCAGGAATATTATTTTAGAATAAATCAATTTAAACCTTAATAACTTCAATATTTTACTCTAGAAAAATATATTTGGTCAAAATTCTACAAGTTAGAAATGAGAACGAGATAACATCGAGTCATTAATAATATTAATAAACTCCGGTGAAGTTAGTTTTAGGTTGGATATTCGACAGACATTCACTCTGTTCATATTTAGGGACCGTCAACAAATGACAGAATGTTTCTTCAATAGCTCTTAATTATTTGGCCAAATCAAAACAAAACCTTTAAAATAATAAAAACTCATAAAAAACTATCTATTACAGCAGTTTATATTAGCTTTGAATGCATATTTCAATTTTAATCCATTTTTTAGTGTAAATTTTCATGTTTTCTTCAATAGCTTTTATGTTATTTGACCAAATCACTTTAGAATAATAGAATTGACTAAGAACTATCTATTACAGCAGTTTATATTAGTTTTGGATGCTTTTTCCAATTTTAAATCAATTTTTTAGTGTAAATTTTCATGTTTTTGAATTGAAAAAAGCATCCAAAGCTAATATAAACTGCTGTAATAGATAGTTTTTTATGAGTTTTATTATTTTAAAGGGTTTGTTTTGATTCGGCCTAATAATTTAAGAGCTATTGAAGAAACATTCTGTCATTTGTTGACGGTCCCTAAATATGAACAGAGTGAATGTCTGTCGAATATCCAACCTAAAACTAACTTCACCGGAGTTAATAACAAAATGAAATGACCCGGAGGGCCGGATCCGGCCCCCGGGCCTTGGCTTTAACACCTGTAGAGCTTCTAGACTTGGATTGAGAAAAAGTTTCAGCTCTGATGTTCTGAGTCGCTCCTGTCGGACCATCAGCTGAGCGTTACCATGGTAACGGCTGTTGGTTTCCGCGGAGGTTCTCCGGGACCGCTCCGGACCTCACCCGAACCGGGTCGTCCCGCGGGGTCCCTCCCCCCCACCCACCTCCTCCGCGTGCTTCCTCAGCGCCTTCTCCCGCTCGTACTGCGTGACCAGCTGCTCGTTGTCCTCCTTCAGCAGCTCCAGCTCCACCTCGTGCTCCTGGTTGACCGCGAACACCGAGTCCAGGTTCTCCAGGACGGCCACGACCAGCGGCATCAGCTCCTTCACCACCTCCTCGTCGTACTTCTCGATCAGCCGCTCGAACTCGCGGTAGATGGAGCTGGCCAGGCCGGACACGCGCTCGGACATCATGGCAGAACTGCCCGAATCGTCCTGGTACAGAACCGCGTCGTCCAGCTCCATGTTCGGGCGCGCGCTCGCACTTCTTTCCCGGCTAAAGAGTTAGCCGCGAGCCCGGGCTGGCTCGCGGGAAGTCCGCCGCTCCGCTCCTTACGCCGAAGCTGCCCCGCGAACTGTCATCCCAGACGGCGCGAGCGCCCAGACGAGTCCCGGAACCCGCCAACTGGGTCAGAACCTCCCGGACGGCGGAGTTTCCCGGCGCCGCTAGCAGCGCAGAAAGTCCTGACTTTGGCTCCTGATTAGTTTCCCCGATCAACAGATGAGCTGTGCCGCCTTCACGGGCCGTCGGAAAACGGAAACGCCGACCTAAAGGAACTCAACCCCCCCGAAGCGGGTCGGAATGCGTGACGCTGCGTGACTGCGCTGCTTACAGCAGATCCCCTTTACATTTATACTCGGTTTCATCTTAGATAAGAGTCTTCGGGGGCGGAGAGCAAACTGCGTCAAACAAAACGCTCGTGGTTTCCAGCTTTTCTCCGAACAATCGCTGCTTTCTTCCACAAACATGTCCGTTCACCTCCACGAAACTTCCGGGTATTTTTATCACTTTTTGGGGGCAAACGTCGCAGGTTTGAGAACTTTCACGGATGAGTTTTCATCAGTGGATAAATGAACGAGCGTCTTTGAAGGCGTCGTGAGCGGTGACGTCACGTTCTAAAAGAGTTGATGGAAAAGAAAAACATTCAGGAAATTTTCTGTGATTTCTTCTGTTATAAGTTTGCTCTGTCATTTTCTTTACTTTGGAACATGTTCTGTTTGGCTTCCACCAACATAGGAATTTGACATTTCAATTTTAATCAATTTTCCTTTTTCTTTTCCAAATTTTACATCCATAAATGCAAATTCTCTAACAAAATTCCTAAATTTTCCTTGTTTCTGGTGGAGCCAAGCTATATATTGAATCAATATTTTTTTCAAAAAAACCAAAAGGCTGTGAAATGTATTGAAATTTGTTTGCAATACAGAATATTTAAAAAAAAAAAAAATGTAAACTCTGCAAATTATCTGACTTTAATTTTATTCACTCACTGTATGACTTTTATTTAATTCTACCCCTGGCATTTTAATTTTACTTTGTTTTGTGTTATTTTGATTTATTTATTTTTGATTTAATAGTTTATAATGTTTGTATACACATGCAATGGCTATTTTGCACCTTTTTTGTATTGAATTTGATGTTTGCAATAAAGTTAAAAAAAAAAAAAAAAAAAAAACCATTCAGGTCTGAATATCAGACCAGGACCATGTATTAAGTAAGATTTATGATGTATTCATTACACGTCGTTTTATTTCATAAAAACACAATAAAAAAAATAATAAATCAGATTGTTTTTCCTCCTAAATGTGCTGCTGTGACCTCAAACTGTCAAACATTTTCAGAAGTTTGAACAAAGACGCAGCACGTTTGTCCTCAATGCCTTTATTAGTGTGAAGGCATTGAACGATATGCAGGCGTCAGCTGATTTAAGGGTGGACCCCGTCCCGTCCCGTTCAGACGAGCCCCCCCCGATGCAGAACACGACAGTGAGACATTCACACGTCACGGTGGCTTCAGCCCAACCACGAGTCTCTTCAAAATAAAACACTTTCAGTCTTTTTGTTTCCTCTGCCGCTCCGAGAGTGAAATGAGGATGAAAGCGCAGCCGGGCCGGGCCGGGCCGGGCCTCAGTTCCGGCTGCTGCCGGGGGGGCAGAGGGGGAAGAGCGCGGTCGCGTTCAGTGTTCAGGCTTGGAGCGCCCAGCACGATGTCGGGCATGTGATCCGACAGCATCCTGGGGCTGATCAGGACGCTCCTGAACGCCATCTCGGTGGACCACTCCGCCCGGTACCGGACCTGGGAGAAGCAGGACCTGAGGGAACCAAGCAGAGTTCTGAATCTGAACAGAACCGCAGCAGCTGAGGGGCCGGGGCTAAGAGGGAGAAACTTTATTTATAAACATTTTTAAATGAACCAAAATTCATGCAAAAGAAAAAAAAACATTTATTTCTGTACTTTTCCTACTCTGTTCATTGGAAGGAGCATATTTTTTGGTGGGCGGGGCTAACCTCAGTCTAAAGAGTGATTGGTCAGAGAACAATCTGTCAGTTTATGGATCAAGTTTGAGGTCGAGGTTTTAATCCTCCAGGTAATGCAGCTGCTCTGCACTAGGGGGCAGCGGTGTCCTGTTAGGGTCAACATATGTAGCCAATCAGCTTCAAGTAACAGATCAACCCAACACACTTACACCCCCACTAGACCGTACCAAATAACTACAACGTTTGATTCGTTACATTTGATTTCTTGATCACACATAAATATTTCTGTTCCGATTAGGTCAAGACGGAGACCAACCAACTAAACAAAGTAATATTACAAGTTTTTTTTCTTGTAACTTTTAATTTTACATATTCACATTTTTTTTCTCAAAAAATGTCGCCTTTCGATTTTGTGAATTTACGACTTTTAATTTTATAAATATACAAGATTAAAAGTTTTAAACGTACAACTTAAATCGTGTAAATTTACAAATTCAAATCTCGTAAATTTACTATTTGAATCTCGTAAAAATTTTAGGTTTTTATCTCAAAAATGTATGACTTTTAATCTAGTAAATTTTAAATTTTTAATCTCCTACAATTATGACTTTAAATCTAGTGAATAAACAAGGTTAAAAATAATAAATTCACAACTTTTAATCTCGTAAATTTACAAGTTTTAATTTTGAAATTATTATGAAAAAAAAAGTTTATAAATTGAGTCTAGGTCATCGTAAGACTTTATTCTTGTAAATTAATATTTACGACTTTTTACTTGTAAATTTAAATCCTAATTAAAAAAATGTTTGTAAACTGATCTAAATACTCAGTCGTACTTTTCTTTTTTTTTTAATAATTTGTGTTAAAAAAACGAATTTTCATCTTAATTCCTCCTCTTTTGGTCGTTGTAATGTGAACGTTCGCCACCAGGAGGCGCCGCTCCAAAACAAAGCTACCCTAATGATCTCCGACTGACCTCCGCGACGGGCCGTCCTCGGTGATGTGCAGCACGCGGCCCGGCAGGAAGAGGGGGAAGTGCACGGGCGCGTGGGCGGGGGAGTCGTCCGACGCCAGGCTCTGATAGGACGAGGAGTGGCGGATCATGAGAGACTCCTCCCCCAGCAGCGGCTGGCGCAGCGTCTCCTCCCTCCTGTTGTCCATCTCCGTGGGGAAGTCGTCCGGGTCGCCCCCGAACAGCTCGTACCAGCAGCCCTGCAGGAGGATGCGGTACTGCAGCAGAGAAGACCGTCAGAAGGGGGCGCCGCGCCGCACGCCGCCGCCGCCGCACGCCGCCGCCACCGCTCTCACTTACTTTGGGCTTGTTGCAGTTGGAGACCATCTTCAGGATCCGCTTCTTCAGATCTTCCATGTTGGGAATGCTCAGTCTGAGGATATGACAGACGGAGAGCGCTGCTGTGAGACGCGGACGGACGCCGTCGGGTCACATGACCTCAGAGCGCCGCACACACGCTTCCTTCCTGTTCTTACCGGGGAACCAGATCCTTTCCCAGAACGATGGAGACCACGAAGCCTTTGGAGTAATCCGCCAAAGCTTTACTGCAGGAGCAGAAAGGTTGGATCAGAGAGCTTCTCTGCTTTCAGCCAATCAGAGAAAGGCTGAGGCAGCCGACCTGAGGAGGCCCCCTGGTGGAGAGAAGGCGTAGCACCGCAGCGCGGGGAAGGAGCTGCGCAGCAGGACGGCGAGCACGGAGGCGGTGCCGGCTCCCAGGCTGTGACCCGTGACCACCAGCTTGTACTCCTGTTCACAAGACAAGCAGGTGATCTGAGGCGGAACCACAGGAACCAGAACCGGCGCCGACAGTTCTGGGTCTGACGGAGAGTCAGGACGGTGAAGACAGCTGAGAGCTTCAGAGGATGAAGCTGTGACCTTCTGATCCACGAACGAGTACGAAGAATAATTCCTGTTCTACGTAAACTAGAACAGCTGCACTTCCTGTGGATCGTTGCTCAGGCGCTGATCCGATTCTATTCATGAATCAAACCTCGATTCTGACTTTATAATATAATGTTTATTGTTATGTGAATGTCTGTTTACTGGATGGATGAAAATTAAATTATTTATACCTTTATTTAAAACAGGAGATCAGAATCAACACAATTAAAAAGAAAAGCTGTTTGTCATTTGAAACTTCTTTTTCTTTAGACAATCTTCTGTTTAAGTTCATAATAACATAAAAATGATACAAATCTCTGATGTTTGGGATCATTTAAAACCTGAGAATTCTCTCCACAGTTTTCTATCCACAAAGTTCTTCAACATTTTATGTTCTAAGCTTTACATGTTGGTGCAGATTCTGTATGAAAAAAGTTGTTTTTTATGCAGCAGAATCAGCTGATCCACGTTGTTTACATCCTCCTTTCAGCAGTAAGGCTGAGTTTCTTCAGAATAAGATGGAGTTTCGTTAATTCCGTCAACTGTTGAAGAGTTATCATAACCATAAGAACATAAACTCTGGAGCTAAAGCTCTGATGTTAAAGCTAATTAGTGTCAGTGAACAGAACTTCAGTCTCAGTTTCTGAACAGAAAAAGTTCTCACTAGTTTTACTTTGAAAACCGGAAGTTCACTTTCACGAAGATGTTTACTTCCTGTGGCGGTACCGCTGCTTTTTCAGTTTTGTTTTAGTTCATAATCTTAAAATCCAACATGAATCTGTATTTCAGAGCAAAAATACATCGTCCCAGATCATATTTTGATAACATTTTACTACAATTCATTATATTTATTAAGATCGAGAATCAGCGATCTTGGACGTCGTGGATATTCTACTTGAATTTTCGGGGGCAGATCGCGAGTATTCGAGTACCCGGATACTCGTTACAGCTCTATGCGATCTGCTCGAGGCAACGCTATTGGCTGAATGTGGTGAAGAAGATGCTGAAGCAGTTTGGGTTATTTGATGAAGAACGTTCAGATTCCAGATGTGGATAAAAAGTCGACAAACGTCTGAAAAATTTCATGAAAAATCTAAAAAAAATGCAAAGAATTTTAAATTAAGGAGAATCTGTGAAAGCCAAGAGTCGAGCGTGAAAGTTTGGTCACTAATAGTTTCAGGACGCTCCCGGGCGCTGGCGGTGCTCACCGGGGCGATGGAGAAGGCCTGGTTCAGGATGCCGTCGTTGACCAGCTTCTTGTAGATGTAGCCCGCCGCCTGACACATGCCCTGCAAGCACGCCGCAGTCAGAGCGGCTCCTCGCAGCCGCGCGCAGACGCACGCAGCCGCGCGCAGACACACACAGGCGCACGCAGGCGCACGCAGACGCGCGCAGACACACGCAGACGGACGCAGGCGCAGACGCACGCAGCCGCGCGCAGACACACACAGGCGCACGCAGACGCACGCAGACGCGCGCAGACACACACAGACACATGCAGACGCACGCAGCCGCGCGCAGACGCGCGCAGGCGCAGACGCACGCAGATGTGCGCAGACGCACGCAGACGCACGCAGACGCGCGCAGACGCGCGCAGACGCGCGCAGACGCACGCAGACGCGCGCAGACGCGCGCAGAGGCGCGCAGACGCGCGCAGACGCACGCAGACGCGCGCAGACGCGCGCAGACGCGCGCAGACGCGCGCAGACGCGCGCAGACGCGCGCAGAGGCGCGCAGCCGCACGCAGACGCACGCAGACGCTCGCAGACGCATGCAGATGCATGCAGACACACGCAGACGCACGCAGCCGCACGCAGACGCTCGCAGACGCATGCAGACGCACGCAGACGCACGCAGACGAGCCTCACCTTGTGGGCGTAGCAGGCTCCGGACACGCCCTCCACGGGCAGCTGCTCGCACTCCGCCGACAGATCCGTCAGGACGTCCTGCAGGAACAAACACCCAACCTCCATGAGCAGAACCGGGGCAGCCGCTCCACCACCGGTACACGACGGCGCCGGGCCGAGACACTGACGGCGGGACGCTACCTTTAAGGAGAGAGTCCCTCGGACCGCCACCACCACCGCCTCTCTCTTATGGTCCAGCGCCACAAAGAAGGGGATCTCGTAGATCTGGAAGGCAGCAGCTCATGAGACCAGAACCGGGCCGCGGCGCCGGCAGGTGAACGCCGTACCTGGTTGTGGAAGCTGACGTGGATGAAGTCGCGGTACTGCAGGCCGGTGCTCTGCAGGATGGAGGCGAAGTGGCAGCCCAGGTGGTCGCCGCCGACGATGTCGTAGTCTCCGGCGCGGCTCCGGCAGCTGCAACGGGAACACACTGGGTTTGGATCGGGCCGGGCGGCGCCGGGAGGACACGGAGGCGGACTCTGACCAGTCTCCGCTGAGCTTGCAGGGCGCAGACAACAGGTTGGAGTAGACGTAGAGCGGCCAGCCGTACGCCGCGGCAGCAAACGTCATGCAGTGAGCCGCCTCCTCAAGCTCCGCCTCCAGATCCCCATCCTGCAGGCGGAGAAGAAGCTTCTTAAACGCCACGGTTTCCCGCTTCTGCACGAGCGAGCGCGACTTACGATGGGGGAGGAGGGGCTGTGGGAGAGGACGCCGTCCGGGTCTCGGCTCAGCTCCACCTTATCCTGCTCCTGGTGCAGCAGCGCCAGGCCGGCGGCGATGTCGCTGGGGACCAGATCCGTGTCCTGCAGCAGAACAGGAGGTCAGCCGCCGCCGCGCGCTGCCGCACGCCGACGTACGCAGCCGCGCGCGGACGCTTCCTCACCGAGAAGAAGTCTCCGAACAGCTGCGAGATGCTGGCGAAGGCGGCGCGGCGGCTCTCGTCCTGCGGCAGGCAGCAGCACAGCAGCCGCAGGCGCCACTCCCAGACCTTCGCCGCCACGGAGCGAGCCGTGGACAGGAACTGCGAGCCCTCGCTGCTCTCCAGGTCGCGCACCCCCAGCGGCTCCGCCGGCTCGGGCCGCCGCGCGGAACTGCCCATCGGGTCGAAGACGAAGACCACGCCCACCGCCGTGAACAGCAGGATGACCCAGCTGGGGGAGGGGCAAAGACGGCCATTAACGAACCGGCTTCCTCCCGACCGCGACGTAAGCCCCGCCTCTCACCTGGCGACCACGGCAGAGATGACGGCAGCCACGGTGGCGGGGTCGCAGCCGCCGCCGCTGTCGGACACCCAGACGGCGCCCATGCAGGCCCACGCCAGCTCGGGCAGGTAGAGCGCCGCCCGCAGGTACACCAGCGCCGGCATGGAGCGCCGCGGGCCGGGGTTGGTGATGGTGCCTGAGGGCGTTATTCAAACTGAATCAAACTTTATTTAACAAAACAGGAGAAAACAAACAAAACACTTTAAAGAAGATCTACAGCTGTGATCATAGATCTACAGCAGCAGCTGTGATCGTAGATCTACAGCAGCAGCCGTTATCATAGATCTACAGCATCAGCTGTGATCATAGATCTACAGCATCAGCTGTAATGTAGATCTACAGCATCAGCTGTGATCGTAGATCTACAGCATCAGCTGTGATCATAGATCTACAGCATCAGCTGTGATCATAGATCTACAGCATCAGCTGTTATCATAGATCTACAGCATCAGCTGTTATCATAGATCTACAGCTGTCATCATGCTGCTGTGAATGCTGGAAGCTGCATTTTCACCTGAAGCTGAAATTGGTAACTAAAAACGCTGAAGCTGAAATATTTGCTTAAGCCCAGCTTAAAAAACTGAAAGAAATGAATTATCCAAAACAGCTAGCATGAAGCTAAAATATTAGCTCAAGTCTAAAAACTCGTAGTTTTCTGATCTTCACTGATCTGAACTCAGGATTTTCTACGTTGAATCGTCTGAAAGGATGAAAACTGTTTCGTTTGGATGTCAAACTGTCAGAGTCTGAGCTGGTTTCTTTCCTCTCATTCTACCTGGTTCCAACTGAAGCTTCTCCTCCCTTCACTGGAATCTGACTCACACCGGTGTGTCAATCATTGAAGCATCACAAGTCCAAACTTTCTCCAGGGATCGGTTGTGATCCGATGATCATCAACGTCCTAAAGTCTGTTTCCGGCCCAGAGAGGCGGGGCAGAAGTTACTCACATCCTGCCCGTTTCTCAAGACTCTTATTTTGAAATCTCTGCTGACACATTCATCCAGGTCTGGGTTTCCCCGAACACTCGGATCAGAACCAGAACCTCACCTTGAGCACTGATGAAGACGATGGCGCACAGACAGAGGAGGATGAGCATCAGAACAACCAGCAGCCCCACCAGGTAGGCGTGCAGCACGGCCCCCCCCCTGCAGTCGAAGTGCCCCTTGCGGTAAGCGAACAGGACGAGCGTCCCGAGCCACCTGGAAGAGAAGGGGCGTGGTCAGAGCAGAAAGCGACCCTCAGGTGAGCGCGGAGGAAGACTACCAACCACAGAGCGCGGAGGAAGATCTCGAAGGCCGCCGGGAAGACCAGGTCATCGCTGGCGATGCCCCAGCGCCGCCCGAAGGCCACCATCCCCGGCATGCTGACGCCGCCCTCCGCGCGCTGAACGGACCTTTAAGCCGCCAGCCGAGTGTTGAGCAACAGCGGCGCGGCGTCAGTCATGACTTCACCCCCGCGGGGGGAGAAGCTTCTCCCGTTTCCTGAGACGCTCTGCGGCTCAAGCTAACGCCGAGTCCTGCTGCTCCAGCTAACGCCGAGTCCTGCTGCTCAAGCTAACGCCGAGTCCTACTGCGCAAGCTAACGCCGAGTCCTGCTGCTCAAGCTAACGAGTCCTGCTGCTCAAGCTAACGCCGAGTCCTGCTGCTCAAGCTAACGAGTCATGCTGCAGGTCCTCCACTAGTTCATGAGAAGGAGGAGAAACCGCATCAGATATGACCTCCAACTAACATGAAGCACCGAGGTTGTTGTTCTTCAACATTTCAACACATTTTCATCCATGTTTTCGTGTCTGAGATCAACAAACCGACCGTTAGCATGTTGCTAAAAACACTGCGGCGACGTCCAGAAAAGACCCAATAATTCACAGTTACCGGGCACGTATCAGCTTAGATCCATATAAATCGTAGTTTTATTAAAGTAAAATAAAAAAGTATAGAATTAAACTGTAAAGATTCGATCTGTCTTGATTGCTGCCGTTTTTAGTTGTGTCCGCCTATAAAAACTCCCGGTAGAAACTGGGAGAGATAAGGAAAGATCCGGTGGGCGGAGTCTGCATCCCGGTATAACCACTGAAATAAAAAGTCATTAATACAATTTTTTTTAAAAAATTGTAAACGTAAAAATAAATACATCACCAGAAAGATCGCGATTATTTACCCTTTTTTTAACCGATGAAGGTCCTGCACGTATAGAATCTTAAAAAATGTTGATATTTGTGTCACAGAATAAAATAATTAAACACAAGTTAGATTTTTGTTTTGCATAAAGGCATTTATCCACTGTTGAGAGCTTGGTTATCTAATGATTCAAATTGATATAACAAAAAATAAGTAATATTGTCATGTGGTTCCATGGTGTAATGGTTAGCACTCTGGACTCTGAATCCAGCGATCCGAGTTCAAATCTCGGTGGAACCTGACTTTTATGTTTTATTTGGTTCTCTTTTCATCTTCCTTCTATCTTTCTTTTCTTTTTTTTTACAAACACCAAAGTCTCACGATCACATGTTACTCACATGTTCTAAAAAGTTTAATTAAAAAAACATTAGGATGGTGTCTACGTCACTTCCTTCGTACGTGACGTTACTTCAACATGGCGGCATGTCTAACGCGACGCGTCTGTTTGCTGTGTATCTCAACCAGAGTGAATGCTGCTCGTGTCAGAGTCAACGGTGTCCAATCAACACAAGTAAAAGATTTTTCTGGCGCCAAAGGGACACCTGCCTCCGAGGTCAGTTCTATAAAAAACGTCATTTATGTTTCCTTATTTTGTTCTTTTCCTCAGAACTAAACGCTTCTGGTTGTGATTTTACAGGACATTAAAGTTCACATCCCAACAGGTAAGAATGCACGTGAATGCAGATCTGAATGTTTCATAGATGCTGGTTTGTGCTGTGGTAGAGCGGCTGACCGTCACGTACAGCAGGAGCAGTGGTCCTGGAGGACAGCATGTCAATAAAGGTGATTCTGCTCAAAATGGTTCTGATCTGTTGGTTTCTGGGTTCCTGATCAGAACTTTTGTCTCACAGTGAACACAAAGGCAGAGGTCCGCTTCCACGTCCACACAGCAGACTGGATCCCTGAGGACGTTCGACTGAAGCTCATAGAACAGGTGTGTCTTCAGGTCAGCTCTCCGTTCTCCTTCACACATTCCTGAAGATGCTCTTTGCTGCTGTTCAATCGCAGAACAGAAACCGCATGAATAAAGCCGGGGAGCTGCTGGTCAGCTCGGAGCTCAGCAGAAGTCAGCACAGAAATCTGTGCGACTGCCTGCAGAAGATCTCCACCATCATAGCAGAAGCCAGTGAGAAACCCCGTGAACCCACAGAGGAAGACGTGGCTCTGCGAGCAGCCAGGTACCCTCACCATCACGACCTCTGCCCACCTGACCTCCACGTTTGTGTCTGAGTCCTGAATCTGATGCTTTCAGGTTGAAGAAGAGGAAAGAAGAACGCCTCAAACAGAAAAGGATCCATTCAGAAACCAAGCACAGGAGAAGAGTAGACTTTGAATGAAAATGTTGTTTATTTATGTTCATGTTCTGCTAAATAAAAAATAAAATTATATAAAGATTCAAGGTATACTGTATGATCAATTGTATTATAGAATATATGTTTAATAATATATAGGTATTACAAATCCATGGAGTAGAACAGAGAAAAAGATTAATGAAACAAAGTTACATGGATGTCTATGAGGGGCGAAAAAACATAGCAGAGGATGGTTTCGATCCATCGACCTCTGGGTTATGGGCCCAGCACGCTTCCGCTGCGCCACTCTGCTCCGACGAAATTTGTTGGCCTGTAACATAATATATTACGTAGAACCAGCAACAATGCCCGAGTCACTGGGAGATCGTCATGTATAAAAGCAAATTAGAAATGAATAAGACTATATTTACATTCGTTCTAAGCAAACATATGATAACTTACATTTTTTTCCACTCAGCTCAGGAAAAGTCAAAATTTAGTTGGTGGTTTAAGAAGAAAAACGATAATACTAAAATACGATTTGTACAATTAATATAACAAAACCCGCTACAGTCTCCGATTAATAGAAAAAAACCGACCACGAAGGGACTCGAACCCTCAATCTTCTGATCCGAAGTCAGACGCCTTATCCATTAGGCCACGCGGTCCGGATGCTGAAGAACTGCATGACAAAATCTTTTTGTAATAATTACAGCCAGAATGTCCACCAACATAACTGAGGTTTCGTGGTTTTCTTTTTTAAACGTAGCGGTCACAAACTCAGTGATTTATGTAATTTAATGAGCGGCTTTGATCACTGGAAGCCAAGCCCGATGGGAGTGTCAGATTGTGGGTTTCAGTCAACTCAGCTTTATGTTTTCATAACTTCTGATAACCGTAATGTTCATTACTCATTTTAAACACATGCTCGTCTTTAAGGGAACACCTTTACCTCCTTTCACACACCTGAGCGCGCGCGCGTCATTCTTGAGGGATTTTTTAGATTTACGGGCGGTAGTGGAACGTTTGTTTTTCCCCACTAGGGGGCGAATAGAGGTTTTTTGGGCCGAGAGGGTCCAGTCACTCGCTGAACAAGATGACGTAACGCGCGTCCTGCTCGCTCACGCGGCGCCCTCTGCTGGTGAAAGACACGCATTACATCTCCTTGTTTTTAATACACTTTTTTAACGTAAGTGCATCAAATAAAATGTTCCTTGTAGAAACAAATGAACCACGTGTTGTAAAGCTAAATGATAAAGTCAGTAATTAATGTGTATGATGGATAAAACTATAAATAACAATCAAATACTTTTGACAGTAATATAGTGTTTCTATAGAAGATCCTAAACGTTGGTTTGGCTGTTGCAGTCAGATTTATTACATTTTTAAGAATTATCTCTATTGTAAAACCCACTTTAACAAATAATAATGTATCATACATTTCTAGACTTAACTCACATCTTTTATCTTCATTTTTACAGTAATTTAGTGTCTTCTTTGTAAAGTTTTGTTAATTTTTTTTATGAATAAACTGAAAAACAAACAGTGTTTATTGAATGCTTTATTAATTCTTATGGGTGTGTTAACATACAAAAGTTAATTAACTGTTTGTGTCAAAGCAGCTTATGATTCAAACCAAATGACCGAGTGAGGAGAAATAAGTGTATTTGTTTCTGGGAACCTCACAAACATCCAGGCACTGCGGAGGCACAAATAAATACACAGTTTGAGTGAAGATGAAGCCGACGGATGATGAAGTAAAACTGCAGAATTCCAGACGTGTTTCTGCTCCTGTTGAAGGTTTTACTGGTCCAGAGGAAACGTTAGCTTTAAGTAAAGTAAGAGTTTGGATTTATGGTAAATCGTTCAGCAGATTTTCTCCTTCACGATCTGCTGGAATGATGGTGTAACGGATCACGTTACTGGATTCCTCCACAGGTTCTCAGTGTTTTCCGGATTTTCCGGTTTTCCCAGACTTGCTGCCTTTAGCAGCTTTGATGTCCATCTTGGTCTTCTGGATTCGGGAGAAGATCTCCTTGAAAAGCGCCTTGTACTCCGGCGTGTTCTGGCCCAGCCACTTGTCCGCCGCCTCCACCTGCCGGCCGATGCTCTCCATGGCCTCGGGGGTGGAGGGGGAGCGGGTGGGCGTGGGCGGCGGCGCCGGGGCGGGGTCCGCGGCGCAGTCTTTCATGGAGGGATCTCTGGAGACGGGTCTGGAGGTCTGGACGCCGGCGTGGCACAGGCTCTCCTCGTGGCGCCGGCACTTCCCCAGCAGCTCCTCGTACTTCTCCAGCAGGGCGTGGTACTGCTCGTCCACCTCGCGGAGGATGGACATGCCCCTCTTCCTCACGCTGTTGGCGTGGAGGGCGTAGCTGCCCCTGCGGCGGCCCGACGCGTCCCGGGCCACGATGGCGTTGAGCGCCGTGTCGCTGCAGCTCTTCCTGACGGGGTTGGACTCCGGCAGAGCCTCCCCGCCGACCCCGCTGCCGCCTTTGGCGTCCTCCCTCACGCCCCCCCCCGACTCCGCGGCGCCCGCGTCCAGGAAGGTGTCTGTCTCCGGGGTGATGCTGAGGACGGTCTGGGTCAGCGCCACGCCGTCGTCCTCGCCGCCCATCAGGAAGGTGCGAGCGCGGCGCAGCTGCTGCAGCTCCTGCAGCTCGCCCTCCAGCTCTCGAACCCTCGCCTGGCAGCTCTCCGCGTCCTGCAAGGACAAGAACTTTACCTCCACGCGCTCGGATGTCACCTCCGAGGTGAACGAAACTCCAGGTCAGAAAAACCAACAAACACTCCGAGGTTTATGGAGAAAGTTTCTACTTTTAGAGAAGAAAATCCTTTAGTTTTTCAAGTTTTCATGTGTTTTTGAGTTTAAAACTTCTAATTTTTTATTTACATTCTGATTTGAGCCCAGAGAAACGACTTCACTGATCAGAACCGACAAAACCCAAAAATCCTCAGAGTGAAACCTGCGTTCACACTGAAGTGAACCGTACCAGAGTTCACTTGCAAGAGACCAGAGAACCTCCTCCTGAGGAGGAGCAGTCCTCCTGTTCGGTCCAAACCAGTGACTGTATACGAGAGCTGGACTGAGTGACCCCGCCCCCTCATGTTCCAAACAGGAAATAACCAGCAGTCATTCTATTGGTCAGAATACGTTAAAAAAAGTTCTTGACTTTTTCACATTATCCTGTAGTTTGAGTTATAAACTGACCAATGAGGTGCATCAGTAGAAGTAGGCGGAGCCTGCTGACTCCCACATCCAACCCTCAAAATGTTTGATTTGATTGGAGAGAGTGGTTGCCACGGAAACGATGACTCAGACCGACTCGGACCAATCGCTGCTCGCTGTTGTCTGGTTCCAACATGGCGGCGTCTGATCCATGAAAGAAGGAGGAGCCTCTGGTCGCACGCAAGATGGCGTCAGAATCATAATCAATCGTGACTGCAGCCGGAAACTTCCTAAACTTTAGGAAACCCTTTCTAACGGATGTTTTAAAACCTTTTCAGGATAAAATGAATCAGCTGATCGGAGAAAAACTCCCGCCCCCTGCCGGGCGGCTCCAGCAGGGGGCGGGACTTCCAGACGCCATATTTGTTCTCTGCAGCGTCTGAATGGACTTCATTTGGTTGGAGCCGGAATGAACCATTCTGTGTGGAGGAGGTCCCTCCGTCCAGTCGCTGGTTTGGTTCAGGTGAGCTTCCACACCTGCAGAACCCTCAGAGTGACCCGGACCTCCAATCTGAGCCCCTCCCCCGCTGTGGTTCTGGTCTCACCTGCACTCGGGTCTGCAGCCGGGAGAACTCGGCCACCAGGAGGTTACACTCCCTCTCCACCCCCTCCCGCTGCGCCCGCTCGGCGCGGACGGCGGCCCGCAGCGCCGACACCGCCTCCCTCAGGTGCTGGTTCTCCTCCTGGACCGGCTGCCGCCGGGCCTCCAGGGTGAAGCTCTCGGCCCGGCCCACCACGAACTCGTCCTCGTACCTGAGGGGAGCACGGAGGGGTCACTCCGGCACCGGGGCCCCCTCCCCGGCCCGCCCGCCCTCACCTGGGCGCCGTGCACAGCTCCCTCAGGCAGGGGAAGGAGTGGATGGTCTTGCGGCGCTCCCTCTTCTCCCTCTTGACCCGCAGCTGCTCCATGGAGCGCAGCTGCTCCGCCTGCGCAGACAGAGACTCCACCTGGTTCTGCAGCGCCTCGATGGTGACGGTGAGCCTGCGGAGGGGGCGGGGTCAGCGAGGCGGTGGGCGGGGCGCGGCGCGGCGGGCTCACCTCTGGATCTTCTGCTGCGACGCTTTGCTGTCCGTCACCAGGCTCAGGTTGGTGTCCTCCAGCTCGCGGGCCGTCCCGTCCAGCTGCTCGTAGACTTTGGCGTGCTGCTCGTTCATGTCCCGGAGAACGTCCAGCTGCTTCAGCAGGTACTGGAACCCAACAGAACCGGGCAGGTGAGGTTCTGAAGAACCCAAGCAGCTGCTGATGGATTCTAAAACCTCATTTTTCTGTCTCAGTCATGACACTCCCACCCCCGTGCTCTGTGACCCAGCAGCTACAGTCTGGTCTATCTGAGAATGCATAAAGTCTTTAGGCTTTTATTGTGAAATCCCTCCAATCTTCCAGAAGGATCCTCTCTGGTCTGAGTCCAGATTCCGTCTGGGACGGGAAATGATCAAAAATCAATGTTTGGAAGAAACATTTTCAGGGTTTTTCTGCCTCATTTCAAACAGAAACAGATCCAGAACCCGAGGAGTGGTTCTCCTGGTTCTCCTCCTGGTCCTCCTGGTTCTCCTCACCTCGATCTCCTGCACCTGCTCCTCATTGGTGATGTACATCTGCTGCAGGGAGTCCTCCAGCTCCTTGTTCCTCTCCAGCAGCGTCTTCCCCAGCTCTGCTGCCAGGTGGAGGTCTGCAGAGAGAGAGGAGGAGAAACGTCAGAAGAAAAGACAGGAAGACGCTGAGGCGTGATTAGAGGAGGAGGAGGAGGAGGAGGAGGAGGAGGAGGAGAGGAGGGGAGGAGGAGGAGGAGCAGGTTTCACCTCCGCAGCAGGAGGAGGAGATCAGATCTTCCTTCAAAAGTTCTCATCACTCTTCCTCCTCCAGAACCTTCCAGCTGCATCCTCCTCCACAGAGGAACCGGGTCCACCCCTGATGCATGCTGGGAAACCTGCAGGTCAACAGACCAGCTGCAGGTTCCAAAATGATCTCAAATCACAGAAAATTCTGTGGGATAAAACCGCTAAACGTGGAGCCATGTTTCATCCAATCACAGGAGGACTGAAGGGCAAAGTTATGAGGACACGCCCAGGAAGGCGGAGACCTGTCAGTCCCTAAGCCACGCCCCCAATTCATCCTCAAACATTTAACGATGGAGATGTTTTAGATTTCAGCTCTGAGTTGGAATCCTGAGAAGTTTCTGTTGTAAAGTTGAACCTTCAGGAGGAACGTCCCCCTGGTGGTGACACCCGGAACTGTCCTGGCTCCAGACACGTCACCGTTCAAGCAGGAAGCGTCCGAAAACCACAAAGCATGCTGGGAGCTCAGCTGGTTTCTGATGCATGCTGGGAGCTCAGCGGGTTTCTGTTGCATGCTGGGAGCTCAGCAGGTTTCTGTTGCATGCTGGGAGCTCAGTGGGTTTCTGTTGCATGCTGGGAGCTCAGCAGGTTTCTGTTGCATGCTGGGAGCTCAGCAGGTTTCTGTTGCATGCTGGGAGCTCAGTGGGTTTCTGTTGCATGCTGGGAGCTCAGTGGGTTTCTGGTGCATGCTGGGAGCTCAGTGGGTTTCTGGTGCATGCTGGGAGCTCAGTGGGTTTCTGTTGCATGCTGGGAGCTCAGTGGGTTTCTGGTGCATGCTGGGAGCTCAGCTGGTTTCTGTTGCATGCTGGGAGCTCAGCAGGTTTCTGTTGCATGCTGGGAGCTCAGCAGGTTTCTGTTGCATGCTGGGAGCTCAGTTACTGTCAGAATCCAGACTGATTATCACAGAAAAACAGTTTTCATTTAAATCTGTTTGAATTTTAGGACAAAAAATGACAGAAACTTAAATAAACGAGAATACAAAGAATTAGAAAAAAATCACATAAGTGATATGACAGTAAGTATCTATTAATTTTATCTGTTTATTTCATTGATGAACTTCTGTGCAATTTTAAAATAAAGTTTCTCATTGGAAAGATTCAGTTAAATGCTAGTTGAAAAGCTAAAGTCAGAGAACAGAAATTCTTTCAGAGAATGACTGAAAATAGACTGTATTATGGTATATGGTGAGCAGCGCTCGGGTCATGTGTAAACACATCTAAACCATCATCAGATCTATAATAACTAAAAATAAAAACACTTAAGATGATAGTTTATGAAACTTGGAATGAATCGTTCAACGAGATTAAATCAAATGAGAGAGATCAGGAATACGCTTTCCATCAAACTCATTTTGACAGATGCCCCGCCCCCTCAAGATGACGTCACCATTTAATACCATAAAGGGTCAAAGGTCACCTGTCGAAAGGATCTCTCTGAGGAGGTCAGGATCTGAAACAAAGAACCGTTTTTCTCTGAAGACGTTTCGGTTTCACCGACTCGAATATAAAGAACTTCATTCAACTTCACTAAACTCTGAATCCAAAGAATAAAAGTAATCGACCGTTAGATCAGTCCTCGATTAGTCGATTAATCGTGATATTTATCGCTATTGTGATATAAGACACACAATTATAAGAAAAAAACATTTCAATACAATAAAATTGTGAAATTATGATTTAAAAAGTTGTAATTTTACAACTAAAAGACCAGCTTTAAAAACACTGAACATTTCTAAACTAAAAGGATCTCAGTGATGTTCCTGGGCAGCGTGACGTCCATCAGTTGATAGACATGAACATGTTTTTGTTTTATAAAGTCTGGACTTTCTGAATCCTGAGTTTACAACTTTATTTCTCATAATTCCATGACTTCATTCTTCTGTGATGGAGGCCCTGACACTCCCTCATCCGTCTCTCCTCACACCTGCGCCTCCCTTTCCTGCGGCGGCGCCATGTGGCGTCACTCCCACTCGCCTCCGTTGACAGAATTCCTCAGAACTCCTCAGAACTGATCCAGAACTGTCCTCAGACGTTCAGCTTTGGATCCCAGAGCAGAAGCTGCAGTGTTGGATTCCTGCTCCTCTCCATGATCCTGCTCTGGAGAATCCTGGAATGTGGAAAACATCCGGATCGGATCGTCTCCTCCTCGCAGAGACAGACGCTGTTTTCCCGCCTCATTTCTGACAGGAACATGTTGATGATTTCAAACGTTCAGAATCAGAAAATCCTAAATCAATGAACCAAAATCTGGAGGATTGAGACACGAGCAGGAAGCAGCAGATCTTCTGCAGGAAGCAGGAAGCAGCAGATCTTCTGCAGGAAGCAGCAATTCTTCTGCAGGAAGCAGCAGATCTTCTGCAGGAAGCAGCAGATCTTCTGCAGGAAGCAGCAGTCTTTGAAGGAAGCAGCAGTCTTCTGCAGGAAGCAGCAGATCCTCTGCAGGGAAGCAGGAAGCAGCAGATCTTCTGCAAGAAGCAGGAGATCTTCTACAGGAAGCAGCAGATCTTCTGCAAGAAGCAGGAGATCTTCTACAGGAAGCGCAGATCTTCTGCAGGAAGCAGCAATCTTCTACAGAAGCAGCAGATCTTCTGCAGGAAGCAGCAGATCTTCTGCAGGAAGCAGGCAGATCCTCTGCAGGAAGCAGGAAGCAGCAGATCTTCTGCAGGAAGCAGCAGATCTTCTGCAGAAAGCAGCAGATCTTCTGCAGGAAGCAGCAGATCTTCTGCAGGAAGCAGTAGATCTTCTGCAGGAGCAGCAGATCTTCTGCAGGAAGCAGCAGTCCTCTGCAGGAAGCAGCAGATCTTCTGCAGGAAGCAGGAAGCAGCAGATCTTCTGCAGGAAGCAGCAGATCTTCTGCAGGAAGCAGCAGATCTTCTACAGGAAGCAGCAGATCTTCTGCAGGAAGCAGCAGATCTTCTGCAGGAAGCAGCAGATCTTCTGCAGGAAGCAGCAGATCTTCTGCAGAGAGGCAAGCAGCAGATCTTCTGCAGGAAGCAGCAGATCTTCTACAGGAAGCAATAGATCTTCTGCAGGAAGCAGCAGATCTTCTGCAGGAAGCAGCAGATCTTCTGCAGGAAGCAGGAAGCAGCAGATCTTCTACAGGAAGCAGCAGATCTTCTGCAGGAAGCAGCAGATCTTCTGCAGGAAGCAGCAGATCTTCTGCAGGAAGGAGCAGATCTTCTGCAGGAAGCAGCAGATCCTCTGCAGGAAGCAGCAGATCTTCTACAGGAAGCAGCAGATCTTCTGCAGGAAGCAGCAGATCTTCTGCAGGAAGCAGCAGATCCTCTGCAGGAAGCAGCAGATCTTCTGCAGGAAGCAGTAGATCTTCTGCAGGAAGCAGCAGATCTTCTACAGGAAGCAGCAGATCTTCTGCAGGAAGCAGCAGATCTTCTGCAGGAAGCAGCAGATCTTCTACAGGAAGCAGCAGATCTTCTGCAGGAAGCAGCAGATCTTCTGCAGGAAGCAGCAGATCTTCTGCAGGAAGCAGCAGATCCTCTGCAGGAAGCAGCAGATCTTCTGCAGGAAGCAGTAGATCTTCTGCAGGAAGCAGCAGATCTTCTGCAGGAAGCAGCAGATCCTCTGCAGGAAGCAGCAGATCTTCTGCAGGAAGCAGTAGATCTTCTGCAGGAAGCAGCAGATCTTCTGCAGGAAGCAGCAGATCCTCTGCAGGAAGCAGCAGATCTTCTGCAGGAAGCAGCAGATCTTCTGCAGGAAGCAGCAGATCTTCTGCAGGAAGCAGCAGATCCTCTGCAGGAAGCAGCAGATCTTCTGCAGGAAGCAGTAGATCCTCTGCAGGAAGCAGCAGATCTTCTACAGGAAGCAGCAGATCTTCTGCAGGAAGCAGCAGATCCTCTGCAGGAAGCAGCAGATCTTCTGCAGGAAGCAGTAGATCTTCTGCAGGAAGCAGCAGATCTTCTGCAGGAAGCAGCAGATCCTCTGCAGGAAGCAGCAGATCTTCTGCAGGAAGCAGCAGATCCTCTGCAGGAAGCAGCAGATCTTCTACAGGAAGCAGCAGATCTTCTGCAGGAAGCAGCAGATCCTCTGCAGGAAGCAGCAGATCTTCTGCAGGAGCAGTAGATCTTCTGCAGGAAGCAGCAGATCTTCTGCAGGAAGCAGCAGATCCTCTGCAGGAAGCAGCAGATCTTCTGCAGGAAGCAGCAGATCTTCTGCAGGAAGCAGCAGATCCTCTGCAGGAAGCAGCAGATCTTCTGCAGGAAGCAGCAGATCCTCTGCAGGAAGCAGCAGATCTTCAGCAGGAAGCAGCAGATCTTCTGCAGGAAGCAGCAGATCCTCTGCAGGAAGCAGCAGATCTTCTGCAGGAAGCAGTAGATCCTCTGCAGGAAGCAGCAGATCTTCTGCAGGAAGCAGTAGATCCTCTGCAGGAAGCGGGAAGCAGCAGATCTTCTGCAGGAAGCAGCAGATCTTCTGCAGGAAGCAGCAGATCTTCTACAGGAAGCAGCAGATCTTCTGCAGGAAGCAGCAGATCCTCTGCAGGAAGCAGCAGATCTGCTGCAGGAAGCAGCAGATCCTCTGCAGGAAGCAGCAGATCCTCTGCAGGAAGCAGCAGATCTCTACAGGAAGCAGTAGATCCTCTGCAGGAAGCAGCAGATCTTCTGCAGGAAGCAGTAGATCTTCTACAGGAAGCAGCAGATCTTCTGCAGGAAGCAGCAGATCCTCTGCAGGAAGCAGCAGATTTCTACAGGAAGCAGCAGATCTTCTGCAGGAAGCAGCAGATCTTCTGCAGGAAGCAGCAGATCCTCTGCAGGAAGCAGCAGATCTTCTGCAGGAAGCAGTAGATCTTCTGCAGGAAGCAGCAGATCTTCTACAGGAAGCAGCAGATCTTCTGCAGGAAGCAGCAGATCTTCTGCAGGAAGCAGCAGATCTTCTACAGGAAGCAGCAGATCTTCTGCAGGCAGCAGCAGATTTCTGCAGGAAGCAGCAGATCTTCTGCAGGAAGCAGCAGATCCTCTGCAGGAAGCAGCAGATCTTCTGCAGGAAGCAGTAGATCTTCTGCAGGAAGCAGCAGATCTTCTGCAGGAAGCAGCAGATCCTCTGCAGGAAGCAGCAGATCTTCTGCAGGAAGCAGTAGATCTTCTGCAGGAAGCAGCAGATCTTCTGCAGGAGCAGCAGATCCTCTGCAGGAAGCAGCAGATCTTCTGCAGGAAGCAGCAGATCTTCTGCAGGAAGCAGCAGATCTTCTGCAGGAAGCAGCAGATCCTCTGCAGGAAGCAGCAGATCTTCTGCAGGAAGCAGTAGATCTTCTGCAGGAAGCAGCAGATCTTCTACAGGAAGCAGCAGATCTTCTGCAGGAAGCAGCAGATCTTCTGCAGGAAGCAGCAGATCCTCTGCAGGATGCAGCAGATCTTCTGCAGGAAGCAGAGGGTCTCTGATGTCCGAGGCGGGTCAGGACGACCCGCAGAAACCTCCAAACACGAGGAGCTCCTCCTCTGCTCTCTTCATGCTTCTACAGTTGATCACAGCATTAAGGAGAAATGCTGAGTCATGGAAACCTCCTTCACAGCTGCTTTTATTTTGAAAATATCCCTTATTTTACAAATGAAGGGACCTCTCAGACGCAGAATCGTGGCTCCACAGACCAGACTGTCATGCTTCGGTTCTGGTTCTGGTTCTGGAGTTCATCGATGCTCTTATTGTAGCGAGGAAGTAGGTCTGCTTCCTGTCCTTCACGTCATTTCCAGTTCATGCCCGCCAAAATAAAACCCTTATGATGATGAACCTCTCACTGTTCCCTGACTTCAGTCTCAAAAACGTTTTTTTTTTATGTTTTTACTGTAAAATCATAAAAAGAAATGAAAATGAGGAAATGGGCGGAGCTAAAATGGTAAACAGTTCTTCACTAGGAACTAAAAAGACTGAATATTTCCTCCTCTGCATAGCTTTAGTAATTATCATCATTCTGCCTCTTCCGCTGGAGCGCCGCTGGAGCGCCGCTGGAGCGCCACGGTGGAAAGAACGGAGCAGAAGTGATGGAGGATGAGAGGAGACGGGACGGGAGAACACCATGACTCAGCACTCGTCCTGCTTCCAGTCAGGCGGCAGGAAACTGGAGTCAGCGTTCAGGAAGCTTCTAGAAGCTAAAGGCAGCCGAGCCTCAGCTGTAATGAGAGGAGTGTTTCGGCCCGGGTGTGTCCGGTTCGTCTGTTTGTGTGCTTGAGTTTGGGGTGAATGAGTTGAAGTGGATGTTTCTCTCTGTAGGTGTCTAAGCTGAGAGCTGCAGCTCTGCTGAGTCTGGACCCGCCCACCTCCACCTGATCCTCATCATGCCATCAGCTGTGGACCAGTGACTGAGGATCCACACCTGCATTAAAGAGCAGAGTGGCAGCTTCTGTAAGACCCTTTCTGGTGGTCATCTGTCCATGGTGAAACTCCAGCTTTAAGTTCCAGTCCTCTTTATTTGTGGACTTTGGTGGTGGATCTTATTGTTGAGAGTCTGTCAGAAACAGGTTGTGTTTACCTAACAGACCTGGTGGGTCTTTGTCTGAGTTTGTGGCTCCCATGTGGAGATGTTTTCTTTTTGACGTGCTGTAGACATGAACCCTCTTGTATCTCTTTTCTTTATATTTCATTCTGTTTATGTTGTTAAAAAGCAGATTAAAAGCTGCACACTCCTTCAATTGACCGGTCTGGGATCTTTATTTTTATGTTACACCTTATTCTCACTTCCCCTCGGTTGGGATTGTAACAAGGATGCAGACGCAGACGCAGACGCATGCCTGCAGCTGAGATGCATCAGGAAGAAATGTTTCTGTTTTTCTACTAAACAATGAATGTAAATGTACCGTATCAACACAAATATAGAAAGAGAAGAAGCTGCAGAGAATTCCTGCAACGGAGATGAAAACAGAAGAAAGAGAAGAAGAAACAAAGGAGAAGAGGTCAAGAAATGAACTTAAAAAGCTGCTATATGGATGGATGAGGGATGAGTTGCTTCACTTCATCTCCACTTTTTTCAGAGGAGAGCAGCGTCACCTCCTGCAGGACCATCATCTCCTCCATGACCATCATCTCCTCCAGGAGCATCACCTCCTCCAGGACCATCACCTCCTCCAGGAGCGTCACCTCCTCCAGGAGCGTCACCTCCTCCAGGACCGTCACCTCCTCCATGAGCGTCACCTCCTCCAGGAGCATCATCTCCTCCAGGAGCATCATCTCCTCCATGACCATCACCTCCTCCAGGACCATCACCTCCTCCAGGAGCGTCACCTCCTCCAGGAGCGTCACCTCCTCCAGGACCGTCACCTCCTCCATGAGCGTCACCTCCTCCAGGAGCGTCACCTCCTCCAGGACCATCACCTCCTCCAGGAGCGTCACCTCCTCCAGGAGCATCATCTCCTCCAGGAGCGTCACCTCCTCCAGGAGCATCATCTCCTCCAGGAGCATCATCTCCTCCATGACCATCACCTCCTCCAGGAGCGTCACCTCCTCCAGGAGCATCATCTCCTCCAGGAGCATCATCTCCTCCAGGAGCATCACCTCCTCCAGGACCGTCACCTCCTCCATGAGCGTCACCACCTCCAGGAGCATCATCTCCTCCAGGAGCATCATCTCCTCCATGACCATCACCTCCTCCAGGAGCGTCACCTCCTCCAGGAGCGTCACCTCCTCCAGGAGCGTCACCTCCTCCATGAGCGTCACCTCCTCCAGGACCATCACCTCCTCCATGAGCGTCATCTCCTCCAGGAGCATCATCTCCTCCATGACCATCATCTCCTCCAGGAGCATCACCTCCTCCATGACCATCACCTCCTCCAGGAGCATCATCTCCTCCATGACCATCACCTCCTCCATGACCATCACCTCCTCCAGGAGCATCATCTCCTCCATGACCATCATCTCCTCCATGACCATCACCTCCTCCAGGAGCATCATCTCCTCCAGGAGCATCATCTCCTCCAGGAGCATCATCTCCTCCATGACCATCATCTCCTCCAGGAGCATCATCTCCTCCATGACCATCATCTCCTCCAGGAGCATCACCTCCTCCATGACCATCACCTCCTCCATGACCATCATCTCCTCCAGGAGCATCATCTCCTCCATGACCATCATCTCCTCCAGGAGCATCACCTCCTCCATGACCATCATCTCCTCCAGGAGCATCATCTCCTCCATGACCATCATCTCCTCCAGGAGCATCAACCTCCTCCATGACCATCACCTCCTCCAGAGCATCATCTCCTCCAATGACCATCATCTCCTCCAGGAGCCATCATCTCTCCGACCATCATCTCTCCATGACCATCACCTCCTCCAGGAGCCATCACCTCCTCGCGGAGCATCATCTCATCCCAAGGAGCACATCTCTCTCCAATGAGTCTTCTCCTCCTTCTGGACATCTCCACCAGTTCGGTCCGTTTTCCTCCAGAACTGACCCGAACTCGACCCATTGATCGGGTAACGGTTCCGTTCCCGCCTCCAGATGAGCTAACAAACATCTTTAGCTTTGCCAGAATTAGCTTAAATTGGAGGTTTTCCCGCCTTTGTTCGGAGGCCCTGCGGGCGGTACCGGCCGGTCCCGGTCCCGGTACCGGTCCCGGTCCCGCTGTGGGGTCTTACCCTGCTCCAGGTCCTGCTGGTCGTACCACGGCTCCTCTTCCTCGGTGATGAACTCCTCCATCCTCCCGCGCGCGCTCAGCATGGGCGCCTCCCGTCAACAACAATGGCCGCCCGGTCCTCCGGTTCTCCCTGTCCTCCTGCCGTCCGCTCCTCCGGGCTTCCTCCTCAGTCCGCGCCTCCTCCCCCGCCTCCCTTCCAGCCGGTCCAGCCCCGCGCTCCCTCCAGCCCGCCGTCGGAGCTCCGAGCTGCTGCGGAGACGTGGCAGCGGCGCCCCGCGGTGCGTTCAGGTGCGGCTCGGATTTCTCTGCGCTCCCGTCTGTTCGTAACACCGGCTCTATAGAAGGTAACGTGAAACGGAGGCCGGTCTCCGTTATAGTAACTCTTCACGGTAATAATGAACCATAATCTGACGGACAGATCACACGACCTGCCGCGGAGGTTTCGGTTCTGACGAGGTTCTGTCGTTCTCGGGCCCAGCGGGCTCTGAAGGTTCGGGTAGGGGACGGTTCTACCACTGGGATGAGATGATCGACTTTTGAAGTCAGAATCCTGAAACCACAGCTGCCGCAACTGTAAATTCCCAGCATTTGAACTGACCCGTGAAGAGACACAGAACCGTTATGGCTCATTTGACCGGAATCTTTTATCTTTTAACAACAAATAAATAACAATAGATGAGGTAATGTTTACTTAATGTTACCCTTTCTATACAAGGACTAATATATGTGTACTTTACATCGATATATAAGGGAATATATCGATATTTTTGACGATAAAAAACATTGGAGTTTAAATGACACGTTTGAAAATTCTGCTCACATTTTCACCACCAGAGGGCGACACAAACCAAGACTTTCTGTTGGTAAAAGTTACAAAACGGTACATTTTCAGAGAAGCGCCACGCATGCGCATTTGAAACGACCGAATCCCGATAAAAACACAAACACGAATCTTTAATAAACACAAATAACGCAGAAGGGAAAATAAACATTTCATGGAAAATGTGTCAAAAATTAAAGTCTTTTTGTTTCAGAATTTAACTTTATTGCATGAATTCTTTTAAAACATGTTGAACTCTTGAATGAATGTGACGGAACCAGCTGTTGTGGTCCGTGTCGTCATCGGTTCTGCTCAGACGTGTTTCTTTCTGGGTTCTGACGGTTCTGACTCTTCAGGTGAAGCGGGACGTCGGAGTTTCTCCGATGATGACGTCATTATGATCCCGCTGTTCATTTGACCCTCAAACCGGGTCTGGTTCCTCCTGAGAACATGTGTGGGAGGATGAATACTGAACAGAACCTCCGTCAGAGCGGGAATGAAAGGACAAAGAGTCTCAGCTTCATGAGACATTCCTGCATGTTCACAGCTGGAGCTTCAGCTGCACTTCTCTGGAGGACAGATGAAGATCATCCTGAAGCAGAGCTGGAGGGAGGAGAACATCTGAGAGGAGAACATCTGAGAGGAGAACCTGAGGAGGAGAACATCTGAGAGGAAAACATCTGAGAGGAGAACATCTGAGAGGAGAACATCTGAGAGGAGAACCTGAGGAGGAGGTGTGGAGGAGGAGTGAAGATCTCCAACAGAATCCAAGAGCAAGAACAAACCAGAGCTTCAGAAATGGTTTTGGGTCAGACAGAACCGGACAGCGTCCGGCTTCAGAGAAGACAAACAGTCTGGTTTTCATGTTTACAGTCACTTCATCAGACCAGAACCTTCTGGACCCAACTCAGACACAGACCAACAGAACCGGTCCGGTTCTTCAGAACCGGGTCTCCTGATGCTCAGATAGACAGTTTCTCCTCTGTGATGATCTCTGCTTTAACCTGATCGTGAACGGGTCATCAGACACAAGAACCGGCCCGGTTCTACTATTACTGATCCTGTTGGACTTCTTGAGATTAAAGTTATCTAAGCTCTTCTTGCTGGATCTCCTCTCATTGGTTCTCCTCTCGTTGGTTCTCCTTTATTTCCTTCTTCTCTCGTTGGTTCTCCTCCCGTTGGTTCTCCTCTCGTTTGTTCTCCTCCCATTGGTTCTCCTCTCTTTGGTTCTCCTCTCATTGGTTCTCCTCTCGTTGGTTCTCCTCCCATTGGTTCTCCTCTCGTTGGTTCTCCTCTCATTGGTTCTCCTCCTCTCATTGGTTCTCCTCTCTTTGGTTCTCCTCTCATTGGTTCTCCTCCCATTGGTTCTCCTCTCTTTGGTTCTCCTCTCATTGGTTCTCTCCTCTCGTTTTTCTCCTCTCGTTGGTTCTCCTCTCGTTGGTTCTCCACTCGTTGGTTCTCCTCTCGTTGTTCTCCTCCCATTGGTTCTCCTCTCTTTGGTTCTCCTCTCATTGGTTCTCCTCCCATTGGTTCTCCTCTCTTTGGTTCTCCTCTCATTGGTTCTCCTCCTCTCGTTGGTTCTCCTCTCGTTGGTTCTCCTCTCATTGGTTCTCCTCTCGTTGGTTCTCCTCTCATTGGTTCTCCTCCTCTCATTGGTTCTCCTCTCATTGGTTCTCCTCCCATTGGTTCTCCTCCCATTGGTTCTCCTCTCGTTGGTTCTCCTTTATTTGCTTCTTCTCTCTTTGGTTCTCCTCTCGTTGGTTCTCCTCTCGTTGGTTCTCCTCCCATTGGTTCTCCTCTCTTTGGTTCTCCTCTCATTGGTTCTCCTCTCGTTGGTTCTCCTCCCATTGGTTCTCCTCTCGTTGGTTCTCCTCTCGTTGGTTCTCCTCTCATTGGTTCTCCTCTCTTTGGTTCTCCTCTCTTTGGTTCTCCTCTCTTTGGTTCTCCTCTCATTGGTTCTCCTCCTCTCGTTGGTTCTCTTCTCATTGGTTCTCCTCTCGTTGGTTCTCCTCTCATTGGTTCTCCTCCTCTCATTGGTTCTCCCCATTGTTCTCCTCCCATTGGTTCTCCTCCCATTGGTTCTCCTCTCGTTGGTTCTCCTCTCGTTGGTTCTCCTCCATTGGTTCTCCTCTCATTGGTTCTCCTCTCTTTGGTTCTCCTCTCATTGGTTCTCCTCTCGTTGGTTCTCCTCCCATTGGTTCTCCTCTCGTTGGTTCTCCTCTCATTGGTTCTCCTCTCTTTGGTTCTCCTCTCATTGGTTCTCCTCCCATTGGTTCTCCTCTTCTTGGTTCTCTCTCATTGGTTCTCCTCCTCTCGTTGGTTCTCCTCTCGTTGGTTCTCCTCTCATTGGTTCTCCTCTCGTTGTTCTCCTCTCATTGGTCTCCTCCTCTCATTGGTTCTCTCTCATTGGTTCTCCTCTCATTGGTTCTCCTCCCATTGGTTCTCCTCCTCTCATTGGTTCTCCTCTCTTTTCTCTCCGTTCTCCTCCTCTCGTTGGTTCTCCTCCCATTGGTTCTCCTCCTCTCATTGGTTCTCCTCCTCTCGTTGGTTCTCCTTTATTTGCTTCTCCTCTCTTTGGTTCTCCTCTCATTGGTTCTCCTCTCGTTGGTTCTCCTCTCATTGGTTCTCCTCCTCTCATTGGTTCTCCTCTCATTGGTTCTCCTCCTCTCTTTGGTTCTCCTCTCATTGGTTCTCCTCCTCTCGTTGGTTCTCCTCTCATTGGTTCTCCTCCCATTGGTTCTCCTCTCTTTGGTTCTCCTCTCATTGGTTCTCCTCCCATTGGTTCTCCTCCCATTGGTTCTCCTCTCGTTGGTTCTCCTTTATTTGCTTCTTCTCTCTTTGGTTCTCCTCTCATTGGTTCTCCTCTCATTGGTTCTCCTCTCATTGGTTCTCCTCTCATTGGTTCTCCTCCTCTCTTTGGTTCTCCTCTCATTGGTTCTCCTCCTCTCGTTGGTTCTCCTCTCATTGGTTCTCCTCCCATTGGTTCTCCTCTCTTTGGTTCTCCTCTCATTGGTTCTCCTCCCATTGGTTCTCCTCTCTCTGGTTCTCCTCTCATTGGTTCTCCTCTCGTTGGTTCTCCTTTATTTGCTTCTTCTCTCGTTGGTTCTCCTCTCGTTGGTTCTCCTCTCGTTGGTTCTCCTCCCATTGGTTCTCCTCTCTTTGGTTCTCCTCTCGTTGGTTCTCCTCTCGTTGGTTCTCCTCCATTGGTTCTCCTCTCTTGGTTCTCTCTCTTTGTTCTCCTCTCATTGGTTCTCCTCCCATTGGTTCTCCTCTCTTTGGTTCTCCTCTCATTGGTTCTCCTCCTCTCGTTTGTTCTCCTCTCGTTGGTTCTCCTCTCGTTGTTCTCCTCTCGTTGTTCTCTCTCGTTGGTTCTCCTCCCATTGGTTCTCCTCTCTTTGGTTCTCCTCTCATTGGTTCTCCTCCCATTGGTTCTCCTCTCTTTGGTTCTCCTCTCATTGGTTCTCCTCCTCTCATTGGTTCTCCTCTCATTGGTTCTCCTCTCATTGGTTCTCCTCTCGTTGGTTCTCCTCTCATTGGTTCTCCTCCTCTCGTTGGTTCTCCTCCCATTGGTTCTCCTCCTCTCATTGGTTCTCCTCCTCTCGTTTGTTCTCCTCTCTTTGGTTCTCCTCTCATTGGTTCTCCTCTCGTTGGTTCTCCTCTCGTTGTTCTCCTCCCATTGGTTCTCCTCCTCTCATTGGTTCTCCTCCTCTCGTTGGTTCTCCTTTATTTGCTTCTTCTCTCATTGGTTCTCCTCCTCTCATTGGTTCTCCTCTCATTGGTTCTCCTCTCATTGGTTCTCCTCCTCTCATTGGTTCTCCTCTCATTGGTTCTCCTCCTCTCTTTGGTTCTCCTCTCATTGGTTCTCCTCCTCTCGTTGGTTCTCCTCTCATTGGTTCTCCCCATTGGTTCTCCTCTCTTTGGTTCTCCTCTCATTGGTTCTCCTCCTCTCGTTGGTTCTCCTCTCGTTGGTTCTCCTTTATTTGCTTCTCCTCTCTTTGGTTCTCCTCTCTTGGTTCTCCTCTCTTTGGTTCTCCTCTCATTGGTTCTCCTCCTCTCGTTGGTTCTCCTCTCGTTTGTTCTCCTCTCATTGGTTCTCCTCCTCTCGTTGGTTCTCCTCCTCTTGTTGGTTCTCCTATCGTTTGTTCTCCTCCCATTGGTTCTCCTCCTCTCGTTGGTTCTCCTCTCATTGGTTCTCCTCCTCTCATTGGTTCTCCTCTCGTTGGTTCTCCTCCTCTCATTGGTTCTCCTCTCATTGGTTCTCCTCTCATTGGTTCTCCTCCTCTCATTGGTTCTCCTCTCATTGGTTCTCCTCTCATTGGTTCTCCTCCTCTCATTGGTTCTCCTCTCATTGGTTCTCCTCCTCTCTTTGGTTCTCCTCTCATTGGTTCTCCTCCTCTCGTTGGTTCTCCTCTCATTGGTTCTCCTCCCATTGGTTCTCCTCTCTTTGGTTCTCCTCTCATTGGTTCTCCTCCCATTGGTTCTCCTCTCTCTGGTTCTCCTCTCATTGGTTCTCCTCTCGTTGGTTCTCCTTTATTTGCTTCTTCTCTCGTTGGTTCTCCTCTCGTTGGTTCTCCTCTCGTTGGTTCTCCTCCCATTGGTTCTCCTCTCTTTGGTTCTCCTCTCGTTGGTTCTCCTCTCGTTGGTTCTCCTCCCATTGGTTCTCCTCTCTTTGGTTCTCCTCTCTTTGGTTCTCCTCTCATTGGTTCTCCTCCCATTGGTTCTCCTCTCTTTGGTTCTCCTCTCATTGGTTCTCCTCCTCTCGTTTGTTCTCCTCTCGTTGGTTCTCCTCTCGTTGGTTCTCCACTCGTTGGTTCTCCTCTCGTTGGTTCTCCTCCCATTGGTTCTCCTCTCTTTGGTTCTCCTCTCATTGGTTCTCCTCCCATTGGTTCTCCTCTCTTTGGTTCTCCTCTCATTGGTTCTCCTCCTCTCGTTGGTTCTCCTCTCATTGGTTCTCCTCTCGTTGGTTCTCCTCTCATTGGTTCTCCTCCTCTCATTGGTTCTCCTCTCATTGGTTCTCCTCCCATTGGTTCTCCTCCCATTGGTTCTCCTCCTCTCATTGGTTCTCCTCCTCTCGTTGGTTCTCCTCCCATTGGTTCTCCTCCTCTCATTGGTTCTCCTCCTCTCGTTGGTTCTCCTCTCGTTGGTTCTCCTCTCGTTGGTTCTCCTCCCATTGGTTCTCCTCTCTTTGGTTCTCCTCTCATTGGTTCTCCTCCCATTGGTTCTCCTCTCTTTGGTTCTCCTCTCATTGGTTCTCCTCCTCTCGTTTGTTCTCCTCTCGTTGGTTCTCCTCTCATTGGTTCTCCTCTCGTTGGTTCTCCTCTCATTGTTCTCCTCCTCTCATTGGTTCTCCTCCCATTGGTCTCCTCCCATTGGTTCTCCTCCTCTCATTGTTCTCCTCCTCTCGTTGGTTCTCCTCCCATTGGTTCTCCTCCTCTCATTGGTTCTCCTCCTCTCGTTGTTCTCCTCTCTTTGGTTCTCCTCTCATTGGTTCTCCTCTCGTTGGTTCTCCTCTCGTTGGTTCTCCTCCCATTGGTTCTCCTCCTCTCATTGGTTCTCCTCCTCTCGTTGGTTCTCCTTTATTTGCTTCTTCTCTCATTGGTTCTCCTCCTCTCATTGGTTCTCCTCTCATTGGTTCTCCTCTCATTGGTTCTCCTCCTCTCATTGGTTCTCCTCTCATTGGTTCTCCTCCTCTCTTTGGTTCTCCTCTCATTGGTTCTCCTCCTCTCGTTGGTTCTCCTCTCATTGGTTCTCCTCCCATTGGTTCTCCTCTCTTTGGTTCTCCTCTCATTGGTTCTCCTCCTCTCGTTGGTTCTCCTCTCGTTGGTTCTCCTTTATTTGCTTCTCCTCTCTTTGGTTCTCCTCTCTTTGGTTCTCCTCTCTTTGTTCTCCTCTCATTGGTTCTCCTCCTCTCGTTGGTTCTCCTCTCGTTTGTTCTCCTCTCATTGGTTCTCCTCCTCTCGTTGGTTCTCCTCCTCTCGTTGGTTCTCCTCTCATTGGTTCTCCTCCTCTCATTGGTTCTCCTCTCGTTGGTTCTCCTCCTCTCATTGGTTCTCCTCTCATTGGTTCTCCTCTCATTGGTTCTCCTCTCTTTGGTTCTCCTCCTCTCGTTGGTTCTCCTGTCGTTGGTTCTCCTCTCGTTGGTTCTCCTCTCGTTGGTTCTCCTGTCGTTGGTTCTCCTCTCGTTGGTTCTCCTCCCGTTGGTTCTCCTCTCGTTTGTTCTCCTCCCATTGGTTCTCCTCTCTTTGGTTCTCCTCTCATTGGTTCTCCTCTCATTGGTTCTCCTCTCATTGGTTCTCCTCCTCTCGTTGGTTCTCCTCTCGTTGGTTCTCCTCTCGCTGGTTCTCCTCCTCACGTTGGTTCTCCTCTCATTGGTTCTCCTCTCATTGGTTCTCCTCTCGTTGGTTCTCCTCTCGTTGGTTCTCCTATCGTTTGTTCTCCTCCCATTGGTTCTCCTCTCTTTGGTTCTCCTATCGTTTGTTCTTCTCTCGTTGGTTCTCCTCCTCTCGTTGGTTCTCCTCTCGTTGGTTCTCCTCTCATTGGTTCTCCTTTATTTGCTTCTTCTCTTATTGGTTCTCCTCTCGTTGGTTCTCCTCTCGTTGGTTCTCCTCCTCTCGTTGGTTCTCCTCTCGTTGGTTCTCCTCTCATTGGTTCTCCTCTCGTTGGTTCTCCTCCCGTTGGTTCTCCTCTCGTTGGTTCTCCTCCTTTCTTTGGTTCTCCTCTCGTTGGTTCTCCTGTCGTTGGTTCTCCTCTCGTTGGTTCTCCTCTCGTTGGTTCTCCTCCTCTCGTTGGTTCTCCTCTCGTTGGTTCTCCTCTCGTTGGTTCTCCTGTCGTTGGTTCTCCTCTCGTTGGTTCTCCTCCCGTTGGTTCTCCTCTCGTTTGTTCTCCTCCCATTGGTTCTCCTCTCTTTGGTTCTCCTCTCATTGGTTCTCCTCTCATTGGTTCTCCTCTCATTGGTTCTCCTCCTCTCGTTGGTTCTCCTCTCGTTGGTTCTCCTCTCGCTGGTTCTCCTCCTCACGTTGGTTCTCCTCTCATTGGTTCTCCTCTCGTTGGTTCTCCTCTCGTTGGTTCTCCTATCGTTTGTTCTCCTCCCATTGGTTCTCCTTTATTTGCTTCTTCTCTTATTGGTTCTCCTCTCGTTGGTTCTCCTCTCGTTGGTTCTCCTCCTCTCGTTGGTTCTCCTCTCGTTGGTTCTCCTCTCATTGGTTCTCCTCTCGTTGGTTCTCCTCCCGTTGGTTCTCCTCTCGTTGGTTCTCCTCCTTTCTTTGGTTCTCCTCTCGTTGGTTCTCCTGTTGGTTCTCCTCTCGTTGGTTCTCCTCTCGTTGGTTCTCCTCCTCTCGTTGGTTCTCCTCTCGTTGGTTCTCCTCTCATTGGTTCTCCTGTCGTTGGTTCTCCTCTCGTTGGTTCTCCTCTCGTTGGTTCTCCTCCTTTCTTTGGTTCTCCTCTCGTTGGTTCTCCTGTCGTTGGTTCTCCTCTCATTGGTTCTCCTCCTCTCTTTGGTTCTCCTCTCATTGGTTCTCCTCTCGTTGGTTCTCCTCTCATTGGTTCTCCTCCTCTCGTTGGTTCTCCTCTCGTTGGTTCTCCTCTCATTGGTTTTCCTCCTCTCGTTGGTTCTCCTCTCGTTGTTTTCCTCCTCTCGTTGGTTCTCCTCTCGTTGGTTCTCCTCTCATTGGTTCTCCTCTCATTGGTTCTCCTCTCATTGGTTCTCCTCTCATTGGTTCTCCTCCTCTCATTGGTTCTCCTCTCGTTGGTTCTCCTCCTCTCGTTGGTTCTCCTCTCGTTGGTTCTCCTCCTCTCGTTGGTTCTCCTCTCGTTGGTTCTCCTCCATTTTTTGGTTCTCCTCTCGTTGGTTCTCTCCTGTTTGTTCTCCTCTCGTTGGTTCTCCTCTCTCGTGGTTCTCCTCCTCTTTGGTTCTCCTCTCGTTGGTTCTCCTCTCGTTGGTTCTCCTCTCGTTGGTTCTCCTCCTCTCATTGGTTCTCCTCTCATTGGTTCTCCTCCTCTCATTGGTTTTCCTCTCATTGGTTCTCCTCCTCTCTTTGGTTCTCCTCTCATTGGTTCTCCTCCTCTCGTTGGTTCTCCTCTCATTGGTTCTCCTCCCATTGGTTCTCCTCTCTTTGGTTCTCCTCTCATTGGTTCTCCTCCTCTCGTTGGTTCTCCTCTCGTTGGTTCTCCTTTATTTGCTTCTCCTCTCTTTGGTTCTCCTCTCTTTGGTTCTCCTCTCTTTGGTTCTCCTCTCATTGGTTCTCCTCCTCTCGTTGGTTCTCCTCTCGTTTGTTCTCCTCTCATTGGTTCTCCTCCTCTCGTTGGTTCTCCTCCTCTTGTTGGTTCTCCTATCGTTTGTTCTCCTCCCATTGGTTCTCCTCCTCTCGTTGGTTCTCCTCATTGGTTCTCTCCTCTCATTGGTTCTCCTCTCGTTGGTTCTCCTCCTCTCATTGGTTCTCCTCTCATTGGTTCTCCTCTCATTGGTTCTCCTCTCTTTGGTTCTCCTCCTCTCGTTGGTTCTCCTGTCGTTGGTTCTCCTCTTGTTGGTTCTCCTCTCGTTGGTTCTCCTGTCGTTGGTTCTCCTCTCGTTGGTTCTCCTCCCGTTGGTTCTCCTCTCGTTTGTTCTCCTCCCATTGGTTCTCCTCTCTTTGGTTCTCCTCTCATTGGTTCTCCTCTCATTGGTTCTCCTCTCATTGGTTCTCCTCTCTCGTTGGTTCTCCTCTCGTTGGTTCTCCTCTCGCTGGTTCTCCTCCTCACGTTGGTTCTCCTCTCATTGGTTCTCCTCTCATTGGTTCTCCTCTCGTTGGTTCTCCTCTCGTTGGTTCTCCTATCGTTTGTTCTCCTCCCATTGGTTCTCCTCTCTTTGGTTCTCCTATCGTTTGTTCTCCTCCCATTGGTTCTCCTTTATTTGCTTCTTCTCTTATTGGTTCTCCTCTCGTTGGTTCTCCTCTCGTTGGTTCTCCTCCTCTCGTTGGTTCTCCTCTCGTTGGTTCTCCTCTCATTGGTTCTCCTCTCGTTGGTTCTCCTCCCGTTGGTGTTCCTCTCGTTGGTTCTCCTCCTTTCTTTGGTTCCTCTCGTTGGTTCTCCTGTCGTTGGTTCTCCTCTCGTTGGTTCTCCTCTCGTTGGTTCTCCTCCTCTCGTTGGTTCTCCTCTCGTTGGTTCTCCTCTCATTGGTTCTCCTGTCGTTGGTTCTCCTCTCGTTGGTTCTCCTGTCGTTGGTTCTCCTCTCGTTGGTTCTCCTCCCGTTGGTTCTCCTCTCGTTTGTTCTCCTCCCATTGGTTCTCCTCTCTTTGGTTCTCCTCTCATTGGTTCTCCTCTCATTGGTTCTCCTCTCATTGGTTCTCCTCCTCTCGTTGGTTCTCCTCTCGTTGGTTCTCCTCTCGCTGGTTCTCCTCCTCACGTTGGTTCTCCTCTCATTGGTTCTCCTCTCATTGGTTCTCCTCTCGTTGGTTCTCCTCTCGTTGGTTCTCCTATCGTTTGTTCTCCTCCCATTGGTTCTCCTTTATTTGCTTCTTCTCTTATTGGTTCTCCTCTCGTTGGTTCTCCTCTCGTTGGTTCTCCTCCTCTCGTTGGTTCTCCTCTCGTTGGTTCTCCTCTCATTGGTTCTCCTGTCGTTGGTTCTCCTCTCGTTGGTTCTCCTCTCGTTGGTTCTCCTCCTTCTTTGGTTCTCCTCTCGTTGGTTCTCCTGTCGTTGGTTCTCCTCTCATTGGTTCTCCTCCTCTCTTTGGTTCTCCTCTCATTGGTTCTCCTCTCGTTGGTTCTCCTCTCATTTGTTCTCCTCCTCTCGTTGGTTCTCCTCTCGTTGGTTCTCCTCTCATTGTTTTCCTCCTCTCGTTGGTTCTCCTCTCGTTGGTTTTCCTCCTCTCGTTGGTTCTCCTCTCGTTGGTTCTCCTCTCATTGGTTCTCCTCTCATTGGTTCTCCTCTCATTGGTTCTCCTCCTCTCATTGGTTCTCCTCTCGTTGGTTCTCCTCCTCTCGTTGGTTCTCCTCTCGTTGGTTCTCCTCCATTTTTTGGTTCTCCTCTCGTTGGTTCTCCTGTTGTTGGTTCTCCTCTCGTTGGTTCTCCTCCTCTCGTTGGTTCTCCTCCTCTCTTTGGTTCTCCTCTCGTTGGTTCTCCTCTCGTTGGTTCTCCTCTCGTTGGTTCTCCTCTCTCTTTGGTTCTCCTCCGTCGGTTCTCCTCTCGGACCATCAGACCCGGATCAGAGAGAACCTGTTCTTGTTTTTCTATCTATCTTGTTGGTAAACCAAACCCTCAGAGTCACCAGAACACGTTTGGGTTTCGGTTGTTTGGTTTCGGCGCCATCCCTCAGAACCTCTGGAACATCTGGACTCTGGGCCGGCACTCTGACCGGGAAAGGTCACTGGGGCTCCTGCAGGGACTCTGGACCGGTTCTGGACCGGCACCGGACCAGTTCTGGACCGGTGCTAGACTGGCGCTGGACCGGTGCTGGAACAGTTTTGGACCAGTGCTGGATCAGTGCTGTACTGGCGCTGGGCTGGAGCTGCACCGGTTCTAGATCGGTGCCCGACTGGTACTGGACCGGCGCAGGACCGGTTCTGTACCGGTGCTGGACAGGTTCTGGACCGGTTCTGTACCGGTTCCGGACCGGTTTTAATGGAAGAACACATTCCAGTGAGGAGCTTTTTGAACAAGAAGAGCTGCTGTGTTTGTCCAGCTCTCTCAGTCTGTGCAGAAAGGGATTGTGGGTAATGTTAAAGGTACTGGCTCTGAAAACACATTCTGGACCCCCCCCCCCCCTCCTTCAGAGGGAGTTCCGTCTCCATGGAGATGGAGAACAAAAATAAAGAGGCCCCGGCACAGCTGGTCTGCAGCGACAGAGCGAGAGGAGGAGGAGGAGGAGGAGGAGGAGGAGGAGTCAATGAGCGCTCAGATACACAGGGGGGAGGAAAAGGAGGAGGCGCACAAACTCCCTGAGAAGAGGAGGAGAAAGTGAGCTTCTGGGGGGGGGCACAGACACACGGAGACGCTGATCGGACCGGTCCGAACATCCAGAAGAGAACCGGAGGAGCCGAGAGGAGAAGCTGAGCCTCCTGTCAGAGGAGGAGGAGGAGGTGCTCCAGAGAGAGGAGGTCTGCTGTGGAGGTGAGAGTTCCGGTTCTCCGTCTCTTCAGAGAGGAGCTTGTTTACATCGGGGGGGGGACGTGGTTAGATCCGGTTCTCCTGGAGTTCTGGGCGGATCTCACAGAGACCGTCAGAACACGAGCCCTCACCATGATCCCTCCTCCACCGTGCTCAGGTCACATGATGGATTCTGGGGTTGAGAGGAACGGCGATGGCGGTCCACGTCTGGTCTTCACCTGAACATTTTAACGTCCATCACCGCTCGTGTGAGGATCTTTGGTCCACTTGGTTCCGACTCTTTCAGCGCCGGATCCTCTTGGAACCGATCCGGTTTGGACTTCAGTCCGTCATACGTGTTCAGATGTTTTGGTTCTTCTCATGCAGTCAGAGCAGAAAGAGAACTGATAGATAACCAGAAGAAGTCCGTCTCTGATGAGCTTCATGTCTTCATGTCTTCATGTCTTCAGGTCTTCAGGTCTTCATGTCTTCATGTCTTCAGGTCTTCATGTCTTCACGTCTTCACGTCTTCACGTCTTCCTGTCTTCCTGTCTTCAGGTCTCCATGTCTCCATGTCTCCATGTCTCCATGTCTCCATGTCTCCATGTCTTCAGGTCTTCATGTCTTCATGTCTTCATGTCTTCATGTCTTCAGGTCTTCATGTCTTCATGTCTTCATGTCTTCATGTCTTCAGGTCTTCAGGTCTTCAGGTCTTCATGTCTTCATGTCTTCATGTCTTCATGTCTTCTTGTCTTCATGTCTTCATGTCTTCATGTCTTCAGGTCTTCATGTCTTCATGTCTTCATGTCTTCATGTCTCCATGTCTTCATGTCTTCATGTCTTCATGTCTTCATGTCTTCATGTCTTCTTGTCTTCATGTCTTCAGGTCTTCATGTCTTCATGTCTTCATGTCTTCATGTCTTCATGTCTTCATGTCTTCATGTCTTCAGGTCTTCATGTCTTCATGTCTTCATGTCTTCAGGTCTTCAGGTCTTCACGTCTTCACGTCTTCAGGTCTTCATGTCTTCATGTCTTCATGTCTTCATGTCTTCATGTCTTCATGTCTTCAGGTCTTCATGTCTTCATGTCTTCATGTCTTCAGGTCTTCACGTCTTCAGGTCTTCATGTCTTCATGTCTTCATGTCTTCATGTCTTCATGTCTTCAGGTCTTCATGTCTTCATGTCTTCATGTCTTCAGGTCTTCAGGTCTTCACGTCTTCACGTCTTCAGGTCTTCATGTCTTCATGTCTTCATGTCTTCATGTCTTCATGTCTTCAGGTCTTCACGTCTTCACGTCTTCACGTCTTCACGTCTTCAGGTCTTCATGTCTTCATGTCTTCATGTCTTCAGGTCTTCAGGTCTTCACGTCTTCACGTCTTCAGGTCTTCATGTCTTCATGTCTTCATGTCTTCATGTCTTCATGTCTTCATGTCTTCAGGTCTTCATGTCTTCATGTCTTCATGTCTTCAGGTCTTCACGTCTTCAGGTCTTCAGGTCTTCATGTCTTCATGTCTTCATGTCTTCATGTCTTCATGTCTTCATGTCTTCAGGTCTTCATGTCTTCATGTCTTCATGTCTTCAGGTCTTCACGTCTTCAGGTCTTCATGTCTTCATGTCTTCATGTCTTCATGTCTTCATGTCTTCATGTCTTCATGTCTTCAGGTCTTCATGTCTTCATGTCTTCATGTCTTCATGTCTTCATGTCTTCATGTCTTCATGTCTTCAGGTCTTCATGTCTTCAGGTCTTCATGTCTTCTTGTCTTCATGTCTTCATGTCTTCATGTCTTCAGGTCTTCAGGTCTTCATGTCTTCATGTCTTCATGTCTTCATGTCTTCATGTCTTCTCACTTGATTGTTTTTGTGGTTTAACTGTTTTTAACTGATAAAATCCTGAATGTCAAACACAGAACGCTCTCGTCCACCATTCTGTTCCAAGTAAAACTCAAATCCACTGTTTTTATTGACAGAATCCTGTAAACTTACCAGCCTTGTTTGTTTTTGTTTACAGAATTATTCCAACGAGAACTAACCTGGTTGCCTAGCAACAGGCGTTCAGGAGCAGCCGAGGACGGTAAGTGTTGTGATTTCTGCCTCTTCTGGGGTTCATTTCCCACTCAAACGTCTGACGTGGTTCCTGTGATGTCACATGACCGTCGTCATCACGCCATCAGTCGGTGTCACCCACACACAGCTGCTGCGGCGCCTGAAATAGAGGCTCTGTTTATAGAGGACGGGATGGACATGTGGTCAGTCCACGGGAAGGCGTGAACGCCACGATTACAGGTCTGCTGCTCCTCTGTCTGCTCCTGCAGGAGGGTTGGCACCGAGGAGCCACCATGGAGGTGAAGCAGGAGTTCCAGAACCTGGTAGAGAAGGTGTGGACGAAGCTGCAGGGCCTGGGACAGGCCAGTCCTCTGGAGGTGGGGGCCTTCGCCGTCCTGGTGCTGTTTGTCGGTGAGTTTGGAAACGGCTCCAAGAAACTTTTTAATTATTTCTTTTTTTCCTTGTTAACACTTTTCTCCTTCCAAATCTACTGGAATTATGTTGAAGATTTAGTCTTTCACTGTGATTTTCAGTTCATTTGCATTAGTTAAACTTTTTCAGGTCCAGTTAGACCGCACTAAACTGAAAAATCCGATTGTAATTTGAGGTTCTCCTCACTCACAGCCACGTTCCTCTTCATGATCCTGCTCTGCTGCATCCACTGCTGCTGCTGCGGGAAACCCAAATACCAGGCCTCAAGAGTCCAGCCCGCCTGAGGAGGAGGAGGAGGCTGAAGGAGAAACCAGACCCCCGTTTGAGGTGGATGATGAACTCATGGAGGAGCCTCCTGAACAAGAAAACTGAGAAAATGTCAGACTTTCTGCTGACAGCACGAGAGCTCCCTCTGCTGGCTGAATGTGGAACTACATGGAGGTGTTTCACTGGACACGAACGTTCTGGTTCTGGTTCTGGTTCTGGATCTCATCACAATGTACATTTGGACTTAAGTGTGTTAAAAGGATGAGGCTTCATCCCTGTATGAAGTTTTTGACAGTTTGAATAAAAGTCTTTCTATGTTAATGTTTGGTGGCTGTTCGTAGGAACTCAATCCTCTGACTTCCTTGTTGATGTTGAAGGTTTAAACATTAACTCTGAGCTGGTGTTGTCGCTCTGGCGGCCTGGCGGCGAGGTGGACTTCACAACGGCCTTCCCTCTGCCATGTTTGTTACATCCACAGCGTTCTGTAGAGCAGAGGAGCGTCTGTGGGGAGTCACTGAGCCGTGAACGGATCGTCTGGTTGGACATGGCTGTGCTGAGGTGGGTGTTTGGACAGGAATGTGTCTGGGGGGGTCTGTACTGCCAACAGACAGGTTTCTGTTTGTCTACAACGATGTTTTTTGGGTAACTTTGGGACCGGTTCCTCGTTTCCTGTACAGTTTGGAGCCGCAGAGACCCACGGCTTCCCCTGAGGACTGGGTGGACTGGTTCCTGCACCGTCTGCAGCAGGAGCCCTGGGCCCTGGGGGGCTTTGTGGTCCTCGCTCTGTTCGCTCTGGGGGCGCTGGCCTTGGCTGTCTTTGCTCTGCTGTACGGCTGCTGCTGCGGCCCACGGAGGAGGAAGCAGAAGGACGCCGTCATTTAGACGCCAGCAAACGGGCGCCGGACTTTATTTTATTTACTCAGATTAAACTTAAAAGCAACTTTACCCAAAGGGTCAGTTTGGACTAAAGTAAACGTGATGATGGGCTGCAGGGGGGTCAGAGGATGCTGAGACATCCACCGCTTCACGACTCTAGTGGAGTTCAGTTTAATTGAAGATGTTTCAATTAAAAGATGTTCCTATTTGAACCTGTGAAATACAAAAACCAGAAAACTGAGAAAAACAGAAATGTAGTCTCACTTTGTTTGTATACAACAAATAAATGACTCTATAATTGAATTTAATAAGTTCTCTCAATAAATTTGAATACTACTACATTTACAAACCTCAGACTGTCTTCACTAACATGAAGCTTCTTCAGGTGTGAATGTGTGTCACATTCAGTCAAAAAACAAATGAATAAAATTATTATTTAAAAAAAAAACACGACACAAACAAGCACTTAAATAATGTTACAATAGAAATCTGATTTTGCTTAATTGTAATCACCAGAAATGTCAATTTACTTTTTTTTTTTTTTTTTTTTTTAATAGTTTTTTGATAATTACCTGCATGAAGCCCAATGAGGCAAAATTCTTTGTGATTTTGGGCTATAGAAATAAAATAAAATTGAATTGAATAGTTTTATATCTTAAAAACAACAGTTTTGTAATAATACTACTTTTAGAAATATTAACAAATATGAAATAATACAAAAATAAGTTCTGTTTTTCTTTCAAAACTGGAATACAAACGAAACTGTTAGTTTATTTGTGTTCTGGCTTCATGTTCACCACAGGACTACAACTCCCAGAGCAGGAACGGCACTTGCGCATGCGCAGTTCGTGACGTCTTCATTCCGCGACCGAGCATCGCGACGATGGCGAGCGGCAAAAAGAGCGCTCTTCTTTCGTCTCTAGCGGATTATGGAGACGATTCAGAACCGGACTCTGACCCGGAACCCGAGGAGTCCGGTAGGTCGGACCTGTCATTTGGGTTTAGGGACTTTAACTCTTAATTTATCATAAGTGGTTAAAACCTGATCAGGAACGTCATGTTAAAGCTAACGCTAGCTTTAGCTAGCTTCAGAAAACCGACCTCCTTCGTAATTTTTCGTTTAAAAAAATAATTAAAATATACATTTATGTTGGTTTTATTGTTTTCAGTTCTGTCTGCTGTGGGTTAAAGGTCAACAATAACGTTTTAAACTGCGTTTATTGTGTGATAAACTATAAGTAACTAAAGATGCTATGAAGCTGTTTACTGTAACTAGATCCACTTCAGCTTTTATCTTTCTTTCTTTCTGTCTCTGGTGATTCATACATCCGAACCTTCTGGTTCTGTTTGCTCAGAGGTCCATGGAGGAAGTCTGGTTTACGGTTATGGCGAAGAGGAGCCGAACCGGACCGAGGATCCCGCTATCAGAGAGTCCGAAGATGAAGACAGCAAGGAAAGCAACTCGGTCAGTATGTGAGCTCTGGATTCTCCTCTTCAAAACAGGTCCATGTGTTTAGAGTGGACCGAGGTGGAGTTAGTTGGATCTTCGACAGACATTCGCTCCGGGCATGGTTAGGGACCGTCAACAAAGTTTTACCATCAACAAATAAAGGTTTTTTCCTTCAATAAGGTTTTTTTTTAATGCCTGATTGGTCCAAATGTACGTGTTTTTCTTCAATAGCTCTTAGGGAATTGGACCTATTTGGTCCAAATCCCTCTAGAATGATAAAACTACCTCATATCTTTAGGGGTCACCAACAGAGATTCACTTTGGATCCTTTTTCTATTTTTTATCTATTTTTTACTGTAAATTTTCACGTTTTTCTTCAATAGCTTCCAATGGACTAAGTAGGTGTAAAAACCTAAAAGTTATTGAAGAAAAACGTTTATTCGTTGATGTTAAAACTTTAATTTGTTGACAGTCCCTAACCATACTTCTTGGACTGTTTCCTGAGTGCCGTTCACGTCCTCTCACTGGTGGAGTCAGCATCTTATCATGAAGTCAGCTGATCGCTGATGTTTTAATCTTGTGAGTTCAGGATCTACCGTCTCGTCCGCCGGTTCTGTTGACGTGTATTGGTTCTGTTGACGTGTATTGGTTCTGTTGACGTGTATTGGTTCTGTTGACGTGTATTGGTTCTGTTGACGTGTATTGGTTCTGTTGACGTGTATTGGTTCAGGCAGCGATCAGAACAGAGCTAAAAGCAGCTGGTATTCATATTTCAGGAGGTTCGGTGTTAGCAGTGGATTCACTAAATGACACTTTATTTTTATTTCTTTTTTATAAGTTCAATATTTCCTCATATTGAGTTGATTTATCATTACATGTTCAATTCTTTTGTAAAATCATTTTAGAGGAGTTTGAGGACAAAAACAATCGCATCTAAAATGAAGGAATAAAACAACATAGAGAATGATGATGTGTTCATGTACGGATCAATAATGAAGCGCAGTTCCCCGTCCCGTCTGGGAGCTCCTGCTTGACTGAAAGCTGTGAAGTGAAACCAGACGTCGGTGCTGGAGAATCAGCCGGTCTGGAGCTTGATTGGTTCTGTTTTGGTTCTGTTGCCGCCAAGCATCTCTGCTGCTTTCTGTGTGGGAAAGAAAAAAAGGTTTTGGATCCACTCCCTGTCCGCTTCTGTTGGGATACATGTGGATCAGAGTTCTGGCTGTAGGTGGACCCGCTCGGTTCTGGAGGAATCGACGTTCAGGTTTCACCTGATGCTCGGAGGTTTTCTGTCGCTCTTTTCCCGCCTCTTTCCTTCCGTTTTGGTAAAAGTGAGGAACAGTGGAACAGAAGTTCCTTGTGGAGAGGAGGAAGAGCTTTCCCTCTCAGATCAACCAGGACTTTCCTCCTTGCGGATGTTTGGCGGGTGAGCCCCCCCTCACCCCCCCCCCCCGTGTTTGTTAACCTTCTACGTTTTTGTTTTGTAGGAAATGGACGGATCAGACGAGGGGAGGGAGCCCGATGATTTTGAGGTATTTGAACTCCCACCTGCAGTGGGACGAAGCAGCAACTGCTGCTGCATGAATGTGACTGACTAACACCCCTGTGTGAGCGGCTCCTGAGTGAACGGCTCCTGTGTGAGCGGCTCCCGTCTGAGCGGCTCCCGTGTGAACGGCTCCCGTCTGAGCGGCTCCCGTGCGAGCGGCTCCTGTGTGAGCGGCTCCTGAGTGAACGGCTCCTGTGTGAGCGGCTCCTGTGTGAGCGGCTCCTGTCTGAGCGGCTCCTGTGTGAGCGGCTCCCGTCTGAGCGGCTCCCGTGTGAACGGCTCCCGTCTGAGCGGCTCCCGTGCGAGCGGCTCCGTGCGAGCGGCTCCCGTGTGAGCGGCTCCTGTGTGAGCGGCTCCCGTGTGAGCGGCTCCTGAGTGAGCGGCTCCTGTGTGAGCGGCTCCTGAGTGAACGGCTTCTGTGTGAGCGGCTCCTGTGTGAGCGGCTCCTGAGTGAACGGCTCCTGAGTGAACGGCTCCTGTGTGAGCGGCTCCTGTGTGAGCGGCTCCTGTGTGAACGGCTCCTGTGTGAGCGGCTCCTGTGTGAACGCTCCTGTGAGCGGCTCCTGTGTGAACGGCTCCTGTGTGAGCGGCTCCTGAGTGAACGGCTCCTGTGTGAGCGGCTCCTGTGTGAACGGCTCCTGTGAGCGGCTCCCGTGTGAGCGGCTCCCGTGTGAGCGGCTCCCGTGTGAGCGGCTCCCGTGCGAGCGGCTCCTGAGTGAGTGGCTCCTGTGTGAGAGGCTCCTGTGAGAGGCTCCTGTGTGAGCGGCTCCTGTGTGAGCGGCTCCTGTGTGAGCGGCTCCTGTGTGAGCGGCTCCTGAGTGAACGGCTCCTGAGTGAACGGCTCCTGAGTGAGCGGCTCCTGTGTGAGCGGCTCCTGTGTGAACGGCTCCTGTGAGCGGCTCCCGTGTGAGCGGCTCCCGTGTGAGCGGCTCCCGTGCGAGCGGCTCCCGTGTGAGCGGCTCCCGTGCGAGCGGCTCCTGAGTGAGCGGCTCCCGTGTGAGCGGCTCCCGTGCGAGCGGCTCCTGAGTGAGCGGCTCCCGTGTGAGCGGTTCCCGTGTGAGCGGCTCCCGTGTGAGCGGCTCCCGTGTGAGCGGCTCCCGTGCGAGCGGCTCCCGTGCGAGCGGCTCCCGTGCGAGCGGCTCCCGTGCGAGCGGCTCCCGTGCGAGCGGCTCCCGTGTGAGCGGCTCCCGAGTGAACGGCTCCTGTGTGAGAGGCTCCTGTGAGCGGCTCCCGAGTGAACGGCTCCCGAGTGAACGGCTCCTGTGTGAGCGGCTCCTGAGTGAGCGGCTCCTGTGTGAGCGGCTCCTGAGTGAGCGGCTCCTGAGTGAGCGGCTCCCGCGCGAGCGGCTCCCGTCTGAGCGGCTCCCGTGTGAGCGGCTCCTGAGTGAGCGGCTCCCGTCTTCGCTCTGAGCGGTGGGGAGCAGGTGTCTGCAGCGTTCACCTGGACTCTCTGATCATCTGATGAAGCGTGAAGCTCGTCTGCTGTAATCTGATGGTTGTTAGCGGCGTATGAAGCCGTATTGAAGTTTTTATCATTGTTTCTTTCTTTTTTCAACTCTTTTCTATTTGGACTAACACCTTAATCCAGACGGATCACCTGATCTGCTGCTGTGGTTTCCTCTGCTCATTTCTGCCTGGCTGGAATGTCGGGTTTCTTTGGTCGTGAAGGTTGACCCCCCCCCCCCCCCCCCCTCCAGAAGCAGCAGGAGTTTGTAGATCTGCATGGATGAACTGTTTGATTCCTGGATGCTGTTCAGATCTGAACATAAAGATCCGTTTATGAGCTTTGGTCTTTTGATTAGTAAATCCACGAGCTGTTCTTCCTGATCCATTGTGGTGTCTGTCTGAGTTCTGGATGTTTCCTCCTCCAGTCTTGTTTCCAGGTTACAGGATTCCTCAGATCCTTTCCTGCTCAGATGTGGTTCCTCCAGAGAGTTGGCAGAGCGGGCAGAACTTTTCTGTTCCGTCTGACTTCAGCTCAGAGACGCTCCACCACCAGGGGGCACACTCCTGTGTCTGTAGATGCAGAAGGTTGAGTCAGGAGGAGCCTCTGACAGAAAACTGAAGACGGATCAGTCGTGAGCTCCACCAACAGAACTTTGGTACCGGATCAGTCGTGGTCCGGATCGGTTCTGCTGGTGGAAACCAGAGCAGAGAAACAGAGATGGAGATGTGTTGATCAAGACTGAAGATCTGATGAATGAGGAGGAGGAGGAAGGAGTAAAGATCAGTGAGGATGAAGAGTGGAAACGCAGCCGAGAGAAAAGTAATCAGTCGTGCAGAGCGGTAGAAACTCGAGCTGTGGATCGTTGCTCCGTTTTGAACAGAAAAAAATCTCTAGTTTTACTTTGAAAACTGGAAGCTTCACCACCACGAAGACGTGTTCACTTCCTGTGACGGCGGCTCTGTCTGCTTTGTTTCAGTTTGTAAACTTAAAATCCAACATGAATCTGCATTCCAGATGAAAAATACATCGTCTGCCGATGATCTGCTGATGATCTGCCGATGATCTGCCGATGATCTGCCGATGATCTGCTGATGATCTGCTGATGATCTGCCGATGATCTGTTGATGATCTGCTGATGATCTGCCGATGATCTGCCGATGATCTGCCGATGATCTGACGATGATCTGCCGATCATCTGTTGATGATCTGTTGATGATCTGCTGATGATCTGCTGATGATCTGCTGATGATCTGACGATGATCTGTTGATGATCTGCCGATGATCTGCCGATGATCTGCCGATGATCTGCCGATGATCTGACGATGATCTGCCGATCATCTGCTGATCATCTGCTGATGATCTGCTGATGATCTGCCGATGATCTGCCGATCATCTGCTGATCATCTGCTGATGATCTGCTGATGATCTGCTGATGATCTGCCGATGATCTGCCGATGATCTGCCGATGATCTGCCGATGATCTGCCGATGATCTGCTGATGATCTGCCGATGATCTGCCGATGATCTGCCGATGATCTGCTGATGATCTGCCGATGATCTGCCGATCATCTGCTGATCATCTGCTGATGATCTGCTGATGATCTGCCGATGATCTGCCGATGATCTGCCGATGATCTGTTGATGATCTGTTGATGATCTGCCGATGATCTGCCGATGATCTGCTGATGATCTGCTGATGATCTGCTGATGATCTGCCGATGATCTGCCGATGATCTGTTGATGATCTGCTGATGATCTGCCGATGATCTGCCGATGATCTGCCGATGATCTGCTGATGATCTGACGATGATCTGCCGATGATCTGCTGATGATCTGCTGATGATCTGCCGATGATCTGCCGATGATCTGCTGATCATCGGCTGATCATCTGCTGATGATCTGCTGATGATCTGCCGATGATCTGCCGATGATCTGCCGATGATCTGTTGATGATCTGCCGATGATCTGCCGATGATCTGCCGATGATCTGCCGATGATCTGCCGATGATCTGCTGCTGATCTGCTGCGTGTGTGTCCCGCTCCTTCCCCGTTCCTCCTCATTCTCTTTCTGTTCCAGATCTCAGAAAAGAACAACATGGATCCCGGCGAGCTGGTTGGTGAGTATCGTGATGATCCTTCCTCTCACATGTTCAGCTCATTCACAACCTTCAGCTCTTTTAGGAGATTCCTGCTCCAAAGTTTCAGCTCCAAAACTCTCCAGCTTCTGAAACGATTCCACCATGGTTCTAAACTCCATCCAGAACCTCCAGAACCCTTTCAGTTTAGACGGTTCTGAACCTGAACCTCCTGGTGAGGTCACCTGAAGCTCAGAGATGTTCGGAGAAACTGAAGGATCCTGTCAAACACGGCGTGGGTGGGGTCATGGTACGGGATCGGCTGCACGTCTCTCCGTGGTTTAGTAAAACGTTCTTCTCTGGAATGAGCACAGATCTAGAAAGTTCCTGGTCTGGAACACCAGTCCATAACTGGTTGAATCATTTCAGCTTACTCGCCATGCCCCCCCCCCATGGCGCCCCCCCACGGCGCCCCCTGCAGGACGCCTGGCTGCACATGGGTTTTGAGGTGTGGAGATTTCCGGATGAGTCAGCCGAGTGACTCTCTATGAACCAAACGGAGCGACTCATCTCACCTGCACAGGTGTGCAGCGCCGCACAGGATGGGCGGGGCTGGGAGTGGCAGGCGGGACCAAACTCACGGGTTTGTGAATGTCAGGCTGTCTGAGGGCGCTTTGTGTGCCCTCTGAAGGGACCGTCTGTGTCCCGGAGAGGACAGGGTCTGCTCTGTTCCCCCTCGTCTTCCAAAATAGAAACTGACATCCGTCAGATCTTCATCCTCCTCCTCCTCCTCCTGCGGCGGTTCAGCCGCGCTGCAGCGGCGTGTTCGGCTGCAGCTTAATGAGATAAGTGGACCCTCTGAGTCAGCGGGCCTGTCCCGTCAGGCTGTCCCGTTCCAGCAGCAGCAGAACCAGCACTTTGATCCCTGACGGGACGGTTCTGTTCAGGAACCGGGTCAAGTCCAATGATTGAGTCTAAGCCTTAAGGTGGAGGAGGAGGAGGAAGTGAAGGAGGTGGAGGAGGAGGAGGAAGTGAAGGAGGTGGAGGTGGAGGAGGAGGTGCAGCAGGAGGCGTTGGCGTCCCTCCCGGCGTTCCGTCTCCACTCGCCTGCATTCCTGCCGCTGGAGCTCCTCGCCGTCTCCCTGATTGAGGGTGTGACGCCCAGGAATGCCTGGCCCGCAGTCAGGGAGACAGCAGACACGGGACGGGCCTGCAGGCCTCCACAGTCACCCCCCAGCTGGGAGGGGAGGGGGGAGCGGTCCTGTGAAGCTTACAAAACACTGCCCCCCTCTCCCTCCCCGTGACTCTCTCTCTGCTTCTGTCCCTGCAGCTCTGTTCTCGGAGAAGGTGAGGAACATGTCACCTGATGAGATCAGGACCCCCCCAGAACCTCCGGGACGCTGCTCCAGCCAGCTGCAGGTACACCCCCCCCCACACCACCGCAGGAGTCTGAACCTCCTCTGAGAACTATGAGGAGGCCGGATTCTGGGAGGAGGAGGAGCAGGAGGACTGTTGGATCAGGCTGCTCCTGCAGGGAGATCTGTTTTCAGGAGCAGATGAGGAGCAGATGAGGAGCATGGCAGGAGCAGAGGAGGAGGGAGGAGGAGCAGATGAGGAGGAGAGGAGGAGCAGATGAGGAGGAGAGGAGGAGCAGATGAGGAGGAGCGGATGAGGAGTATTTAAGGAGCAGAGGAGGAGTAAATAAGGAGGGAGGAGGAGCAGATTAGGAGGAGCAGATGAGGAGTAATTAAGGAGCAGAGGATCTCCTGCGTTGCTGCATGAACTAACGTGTCTCCTCTAGAAGGTGAAGGAGTTACTCCTGCTCACCTCCTACCTGTAATCCCATAATCCAGCTCCTGTGAACCTGGATTACTCCTGCTCCTCAGGAGAACCAGACACCAGGAGCAGAGGTAACAGTCTTTGAAAGACTCCCCAGAACCTCCCAGAACTTCTGCTCCTCACCCGGAGCCTCCCTCAGAGCAGGAGACCTCCTCCACGAGGTCTCCTCAGGTCAGAGGAGCTCCTCCTCCCGCTCCCTCGGCTGAACATTCGGTACCTTTCACTCCTCTGAGGTTGGAGGCAGGTCGGGACACACCGCTCCGCACCCCCCCCCCCCACACACACACACACACACACACACACACACACACACACACACCCCGTCAGAGGAGCGATGAGTCACCTGAAAGCCCCGCCCCCAGGATCTGCTTTGATCAGGTTGACCACAGATGTGGAGGGGGGGGGGTTATTTAAAGGAGAGGCTGTTATTCAGGCCAAATAAAAAAACTTTATTGATCCAAAAACTTCTTTACAAACAAACGGAGATCAGCTTCACTGTGACGTGTTCTGAGGTGGGACAGTGATGGTCTGGGCTGTCTTTGGAAACACTGGAGTGCAGATGATGGGGGGGGGGCATCCAGTTGGGGGGGGGGGTTGTCACGGCAACAGAAGCTCAGAAACCGTCAGCAGAGACTGCAGCAGCTGTCATGTTCTCCATAATGGAGGGAGGTGTTCGTGGTGCAGTGGGGTCGGGGGTCAGTGCCCCCCCCCCCCCCCCCCCCGTGTGGTGTTTGCGGTGGAGGCGGGCCGCGGTCTCCTTTGACTCCTCTGGGTCTCTGTTGCAGGAGAAGATCCACAAACTGTACGAGAGGAAGCTCCATGGAGACTTCGACACAAACAGCCACATCCAGAAGAAGAAGGAGTTCAGAAACCCCAGGTATGCCCCCCCCCCCCCCCCCCCCTCACGGCGGTCGGTCACGCCCGCTGCATTCCTGCTGCAGCCGCACCGAGAAACAGAGGGAGAGACGGCGTTCCCAGACTGAAGCGGGATTTGAAGATCCTGCCCTGTGGGGGTCAAAGGTCACAACCACACATGACTCCACCTCACTGACGGCCCTGAATCCGATCCGTTAGAAACCACAGAGGAATCTGAGGGAGAGTCCTGCGGTCGGCCACGACCTCCTGACCCCGAGCGTTTCTGATTCTGCTCTCCTCCAGCATCTACGAGAAGCTGATCCAGTTCTGTGCCATCGACGAGCTGGGCATGAACTACCCCAAAGACATGTTCGACCCCCACGGCTGGTCGGAGGACTCGTACTACGAGGCTCTGGGTGAGCGGCCGCTCTCCTCCCGCCTCCTCGTGCGGCAGACTCCTCATCCTGCGTTTGTTTCTGCAGCTAAAGCTCAGAAGGTGGAGATGGACAAGCTGGAGAAAGCCAAGAAGGAGCGCACCAAGGTGAGGCCGCGCCAGGGGGGGGCGGGACCGGACCCGGACTGGCGGCAGGACCGGACCCGGACCCGGACCCGCACCCGGCCCAAAGCCAGCTGCGCAGAACAGTTCTGCCGTCTGACTCTGGCTTTGTTCTGCAGATCGAGTTCGTCACCGGAACCAAGAAGGGAACCAACCCGTCCAGCACCGCCGCCTCCACCACCAGCAGCAGCAGCAGCAGCGCCAGCACGGCCACAGGTGAACCCCGCCCCGCCCAGGTCATGTTCTGGTCGTTTGGAGCATCTGACGAGCTTCTCTCTCTCTCCTCCACCAGACGCCCAGAAGAGGAAGAGCAAATGGGACTCGGCCATCCCCGTCACCCTGGCTCAGCCCGCCCTCATCACCACGTCTGCCACCCTGCCCTCCGTGGTCTCCGTGACGACCACGGCCAGCGGCACCAAGACCACCGTCATTTCTGCGGTGGGAACCATCCTGAAGAAGGCCAAGCAGTGATCAGCCGCTTCACGGAGCGGCTGCGGCTTCACGGAGCAGCTGCGGCTTCGCGGAGCGGCTGCGGCTTCACGGAGCGGCTGCGGCTTCACGGAGCGGCTTCACGAAGCGGCTGCGGCTTCACGAAGCAGCTGCGGCTTCGCGGAGCGGCTGCGGCTTCACGGAGCGGCTGCGGCTTCACGTAGCGGCTGCGGCTTCACGGAGTGGCTGCGGCTTCACGAAGCGGCTGCGGCTTCACGTAGCGGCTGCGGCTTCACGGACCGGCTGCGGCTTCACGGACCGGCTGCGGCTTCGCGGAGCGGCTGCGGCTTCGCGGAGCGGCTGAGGCTTCGCGGAGCGGCTGCGGCTTCACCGAGCGGCTGCGGCTTCACCGAGCGGCTGCGGCTTCACCGAGCGGCTGCGGCTTCACGGAGCAGCTGCGGCTTCGCGGAGCGGCTGAGGCTTCACCGAGCGGCTGCGGCTTCACCGAGCGGCTGCGGCTTCACGGAGCGGCTGAGGCTTCGCGGAGCGGCTGCGGCTTCACCGAGCGGCTGCGGCTTCACGGAGCGGCTGCGGCTTCACGGAGCGGCTGCGGCTTGGAAGCCTGGTTTACCTAAAGACAGTGGGGTTCTTCCTGCCTCCGGCTCGGTTCTGTGGACCGGTCCAGCTCCTGCTAATGTTTTTATCTTTGTACATACGTGTTGGTGCAGAATAAACGGATGAGATGTTCTTTTCAGGCGTGTTTGTTGGCCGCGGTCCACAGCATGTGTGCAGCAGGTGGAGGCGGCGCCGCCCCTCCCATGGGTTTACAGCCCCCCTCTGGGGCGGGGGGGCTCCTCACCACACAGAACTGCAAAGACGTGGTGAACGGTTGGTGGGGGCGGGGTCCGGGTCCTGAGTCATGCCCCGTTTGGCCCGGTCCGCTTCTTTGCATGTTTTTGCAGAGCCTGGAATGTTGGAGGAGGACACGTCACGTTTATTTCTACACGTCTGTAAATGATCAACAAATGAAAACATTTTCTGTTGTTGGAAACGTTTGTTTACAAATAAACAAAAGACAAACGTGAACTTTCAGCAACAAACAACAGAAGAACTGGAGCATCTGTTCACAGGACAGGAAGTGATGTCATTAGGGGGGAGGAGGAACTGCTAAAGCAGCTAATCGTTAACGTAGCTAGCTAGCGTTTAAAAAGCTGAATTGGTTTTGTTCCTCTTGAATCTTCGATCTGTCGATGAAAAATAAAGAAATAAAATCATAAATAATAAAGTTTGATATCAGCTCTAAAGGAGTTGACTCACATAAACTCCTCCTGTGTCTGAAGCTGCATAAACCACCACTGACAGTAACGTCTGCTGACCACTAGAGGGCCTCAGCTACAACTCTATGTTTCTGCTGTGGGGCGTCGCTGGTCACTCAGAGGGGGCGGGGCTATGCCCGCCATTGCTGCTTCAGTGAGAGCCAGAACCTGCCAGGAGAGGAGAGGGATCTGGTTCCGAAGCGGTTTTGTTCTCCTGCTGGGACCGCTCCGTTGTATTGAAGCAGATCCGGTTACCGTGGAAACGCCTCCTCTGTGGCATGTTGAGAGAGGAGGGGGCCCCGCCCTCTTAGATTCTCTAAAAGTTCAACCACAGACACGTTGCGGTGGAACGTCTTCGTTCTTCTGAGGATCTGCAGAAGTGGACCAGCAAAGGTCTAGAGACTGTCCAGAACTTTCTGTACCATCAGATTCTGAGACTATTCCTCCTGATGCAGCGACATCCGCGATTACTGCGACAGCTCCACAGCTGCATCTGTTGACTGCGACAGCTCCAAAGCTGCATCTGTTGACTGCAAAAGCTCCACAGCTGCATTTGTAGACTGCGACAGCTCCACAGGTGGCTGTGTTGACTGCGACCGCTCCACAGCTGCATCTGTTGACTGCGACAGCTCCACAGCTGCATCTGTTGACTGCAAAAGCTCCACAGCTGGGTGTGTTGACTGCGACAGCTCCACAGCTGGCTGTGTTGACTGCGACCGCTCAACAGCTGCATCTGTTGACTGCGACAGCTCCACAGGTGGCTGTGTTGACTGCGACAGCTCCACAGCCGGTTACGTTACTGCGACAGCTCCACAGCTACATCTCTTGACTGCGACAGCTCCACAGCCGGTTACGTTACTGCGACAGCTCCACAGCTGCATCTCTTGACTGCGACAGCTTCACAGCTGGCTGTGTTCACCGCGACAGCTCCACAGCTGGCTGTGTTGACTGCGACAGCTCAACAGCTGTATCTGTTGACTGCGACAGCTCCACAGATGCATCTGTTGACTGCGACAGCTCAACAACTGCATCTGTTGACTGCGACAGCTCAACAACTGCATCTGTTGACTGCGACAGCTCCGCATCTGTTGACTGCGACAGCTCCACAGCTGGCTGTGTTGACTGCGACAGCTCAACAGCTGTATCTGTTGACTGCGACAGCTCCACAGATGCATCTGTTGACTGCGACAGCTCAACAACTGCATCTGTTGGCTGCAACAGCTCCACAGATGCATCTGTTGACTGCGACAGCTCAACAACTGCATCTGTTGACTGCAAAAGCTCCACAGCTGGGTGTGTTGACTGCGACAGCTCCACAGCTGCATCTTTTGACTGCGACAGCTCCACAGCTGGGTGTGTTGACTGCGACAGTTCCAAAGCTGGCGGCGTTGACTGCAAAAGCTCCACAGCTGCATTTGTAGACTGCGACAGCTCCACAGTTGGCTGTGTTGACTGCGACAGCTCAACAACTGCATCTGTTGACTGCAACAGCTCCACAGATGCATCTGTTGACTGCGACAGCTCAACAACTGCATCTGTTGACTGCAAAAGCTCCACAGCTGGGTGTGTTGACTGCGACAGCTCCACAGCTGCATCTGTTGACTGCGACAGCTCCACAGGTGGCTGTGTTGACTGCGACAGCTCCACAGCTGGCTGTGTTGACTGCGACCGCTCCACAACTGCATCTGTTGACTGCGACAGCTCCACAGCCGGTTACGTTACTGCGACAGCTCCACAGCTGCATCTCTTGACTGCGACAGCTCCACAGCCGGTTACGTTACTGCGACAGCTCCACAGCTGCATCTCTTGACTGCGACAGCTCCACAGCCGGCTACGTTACTGCGACAGCTCCACAGCTGCATCTGTTGACTGCGACAGCTCCACAGCTGGCTGTGTTCACAGCGACAGCTTCACAGCTGGCTGTGTTCACCGCGACAGCTCCACAGCTGGCTGTGTTGACTGCGACAGCTCCACAGCTGGCTGTGTTGACTGCGACAGCTCAACAGCTGTATCTGTTGACTGCGACAGCTCCACAGATGCATCTGTTGACTGCGACAGCTCAACAACTGCATCTGTTGACTGCGACAGCTCCACAGATCCATCTGTTGACTGCGACAGCTCAACAACTGCATCTGTTGACTGCGACAGCTCCACAGACGTTATCCATGGACCCGACACGCCCCTCCCTCATCCTCACATGACAGCTGCTTCAGAATATCAATAAAGTTTTTCCATGAATTCAAATCTGTCTTTAAGCTGACCCCGTATGAACTGCTGCAGTTTGTCACTGCGTTGTTGTTGTGAGTCTTCCAGGTCGTTTGTTGTGTTTCACTGATGACTCAGCATTTCTTCAGCTGTTCTAGTTTCTATTTAGAACAGCTTTACCTTATCCAGGTGAGATCTGATCTGATTGGATTCATATTTAGCTCTGTCTTCAGACTCTAACTGTGTGCTCTGCAGACATCGCTGAAACAGAGAGTCAGACTTCAGCTTCAGATCACTTGTTCTGTGGGTGGTGTGTCGGTGCAGGCAGCTGCTGTGGGGGGGGTTGCAGGCGGCACGATTCAGAGCAAATGAGCAACGTTCCTTTCTGCAGCCTGCAGGCACGTGAGCCCGCCCGCGGCGAGGGAGGGAGGGCCTGCAGGCCTGCCCAGGTGAATCTCGCGGGGAGGCTGGAGGGGGGAGCGCCGGTGTGGCAGAAATGCGAGAGGAAGACAGGGGGCGCCGGAAGCGCGCACAGCGGCTGTGGCGCGCGCGCCTGAGCGGAGGCACAGCAGAAGCATACGCGTCTCTCTCTCTCTCAGACGAAGACCCCGACTGCCAGAGAGGGCGAAAGGGAGGAGGACGCAGAGGAGCTCTTCAAGTCTGACGGACGGAACCGAAATCCTGCTGAGACTGCAGAGAATCCGGACTTCGGCGGCCGGACTGGGGGAACGCGAGCTCTGAGGGATGAATCGCAGACGTTCTGGCTGGTCAGTGTTTGCAGCTGAGGAGCGGGTCAGGACCGAAGACTGGAGGTCCGATCAGACCTAACGAGTAGAACCAACACCTGAGGTTCGCGGGTAGGAGACCACCTGGAGGTCCGGTCGTAGAACCACCTGGAGCGACCGACCACCTTGAAAGTCCGGGTCAGAACCAGACCAGAACGGTCAGATTCGCGAACCCCTGGAGTCTCCGGTCCAGACCAGAGCACTCAGATCCTGAAGAAATAGGGCTAAAAACGACCCCCCCCCAGGGATGAAACGGACGCGACAGACCGGAGCTCACATGGCAGGATGATTTTGGACCAGGGACACTAATTCCAGGCGGCGGAGCAAATCCCCCCCCCCCCCCCCCTAGGACTAAAGCTGAGGGAATATGGGAGGACCCCATCGACTCTGGATTGAGGACACCTGACGCTGCCAGGTCCACACCAGGACCTTGTGACAGGGTTCAATCCCCCGGTACCCCGAGAAGGGCGCAAAGCCAATCGGTTTGGATGATCGCGGTAAAACCGTTTGAAAGGTTGTAGGAATGCGATCTCAGATTGATCAGGCGAAAAGATTTGAAACCGTTGTAATCTGGATTAAATCTGCTCTCTCCGGATTGAAAACCTCAACCGTTCCTGGAATGATGATGAAACCAGATCGGCTCCAGAGTGTTTGGCGCACCGTGAGGAGACATGAAGAACTGCAGGAACGTTACTTTAAACCGGAGCCTGATCCTGAAGATCCAGGAGATCGGATCGAATCATATGTGGAGATCACAGCATCTGAAGGATCAGGATCAGGGCTTTGAACACGGAACACGCTGGGGATCAGATCTGGATCAGATTAAGATTCAGATGCAAATTAAAATTTAAAATGAGGATTTAGAAGAGATTTAAATCTGGATGTTTCCAGATGTGGATTAGATTCGGATCATGTAAGGATTCAGATGTGTCTGCAAATGTGAATCAGAATATGATCTGGTATGGTTACAGATTTGAATTTGGAAGTGGATTCAGATGAGGATCAGATTAGGATTAGATGTGGTTTCAGATCTGGATCTGATGAGGATTACATGAGGATCAGATCTGGATCTGATGAGGATCAGATCTGGATCAGATAAGGATCAGATCTGGATCAGATGAGGATCAGATCTGGATCTGATGAGGATTAGATGAGGATCAGATCTGGATCTGATGAGGATCAGATCTGGATCAGATGTGGTTTCAGATTTGGATCAGATGAGGATCAGATCTGGATCTGATGAGGATCAGATCTGGATCAGATTTGGATTAGATGTGGTTTCAGATTTGGATCAGATGAGAATCAGATATGAATCAGATGAGGATCAGATTTGGATTAGATGTGGATCAGAATGAGGATCAGATCTGGATTCTGAATGAGAATCAGATGAGGATCAGATCTGGATCAGATCTGGATCTGATGAGGATCAGATGAGGATCAGATCTGGATCAGATGAGGATCAGATGAGGATCAGATCTGGATCAGATACGGATCAGATTTGGATTAGATGTGGTTTCAGATTTGGATCAGATGAGAATCAGATATGGATCAGATGAGGATCAGATTTGGATTAGATGTGGATCAGATGAGGATCAGATCTGGATCTGATGAGAATCAGATGAGGATCAGATCTGGATCAGATGAGGATCAGATAAGGATCAGATGAGGATCAGATCTGGATCTGATGAGGATCAGATCTGGATCAGATGAGGATCAGATCTGGATCAGACGTTTCTGTTCTGTCAGCAGGGAGGCGATGGCGGGATGGATGCTGCGTCTGTCTGCAGCCGTCTGCCTGCTGCTCATCCGTCTGAACGGCTGCGATGCTGAAGGTAAAGTTCTGAATATCTTCAATCCTCCATCATGATGATTACTTCCTAAGCTCCACCCCCTCAGCAGCGGTAAAGCGTTTTCCTCATCTTCTTCTCTGCCTTCGCCCACAGAAAACTACTGCTTTGCTTCCAGAGCCAGCAACTGCAGCCAGTGTCTGCAGACGGGGAAAGGCTGCGCATACTGCTCTGATGAGGTGAGCGCAGACCCCACCCCAACATTTATGTGGAAACATCAAAGCCAAAGCAGCTTCAGAGCTCTTGTCCCCCCCCCAGGTCTTCAGCGGCCCCCGCTGCGACCTCTATGAGAACATCCTGGCCTTCGGCTGCAGGAAGTCGGCCATCATCACTGGGAAGGGCAGCATGTCCGTCGACCAGGTGGGTCTTCATCTGCAGGTTCCTCTGCTGAACCTCAGACTCCGCTTGATTCTGCCGTCCTCCTCACAGAACCAGAAGATCCAGATGAGTCTGCAGCAGTCCCAGGTGTCGCCGCAGCAGGTGAGCGTGTCGCTCCTGCCCGGTGAGGAGAAGCTCCTGGACGTGGAGGTCTTTGCTCCCACCAAAGGTCCTCTGGATCTCTACATCCTCATGGACTTCTCCAACTCCATGGCTGATGATCTGAGCAACTTGAAGAAGATGGGGAAGGAGCTGGGTGAGCAGGTGTCCAGGTGAGCAGGTGACTGGGAGGAGCTTTGAGGCTGACGCAGGTGTGATCTTCTGCAGCTAAGCTGGTGGAGCAGCTGTCCAACGACTACACCATCGGCTTCGGGAAGTTCGTGGACAAAGTGATCGAGCCCCAGACCGACATGAGGCCCTTAAAGTGAGAGAGGCGACACGAAGGATGCAGGGAGCAAGCTCCTCCTCCTCTTCACCCTGTGCCCCTCCCCCCTTCTCCTCCAGGCTGAAGGAGCCGTGGCCCCAGAGCGACGCCCCCTTTTCCTTCCAGAACGTCATCAAGCTGACGAGCGACTTGAACATCTTCCAGAAAGAGCTGCAGAAGGAGAGGATCTCCGGGAACCTGGACGCTCCCGAAGGAGGCTTTGATGCCATCCTGCAGGCGGCGGTGTGCGGGGTCAGTGAGTCTGAGGGGATCCGCCCCCATCAGAGGAGATGTTTGTCTGCGTCCTCTCCTGTTCGTCCTCGTTTACGCCTCATTTAAGCGGGACGTTTTATCTGCCGACATGATCCCGGATGGAGGGCCTGTCCGGTCTCGTCCACCTCCAGGTTCTTTGTCTTGACGCCTTCCTTCTCCTCCGCTGTCCTCCTGCAGGAGAAGATCGGCTGGCGTGAGCACAGCACACACCTCCTGGTCTTCTCCACCGAGTCGGCCTTTCACTACGAGGCCGACGGCGTCAACGTGCTGTCCGGCATCCTCCCACGAAACGACGAGCAGTGCCACCTGGATGACCAGGGCAGGTACACTCGCGCAACCAGCCAGGACTACCCCTCCATCCCCACGCTGGTCCGCCTGCTGGGAAAGCACAACATCATCCCCATCTTCGCCGTCACGACCCACTCCTACTCCCACTACGAGGTCCGTCAGGCGTTCAGGGCTCGGCGCCACACTGGGGCGTCGGTCACTTAACCTTCCGTTTTTCTGGAATTCGTCTGCAGAAACTGGAGAAGTATTTCCCCATCGCTGAGGTGGGGCTGCTCCAGGACGACTCCTCCAACATCCTGCAGGTCATGGAGGAGGCCTTCAAGGTAAGAGCCTGCAGGAGGTGCCGTCGGTCTGGGAGGCGTTCCTCGCTCTTACCCTTCTGGCCTTCCAGAGTATTCGCTCCAAGATGAGCATCCGTGCTGAGGAGAGACCCAAAGCCTTCGAGACCCAGTTCCTGAGCACCAGCGGACAGGTGGCAGAGTATGGAGACTTCCAGTTTACGCCCGGGATGATAGTAGGTGTCTGGGCACCTCCTCAACAGGTGGAGCTGAGGAGGTGCTGACAGCGTTCTCGTTTGCTCCAAAGGGAAAGTTCAAGATGCTTCTGAAGGCCCAGAGAACCGTGGACAAGGAGCCCGTCTGCCAGATGGATCCGAGTGATAAGGAGGGCACCATGAGGGTCAAACCCACGACCTTCAACCCTGCCGTCTCCGTCAGGGCCTCCGTGTTGTGTCCGACCTGTTCCTGTGAGCAGGTCAGGTTTGTGAGCTGGAAGCTTCTGGCTGACTGTTATGGTGGACTCACGCGCAGATGTTTCCCTCAGAATCCCACCCAAAACTCGGAGAGATGCCACAAAAACGGCGACCTGGTGTGCGGGAAGTGCCAGTGCCACGGCGGCTGGTGAGTCTGCGGCCGCGGAAATCCGGACAAGCGAGGAACAGCAACTCCTGCTGGGGTCTGAGTCCCTTCCTTCCTCCGACAGGCTCGGAAACTTCTGCAACTGTTCGGCGGCGGATTCGGCTCTGGATGCCAACCAGTGCATGGGCCCCGGCATGACGCAGCCGTGCTCGGGCCGCGGCGACTGTCAGCCGTGTGGAACCTGCGCGTGCTACAACCCCGAGCAGTTCGAGGGCCCGTTCTGCCAGTACGACCGGACGCAGTGCCAGAGACACGGCGGCTTCCTCTGCAACGGTACCGCGGCCCGTCTGGTGTCCCCCAGGGTTCCGCACTAGACCCCTCTGTTTTCTCATTATATGGGAAAGCTCATTTATATTTCCCAACATGTTCATGCTGAGGTATCACGCCTCTTGAAAACAATGACATGTGTTGCTCCACATAGTGGGTTGTTTGCTTTGTGTTCTTTGATTTACTGTCATTGTTCAACTGTTAACACCATAACTCCAGTAGATTCTCCTTCCAAACTTGCTGGGATTCTCATGCTAACAGTTGAGAAGTTACAGTATGTTTGGGTGTAAGTGTCACCGGCGACGCCTCAGGTGTTAAAGGGTTGAATCGTGGTTTCTTAGCAACCACTGGGAGGTAGGAGGACAGAAACGCCATCAAAACAAAATCCTTTCAAGTACATATGTCTGCCTTTGACTCCGCCCAGACCGCGGCTCTTGCGTGATGGGGCGCTGCGCCTGCGCCGAAGGATGGGAGGGCGACGCCTGCGAGTGCACCAAGAGCAACCAGACCTGTGTGGACAGCAAAGGGGTGAGAACCCCCACCGGGGTTGGCGGTCCCATCGCCCCGCCCCTCTAACCTCCGTGTGGTTTCAGGGCATCTGCAGCGGGCGGGGGAGCTGCGTGTGCGGCCGCTGCGTCTGTTTGGACTCCAGCACGGAGCTGACGTTGACCTGCGAGCCCAACTTTCAGGTGAGCTCCCCGTCACCTGAGATGAAGAGAGCTGCTCTGGAGCTGCCGGTCTGACCTCCCGCTTCAGTTTCAGCTGGGCGCCTGCGAGGCCACCAAGAGATGCGCTCAGTGCAAAGCCTGGAAGACGGGCGAGTTGAAGGACAAGGCCAAGTGCGACAAGTGTGGGTTCAAGGTGGAGCTGGTGGATGAGCTGAAAGAAAGTAAGCATGAGGAGGCGGAGCCTGCAGGCTGACGCTGAGCCGCTCTGAAAAGCTCGTCTGCTTTCAGGCCAGAAGGTCATGGACTCCTGCAACTTCCACGATGAAGATGACGACTGCAAGTTCAGGTACACGGTGGAAAACCAGCTGTCCTCCAAGGAGCTGCTGATCCAGATGCTCAAAGAGAAAGGTGAGAAACGAGGAGGAGGTTGAAAGACCTGAGCTTATGTCTGGGCTGCATGGCGCCCTAGACCAGGAGTCTGCGACCTCCAGATCCACGTGTGTCTCCTGTATCTCCATGGTGGCTCCTCGGTCAAACGTAAAACAAGTCCTGGAGACTGCTGACCCAGCCGTGTCGACCGTCAGAGTCAGCAGCTCCTGCTAAAGGAGAAAACAAATAAACAAAGCCTGCAAACTAAGACTAACAAGGACCTTCTGTCTCCGCCCCCAAATGTCAAAACTCATTGATCACTCCAACGCAGAAAGTTTCTGCACGAGCGGAAGTTCTGTCCGTGTGAACTCATCCTCTCCTGTCAGAGCTCGTCGGTTCTGTTTGAGACCCAGAACAGGTGAGACTCCGACCAACGTTTTGCTCTGACTCCTCAGAATGTCCTCCTGGTGGCCTCCTCTGGCTGCTCCCGCTCCTGCTGTTCCTCCTCCTGCTGCTGGCGCTGCTGCTGCTCTGCTGCTGGAAGTACTGCGCCTGCTGCGCCTCCTGCTGGCAGGTACAGTCACACCTGAAGGCAGACGGACGGATGGCGCTTTGGCCCGCCTCTAATCATCTTCTGTCTTCACACAGAGCTGCCTGGCCCTGCTGCCCTGCTGTAGGAGGGGTAAGACATGTGACATCACTGCCCCTCCCCCGCGCTCCGTCTGGGTGACCTCCTGCTGTCGTCTCTCCAGGTCGCATGGTGGGCTTCAAGGAGGACGAGTATTTCTTTCACCAGTCCTCCATCACCTCGGGCCACCTGGACACCCCCATGGTGAGGACCGGACCTCTGAAGGGGCCCGACGTGGTCCGCTGGAAGGTGACGGATAACGTTCACCGGGAGCCGGATCATCCCGCCGCTCTGGCCACGCCCAACAGCCAAGAGACAAGTGAGTGTCCGGCTGATGACGTGTCAGCAGGGGCTTTTACTTTGAAAAGCCTCCTAATCTGCTTCCTTTGACCCTCTGAAGTCAACTTCCCCATCTCTCTGCGGCTCAACCGCACCTTCAACGAGAGCCTGTCCTGGGGTGAGTCCGTGGAGGGGGAGCAACTCAGCAGAGAAGTCTCTGAAAATGTGAGCGCCATTTCCTCTTAGGCCCCTCCCACCAAAAAGCATTTGACCACAACCCACCCCTCTGTCCTTAGCTGAACGAGGTGTACAAGCAGATTCCAGGAGCCCACAAGGTGAAGGAGACCTCCTTCAGGTGAGGTGCCCCCCGCCCCCCGCCCCTCGAACCCGCTCTAGTTAGTCTGCTGGTCACAAACTGACGCTCATTTGTTTCCTCCAGGACGCAGATGAACTCTGGGAAAAGGTAACATCCTGGTTCGGGATATTCGGGAGATTCTCAAGATCCCTTTAGTCAGACTTCTGTGTCCCCCCCACCCCTCAGGAAAGACTACACCATCGTGGACACGGTGCTGTCCGCCCCTCGCTGCAGCTTCAAGGACATCATCAAACTCACGGAGAAGAACGTCCAGTCCGGAAGCTTCCGCGACCTGAAAGTGGTGCCTGGATACTACACTGTGGCCACAGACCGGGGTGCGTGGGGGGTCACGGTTACTGTTGCCGTCTGTTCTGCCGCCCCTCCTGACTGGCATTCGCTCTCCTACTGCAGAGGCGGCGGGGGCCGTGGAGTTCCAGGAGGGCGTGGAGTTGGTGGACGTCCACGTGCCGCTCTTCACCAAAGAGCAGGACGACGATAAGAAGACGCTGCTGGTGGAGGCCACCGACGTCCCGCTGGGAATCGCAGGGATCGGAAAGCGTCTGGTCAACATCACCATCGTCAAAGAGCATGGTGAGGGGGGGTGGACCATGTGACCAGGCTGACCTGGAGGACAGAGATGAGGGACCGCCTCAAAGACCTACATACCCGTTTGGGGGGGTCTCGGTTTGTTCCCCCCTCTGAAGCCGCCTCTCTTCTCCCCAGTCTCCAGCATCTTCTCCTTCCTTCAGCCGGCCTTCAGCTGCAGCCGGCTGGACAGGGCCAACATCCCCGTCATCAGAGACATCATGGAGGACGGACATGCCAAGGTCTCCTACAGCACACGAGACCTCACCGCCAAGAACAACAAGGTAAGGGGCGGTTCTGTGTGCAGTCCGTCCCACCGGCGGGTGGCACCGTAAAGCTCGCTTGTCTGTCGGACCGCAGGACTACGTGGCCACAGAGGGAGAGCTGACCTTTGGTCCTGGGGAGACCCAGAACTTCATCCCGGTCCACCTGCTGGAGCTGAACGAGAGGGACGGCTTGATGGACGACGGGCGACTTCGGCAGTTTGCGGTGGACCTCAGTAACCCACGGCAGGGGGCCAAACTGGGGCGCCATCCCAGAACCACCGTGACCATCACAGACAACCCAGGTGAAGGAGGCGGAGCCTGACTTCCAGCTCTTTCTAGAAGGACATCCTTCTTCACAAGTCTTTTTCTCTCTCCACCCAGTACCAAGTGTAGTGATGTTCAAGAGGACCGCCCAGACCGTCTCCAGCTCGGATCACGTCTACACCATCCCTGTGGTCTGCACTCCCGACCACAAAGACCCTGTTACCGTCAAGTGGCGAGCAAAAGCCCTGCAGCGCCCGGATCTCTCCGGTCTTCTGAAGTTCGGTCCAGGAGAGACGGAGAAGAACATTGTGATCGACCCAGAAGTTCTGCGCGGACACGTCCAGCAGAAGCCCCTCCAGCTGGAGCTGTTCGACCCCGGCAACAACGCTTCGGTTGGAGAGAGAAAGACCACGCTCGTCACCATCACAGAGAACGGTGAGACTCGTCACTGTCCCGTGAGGAGAAAGCGGAGCTTCAGGAAGACGCTGACACTTCCTCTTTATCCTCAGAAATGTCCCAGATTCCTCAGCAGGCTCTCCAGCAGATGGGTTACGTCAGTCCGAAGGCCACCTCGCCCGGTGGTTACCTTCTCTCTCCAGAAAACGTGACGGCCAGGGCCACTGGACCGAGGAACATCCACCTGAACTGGGAGCCCCCACCTGGAAACCCCATGGGATACAAGGTACCCCCAAGGTTCCCCCTCAGACCGGTTCTTCCAATCCTGAGCTCTCCTTCTGTTGTTCCAGGTGAAGTACTGGATCTACGGAGACCAAGAGAAAGACGCGGACATCCTTGAGGTCAAGAGCCCTCAGGCGGAGCTGACCAACCTGTACCCGTACTGCGACTACGAGATGAAGGTCTGCGCCTACAACGCCTTCGGAGACGGATACGAGTCCAGCATGGTGCCCTGCCAAACGCTGGAGGACGGTGAGGATTCATGATCATCTGGATGTTTGTGGACTTCACTCAAGTTCAGGGAACTCAACCAGAGGAGAAGTAGTCCTTTGATTTGAGGAAGTGATCCGGACCAAACATGTGGCGGCTCTTCTCTCAGGAGCAAACCGAACACTAGCAAGGACAGATCCAGGGTTTACTGAAAGGACAATCAAGAAGTCCTGTCATGTTAGCCTCTTCAATGGCGTCTGCGCTCATCCTTCTCCTTTGGTCTCCCTGCTCCCCTGCAGTCCCTGGAGAACCGGGTCGCTTGGCCTTCAACGTCATCAGTCCCACCGTCACTCAGGTCAGCTGGGCGGAGCCTGCGGAGACCAATGGTGTCATCACAGCCTATGAGGTCCTCTACACCCCCATCAACGACGATCAGAGTGAGAAGAAGCTGCACGGTCCGGCCCGCTGGCGGCTCCGCCCTCGTCTGACCCGAGACTTCTTCTCGCCCCGCAGAGCCGGTCGCAGCTGCAAAGAAAGTGATGATCGACAATCCCAAGAAGAGGATGCTGCTGATCGAGAACCTCCAGATCGCCCAGACGTACCAGTACAAAGTCCGTGCCCAGAACAAGATGGGCTGGGGCCCCTTTAGAGACGCCACCATCAACCTGGCGTCTCAGCCCACCAGACCTCTGTCCAGTGAGTCTGCAGGAGCTCCTGCTGTTGGTTCTGGTTCCGCTGATGGTCCTGGTTCCGGACCCCTCTAACTCCAGACCGCTTCTTCTTCAGTTCCTATCATTCCTGACGTTCCTATTGTGGACGCTGAGGAAGGCGAGGAGTACGACAGGTTCCTGATGTACAGCAGCGAAATGCTGAGATCCCCCTCCAGCTCGAAGGCGCCCAGCGTCTCTGGTGACGGTGAGTCCCGCCCCCATTGGAGGCACCTGAGTGAGACCGCTCCCCTTGTTTTGATTGGGGTTGTAGGAACGTATCGAGATATTTCATGTAGCAAGACTTGTATGGATTTGAAATGTTGGAAAGTAATAGTTCAGCGTCTCACCTTTTTTGTTCCACTTAAACCTCCGACCGCCAGTCGGCAGCGCCGCTCGGCAGCGCCGCTCGGCAGCGCCGCTCGGCGGGTTTCTTGCACCAAAAAACCCAAAGATCTGACCTGAACCGTCCTGTGCCATTAGTCTGGTAGCTGTTTTCACAGAGCTCAGTGAGACATGTTCAAAAGATGGGAACCAGTACCAAGTTGGTACCAGTACCGCTGCCTTTGGTACTGGTACCAGTACCGCTGCCTTTGGTACTGGTACCAGTACCGCTGCCTTTGGTACTGGTACCAGTACCGCTGCATGTGAAACTACTAGCCAATCGGTTTACCTTTCCAGTGGGCGGGCTCATTTAGGAATGGGTGAGGCTGTGAGGTTGGGTGGAGCTTCAGTCTGAGCGACTTGACCAACGCTGTAATAAAAAGAGCGTTGTCATGGCGACGAGCGGTGGAATGTTCATTTGTGTGGCGCCGCCGCACAGACGGTCGCTGGAGCAGGACTCCACCTTTTTGGGGTGGCCCCCCACCTCCTTTGCTTTTGGCTCCTCCCCCTGGAGGTGCCCAGCGTCTGTGTGATGAAGCCGCGGCGCCGTTGACCCGTGTCTCTCTGCCGTCTCCGCCCCGCCGCTCTGAAGGCTGGAAGCACGTGCAGCTGGTGGGGTCGGAGCTGGACCTCCGCCAGGTGTCCTGGAGGCAGCGGGTGGAGGTCATCCCCAGCCGGCACAGCACCGACACGGACACCAGCGGCGAGGAGGGGCCCCAGCCCTGCCCCGCCCAGCATGCCTCCACCACGCCTCTGCCAGGTGAAGACCGCTGCATCGATGCCACCGGCCCCTCCCCCCACTGACAGGCATCAACTGCCCCGCCTCCAGTTGATGATCAGAGGAAGGCTTTCCGGGGACCTGTCTCTGTTGGGCTTGGGGGGGGCAGCCTCTACGCTTCCGGGGGGGGGACTGTACTTCTGATGAAGTCTCCACTGGGGGGGGGGGGGCTCCGATGCTGCTTCCAGCTGTGCGGAAGTTTCCAGAACTTTTTCTGTTTTTTTGTGAGAAAATGTTTTATTCCGAGGAGTGACGGAGGAGCAGCTCCTCCTCTTCCCTGGGGGGTCAGATGTTCTGAGCCCGGTTCTGCTTTTATATGTCTATCAAACGTTAGAACCTACAGAACAGAACCGGCAGTAGACCGTCCCAGCTCCCTGTCTGCTGATTGGTCCAGATCCACAATGTTACCTGGGGGGGGGGCGTTCTCCTGCTGCAGATGGAGGTGAACGCTCCTGCTGGAGGAGCAGCCCCTCCCGCTCCGTTACCCTCTCTCTCCTCCTCAGATCACAGCTTCCTCCTCCATGGGGGGTCAACGACACACAACCTGTCGTCCTCCCCCATGTCCACCCTCAGCTCCGCCTACAGAGGAGCCGGCGCCTCCTTCACCACCGACACAAGCACCACCTACTACTCCGGGTCGGGTGAGTGCGGCGCCCTGAGCGTGGGCGTGGCCGGGAGGAAGATCTGACTCCTCCCCCTCTGCTTCTGCAGGAAGCGCCATCAGGCAGGTGGGGGTCGCAGGAGGAGCGCACACCACGGAGGTGGTGATGAGGAGGCGCCCGGAGAGCCGAGGCGGCGTGGAGGAGAACATCCGGGACTCCATCGTGATGGGCGACGCCCCCGGCGGCTTCGTGGACTTCGGTAAGACCGGGAGTCATGCATGAGTCTGCAGGGTGGGGCTGTGCTGACCGCCGCTCTGTCCCCTCCCCCGCTCGCCGCGCCCGCAGGTGGCTTCATGCAGAGCTCCCAGAGCCGGTTCGGCTTCAGCCAGAGCGCCGCGGTCCGGGGCCCGGCGCGTGACGTCAGCGAGGCTCTGTTCAGTCTGGACCGGGTCCTGCAGGGTGAGTCTGCAGAGAGCCGCATGGGGGCGCCGCTCTGTGGGCCGGTGGTTCCGCTTCTGCCTGAGGGGTCGGTTCTGAAAGGCTCCTGTAATCGGGTTTGTCCCCTCAGAGGCCCGAGTCTCTCCTGGGGTGCCCGACACCCCCAGCCGGCTGGTGTTCTCCGCTCTGGGTCCGACGGCCCTCCGGGTCAGCTGGCAGGAGCCGCTCTGCGAGAAGCCCGTCCTGAGCTACTGCGTTCTGTACCAGCTGCTGAGCGGAGGTAGGTGCACCTCCTCACTGCTCCCGCGGCGCTCCCGCAGAGCTCCTCACCCCCCCCCCCTCCTGCAGGAGAACTGAAGCGGATCAACGTCACCGACCCGGCGGAGAACTCGGTGGTGATCCACGACCTGCTGCCCAACCACTCCTACCTGTTCAAGGTGAAGGCCCAGAGCGAGGAGGGCTGGGGTCCGGAGAGGGAGGGGGTCATCACCATCGAGTCGGCCGTGGACCCCAGCAGCCCCCTCAGCCCCGTGCCAGGTGCCGCCCCGCCCTGCCCCGCCCCGCCGTGGTTCTGCCCGGTCGTCATGGCGACGGGCTGACCCCTCGTCGTGTCTCCGCAGGGTCCTCCTTCACCCTCAGCACCCCCAGCGCGCCGGGCCCCCTGGTGTTCACCGCCCTGAGCCCCGAGTCGCTGCAGCTCAGCTGGGAGAAACCGCGCCAACCCAACGGGCGCATCCTGGGATACGTGGTGAGCTGTGAGCAGCTGCACGGCGGAGGTGAGCAGTGGTCTGGGCTCCTTCGGGTTTGTTCCACAGCATCCCTGAACCTGAACGGCTGCCACCGGACTCCAGCGTCCCAAACCGTCACACTCCCACCTCCGTGTCTGACTGTTTAACCATAATAATCGTCTAAAACGTTGCGTTTGAAAGACCTGAGAGCGTTCATGCGCCTCACTTCCTGTTCCCTCCAGGTGACCTGCGCTCCTTCCAGGTGAGCGGCGACAGCGCCGAGACCAGCCTGACGGTCCCGGACCTGACCGAGAACATTCCCTACAAGTTCAAGGTCCAGGCCCGGACCACAGAGGGCTTCGGTCCGGAGCGGGAGGGCATCATCACCATCGAGTCTCAGGACGGAGGTCAGCCGACTCGTTACGTCACTCGTTAGAGCACGCGTCAAAGTCACGGCCCGGGGGCCGGATCCGGCCCTCCACATCATTCTATTTTATTGTTATTAATGACTCGACGTTATCTTGAGCTCATTTCTCACTTGTGTAATTTTGACAAAATCTATTTTTATGGAGAGTAAAATATTAAATTTATTTAAGGTTTAAATTGATTTATTCTGGAATAATAATCCTGACTTTTATTATTCATAAATATTTTTAAAATTCACAGTTTTAAAGTTGTTTAAATTGTCATTCTGCAGCTTTTTGGACTGTTTTGATATTTACTAAGATCTTTTAAGCTATTTAGGATTTTAGCTGTTTTTTCAGCTACATGCTAGCTGTTTTGGCTAACCTAAGTTTTTGGGTTTTTTTCAGTTTTTTTAGGTTCATTTAGCTAATATTTAGCGATCTATCAGCTTCAGCGTGTTTAGCTCTCGGTTTCAGCATCTTCAGCTCACAGCATTCACACTAACATTATCACAGGTTATATAAATAGATCTAGTTCATAATTAGGCTAAAACGTTACAGTTTTAGCGTGTTGATCAGATGTTTCTGCTGTCCGGCCCGCGGCCTCAGGTGTGTTTTGGGCGTCCTGTACGATTCGAGCGACTCGTCTGATCTAAAGCGGCGCGTCTCTCCGCAGGCGCTCTGTCGCAGTTCAGCAGCCAATCCGCTGTGAGGAGGGAGGTCTTCCACATGCCCGCAGAGGTGGACCCCGCCCTCAGCGACGCCTTCTTCTCAGGTAGGTCTCCCGGCTCCGCCCCTTTTCTCTTGCCGCCCTCGCTGACGGAAGCTGCCGATCCCACAGATGGCATGATGATGACCACGCGGCACACGGAGGCGGGCGCCATGGTGACGCGTCAGATCACCCGGGGGGTGGTGCAGAGGAGCGTGACGGGGGCGGCGTCTGTCACCAGGAAGATGACCTACGAGTCTTAAGAGGCGTTCAGGTGTAATCCCAGCGCGGTAATCCCAAAGCACCTTTAATCTGGACGCCTTCAGGCTGGCGGACCGGCCTTCAGGATGACCCAGAGCTTCTGCTCCGTTTGTACATTCAAATGTCTTTTTTACCTTCAGGCATATTTAATATTTGTACCAATTTTATTTTAGCAAAACAGAAAATGATTCACAACGTTCAGAAATGTCATGGATGCAGTTTGTTAATGTGAGGGACGGCTCAGAGGTTACAGAGCGTCACGGTCGTCTCATCAGCATGCATCGTCTTCTGTCTCTCATCGGTCTCAATAAAGTTTGGATTAAAAAAACCTTTGCATCAATGAGTGACTGAACATTTACAGTCGCTTTGGTTTGGATGAAGACGCCGTCGGTCAGAAGCTGTGGAGGCTGAAGCGGGCGCCCGACGGCCAGTGGATCGGAACTGTCAGGTCCACAGGCAGGGCCCGGGACAGAGGCAGGGCTCCCTGACCCCCGCGGCCCTCACCACCAGGTCCCTGACCACCTCCACCGTGCCGAAGAGCGGGAACAGCTCCTCGGAGAAGCTCTCGTTGTAGGTGAACAGGTGAGAGCGCTTCTCCACGTCGTAGAAGGACAGCTGGCCCTCCTCGTAATCCAGGTACACGCCCACCTTCCTGGGCGCCAGGTGCTTCGGCAGGAGGGTGGGGGGCACCGTCAGCGCCTTCAGATCCGAGCCCCTCTCCAGGCGCAGGGTCAGGTACCCGGTGTCCGCGTTCAGAGGCCGGAAGCCCTGCCTGACGGCCGACGCTTTGACCACGCCCAGACGCCAGTCGCGCTCGCCCACCTCCACCTCCCAGTAGTGGCGCCCGGAGGCGTATCCCTCCCTCCCCACGGCGCACCACCAGCCGTCGAAGCGCTGCGGACACGGAGACACGTCGCGGCGCTCCAGGCCGCACCTCAGGCGCTTGTCGTCGCCGGACAGGAGCAGGCCGGGGTTCGCCGAGTCCGGGTCCAGGACGACGTCATCTGTGAAGCAGATCAGAGGTCAGGTGACCCAGATCAGAGGTCAGGTGACCCCGGGGCGGGTGACCCAGATCACAGGTCAGGTGACCCCGGGGCGGGTGACCGCGCTTTCCCTCAGACGTGTTGCTGTCTGCATGTAGGAAGTCATTCACACAGGGGTTCAGGTCAGACTGTGGTTACCATGCGGTAAACAGGTTCCATGACCTGCATGCGAGAAGAGGTTAGCTTGCTCCCTAAAGTAATAAATCAGGACTTTAAGTTGTTCGGATCATGACTGAATGAAAACAGAGTGATCCGGCGGCGTGCACGTGCACGTGCACCCTGTGACCTTCAGGAAACCCGTTCAGGTGACAGACGTTTCTGGAGTAAATACATCTACATTTGAAGGGAAAACTCGACGTCTTCAGCTGATGTTCACACAGGAAGGAAGTAGAGAATGAACTCACCGCTGTGAGGGATGTAAGGAACCGCATCTGAAAAGAGACAGACACTCATGAGCAGGAGGAACACCTGCTGGACTCCTGCTGCTCTCTGACTCTCATGAGGAAAAGTGACTTCAAACGAAGGATTCAGGTCCATGTCCAATCATTTCACCTTTTTGAGCTAATGTGCAAATTTAGGGTCAGAATTTAACCATGAAAAACAATGATGATACAGCAGATGAGTTACTGTATGTTCATGTAGGGTCCAGACAGGTGAGAGTACAGGTGAGAGTACAGGTGAGAGTACAGGTGAGAGAACAGGTGAGGCTGCAGGTGTTTGCATGTGGTGCGCACCCATCCTCTGGCTCCTCTGTTTCTTCAGCAGCCAAGTCTTCGTCACGTCCTCCTGCACACAAACATGGGCTTATAGAGTGAAATGTGCCCCGCCCCCATGCTGTGAACGCCCCACCCACCTTGACGGGCGCGTCCGCGTTGAGGGCGGCCAGCATGAGCAGCTCCACGGCGGGCAGCAGCGTGGGCAGGCGGCCCCTCCTCCACTGCAGCTCCAGGTCGTCCAGCATCAGGATGACGGGCTCACCGGGCCACAGGGGGGGCTGCAGGGGGCGGGGCGGGGCGGGGCCCTGGTTAAGCTCCGTCAGACACGCGCGCGGAACTGGGTCACGCGGCTCACCTGAGTCCTGCTCCTAATCTCCCGCGTCCAGTCCATGATGACCCTCTTGTGGGGGCCCATGTCGTACTCCCCCCCCGACTCCAGCATGCACAGCAGGTGTTCCCGCCACGCCCTCTTCTCGTACTGGAACTCGGACGGCATGATCTTGTGCTGGACCACACACGCACACGTTAGCCCGCGCCCTGCACCGCACACGCACGCACGCACGCGCGCTGCTCGTCCGCGCCGCACCTGCACCCTCCTCTCCAGCACGGCGGCCCAGTCCACGATGAAGTCCCGGCACACGCTGGGGGGCCACACGTCCTCGCAGGTCCAGATGTGGGCCAGGATGTTGGACCTCTGCAACAGAGGAGGGGTGAGCGCGTGCGGAGGGAGGTGGGGAGGGGGGGGGGGGGGGGGGGGGGCCGCGCTCACCTGACAGACTCGGCTCAGCTCGCGCGCCAGCTCCATGATGAACAGCTGGCTCTCCACCAGCGGCTCCTTCTTCTCCTGCGTCACGCGCTGCGGGAGCCCTGCGGGACGGACGGACGCGCGCACCGCGGGGTCAGACTCTCATGACTGGTGCGTGATGGTGACACGCGCTCACCATCACTTCTGAGGTGTTATTTTGAGGAGAGTGTTGTGGCGCGCATGCGCAGTACCTTCAGTCGGACCTTCAGCTTCTTGGCGGGCTCGATGAGGAACTGCAGGCAGTCCTTCATCATGCTGGCAGCGGGACAGGGGGGAGGGGGGTCGGTGCCCTGCGGGGTGATAATGAAAAAGCTTTAGCGCGCGCGTGCACCCCCCCCCCCCCCCCCCCCCACACACACACACACACAGAGCGATCGATGGAGACAGCAGATTTACGCGCGTGCAGAGAAGAGCTGCGCTGCAGAACTGTCATCAGGCTCCCAGAGTGCTGTGCGCGCGCGCGCGAGCAGAGTTTGGAGGTGTCGATGCAGCAGCACTTTGGGGGGGGGGGGGGTGGAGCGGTTTATTGTTGATTCAGCAGCGCGTGTCCGCATGGGGGGGGGGTTTGAACTTCAACCAAATTCATCTGAAGGGCTCCCGCTGATGGCACGCGCCGCCCTGACCTCTGAGCACCCCCCCCACACACACACACGCACACACACGCACGCACACACACGCACGCACACACACGCACGCACACACCTCACATGTGAAACTGCGTCCCAGAGTTTGAGAGATTAGAGAAAATCCGGGATTATTCCCACGACTCTGCAGCCCAAAGACGCGCGCGAGCGCTGCGGGTCCGAACGGAACCGACAGAAGATTCAAGAACACATTTACACCCCCCACCCCCCACCCCCCATGCATATCTCTCCTCCAACCCAAACCAACAGCACCCCCCGTAAACGGTGTATCAGCAGAAAAGTGCCGGTAAACCGGGATTCCGGTCAGACGCGCCACGCACGCGGCGGAGTCTCACCTGCTCGTAACGGAAAAGCCGGTTCCTCCAGGAAACCGCGCGCGCCTCCTCTGCAGCGTGTCCTCCCAACTTCTTCACCGGTCTGACATCCTCCACGGACGGAGATCCTCTGCGCGGGCGGCGGAGGCGCGCTCCCGCCCGCCCGCCCGCCGCGCTGCAGGACGGGAGGCGCGCCGCCAGAGGGCGCCAAACCACCAACCTGGAAGAGTTCAAACGTTTAAAGTTATGCTTCTCTTTTTTATTCTTTGTCCCAACATAAACACCTGTTGTAGTTTAGACTAAACTCTATTTTTATTGATTATGTTGTTTTACTGTTGGACCGGACAGACACAAGGGGGGGGGGTAATGGGGGGATTTAGAGAAAAAAGAAGACGATAACACAGAGTAGTAACATCCTATAACAACCAGGTTACTTTAGCTGATGTTTTTTCCAAGCTGATATGATCAAAGAGCAGATTCCTGTATTGATTAACGTTGATGTTTTTCTTGCTTTTCCAATTTAATAAAATAGTTTTTTTTATGAAGATTCCAGATACTAATCCTCCCTCTGTATCGATGGCACTCATGTCACCAAGCACACAAAGTGACGGTGAAGCTGTGATTGAAACATTTATCCAGACTGAGAGATCAGCACAGACCTGCTGCCAGAGAGCCTGGACAGGTGTGCAGAACCACAGTGCATGCATGAAGCTGTCAGGTGAGTTACTATCACAGTGCTCACAAATGTCTGAGCTTCTGAGACCCATCTTGAACATCCTCTGTCTAGTATAATAAATTCTATGGAGAGTTTTGAATTGGATTAATTGTAAGTTTGGACTTTTATTCAGTTTAAAGGTGTTAAGACACATTTCTGTCCAGAAGCTTTGGTCTGTGTTTCTGCTCAGGTCTGCATCCCATTTAGTTATTGGAATTGAAATATTATTGTCTAGGTTGCATAAGAGTTTGTATATTTTTGAAAGAATCTTATTCATTGAAAATTTAAACAAAGAGGTAATTATTTCTGGTCATTTTAAGTCATTATCCTGGTACTTAATTTTTTTTATAATTATAGATTTCAGTTGTTGATATTCCAAGAAGTGATTTATTCCATGTTTATCTTGTAGTTCCTGTGGTGTTATAAATCTTCTATCAATAATTAAGTGTTCTAATAGTGTTACGCCCCCTGCTGGCCAGGCTGGGAAGTGTAACATTTTTGTGTTTATAAGGATGTCTGGGTTGTTCCAGATGGGTGTCATTTTACACGGTACGACTGAGGACTTCGACGCTTTGACAAAATCCCACCAGGCTGTTAAGGTGGTACTGATGTTAATAATTAAGAATTTAAGAATAAAAGAGGGAAAGAAAAAAACACAAAATACACAAACATGAGAGGAGAGAGAAAAAAACGATGGACGAGATGCAATGAAGAGATTAAATGAAGTTTTATAGTAAAAGACAAACTAACTGAAATTGAACTTAATTAAAAAAAATTTCTGATATTTGAACACATAACTGAGTATACATAAGTATTACACACCAGGATTTTAAATGCTATTCATATTAACTGTTGCATCATTACTAATGTCAACATTGGGGCAGTTTGTTTTTCTGATGATTTGTCAAATTTTTCAAAAGAAATTTGGGAGATTCAGTAAAGAGACGTTTTCATATCAAGTTTTTGATATAGAAAAGAACATGCATGAACATGATATCTTGTCTCGTGTTCTCACAGATCAGTGTTTTTTAATTCTAAAGAGTAATAATGGTAGGAGCAACTGAGTAAAAGCTAGAAATTACCAGCACACTTGAATGCATCAATCTAGTGAAAGTGCGTAAAGACAGCTCCTGAATAGATCACATGATGCGCTGGAATGAGGAGAATGTGGGCGTGGCTCCACACCTTATCTGGGGTGACGTTTGTTGCTCCTCCCACTCTGACGTTAAACTTGTGACCAAACAGATCAGTTTGATCCTGGATCAAACTGATCTGTTTCCAACCAGCAGAAACGTTTTCACATTCCGGTCTCCTGATTACCTGGATCAGGTGTTTGACCGATCAGGAGCCTCCATGGCTGGTTGATCACGTGTTCTCGATTCTGACACTGCTCCAGATCAGATCAGCAGATAGAAACTCAGATGGACGCGTGATTCTACTCATAAAGACATTTAATAGAAACGTGACAACATTCCATAAATAGTATTAAATGTAGCTGCCAAGATTTGGGGTGGGGGGGTCAGAGGAACACGGTCTGCTCCTCCCAGAGCACAGAGGAACCCGGACACCCCCACACTGCAGTGAGGCGATCGGAAACATGCTGGCATTCACGTTACAATGACTGAACTCCACCCCAGAAACAACCCCCAGAATGCAGTTCAGGTCACATGGTGTACAATGAACCAAGGGAGGGGGCAGGCAGACAACTGTCTTTAGTGTACATGAGGGGGGGGGGCTGTGGAATGGTTGGTTTTATTGGATCACTCTAAAAATACAAAATTCAAAGAGAACTTATAAAAACCCAAGAAATAAAAAATGTCCACAAGATGGTTAAGTATGATAAATAGGATCTGTGGTGACGGCGCGGGGCCTAAGCGCGCTCCCCCCTTATCCTGCGGGCCAGCTGGATGTCTTTGGGCATGATGGTGACCCGCTTGGCGTGGATGGCGCACAGGTTGGTGTCCTCGAACAGACCCACCAGGTACGCCTCGCTGGCCTCCTGTGGAGCACAACAGGTTTCAGAGAGTCTGAAGACGGGCTCTCGGACCAGGGGTCCACCTGGAGGCCCCTACCTGCAGGGCCCCGATGGCGGCGCTCTGGAAGCGCAGGTCGGTCTTGAAGTCCTGAGCGATCTCCCTGACCAGCCGCTGGAACGGCAGCTTGCGGATCAGCAGCTCCGTGGACTTCTGGTAGCGGCGGATCTCCCTCAGAGCGACGGTCCCGGGCCTGGAAGACACGCCGGGAGGGGTCACACACGTGGACCGAATCCCCCCTCGGGGGTCGCTGCGTCAGCTTACCTGTAACGATGGGGCTTCTTCACGCCGCCGGTGGACGGGGCGCTCTTCCGGGCGGCTTTGGTCGCGAGCTGCTTCCGCGGAGCCTTTCCTCCGGTGGACTTACGGGCCGTCTGCTTGGTACGAGCCATGGCGAACTCTCTGGAAGCCCAAAAGACGGTTCAGGTCTCAGAACAACAACAAGACGAGAGGAAAGGTAAACATGGCCGAGCCCGCCCGCTGGGAGCTCCCCTCCCCCAGGGCGAAACCACCGGGAAGGGGGGAGGGGGGCCAGCGTAGTTTGTCTTTGACGTAAAAATACAAAGTATTAAAGTAAAAACTAAGTACAAGACTGTAAATTAAACTAGATAGCGCTCTTAGAAACGACCGCCATGACTTTAGGATGGCAGAGTTCTCTCTCCTCTTCTTTCTCCGTCTGACCGCCTTCACGCTCATTTCAAAACAAATGGCGCCCGAACCTCCTCCGCTCCTCATCCGCGCCATCTTTGTTTCCAACCAGACTCCACCGCTTTCAATTATTCTACGGAACTCGGTGGAAAATAACCCAACCTCGGCGTAACTCCACACGGTTACGAATAACCGTCCGCTCCGTGACGAAACCTGGCGATTTATTCCAGCCGACATCAGCGCTTGATCACCGAATCAAACCGCCAATTCTCGCTGACTCCATTGTTCTATTTTTAGCTAATGCTGCCGTTACGAATCGACATGACGGCCGCGCGGACACGGCGGATCACGAGGAGGTTTAAGAACAAGAATATTTAACATTCATTCAGTATATTCCGATAATGATCGTAATAGAGACGCTAGATTACCTTCAGAGTTTGTTGACCAGAGATTAGTGAATAAAACCCAAACGATCTTCGTGAAAGGGGATTTTGCTGAGAAAGTGGCTGAGGCCGTGTATTTATATATTCTCTGACGTCACGCCAGTAACGGCTTGAGCGGCTATTGGCTGAGCCGTCAGAGAAGACACGGGACACCCAATAGGATCCCAGTAGTAAAAAGCATAAAAAGAAGCGGAATTGTTCCGTTTTTTATTTTCAGATTTGATTTAAATCTTTCATATTATATTTATTCACACTAAAACCTTTAAAAGTAAATCAGTTTCTGATGTTTTCTGTAGGTTTTCGTGAGCCTAAAACCGGACTTCATGTCCCGTAGTTCCGTGTTTTTGTCTACTTCCCCTTGTTTTGCGCATGCTCACATCGATAGACAATGCGGATTTCGAAGCTAATAAAAATAGCTAGCTAGTAAGCTAAAAACAATCTTCTTGTTGTTAGGCTTTAACGCGGGGAAATGTCTAAAACGTATCCACAGCCCCCGGCATCTTCGGCAGCGACGAGCACCGGGGGTCCCTCTTCGTCCTCGTCGCCCTCGCCCGCCGGAGGTTCGACATCTCCCGCAACCGTGTCGAACGTGCAGCCCGAGAAACCCCAACATTACACGTACGTAGCTGTTAGCTGGATTAGCAGAGCGTCCACAGCCTCACGTGTAGTTACACAGCAGCAGCCCGGCGTCAGTGCACGCGTTTGTGTAGCTTTTGTGTAGCTCTACACAAACCTGAAAGCACCGGAGCATCGCCGTTCCGCGGCTAGCAGCCTGTTTACATGTAACGGAGTAATCAGATTACTGCTGGAGTTAGATCTGTGTGGTGCTTCAGGAATGCTTTATTTAACTTTAATGATGTGATTTCTGTCCGTAAACATTTCATCTGATGATGCTGAGGAGCTGCAGGTCTCCTCTGGAGGTTCTGAGGCTTTACTCCTCAGAGAAGATGCAGGAACTGCTTTTGTCCTCTGTTCATCCACCACTCTCACTTTTCCACATAAAGAAATCTGATTACTGGTCATAATAGTTTATTAACGTTTCCGTCTCATAGATCTATCAGTTTTACCTCTGACCTCAATCAGGAATAAAGTCTGATTTTTATCCTGCATGTTGTTGAATCTGACGTGAAGGTGAGCAGTCCAGGTGGTTGAAGATCTTTCTCTTCGTCCTCAGATACCTGAAAGAGTTCAGGACGGAGCAGTGCCCCCTGTTCGTCCAGCACAAATGTACGCAGCACCGCCCCTTTTCCTGTTTCCACTGGCACTTCCTGAACCAGCGGCGCCGCAGACCCATCCGCAGACGGGACGGGACCTTCAACTACAGCCCGGACGTCTACTGCACCAAATACGACGAGGGGACGGGCGCCTGTCCGGATGGAGATGAGTGAGTGCGCCGCCGCCGCCGGCCCGTCACGCGGGGTCTGACCCCCGTCCACGCCGTTTCCATCAGAGCTGACCTGCTGAGGTTCATGCAGGCGTTAAGGCTGCAGGTTCAGAGCGTGACTACTAGTGCTGCCACAAACGATTATTTTAATAGTCGACTAATCATCGATTAATTTTTCCGATTAGTCGACTAATCGGATCATGGACAAAGTGGATGTAAAGAAAATCTGAAATATGATTAGCTTTAAAACAAAAAAATCCTAAATAAGCTAAAATCGCTAGCATATAGCTGAAATATTAGCTGAACTCCAAATTAGTCTAAAAAACTGTAAAAATCCCAAATTAGCCAAAATAGCTAACATGCAGCTGAAATATTATCTTAATTCCAAATTATAAATAGCTAGCATGAAGCTAAAATATTAGCTAAACTCCAAAATAGCCTGAAAACCCTTAATAAATGCCAAAATAGTCTAAAAAGCTAGCAGAATGTCATTATAACTTTCAACTTTACTACAGTCTGACTCCATATATTATAAAGTAACGACTAATCGACTATTAAATTAGTTGTTGACTATTTTAATAGTCGATTAGTCGTCGATTAGTCGAATAATCGTGGCAGCCCTAGTGACTACTTTCAGGTAGTTTGAGTTCCTCCTTCTCATGCTGAGCTGCAGGTGTTGGGCTGGCTCCGCCCACAGCTCCACCACAACAGGAAGTCCAAACGTCAATGATCATGAATCTGAGCAGTTTCACTTTAACAAAGCACAGAGATGGTTCAAATGTCAGACTTTATGTTTGCAAGTTAACCCCCTCCCCAAAAGAAACTGTTTCTGAAGGAAACCAAACTCTGGTTCTCTTGCTGTGGAGCCAAAGTTCTGCAGTAGTTCTGCTGGTTTCCGGTTGCGGGTCCATCCTCGGACGAGAACCTTTTGATTCTTGAACCGCGTCAGGTCCGAGCGAAGCAGCTCAGAGGCAGGAAGGCTTGGTTCTGAGAGTTCTGCTGGGACCGGGTTCTGAAGGAGGCTCTTGTCTTCCAGCTGTCCGTTCCTGCACCGAACGGCGGGCGACACCGAGCGCCGGTACCACCTGCGCTACTACAAGACCGGATCCTGCATCCACGAGACGGACGCCAAAGGCCACTGCAGCAAGAACGGCTCGCACTGCGCGTTCGCTCACGGGTCACATGACCTGCGCACGCCCGTCTACGACATCAGGTGCGGCCGCGGACGCCGGCCTCCCTCCGGCGGTGAGCGCTGTTGCTGACTCTGCTCCTGTGCTGCAGGGAGGTGCAGGTGATGGAGTCTCAGGGGGGCGGGGCCAGCGCCGAGGGGAGCGCGGGGGACCTGCAGTCGGGTCAGGCGGCGAGCACGGCGCTGATCGAGAAGATCCTGAGCGAGGAGCCGCGCTGGCAGGGTGGGTGTGAGCCGCGGGGCCTCGGAGCTCCGCCCCCTCCCGTCCTCACTGTGTCCCTCCCCCGCAGATAACGGCTACGTGCTGTCCCACTACAAGACGGAGCTGTGCAAGAAGCCCCCCCGCCTGTGTCGCCAAGGTTACGCCTGTCCGTATTTCCACAACAGCAAAGACAGGAGGCGGAGCCCGCACAAGCACAAGTACAGGTACGAGGGCGTATCAGCTGTGTCCAGGCCCGGGGGCCGGATCTGGCCCTTTTACTATTGTTATTAATGACCCCATGTTATCTTGAGCTCATTTTTAACTTGTGTAATTTTGACCAAATATATTTTAATGGAGAGTAAAATATTGAAGCTATTTAAGGTTTAAGTTGATTTATTCTGGAATAATATTCCTGACTTTTTATTATTCAGAATTATGTCATAAAGTTACAGTTTTAAAGTTTTAAAAATGGACATTTTGCTAGCTTTTTGGACTGTTTTGGCATTTACTATGATTATTTAGCCTATTTTGGAGTTTAGTTAATATTCCAGCTACATGCTAGCTGTTTTGGCTAACCTATGTTATTTTTCTATTAGTTTTTTAGGCTAATTTGGCAGTTAGCTTATATTTTAGCTGGCTATCAGCTTCAGTGTTTTTAGCTGTTAGCTTCTAGGATTTCTTCTATCAATTTCAGTCTTTTTAGCGGCCAAATTCAGCTTCCAGCATTCACACTAGCTTTATCACAGGCAAAGCTAAATATCTAGTTTATAATTATTTTAAAAAGTTATGGTTTTAGAGTTTTAAAAACATCATTTTAGTGTGTTCAATAAATGTTTATCGTGTTCGGGACGCGACCTTTGACCCCTGCGTTATTGAGTTTGACACTCCTGAGTTAAAATGACTCAGCAGAAGTCAGACAGTGACTCAGCTGAGCTTCTCAAAGAGAAGAGATGGTTCTGCTCATTCATGGACTGTTTCCTGTAGAAAAGTCACACTTTCAGTTTGTAGTGAGTTCTGGGGGGTGGAGGGGGGTGGCGGCGCTGACCCGGTTCTTCCTAAGATGATGCGTCTCCGCAGGGCGCTGCCATGTCCCGCCGTGAAGCAAAGCGAGGAGTGGGGAGACCCCAGCAAGTGTGAGGGGGCGGAGTCATGCCAGTACTGCCACACCAGGACGGAGCAGCAGTTCCACCCCGAGGTGGGTGTCAGAGGAACCCGTCGACCCAAACGTGGTTCCGCCTGAAGGTTCTGCCCGGTTCTCCCTGCAGCAGCTGTTCTACAGCCCCGCCCGTCTCAGAGCTGACCTCTGACCTCTCCGCATGTCCTCCTCAGATCTATAAATCCACCAAGTGCAACGACATGCAGCAGAGCGGCAGCTGCCCCAGAGGACCCTTCTGTGCCTTCGCCCACGCTGACAGTAAGTCTCCGCCTTCGCCGTTCCCTCGCCGCTCTGCAGCGCCTCACACGTCTGCGTTCACGCTCCCCGCAGAACCCTTCGCTCCCGAAGAGCCCGCCTTCCCCGGCCCCGGCTCCCCTCCGCCCCCCAGACCCCCGGACCCCCTCTCGGGCCGAGACGCCTGCCAGAGTCCCGGCAGCCACTCTGACCCGTTCTCCCCGACCGCCTGCTGTGCGGCGCAGGGGCTGCTGGGAAACGTCCTGTCCATGTGCGAGGACGCGGGCGGCAGGGCGGAGCCTCTGTGTCCGTGGGCGGGAGAGGGGGGGTACGGCAGGGCCCCCGGATTTGAGCGGGAAGATCACGTGAGAAGAAGGTTGATGATTAACGGTCGGATTTTGAAGTTTCAGAACTCACTGATGTTTCCTTTCAGGCCAAACAGAGACATTTTCCTGCAGAACAACGAAGCCGAGAGTTCTCAGCACAGAGCAAACAGGTACACACACGTGAACAGAGCAAACAGGTACACACACGTGAACAGAGCAAACAGGTACACACATGTGAACAGAACAAACAGGTACACACACGTGAACAGAGCAAACAGGTACACACACGTGAACAGAGCAAACAGGTACACACATGTGAACAGAGCAAACAGGTACACACACGTGAACAGAGCAAACAGGTACACACACGTGAACAGAGCAAACAGGTACACACACGTGAACAGAGCAAACAGGTACACACACGTGAACAGAGCAAACAGGTACACACACGTGAACAGAGCAAACAGGTACACACACGTGAACAGAGCAAACAGGTACACACACGTAAACAGAGCAAACAGGTACACACACGTGAACAGAGCAAACAGGTACACACACGTGAACAGAGGAAACAGGTACACACACGTAAACAGAGCAAACAGGTACACACACGTGAACAGAGCAAACAGGTACACACATGTAAACAGAGCAAACAAGTACACACACGTGAACAGAACAAACAGGTACACACACGTGAACAGAGCAAACAGGTACACACACGTAAACAGAGCAAACAGGTACACACACGTGAACAGAGGAAACAGGTACACACACGTAAACAGAGCAAACAGGTACACACACGTGAACAGAGCAAACAGGTACACACACGTGAACAGAGCAGACAGGTACACACACGTGAACAGAGCAAACAGGTACACACACGTCAACAGAGCCAACAGGTACACACACGTGAACAGAGCAAACAGGTACACACACGTGAACAGAGCAAACAGGTACACACACGTGAACAGAGCAAACAGGTACACACACGTGAACAGAGCAAACAGGTACACACATGTAAACAGAGCAAACAAGTACACACACGTAAACAGAGCAAACAGGTACACACACGTGAACAGAGCAAACAGGTACACACACGTGAACAGAGCAGACAGGTACACACACATGAACAGAGCAAACAGGTACACACACGTGAACAGAGCAAACAGGTACACACACGTGAACAGAGCAGACAGGTACACACACGTGAACAGAGCAGACAGGTACACACACGTGAACAGAGCAAACAGGTACACACACGTGAACAGAGCAAACAGGTACACACACGTGAACAGAGCAAACAGGTACACACATGTAAACAGAGCAAACAGGTACACATACGTAAACAGAGCAAACAGGTACACATACGTCAACAGAGCCAACAGGTACACACACGTCAACAGAGCCAACAGGTACACACACGTGAACAGAGCCAACAGGTACAACCACGTGAACAGAGCCAACAGGTACACACACGTGAACAGAGCAAACAGGTACACACACGTGAACAGAGCAAACAGGTACACACACGTGAACAGAGCAAACAGGTACACACACGTGAACAGAGCAAACAGGTACACACACGTGAACAGAGCAAACAGGTACACACACGTGAACAGAGCAAACAGGTACACACACGTGAACAGAGCAAACAGGTACACACACGTAAACAGCAAACAGGTACACACACGTGAACAAAGCAAACAGGTACACACACGTAAACAGAGCAAAAAGGTACACACACGTGAACAGAGCAAACAGGTACACACACGTGAACAGAACAAACAGGTACACACACGTAAACAGCAAACAGGTACACACACGTAAACAGAGCAAAAAGGTACACACACGTGAACAGAGCAAACAGGTACACACACGTGAACAGAACAAACAGGTACACACACGTAAACAGCAAACAGGTACACACACGTGAACAGAACAAACAGGTACACACACGTGAACAGAGCAAACAGGTACACACACGTGAACAGAGCAAACAGGTACACACACGTGAACAGAGCAAACAGGTACACACACGTGAACAGAGCAAACAGGTACACACACGTGAACAGAGCAAACAGGTACACACATGTAAACAGAGCAAACAGGTACACACACGTGAACAGAGCAAACAGGTACACACACGTGAACAGAGCAAACAGGTACACACACGTAAACAGAACAAACAGGTACACACACGTGAACAGAGCAAACAGGTACACACACGTAAAGCAAACAGGTACACACACGTGAACAAAGCAAACAGGTACACACACGTGAACAGAGCAAACAGGTACACACACGTGAACAGAGCAAACAGGTACACACACGTGAACAGAGCAAACAGGTACACACACGTGAACAGAGCAAACAGGTACACACACGTGAACAGAGCAAACAGGTACACACACGTGAACAGAACAAACAGGTACACACACGTAAACAGCAAACAGGTACACACACGTAAACAGAGCAAAAAGGTACACACACGTGAACAGAGCAAACAGGTACACACACGTGAACGGAACAAACAGGTACACACACGTAAACAGCAAACAGGTACACACACGTGAACAGAGCAAACAGGTACACACACGTGAACAGAGCAAACAGGTACACACACGTGAACAGAACAAACAGGTACACACACGTAAACAGCAAACAGGTACACACACGTAAACAGAGCAAAAAGGTACACACACGTGAACAGAGCAAACAGGTACACACACGTGAACAGAACAAACAGGTACACACACGTAAACAGCAAACAGGTACACACACGTGAACAGAACAAACAGGTACACACACGTGAACAGAGCAAACAGGTACACACACGTAAACAGAACAAACAGGTACACATACGTAAACAGAGCAAACAGGTACACACATGTAAACAGAGCAAACAGGTACACACATGTAAACAGAGCAAACAGGTACACACACGTCAACAGAGCCAACAGGTACACACACGTGAACAAAGCAAACAGGTACACACACGTGAACAGAGCAAACAGGTACACACACGTGAACAGAGCAAACAGGTACACACACGTCAACAGAGCCAACAGGTACACACACGTGAACAAAGCAAACAGGTACACACACGTGAACAGAGCAAACAGGTACACACACGTGAACAGAGCAAACAGGTACACACACGTGAACAGAGCAAACAGGTACACACACGTGAACAGAACAAACAGGTACACACACGTAAACAGCAAACAGGTACACACACGTAAACAGAGCAAACAGGTACACACACGTGAACAAAGCAAACAGGTACACACACGTGAACAGAGCAAACAGGTACACACACGTGAACAGAGCAAACAGGTACACACACGTAAACAGAGCAAAAAGGTACACACACGTGAACAGAGCAAACAGGTACACACACGTGAACAGAACAAACAGGTACACACACGTAAACAGCAAACAGGTACACACACGTAAACAGAGCAAAAAGGTACACACACGTGAACAGAGCAAACAGGTACACACACGTGAACAGAACAAACAGGTACACACACGTAAACAGCAAACAGGTACACACACGTGAACAGAACAAACAGGTACACACACGTGAACAGAGCAAACAGGTACACACACGTGAACAGAGCAAACAGGTACACACACGTGAACAGAGCAAACAGGTACACACACGTGAACAGAGCAAACAGGTACACACACGTGAACAGAGCAAACAGGTACACACACGTAAACAGAGCAAACAGGTACACACACGTGAACAGAGCAAACAGGTACACACACGTGAACAGAGCAAACAGGTACACACACGTAAACAGAACAAACAGGTACACACACGTGAACAGAGCAAACAGGTACACACACGTGAACAGCAAACAGGTACACACACGTGAACAAAGCAAACAGGTACACACACGTGAACAGAGCAAACAGGTACACACACGTGAACAGAGCAAACAGGTACACACACGTGAACAGAGCAAACAGGTACACACACGTGAACAGAGCAAGGTACACACACGTGAACAGAACAAACAGGTACACACACGTAAACAGCAAACAGGTACACACACGTAAACAGAGCAAAAAGGTACACACACGTGAACAGAGCAAACAGGTACACACACGTGAACAGAACAAACAGGTACACACACGTAAACAGCAAACAGGTACACACACGTGAACAGAACAAACAGGTACACACACGTGAACAGAGCAAACAGGTACACACACGTAAACAGAACAAACAGGTACACATACGTAAACAGAGCAAACAGGTACACACATGTAAACAGAGCAAACAGGTACACACATGTAAACAGAGCAAACAGGTACACACACGTCAACAGAGCCAACAGGTACACACACGTGAACAAAGCAAACAGGTACACACACGTGAACAGAGCAAACAGGTACACACACGTGAACAGAGCAAACAGGTACACACACGTGAACAGAGCAAACAGGTACACACACGTGAACAGAACAAACAGGTACACACACGTAAACAGCAAACAGGTACACACACGTAAACAGAGCAAAAAGGTACACACACGTGAACAGAGCAAACAGGTACACACACGTAAACAGCAAACAGGTACACACACGTAAACAGAGCAAAAAGGTACACACACGTAAACAGAACAAACAGGTACACACACGTAAACAGAGCAAACAGGTACACACACGTCAACAGAGCCAACAGGTACACACACGTCAACAGAGCCAACAGGTACACACACGGTAACAGAGCAAACAGGTACACACACGTGAACATCTTCTTCAATGATCTTAACAATATCAGGTGTGATTTCTTCTCTAGTTGCTCATTCAGGTTTTGTCTAGACTGTTCTTCTCTAGGAGAGGTTTGATTCCAGATGTTCTCAGTGGATCTGGGAAAACACCAGATTTTAAAGACAAGTTGACAGTTCTGGAGCAGGACTGGTTCCAGGATCAGTTGACAGAATGTCCTGCAGATCTTTACTGTTTATGGGCTGAAGCTGAGCCAGTTCTGCAGATTCTGGTTCTGCTCCTCAGGACCTGCTGGTCTTCCTGCCGGTCGGCAGCCCGCTGAGCCTTTCCTCCAGCATCCCGTCCAGTCTGGCGGCCACGCCCCCGAGCCCCGCCCCGTTCGGACCGCCGGGGTCCGGCGTCTCGTCGGGCATGAACGCCAACGCCCTGCCCTTCTACCCCACCAGTGAGACGGTGGAGTCGGTCGTCGGTGCGTGACAGAAAGCCCTCAAACTTTAAGCTGGACTCCCGACGTGACCACGCCCTTCTTCTCTTCAGAGTCGGCGCTGGACGACCTGGACCTGAACGATTTCGGCGTGTCGGCGCTGGAGAGGAGCTTGGAGAGCAGCCGCTCCGGCGTGGGGGTCATGTTAGGTACAACCCAAACGGAGGAAGTCGCTTCGTTCAGTCGGCTCTCTTAACTTTCCATTAAACTTTAATTAATGATTCAGATTTTATTCATTCCTTCAATTCATTTTAATTTTACACGTCTATAAATACATTAATAATCTATTATATGTTTTTATTAATTCATTTATTAACTTCTATTTAATATTAATTTATTTATGTTTTATTAACTAAATGTATTGAAATAATGAGATTGTTAGCACTTTAGCGTTACTGTTACTTTAAAAACTATTTCCTTAAAAGAGTTTGGATGAAGACGTTCAGAATGTTTGTTTAGCTCGACCGAGTGTTAGCATTAGCCGTCCATGAAACGTTAGCATCAAGCTAGCAAGCCAGCTAGCTTGATGCTAACGTCCATTAAACGTTAGCATCAAGCTAGCTGGCTTTAGCTTTATACGCTAAATCAATGTATATTTCTTTGAATCGATTACTGCTGCTGGAGATCGTGACCCCTGTGGGCGGAGCCTCCTCTGGCCGCGCGTGACCTCTGGTTGTGTCCGCAGGAGGCAGCCAGCTCCAGAGTTCTGCCCCCGTCAACATTCCCGGATCCTTCAGTGGCGCCGCTCCGTTCAGCTCGCCCTCGCCGTCGCCCCCCGTCAGGCCGCACGCTTCCTCTTTCTTCTCCGCTCATCTGTCTCAGCCCAGCCAATCAGAGAGCTCCTTCCTGGGCCCCTCCCACAGCTCTTTGGGTGGGTGGCCTCCGCCGCAGCGGCTCAGGTGTTTCCGGGGCGCCGCGTGACTGTCTGTCGTCCGCAGGTCTGAACGGCATGAGCACCAGCATCTGGGAGCACTTCCCCCCCGCCCAGGGCTCCCCCGGGACGCCCCCCGCCCTGCTGTCCTCCGGCCCGTCGGCGGAGGCCGGCCGGCTGAAGCAGGAGCTGGAGGACGCCCACCGGGCGCTGAAGAAGTGGGGTCACAGCTGGAGGCACACAGCTCAGGTAGGTACGTCTGCCGGGTGCGGCGTCCCCGTCCGGCGCCCGCCGACGCGCCGCTGATCCTTCCCGCCCCTCCCGCCCCGCAGGCGTGGACGGCGCTCAAAGCGGAGGCGGAGGAATCGCGCTCCGGCGCGGCGCGGGCGTCCATGGAGGCGGAGCGAGCTCGGCAGGCGGAGGAGGAGGCGCAGCGGCAGATAGCGCTCCTGCAGGAGGCGCTGGAGAGCCTGCGCAGCGGCGACAACCCCCACCTGGCTCTGCACCAGCTGCAGCTGCTGCACCGGCTCCCCCTGGAGGCCGTGCAGGGTCTGCAGGCTCAGCTGTGCGCCTGCCTGCACGCCGTGGAGCAGGTAACTCCTCCCCCAGGCGGGGCTAACGCATGCCGGAACTTTTAACACGATAATCCTGGAGATGGTTCTGGACCCGTGAACATGAGGCGGGATCGGTCCACAAACATGTTTATTGGTTCTGATCAGAATGAGCTCATTTCTAATAAATATTTGGACATTCGTGTTAAATCACTGCAGAGTTCTGAACCGTCTGCGCCTCCGCAGGTGGTGTACAGGAAGCAGAGGCGGTGCTGCGTGACCTGCGGCGAGCAGGGCTCGGTGGCGCTCCCCTGTGGCCACGGGCTGCAGTGTGAGAGCTGCTCCGCCTCCACCGAGTGCCCGCTGTGCCCCGAGCAGACCCCGGAGCCGCAGCTGTCCTGACGCCGGTGCCGGTCCGTCCCGGTTCCTCCCAGACCGATCCGGACGCTCACGGAGGCGGCGCGGCGGGAACGCCTCTGTCTTTGACCACGAACACTGTTGTGACGTCAGAGACGCTCCGTCTGGATCCTGACGATCACATGAACTCAGCAGAACAACCGGGCCTCCTCCAGAACCTCCGACCGGTCGGGAATGATCCGGTCCGCTTCTGCCTGGAAGGATGACTCAGCGTTTCTTTGAGGGAAGCTGCTGCGTCATGGTTCCACACAGATTCAGCGGAGGCTGAAGGTTCTGGACGGCCCGGCCCAAAACGCTCAGGTTCTCCAGATGTGTGCAGACTAACCTCTCCTGAGCTGTGTGGATATAATATATCATATATATTATATATAAACTGTAGTAACGTGATGTTATCTTGCACTGACGTGAAGGTGTTGACGATCACTGTGATGGTCTGAGGCGCCGCTCGCCGGCGCCGCTCGTTCCTTCAGAGTCTCTCTGTTTTTGGTACTGATCATTAAAAGTCTATTTTTGGAGGAAGAGGCGGCGTCCGCGTGTCTGTCACGGCTGACCGGCCTCCAGCGACTGCTTCTCGCGCTGGCGCCGCTTCTTGACGAACGCCTGCGCCTCGCGCTCGCCCCTGCGGGACTCCAGCAGCTTCAGGAGGACGTCTGCAGACGGACGAGAGACTTCAGGTCAGCAGGTACAAATACTCAGTTCTGATCACTCGCGTTAGCTAGAAGTTTCAAACTTTTTCTTAGAATTTTTTTTGTCTAAAACAATTAGTTTACATAAATAAGTTAACATAAAATATTTACTATTTGTATTATTTTATATTTCAGAGGACAAATGTTTTTTTATTAATATTCCTTTGACAAAACTTCATTGTTTGTGTTGGAATAAATGAAAAACTTTTATTTTGAAAACTCCCGTGGTGCAGACAGTTCAGCTAAAATCTAAACTTTAGATCAAAAGTTTGGACACCCCAGGTCAAAGGTGATATTAATGAGCATCAAGAAGCCAAAGAAAGATAGAAATATCCTCTAAAGGTATCAGATAACAGATGAGACGGGGAGGGACAGCCAGGGGGCCGTGGTGACCTGTTAGACGGTTAAATCAGCCCCGCCAGACTGGAATCAACACTTTTGATTCCTCTTATTAATCTTTCATTTTCCCTGTAGTTCAGGTGTCTGCCAACAGATGGCGCACTGCAAATAAATTCACAGAAAGTTATTCTGAATCTTTGAAGATTTGTTGTTTCACCAAAACATGCCACCCATCTGCTGCTAGTCCGGCCCCTCTGTGGCCCCCGAGTGAGAGGGTCTGCCCATCAATGTTCTGACATGTCAGAAAAAGACTATTTCCATCATTTGACCTTTCAAAATAAAGCCATGTGCAAACGTTTGGGCACCCTGCAGAAATGAGAGTAAGCTCCGCCCCCTTAGGAAAAGCTGAGAGCTGATCGTGGATTGAAGGGATTTCTGATCCCAGGGGATCAAATTTGGTGTTTTTATTATTATTTCTGGCTGTAATTATGTCCTGCTACCCAAAAACGGACCAACGTGGTGAAAATTTACTTTAAAAGCTCAGAGGAAGAAGTCTAGAGTTTAATGAGGCAGTTTTCAAACTAAAGATTGAAAGATGTTTGAATTTTAACCTTAATACAGCTGATTAAATAAGACAGCTCTTCTGCTTATGTTATTACAGAACACTGATATTAACATCAACATGTTTGATGGAGATTTGAGCAGAAGAGGAATCCATCGTCTGCATAGAGTTAAATCCTCACATGCAGCATCTGTGAGTTCAGGTTTGTTCCAGATGCTCCAAGAAATGATCTGGAATGTTCTTGTAGGGAGAAATAAAACCACCATTCTGACAGAAAGTAGTTTCTATCTAGAATAGAAAACTCCACCATGAATGGATCTGAATCTCCAGATCCATGAATCCGTCCAGCTTCCTACCGTTGGGTTTGGGGTGCATCAGAGGCAGGCGTATCTGAGCGGGAGCGGCGTCCGGCTGGGAGCTGGGGTCCTCCTCGGAGACGCCCGTCACCTCGCTCAGGGACAGGAAGGCCTCGCCCTCGAAGTCGTCGGCGCTCAGGGTGTCGTGGTCCAACACCGTGACCACCAGGCAAGCCCCTGGAGCCTGGCACTGCTCCAGGGAAATCAGGCTGTGGTCAGGAAAGACGGAGAGGTTTGAATCCTATCAGGAGTTCGAGAAAGTCAGTCTGAAGGCCTCAGCCTGAGTCATAGTGGGCTTTTGGGTCGTCGGGTCTGTAGATGATCATGCTGACCTGTCACCCGCAGCACACCCATAGAACATTTTCTCTGATATCTCCTGCGGGTCTCCTGCTCACTCTCATTCCGTATCCACCATCAGGACCTCTCTAACCCACTGGGGTCAGGGTGGTTGGGCTCCTGTCCAAAAGCGTTCTCTGACCGACAGAGGAACCCATCAACCAGCTGAACCCCATTCAGGGTCTCTGTGACCTGGAGGACTGGGAGCCTGATGCTTCAGTCACTTTGAGTCCCAAGTCTCTTCCTAAAGTCGAGTCTGGAACATTGATCCCATATCCCAAACATCAAGACCAGGACCAGCCAAGTCTCGTCAATGAATGTGAGACCTGGAGCAACAAGTCTTCAGTCTCATGATGTAGAAGCAAAGACAGACTCACAACTCGAAGCACTCGTCAAACAGAGGGTTGAGATCGCAGCTCTTGGTCTGAGTGACTCGAGGCTCCACCTCCGGAAAGACGTGGTTTGGTTCCAGACACAGCTGAACGAACGGGTCGCTGGAGCCTGACAGACATGCCGGCAGAGGTCAGACAGGTCAAGGCGCTGCTCCGCGGCGCCGCTCCGCACTCGCCTCACCGTTAGAGTCCATGGGGATCAAGTTGACGGCGTTCAGCACCTCCACCCGCAGCCTCTGGTCCGGCCTCCTGTAGGAGGCGCGGAGCGTGACGGCGCCATACTTCTCTCCGCTGTACGTCCTCTGCAAAGCAAAGAGCTGAGGCTCACCTCAGCTGAAGGGGGGCGGAGCTTCCTCAGCTGCTCCGGACTCACCTGCTCCGAGGCTTTCTTCTGGAAGAACTTCTCGATGATCTGCCGGCTGCTCAGAGAGTTCCTCTCCAGGAAATTCTTCAGAGTCTGAGGGAAACATCAGACGCTGTGAACCCAGAACACCTCTGCAGACCGAGATCCGCACGGTCCAGCGCACCTTGTACTCGTCCGAGTGCAGAGACTTGAGAGGAAGTCCGTTCCCCTCGGCGTGGAAGCACTGCTCCAGACACTGCAACACAAAGGTCAGCAGGTCACTGCATGTTTGGACCTTCAGGGGAAATCCTAACCCAGACTACCTTCTCATCTGGACCAACCGTCCTCCTTGTTCAGTCCTTGTTAAGTTTCTCATTTGGAGACAAAGACCATTTAGTTTCCTCAGAGTTTGGAAGAAGCACACCAGGATTCTGTCAGAGTCTGGAGCGTCTCCTCCTCGTGTCTTCAGAAATGTGAGACTTCAGGAGTCCCAGACTGGACCAGCAGCGAGACCCGAAGGCTCTGCAGAACTGTCGGTGGTCCGTGCGTGAACCTACCTGCAGCGTGTACTGCAGCCTCTGGCAGAAGACCATCTGCCCTTCCTGCTGCGAGTGCTGGTTTGCCGTCTGATAGAGGATCTTCACCGAGTTGTTCCACAGCGGCGTCAGGAGGCTGGACAGGAGAACAGACTGTTGGACAGAGTTCTGGTCCGAACGTGGATCTGCAGAAACACCCGGACACCTGTTGAAGTTCTCCAGGACCAGGTTTTCATTCATGTACTGCAGCTCCTGCTCCAGGTACCGCATGAGAGGAGCAGCAGCCTGAGGACCAAGAACAGGTGGAGGTGAGGCGGGGCGGTCTGCGGGGGGTAACCTGGCGCGGTCCGGATCTTACGTCCTCGGAGGACTTGGAGGGAATCCTTCGTCTGGTGGACATGCTTCTGACGTACGTCTCGATGTCGGTGTTCAGCTGTGGAGACCCGGTCCAAAGTTCACGTCTGACACGAGATCGGGGGGTTCTGACCTCCTGCGGGCCCGGGCCTCACCTGCTTCCCCAGCGTGTCCAGCGCCGAGCGGATCTCGCGGCCGAGGCTGCTCTGCGCCTGCTGCAGCTGGGAGCTCAGCGTGTTGTTGAACTGGCTGTCGGCGATCACGTTGGCGAGGCGCGAGCGGAGGCCCTCCCAGTTCAGCTGGGACGGAAGCTTGCTCAGGTGCGTCCTCAGGTGCTCCAGGTCGTTCACCACCACGCACAGCTGCAGGGGCAGAGGTCGGACGTGAGAGAGGGACCCTCTGCACCGGAACGCGCCACGGGGGCGGCACTTGCCATGTTGATGGCGCTGCTGTGGTCGGAGTTCTCCGACAGAACCCGGACCCGGTCCTTCAGGAGTTGGCAGTAGCTGCCCACGATCTTACACACGTCCTGAAACACACGAGACGCGGCGTGAAGCGGACCCGACCGGAACCCCCTGAGCGGGCGGTGGCGGGCAGCACCTCGGTTATCTTGACCATCAGCATGAAGGACTCCTCCGGGTCGGGCCAGGACAGCTGCTCCCACAGCTGGCAGATGGGCTGGATGCAGGAGACCAGGTCCACGGCGGAGGAGCTGTGCTTGATGAGCTCCGAGCCGGTCTGCAGCGGCTGCAGCTGGACCGGAGCAGACCGTCAGTACGCTGGAGGTTCTGCGGCGCCGGGCCCGGTACCTTACCGGCATTACCTGGTCCACCTGCACTGCTCTCTCCACCCTGTCCTTGGTGGTGCTGAAAGCCTGGTTCAGCCAGTACGGCATCGCCTCTCTGAAGTCCTCGTGGAAGTTGGAGAGCTCCAGAAACCCTCTGGAACCGACAGGAGGCAGTCAGCGTGGCCCCGCCCCCGTGGAGTTCTAAATGGGTAGCGGGGGTCCGGAGTGAGTGGCCCCGCCCCCGTGGCATTCTAAATAGTCGGCGGGGGTCCGGAGTGAGCGGCCCCGCCCCCGTGGCGTTCTAAATTGTCGGTGGGGATCCGGAGTGAGTGGCCCCGCCCCCGTGGAGTTCTAAATAGTCAGCGGGGGTCCGGAGTGAGTGGCCCCGCCCCCGTGGCATTCTAAATAGTCAGCGGGGGTCCGGAGTGAGCGGCCCCGCCCCCGTGGAGTTCTAAATAGCCAGCGGCGGTCCGGAGTGAGTGGCCCCGCCCAGTGGCGTTCTAAATAGTCGGCGGGGGTCCGGAGTGAGTGGCCCCGCCCCCGTGGAGTTCTAAATAGATAGCGGGGGTCCGGAGTGAGCGGCCCCGCCCCCGTGGAGTTCTAAATAGGTAGCGGGGGTCCGGAGTGAGCGGCCCCGCCCCCGTGGAGTTCTAAATAGTCGGCGGGGGTCCGGAGTGAGTGGCCCCGCCCCTGTGGAGTTCTAAATAGTCGGCGGGGGTCCAGAGTGAGCGGCCCCGCCCCTGTGGCGTTCTAAATTGGTAGTGGGGGTCTGGAGTGGGCGGCCCCGCCCCCACTGACCCAGTTCAAAACATTCCATAGAGTTCATGTATCTCACTTTCAAGTGGTGGGGGTGTGGCTTTCCAACAGGCACACTCCTGATTGGTTAGATTGATTCCCATAGAAATAAAAATCACACCAACGTGGACCAATCACTGCTCACTAACCATGTCTGGATCCAACATGGCGGCATCTTTAGCACTAAAACATGGCAGCTGAACCGTCTTCATTCAGTTGGAGCCGGAATAAACCATTTTCATTGTTGGGGGGTGTTCCACAATCCCACTGCAGCTCTCAGAAGCTGTACCGCCTGAGCCGACGCCACACCCCTCTAGTTAGCAGAGCCACTCCTCCTGCGACCTCTGACCTCACCTGTGGTAGAACAGGTGTACCTCTGTGTCCTGTGGTTCTCGCCACACCTCCCAGTAACGTTTAATGGCTAAATAGCCTCACTTTCAACCAAAGATCAGCGTTTTTCTGACATTTACAGTTTGGATCTCATTGGATTGAATTTAAACATCATTTAAATTAGAAGAAATTTGTAGATAAAACATGATTAAATATAATTCTACACACAATTCCTGTAGTTTTGGTTTGTTGTTTTTCATTATTTTTTCAGTCAAACCCGTGAGCTCAGTTTGATGTTTGGAGACCTTCTGCCTGATTGATGACTTCCTTCTGGATTGGATGTCAGTGAAGCAACATAATGAACCTGTTTGAGTCCCGGCGGGAGCGTGGAGCGTCTGACCTTCTCTGCAGGAAAGCCTTGTTCTTGTGGATGGCGTATAGGTTCAAGTAGACAGGAAACAGGCATTTGGCGAGGTTCAGGTCCATGTGACCCTTCATCAGCGACAACGTCTTCATCACTTCCTTTGCGAGCTACGGAGAGCAAGGAGAGGTGAAAGGGGGCGGTCCCTAAGGAAACTGGGGGGTCTCAGGCTTCGTCTTACCAGGGAATCGAACTTGTGGTAGACGACGGTGAACACGTCTACCTGCACAGCACTGCAGTCACGTGTTCAGTATTAGAGGAAGAGAGGACGACTGATTAGTTATTATTCAACCATTCAGATCATTCTGTGGTTCAAACCCTTGACGGTTGGACGCTGGAGGGCTTGAACGCCTGCAAAGCATGATGGGTTATTTGCGTCCCACCTGAAAAAGACTCTGTTCCAGACGTCCTTGTTGCTCTTGATGTCTTTCTGCACCTCCATGATCAGCCTGGAGAGGGCGCTCCCCATCTCTGTCAGCTCCTGTGTGAGGGGGCGTCAGAGGTCTCAGAGGGGGCGGAGCAAAGCGGTCAACGTGACGTGTAGTTGGACCCCACCTTGGTCATGGGCTCGTGTAGACCCTTTTTGATAGTGAACCAGTCCTCCGTTCCTGTCTGCATGAAGGTCACGGGTGAGTAAAGGAGACCAGGTCGGGGGTCTGGTACCGGACCGGACCGGACCGGACCGGACCTGACCTCCGCAGGCTCCTGACTCACCTGTAGGGCCTCAGAGATCTCATCCTGGAGGTCAAACTGAGCTGGGTTCAGTTCCTGGAAGGCCTTGGTCTTACAGATCTGGACCAAGATCCTGAAAAGAAGCAGACCTGCCGGTTCACTATCACGTCCAATCGCAGCGGCTTCAAACCCCTGACCACGCCCACCTGAGCAGCATGTGCAGCTTTGGAGTCGCAGACGGAGTCGGGGGGAAGATGTCTCTGTATTTGGCCACCAAACACAAACCGTACTGAAGGAACCCATGAAGAGAATCTCCGAGCTCCTGTTTCTACAAGACAAGGTCTGAGATCAAACCGCCGGTTCTGACGGGACAAAGATCCGGCCGGGTCCAGAGAGTCATAGTCCTGGTCTGCATGCTGAGGGGCCTTTGCTTTTAGTGAGTGTGTGTGGAGGTTTGATACCTGCTGGTGGGGCAGCTTGAGTTGATGCCAGTGGTACTCGATGCTGGTGAGCTGCTGCAGCAGCACGGACGAGTCCACCTCCAGACTCTGGTACAGCCGGCTGTACGCCACCCACTTCCTGTCGGGGCAGAGACCGCAACATGCTAGTCCACACAACACGCTAGTCTATACAACATGCTAGTCCACACAACACGCTAGTCTATACAACATGCTAGTCCACACAACACGCTAGTCTATACAACATGCTAGTCCACACAACACGCTAGTCCACACAACAAGCTAGTCCACACAACATGCTAATCTATACAACAGGCTAGTCCAAACAACATGCTAGCCCACAAACATGCTAGTCCACAAACATGCTAGTCCACAAACATGCTAGTCCACACAACATGCTAGTCCACAAACACGCTAGTCCACGCAACATGCTAGTCCACGCAACATGCTAGTCCAAACAACATGCTAATCCAAACAACACGCTAGTCTATACAACACGCTAGTCTATACAACATGCTAGTCCATACAACATGCTAGTCCAAACAACATGCTAATCTATACAACATGCTAGTCCACACACCACGCTAGTCCACACAACACGCTAGTCCACACAACACGCTAGTCTATACAACATGCTAGTCCCCACAACATGCTAGTCTATACAACAGGCTGGTCCATACAACATGCTAGTCCATACAACGTGCTAGTCCAAACAACATGCTAGTCCAAACAACATGCTAGTCCATACAACATGCTAGTCTATACAACATGCTAGTCCGCACAACATGCTAGTCCAAACAACATGCTAGTCCACACAACATGCTAGTCTATACAACAGGCTAGTCCATACAACATGCTAGTCCATACAACATGCTAGTCCGCACAACACGCTAGTCTATACAACAGGCTAGTCCATACAACATGCTAGTCCAAACAACATGCTAATCTATACAACATGCTAGTCCACACACCACGCTAGTCCACACAACACGCTAGTCCACACAACACGCTAGTCCACACAACACACTAGTCTATACAACATGCTAGTCCACGCAACATGCTAGTCCAAACAACATGCTAATCCAAACAACATGCTAGTCTATACAACATGCTAGTCCGCACAACATGCTAGTCCAAACAACATGCTAGTCCACACAACATGCTAGTCTATACAACAGGCTGGTCCATACAACATGCTAGTCCATACAACATGCTAGTCCAAACAACATGCTAGTCCATACAACATGCTAGTCTATACAACATGCTAGTCCGCACAACATGCTAGTCCAAACAACATGCTAGTCCACACAACATGCTAGTCTATACAACAGGCTAGTCCATACAACATGCTAGTCCATACAACATGCTAGTCCGCACAACACGCTAGTCTATACAACAGGCTAGTCCATACAACATGCTAGTCCAAACAACATGCTAGTCCACACACCACGCTAGTCCACACAACACGCTAGTCCACACAACACACTAGTCTATACAACATGCTAGTCCACGCAACATGCTAGTCCAAACAACATGCTAATCCAAACAACATGCTAGTCTATACAACATGCTAGCCCACAAACATGCTAGTCCATACAACATGCTAGTCCACACAACACGCTAGTCCACACAACATGCTAGTCCACACAACATACCAGTCCACAAACACGCTAGTGCATACAACACGCTAGTCCACACAACACGCTAGTCCACACAACATGCTAGCCCACAACATGCTAGTCCACACAACATGCTAGTCCATACAACACGCTAATCCATAAAACATGCTAGTCCACACAACATGCTAGCCCACAAACATGCTAGTCCACACAACATGCTAGTCCACACAACACGCTAATCCATACAACATGCTAGTCCACAAAATACGCTAGTCCACACAACAAGCTAATCCACACAACATGCTAGTCCGCACAACACGCTAGACCACACAACATGCTAGTCCAAACAACGTGCTAGTCCGCACAACACGCTAGTCCGCACAACACGCTAGACCACACAACATGCTAGTCCATACAACATGCTAGTCCGCACAACACGCTAGTCTATACAACAGGCTAGTCCATACAACATGCTAGTCCAAACAACGTGCTAGTCCGCACAACACGCTAGTCCACACAACACGCTAGTCCACACAACACACTAGTCTATACAACATGCTAGTCCACGCAACATGCTAGTCCAAACAACATGCTAATCCAAACAACATGCTAGTCTATACAACATGCTAGCCCACAAACATGCTAGTCCATACAACATGCTAGTCCACACAACACGCTAGTCCACACAACATGCTAGTCCACACAACATACCAGTCCACAAACACGCTAGTGCATACAACACGCTAGTCCACACAACATGCTAGTCCACACAACATGCTAGCCCACAAACATGCTAGTCCACACAACATGCTAGTCCATACAACACGCTAATCCATAAAACATGCTAGTCCACAAAACATGCTAGTCCACACAACATGCTAGTCCATACAACACGCTAATCCATAAAACATGCTAGTCCACACAACATGCTAGCCCACAAACATGCTAGTCCACACAACATGCTAGTCCACACAACACGCTAATCCATACAACATGCTAGTCCACAAAATACGCTAGTCCACACAACAAGCTAATCCACACAACATGCTAGTCCGCACAACACGCTAGACCACACAACATGCTAGTCCAAACAACGTGCTAGTCCGCACAACACGCTAGTCCGCACAACACGCTAGACCACACAACACGCTAGTCCACACAACACGCTAGTCCAGTTGAGCCTTTACACTAAACTATCCTAAACTCGTATCTGTGACTTCCTGTATTTGCTGAGTCACTTCTTTACCGATCAATCATCTCCATTCTCTGTAAACATGAAAGTTTTTAAAGTCTGACTAGATCACTAAGATGTTTCCTTTGTTTTGGTTTCTCCTCGGTTTCTTGACTCTCATGAAAGTTAGAACCTGTGAACCGTCGACCCCTTCACACCTGCAGGTCAGGAACGGTCACAGACCTGCTCCAGACTCCCGTCCCCCCGCAGGTGAACCGCGGCTTACCCCAGGTCCTGAAGGAAAGGTGAGAGGTCGTTCTGCGTGGCGTAGAGTTCCAGCAGAGTCTGGGCTTCTCCGCACAGCTCGCCCTTCCACGGAGCAGAATTCTGGGGAGAAGAAGACGCTTGAGAACCGCGGGACCAGGCGGTGAGAGGACGACCCCAGACGGCGCTCACCTTCTGTTTGGAGATGTGGGCGTGGACAAACTGCTGCAGAATCCCACAGAAGTTGACGTAGGCGTTGCGGCCGGCGCTCAGCGTCCCGTCCCTCTGTCGGAGCAGAGACAAACCGGTCATCGTCCGCTCTACCAGCAGACCGTGACCGCAGCGCTTACACTTTTGTGGATGAACTTCAGGTTGAGGTGGCACTGGCCGCGGTCCGGGTAGGTCTCGGTTCTGGGCTCCAGGTGGTACCAGCTGTCGTCTGTGCAGTGCAGGTCCTGCAGAGCCATGACATCCATCAGACATCCAGACCATGGAAGAAGCAGGAGCAAACGGGACTGCCCATCACCTGGAGCTTTATCACGATGTTCCCCAGAAAGTCGTCGGTGCCCTTCTCCTTCTTGGCTTCTTTGATCATCCTGAGGAGAGAAGGTTGAACGTTTCGGTCTCGGATGGGATCCCGGGCGTGCCGCTCAGGGAGCGTGGTACCTCTTCAAGCTGTTGAAGTTGGTTTTGATCTCCTCCAGCTTCTGGCTCAGAGACACCTCCTCGTCTTTGTCCCTGCAAGAGGAGACCGGGGCAGAGTGAGGGAGAGGAAGGAGGTGACCGCAGGGAGGCTGGAGCTTTCCTCACCACATCTCCAGGTGGAAACTGGCTCCCTCTGTCTTCTGAAACTCTCTGAAACACGAGGAGGAGAGATGAGTGCTGGTGTCCACGGTGGGGCCTTCAGAGGCTCTCTGGAACTCACAGGATGAAGGTCTGATTCCAGATGGGGTTCAGGGTCTTCTTCTGGATCTCCGTTTGGTAGATCCTGTCGTCAGAAGTGGCGTCTTTGACCACAAATTTAAACTGGTTGCTTTTGGAGCGGCGAGTCCGAGTTTCCTGCTCGTCTTCTAGGATGGTCAGCAGACAGTAGGGGTCACTGAAGCCTGGGGAAAGGTCGAGAAGGTCGCGTCCCTTTCACTCCCGTGAGCATGGATGGATGTAGGAATCTCAGCCCAGAAGATGTTTTTGTTTCTTCTTGCTTGGCATGACTCGACACGTTTTCAGGACAGACGATCTCAACTCACCACTCACGTCTTTCCCCAGGATTTCTTTGGCTTCCTTCACGACGGCCTTCAGGCAGTAGACGGGAGGCTGTGGGGTCACGCAGCAGCAGTCAGAGCGGCAGGAGTTCCAGGACGCAGAAACGTGCCCGCTTCCTGTTCTCACCTCGGTTTTTTCTACCTTGTCCATCAGCGCGGCGTGCTCGGATTCCGTCATACCGAAAGCCTGGTGAGAACAGCAGAGCCTGAGTGGCGGTTCCTGCACGCGCTCACACGTGGGCGGCAGCGTTTACCTCCCGCATGTACTCGTGCATCTGGCCGTCGGCGAGGACGTGCGGCGAGGACGGTTTGCCCATCCTGTGTTTGACGGTGTAGAGCAGCTCCTTGTAGAGCGGCTTCAGCTGAGAAACAGAGAAGCTGTGGTTGGAAAGCAGCCGTTCATGAAAGAGGAAGCCAGCGCAGGGAAGACCTGAACCTCCATCTCCTTGTGTCTCCTCACTCTCTCCTCCGGGTCTTCTTTCAGATCCTGGAGCAGAGAGAAAGTCGTTTGGTTTCATGTACATGTCGACGTTTCCGTGTTGGATAGAAGCGCCGCTCACCATTCTGCCTTTGATGTTTTTCCTCGTCAGCCCGAGTTTCCGAGCGTGAGCCGGTGAGAACTGGAGACGAGACAGAGAGACATTTCAGGTCCTTCTTCCAAACTAGTTAGAAACTCTCAGACTAGAGATGTCCCCATCAGGTTTTTTGATCCGATCCGATTCCGAGTCATTGGATTTTGTGGATTTGCCGATACCGAGTCCCGATATTTTCTTGTTCTATAAGTGATAATTATTCATGTGAGAAAGTTTAATGACTTTAACTTTAATATCTTTAGAGTTATTGAACATTTTTGAACACATGTTTCCTGATTCCTGTCTTCATTTAGAATTATTAAAATAAATGATGTTTTATCATGAATGCGATGAGAGTTCATGACTAGATCAGATCATTATTCATTTTCATTTATTAGTTTTTTAAGATTATCCTCTTCTTTTTAAGTTCTTAAAACATCACATTTTCAGTTTATTATCAGAGTAGTTCATTTTCTTAACTTTTATTTCTCTTTCAGATAAATAAGACAGGCATATCAAAGGACAGCTCGGGTCCTGAGGAGTTCAATCACGGTGCTAGCATGTAGCAGTTAGCAGCTGCTGTTTAGCATCTGTCTGCAGAACGAAGAGATTAACATTAAAAAGAAACAAACTCTGTCTTTTTCTGTAGAAATGTCTTTAGAGGTTGTTGTTTAGAGACACTAGCTGTCAGTTTAGAGTGTTTTAAAAGAGTTATTGATCCTGGAAGTATGAATCTAGCCTGATTGATCTGTTTCCATCAGTCTCCTGCTTGAACTGTTGCTGTTTTCCAGGAATAACATTTCATGATCTGTTCATGACATGCAGATTCTAGTGGAGATTTATCTGGAATAAGAAGACTGAAATATAAAGCTCTGATCAGAAGAAGAATAAATGAAATATCTGATCCTGATCTGATCCAGTCTTCAACCACGTGATCGGGCTGGATTTCCAATCACGTGATCGGATCAGGACATCCCTAGTAAAAACCTTTCTCCAGATGTTTACGTTCCTGTAAAAAAGACCTGTTCTGGTTCAGACTCTGTACGCCTCCATCCCATAATAACATGATCGTATGAATCATTTCTGCAGCCTCAGAACCTGTCTGGGTCCTGCAGCAGACTGTTGGTTCTTCTCCACCTGGTTACCTGCTTTTGGGTTGTTTTAGTGACAGAAGGTTCAGACTCACCTGCCGCACACGCCTGAAGCCGTGTTCCTGCAACGACAGCAGCAAAAGTCAGGAGAACGTCTGACATGAACATGAACATCATGATCACCAGACCAGAGGACAGAAGAGAAAAACCAGAACAGTCAAAGGTGAAGTTCTAGCAGGAGATAGACAATCACATTCATGAAATGACAGATGAAAAACACATCAATTAATATTAAACCAACAGTCTGTTTGACAGTGAGTGGAGCTCAGAGTGAGTCTCTATGCTCTGTGTTTATATTGTGTGTTATTGTGTGTTATTGTGTGTCATTGTGTCCTTTTGTGCAGAGGTAGTTGTAGTTTAGGAGCCTGTCTTGTTAAATGCAGTAGAGATATAAATCTGAATGTAAAGAACAGATAAACCTCAGAAATGTTTATTAAATGAAAGTTCTCTCTGTGTTTCACAAGTTTAAATGTATTAACATCATTTTCCATCATTATCCAGTAAAAGTGCAGTATTTGATTCAATTCAACTTTATTTATACAGCTCAAAATAACAAAAACAATTGACTGATTGATGCAGTAAATGAAGTGAGAAGAACCAGAATAGAAAACTACTGAACTGAGGATGAACCAAGTCGGATACTGAGAGTGAGTCCAATAGACTCGAGCATTTGTGTCAGGAGAACGAGTCAGTCTGGAGAACGAGTCAGTCTGGAGAACGAGTCACAGTCAGGAGAACGAGTCAGAGTCAGGAGAACGAGTCAGTCTGGAGAACGAGTCAGTCTGGAGAACAAGTCACAGTCAGGAGAACGAGTCAGTCAGAAAAACAAGTCACTGTCAGGAGAACGAGTCAGAGTCAGGAGAACAAGTCACAGGAGAACGAGTCACAACGAACGAGTCAGAGTCAGGAGGACGAATCAGAGTCAGGAAAACGAGTCAGAGTCAAGAGAACAAGTCAGAGTCAGGTGAGCGAGTCAGAGTCAGAAGAGTCAGGAGACGAGTCAGTCAGAAAAACGAGTCACTGTCAGGACAACAAGTCACAGGAGAACGAGTCACAATGAACGAGTTAGAGTTAGAGTCAGGAGCACGAGTTAGAGTCTGAAAAACGAGGCAACGAGTCAGAGTCAGGTGAGCGAGTCAGAGTCAGGACAACAAATCAGAGTCAGAAGCACGAGTCAGAGTCAGAAGAGCGAGTCAGAGTCAGGAGACAAGTCTGTCAGAAAAACGATTCACTGTCAGGAGAACGAGTCACAATGAACGAGTTAGAGTCTGAAAAACGAGTCAGAGTCAGGACAACGAGTCAGAATTAGGAGAACGAGTCAGAGTCAGGAGACGAGTCAGAGTCAGGAGACGAGTCAGAGTCAGGAGACGAGTCAGAGTCAGGAGATGAGTCAGGACAACGAGTCAGAATTAGGAGAACGAGTCAGAGTCAGGACAACGAGTCAGAGTCAGGAGAACGAGTCAGAGTCAGGAGAACGAGTCAGAGTCAGGAGAACGAGTCAGAGTCAGTAGGGCGAGTCAGAGTCAGAACAACGAGTCAGAGTCAGGAGACGAGTCAGAGTCAGCCATCACCCACTCACAGATACAAAGGTTTCCCTCATGGTCTGATCAGGACGTCTTTCTAAGGAACTTCCTCTATTTCTGATCATGAAACTGACTTGAATCCAACAGCAAACAAACATGTTTCACATCTGAAGCTCTTTCAGTGTTTGAACGTTGAGAGGAAATCCTTTGTCGAGGAGAGAAGAAGAAAAATCCTGGTGTTGACGTCCACACGAGGAACGAAAGCAGCTTTCTGCAGACATGTGCCTGAAAAAGGAAAGCATGAAGCCGCGCTGTAACCACGGCGTCTGCAAGACACGGCGTCTGCGAGGCAGGCCGTCTGCGAGGAACAACGTCTGCGAGGCAGGCCGTCTGCGAGGAACAACGTCTGCGAGACAGGCTGTCTGCGAGGAACAACGTCTGCGAGGCAGGCCGTCTGCGAGACACAGCGTCTGCGAGGCACGGCGTCTGCGAGACACGGCGTCTGCGAGGCAGACCGTCTGCGAGGAACAACGTCTGCGAGGCAGGCCGTCTGCGAGGAACAACGTCTGCGAGGAACAACGTCTGCGAGGAACAACGTCTGCGAGGCAGGCCGTCTGCGAGGCAGGCCGTCTGCGAGGCAGGCCGTCTGCGAGGCAGGCCGTCTGCGAGGCAGGATTTTCCAGGATCTGCTCGGCCTCTGCAGACGGTCCGGGAGAAGGTCGCCGTGAGTCATCGTCACGCAGTTTCCAAACATCCTCTGGAGACGGTGACTCAAACTTGAACGTGACCCCCCCCCCCCCCCCCCTCCCCATATGGGGTCAAAGTTTGATAAAAATCGGTTCTTGGACCTGTGACTCTGACAGGGACTCGGTGGGTTCTGAAGAACATCCTCACGTCCTTGAAGAACCCCAAACAGAGGAGCTGGTAACCATGGCGATGAGTCCTCATCAGGAGGCGTTCTTACCTCTTCAGGTGTTTGCAGGCGGTGCTGTCCCGCGCCGGTCTGATCCGTTTCACTCGCCATGGCGCCGATATCTGACGATCAGCCGCAGCGCTCTGACTGAGAGGAAGCCGAGCGCCGAGCCGATGTGACACGGCAGCCGGAAGTCATCACTTCCTGCAGGAGGGGGTGAGACCCGGCTCGGGTCGGGAGGGGGGGTCCACGCGGCCGGCCCGGCAGCAGGTCGGCCAGGTGTTCCTGCAGCAGGTCCAGAACTTTATTCTGCTGCTCCACAGCCCATCAGGACACAGAATGGAGCTGTGCGATAACGTCTGACATGTGATGTGAGGTTTCACCTCTGAGGGGGGAGGGGAGGGGGGGGGTGTTGCAACACATCCTGCAAACTCACAGCAGTAACAACGTCTGTGCAAACATCTACACAACAGCAGCAGACGGACCTTCCTCTCCCAGAACAGAACCGGGCCAGAACCACAGCAGCTGACAGACAAACAGACTTGATGTTCCATTCATTTGGTTTTCACACATTTATTTACCTCAAAACTTTATATTCAACGTTTGTGTATTCTCAGTTATACACAAACAAGAAGTATTACTGTAAAAAGTACACGAACGAAGCTTCAAAGCAGCTTCTGTCTTTTCTCTCTTCTTGGACGGTTCGATTCCCTTTCAGTCCAGGTGTCTGAAAACTGAACAAGTACCTACAGAAGTGTCTCTGGAAACAGGGGTTCGAACCCTAAACCACATCCTCTCGTCTGCCAGTTCAGGAGTTTGAGACGGGGCGGATGGTGGAGCGTCCCTCACTCAGAGGGGTTTGGGATTCTGGGGGCAGGGTCCACTTTCCATGACTCGAGGATGACTGGAAGGTTGCAGGTTCGATTCCCACCTCGTGCCCGTGTGGTCAGGACACTGAACCATATGAACAGCTTTCATAGTGTCACGTGTGGATATATTTATATTTATTCTATTTTGTTTTTTAATTCCAGAAGTTTCCAGACTGATCCAGGATCAGGATCAGGATCAGGATCAGGATCAGCAGCTCGTGTCTCAGTTACGTAACCGCTCTTACAGAATCCCGGAGAAGCTTCTCGGTTCTGGTTCCGTCTGTCGTCCTCCTGCATCAGGCCACGCCCCCTGCTTGATTTTAGCGGTCAGTGGTGTCATATTTCACTCTGAACTTTATTCATTTCTTTGTACTGTCGGCTTCAGGCGTGACGTCATCGCGCACGCGGACGTCAGCGGCGGAAGAGCAGGTGCCGCGTTCTCCTCACAACAAACGGTGTCGGCGCAGCTCACGGTTCCGTTACCGAGCAGTCCCACGAGCCAGACCGGCACCGAACCGAACCGAACCGGGCCGTCTCACCGGGACAGGAAGTCCGGAGGCCCCGCGGCCATGACTCTGAACCAGAACCAGTCCGAGTCCGGCGGAGTCATCATCAACAACAGCGAGAGGTGACGCTAGCCGCCGCTGCTAGCCGCCGCTAGCCGCGGCTCCGTTAACCCGCGCGCGCGTTTAGCTAAGATGCTGCGCAACACGCAGGCACGCGCCAGCGAGCGCGCGCGCTAATGAGATGTGATCACAGGAAGCTATTTTTGGAAAAGCCAGCGTTTCCTTTCAAAATAAATGTCGATAACGGAAGTACATTGTTATTATTATTGATCTTATAGTTTTCCTGAGTCATTCTTTTCCATAAACTTTATTGAACATTCTTTCAATTCACAAATGTTCACAATCACATCCAGTTGTGCATTTTTACGTTTTATTCTTTTTAACAATAGGTAACAGGAAGCAGGCGTGCAGTGAAACCAGCATATCAACATCAAACTTCAATGTTCTGGAATCCTCCAGATTGATCACGTGTTCTGCTGCCATGATAAATGTTGAAGCTCCATCAGGATCTTCATTAACGGTGTCAGGATGACGCTTGTTGTGTGAATACATTCAATACATTCACACAATTGTTTTTCACCTATTTACGTTTTCTTCCGTACGTTTTTTGAACACGTAAAAACTCAAGAACACTTTATGCAATTTATGCAATCTTGGTATCAAAACGTTCGGCTCGTTAAGGACATTACTGCTTGTATTTTTGGTTTTCGCAAATTTTACGGTTTTTGCAATTTTGCACAATTTATGCTAATTTTTAGCCCTATGTTAAGTCAATGGGAACATTTTTCAAATCGTTTCTGCACTTATGCTTTTTTGGCTAATTGGCATCTTTTGAGTTTTTTTGGGCTAATTTGGAGGTAAGCTAACATATTAGCAACGTGTTAGCATTTTTGGCTAATTTGGCAACCTTTAGGTTTTTTGGTGCTAATTCAGGGTTAAGCTAATATATTAGCAACGTGTTAGCTTTTTTGGCTAATTTGGCAACTTTTCAGGTTTTTTTGGGCTAATTTGCAGTCAAGCTAACACATTAGCAACGTGTTAGCATTTTTGGCTAATTTGGCAACTTTTCAGGTTTTTTGGGCTAATTTGCAGTCAAGCTAACACATTAGCAACGTGTTAGCATTTTTGGCTAATTTGGCAACTTTTTAGGTTTTTTGGTGCTAATTCAGGGTTAAGCTAGTATATTAGCAACGTGTTAGCTTTTTTGTCTAATTTGGCAACTTTTCAGGTTTTTTGGGCTAATTAGCAGTCAAGCTAACACATTAGCAACGTGTTAGCTTTTTTGGCAAAATTGGCAACTTTTGAGGGTTTTTTTGGGCTAATTCTGAGTTAAGCTAACATATTAGCAATGTGTTAGCTTTTTTGGCTAATTTTGGCAACTTTTTAGGTTTTTCTGTGCTGATTTTAAGCAAAAATCTTCAGCATTTTCAGCAATCACATTCCGCAAAATGCATTCACACATGCATTATCGGAGGTAATGCACTTTTCTAGTTGTTGTTTGTTGTTGTGTCTCCAGTGTGTTGATGAATCATGACAACGTGGAGCTGGTCTTCTGTGACGCTGACGGTCTGCCTGAAGTCTTCAGGAGGAGCAGGAAGGGGAGCGTGTACCTGACTCCGTACCGGGTGAGTGAGGTGGAGGTGGGAGGGGCTGTTCGTGGCGGTCGGTGTCATGTGACTGCGCTCCGCCTCAGGTCATCTTCCTGGCCAAAGGCCGCGACGGGCTTCAGTCCTTCATGATGCCCTTCTACCTGCTGAAGGGCTGCGAGATCAAGCAGCCGGTGCTGGGGGCCAACTACATCAAAGGCAGCGTGACGGCGGAGCCCGGAGGTGAGGGGCGGGGCACGCCACGCGCGCGTGTGACGTCTGAGCCTGCACACGTCTGTAACGGGTTCTCCTGCAGGCGGCTGGGAGGGCGGCGCCACCTTCAAGCTGGTGTTCTCGTCCGGGGGGGCCATCGAGTTCGGGCAGTCCATGCTGCAGGTGGCGGCTCAAGGTGTGCGTGGTGAAGGTCACTTCCTGTCGGTGCGTCTGCTGACTCTGACCTGAGGGTTTCTCTGACCTCCAGCCTCCAGAGGTCAGCCCGTCACCGCGGCCTTCGGGGGATGTCCCTTCATGGCAAACGGGGCTTACGCTCACCCCCCTCCCCCCGCCAACGGCGTGTACCCTGCTGGCCCCCCTCCGGTCTACTCCTACCCCAACCCGCCTCCTCCAGGTAGGGTCTCTTTAATGCTCCCGTCTCCGTGGAAACCCGCCTCACCGGAGCCGCTCTGGTTTGATTTCCAGGGGGGTTCTACCCCGGTCCCGCGGGCTTTGAGGCCTCGGCGGGCTACCTGCCCCCGCCTCCTTATTCTGCTCCTCTGGGCCAGCAGCCCCCTCACGACCCGGACCCGCCCTCCTCTGCTGCAGGTGAGCGCTCGTCTCCTCGTCTCTGTGCGGTCACGTTAAACCAGATTTAGAGACGTCTTTCTGCCCCCCGTCCAGCTGAGGCCAAAGCAGCAGAGGCAGCAGCGAGCTGTGCGCCCCTCCCCCCCACACACGTGTACCTGCCTGAGGTGAGTCAAAGGTTTCTCTGCTGTTGCCGTAGCAACATTTCCTGCAGAAACACTGACCTGAACGTCTGCTGTGATCTGAAACGTTTCTGGATCCCGGACGAGCCCCCAAACCCGGGTTTGTCCCGCTCTGATCGTCTGCTTCTCTAATCTCTGCAGGACAAACCCCCCCCGTACTCCCCCCCAGAAGACAAGAAGAACCAGTAGACCCGGCCGACCGGACCGACCGACCAGAACCATTCCTCTCACTCTGCATTCCTCGTGACGTGTGACGAGCTTTCTCTTCTTCTGCAGCACCTTAACCCGACGAGCGGTGGGGTCACGGAGGTCGGGTCCGGAGAGGTCCGGAGAGGTCCGGAGAGGCCCGGACCCGGACGCTTCCTGAAGATCTCTGGTTGGAAACGCTTTAGTGGTTCTGAGGATCTGGGATCTCAGCGAGCGATGATGTCACTTCCTGTTTAGTCTTTCACCAGCGTGCTTCACTGACCTCCATAACCTCTACATGAAGAACCTGGACCCCCCCCCCCCCCACCCCCCCGTCTGGCTTCTCTTCATTTCCCGTCGATGGTTCCGACAGGACGGATCGTCTGCATGAACTGGACTCTAATAAACCATCTTTGAGCAGAACCCACTTTATTCTGGTCTGGTTGTGTTCTGGAGTGTAGATGCATCAGAGTGGGGGGGGGGGGGGGGGGGGGGGGTCCTGCATCCGTCTGAGATCCTGCAGGAAGAACTCCAGGTCCAATCAGAACCGGGGTCCAAACTCCAGAGTTCTGCAGAAGTTCGACAAGAACTTGTGTTCCTGTCAGAACCAACAGAGAGTGACAGAACCAGAGGAACCGGATCAGTGGAACGGAGATCATCTGGAACCTGAGAGACTCCAGAGGAGAACCTCCTGCTGCTCCTCACTGCTCCTCCTCCATCTCCAAACGTCTTCAGATTCTTCTTTTGGTTCTCTCCGTCCTCTCCTGTTCCACACTGAAGTGAACCGGACCAGAGTCTCTCCTGATTGATATCCAAACCAGAACCAGGTCAGAACAGGATTTTCAGATCACCTGCAGAACCAGGAGAGCAGATCAGAGGAAGACCAGGATCTGATCAGATCACCAGGATCAGATCAGAAACAGGATCAGATCAGAACCAGGATCAGATCAGGATCAGATCAGATCAGACCAGGAATCAGATCCAGGAACCAGGAATTTCAGGCTCGATCAGAACAGGATCAGATCAGAACCAGGGATCAGATCTCGAGATCCAGGATCAGAAACAGGATCAAGAATCAGGAAACAGGATTTCAGATAACCAGGTCAGTATCAAAACCAGGATCATATCAGAAACAAATTAGGTCCAAGAGATCTCCAGACTGGATCTGTCATTTGAAACCTGATCACTGGTGATGATGAGGAGCAGCGGGAACAGAAGAATCCGGTTTGCCTCCAAACTAAAGTCCAACCCTCCGGCGTTCCTGTGGCGCAGCGTCTCCCCCTGCGGGGTCACGAGGAGCAGATGGTGATGCTGACCCCCTCCCCGATCCAGCAGGCGGGGAACAGCTCGTGGGCGAAGGCGCAGTGGAAGGCGTGGAGCCGGCTCTGCCCGTCCCCGAAGTAGGTGAGCGTCCCCGCCTCGTAGTCCAGCAGCATGCCGATGCGGCGGTGGTGGGACGGGGCGCTCAGCGCCTCCCGCCGCCCGTTGTGCCACGCGAACAGCTGCTTCTCGTCCAGCTGCAGGCTCCAGGACAGCTCGTTCATGCCCACCATGCAGCGCTTGCCCTTCTCCTTCCGGGGGATGGAGTCGTAGGTCACCTGAGAGAGAGAGAGAGAGAGAGAGAGACGGCGGGGTCAGGACCGGCGCCAACGCCGCCACACGGCGGGGTCAGGACCAGCGCCACACCCTCCACGCCCTCAGACAGGAGCCTTTACCCCGAGGTAGGCCCAGGGTTTGGACACCTCCAGCTCCCAGTAGTGCTGTCCGTGGGTGAAGCCCTCGAAGCACAGAACCTGCCAGGTGTGGTCGAAGCGGGCCTCGTTCGCCGGGACCGGCCGCGGCCCGGACGCCAGGTGCTCCGCCCGCCGGTTCTCCTGGGACAGAACCAGATTCCCGTTGGCTGTGCGGGGGTCAAAGGTCAGGGAGCATCGATCTGCGGGGAGGAGGTCCAAACACGAGTCAGAGCTGAGCAGAACCGGCAACAGAACCACCAGAACGAGAGGATCGAGCCGAGAAACATGGAGGACTCACAGGCGCTCAGGCCCTCCCTCCCTCCGGGCTGACACGGCGCCGCTGGACTCGGAACCACAGCCAGAACGGGCCTCTTGTCGTGAGGAGAACCTGGAGCAGACGGTTCCGGTTGAGCTTCAGAGACAAACGGGCTGCAGAGAGAACGCCGCGGGCGGGGTTACCGTCTCTGTCCTGGCCCACCATCAGGCTCACGGCCCGGTCCAGGTCCTCACAGACCAGCTTGGAGACGCGGGACAGAACCTCGGTGACGCCGTTCAGACGCTCCTGAAGGTTGGGAGAGATGCTGGTGGGGATCTCCTTAAAATGAGGAACTTCTACCAGAGTGGATTCCTGCAGAGAAACAGAGATGAGGGCTGCAGCGCCGGTCCAGAGAGTCCAGGCCCGCGGGCCAGATCCGGCCCTCCGGGTCACTCTGTCCGGCCCCCCGCGTCACTCTGTCCGGCCCCCCAGGTCATTCTATCCGGCCCTCCGGGTCACTCTGTCCGGCCCCCCGGGTCACTCTGTCCGGCCCTCCGGGTCACTCTATCCGGCCCTCCGGGTCACTCTGTCCGGCCCTCCGGGTCACTCTATCCGGCCCTCCGGGTCACTCTATCCGGCCCCCCGGTCACTCTGTCCGGCCCTCCGGGTCATTCTAACCGGCCCTCCGGGTCACTCTGACCGGCCCCAGGGTCACTCTGTCCGGCCCCCCGGGTCACTCTGTCCGGCCCCCCGGGTCATTCTGTCCGGCCCTCCGGGTGATTCTGTCCGGCCCTCCGGGTCATTCTATATTATTTTATGTTATCTTGTTCTCTTTTCTAACTTGTATCATTTTGACTAAATATATTTTTATAGAGAGTAAAATGTTGAAGTTATTTGAGGTTTAAGTTGATTTATTCTGGAATAATATCTACCGAACGCCAGAGGGGGCAAAAGCCCCGCCCCTCTGCAGCGCGGAGGCGGAGCTCCTCACCCTGATGAGCTCCGTGTCGGACAGGTTGTGCAGGTCCGTGATCTGGCTCTGGCACTCCCGCAGTTTCTGGCGCTGCTCCTCCAGCTGGGACTGGCGTCCGCGGGCCTCGCTGACCGCCGCCTCCTTCTGCTCCTCCATGAAGCGCCGCGTCTCCTCCTGCTTCTCCGCCAGGATCTTCTTCAGCGAGGAGAACTTCAGGTCGACCCAGGCGGACGTTTGCTCCAGAGTCACCTGTTGGGGGGAAAACGCCGTTTGAACCTGATGTGGATCCAGAGGAACCCGCCCAGAACCTCCTGATGTCATGGTTCTGTTTGGCAGAGTTCTGGATGAGTTCTGACCCGTTCTGGGCTGAAGGTTGCGATTCTCTTCATAATGCTTTCATCCTCTAATGAAACCAAACCATGTCAGAACATACAGAGAAGTTCTGAAGAATATTATGGGATGGCGGCAGGACCAGCAGCCTGGCAGCCAGAAGTTACAGGAAAAGAAACTTTCAGTCGTCTCAGAGTTTCACGTCCACATCTGCAGATGAAGCTTGGTTGACCTTTGACCTCAGGAAGAGGTTGCACTATCGAAGTGTCGTCTGCAAATGTAAATTCGGGATCATTTTGATCCCGCCTCCTAACTCCTCGAGCATCACCGGGAAAAACTTTGACGGTTTTATTTTTCCACACAAATTTAGTGAAACTTCAACCTTCGGCTCAGTCAGTCTAAGCTTAAAGGATCAATAATAATAAAGCTAAAGTCTGCTAGCGTGATGCTAAAGTATAATGGGTTTTCCCATCGGACGGCTAATGCTAACCTAAACATACATTCTGACTGAATGAACATCCGTGATCGTTTTGTCCTCAAATAAAGTGTAATACTACAGCGCCATCGCCACCTAGTGGCTGAACTGAAACTCCCTCCAGGAGAGGCAGAACAATCGGAGTTCTCCTTCAGAGAATCCATGTATGACATTAATATTATTATTTCACTGATAGATTTTACATTCTGTCAACTGGATCAGATGAATATGAAAACATTTATGAATATTAATGTAATTCTAAAGAAATGTGTCTAAATCTGTAAACTCTAATTTATTCTGGAAGATATTGTTGATATCCAGCCCAACCTATCAGGAATGTGGGCGTGGTCACCAAGGAACCTCCGTTACCGTGGAAACCCAGAAGTTGACTTTAGCGGGGGAGAGTGAGGGGCGTGCAACAGCCCCTTTCATCTCCTAACCCCTCCCTGATGATGACATCATCACGCCTTCTCCGGAGCAGAACCGGGTCGACCTCCAGAACTCACCTGAGCCCGGCTGATGTTGTCGGCCAGCTCCGCCACACTCCTCTGCGTCTCCTCCAGCAGGACCCCCACCTCCTTCCTCTTCCTCTCCAGCAGCAGCTGCGGACAGACACACAGGTGTCGGAGCGAACAGGTGAGGCGCGTGTGGGGGCGGGGCCTCACCTCCTGGTGCTCCCGCTCCGCGTCCAGCAGCACCTTCTCGTGCTCCGAGCACTGCAGGACGCCGCACTCGCAGCACACGGACATCTTGTCCTTCCTGCAGTAGTAGACCAGAGGCTTCTTGTGCTGGTCGCACAGCTGCACGGCCCTGGCCCCCTCGCCGCCACGCGCCGCCGCCTCCCTGCAGGTGGCGCTGTTGGCGGCCTCCGTCAGGACCGACAGGGACACGTTGCGCTTCAGGGCGGGCTGCGTGGGGAACTCCTCGTTGCAGATGGGGCACTGGGCGCCGGCGGCGTTCTGCCTCTTGGTGTCCCAGTGCACGGCGATGCAGTTCATGCAGAAGGTGTGGCCGCACGGGATGGTCACGGGGATCTGGAAGCGCTCCAGGCAGATGGCACACGTCAGGTTGGAGTTCTGGGAGTCCATCTCGGTACCAGGAGGACCGGAACCTGCAGGGAGAAGAGGACCGGCTCGGCTCAGGCTGGGTTCTGGAGCGTCACGTGTTCTTCTGGTTCTGGTTCAGAGGTGATCCAGGAAGGGATGCTGAGGAGGAGGAGGAGGAGGAGCAGGAGGAGGAGGAGGAGGAAGAGCGGGAGGAGGAGGAGGAGGAGGAGGAGGAAGAGGAGGAGGAAGAGGAGGAGGAAGAGAAGCAGGAGGAGGAGGAGGAAGAGGAGGAGGATGAGGAGCAGGAGGAGGAGGAGGGGGAAGAGGAGGAGGAGGAAGAGGAGGAGGAAGAGAAGCAGGAGGAGGAGGAGGAAGAGGATGAGGAGGAGGAGGAAGAGGAGGAGGAACAGGAGGAGGAGGAGGAGGAGGAGGAGGAGAAGCAGGAGGAGGAGCAGGAGGAGGAAGAGAAGCAGGAGGAGGAGGAGGAAGAGGAAGAGCGGGAGGAAGAGGAGGAGGAAGAGGAGCAGGAGGAGGAAGAGGAGGAGGAGGATGAGGAGGAACAGGAGGAGGAGGTGGAGGAGGAGGAGGAAGAGAAGCAGGAGGAGGAAGAGAAGCAGGAGGAGGAGGAACAGGAGGAGGAGGAGGAGGAGGAGGAGGAAGAGCAGGAGGAGGAGGAGCTTCCAGATATCTGATCTCAAACCAGTAATTGAACTAAATCAATCATCAGAAGGAGGTGAATCAGGAGCTCTTCCTCCTCACCTGCAGCCTGACGGGAAAAGCTGCTTCAGAACAAAATGAATTCCGGGTCCAAAATGAGCTAAAAGCTTCTCAGAACCTCCACCTTCACCATCCAACATAAACCTGGACCTGAAGCCGGTCAGGAACCGAACCAGAAAACACAAAGAGAATCCCTCCACTCAGCATGCAGGAAGCTAGCGTTAGCATCGTTAGCTCCCGTCTGTCCAGCAGCCCGGCGGGTCACGTGCTCACAGTCACGTGTCCAAACCTTCAAACGTTTCCCTAAAACCACAATAATGTCAACAACAACAACAGACCCACAACAAAAACAACCATCCTTACCACAAGAACCGACACGCTCACCCGAATGACAACAGAGGAACGTCCTGATGACGTCACGCGCACAAACGGTGCCTTCACGGACGGTAGGAGAAACGATCCTCCTGTCGGGATACTTTAATTACTAGAACGGGTTTTAAGACAAAGAGCATTTTATAGTGTTCATAAAATAATTAATTGTTTTCTGGAAACAATAAAAATATTTAACATCGAAAACTATAATGGTATTTAAATATTGTTTTCCTGTTTTAAATTTCCATTTAATTACACATATTTGTTTTCTTGAATAAATACCGGTTTCACATGAATGATCCACACTGAAACCTTTTCATGTTTTATTCCCGTTTCAAAAAATGTTTTGATTGATTTTGGCGTTTGAGAAACCGCCCTCCCGGCTTCCGTAGCCACCGGAAACAGGCGGAGGAGGACGCAGTAAAGATGGCGCTGCGCAGTGCGGCCTCGGTGGTCCGGAGAAGTTCAGCGGACTTGTGGTTCCGAAACGTCCGAACATTTGTCACCACAGGTACGGAGTCGGTTCCGTCCAAAACGGAGGCTCGAAATCCAAAAAGTCTAACTCGGGGTTCGACGTTTGAGCTGTGTTCGTCTGAGCGCATGCGCGGCGGTGTCTCTCTCTGAGGACGAACTTTAAAATCAACCGATAAATAAATTAATGGATCGATTTTATTTAGTTAAATATTGAATCATTGAGTATTAAAATCATAAATTTATTTGGATCATAAAGAATAAAAATGACGAATCCTTAAAGTGAAGCTTCGATGTTTGTGCGGAGAAAACGTGAAGGTTTGTCCTCTGATGGAGTCATGGAGGAGCATCCTTCAGGTGATGCTCAGGTGTCCTTCAGGTGATGCTCAGGTGATGCTCAGGTGTTCTTCAGGTGATGCTCAGGTGTTCTTCAGGTGATGCTCAGGTGTTCTGCAGGTGATGCTCAGGTGTTCTTCAGGTGATGCTCAGGTGTTCTTCAGGTGATGCTCAGGTGTTCTTCAGGCGATGCTCAGGTGTTCTTCAGGTGATGCTCAGGTGTTCTTCAGGTGATGCTCAGGTGTTCTTCAGGCGATGCTCAGGTGTTCTTCAGGTGATGCTCAGGTGTTCTTCAGGTGATGCTCAGGTGTTCTTCAGGCGATGCTCAGGTGTTCTTCAGGTGATGCTCAGGTGTTCTTCAGGTGATGCTCAGGTGTTCTTCAAGTGATGCTCAGGTGTCCTTCAGGTGATGCTCAGGTGTCCTTCAGGTGATGCTCAGGTGTTCTTCAAGTGATGCTCAGGTGTCCTTCAGGTGATGCTCAGGTGTTCTTCAGGCGATGCACAGGTGTTCTTCAAGTGATGCTCAGGTGTCCTTCAGGTGATGCTCAGGTGTCCTTCAGGTGATGCTCAGGTGTTCTTCAAGTGATGCTCAGGTGTCCTTCAGGTGATGCTCAGGTGTTCTTCAGGCGATGCACAGGTGTTCTTCAGGCGATGCACAAGTGTTCTTCAGGCGATGCACAAGTGTTCTTCAGGCGATGCACAGGTGTCCTTCAGGTGATGCTCAGGTGTTCTTCAAGTGATGCTCAGGTGTCCTTCAGGTGATGCTCAGGTGTTCTTCAGGCGATGCACAGGTGTTCTTCAGGCGATGCACAAGTGTTCTTCAGGCGATGCACAAGTGTTCTTCAGGCGATGCACAGGTGTTCTTCAGGTGATGCTCAGGTGTTCTTCAGGCGATGCACAGGTGTTCTTCAGGCGATGCACAGGTGTCCTTCAGGTGATGCTCAGGTGTTCTTCAGGTGATGCTCAGGTGTTCTTCAAGTGATGCTCAGGTGTCCTTCAGGTGATGCTCAGGTGTCCTTCAGGTGATGCTCAGGTGTTCTTCAAGTGATGCTCAGGTGTCCTTCAGGTGATGCTCAGGTGTTCTTCAGGCGATGCACAGGTGTTCTTCAGGTGATGCTCAGGTGTCCTTCAGGTGATGCTCAGGTGTTCTTCAGGCGATGCTCAGGTGTTCTTCAGGTGATGAAAAGGTGTCCTTCAAGTGATGCTCAGGTGTTCTTCAGGCGATGCTCAGGTGTTCTTCAGGTGATGCTCAGGTGTTCTTCAGGTGATGCTCAGGTGTTCTTCAGGTGATGAAAAGGTGTCCTTCAAGTGATGCTCAGGTGTTCTTCAGGCGATGCTCAAGTGTTCTTCAAGTGATGCTCAGGTGTTCTTCAGGTGATGCTCAGGTGTTCTTCAAGTGATGCTCAGGTGTTCTTCAGGTGATGATCAGGTGTTCTTCAGGTGATGCTCAGGTGTTCTTCAGGTGATGCTCAGGTGTTCTTCAGGTGATGCTCAGGTGTTCTTCAGGTGATGCTCAGGTGTCCTTCAGGTGATGATCAGGTGTTCTTCAGGTGATGCTCAGGTGTTCTTCAGGCGATGCACAAGTGTTCTGCAGGCGATGCACAGGTGTTCTTCAGGCGATGCACAGGTGTCCTTCAGGTGATGCTCAGGTGTTCTTCAAGTGATGTTCAGGTGTCCTTCAGGTGATGCTCAGGTGTTCTTCAGGTGATGCTCAGGTGTTCTTCAAGTGATGCTCAGGTGTTCTTCAGGTGATGCTCAGGTGTTCTTCAGGTGATGCTCAGGTGTTCTTCAGGTGATGCTCAGGTGTTCTTCAGGTGATGTTCAGGTGTCCTTCAGGTGATGCTCAGGTGTTCTTCAGGCGATGCTCAGGTGTTCTTCAGGTGTTCTTCAGGTGATGCTCAGGTGTTCTTCAGGTGATGCTCAGGTGTTCTTCAGGTGATGCTCAGGTGTTCTTCAGGTGATGCTCAGGTGTCCTTCAGGTGATGCTCAGGTGTCCTTCAGGTGATGCTCAGGTGTTCTTCAGGCGATGCACAAGTGTTCTTCAGGCGATGCACAGGTGTCCTTCAAGTGATGCTCAGGTGTCCTTCAGGTGATGATCAGGTGTTCTTCAGGTGATGCTCAGGTGTTCTTCAGGCGATGCACAAGTGTTCTGCAGGCGATGCACAGGTGTTCTTCAGGCGATGCACAGGTGTCCTTCAGGTGATGCTCAGGTGTTCTTCAAGTGATGTTCAGGTGTCCTTCAGGTGATGCTCAGGTGTTCTTCAGGTGATGCTCAGGTGTTCTTCAAGTGATGCTCAGGTGTTCTTCAGGTGATGCTCAGGTGTTCTTCAGGTGATGCTCAGGTGTCCTTCAGGTGTTCTTCAGGTGATGCTCAGGTGTTCTTCAGGTGATGCTCAGGTGTTCTTCAGGTGATGCTCAGGTGTTCTTCAGGTGATGCTCAGGTATTCTTCAGGTGTTCTTCAGGTGATGATCAGGTGTTCTTCAGGCGATGCTCAGGTGTTCTTCAGGTGTCCTTCAGGTGATGATCAGGTGTTCTTCAGGTGATGCTCAGGTGATCTTCAGGTGATGCACAAGTGTTCTTCAGGTGATGCACAGGTGTTTTCAGGTCTTCTCCAGGTGTTTCCTCAGGTGTTTTCAGGTCTTCTCCAGGTGTTTCCTCAGAGGTTTTCAGGTGTTCCTCGTGGTCTCAGACTGCAGCTCTGAATCTGAGCCTCAGACTTAAGTGGAACCACACGATCCACCTTCAGAACGTCAGCTGACACCTGTGTTTCTCCTGCCCCTCCCAGCACACCTGTGCAAGCGCGCCCCCCCCTGGGTCCCATGCCAAACGAGGACGTGGACGTCTCCGACCTGGAGTCCCTGGAGAAGTACCGCAGCTTCACGCGGTACCTGCGAGCGGCCGAGGAGGCCAGGAGCAAACCGGCCTGGTGGAAGACCTACAGGAGCCGCCTGGAGGGAGCCGACCCCGAGCACGGTGAGGACCAGGCCGCGGGCTCCGCCCACGGACGCCGTTCTCACGCCGCTTTGTTTTGTCCGAAGGTGCGGAGCGCGTGGACATCGGACTGCCCTGCCGCGCCTCCAACAGGAGGAAGGAGGAGAAGGAGAGGAGGGAGGTGATGAAGAACAACAAGAGGAGCGTGGAGCTGGAGAGGGCGGCGCGGCTGAGGACGCGTAAGACGGAAACTCCTCCGGAGTTTGGATTTGAGCTTCCAGGAAACGGGAGAAAATGTTTCTTCATGAGTTTGATGAGTTCAGACGTTTTCCTCTCAGTTCATCCTTCAACCTTCATTCCTGAAGCTTCACTTCAGTTTAGATTCAACGTTTGTTTCTGACCAATCAGAACACAGCAAAGATTTCATGATTAAATGTTTCAAATTTCACAACAAAACGTTTTAGAAAAATGAAAAATGGAAGATTTTTGGTTTTTCTTCCCAGTATTTTGTCTTTTTTTAGACGTTTCTTCATCTTCAGAACATTTCCCGCCGTTCTTCATCTTCAGAACATTTCCCGCCATTCTTCATCTTCATCATCAGAACATTTCCCGCCGTTCTTCATCTTCAGAACATTTCCCGCCGTTCTTTATCATCAGAACATTTCCCGCCGTTCTTCATCATCAGAACATTTCCCGCCGTTCTTCATCATCAGAACATTTCCCGCCGTTCTTCATCTTCAGAACATTTCCCGCCGTTCTTCATCTTCAGAACATTTCCCGCCGTTCTTCATCATCAGAACATTTCCCGCCGTTCTTCATCTTCAGAACATTTTCCGCCGTTCTTCATCTCCAGAACATTTCCCGCCGTTCTTTATCATCAGAACATTCCCGCCGTTCTTTATCATCAGAACATTTCCCGCCGTTCTTCATCATCAGAACATTTCCCGCCGTTCTTCATCTCCAGAACATTCCCGCCGTTCTTTATCATCAGAACATTTCCCGCCGTTCTTCATCATCAGAACATTTCCCGCCGTTCTTCATCATCAGAACATTTCCCGCCGTTCTTCATCATCAGAACATTTCCCGCCGTTCTTCATCTCCAGAACATTTCCCGCCGTTCTTTATCATCAGAACATTTCCCGCCGTTCTTCATCATCAGAACATTTCCCGCCGTTCTTCATCATCAGAACATTTCCCGCCGTTCTTCATCTTCAGAACATTTCCCGCCGTTCTTCATCATCAGAACATTTCCCGCCGTTCTTTATCATCAGAACATTTCCCGTCGTTCTTCATCATCAGAACATTTCCCGCCGTTCTTTATCATCAGAACATTTCCCGCCGTTCTTCATCATCAGAACATTTCCCGCCGTTCTTCATCTCCAGAACATTTCCCGCCTTTCTTCATCATCAGAACATTTCCCGCCGTTCTTCATCTCCAGAATATTTCCCGCCGTTCTTCATCTTCAGAACATTTCCCGCCGTTCTTCATCATCAGAACATTTCCCGCCGTTCTTCTTCATCAGAACATTTCCCGCCGTTCTTCATCATCAGAACATTTCCCGCCGTTCTTCATCTCCAGAACATTTCCCGCCGTTCTTCATCATCAGAACATTTCCCGCCGTTCTTCATCTTCAGAACATTTCCCGCCGTTCTTCATCATCAGAACATTTCCCGCCGTTCTTCATCATTAGAACATTTCCTGCCGTTCTTCATCTCCAGAACATTTCCCGCCGTTCTTCATCATCAGAACATTTCCCGCCGTTCTTCATCATCAGAACATTTCCCGCCGTTCTTCATCTCCGGAACATTTCCCGCCGTTCTTCTTCATCAGAACATTTCCCGCCGTTCTTCATCATCAGAACATTTCCCGCCGTTCTTCATCTCCAGAACATTTCCCGCCTTTCTTCATCATCAGAACATTTCCCGCCGTTCTTCATCTCCAGAATATTTCCCGCCGTTCTTCATCTTCAGAACATTTCCCGCCGTTCTTCATCATCAGAACATTTCCCGCCGTTCTTCATCATCAGAACATTTCCCGCCGTTCTTCATCTCCAGAACATTTCCCGCCGTTCTTCATCATCAGAACATTTCCGCCGTTCTTCATCTTCAGAACATTTCCCGCCGTTCTTCATCATCAGAACATTTCCCGCCGTTCTTCATCATCAGAACATTTCCCGCCGTTTTTCATCATCAGAACATTTCCCGCCGTTCTTCATCTTCATCATCAGAACATTTCCCGCCGTTCTTCATCATCAGAACATTTCCCGCCGTTCTTCATCATCAGAACATTTCCCGCCGTTCTTCATCATCAGAACATTTCCCGCCGCTCTTCTTCATCAGAACATTTCCCGCCGTTCTTCATCATCAGAACATTTCCCGCCGTTCTTCATCTCCAGAACATTTCCCGCCGTTCTTCTTCATCAGAACATTTCCCGCCGTTCTTCATCTCCAGAACATTTCCCGCCGTTCTTCATCTTCAGAACATTTCCCGCCGTTCTTCATCTTCAGAACATTTCCCGCCGTTCTTCATCTCCAGAACATTTCCCGCCGTTCTTCATCTCCAGAACATTTCCCGCCGTTCTTCATCTTCAGAACATTTCCCGCCGTTCTTCATCATCAGAACATTTCCCGCCGTTCTTCATCTCCAGAACATTTCCCGCCGTTCTTCATCTCGAGAACATTTCCCGCCGTTCTTCATCATGAGAACATTTCCCGCCGTTCTTCATCATCAGAACATTTCCCGCCGTTCTTCATCATAAGAACATTTCCCGCCGTTCTTCATCTCCAGAACATTTCCCGCCGTTCTTCATCTTCAGAACATTTCCCGCCGTTCTTCATCTCCAGAACATTTCCCGCCGTTCTTCATCTCCAGAACATTTCCCGCCGTTCTTCATCATCAGAACATTTCCCGCCGTTCTTCATCATCAGAACATTTCCCGCCGTTCTTCATTATCAGAACATTTCCCGCCGTTCTTCATCTCCAGAACATTTCCCGCCGTTCTTCATCTCCAGAACATTTCCCGCCGTTCTTCATCTTCAGAACATTTCCCGCCGTTCTTCATCTCCAGAACATTTCTCGCCGTTCTTCATCATCAGAACATTTCCCGCCGTTCTTCATCTTCAGAACATTTCCCGCCGTTCTTTATCATCAGAACATTTCCCGCCGTTCTTCATCTCCAGAACATTTCCCGCCGTTCTTCATCTCTGGTTTCTCGTCTCCAGTCAGAGTCGATCTGGACCGGGTTCAGGACACCTGGGAGTCGACCGCCGCTCCGTTCCACGTCCGGAGACTCGCCGACCACTACGGCGTCTTCAGGGATCTCTTCCCCAACGCCTTCTTCCTGCCGCAGGTCACGCTCCGCATCCGCTACGGTCAGGATGGCGCCGCTCAGGTCCATCACGGGAATCGTCTGACTCCGACTCAGGTGAGTCCGCGGCGCCGAAGCGGGCCGTCTGTTTCTGGGCATGGACTCCACTGAAGGACCGCCTCCTCGCTTCCCTGCAGGCGGCGTCCCCCCCTGAGGTCGGCTTCGCCGCGGAGGAAGGCTCCCTCTGGACTCTGCTCCTAACGTCTCCAGGTGAGCATCACCTGTCGCCGCCGTTACCTGCTCACAAACCGCTGCAGTTCTGGTTTTAGGTTTCATCACGAGACGAAGTTCTGCTACTTCAGCTGCAGCCGGTCTGGAGGTTCTTCTGGACCAGGCCTGGGTCTGGACAGATTCTGGCCTGTCCCGCTTTAGGCCGGGTTCCCTCCCGGTTCAGGCCCGGTTCTGTCTCTCTTCAGACACGGTTCTGTCTCGCTTCAGGCCCGGTTCTGGCCCGGTTCCCCTTCCGGTTCAGGCCCGGTTCTGTCTCGGTTCTGTCTCGCTTCAAGCCCGGTTCTGTCTCGGTTCTGGCCCGTTTCCCCTTCCGCTTCAGGCCCGGTTCTGTCTCGGTTCACTCTCGGTTCCCTCCTGATTCTGTCCCGCTTCAGGCCCGGTTCGGTCTCGGTTCTGTTTCGCTTCAGGCCCGGTTCACTCCCGGTTCAGGCCCGGTTCTGTCTCGGTTCCCTCCCGGTTCAGGCCCGGTTCTGTCTCTCTTCAGACACAGTTCTGTCTTGCTTCAGGCCCGGTTCTGTCTCGGTTCACTCTCGGTTCCCTCCTGATTCTGTCCCGCTTCAGGCCCGGTTCTGTCTCGGTTCTGTCCCGGTTCTGTCCCGGTTCTGGCCCGGTTCTGGCCCGTTCTGCTGTGTCTAAAGCTGCCGTTCTCCTGTTCCAGACGAGCATCTCCAGGACAGCGATGCGGAGTACGTCCACTGGCTGCTGTAAGTACCGCCCCTCGGCGAGGAGGCGTTCTCTGAGCGCGGCGCCCTCTCTGAGGCGTGTGGCGGTCTCTGCAGGGGGAACGTCCCCGGCGCCGCCGTGCAGGAGGGGGAGGAGCTGTGCCACTATCTGCCCCCGTTCCCGGCCCGAGGAACCGGCTTCCAGCGCTTCGTCTTCGTCCTCTTCAAGCAGGACGGACGCGTGGACTTCCAGGAGGACGCCAGGCCGTCGCCGTGGTGAGCTGCTGCCGTTACCGTGGAAACGCCATCTCAAACACGAGCAACCAAACCTACAGTTCATTTTCAGAGTCGTGGATTGAGGTTTTTCATCCTGTTCCTCAAAAGTTAACAGCAGAAAGAAGGACAGATCATCGTCATGGTTACTGCCAGGAGGGGGCGGAGCCTCATGCACCTCCTTTCTCCTCAGTCTCTCCCTGCAGGAGCGCACCTTCAAGACGCTGGACTTCTACCGGAAGCACCAGGATCGCATGACGCCGGCCGGCCTGGCGTTCTTCCAGAGCCAGTGGGACGAGTCTGTGACGGACACCTTCCACGCCGTCCTCCGTGAGTCCCGCCGCCGCCACTCCCGGTCTGTGTGGAACAGGAACCGTGACGGTCTTCCTTCTGCCTGCAGGTATGAGGGAGCCGGTGTTCGAGTTCATCAGACCGCCGGTTTACCACCCCCCCAGGTCAAGTACCCCCACAAACAGCCGCTGCGCTACCTGGACCGATACCGAGACGGGCGGGAACACACCTACGGGATCTACTGACGACGGGATCCACTCCACAATATGATGAGAAGTGATCCTCTGAAAGCAGCAGTTCAGCTGGTGACCACTAGGGGGAGTTCCTGAATCCACTGCAACTCCCAGCAGGAAAAAACAGGAAGTGAATTCTGAGAACTTCCTGTCTTTAAAGTGATGCATTTGTATTGGTGTGAACATTCTTTAATGTGATTGGCTGCTGACAGAACGGAGGAGCTGATTGGTCCATCAGGTGAAACACCTGTGTGTGTTTTTGCGCTGTTCTGAGGACCTGAAACTGAATCTTTCAGCCGTGATGATCTTCAGGTTGGAAGTGAACCGACTCAGATGTTCAGCAGCTGCAGAAAGAGGATCTCAGACCTCGTGTGGTTCTTCACTTCTACAGGAAAATGTTATAATGCAAATCAATCGATGACGTATTCCAGGTCTTTAACATGTCAAACCACAGAGATGTACCGCGAGTCAAATAAAAGTCTCCACAACTTTTAACTTGTTTTTTTAATGACTCAAAATGTTTTAAACGAGTGAAGTTTAAACCAATAAAAATGATCTAGAATTATTTGGACACATCTACATTAACATGTTGCGAACATTTTAAGATATTGGACCACTTGGAATTTTCTCTTAATGTCCGCCATATTGGATTTCAAAATGGCTGACATTGGAAATATACATTTGCGATTATGTGTGGTTCTAATGCTGCTATTGGCTTGATTCTGGTGTCTAAATGTATGTTTTTGGGGACAAGGAATCCAATGGTAACAATACATATTGCATATTTTTACCAATGGGCCACCAAATTGGATTTCAAAATGTCTTCTTCTTCTTCTCAATCTACATTTGCCTTTATCTTTGGATTAAATGACTTGGTCTGGGTGGCGGTGGCAGTAGCAGTTGTTCGGTAGCTGTAGTGGCACCAGTGGATAATAGATATTTAACATTTAATTGTGTCATTCCAGGTTCATCGTTGACATTGCTGGTTGTTGGCAACTGTGCTGGAACTAGAACTGTTGGTTTTAGGGTATGTGTGTTCTCTCAGGAGGGATCGTTGATGATGTACCTCGATGCTCTCACAGAACTGGTCCCCTGGTTCCACGCACTAGATGCTAGGTGGATACCAGTGCACCTGAAGGACAGTTGGTGCGGGATGTACCATGCTGGAGTTCTGTTGATGTCGTGCTCAGGAACCTTTTCAGTGATGATTTCTTCCATGAACCTTTTGTAATCCATGTAGTATTGCTTGTTTCTTCTCAGTTTTCTTTCCAAGCATTTGAGTCGATGTATGGCACATGATTTGTTGTCAGGTAGGTTAGACTTGTCACTCTTAAACGGAAGTGGCATCTCAAAATGTCCATCCTCTTTAAGCCTAATGCCTTCCTTCATTTTAGTCAGGAACCTTAGATCTTCTTGGGAGATCTTAACGTCCTCTGCAGCTCTTTCCACAAAATCAGACTTGATTACATTAGCAGGCGAGACCATTTCCTTTATTTGAGTTCTGCACACGTAATGCACTTCACTGGTGAACCTTGAAAATGGTTGAACACTTGGAACCACTTGCTTCACAATGACTTGGTGGCTTACTCCAAAGGCATCTCCATAATCAAGGCATGGATTGCCAAAGCCGACAATCCTCCAGCCCAGATCAGTTCTTTGTCCAAAGGGCTGATTTTCTTTACCAGACACCACCTGACGAGGAACAAGTGCTTGTGGACAATTATTACCAATCAAATGCCAACATCACAACTTTGGAGTGGAGCAGTTTCGTCTGCAATGTGTTCAAGATTGAGCAGTTTCTGGTGTTGGAATGTGATCACGACTCGCTGGAATGAAGTCTCTGGCATAAGTCCCTGGCAGGGGAATGATCTTATCTGAGTGAAATCCTCTCACCTGTAAACCAGAAAGCTTGTGACAGGTAATGACAGTGTTTCTTGATGACATTGTAGTAAGCTTTAAGTGAACTGGTTCACTTACAGTGTGCAGAGCTTTTGCAGTTTCTTGTAAGATGAAGGTCGTGTGACTCTGTGTATCAAGGAGTGCATACACTAGAACTTCACGCTCTGGCTCACTTTGAGTTGGAACGATGAAGGATGTGTGAGTGTCTTTCACAGTCTCCATAACTCTGTTAGAAGTTGCTTCACTTGTTGTTTGTGTGACATCTGTGTTTTGAGGAGTTGAATGTGGTTTCCTCGTCCTTCCACCATTCTGTGATTGATTGCCCTTCATCTGAGCTGGTTCGTCTTTAGTCCGAGTGTCATGAAGACACGTTGGATGTCTTTTCTTGCATGTGTCACAGGTTTCTTTGTTGTGACAATCTTTGGAGCGATGGCCTAATTTTAAGCAACCAAAGCACAAGTTCTTTTCTTGTGCAAACTTCAGTCTTTCTCCAATGCTCTCATTCATAAATTTAAAACATTTCTGCCGACTGTGGCCTGTCTTCTCACAGTAAATGCAGCTCACATTGACAGCTCTTTCGTTGTTGAGTCGGTTGCCATGACCTTTGGCTCATGAGTCCTGTTCTTTGGCATCTTTGTTTTTTCACCTTCGCTTGGTTTAAGAGCATAAAGAGACGTTATGGGGTTACATGCAACTTTGGCTTCATGTGAGATGAACTCGACAAAACAGCTGAAACTTGGAAAGATGTGGCTCTGTTCTTGTAACTCTGTAACCTCTCTGTTCCACCTTGATGTGAGCCAGTCAAGCATTTTTTGGTTTTCGTTGCAGTCATTAAGTACTTCAAGACCTTTGATCTGTGACATGGCTGCATTACAACTGCAAAGAAAGTCTGCATATTCTTGAAGTTCCACACTGCCCTTGGAACTGATCTTCGGCCATGCATCAAGTTTGTCTCTGGATGCTTTAGTGAAGAGGAATGGATTTCCATACCTCTCTTCAAGAACTGTCCATGCTGCATTGTGGGCAGATTCTGTGCCAAGCAAAAAGTAACTTTCTATGGCTTTCCTTGCTGATCCACTCACATACTTTCGTAAGTAGTACGTCTTCTCTTCAGCTGGTATACCCTTCCTGTCAATGAGAGTCAGAAATGAAATCTTCCAGTCATTGTATCTTAGTGGGTCACCACTGAAAATAGTTGGTTCGGGGACTGGGAGACTGCTTGTGGCTTGTGGAAGCAGCAGACTTAAACAGCAACTCTACGTCTTTCCAAACTTCTTCGTCCCTTTGACCGTCTTTATTTCCTAACGTTTGGGACCTTTCAGCTGCTTCCATGATGGTCCTCGTTACTGCATCACAAGTATCCATCCTTCGTCTTGTGTCATTATCAGGAGAATCAGTGCGTCTTAAATCATCATATGCAGCACAAACAGTGGTTGCAGCACTTGTTACCTTGGTGACGTGTTCATCCAGAAGATCTTTAGAGCATTGTTCATCTATAGCTTTCTTTGCCTCTTTAATGACAGCCCTCCACTTCTCGTAGCACGCGCTGAAACGATGAGTGACCTTCTTTACCTGCTCATCATGCAACTCTTGCCCTTTTTCCGTTAGCTTACGAACTCTTTGGCTCCTCTGTGCATCTTGTGAGGTCGTGGGGATATCATCTTCAGTGCATTCTGCTCGCGATGGTGGCTCATTTAGGTTGAATGTCACATCTTCAGACAAAACATCTAGTCTTGACATCTTTGGTTTAGGTTTGAGCTTAAAGATTTAAAGTATTGATTTAGTCTTCAGTATTTGTGATAAATGAATAGTTTAATGTTGGTTTAGGTTACTAAACCTTTAACTTAACAAGACTGCCTTAATATACCTTCTCTAATGTAATTTACATGTGCATTAAGCAACCATCAAATGTCTTAAATAAACCAATATAACATCTTGTTACTGCAAAACACTATGAACAGTACGCAGGTCACAGGGCCGTAGAAGGTCCTCAACCCCTCAGCAGGACCCATACCTGCTCCTTTGTGCAAGGAGGAACAGGCTGAGCACTGCTCGTGCCCTACAGAATGACCTCTAGAGGGCCACTGGTGTGAATGTCTCTACCCAAACAATCAGGAACAGACTTCATGAAGGTGGCCTGAGGGCCCCACGTCCTGTAGTGGGCCCTGTGCTCACTGCCCAGCACCGTGGAGCTCCACTGTCATTTGCTCAAGAACACCAGAATTGACAAGTCCTCCACTGGCGCCCTGTACTTTTCACAGACCAGAGCAGGTTCACCCTGAACACCTGTGATAGACGTGAAAGAGTCTGGAGAAGACCAGGACGTTCGTGCTGCCTGCAACGTGGTTCAACATGACAGGTTTGGTGGTGGGTCAGTGATGGTCTGGGGAGCATATCCATGGAGGGACGCACAGACCTCTACTGCCTAGGAGGGTGCTCTGACTGCATATAAGGTATCCAGATGAAATCCTTCAACCCATTGTCAGACCCTACGCTGGTGCAGTAGGTCCTGTTTCCTCCTAATGCACACAATGCCCGCCTCACGTGGCAAGAGTCTGCAGGCAGTACCTGGAGGATGAAGGAATTGAAACAATTGAATGGCCTTCACCATCCCCTGACTTAAACCCAATAGAACATCTCTGGGACATTATGTTTGGGTCCATTAGGCGCCGCCAGGTTGCTCCTCAGACTGTACTATAGCTCAGGGATGCCCTCACACAGATCTGGGAGGAAATGCCACAAGACACCATTCCTCGTCTCATTAGGAGCATGCTGCCACGTTGTCAAGCATGCATACAAGCTCGTGGGGGGCACACAAGATACTGAAAAGCATTTAGAGTTGCAGAAATGAAGTTTTGGAGAAAATAGACTATCCTGCCACATCTTCATTTCACTCTGATTTGATGGTGTCTACACAACTGACCCTCTGTAGACTGAAAACTTTTATTTCATTAAAGACTTGACATCCTTTTGTTCCTAAGACACTGACCTGTTGTTATTGTATAGATATCCAACTTCAGATTGAGATCTGATGGATCTAATGTGTTTCTTTACAGTGATCCTTTCATTTTTGTGAGCTGTGTACACAAAGCCGGTTATCTTGATCACACTAACAATTTATTTTATTAATCCAGAATTTTAAAACAGCACGACTTTGTTGATTTTTACACTGTACAATATCTATACAGAGCTAGTGGGAAAACATTACCATCCAATATCCAACAACAGTTCTCAGAACAAACTGAGAGGATGCAGGAACTTCAAGGTCAGATTGATAAGAACCACAAAGAAAAGTTTCTGTGTTTCTGTGTGTGGAACTAAACTCTGGAACAAGTTCAGTCATGAACTCAAACTATGTTCAAACATTTATCAATACAAGAAAATGTAGAAAGAAACTCTAATTTCTCAATATGAAGATAAGACGAGTTAAAGATCAACTGCTGGTTGAATAATTCCAAATGTCTGAACTTGAATGAGATGAAATAATCAAAGATTTTAAAATTTTCTTTAAATGCAATCAATACAAACTTTACACGCTACAAACTTTCTTTGAAAAAAACGGTGGTGGGGGATTCCCCCCCAGCTGTGGCAGGGGGTTCCCCCTCCCCCTACACCCCCCCTTCCTGGGGGGGGGGGGATTGGGGGGCTCCCCCTTTGGTCCCAAGGGGGGATTCCCCCAATTTTTTTTCCTTTGATGTGATCATCAGCTGGCGCATTGAGATGACATCAAAGCCCTTTTTGTCACATGTTATGACGTCACCTGATGACATCATAGCGACACGCTATGACACTATGATGTCATTTAAGGCCGTCTTCAGACTCTTCATACCAAGTCAGTCTTACCATATAACTCATTCGTGAATTTCAGCGAAGACCCAAAGAGAGCTAAGAACCAGATAAAGAAAATCTGAGAGAAAAGCTCTGATCATCACAGAAATGGCTCAAACGAGGAAAGATCGTGAGGAAATGAACACCAACTCTGACCAATCCGAAGACGAAACTTCGGCTATGTTTGAACAGGTCCAGCTGTTGATGAAAAAACAGAAGGACACTATCAAACAAAAGGTCAAAAAAATAAATAATCTTGAGGCCGCCTTGCAGGAAAAGCTTGACCAACAAAAACAACAGTTGGAAAAGCAAAAGCTGCAAGAGATGGAAATTGCGGACCTCACAAGCAAAATATTCAAGCTGGAGAACTCTCTCAAAGAAGAGACAACCAGGGCGAGCGAAACAGAGAACCTCCTCGCCCACCAGCTGGTAGAAACGGTCCAGATAAAAGCTGTGTTGGAGCTATCTCTCCAACAACAGGAAAAAGAAAAAGATGACCATCACCTGGCGTTAACAAACGCACACGACCAGCTGGAAAAGGAAAGAAAGGAATGGGAGAAAAAAAATTCTGATCTTTCACAAGAACTTGGTCAAATGAGGAAAGATCACGAGGAAAGGTGTGCCACCTTTGACAAAGCTGAAGAGCAGCATCAGATGGAAATTTCTGACCTCACCAGCAACATAATCAAGCTGGGAAAAATCCCTCAAAGAAGAGAAAACCAAGGCAAGCGCAAACTAGGGAACACCACTTAACCCAACAGCGTGGAAGATTCTAGGCCAGAAAAAAGCTTGAGTTGGTCAGTCAGAACAAAATCTTCAACAGCAGAAGAAAGCAGTTGGAGAAAGAAGAAAAAAGAATATTCTGATCAAATGACCATCAGCTGGCCTATCAAAGAAAAAGAAACAGATGGCAAAAGAAAGCAAAGAATTGGAGAGAAAAAATTCTGATCTTTCCCAAGAAATGGCTCAAATGAGGAAAGATCACGAGGAAAGGAGTGCCACCTTTGATAAAGCTGAAGAGCAGCATCAGATGGAAATTTCTGACCTCACCAGAAAAATAATCAAGCTGGAGAACTCCCTCAAAGAAGAGAAAACCAGGGTGAGCGACGCAGAGAACCTCCTTGCTGAGCAGTTGGTGGAATCGGTCCTGACAAAAGCTGTGTCGGAGGTATGTCTCCAACAACAGAAGCAGCAACTGGAAAAAGAAAAGGATGACCATCAGCTGACGTTAACAAACGCACACGACCAGCTGGAGAAGGAAAGAAAAGAATTGGAGAGAAAAAATTCTGATCTTTCACAGGAAATAGCTCAAATGAGGAAAGATCATGAAGAAAGGTGTGCCATCTTTGAAAAAGCTGAAGAGCAGCATCAGATGGAAATTTCTGACCTCACCAGCAACATCATCAAGCTGGAAAAAATAACCCAACAGGTGGAAGAATTGGTCGAGAAAAAAGCTGATTCAGAACAAAATCTTCAAGAGCAGAAGAAGCAGTTGGACATAGAAAAAATGTGTCTGATCAATGACCAGCTGGCCTTATCAAAGGAAAAACAACTGATGGAGAAGGAAAGAGAAGAATTGGAGAGAAAAAATTCTAATCTTTCACAGGAAATGGCTCAAATGAGGAAAGATCACGAGGAAAGGAGTGCCACCTTTGACAAAGCTGAAGAGCAGCATCAGATGGAAATTTCTGACCTCACCAGCAAAATAATCAACCTGGAGAACTCCCTCAAAGAAGAGAAAACCAAGGCAAGCGAAACTAGGAACCGCTTAACCCAACAGGTGGAAGATTTGGTCCAGAAAAAAGCTGTGTTGGTCAGTTCAGAACAAAATCTTCAACAGCAGAAGAAGCAGTTGGAGAAAGAAAAAAATATTCTGATCAATGACCATCAGCTGGCCTTATCAAAGGAAAAGAAACAGATGGCAAAGGAAAGCAAAGAATTGGAGAGAAAAAATTCTGATCTTTCCCAAGAAATGGCTCAAATGAGGAAAGATCACGAGGAAAGGAGTGCCACCTTTGATAAAGCTGAAAAGGACTTTTCAGAAAAGTTTGACCAGGTCAAGAAGGAGATGGAACAACTGCAGGACACTATTGCAGAAAAGGGCTCCATAATAAAAAACCTTGAAGATACCTTGAAGGAAAAGCTTGACCAATCAAAACAGATGGACAAACTAGAAGAGCAGCATCAGAAGGAAATTTCTGACCTCACCAGCAAAATAATCAACCTGGAAAATTCCCTGAAAGAAGAGAAAACCAGGGCAAACGAAGCTGAGAACCGCTTGGCCCAGCAGGTGAAAGAATTGGTCCAGATGAAAGCTGTGTTGGTTGATTCACAACTAATTCAACAACAGAAGCAGCAACTGGAAAAAGAGAAGGATTCTCTCCTAAATGAACATCGACTGGAAATGAAAAAAGGAAAAAAATACCTGGAAAAGAAAATGAGGGAATTCGAGAGAACAAACTCTGATCTTTTACAGGAAATGTCTCAAATGAAGAACCATTATGAGGAAAAGCTTTTCCAACAATTCCAGGAGATGGAAATTTTAAAAGAGGAGTTTGAGCGGAAAACCGTTGATCTCTGCCTCGAGGTGTTCAAAACGGAAACACAACTACAGGAAGAGAAGAACATGGTGAACTACGCCGAAGAAATCTTCCAACTTGAGGAACAAGAGTCAGATAGATTAAGAACTGAGTTGCTCCAGGTACAGAAAGAGCTAGATAGTCAGAAGAAGCGATGGGAGAAAGAACTACAGGAAGAGAGGAACGAAACCCACCGCCTCAAACATAGCTTTGAAGTGGAAGCAAAAGAGTCGGCTAAATTAAGAACTGCTTTGCTCCTTGTAAAGAAAGACCAAGAGAGTCAGCAGGAGCGATGGCAAAAAGAACTCTTGGATGTCATCGAAACAGCCTCTTCTTTAGATGAGACCCAAAAACAACTGGAAGAGGAAAGACTGAAGTGGCTGGAAGAAAAGAAGGTCTTTCTTCAGGAAATCGCTAACCAGAAGAAGAGGGTTAAGAAGATGAAGACCAAAGTCAAAAAAACTGCTAAGGCTGATGGGAAAAAAAAGAAACAGCTGCAGGTGGAGGAGCTGGAGAAAGCCAAGTCTCAGAAGGAATCTCTTGGAAGGAGATTTCTGAACCTTTTCAAAAAGACCAGGAAAGGCGACTAAGTGGACTAGCTAAACTAGTCCAGCTCCTTCGGGTCAGGGTTTGTGTTAGTTTCAGGGTTGGGATGTAGGTAATCCTTTGTGCGCATAGGCGTACTGACCTGGGGGAGCATTAGAAACATTTCTGGGGATTTAAGTAGGACCCCAGAAAAAAAAAAAAGGGGCATTAGGGTGGGTAGGGGTTAGACGGTTTAGGTAGGATTAGCTGGGGAGCCCAAGTAGGAAATGTTAGTAAAATATTAGGTAGTTTGGGGGAGGGGAGGTAGGACTAGCTTGGGAGCCCCACATAGGACATGTCAATAAAAAAAAGGGTGGGGGGTAGATGATTTAAGTAGGATTGGCTGAGTAGCCCAAGTAGGAAGTGTTAAAATATTAGATAGTTTGGGGGAGGGGAGGTAGGACTAGCTTGGGAGTCCCAAGTGGGACATATGGATTAAGGGGGGGGGGGGTTTAGATGGTTTAAGTAGGACTAGCTGGGGAGCCCAAATAGGAAGTGTTAATAAAATTGGGGGGATGGGGGGTGGGTCCCCTCCTTGAATTGCCACCTTATCGCGGTGGAGGGGTTTGCGTGCCCAAAATAATCCTAGATTTGCTACTGATTGTCCCTACATGGGTCTGTCAGTGCAAAGGGGACGGGCCAGACTAAGAGCAATTCATTAAAAAAAGAAGAATCATATTCGATTCAATTCAGTTTATATAGCCCAAAATCACAAAGAATTTTGCCTCCTGCGGCCAACCACTTGTGGGGGAGCTCGTTGCTATATTGTTGGGGTGTCAGTCAAAAGTGGGGACCTCGGTGGTGCAAACCCTGGTCTTGGAACTCGGGTTTGAGGAATGCAACGTCACCTCTCTGGGAGAGCAGGAGCCTGAGCTTGTACGGGTGGTTGAGAAGCACCGGTTAGATATAGTTGGGCTCATCTCCACACAGTCTGGGCTCTGAATCTCTGTCCGTCAAGAGGGGTTGGACTCTACCATTCTGGAGTTGCACATGGTGAAAGACAGCCTTCATTTCAGGCAACCTTCAGCCTCGTGTCTTGGAGGTTGCTGACTTCAGATCTGTCATTTTGATCCATCTGATTGTATCCCTCCTGGATCTGTGCTCCAGTTGTTTGAGCCTGTGACTCTCTTTCCTTGAAGACATTGTCAATCACATGAAACCATCAGGCTCTCCTCTGGATGCTGTCCCTCCTCAGTTTTTTAAACACATTTTCACCAGCATAGGGCAGCAGATTCTCATTCTTATTAATACCAGTCTTTCTGCCGGTGTGGTACCTACAGGTTTCAAAGACGGTGTTGTTTAACCTCTGATCAAAAGACCAAACCTTGACAACTCTGTTTTAGCCAATTTTAGGCCCATCTCCAGGTTTCCCTTTCTCTCAAACATTCTAGAGAAAGTGGTGTACCTACAGTTGCAGTCTTTCCTAAATGAAAACCATGTGTTGGAAAGGTTTCAATCCGGATTTAAAACCCTTCACAGCACAGAATCTGCGCCGTTGAGGGTTTTTCATAACATCTTCTGGGCAACTGATGATGGAAACTTTGTTGTCTTGCTTTAGCTGGACTTGTCTGCAGCTTTTGATACTGTGGAGCATAACATCTTACCGTCCAGGTTGAAAGGTTTGGCTGGAATCTTTCATCCTGTTTATCTGACAGGACTGTCTGTGTGAGCATGTCGGGATCCTATTCCTCAACTGCTCCACTGTTGTTTGGGGTTCCACAGGGCTCTATTCTAGGACCACTTTTATAATCTTTGTACCTCCTTCCTCTGGGTTCCATCCTCAGAAAACACAGAGTCTCCTTTCATTGTTATGCTGACGACAGTCAGATTTATCTACCAATAAAGAAAGGAGGCTCCATTACAACATTATAGACTGGTTGGCCCTCAGCTTTTTAAGCTTTAAGGACAAGAAAACGGAAGTGTTGGTATTTGGTCCTAGCAGCTCCTGTGACCCCTCCTCAGTGGAGCTGGGTCCTTTGACTCCTCATCTCAGGCAGTCTGTGTCAAATCTGGGTTTTAAGATGGACAGTGATTTTAAACTTGACTGTCAGATCAGCTCAGAGGTAAAATCCAGCTTCTTTCATCTGAGGCAGTTGGTGAAGGTGAAACCATTTTTATCCAAACGTCATTTTGAGACAGTGATCCATGCTTTTATCACATCCTGGCTGGATTACTGTAACTCTCTTTACTTTGGTGTTAGCCAGTCGTCCCTCTCCCGTCTCCAGCTGGTCCAGAACGCTGCTGCTCGGGTTCTGGTTGGAGGGACCACATCACCCCCATCCTGGCTACCCTTCACTGACTGCCTGTGATATTTAGAATTCATTTTAAAATTCTTTTATGTGTTTTTAAATCTTTAAACAACCACCGTACCTCTCTGAGTGTCTCTGTGCTTACACCCCGACCTGGAGCCTCAGGTCAGCTGATCAGCTGGAGGTACCGAGGTCTGAGAGGAAGTTCAGAGGGGAACGAGCGTTTTCAATCTGTGCACTGAAGCTGTGGAACGCTTTACCACTGAGCCCATTTTTAAAACACTTCTTAAAACCCATTTTTACCGCCAGGCGTTTGACACAGCATGAGTCTCTGCTCTGCTGGTGTGTTTTACTGTTTCCTTGGTTTTTTTTTTTTTGTGTTTTATGCTTTTTTGTAACTGTCTACTTTTAACTGTAAATGTTTTGTAATATTTTAATTTTGTTTTTACTGTTCGTTGAACTTTTAATATAAAGCCTTGTTTGACTAATGCTATTTGAAGGCGCTACATAATTAAATTAAACTTAAAAAAAAGTCCCGTCTTGGACTCCATTGAAATCCGAGCGGGCGATGCGATCCCCCGCGGCTCCGTCCGTTTGAAAAATGTCTCTTTTTCTGCAGATAATCTAATAATTATTGACGTTGCTGTGACCGGTTAATCGAACCCTTTTTTCCCTCAGATTCTTTGGGAAAATAATGAAAGCTAACATCAACATGGTCTTTCATTCAATTATAATTCTTTACAACACAGAAGTGGGATGTTAGATTATCTATTAGCAATTTTCAGGAATCCAAACCCAGTTTTTCTCGGGCACTTTGACTGACAGTTACTTAAAAGGAGAAATACTCAGAAATGCAAACACGAAACGATTTCTTATCATGTTTTTTCTCTTTCAGAAGAAAAATGTTAAAAACTCAGAAAACACAATTTTCATTGGAGAGCAAGACTGTATCACACACGATCGGATTCAGATTCATTTTTATCCAACATTTGTTAAAAACTTGTTTTTAGCCTTGAGAAAATAAACTGTATGAAACTCTCTGACTTCCTTATACAAATATAGACTTTTATTTTATTTGTTTTAGACATTTATGATGCATGCACATCTTCTGCATTCTGCCTTAATGAGGTCCAACAAAAATGCAAAGATTTCTTTTCCCCACAGATGATCTAAAAACCCTTGAGAGCCGAGTTGTTTTGATATCAGGCAGATTTAGGATCAGGATTTCTGTCCTCCTTTCAGATTGATTCTGCAAACGGAGGACTCGTTCAGACCAGAAGCCTGACACAAAGATGGAGATGGATTCATTTACATGCAAGAAAAAAAAACAACAAACGTGTGTGTGCGAGTGGATTAGTGTGTCCCGCCGAAGGTCATCTTTTGGCTCGCCAAGTTCTGGCTGAGGAAGCCGTGTGCGTTTGAACAAGTGCTCTTTGCATTACCGTAATTCCTGAAACGTTCACTCTATTTGAATAATTCCTACAGTTTCTGAAAGCTGAGACATTTTTTATCAATATCAAGTCATAACGATAATCTTACCCAGAGGCCCGCGAGGAGCTGCTTTGAACTGGTGAGACAGGCGGAGCGGTGGAGAGGAGCAGAGAGCGGAGCGGGCAAAAAGAGGTTTTAAAACGGCGAAATAATCAGAAAAATGTCTGAAAATAACCATCGTAGGATATATACTGCTCACAAAAATTAATGCAACACTTTTTTTATTGGTCCTGGCATGAATTGAATGAAACTGTCTGATAATGTTCTTGTTGGTTCAGCAGCTGAGGACCTCGTTCATCAGTTTCATCTGTATTGGTGTTCATGGATTAACAACAGGTGTAGCACCCTCCAGGAACTAGCATGAGCACCAGGATTGTTAAGAAAGGGTTTATTGAGAACTGACAGCAAAGAAACACGATAAAAAAGGCATTGAAATCAGTTCTTCAGCTTACAATATACAAAAATGTCTGCGGCAGTGCGCCTCTAGCAGGTGGTGTGCGCACTTAAAATGAGTCCGGGCGGAACCTTCTTAATATAAATTGTTCCACATGCTTTCACCACTAGATGTTAAATAGAAATAAAAACATCAAAATAAATGTGTAAATATTTGGGGCTGTTACACTCCCACCAATCACTTGTGATTTATAGAACTAAATATTGCTTTTAAACTAGTAAACTAATTATTTTAACATGTAATGAATTATGAACTTGATGGATTTTTCATTTATTATTCTATCATTTATAGTCTGAAGCATCTTTAACTTGCTTCTGTCTTCTGAATGGGTCTTTCCAGGTAAACAGCTTTGGAACTTCGTCTTCCTCTTCCATCCAGAGTCGGATCACTGACTCCTCCTCACTGACTCCTCCTCACTGACTCCTCCTCACTGACTCCTCCTCCTCACTGACTCCTCCTCCTCACAGACTCCTCCTTGACTCCTCCTCACTGACTCCTCCTCTCCTGGTTTGCTTCCTGTCGTTCTCTCCTCTAAAATCCTCTGCTGTAGCTCGTGGTGTTCCCCAAGGCTCTGTTCTGGGACTCTGAAAACATGTAGTAAACCTTTTCTATGCAGATGACACTCAGCTTTACCTCCCTCCCCCACCTTTATCAATCAATACTCAATACTAACACCCAGCTCCCTCTCCCACATGTGAAGTTTTTTTCATTATGTTCTTTGAGGAGATAGTAAAACTTACTGAGAGAGAATGCTGATCTGGTCAGATAAAGCTGTCTTTCAGTGTTCCAAACGTCCCGGGATACCAGATGAGTAACAACTTTCCTAATAAAGTCCCTCAGCTGTAAATACAGGTAAAGATCTGTTCTGGAAACATTGCATCTTTCAATTAATTGTGAAAATGACATCAAAGAGGATCTAGCACTTTGGTCAATCCCTTAGATGGAATCTTCTACCCATCATTCCCGGCAGGACATCTGGGTTATTGCACAAGGGGGTAAATACAGCAGTGCTTTTAGACCTGCCCCACTGGTTTTTGTTGTTTTTGATGCAGCCGTCTCAAACTCAGAACGTCCAAAAACCGACCTTTGCCTCTTTGGTTCCAAATGCCGTCTTTGATGTCTCGCGTGGGTCATGTGACTCCAGCACATTTCAGCGGATTAAATGAGATCAGATCTTTCAAAAATTATGAAAGGGACAGCAAAACCTTTATAGACACTATTGAAGGAAAACAAAATAAAAACATTCTACCCTGGATGAACTCGGATATACTGACATGAATGAAAGAGGGATTCTGCACTGAAAAATGAAGTTAAACTGAACCAAGAAGTGTCAGAAATCAACAACATTAAGGAATAAAGTAGTTAACGTAAGGAAGGCCAAAGAATTGAAAAAGCAAAAGGAGATTAAAAACATCTGTAAACAAATGAAACAACGTGTAGAACAGGACACGGAGAGCAAAACGTGTTTGGAAATGAAGGAAAATAAGAAATGAAGGATGATTATTGCAATCATTTTTTCACTGAATCGTTTCCACTGCCGCTCAGTGTTTTGGGTCTAATAATCTAAATTATTGGCCAATGAGTGACTTAGAGCCCATCTTCAGCTTAAACTGTGTCTCCCAAACAATAAGAACTCTTAAAACTACATAAACAAAGATGTATCCGGCACTGATGCTTTTATGTTGAAGGAACTCTGTCCTATTTTACTCACCAACATTCTAAATCTTTCTGTATCTGAGGCAATATTTCCAAGTAAGTAGAAAACATCAGCTGTCATCCCAACACATAAACACAGAGGTTTTGTCCCTTTCTAGTTACGACCAGTAAGTAAAGTACCAAAAACTTGTTACTCAACGAATCAGAAGACATCTTAACAACAGACCGGTTTCACTTCATCCCATGAGGTTTGGATTCAGAGCTCAGCACTCAACAGAGACAGCTAACCAGCTAGTCACTGGATAAAGAGGGTGCAGTTGGTGCTGTATTAGATCTGAAGAAAGCTTTTGACTCGATAAATCATGAAGTACTGCTGACTAAATGAACTAAATTATAACATGGATAGACTCGTATCTGTTCTGTCAGTCAGGTTGAATGAGTTTCTCTCCCCGCCTCTCCGTTTGTGTACTGGTGTTCCTCAAGGATCCATTCTAGGACCTCTGCTTTTTTCCCTTTATATAAATGATCTTCCTTCAGTTTGTTCAAATGTCTCTATTCAAATGTATGCTGACGATACAGTCATTTATATAAATGGTGAAAACACGACACAAGCTGCTGAGAAACTTACACAACCAATGTCTGATGTCACAGATCAGGTAAATCTGTCGAGTTTGAAACGTTAATAGAACAGTTGGGATGTTTTTATCTAAATCCATAAGAAACAAAATTAAAGTTGTGTCAGAATTCAAGTATCTTGGGATCCTGATTGATTCAAATCTGAAGTTTGAAGTTTGAATCACAAATCAAAAGAGTCTGTAATAAGGTCACGTTCAATCTGTCAGATTCTAAGTTCATAAGAGCACAGTTATGTTCATGAATATTTTCACGTATGACATATTGCATCACAACCTGGTCACATGCAAACAAACAACCCTGAAGCTGTTAGAATCACTTCTAAACAAACAGAAACAATGAAGGTATCACCATCTCCTCCACTGGAACCAGGTCACATCGAGTCACACCAGGTCAGCTGGAGGAGGTTGTATCGTCCCTCTACGGAAAAATGTATTTGGTCTAAAAACCTTTTCAGTTACAGGACTGGAACTGTGTCAGAACGTCAGAGAACTGGGCTCACTTTTATTCATTTAAAAACATCTGAAGAACCGACAGCACAGATCATTCTCTTCAGAACCAGAATTCACTCGGGTCATTTTAAATGTCTGCATGTTCCTTATTTTCTTTAATTGTTACGCTTCATTTTATTGTGTTTGCTCATTTAACTTTTTAAAAATGTTTCATGTTTTTCTCTCCTCAAGCTTCTATTATTTTTTGTTTCTAACTTTGTTTTTATAGGAAGAAAATTTTACCATCAGTCCAGGGAAGGAAGATGAAAAACAGCTCTGGAGCATTAGTAGGAATGCTTTTTAATGTGCAATGTCCCTGTCAGATGGATGAATGAATGAAGGAATGAATGGATGAATGAAGGAATGAATGAATAAATGAATGAAGGAATGAATGGATGAATGAATGAAGGAATGAATGAATGAATGGATGAATGAAGGAAGGAATGAATGAAGGAATGAATGAAGGAATGAATGGATGAATGAATGAATAAATAAATGAATGAAGGAATGACGGAATGAATGAATGAATGGATGAATAAAGGAAGGAAGGAATGAATGAAGGAATGAATGAAGGAATTAATGAATGAAGGAATTAATGGATGAAGGAATGAATGAATGAAGGAATGAATGACGGAATGAATGAATGAAGGAATGAATGGATGAATGAAGGAATGAATGGATGAATGAATGAATGAATGAATGAATGAATGAAGGAATGAATGAAGGAATGAATGGATGAATGAAGGAAGGAATGAAGGAATGAATGAATAAATGAATGAATGAATGTTGCCAGACGATATTCAGTCTGTATTTAAAGCATCTTCCAGTAACAGATTTCCTGGTTCCTTTTGTTCATCAACTCTGTATTTGTGTATTTTATGGCGGCGACGCCTCAGGTGTTGAAGGGTTAAGAGAACAGGTGTTTGGATCCTACCCTCTTATCAGAGGGCGGGATCAGTGCAGGCTCCATACAGCCCCCCCAGGAGCACCCCGTCCCAAGAAGGTAAGTAAAAAATAATTAAAATATGAATCATGCAAAGTGAAGGGTTAAACTTACCTGGATATCCAACACACTCCAGCCTTTAATTTAATCTAAACCTTTTTCTCAAGACAGGAAATGGAGTCACTTTATTGTGAAAAGAACTACTTCCTGTTTGAAGTGAGTTCATAAACCTGAGAAATTGAGGATGACCTTTGACCTGAGAGTCCATGTCTTTATTTAATGTTTAAATTCTTCACATTCAGGAATCAGAGGAGATGATGTTGGTGACCTTTAACCTCAGGTCCCATTGGACGCCATTTCCATTGGATGCTCCGATTGGCTGGCGTGGCTCAACACCCCCATGTGGAGCTGCGGTCAGACGGTTATTAGAGGATTGTGAGCTGAAGCGGGTCGGACCAGAACATGATCAGAACCTCTCACCTCAGACGACTTGTGAAGGCCGCATCCTGCAGGAGAGCGTCGACGGAGACGTCAGGTTAACGTGTTAACGTGTGGAGGTCACATGTTTGAAAGAGGTCCTCCTCTCACCTGAGCACACGTCCAGGATCTGCCGCCGGATCATGTAGATCTTTGAGGCGAGGAACACGGCGGCGAAGAACAGGCCGATCCCGCCCCCGATCAGAATGTACCTCAGGTCTGGAGGGAGAAGCAGCAGCTTGAGGGTCTGAGGGACGGAGACACGCCCCCGTGGCAGACACGCCCCCGTGGCAGACACGCCCCCATGGCAGACAAACCGCCACCACCTGACCAGCGGGACGTCTGATTTCACAGCACGCCGTCACGCCACCATCAGCTGCTCAGACTGAAACCCAAACCCAACATCTGGGATTCACCGGGAGCAGAACGTTCCTGAAGGTCCGGAGAACCCAGAGGGAGTCAAGAGGTCAAGAGGTCAGGAGGTCAGATCAGATCAGAGATCAGGACCAGAACCGTCTGAGCTTCATGGAACTAAAGACGCCTGAGAAGATTTTAATGAGACGCAAACGTCTCCATGAATGATTGAAAACTTCAGGATGAATGAGTTTTCCAGGTAATAAAATGAGAATTTTTCCTCTTTTTGAAGCATTTATTCAGAAAAACAAACAGTTTGTTTAAAATAACATTTAAAATAGATTTTAAAAAACCTCAGTGGGACTTCCTGGTCTAGAAAAGACTAATAAAATTACAATTTAGGATGTTTTTTCTGGGTTGTCAATGTTTGTTCAGGGTTTAACTCCGGAGTTTCCTGAAACATCCGCCTGGTTTCCATCACCTCAGATCCTGATCCCACAGAGATCCGACCCGGAGCGTTCCCGACGGTCACTCACCGAATCCCTGTCCGGGATCTGCTCCCTCTGCCGTCACCGCGCTCTCTGAAAGACACGGTTCTCTGTCAGACAGGAAGTTGGGACCCACATTTCCTGTTCTCCATTAGATAACAGCCGACCGGGTCAAGGCTGACGCTGAAGGATCGTTAAAGGGTCACCAAACAGTAAATCCACTAGTTCTGTCTGTTGGTCATTGACACATTTTGACAATGAAAAAAATAAAGTTTAATTCTTAAAAACATAGTCTAAGGCCGTCTGTGTGCTGCCCCCTACAGGCTGAAGTGAGGTATTATGATGGAATTCTGAACCAGAACCACTGAAGTCTCCAGACCTTCAAACCCCGGTCCTCGGTGCTGGTCCAGTCATGGACGGTACCATCAGGGACAGAAATGTGAGCGCCGTTCCTGCATCTTTCTCTGATTCTGACTGTCAGAACCAGAACCAGAACCTGTAGTCTGGTTCTTCTGAGCCTGCATCATCACTGGGTTTCACCCGTCTCCTGAAGTGTTCCCGGTACAAACTCCTCCCTCTGATGAACTCTGACCTGAACATCAAACAAAACCTGAAACTCTCATAAAGTAATCTGAGTACAAAGTTGGAACCTTTCAATCACTTTCAGTGATTTGGAGTCAAACTCTGATCCGTCACTGTTCTGGTTCTACATCGTGTGTTCTGGTTATAGTTTAGTGTTCTGGTTATAGTTTAGTGTTCTGGTTCTAGATCGTGTGTTCTGGTTCTAGTTTAGTGTTCTGGTTCTACATCGTGTGTTCTGGTTATAGTTTAGTGTTCTGGTTCTAGTTTTGTGTTCTGGTTCTACATCGTCTTTTCTGGTTCTACATCCTGTGTTCTGGTGGTGGACCCGCTCCTGTCTCCAGAACCAGAAGAACTGAGGTTCACTCACCCGTCAGCAGGACGGCCCACAGGAGCGCCAGCGGGCGAACACGCGTGTGAAGAGCGTCCATGTCTGCGCGGCGTTCTGGTCGGCGCTGAGCCGTCTGCCAGACGTTTCCTGCGTCTGTGGGTGGAGGCGCAGCTGCCGGTCGCTCTGCAGACGCCGCTTATCTCCGCCTCCTCGCAGCGTCAGCGCCGAGGCTGAAGTTTCTGCTGCAAACAGCAGAATCAGACCTGCAGGTTGACCTGGTTCTGAGCGGAACAGGAAGTCTCGATCAAACCTCAAAGAAGAACTGCTTTATTATCTCACCCTCCTCTGAACACGGCTCTGTGGTCTCTGTCCTGAAGATCCGGATCCTGATCCTGATCCTCTGTGGACCTTCTGACAGCATCACAGACGTCTTTCCATCATAAACATCTTCATGCTGCTCCTCAGAGATCATCTCCTCAGACGGACCATCCGGAGGACCTGACCCCCTCCTGATCTGATGGCACTATGACAAACCTGTTTGGGAGAACCCCGCACCCCACCCCCTTTCTCCCTGCTGTGCTGGGATAGGCTCCAGCAACCCCGTGACCCAAACAGGGGGACAGCAGGTTAAGAAGATGGATGGATGGAATTCCCAAAATGCCTGTTTGTCTCATGTTCATGTGAGAAAACCTGAAAAGTTTATTCACTGATAGAATCTAATTATTGTTAATTATTCAGGGGAACAAACAAACAAACAAACAAACAAACAAAAAACAAACAAACAAACAAAACAAACAAACAAACAAACAAAAACAAACAAACAAAAACAACAAAACAAACAAAAAACAACACAAACACAAAAAAACAAACAAACAACAAACAAAAACAAACAAACAAACAAAACAAACAAACAAAACAAACAAACAAACAAACAAACAAACAAACAAAAAACAAACAAACAAACAAAAACAAACAAACAAAAAACAAACAAACAAACAAAAACAAACAAACAAACAAAAACAAAAAACAAACAAACAAACAACAAAAACAAACAAACAAACAAAAACAAACAAACAAAAACAAACAAACAAACAAAAACAAACAAACAAACAAACAAAAACAACAAACAAAAAAACAAACAAACAAACAAACAAACAAACAAAAACAAACAAACAAACAAACAAAAACAAAACAAACAAACAACAAACAAAACAAACAAACAAACAAACAAACACAAAAACAAACAAACAAACAAACAAACAAAAACAAACAAACAAACAAAAACAAACAAACAAACAAACAACAAACAAACAAACAAACAGACAGAGTTAACAGGTTTCCTGTTCTTCCAGTCTGTCTTGACTTGTTTGTTTAGTTTCTATTGTTTAAAGATTTTTCATTTTTCTAAAGTTTTTCTTCATTTTTTCCAGTAAAATGAAATCTTTGATCTCATCTAGTTTAGTTCAACCTTGTTCTGATAGATAACAGATGTCAGACAAAGGTCAGGAGAGGTCAGAGGAGAAGAATCCAGCAGATTGGGGGGGGGTCCTGGCTGCTGCTGTTGTCCCGGCGGGGGTCTTGGGGATGGTCGGGTGCTCTCCCCCTTTGTACATTCCATCATTATCCACGTTAGCAAAAACATAAAGACTCACCTGAGCACAGGTGTCAGCTCACCTTTGCTCTAATAGTATGAGTGACAGAATGAAAGACTTTCTGTCTGTTTGTGTGATTAATTCTGTTTGTTGCAGCTGCAGTTGTATTGTGGACATTTAGACTAGTTTATATGTGGAGAATAGTTCAACCCCCTCTTTACCCCCCCTTATCCCTCTTCTTCTTTTCCAACAAAACAAAAACAAACATAATCAATATAAATAAAGTTTAGTATGAAACACAACAGGAGTTTATTCAGATAAACTCCTGTTGTGACAGTATAATCTGCTCAGCTGGATCTCTCAGCTGTTGGACGAGTTCAAATAAAAGAACAGTTGGTGGTTCTGCAGAGACCGGCCTTCAGACCTCTGGATCCAAACGGACCAGAAGAACTGACTTTTTCCTTTGTTGAGTTGATTGTCTTGAGTATCTTTATCTAAATTAGCTAAGAGGGTGGGATTAAACACGTTTTTTTAACTTCCTCCCACCCCTTTTTGAACACTAGATCATGTGTGCACTTGTTCTTTTTGGTTCCTCTTTTGTTTCCTGTTGGACTGTTTTAAATAGTGTTCAAAATAAACTGAAACTGAAGAAAGTTCAGCCAGACGAAGCGTGCAGCTCCCTCCATGTTTACCAGCTCTGAGAGAAGTTCTACAAAGTTCTATGCAGATGAGTCTGTGTAATACTGTCTGGAAGTTCTGGTCAGAGAGGATTAAATCTGTTTGTACGTACAGATGGATCGATTGATTGACTGATCAATCCCCCCCCCACCCCCCAGTGAAGACCGTCTGATCAGACACAGATAGACGTTCTGGATCAGAACCGGCTTCCTCTCATTCCTTTGGTCTGAGTGGTTGGGAAACGTGTTGTTCAGATGTTTGTTTTGATCCTCAGGATTGTTTAGGATCATGACTGATCTTCTATTATGGGATGTTTGGGTCATCTGTCTTTGTTTTCAAACTCGCAGCAGCTGCTCCGGTCCTGATCCGGACCCGGCATTCTCGTGTCTTCAGCCTCATAAACAGACTACAGGAACTGGTCCCCCCCCCCCCCCCCACGCCCGACCCCCCCCCCCCCCGACCTCGTGTGAAGCAGCGCCGCCCTGCGTCTGGGCCGCTGGTCCTCTTGACCCTGTCATGTTTCTGGGGTGCCAGACGGTGCCGAGGGTCCGCGGCTGAGCCTATCAGCGCTCAGCGCTACAGAAGTAACCAATCAGAGAGTCGGCCACTTGACACCCCCGGCTGCTCCGCTGTGAGCAGGCTGGACGCTCGGCTGACGCTCAGTTTGGACACACTGACTTGTCAGTCTATTTTGGTATTTTCTGAGCTGTGGCTCAGGAACCCGGCCGCACCAGAACTCCTGGACATGGACTCCGGCGGGCTTTGATTCCGGGCTCCTGTTGTTTCCTCTGCACCTCGAAAGGAAAAGTATCAGAGAGCGGCGGGAGTTCTGCTGATGCTCCCGGACCCTCGGAGGATTCTGGACCGAACATGACGGACCCGTCACCCAGGTGAGCCTCAGAACTCAGACCAGTGAGGGTGGAGGAACCGTGAGGTCTTTATACGGCTGGAGCTGCGTTCTCATTCCTGAGGTATAAATACTCAAACAGATGCTGGGAAAGCACCGCGCTGAGAGCTGATCTCTGGTCATGAGAGCTGCTCGAATGTTGGCAACCTGGACAGCCAAAACATCCAGCATCTCCAGATACAGTAAAGTCACGCCGCGCGGCGCTTCAGCGCCACATGACCATAAAGAGAGCTCAGAGATCTGCCCCCCCCCGGTGCTGCAGGATTTCCCCCCAGCTGTGCTGTGGCGTGACGGCGGTTTCAGGGTCAGACCCGGGCTGAAGCGCGAGGTTTGTGTCTGCGCTCTCGCCTCAGGCCTTAAAAATAGGTAACGAGTTATTCTGAGGCCTCGCCCACTGAAGCAGCTGCTGGGGGGGGTCTGCGCTTCACTTCCTGCTCCAGCCGCAGCTTTTTACTGCAGAAGAAACTTTTCTTCATGTTGACAATGAGCGTTCTATAAATAGTTTTGTGGCCGGACGGTCCGGCTGCTGCAGCCTGAAGTTCTGTCCCGCCTTAAAATAGCACCGTGAATCTGAAGTGCTGCAGCCGCCGCGTGCTCTGCAGATAACCAGTGTGAGTTCAGCTGACCCTCTGGCCTGTTTGCACCTGCAGGCCCCCTGGTTTGGGTCGGAGCTGATCCCATGCCCCGCCCCCCCCGCCACTGACGCCATGAGCTGCGTGGAAAAGCGACACTCGAACCACCGCGCGGGGAGCATGCTGCACCACCGCTTCCCCAACGGCTTCAGCGACGTCTTCATGGACGAGACGGACCGCGAGGTCAGCAGCCTGACGGACAGGGCCTTCCGCAGCCTGTGCGTGGGAGACGACGCCGTCTACAGCGACGACTTCCTGTCGGGGTACTCGCCCTTCAGCTGCCACAAGCCGCTGGCCGGCGAGCCGTCCCGGAAGAAGCCGCAGAAACACAAACACGACAAGAGCGAGCAGCAGAAGAAGAACATGTCGTCGCTGCTCAGGGCCCTGAGCGCCGCCGAGGAGAGCTGCGAGGGCATGCTGATGAGGAACGGGGTCGACTCCAACGGGGAGTCCTGGGACAGATCCGCCCTCCGCAGCATCCAGAAGGAGCTGTCGGAGTTCTCCTCCAGACAGAACCCGTCCGGTCTGCCGTCCGGGAAATCCTCCAAAAAAGCTGCAGTCAAACTGCGGAAACTCAACATCAAGAACTTCTTCCTCCACAGTGAGTTCAGTCCGTTCCAAACGTGGACGGACTTCAACCGCTTCCCCTTCGGCCGGGAGGACGCCGTCTCCAACATTCTGTCTGCAGAAATCCCCCCGAAATGGTACCACCTGCCGTTTTACAAGGAGCTCACCGAAGAGGAGCCCGAGGAGGCCCGCACCTGCCCCGCCGCTCCCCCTCCTCCCCCAAAGCTCCTGCCACCCCCGCCTGAGAAGAGGTGCTCCTCAGAGGGGGGGGAGGGCTCTGCCGCCCCCTGGAGGCGGAACAGGTCCAGGGCGAAGAGCGCCGTCCCGACCAATCCCGCTGCGTCTGCAGCCCGGGACTCGGATCCAAAGGCAGCAGATGAGGGTCTGCTGCTCCTCAGAAAGGAGGTGAAGGCCGTGGAGGAGGTCAGCTCTCTGGCCTCTACCCCCTTCAGCATCTGCCAGCTGATGACGCCCGTCATTCCCTCCAGACAGGCGACAGACACGTCGGAGGTCCTGCAGGCCGTCCTCTCACCCTCCGCCTTGGAACTTCCAGGAAGGTCTCAGTCTGAGGCCAAAGGGACGCCCGAGCCTCCAGTCAGGCGGGAGACCTACAAGTCGCTGGCTTCCAGCATCCTCTTCAACCTGAAGGACAACCGCAAACGGGTGAAGAGCCGCTACAGCCCGCCCAAGTTCAGAACGCTGGAGTTACCCGAGGAGAGCCCGGAGTCCCCGCCCTCAGAGAAGCTCTTCCAGCTGGGCTCTGAGGGGAACGCCTCCGGTTTAAACACACCAGCCATCCAGGCCGTTTGGAGTCCCATTCTGGAGGATTCCACAAAAGCAGCTGGCAACAGGCCGCTGCCGGACGACTATCTGCTGACAAATCTACTGCAGAGCAAATGGGACGAGAACATCAGCTCTCCGTTACGACAGCGCAAAGCAAACAAGAGCCCCACGAGAAAGCAGAACTACCCCTCTCTGAGTCTGTACAGGAGAGCCAGTGCGGGCAGTGACGACCCCAAAGAGTGTCTGAGCGGCGGCGTGGCGCCGCACGCCAACCCGCCAAACGACAGACCTGCAGACCTGCCAAAAACCGCACCGCTTTCACCGAGTGATCATCCAACCCCCGACAGAGACGAGAAAAGACTCCCGAAAGTCCCGGAGAAAACAAAGGAAGAGGAAGAGGAAAGCTCTGAAGACCAGAAGAAGAAAGAGGCCGGCGGTCCGACGGTGAGCGCCACGGATGTGATCAGAGCTGCAAGAGAAGCCATCAGCGCGGCCAAGAATAAAGCCTGGTTAGCAGGACGTTCAGGTTCAGAGGTTCTGCGAGAAACGGAGGACAAAGAATCCAGAACCAAGAAAGAAGATCCAGAAGCAGAAGAAAGTAGCAAAAAGAAAGAAACTTTGGTTGGAAAGAACAACCCCAGCAGCAAAGAGCCCCCCCCAGTTCCAAAGAGGAACTTCACCAAATCAGACCTCCAGCTGCCCCACGACAAACGCAGCAGCCCAAAGGAAAGGACAGAAGGCAAAACCAAACACGTCTTCTCAGCCCGACAGAACAACTACATCAAGAACCAGAGATGTGCAGAGCAGGTGGACGATGGAGCAGAGCAGGACGGAGAAGGAAAGCCCCACGTGGAGGCCGGAGCGAGGGTGGATGAAGGGATCGTAGCAGGAGAACCACCAGATGGACGGAACATAGTGAACAATTTACAGGCTCTGAAGGAGCTGGAGAGAGCGAGGCTGGGGGACGTCCCGCTGGAGAGGGAGCGCCACATCCAGACCATAGAAGAAGAAGCCAAAGCCAAGAACGACCTGATCTGCAGGCAGCTTCAGAGCATCAAGAAGGAGATGCTGTCCATGAGGGGCAACACCTCCGCCAAGAGGGAGATATTCGCAAAGAAAGAGAAGGAGCAGAGCAAACCGGAGAGCGGCGCAAGGCCAGACGGGAACGCCGGCAGAACTCGGCTGAACGACAACTACGACCGAGCCAAGATGGCGCTGGAGGAGGTCATTTCTGAGCGGGAGCGGAGGAGGACTGAGTCCAAGGATCAGGAGGCGAGGTTACCAGACACTTCTCTGGAGAAGACCTCTGCGCAGCGAGGTAAGACAGCTGACGACGGCGTCCGGGAGGAGGTCGGATCCTCCCGGAAACCGCCGGAACCCAAAGACGGACTCCAGCAGATCCTCTCCCAAACTGAAGCCGCTGGGACCCCCAGGTCGGGCGGTCTGATGGCGCCTCCAGGAACGGACAGATTCACCGAGCAGCTGAACTCCCAGCTGAAAGCTGCAGCCAACCAGGAAACAGCAAAGGATCACGTGATCACGAGAGGAGAGCACGCCAAAAAGTTAGAGACCCCTCGTGTTCCCCCCAGAAACAAAAAGGGACACAAGAGAGACGAGGCCAAAGAGAAAGACGACGTCTGTCCCAAAGAGACGGAAGCTGGAAACCCAGACGAGCAGGTGAAGGAGACAAGTCCAGAAGAACCATCCGGTCCACAAACACAGGAGAACTCCTCAACCGGACCTGACGGGTCGATATGTTTGTCCCCCAAAGTCAGAACCAAAGACGTCAAGAAGATGAGTTCACAGGTAAAGACCAGCCCAGTGAAGGGCGGAGACTTCTGCATCCCTGAAGCTCCGGAAACATCTGCAGCCAAGCAAACGGGTCCTTCAGAACCAGAACCTGGAAACCCTACAAAAAACCCAACAGCAGAGGAAGAGCAGGACAAAGGTCTCCTCGAGAGTCCCAGGAACTTCGTTTCACCTTTACTGCAGGTGAACGGCATGCCCCTCCCCCAAAGCCCCCCCGACCAGGCCAGCCTGTCCTCCAAATCCTCTTACTTCTCCGTGGAGAGCACGCTCCTGAGGAACACCGAGACGGAGTCCACCATCTACCACTCTCTGGAGACCTTAACCGGAGAGCTGGAGGGGGCGGAGGAAGCAGGGGTGGAGTGTTTCAGTGATCAGGAGGTGAAGGAGGAGGTCCTAAAACCTCAGAAAGAACCGGACGTTCAGCAGAACATCAGAGAGAAGTCCAGTCACGAAGAACCTGACTCGCCGTCTTCTAAGACGTTTTCTCCAACTTTTTCTCCAACTTTGGGAATCCCGGCTCTGTTCAAAGTCAAAGATAACAGCGTCAGGCTGAAAAAGGCCACGCCCCCCTGGACCCCCAAGGTGAAGCGCCCCGAGAAAAGACAGGAAGTCCCGGTGGAGAATGGAGGCCAGATGGTCCGAGTGGAAAAAGAAGCTAGCCGCAGCGCGGAGCCGGAAGTCGTCACACCTGAAGAGACTTCCTCAGACCAGACCTGGAACTTCCCACCTTCAAGCCCCCAACCCCCAAACCCCCCACCTGAAGGGTTCCTCGCCGTTCCTCAGGAGGAGGATGGGTTGTCTAGGCTGACTCCATCTTCTGAAGGTGTGGACAGCGCCACCACCAGCACCGTCGACACCGTCAACGAGGTGGAGATGAACCACCGAGCTGCGGCCGACTGCCCCGATGCCAAAGCTCCCAGCGAACGGTCGGGCTCCACCTGCAGCGGTAACGACAGCCAATCAGGGCTCCCCAAACCTCCGGCTGTCCTGCCCAAAACCGAGAAGGCGGTTCTGAAAGCCATCAGGCTGACCAACAGGAGGATGAAGAAGGAGGAAGCCCAGAAGTCCTCCAAGTCCTCTCAAAGCAGGAGCAGGACTAAAGCGGAGCGGCACAGACGGGACAAGTCCGACCAGAAGGGTGCCGGGGTCAAACCGAGCAAGGATGACGAGAAAAGACACGGAGAGAACACCGGAGAGAGTCGCAGCGAGAAAGAGGACCCGTCCAAACCCGCTTACGCCCATCCCAGCCAAGCAGAAGCAAACCAGACGTCCCGCGGACGGACGCGGGACTCAGAGGAGAGCCGAGGCAGAGACCGGAGATCCGGAGCGGCACCGGAAAGACGAGGCCGCAGCAGTGGCGGGAATCCTCTTAGTCCTGACCGGAGATCCGGAGCGGCACCGGAAAGACGAGGCCGCAGCAGTGGCGGGAATCCTCTTAGTCCTGACCCGAGATCCGGAGCGGCACCGGAAAGACGAGGCCGCAGCAGTGGCGGGAATCCTCTTAGTCCTGACCCGAGATCCGGAGCGGCACCGGAAAGACGAGGCCGCAGCAGTGGCGGGAATCCTCTTAGTCCTGACCCGAGATCCGGAGCGGCACCGGAAAGACGAGGCCGCAGCAGTGGCGGGAATCCTCTTAGTCCTGACCCGAGATCCGGAGCGGCACCGGAAAGACGAGGTCGCAGCAGCGACCGGAATCCTCTGAGTCCTGACCCGAGATCCGAACCGGCACCGGACAGACGAGGCCGCAGCAGCGGCGGGAATCCTCTTAGTCCTGACCCGAAATCCGAACCGGTACCGGACAGACGAGGCCGCAGCAGCGGCGGGAATCCTCCTCCAAGTCCTGAGAGGAGGGACGGCAGCAGGGACAGGGTCATCAGCAGCATCCCCGTTTACAAAGCCCATGTGGGGGAGAGGTCGGCGTCCGACCGGCCCTTCAACCGGTCCCAGAGCATCGACCGGTGTTTGGGGGGTAGAGCGGAGCGCCGGCTGAGTGCTGATGCTCCGGCCAGCGACAGGCTGGATCCCAGATCCGAGCGCATCGAGAAGTCCATCATGGAGGAGCTGCAGCAGAGAGGCAGGGCCCGGGACAAGCCCGTCCGCGAGAACCCTCTGAGGAGGAGCCACAGCATCGAGGCCTACGGTGCAGAGGCACGCCACCCGGCGTCGCTGTCCCGCCAGGCCAGCCACTCTGGTCAGTTTTCCCGCCAGTCCAGCATGGAGCACGCCATCGTCACTCAGTCCTTCCCCATGGCCCAGCGGAGGATCCTCCAGGATCCAGACTCCGGACAGTACTTCTTCGTGGACCTGCCGGTTCAAGTCAAAACCAAAACCTTCTTTGATCCGGAGACTGGAAGCTACCTGCAGCTCCCAGTTCAGCCACCAGAGGGCGCTTTCCCTCAGCCCTCCCCAATGGAAGTCCTGACGCCCCCCATGGTGGTTTACCACAGCTTTGTGCCCGTCCCTCTGTCCCCCATGGCCCAGAAGGCCTCCATCCACCACGTGGAGCCACGCCAGCAGAGACACGTGGACAGGTCCAGGCCGCCGCCCTGCGTGGAGGGACGTCCCTATCTGGAACCAGCTTACGGTCAGCACGAGCGCGGGATGGTTGGGGACTTTCTGGGCACGGAGGGGCTGGACTGTCCCAGCTGACGGGCGATCGGTGCATTCCCGAAGTTCTTCTTGTGATGCTTTATGCTTCTTCAGCTGGAAACCAACTTCAAACTTCTGGATCTACTGGAACTCAAGAGGTAGAATCACTAACTGTATACATGAGAACTGGACTGAGTGGCCCCGCCCCCATGGCCTTCCAAACAGGAAGTACTTGCAGAACCCCCATAGACTTCGTTAGAGGAATAAACAGTCGTTCTATTGGTCAGAATAATTATGTTTGATCTGATACTTTCTTAACATCTTCATGATAATCTTCAAGTTATAAACTGACCAATCAGATGTCTCAGGAAAAGTAGGCGGAGCCTGCTGCCCCCCCAAAAAATGTTTGCTTGACAGATTCAACCGAGCAGTAGAGGTGTCTTCAAACAAGCTCTCTCCTGATTGGTTGCCAAGGAAACTCGGACCAATCACTCCTCGTGGTGTCTGGTTCCAACATGGCGGCGTCCGTATTGCTTTAAAATGGTGACTAAATTCACTTCATTTGGTTGGAACTGGAATAAACCATTTTCCATAGAGGGGGTGTCACACTCTCAGTCCAGTTCTGATGAAGAGACTCGACGGTTCTGATCCAAACTCCAGAATGAACGCAAACGGATTCTGAAGCCTGGATCAAACTGAGGTCTGATCCGCTGAGGATTACTGAAGCCTGGATCAAACTGAGGTCTGATCCGCTGAGGATTACTGAAGCCTGGATCAAACTGAGGTTTGATCCGCTGAGGATTACTGAAGCCTGGATCAAACTGATGTTTGATCCGCTGAGGATTACTGAAGCCTGGATCAAACTGAGGTCTGATCCGCTGAGGATTACTGAAGCCTGGATCAAACTGAGGTCTGATCCGCTGAGGATTACTGAAGCCTGGATCAAACTGAGGTTTGATCCACTGAGGATTACTGAAGCCTGGATCAAACTGATGTTTGATCTGCTGAGGATTACTGAAGCCTGGATCAAACTGAGGTCTGATCCGCTGAGGATTACTGAAGCCTGGATCAAACTGATGTTTGATCCGCTGAGGATTACTGAATCCTTTGAAATGTCAAACTGGACGGTTTGAGTGAAGACCTGCTGGAATGTAGAAAAAGACTTGATGGAGTGACTCAGAGACGACGTGTGAAGATGTAAGTTTTCCTTTTTGTAAATCTGATCGTTGGTGCGCTGAACAAAGACTTTCCGTCATGTTTTGGTGTTTTGTGTTCATGAATGTAAAGGTCAGCCAGGAGGGTTGGATTATCCGGTGATCTGGTGAACGGCTTTGATCCGTTTGACCGTCATGGGGTTTCAGACCAGGCTGAAAACATCATTTCTCCTCCAATTCTGAGGTGTTTCTGTGTCATTTCTTTGCATGGTGCAGCAGCTTACAGAACGTTTATTACAAAATGTTGGTAACAAACCCAGGAATGTTTTCTAATGTGGACAGAACGGGTGTTGCAGGTTAGTTTGGACTTTTCCCAGCTAGAAGCAAGCGGGCTCGTCTGTGTCTGTGATCCATTCCAATAAAAGACAAAAAACACGTTTGATTGGTTCTGTTTTGCTGAGTCAGCTTTGGATTCATCGGTAAATACCAAACGCCGTCTTAGACCACGTATGACAAACGACGTCCTAAAGTCTAGCTAATCGGGCAGGTGGCCACAGAGATTTCAAGGAGAAGTTTTACGCTGACATTGGTCGTGGCTGCCTGAGCATGTTGAAGGTCACGCGGTGGCCGTCACGTGACAGGCAGGATGACGGCAGACGAAATCCGGTGACAGCTGGCAGTCGGAATCAAGAGGACCTGGCGCCAAACAACAACACGGCCCCAAGATGGCGCCAGAGCATCACTGGCCAAAGTTCAAAGTTCACAGTCTTCTTCTGAAAACTCCAGAACTGGATTAGAGTGAAGGTTTTGGTTAGACCAGAGGTCTGCAACCTGCAGCTCCAGAACCACATGTGGGTCTTCTGTCTCTCCATGGTGGATCTCTGGATGAAGAAAAGTAAAATAGTAATTCTCAAAAAAATGGGAGATTAGCTATTATTTTAGCAACATGCTAACGTTTTTGGCTAATTTAATCTACTGAAGAATGTTATGATAATTTGGAGTTTAGCTAATATTTTAGCAACATGCTAACTTTTTTGGCTAATTTTTTTTCTAGTGGGATTTTTAGGCTAATTTAGAGTTTTAGCTTCTATTTTAGCAACATGCTAACGTTTTTGGCTAATTTTTTTTCTAGTGGGATTTTTAGGCTAATTTAGAGTTTTAGCTTCTATTTTAGCAACATGCTAACGTTTTTGGCTAATTTTTTTTCTAGTGGGATTTTTAGGCTAATTTAGAGTTTTAGCTTCTATTTTAGCAACATGCTAACGTTTTTGGCTCATTTTTTTTCTAGTGGGATTTTTAGGCTAATTTAGAGTTTTAGCTTCTATTTTAGCAACATGCTAACGTTTTTTGGCTCATTTTAGTTTAGTTTATTTTTATTTCATTTTCATAGAACACAAAAGACTTTCAAAAAACAAAATAATAAAAAATTAAAAGATTAAAAGTGAAAATGAAAAGGGACAGAAAGAAGAAGACTTATTATCTCTGCCCCCTTATACCAAATCAATCAATCAATCAATCAATCAATCAATCAATCAATCAAATCTTTTGCTTTGTCTTTCACAATATTAAGTCAACTGGCTGGCAAATAGCAACAAAAAAAAAAAGTAAGGAAAAAAAAATAGATAAATAAACAAAAAACCACTCAAGCAAACAGTAAGAAAAACAAAACAACAACAATAATAATACCTAAATAAGTAACATCCAATAAACTAATTAAGCAGTACTTCAGTTTTTTTTGTTAAAAGTTTACCTACTCCCAATGGTCTTATGATTCATATAAAGAAAGCATTTGTTTTTTCAGAATTGTTTTAAATGTAGTAATTGAACTAGACTCGTTTATAGATTTTTCATGATTATTCCATAATCTAATACCCTGCACCGACACACTTTAATCCTTCATTTTTGTTCTAAATTAGTTTGTTTTGAACATATAATGCCCTTTCAGGTTCTACTTGCTCTCTCTTTTTTCAAATTTATTCTGTATTTGATGCGGTAAACTTTTGTTATGTGTTCTATACATAAGTTTGATTTACTAAGTCTTTAAATTGTGATATTTTCCGCTTTATAAACATTGGTGTAGATGGATCCAGATAATTACTCCCAGTGATTCTTATTGCTCTTTCTGTAGAACAAATATGGAATTTATTGATTTCTTGTTTGTATTTCCTCCAATTTCTATGCAATATGTCAGATATGGAACAATCAATGAGCTATATATGAGGTACAATGATTTTTTGTCTAATGACCATTTAACCTTATAAACAGTGCTATTGTTTTTGCTATCTTTGTTTTTATGTAATTGATATGAGATTTCTAGTTTTCATCTATGATTACTCCTCGGAACTTGGTTTATTTTAGTAGATTTAATTTAATCTACTGAAGAATGTTATGCTAAGTTTAGCTAATATTTTAGTAATATGCTAATGTTTTCAGCTAATTTGTTATCTACTGAAATTTTTTTTTAATTTTGAATTTAGCTTATATTTTAACAACACGCTAACGTTTTTGACTAAGTTAGTTTTCTGAGGAATTTTAGGCTATATTGCAGTTCAGCTAGTAATTAAGCAACAAGCTAGCTTTAATGGCAGATTTGGCCTCTGATTAGCTTCTATTTTAGTAACATGCTAACGTTTTTGGGTAACGTGTTACCTACTGGAGTTTTTAGGCTAATTCTGAGTCTTAGCTTCTATTTTAGCAACATGCTAACGATTTGACTAAGTTAGTTTACTGAGGAATTCAAGGCTATTTTGGAGTTCAGCTAGTCATTAAGCAACAAGCTAGCTGTTTTGGTGAATTTGGCCTCTAATTAGTTTTTTATGCTAATTTGTTTAGCTAATATTTTAGCAATTTGCTAATATTTTTAGCTACTTTCTTCTCTACTGGGGGTTTTAGGCTAATTTTGAGTTTAGCTTTTGTTTCAGCAACATTTTAAAACTTTTGGCTGATTTGATTTACAGACAAATGTTATGCTAACTTGAAGTTCAGCTAGTAATTAAGCAACGAGCTAGCTTTTTTGCTACTAAAGTTAAGAATGTAAAAAGAAAATCCTTTTTTTGAAAGATATTAGTTTCTTCTTATATAGTTTTTTTGCTTTCGTTTGTGTCAAAAATAGACATTATTCATATTTATTTGAAAAAAAAAACAGCAAAAAGAAGTTTATAAATGCAAATCCAAATTTCTTAAAGGCTAACATTAGTCAATGCGGCTCCTTCTAGGTTTTGATCAGCAGAAAACAAACCCCCTCTGCTCTTTTACTGTCGAAGGTTGCCGACCTCTGGGTTAGAGTACGGGTAAAGATGAGACATTTCTGTTATGATGAGTTTAACGGGTTTGGGTCCCATCTTGACTGCGACCAGGTCCCTCCTGTCGGAATCACTGACCAACAACAGCTCTGGAGTCAATGTTTACAGATGGCGGTCAGAGCCCTGTAGCACGGGGTTATTCTGCATGCCTGACGCCCGCCGTCTACAGGCTTGACCACGCCGGCAACGGTCGACAGCGTGAAATCTAGAAGATTCTGATGATCCCCCCCCCAATGTGTAGATGTCATACCAGTCATACCAAGTGTAGACGTATGGTTCGGCCCCCTCTGCGCCACTTTTTGACGTTTTGGGAGGTTTTTTGACATGTTGGCTGTTCCCATCAAATCAGGGGTCCCCAACCTCGGGGCCGTGATCCCGTCACCGTCCGAGGGTGGTGCGGTACCAGGCCTCAAACAGGGATAAATGCATTCACTTATCAGGGGTCCCCAACCCTCGGTCCGCGGACCAGTACGCTGACCTGGTACTGATACCCTAAAGGCTCATTCCTGCTGAGCGGTCCGGTCCGGTCCGGAGTGGTACGGTACGGACCGGTTAATTCTGGTGAGCGTTTCCACTCAACGGGTGGGGGCCCTCAAGAGGTACGGGTCAGAACTGTTTAATGGGTTTGTTTAACAATGGAAACGCTGATAATACTGGATCGAACCGGACCGCACCGCGCCGCTCAGAGGAAACGAGGCTTGACCCGAGCCTGGTCCCAGTTCTGCGCCCGTTACCTCGTTTGTTGGGAAGGGGACCCCGATTTAATGTGAACAGCCAGAACGTCGGGGGGAACTCGAAACGTTGAGGGGGCCCCGACCCCTACGTCCATGCACGACGAGTGGAGATGAGAGTGTTCAGTCACTGCAGAGGGACGGTTCTGCTCTTCTATGGTTCTGGTTTCTGGTGCAGCTGGTGTTCAGACCGGGACAATAACATGAAACCTTCAGACTCTTTGACCAGAACTTTGTTTATAGGCGTCCGTGATGCCGGGATCCGGAGTATGAGTCAACCGGAGAAGGTTCTCTCCTCCGTGGACACAGTTTGGGTTCTGGTCAGACAGACTGACGTTTGGTTAAAGGAACGTCTTTTAATTTGATCAAATATTACAACATTTACACAAACACAGAGCTCCCGCCCCCCCTGTGACCCTCAGACCCCGACACTCAGTGGCAGCCGCAGCTCAGCGCCACCATGTCGTCGTACTGCTTCAGCACCACGTTCTCCTCGTCGTCAAAGTACAGCAAGCTGATGGACTGGAGCCTGTCGGGGACGCAGCACGGCGCCCCCACCTCGCTGCCGGGGATCCTGAGCGCGCGCAGGATGGAGCGCACCGTGGCGTGGTTGGTGGCCCTGAGCCCCACCCCCAGAGGGAAGGGGCAGGAGCCTCTGCAGTGGTAGGCGTTGTACCCGCGGGGCGAGATGATCCAGCCAGACCAGCCGATCTCATCGAAGTCCACAAAGAGGGGAACCCGCCGGCAGGACTGGGGGCGGTCGTGGGCGGGGGGGTCTGAAGAAGCACGCCGCATCCTGCTGAGGCGGGAACGAGGCTCCGGTGCTGGGGGCGGGGCCAGTCCTGGGGAGGATGGAAAACAAGGATGAAGTTACAGAGAATCCTCTGATCACAGGATCAGATTCTCTTCATCATTTAGATCAGGGACAGGCCTCGAGGGCCGCTGGTTCAGGTGTGTCCACAGGGTAAACATGCAGGGCTGTGGGCCTCGAGTTGCCTATCCCTGATGTAGATGATAGTACCACCCCCAGCATGATCCGACCAATGGTGGCTCTTCTTCAAGAAGCAGTTCAATGTCTGGTCAGGTCTGTAGGTTCTCTGAGGTCTGGTCTGTGGACCAAAGTTCTGACGTACCGGTGCTGCTGCTGTACGGTGTCCTTACACCTCACTCTAGAGCAGGGGTATTCAACTCCAGGCCTCGAGGGCCGCATTCCTGCAGGTTTTCCAACATACCCGGATCTGGCATGCTCCAATTGGTTGGACACACCTGAACCAGGTAATCAGTCATGAGTAGAGTTTGGATATCTGGAAATTATGCAGACACTGTGGCCCTCGAGGCCTGGAGTTGAATACCCCTGCTCTAGAGGTTAGGAAGGTCTGGACTCTTGAATAATTGACGAGTCGGGACACCCGAAGCGTCAAAAAGTGACCCGAAGTACGACACGCCTGCGTCTCACCCACATACCGACCCTTACATGATGACCCGTCACTGCAGCATACCCATAGATAAACCCCGGTACTTCACCTGTGCGCCCCCTACAGGTTCACTCGTAGCCACTAGTGTTGATTCTGGAGTATTGATCTTTAATTTTGTCTGAAGAGGCTGTAAACGTGACATTGATCAACCTTTGATTGACCGTCGTTGGCGGTGGATGGGGGCGCACGCCTCACCAACAGATCCTTGAATGAACTTTTATTTGTTGTTGACTTCTATCCTGCAGTAACTGGTGTCTGTTAACATGTTAACATGAATTTTACAGATAATTTAAATTCATTTGGAGTCACAGTCTTCCTCTCATCAATCTATCATCTGTTGCATTAATTAAGACATAATTGGTTTATTTTGAGCTAAAAATAACTATTTTACCTAAACTCTGTTCTTCTACAGATTGTGAGTTATTAGAGACGATTTTATCGCGATATCATGGAGTATCGTATCGTGTTGTTTCCCATGAGGACAGCTGTGACTGAGGCCTTCAGAGGCCTTCAGAACCTCTGGGTCCGTCTACATCCACCGGCGCCGCCGTCTTTACCCTGGTAGGACCGGTTCAGGCCTGCTCCTCCGTCGTCAGAGACAATAACCAGATAGGCGTTTGTGTCCCTCTGGTCTCCCGTCTGATTGGCTGAAGACACCTGTGAGCTCACCACCAGGACTCCACGGTTCTCCTCAGGGTTCCTGATCCACCTGGATACCTGAGGTTCAGAGGATTAGCTCCAGACACGAGGAACATCTCAACCGTGTGAAGAATGTTTCACCATCTGTGTGACGTTGAAGACTTCCCATCCGTGAGTGTGCAGAGGAACCAGCCTGGAGGAGAGGATCTTCCTCCCTCTGCGGTCCAGCACCTCCCACAGAGACACCTGGACATCACAGAGACGACGTACAGTCAGGGGTTCCTGTCTGAACAGTCTGAAGGAGATCAGAACCCATGGATCCATCAGGGACAGCCCCACATCATCACACTCACACCTCCATGTCTGACTCTGGAAGTGTTGGAGATGTTTGTGGATTCTCTCCATCACATCAGAGCTTCAGTGGATCCACTAGATCTGAGCAGCTCTGGAGCAGATCACGTGTTAAAGAGTTCATAATTATGTTCAAGTTCCAGTTTTAAGTGTTTAATAAATGTGTTTCCTGGTGGGATTCTAGATGTTCTCCTCATGGATCCATGTCTCTGATCCTGACCTTTGACCTTATCTCCATCTTCTTCTGCTTCTTACAGGTTTCTTTTATACTTTTATCAACCAGATTACAGAGTTTATAAATGAATAAAATCCTCATTCAGGAGTTTTTTAGATGATAGGATCTGTTTAACTCTGAGGATTCACATGAATCCCTTTGGATTTCCGTAGATTTAAATGTTGAGAAGAAAACAACAAAAGAAAACTACCTTATAAAAATGAGGCGAGTTTCCCGCGCGCGGCTGGAGTTTCCTCCGGAACCAGCGGAGCTCCGCTCTGATCATCTTCTCCTCTCTGCTGAAGGACGACAGGTTGAAGAAGTGAAAGTTTCCCGCTTCACGACCTGCAGGACAAAATGAGGATTTGGAGAACTCCAGTGGAAAACGCGTAAAATGCGGGGATTGGCGCAGACGTGCGTGCGTAATTTGTCTCCATGACGCACGGCGCTCGTCCCCACACCTGTCCGATGCTCACCTTTATCCTCGAAGCTGCGCACCACGTTTCCGTCCAGAACTTCCTTCTGGCTCCTCCGGTTTCCCGCGGAAACCGCGTCGAACAGCTCCAGCATGAACTGCGGCGCCTTCCTGTGCGGGGCCGCAGCTGCTGCGGGGCGCAGTGGATCCGTCTGGAGCAGCAGCTCCTCCAGCATGGTCCGGGCGCGCGGCTCCGCTGCGCGTCCCAGCAGGAGGCTGAGGAGGACGCAGAGGCGCAGGACCGCCGCAGGCATCCTTCAGGAGCGGAGGTGCGGGGCAGAGGAGCTGCGGGGCAGAGGAGCTGCGGGACCGAGGAGCTGCGGGGAAGAGGAGCTGCGGGGCAGAGGAGCTGCGGGACCTGCGGGGCGGCCGGTGGGGTTTGAATGACAGACGGCGGCCGCGCTCTCTTCCCGGGAGATGATTGGACGGTGATTGATGACGGAGACACACAGAAAGGTGAACATGACCCGAGACTCCGCCCAAAGATAAGACAGGACTCGTTTCCCGCCCGTGCGCGTGCCGTCCGTCTGCGTCTGCGTGTTTATCAAGTTCCATTTCTAAAGTTATCTTGGTGATGTTTTCCCGCGCGGCGCGTGCGCGCTCCGTTATCAGCGTGGAGCCAGTTGTTAAGAGCAAAGAGAGCGTGACGCACGCGGGGCGCGCTTTCTAAAGCCACCTGTTAAAGCGCGCGTCTCCACAGAACACCCCCACCCCCTCCCCCAGCCCTCTGTTTGAAACAGGGTCGGAATTCCCCCCCCCCCCTCTCCCCCCCCCACCCCCCCGCCCCCCCCCCCCCCCCCGTTAATCTATGATCAATCTGATCCAACAAAGCATCAGCTGATCTCTGATCGATGGCGCAGTCTGATCCATCGATCCTCATTGGTGGAGGATCTCCTCTGTCAGAGGTCATCACTCATGTTTAAGATTTCCCGCCTCTTCTTTCATCACTCTGAGTCCCGCGTGCGCGTCAGCAACCATAAACGCTCAGAGAGAATGATGGGATCTGCGGACAGGAACTCCTGAACGAGTCGGTTCAGCTGGGATCAGGACCAGGATCAGGACCAGGATCAGGATCAGGATCAGGATCAGGACCAGGATCAGGATCAGGACCAGGATCAGGACCAGGATCAGGATCAAGAGTCAAGAGTCAAGATCAAGACGATCAAGACCAGGATCAAGTTTATGATCTTATAAAATGCTGGTTTGTGGGTGTGACCTCTCCTCAACATCCAGGAGGTTGTTCTGGAGAGTCTTGGTGGACCTGTAACCTGATCCTGAGACTTCAGATTTCTGTAAAGAAGTCAATAAAAAAACAGTGAATCATCTGCATAAAAACGATCAGAAACATTTTCAAACTCTGTAATCCACAGATTACTGGGGTTTCAAAGTAATCCTATTGGATCATGTTCCCTGAAGTTCCTCTCAGGATCTCTTCTGCTTTCCTTTAATAACCCAAATCTTTTTGGATTAAGATAATCCTCGTTGCTGTATTGAAGATTCTGGACTCTAACCAGAACCTCTTCTCTTCACCAGAACCTCTTCACCAGAACCTCTTCACCAGGACGTGTTCCACAGCTCTGTGAGTATCTTTGATCAGGATTTAAATTAACATAACACTGCGCTTTATTAATATTAATATTTGTTTTAAATACATTATTTGTTTTCATGACTGAATTAACATGTTCTTTATTTGATCCTAAATGTTCTCTCTTTGTTCCTTCATTCTTAGGATTTACATTTTATTCCTCCATAAAACATTCAAACATTTGAATGTTTTACTTCTGCTGATGGAACCACTAGAGGGCAGCATGCAGGATGAGGGGAAGTTCAAAGTTCAAACAACTTTAGTTATCCCCGAGGGGCAATTCTAATTCTAATTCTCCCATCCCATCTCGAAGGAGATGGGATGGGAGACATCCGACAGGAAACCACTACAAATCATATATAACTATATATATATCTATATAGTGTTTAACCCTCCTGTTGTGTGATTCTATGTCATGTTGTTTTCTCCGTCAGCCACAGCTGTCTTCATTGAGTGAACTAACCTGACTGTTTTAAGAGTTTTTAAGAGTTTTTAAGAGTTTTTAAGAGTCTGGTTCTCCGGTCATCCTTCAGTTCTTCTGCTTTGGTGGTTTTTGCTTCTTTTATTAAAGGCTGTTTCTGCCTCCAAGCGTTTGATCCTTCACATCCTGACAGGAAGTGACGTTGAGATGAAGAATCTTCTTTACATGAGAGTCCTGACCAGAGGTTCACTATGGAAGATGTTTGATCTCAATGTGACCTACAGGTTAATCCGGTGAAATTGTCGTCAGAACAAACATTCCTCTCTGTAGAAACATAAACATGACTAAATATCATCGTCCTGAAGTCACTGAAGTTCAGAAAGTTTTCCTCTGTTTCAGACTTCCAGGTTGCAGTTCTCCCGCTCACCAGCAGATGGTGCTGTTGACCAGGACATGAGCAGTGGAATGAGGACGTTTGATGGTTTCTCCTCTGTCAGGATCTCCAGGTTCCTCATCGTCTCCGTCAGAACTTCTGGATGCTCCTCTCGTGCTCCTCTCGTGCTCCTCGCCTGCGTTCCTCCTGGCTCCACCTCTGAGGCGGCGTGCTCGTGATAATGACTGCAGCCGAGCTCCACGCAGCTCTGATGTCATCACAGACACATGGAAGACATTTGAGCAGCTCTGCAGTCAAAGTGGAAACACACGCCGAGGTCAGCCGCCATGCAGAGGGTCAGCAGACCCGGAGCCACGCCCACAGACCAGAAACTGTCATTCTGGGATGTCAGAGAACCAACCTCAGAGAGGGAATTCAACCTCCTCCTGCAGACACGCCGAACGTGAATCACGTTTGGCGTGATTCACGTCAAACGTGATTCACACCAAACGTGATTCACGCCAAACGTGGTTCACGCCAAACGTGATTCACGCCAAACGCGATTCACGTCAAACGTGGTTCACGCCAAACGTGGTTCACGCCAAACGTGGTTCACGTCAAACGTGGTTCACGCCAAACGTGGTTCACGCCGAACGTGGTTCACGTCAAACGTGGTTCACGCCAAACGTGGTTCACGCCAAACATGATTCACGCCAAACGTGATTCACACCAAACGTGATTCACGCCAAACATGATTCAGGCCAAACGTGATTCATAACAAACGTGATTCACGCCAAATGTGGTTCACGCCAAACGTGATTCACGCCAAACGTGCTTCACGCCAAACGTGGTTCACGCCGAACGTGGTTCACACCAAACGTGATTCACGCCGAACGTGATTCACGCCGAACGTGGTTCACGTCAAACGTGATTCTCGTCAAACGTGATTCACGCCAAACGTGGTTCACGTCAAACGTGATTCACGCCAAACGTGATTCACGCCAAACGTGATTCACGCCAAACGTGGTTCACGCCAAACGTGATTCACGCCAAATGTGGTTCACGCCAAACGTGATGCACGTCAAACGTGGTTCACGCCAAACGTGATTCATAACAAACGTGGTTCACGCCAAACGTGATTCATAACAAACGTGATTCATAACAAACGTGGTTCACGCCAAACGTGGTTCACGTCAAACGTGATTCATAACAACGTGGTTCACGCCAAACGTGGTTCACGTCAAACGTGATTCACGCCAACGTGGTTCACGCCAAACGTGATTCACGTCAAACGTGGTTCACGCCAAACGTGATTCACGCCAAACGTGATTCACGCCGAACGTGGTTCACGCCAAACGTGATTCACGCCAAACGTGATTCACGCCAAACGTGATTCACGCCAAACGTGATTCACGCCAAACGTGATTCACGCCAAACGTGATTCACGCAAACGTGATTCACGCCAAACGTGATTCATAACAAACGTGATTCACGCCAAACGTGATTCACGTCAAACGTGATCCACCAAACGTGGGTTCACGCCAAACGTGATTCACGCCAAACGTGCTTCACGCCAAACGTGATTCACGCCAACGTGATTCACGCCAGAACGTGGTTCCGCAAACGTGATTCAGCAAACGTGGTTCAGCCAAACGTGATTCACGCAAACATGATTCAGGCCAAACGTGATTCATAACAAACGTGATTCACGCCAAATGTGGTTCACGCAAACGTGATTCACGCCCAAACGTGCTTCACGCAACGTGGTTCACGCCAAACGGTGGTTCACACCAACGTGATTCACGGCCGAACGTGATTCACGCCGAACGTGGTTCACGTCAAACGTGATTCTCGTCAAACGTGATTCACGCAAACGTGTTCACGTCAAACGTGAATTCACGCCAAACGTGATTCACGCCAAACGTGATTCACGCCAAACGTGGTTCACGCAAACGTGATTCACGCCAAATGTGGTTTCACGCCAACGTGATTCACGTCAAAACGTGGTTCACGCCAAGCGTGATTCATAACAACGCGTGGTTTCCGCCAAACGTGATTCATAACAAACGTGATTCATAACAAACGTGGTTCACGCCAAACGTGGTTCACGTCAAACGTGATTCATAACAAACGTGGTTCACGCCAAACGTGGTTCACGTCAAACGTGATTCACGCCAAACGTGGTTCACGCCAAACGTGATTCACGTCAAACGTGGTTCACGCCAAACGTGATTCACGCCAAACGTGATTCACGCCGAACGTGGTTCACGCCAAACGTGATTCACACCAAACGTGATTCACGCCAAACGTGATTCACGCCAAACGTGATTCACGCCAAACGTGATTCACGCCAAACGTGATTCACGCCAAACGTGATTCACGCCAAACGTGATTCATAACAAACGTGATTCACGCCAAACGTGATTCACGCCAAACGTGATCCACACCAAACGTGGTTCACGCCAAACGTGATTCACGCCAAACGTGCTTCACGCCAAACGTGATTCACGCCAAACGTGATTCACGCCAAACGTGGTTCACGCCAAACGTGATTCACGCCAAACGTGGTTCACGCCAAACGTGATTCACGCCACGTGATCAAACAATTCACGCGCCAAACGTGATTCACGCCAAACGTAGTTCACGCCAAACGTGATTCACGCCAAACGCGATTCACGTCAAACGTGATTCACGTCAAACGTGGTTCACGCCAAACGTGATTCAAGCCAAACGTGATTCACGTCAAACGTGGTTCACGCCAAACGTGATTTACGCCAAACGTGGTTCACGTCAAACGTAGTTCACACCAAACGTGATTCACGCCAAACGCGATTCACGTCAAACGTGGTTCACGCCAAACGTGATTCACATCAAACGTGATTCACGCCAAACGTGATTCACGTCAAACGTGATTCACGTCAAACGTGATCCAAACCAAACGTGGTTCACGCCAAACGCGGTTCACGCCAAACGCGATTCACGCCAAACGTGATTCACGCCAAACGTGATTCACGCCAAACACGATTCACGCCAAACGTGATTCACGTCAAACATGGTTCACGCCAAACGTGGTTCACGCCAAACGTGATTCACGTCAAACGTGTTTCACGCCAAACGTGATTCACGCCGAACGTGGTTCACGCCGAACGTGGTTCACGCCAAACGTGATTCACGCCAAACATGATTCACGCCAAACGTGGTTCACGTCAAACGTGATTCACGCCAAACGTGGTTCACGCCAAACGTGATTCACGTCAAACGTGGTTCACGCCAAACGTGATTCACGCCAAACGTGATTCACGCCAAACGTGATTCACGCCAAACGTGGTTCACGCCAAACGTGATTCACGCCGAACGTGGTTTACGCCAAACGTGGTTCACGCCAAACGTGATTCACGCCAAACGTGATTCACACCAAACATGATTCAGGCCAAACGTGATTCATAACAAACGTGGTTCACGCCAAACGTGGTTCATAACAAACGTGGTTCACGCCAAACGTGATTCACGCCGAACGTGGTTCACGCCGAACGTGGTTCACGCCAAACGTGGTTCACGCCAAACGTGATTCACGCCAAACGTGATTCACACCAAACATGATTCAGGCCAAACGTGATTCATAACAAACGTGGTTCACGCCGAACGTGATTCACGCCAAACGTGATTCACGGCAAACGTGGTTCACGCCAAACGTGATTCACGCCAAACGTGATTCACGCCAAACGTGATTCACGCCAAACGTGATTCACGTCAAACGTGATTCACGCCAAACGTGATTCACGCCAAACGTGGTTCACGCCGAACGTGGTTCACGCCAAACGTGGTTCACGTCAAACGTGATTCACGCCAAACGTGGTTCACGCCAAACGTGATTCACGTCAAACGTGGTTCACGCCAAACGTGATTCACGCCAAACGTGATTCACGCCAAACGTGGTTCATGCCAAACGTAATTCACGCCAAACGTGGTTCACGCCAAACGTGATTCACGCCGAACGTGGTTCACGCCGAACGTGATTCACGCCAAACGTGATTCACACCAAACATGATTCAGGCCAAACGTGATTCATAACAAACGTGGTTCATAACAAACGTGGTTCACGCCAAACGTGGTTCACGCCAAACGTGATTCACGCCGAACGTGGTTCACGCCGAACGTGGTTCACGCCAAACGTGGTTCACGCCAAACGTGATTCACGCCAAACGTGATTCACACCAAACATGATTCAGGCCAAACGTGATTCATAACAAACGTGGTTCACGCCGAACGTGATTCACGCCAAACGTGATTCACGCCAAACGTGGTTCACGCCAAACGTGACTCACGCCAAACGTGGTTCACGCCAAACGTGATTCACGCCAAACGTGGTTCACGCCAAACGTAGTTCACGCCAAACGTGATTCACGCCAAACGTGATTCACGGCAAACGTGATTCACGCCAAACGTGGTTCACGCCAAACGTGGTTCACGCCGAACGTGGTTCACGCCAAACGTGATTCACGCCAAACGTGATTCACGCCAAACGTGATTCACGGCAAACGTGATTCACGCCAAACGTGGTTCACGCCGAACGTGGTTCACGCCGAACGTGATTCACACCAAACGTGATTCAAACCAAACATGATTCAGGCCAAACGTGATTCATAACAAACGTGATTCAAACCAAACATGATTCAGGCCAAACGTGATTCACGCCAAACGTGGTTCACGCCAAACGTGATTCACGCCAAACGTGGTTCACGCCAAACGTGATTCACGGCAAACGTGATTCACGCCAAACGTGGTTCACGCCGAACGTGGTTCACGCCGAACGTGGTTCACGCCGAACGTGGTTCACGCCAAACGTGGTTCACGCCAAACGTGATTCACGCCAAACGTGATTCACGCCAAACGTGGTTCACGCCAAACGTGATTCACGCCAAACGTGGTTCACGCCAAACGTGATTCACGCCAAACGTGATTCACGCCAAACGTGATTCACGGCAAACGTGATTCACGCCAAACGTGGTTCACGCCGAACGTGGTTCACGCCGAACGTGATTCACACCAAACGTGATTCAAACCAAACATGATTCAGGCCAAACGTGATTCATAACAAACGTGATTCAAACCAAACATGATTCAGGCCAAACGTGATTCACGCCAAACGTGGTTCACGCCAAACGTGATTCACGCCAAACGTGGTTCACGCCAAACGTGATTCACGCCAAACGTGCTTCACGCCAAAACGTGATTCACGCCGAACGTGATTCACGTCAAACGTGATTCACGCCAAACGTGATTCACGCCAAACGTGATTCACGCCAAACGTGGTTCACGCCAAACGTGATTCACGCCGAACGTGGTTCACGCCAAACGTGCTTCACGCCAAACGTGATTTACGCCAAACGTGGTTCACGCCAAACGTGGTTCACGCCAAACGTGATTCACGCCAAACGTGGTTCACGCCAAACGTGGTTCACGCCAAACGTGATTCACGCCGAACGTGATTCACGCCGAACGTGGTTCACGCCGAACGTGGTTCACGCCAAACGTGATTCACACCAAACATGATTCAGGCCAAACGTGATTCACGCCAAACGTGGTTCACGCCAAACGTGATTCACGTCAAACGTGGTTCACGCCAAACGTGATTCACGCCAAACGTGATTCACGCCAAACGTGGTTCACGCCGAACGTGGTTCACGCCAAACGTGGTTCACGCCAAACGTGATTCACGCCAAACGTGATTCACGCCAAACATAATTCAGGCCAAACGTGATTCATAACAAACGTGATTCACGCCAAACGTGATTCACGCCAAATGTGGTTCACGCCAAACGTGATTCACGCCAAACGTGCTTCACGCCAAACGTGATTCACGCCAAACGTGGTTCACGCCAAACGTGATTCACGCCGAACGTGGTTCACGCCAAACGTGATTCACGCCAAACGTGCTTCACGCCAAACGTGCTTCACGCCAAACGTGATTCACGCCAATCGTGGTTCACGCCAAACGTGATTCACGCCAAACGTGGTTCACGCCAAAAGTGATTCACGCCAAACGTGGTTCACGCCAAACGTGATTCACGCCAAACGTGGTTCACGCCAAACGTGATTCACGCCAAACGTGGTTCACGCCAAACGTGATTCACGCCAAACGTGCTTCACGCCAAACGTGATTCACGCCAAACGTGATTCACGCCAAACGTGATTCACGCCAAACGTGATTCACGCCAAACGTGATTCACGCCAAACGTGGTTCACGCCAAACGTGATTCACGCCAAACGTGATTCACACCAAACGTGATTCAAGCCAAACGTGATTCACGCCAAACGTGATTCACGCCAAACGTGGTTCACGCCAAACGTGATTCACGCCAAACGTGGTTCACACCAAACGTGCTTCACGCCAAACGTGATTCATGTCAAACGTGGTTCACGCCAAACGTGATTTACGCCAAACGTGGTTCACGTCAAACGTAGTTCACACCAAACGTGATTCACGCCAAACGCGATTCACGCCAATCGCGATTCACGCCAAACGTGATTCACGTCAAACGTGGTTCACGCCAAACACGATTCACGCCAAACGTGATTCACGCCGAACGTGGTTCACGCCGAACGTGGTTCACGCCAAACGTGATTCACACCGAACATGATTCACGCCAAACGTGGTTCACGTCAAACGTGATTCACGCCAAACGTGGTTCACGCCAAACGTGATTCACGTCAAACGTGGTTCACGCCAAACGTGATTCACGCCAAACGTGATTCACGCCAAACGTGATTCACGCCAAACGTGGTTCACGCCAAACGTAATTCACGCCGAACGTGGTTTACGCCAAACGTGGTTCACGCCAAACGTGATTCACGCCAAACGTGATTCACACCAAACATGATTCAGGCCAAACGTGATTCATAACAAACGTGGTTCACGCCAAACGTGGTTCATAACAAACGTGGTTCACGCCAAACGTGATTCACGCCGAACGTGGTTCACGCCGAACGTGGTTCACGCCAAACGTGGTTCACGCCAAACGTGATTCACGCCAAACGTGATTCACACCAAACATGATTCATAACAAACGTGGTTCACGCCAAACGTGATTCACGCCGAACGTGGTTCACGCCGAACGTGGTTCACGCCAAACGTGGTTCACGCCAAACGTGATTCACGCCAAACGTGATTCACACCAAACATGATTCAGGCCAAACGTGATTCATAACAAACGTGGTTCACGCCGAACGTGATTCACGCCAAACGTGATTCACGGCAAACGTGGTTCACGCCAAACGTGATTCACGCCAAACGTGGTTCACGCCAAACGTGATTCACGCCAAACGTGGTTCACGCCAAACGTGATTCACGCCAAACGTGATTCACGTGAAACGTGATTCACGCCAAACGTGATTCACGCCAAACGTGGTTCACGCCGAACGTGGTTCACGCCAAACGTGGTTCACGTCAAACGTGATTCACGCCAAACGTGGTTCACGCCAAACGTGATTCACGTCAAACGTGGTTCACGCCAAACGTGATTCACGCCAAACGTGATTCACGCCAAACGTGGTTCATGCCAAACGTGATTCACGCCGAACGTGGTTCACGCCGAACGTGGTTTACGCCAAACGTGGTTCATGCCAAACGTGATTCACGCCAAACGTGATTCACACCAAACATGATTCAGGCCAAACGTGATTCATAACAAACGTGGTTCACGCCAAACGTGGTTCATAACAAACGTGGTTCACGCCAAACGTGATTCACGCCGAACGTGGTTCACGCCGAACGTGGTTCACGCCAAACGTGATTCATAACAAACGTGGTTCACGCCAAACGTGATTCACACCAAACATGATTCAGGCCAAACGTGATTCATAACAAACGTGGTTCACGCCGAACGTGATTCACGCCAAACGTGATTCACGCCAAACGTGGTTCACGCCAAACGTGATTCACGCCAAACGTGGTTCACGCCAAACGTGATTCACGCCAAACGTGGTTCACGCCAAACGTGATTCACGCCAAACGTGATTCACGTCAAACGTGATTCACGCCAAACGTGATTCACGCCAAACGTGGTTCACGCCGAACGTGGTTCACGCCAAACGTGGTTCACGCCAAACGTGATTCACGCCAAACGTGATTCACACCAAACATGATTCAGGCCAAACGTGATTCATAACAAACGTGGTTCACGCCGAACGTGGTTCACGCCAAACGTGATTCACGCCGAACGTGGTTCACGCCGAACGTGGTTCACGCCAAACGTGGTTCACGCCAAACGTGATTCACGCCAAACGTGATTCACACCAAACATGATTAAGGCCAAACGTGATTCATAACAAACGTGGTTCACGCCGAACGTGATTCATGCCAAACGTGATTCACGCCAAACGTGGTTCACGCCAAACGTGATTCACGCCAAACATGATTCAGGCCAAACGTGATTCATAACAAACGTGATTCACGCCAAACGTGATTCACGCCAAATGTGGTTCACGCCAAACGTGATTCACGCCAAACGTGCTTCACGCCAAACGTGATTCACGCCAATCGTGGTTCACGCCAAACGTGATTCACGCCAAACGTGGTTCACGCCAAAAGTGATTCACGCCAAACGTGGTTCCACCAGGGCACGTCTTCATGGCACGCAAACGTGATTCACACGCCAAACGTGGTTCACGCCAACGTGATTCACGCCAAACGTGGTTCACGCCAAACTGCGAGATATTCAACGTGATTTCACGCCAAACGTGGTTCACGCCAACGTGGTTCACGCCAAACGTGATTCACGCCAAACGTGATTTCACGCCAAACGTGGTTCACGCCAAACGTGGTTCACGCCAAACGTGATTCACGCCAAACGTGATTCACGCCAAACGTGGTTCACGCCAAAACGATTCAAATTCACGCAAACGTGATTCACGCCAAACGTGGTTCACGCCGAATCCACCCCAGTTCACTGGGCAGCAATATTTTAACAGCGAACATCAGACACTGTGTCCAGACATCACCTGCCCCTGTCATGTCAACACCAGTCCAGAACACATCTTCATCTGTGCAGACACCTCTGTGTGGAAATAATTGACTGGATTTTGCACTTTCGCCCATATTTCCCCAAAAATGCATCAACTTCCTTTCCAAGGCCTGTTTCCCGCCTAGCAAATCCCATAAAGACCATCATCACGGACAGGTCTTCTGTGAGGAGGCGTGTTGGGGAGGATACAAACATTCACAACCTTTCGCCACTAAAGGAGGCAACAAAGCCTGAGGAAGAAGTTATCATAACCAATAATCCACCACCATCTTTTAACATGGCCCTTTTCAACGTTCGGTCTCTCTCTAATAAGACCTTTATTGTAAATGATTTTATCTTGGACTATAACATTGATGCTCTTCTTCTTAACTGAGACATGGCTGAGCACGGAAGCACCCACTGTTCTCACGGAAGCCTCTCCACCTGATTTTAGTTTTGTTTTTTCAACCAGGGAGGGCAAAAGGGGGTGGTGGTACTGCATCCATATTGTCCAACTCCTTTGCAGTAAGGCAAATATCATTAGATCAGTACCCCAGCTTTGAACACCATGCCTTTGTTTTTAACAGCCCCCCAATTTTATGCATCACAGTATATAGACCACCAAAACCAGACACTGGTTTTTATCGAGGAGTTTTCTGAGTTTTTAGCGTCTGTCCACACTTCCTTCAACATGATTTTTAATTACTGGTGATTTAACCTTCACGTAGACCGGGAGTCGGACCATTGCGCCACTCAGTTTATTGATTTGCTCACTTCTCTGGATTTAAAACAACATGTCATGCAGCCGACTCACAACAGGGGGCACACACTTGACCTGTCATCAGTCATGGTTTACCCACTAGTGTGTCCTCTGTTGTGGATCTGGCTGTATCTGATCATTACTGTGTGCTTTTTACTATCACTGGGTTTTAGAAAACAAGAGGCTTCTGTGAGAACGGTGAGGAAACGCTACTTAACTCCTGAAGTGGTCGAAAGTTTTTTTCATCTGTTCACTCTGTCCCACTCCACTTGTCTTACCAGCCCCCTGCGATCTAATTTTAGAAATTTTAACAACAAATTAAGATCCTGTCTCGATTCTGTTGCTCCACTTAAAACAAAAAGATTAATATTAAACCAACACCCCCTTGGAGAACAGCTGAAATTAAACAATTGAAGAGACAATGTAGAGCCGCAGAAAGACAATGGAGAAAACACAAGCTTGAAATAACTATCAGGTATACCAAAATCTTCAAAAACTATACAACCAAAAATTAAAACAGACCAGAAATTCATACTTTGCAAACATCATCTCCGAAAACAAAAACAATCCTAGAGTTCTATTCAATACAATCAAATCTTTAATCAACTCAGACAATAATAAAACCTAATACCAACTTCCCCTTCATTGTGTGAGGACTTTGCAGACCATTTCAGGAGTAAAATTGATTCTGTACGATCAAGCGTTTTAAATGATCAGAAAAGCCTTTTTATGGAAAACGATGCCTTAATCTTACCTGAGGAAGCACTGGACAGTTTTGACCTAGTTGATGCTGCAACACTTGGTCGAGTTTTCTCCCAAGTTAATCCAACAACCTGTTTTTTAGATCCCATCCCCACAACACTTTTTAAATCATTTTATGGATCTTTTGAGAGCGAGATTTTAAATATCATGAACTGCTCTCTTCAGACAGGGGTTTTTCCTACTGCCTTTAAAACTGCAGTGGTGAAACCCCTTTTAAAGAAAACAAACTTAGATCCCACAGCTCTTAATAACTACAGACCAGTGTCCAACTTACCATTTTTAAGCAAGATTTTAGAAAAGCTTGTTTTTATTCAGTTAAATGAGTTTCTCTCACAGATCAACATCTTTGAGGTAAACCAGTCTGGTTTCAGAAAGAACCACAGCACAGAGACGGCCCTGTTAACAATCGTTAATGATATTAGGTGCGCCTTGGATTCAGGTCAGATCTCAGTGTTAGTTCTACTAGATCTAAGTGCTGCTTTTGACACTGTTGATCACCTGATCCTATTAAACAGGCTCAAAGCCTTGGCCTTTCAGGGACTGTACTCGAGTGGTTCAGATCATATCTCATGGAGAGAAACTTTATGGTAAGCATGGACACTTACTTCTCTGGGGTACACACAAATTAAAAGTGGTGTTCCTCAAGGCTCAATCCTTGGCCCCCTGCTTTTTAACATCTACATGCTTCCTCTGGGGAATGTCATCAGGAGGCACAACATCAGCTTTCACAGCTACGCTGATGACACCCAGCTGTACATATCCATGTCTCCTGATGACACAAAGCCAATAGAAACCCTTTTTAATTGTATTTTAGATGTGAAATTATGGATGGCTAAAAATTTTCTGCAGCTCAACCAGGAAAAACTGAAATTTTAGTTATTGGTCCTGAAGCCAAGAGAGAGAAACAGTGTTTCAAACTTACAGAACTTTCATTAAGCTGTTCAGAAACAGTTAGAAACCTGGGCGTTACTTTTGACTCTAAGGCTAACTTTTATTCCACATATTAAGCAGTGATCAAAACTGGTTTTTATCATCTTAGAAATTTGGCTAGAGTCCGCCCAATTCTCTCTCTTGCTAACATGGAGACGCTGATGCATGCTTTTATTATCAGTAGAATTGATTACTGTAACGCCCTCCTAACTGGCCTTCCAAAAAGAAGCATCAAGAACCTTCAGCTTTTACAGAATTCTGCTGCAAGAGTTCTCACCAGGACCAGGAGGCGGGCCACATCACTCCGATTTTAAAATCCCTGCATTGGCTCCCCATAAGCTTCAGGATCGATTTTAAGATACTTTTACTGGTTTTTAAATGTCTTAATGGTCTTGGGCCTTCTTATTTGTCAGATCTTTTAGTTAAATATGAACCCTCGCGGACCCTGAGATCCTCTGGCACAGGTCTACTAATCATTCCACCTGTGAAAACCAAAACGCACGGAGAGGCATCTTTTCAGCATTATGGCCCTCGTTTGTGGAACAGTCTGCCAGAGAACCTGAGGGCCGCAGAGAACATAGCTGCTTTTAAGAAAGGTCTTAAAACACATCTTTTTAACCATGCTTTTAGCTAATTTTATTTTTATTTACTTTGTTTTTATCATGGCATCTATTTGATCATGTTTTATGATTTTATTGATCTTTTAATAATTTTTTAATTCATTTTTATGGTCATGTTTTATTGTTTTATTGTTTGCTGATTTTACAAATATACTTAATTTTATTATTCTACCATTTTTCTTTTTTTAATTTCCAGTGCCTCCTCAGCTGGTTCCTCTCCCTATGGTTACTGCTGTCCAGCTGCTGCGGCTCTAGGTGGGGCCTGCATCGCTACCTAGCTGTGGTGAGGCTGGGTCCCCGCCTGTGACGCTGCGCATGCTGGTTATGCAGTTGTCTCCAGAGGAAGAGGCTCCAACTACATTAGTGTCTCCAACATCTAACTTCTGTGCTCAGCCTGTAGTCATTGGGGGTGTGTGTGGGTGGGTGGGATTGGGGGTATACTTGTGGATCTGGGTGAAGGGGGAATTATGTGTCTTTATTGTACTTTGCATTTTGTTTTTATTAGCGTTTGTTTAAGATTTTTTATGTGTAAAGCACTTTGTGTTATTCTATATATGAAAAGTGCTATAGAAATAAAGTTGATTGATTGGATTGATGATTGATTGAACGTGGTTTCACGCCAAAACCGGTTTTGGCCAAACGTTTCACGCCAAACGTGTGATTCACGCCAAACATGATTCAGGCCAAACGTGATTCATAACAAACGTGATTCACGCCAAACGTGATTCACGCCAAATGTGGTTCACGCCAAACGTGATTCACGCCAAACGTGCTTCACGCCAAACGTGATTCACGCCAAACGTGGTTCACGCCAAACGTGATTCACGCCGAACGTGTTCACGCCAAACGTGATTCACGCCAAACGTGCTTCACGCCAAACGTGCTTCACGCCAAACGTGATTCACGCCAATCGTGGTTCACGCCAAACGTGATTCACGCCAAACGTGGTTCACGCCAAAAGTGATTCACGCCAAACGTGGTTCACGCCAAACGTGATTCACGCCAAACGTGGTTCACGCCAACGTGATTCACGCCAAACGTGGTTCACGCCAAACGTGATTCACGCCAAACGTGCTTCACGCCAAACGTGATTCACGCCAAACGTGATTCACGCCAAACGTGATTCACGCCAAACGTGATTCACGCCAAACGTGATTCACGCCAAACGTGGTTCACGCCAAACGTGATTCACGCCAAACGTGATTCACACCAAACGTGATTCAAGCCAAACGTGATTCACGCCAAACGTGATTCACGCCAAACGTGGTTCACGCCAAACGTGATTCACGCCAAACGTGGTTCACACCAAACGTGCTTCACGCCAAACGTGATTCATGTCAAACGTGGTTCACGCCAAACGTGATTACGCCAAACGTGGTTCACGTCAAACGTAGTTCACACCAAACGTGATTCACGCCAAACGCGATTCACGCCAATCGCGATTCACGCCAAACGTGATTCACGTCAAACGTGTTCACGCCAAACACGATTCACGCCAAACGTGATTCACGCCGAACGTGGTTCACGCCGAACGTGGTTCACGCCAAAACGTGATTCACACCGAACATGATTCACGCCAAACGTGGTTCACGTCAAACGTGATTCACGCCAAACGTGTTCACGCCAAACGTGATTCACGTCAAACGTGTTCACGCCAAACGTGATTCACGCCAAACGTGATTCACGCCAAACGTGATTCACGCCAAACGTGGTTCACGCCAAACGTAATTCACGCCGAACGTGGTTTACGCCAAACGTGGCACGCCAAACGTGATTCACGCCAAACGTGATTCACACCAAACATGATTCAGGCCAAACGTGATTCATAACAAACGTGTTCACGCCAAACGTGGTTCATAACAAACGTGGTTCACGCCAAACGTGATTCACGCCGAACGTGTTCACGCCGAACGTGGTTCACGCCAAACGTGGTTCACGCAAACGTGATTCACGCCAAACGTGATTCACACCAAACATGATTCAGGCCAAACGTGATTCATAACAAACGTGGTTCACGCCGAACGTGATTCACGCCAAACGTGATTCACGGCAAACGTGTTCACGCAAACGTGATTCACGCCAAACGTGGTTCACGCCAAACGTGATTCACGCCAAACGTGGTTCACGCCAAACGTGATTCACGCCAAACGTGATTCACGTGAAACGTGATTCACGCCAAACGTGATTCACGCCAAACGTGGTTCACGCCGAACGTGGTTCACGCCAAACGTGGTTCACGTCAAACGTGATTCACGCCAAACGTGGTTCACGCCAAACGTGATTCACGTCAAACGTGGTTCACGCCAAACGTGATTCACGCCAAACGTGATTCACGCCAAACGTGGTTCATGCCAAACGTGATTCACGCGAACGTGGTTCACGCCGAACGTGTTTACGCCAAACGTGGTTCATGCCAAACGTGATTCACGCCAAACGTGATTCACACCAAACATGATTCAGCCCAAACGTGATTCATAACAAACGTGGTTCACGCCAAACGTGGTTCATAACAAACGTGGTTCACGCCAAACGTGATTCACGCCGAACGTGTTCACGCCGAACGTGGTTCACGCCAAACGTGATTCATAACAAACGTGGTTCACGCCAAACGTGATTCACACCAAACATGATTCAGGCCAAACGTGATTCATAACAAACGTGGTTCACGCCGAACGTGATTCACGCCAAACGTGATTCACGCCAAACGTGGTTCACGCCAAACGTGATTCACGCCAAACGTGGTTCACGCCAAACGTGATTCACGCCAAACGTGATTCACGTCAAACGTGATTCACGCCAAACGTGATTCACGCCAAACGTGGTTCACGCCGAACGTGGTTCACGCCAAACGTGGTTCACGCCAAACGTGATTCACGCCAAACGTGATTCACACCAAACATGATTCAGGCCAAACGTGATTCATAACAAACGTGGTTCACGCCGAACGTGGTTCACGCCAAACGTGATTCACGCCGAACGTGGTTCACGCCGAACGTGGTTCACGCCAAACGTGTTCACGCCAAATTCACGCCAAACGTGATTCACACCAAACATGATTAAGGCCAAACGTGATTCATAACAAACGTGGTTCACGCCGAACGTGATTCATGCCAAACGTGATTCACGCCAAACGTGGTTCACGCCAAACGTGATTCACGCCAAACGTGGTTCACGCCAAACGTGATTCACGCCAAACGTGGTTCACGCCAAACGTGATTCACGCCAAACGTGATTCACGTCAAACGTGATTCACGCCAAACGTGATTCACGCCAAACGTGGTTCACGCCGAACGTGTTCACGCCAAACGTGGTTCACGCCAAACGTGATTCACGCCAAACGTGATTCACACCAAACATGATTCAGGCCAAACGTGATTCATAACAAACGTGGTTCACGCCGAACGTGATTCACGGCAAACGTGATTCACGCCAAACGTGGTTCACGCCGAACGTGGTTCACGCCGAACGTGGTTCACGCCAAACGTGGTTCACGCCAAACGTGATTCACGCCAAACGTGATTCAAACCAAACATGATTCAGGCCAAACGTGATTCATAACAAACGTGGTTCACGCCGAACGTGATTCACGCCGAACGTGATTCACGCCAAACGTGATTCACGCCAAACGTGATTCACGCCAACGTGGTTCACGCCAAACGTGATTCACGCCGAACGTGGTTCACGCCAAACGTGCTTCACGCCAAACGTGATTTACGCCAAACGTGGTTCACGCCAAACGTGGTTCACGCCAAACGTGATTCACGCCAAACGTGATTCACGCCGAACGTGGTTCACGCCAAACGTGATTCACGCCAAACGTGATCCACACCAAACGTTCACGCCAAACGTGATTCACGCCAAACGTGGTTCACGCCGAACGTGGTTCACGCCAAACGTGGTTCACGCCAAACGTGATTCACGCCAAACGTGATTCACACCAAACATGATTCAGGCCAAACGTGATTCATAACAAACGTGATTCACGCCAAACGTGATTCACGCCAAATGGTTCACGCAAACGTGATTCACGCCAAACGTGCTTCACGCCAAACGTGATTCACGCCAAACGTGGTTCACGCCAAACGTGATTCACGCCGAACGTGGTTCACGCCAAACGTGATTCACGCCAAACGTGGTTCACGCCAAACGTGCTTCACGCCAAACGTGATTCACGCCAATCGTGGTTCACGCCAAACGTGATTCACGCCAAACGTGGTTCACGCCAAACGTGATTCACGCCAAACGTGGTTCACGCCAAACGTGATTCACGCCAAACGTGGTTCACGCCAAACGTGATTCACGCCAAACGTGATTCACGCCAAACGTGGTTCACGCCAAACGTGGTTCACGCCAAACGTGATTCACGCCAAACGTGCTTCACGCCAAACGCGATTCACGCCAATCGTGATTCACGCCAAACATGATTCACGTCAAACGTGGTTCACGCCAAACGTGATTCACGTCAAACGTGGTTCACGCCAAACGTGATTCACATCAAACGTGATTCACGCCAAACGTGATTCACGTCAAACGTGATTCACGTCAAACGTGATCCACACCAAACGTGGTTCACGCCAAACGTGATTCACGTCAAACGTGATCCACACCAAACGTGGTTCACGCCAAACGTGATTCACGCCAAACGTGGTTCACGTCAAACGTGATTCACGTCAAACGGTTCACGCCAAACGTGATTCACGCCAAACGTGGTTCACGCCAAACGTGATTCACGTCAAACGTGGTTCACGCCAAACGTGATTCACGCCAAACGTGATTCACGCCAAACGTGTTCACGCCAAACGTGATTCACGCCAAACGTGGTTCACGCCAAACGTGATTCACGCCAAACGTGATTCACGCCAAACGTGATTCACGCCAAACGTGATTCACGCCAAAAGTGATTCACGTCAAACGTGGTTCACGCCAAACGTGGTTCACGTCAAACGTGGTTCACGTCAAACGTGGTTCACGCCAAACGTGATTCACGCCAAACGTGGTTCACGCCAAACGTGATTCACGTCAAACGTGGTTCACGCCAAACGTGATTCACGTCAAACGTGGTTCACGCCAAACGTGTTTCACGCCAAACGTGATTCACGTCAAACGTGGTTCACGCCAAACGTGATTCACGCCAAACGTGATCCACACCAAACGTGGTTCACGCCAAACGTGATTCACGCCAAACGTGGTTCACGCCGAACGTGGTTCACGCCAAACGTGGTTCACGCCAAACGTGATTCACGCCAAACGTGATTCACACCAAACATGATTCAGGCCAAACGTGATTCATAACAAACGTGATTCACGCCAAACGTGATTCATAACAAACGTGATTCACGCCAAACGTGATTCACGCCAAATGTGGTTCACGCCAAACGTGATTCACGCCAAACGTGCTTCACGCCAAACGTGATTCACGCCAAACGTGGTTCACGCCAAACGTGATTCACGCCGAAACGTGGTTCACGCCAAACGTGATTCACGCCAAACGTGGTTCACGCCAAACGTGCTTCACGCCAAACGTGCTTCCGCCAAACGTGATTCACGCCAATCGTGGTTCACGCCAAACGTGATTCACGCCAAACGTGGTTCACGCCAAACGTGATTCACGCCAAACGTGTTCACGCCAAACGTGATTCACGCCAAACGTGGTTCACGCCAAACGTGATTCACGCCAAACGTGGTTCACGCCAAACGTGATTCACGCCAAACGTGGTTCACGCCAAACGTGATTCACGCCAAACGTGCTTCACGCCAAACGCGATTCACGCCAATCGTGATTCACGCCAAACATGATTCACGTCAAACGTGGTTCACGCCAAACGTGATTCACGTCAAACGTGGTTCACGCCAAACGTGATTCACATCAAACGTGATTCACGCCAAACGTGATTCACGTCAAACGTGATTCACGTCAAACGTGATCCACACCAAACGTGGTTCACGCCAAACGTGATTCACGTCAAACGTGATCCACACCAAACGTGGTTCACGCCAAACGTGATTCACGCCAAACGTGGTTCACGTCAAACGTGATTCACGTCAAACGTGGTTCACGCCAAACGTGATTCACGCCAAACGTGGTTCACGCCAAACGTGATTCACGTCAAACGTGGTTCACGCCAAACGTGATTCACGCCAAACGTGATTCACGCCAAACGTGTTTCACGCCAAACGTGATTCACGCCAAACGTGGTTCACGCCAAACGTGATTCACGCCAAACGTGATTCACGCCAAACGTGATTCACGCCAAACGTGATTCACGCCAAAAGTGATTCACGTCAAACGTGGTTCACGCCAAACGTGGTTCACGTCAAACGTGGTTCACGTCAAACGTGGTTCACGCCAAACGTGATTCACGCCAAACGTGGTTCACGCCAAACGTGATTCACGTCAAACGTGGTTCACGCCAAACGTGATTCACGCCAAACGTGATTCACGCCAAACGTGTTCACGCCAAACGTGATTCACGTCAAACGTGTTCACGCCAAACGTGATTCACGCCAAACGTGATTCACGCCAAACGTGCTTCACGCCAAACGCGATTCACGCCAATCGTGATTCACGCCAAACGTGATTCACGTCAAACGTGATTCACGCCAAACGTGGTTCACGCCAAACGTGATTCACGCCAAACGTGATTCACGTCAAACGTGATTCACGCCAAACGTGATTCACGCCAAACGTGGTTCACGCCGAACGTGGTTGACGCCAAACGTGGTTCACGCCAAACGTGATTCACGCCAAACGTGATTCACACCAAACATGATTCAGGCCAAACGTGATTCATAACAAACGTGTTCACGCCGAACGTGATTCACGGCAAACGTGATTCACGCCAAACGTGGTTCACGCCGAACGTGGTTCACGCCGAACGTGGTTCACGCCAAACGTGGTTCACGCCAAACGTGATTCACGCCAAACGTGATTCAAACCAAACATGATTCAGGCCAAACGTGATTCATAACAAACGTGGTTCACGCCGAACGTGATTCACGCCAAACGTGGTTCACGCCAAACGTGATTCACGCCAAACGTGGTTCACGCCAAACGTGATTCACGCCAAACGTGGTTCACGCCAAACGTGATTCACGCCAAACGTGGTTCACGCCAAACGTGATTCACGCCAAACGTGATTCACGCCAAACGTGATTCACGCCGAACGTGATTCACGTCAAACGTGATTCACGCCAAACGTGATTCACGCCAAACGTGATTCACGCCAAACGTGGTTCACGCCAAACGTGATTCACGCCAACGTGGTTCACGCCAAACGTGCTTCACGCCAAACGTGATTACGCCAAACGTGTTCACGCCAAAATGGTTCACGCCAAACGTGATTCACGCCAAACGTGATTCACGCCGAACGTGGTTCACGCCGAACGTGGTTCACGCCAAACGTGATTCACACCAAACATGATTCAGGCCAAACGTGATTCATAACAAACGTGGTTCACGCCAAACGTGGTTCACGTCAAACGTGATTCACGCCAAACGTGGTTCACGCCAAAGATTCACGTCAAAAGTGGTTCACGCCAAACGTGATTCACGCCAAACGTGATCACCCAAACGTGGTTCACGCCGAACGTGTTCACGCCAAACGTGTTCACGCCAAACGTGATTCACGCCAACGTGATTCACGCCAAACGTGATTCACACCAAACATGATTCAGGCCAAACGTGATTCATAACAAACGTGATTCACGCCAAACGTGATTCACGCCAAATGTTTCACGCCAAACGTGATTCACGCCAACGTGCTTCACGCCAAACGTGATTCACGCCAAACGTGTTCACGCCAAACGTGATTCACGCCAACGTGGTTCACGCCAAACGTGATTCACGCCAAACGTGGTTCACGCCAACGTGCTTCACGCCAAACGTGATTCACGCCAATCGTGGTTCACGCCAAACGTGATTCACGCCAAACGTGGTTCACGCCAAACGTGATTCACGCCAAACGTGTTCACGCCAAACGTGATTCACCAAACGTGGTTCACGCCAAACGTGATTCACGCAAACGTGTTCACGCCCAAACGTGGTTCACGCCAAACGTGGTTCACGCCAAACGTGATTCACGCCAAACGTGCTTCACGCCAAACCGATTCACGCCAATCGTGATTCACGCCAAACGTGATTCACGTCAAACGTGGTTCACGCCAAACTGATTCACGTCAAACGTGGTTCACGCCAAACATTCACATCAAACGTGATTCACGCCAAACGTGATTCACGTCAAACTGATTCACGTCAAACGTATCCACACCAAACGTGGTTCACGCCAAACGTGATTCACGTCAAACGTGATCCACACCAAACGTGGTTCACGCCAAACGTGATTCACGCCAAACGTGGTTCACGCCAAACGTGATTCACGTCAAACGTGGTTCACGTCAAACGTGGTTCACGTCAAACGTGGTTCACGCCAAACGTGATTCACGCCAAACGTGGTTCACGCCAAACGTGATTCACGCCAGGTCGGTGCATCCCTGTTTAGACCGTGAGTTTCCTCTTGTAGCCGACACTGAGGTAATCAGATTTTGCTCCGTAAAACCTCACGGCGTGAGGTTTTGGGAGCATGCTGTAGGTGGCGAGATCATGCTGTAGCATCGCGAGACTGACAGGTGTGTGGGTGAGTAAATCTGGCGGCGCGTGAGTAGCTAAACAAACATTTCCAGCTTTTTTCATTATACCGCCATACAAAAATTCCAAAAATTAACACATATTTGGAAAAGATTAATACGCTTTTGACAGCCTGGAGGACTTGGAGAAGTACATCGACGACTGCTTTGATACCGTAGTCATGAAGAAGGGCTCCTCCACCACCACGCCTTCCACCAAGCGGACCCGTCCTGAAGAATCACCCGGGGCCGTCTCCTCTCCAGGCAGCGGAATCAGCGACGTGTTAGATTCCATTGATAAGAAGCTCTCCAGCCTTGATGCCCGCCTCAACCTGCTGGAGATCCTCCACCAAGAGTTCCAGGGCCTGCGGGAGTCTCTGGAGTTCAGCCAGCAGCAGGTGCAGGAATTAGCCGCGGAGAACCAGAGCCTCAGGGAGTCCGTGAAGGTGCTAACCTCCGACACCACCCGGCTCTCTGAAGAGAACCGAGCCATGAAGGAAACCCTCCTGGATCTTCAGGCGCGGAGCATGAGGGACAACCTGGTCATTTCGGGGATTCCGGAGGAGGCGGGGGAAGACCCAGAGGCCACGGTGAAGACCTTCATGGAGGCCCAGCTGAAGATCCCGAAGGAGGAGGTTCAGAAGATCACCTTCGACAGAGTCCACCGGCTCGGAGGGAAGAAGCCTGGAAGCCAGCGTCCGCGTCCGATCGTAGCGAAGTTTCAGTTTTACAAGGAGAAAGTTTCAGTTAAACGCCGCGGACCGGAGCTGAAGGGAACCCACTACAGCGTAAACGACCAATTTCCCGCGGAAATTTTGCGTCGCAGGAAGCTGCTTTTTCCCCTGAGAAGACAACACCTGACCGCGGGTCCCGCGCGGTGGTCGCGGTTGATAAACTCTTTGTAGATGGTCGGCTCTTCCGGGACCCCGAGATCACCCCGTGGCTGTACTGAAGACCCCCCCGCGCTGCTGCGTCCGAGCTGCGCTGAAATCACCTGCTAAGCTTATTTAAATGAATGGAAACAGATCAACCACAACCACCCCCCCACACCTCCTCTCAGGAAAGACTTTTTTTTTTTCTCTCCCCTCTCCATGTTTGTGTGGTTTTTGTGTTTTGTTTTTCTTTCTCTCTTTTACTCCTTCTGTCATTTCCCCCCTCTCCCCCTCCTCCTCCCCCCCATACCATCAGATGACATCACCCTCCAGGTAAGCTCTCGCTCACTCACGGAACGGGCGCGCGCGCACACACACGCGATCCCGCACACACTCGCTGACATACTCCATATGCATCACATAGGTTTATACAGGACACACCCCACACGCAGCTCACGCAGCCAGAAAACACCCACGCGCTCCAACACACAGCGCTTCACCGCGCACCGGTCAGCGGGCACGCGCGCTCACGGGCACAGCAGGTGCACGCACTATGCAGCCTCACACCCCCTCAGTCAGTGTAGTCATGTCTAATCTGAACATTATCAGCTGGAATGTTCGTGGAATGAACTCTGGACCCAAGAGGCTGAAAGTTTTAAACCACCTGAATGATTTAAAAGCAGATATAGTTTTACTGCAGGAGACCCACTTATCCAAATCAACTGAACATCTCATGTCCTGCTCTCAGTTTCCATCAGTTTATGCTTCTAGTTACAATTCCAAACAAAGAGGTGTAGCCATTTTAATTAATAAAAATATTATTTTTACCCATAAAGATACAGTTATTGATCCAGAAGGCAGATTTGTTATTATTATTATATCAATTCAGAATAAAGATTTTTGTATTAGTAGCATTTATGGACCGAATTTGGAGAGCTCCTCTTTCATTCACTCACTGTTCACGTCACTTTCAACTCACTCTGACTCCACTTTTTTGACAGGAGGAGATCTGAACTTGGTCCTTGATCCTGAACTTGACAGACTCAGCACAGCAGCACACCAGCGTACATGGCAGTCTGCAAGTATTCTGAAGCAATACATGAATGATCTGGGTCTCTGCGACGTTTGGCGCTCATGTCACCCAAACACTAAAGGGTTCACCTTCTTCTCTCCAGTTCACCACTCACACTCTCGTTTAGATTATTTATTAATCAGCAAATCTCTTCTAAAAGATGTTAAAAGCTCCAGCATTCATCCAATTGTTATCAGTGATCATGCACCAGTTTCTGTAAATATTGTCAGGGAAGCAGCAACACCTTCGGGTTCCACCTGGAGGTTTAATACATCTCTGTTAAAAGATCAAGAGTTTATTGAATTCTTTAAGAAAGAGTGGGCAACCTTCTTAGAATTTAACAATACTCCTGACATCTCACCATGTGTTCTCTGGGAAGCAGCAAAGGCAGTGATGAGAGGGAAGATCATTTCTTATTCAACTTATAAAAAACGTAAAGAGAAAGCAGAATTAATAGAATTGGAAAATAAAATAAAAATAATGGAGACAGCTTATGCTGCTTCTGCACAAGAACAGATTCTGGGAGATTTAAAAAAAACTAAAGCTTCAGTTAAACGACATAATTAACAAACAAACACAATTCCAAATACAAAGACTTAGACTAGAAAGATTTGAAAACTCTAATAAATCTGGTAAATTTTTAGCTAATCAGCTTAAAATTAATAAAGAAAAATCAACAATAACATCTATTACTGATGAGTCAGGAAATGTCACTCATGACCCGATCAAAATTAATGAAACTTTTAAAGATTTTTATAAGAACTTATACACTTCAGAGATCAATCCATCAGAGCAAAGCATCAATTCATTTCTTAATAATGTAAACCTTCCCAGATTAAATGAAGATCAAATCACAGACTTAGACTCGCCGCTCTCATCATCTGAACTTCATGATGCTCTGCTGCTTATGCCGAACAACAAAGCTCCGGGGCCGGATGGCTTTCCCGCCGAGTTTTACAAAGAATTCTGGGAACAGCTAGCAGAAACTTTTTATAAAATGGTTACATTTATAAAGGAAAATCAGTTACTTCCACCAAACATGAATTCAGCAAATATAATCCTTCTTCTCAAACCAGAGAAAGATCCCACAACTCCTTCCAGCTATCGCCCCATCTCACTGATCAATGCAGACGTCAAAATTATCTGTAAAGCATTAGCACAGAGAGTAGAAAAAATCACTCCCCACATAATTCACCATGATCAAACTGGATTTATTAAAGGTAGACAATCAAGTGACAATGTCCGCAGACTTATTAACGTCATAGACATTGCCACTATTAAAAAACAGGAAATGAACATACTCTCGTTGGATGCTGAAAAAGCTTTCGACAGAGTCAACTGGAAGTTTCTCATCGCTGCTCTCCACAAGTTCGGATTTGGAGAATCATTCATTGATTGGATTAAAATATTATATCACAACCCAAATGCTTCAGTCAGAACGGACAAACAGACGTCCAGCAGGTTTTTTCTTGGAAGAGGAACCAGACAGGGTTGTCCACTCTCCCCCTCTCTCTTTGCAATATTCATCGAGCCTCTGGCTGCAGCAATAAGACAGAATGAGAACATTAAAGGAGTTAAAACAAAACATGGCAATCATAAAATTAGTCTCTACGCGGATGACATATTACTTTTTTTACATAAATCATGTTCTATAAGTGAAACGATAACAATTATTAACACATTCTCCTCCATTTCAGAATATTCAATTAATTGGAATAAATCAGTTTTATTATCACTAAACAGTAACGCTGAGCAATCACTCTCAATACCGGTCAAATCAGGCAATATCAAATATCTAGGTGTTCACTTCTCTCCCAAACTATCAGAACTGGTGCAGCTAAATTATACCCCGTTACTGAAAAACATTCAAGACGATCTAACTCGCTGGGTCAACCTGCTGCCCTGTCGCTTATGGGCAAAGTAGCCACAATTAAAATGAACATTTTGCCAAAAGTTAATTATCTATTCTCCATGATTCCCACACAACCTCCACTAAAATGGTTTAAAACATTAGACTCAGCTATAACCAGCTTTCTCTGGAAAAATAAACCAGCAAGAATCAGCCTTAAAACTCTAAAATCTGCAAAACGATGTGGAGGCTTAGAATTGCCAAACTTCAACAATTATTATAATGCTAACAGATTACAGTACATCTTAAAATGGTCAAGAAATAATCCAGAAAATAACTCATGGATGGACTTGGAACAGGAGTTATGTGGAAAGATCAAACTGTCAGATCTACCATTTATCAGCCAAACAATAAAAAAACATGATTCTTTTCAAAGTATTAACATAAGATCCACGTTAACAGCCTGGTGGGATTTTCTCAAAGTGTCCAAGTCCTCTGTCGTACCATGTAAAATGACACCCATCTGGAACAACCCAGACATCCTAATAAACAAAAAGATGTTACACTTCCCAGCTTGGCAAGCAGGGGGCGTAACACTACTAGAGCACCTAATTATTGATAGAAGATTTATAACACCCCAGGAACTACAAGATAAACATGGAATAAATCACTTCTTGGAATACCAGCAACTGAAATCTATAATTACTAAAAAAGTTAAATACAATGATAATGACTTAAAATTACCAGAACTAGTTATCTCTTTCTTTAAACTTTCAATGAATAAGATTTTCTCCAAAATATACAAACTCTTATGCAACCTAGATAATAATATTTCAATTCCAACAACCAAATGGGATGCAGACCTGAGTAGCAGCACAGATCAAAGCTTCTGGACAGAAATGTGTCTGAACACCTTTAAACTGACTAAAAGCCCAAACTTACAACTAATCCAATTCAAAACTCTCCATAGAATTTATTATACTGGTCAGAGGATGTTCAAGATGGGTCTCAGAAGCTCAGACATATGTGAGCACTGCGATGGTAACTTACCTGACAGTTACATGCATGCACTGTGGTTCTGCACACCTGTCCAGGCTCTCTGGCAACAGGTTTGTGCGGATCTATCAGTCTGGCTTAATGTTTCTATCACTGCTTCACCGTCACTTTGTGTGCTTGGTGACATGAGTGCCATCGATATAGAAGGAGGATTAGTATCTGTAATCTTCATAACTCTTTGTATAGCAAAAAAAACTATTTTGTTAAATTGAAAAAAAAGAAAAACATCAACGTTAATCAGTACAGGAATCTGCTTTTTGATCATATCAGTTTGGAAAAAACATCAGCTAAAAGTTCAAGTAATTTGAAAAGAATTCAGTCTCTCTGGTCTCCCATAGCTGATTCCATGATTTAGGGTGGGGGGAGCTTGGGCTGTCGCTGCGCCTTGATTGTCTGCTGGGGCTGTCGGGTGGTGGCCGGGGCCTCCTGGTGCCTGGCTGGGACGTGGGGGGGGCGCTGCTGGTTGGGGGGTCCGGTCTGGCGTCTGGATGGGGCGGGCGGGGCGGCGCCGGTGGCCTCCTGGTCCCGGGTGTAGGTGGTATGGGGTGCTCGGCTGGGTGGGGGTCTGGCGCGGCCGGGTGGGGTGGTCCGCCTGCTTGTGCTGGGGGGGCTGGCGTGGGGCCCCTTCCTGGGGGGGGCCCGCCTCCGTCGGGGGGGCGGCTCGCCTACGCCTGGGGGCCGGGATCACTCCCTCTCTGGCTCTGGGGCGGGTTGGAGTAACCCCCTTGGGGCCCGCCCTGGCTCCGGGCGGCGCCTGTCCTTGCGGCGGGGTCTTGGGGGGTGGCGGGGGGTGGGCGGTCTGGCCCCGTCTTGTGGGGGGTGTCTGTGGGAGCGGGGGTCCCATTAGATACGGGACCTGGGGGGTCTGGCTTGTCGGGTTCTCCGCTGAGAAATCGGTGGGGGCCGCGGCCGGTCTGGCTGCCTAGGTCCCGTTGGTGCCTGACCAGTACACCCACAGGGGAGGCTCTTGGGGGCGGGGACTCGGATTTGTCCCTGGGACTGGCTCCTTCTTGGCTCCTCCCTCCTTGTGGGGGGTGGCGGGTGCTGCGCCTGGCGGGTCGGCTCTCGGGGGGTGGGACGCCTGGGCTGGGGGAACTTGGGCCCAACGCGGGGGGGGGCGGGGGGACAGGGGTCTGCCATCGGGGTCAGTCTGCCAACTGACCCCAACATATCCCCTTCCTCATACAAACATGCAATAGGGAGAAGGGGAGGGTGTCTGTATTGCGGTGCGCTGCGGGGGGTGGACTACCTGCCAGTGGCCCTCCTCCTGTGGCCGCTGCAAGGATTTGCCCCTCCCCTCGATTTTATTTGCACCTTAGACATTTAGGACCCTTGGTGGGGGGGTGCTTGGACATCACTGCCAGCAAACAGTCGATGTCCTTTCAGTGCCCCTTCCGCCAATTTTAACCGCACCATAGACATGTAGGGCCGCTGGTGGGAGGGTGACGGGGCATCTCTGCGAGAAATCAGGAGATGCCCTGTTAAGGCCTTCTCACCAATTTTAACCGCACCCCTTTAGTACACACACCTCTAACACCACAAACATACACTCTAACAAGCAAACACGCACGCATCACACAAGGAAGGTGGGACCTTCGACCTTCTGTCCCCTACCCCATCCCTGGCGGGGTGCGGGGAACCTCGGCCTGGTGGTCTAGTCTCTTGGGTGCCGGTCTCCGGGGCCCGGCAGTCTCCTCCCCACGCCGGGAGTGGGATCCCCGAGATTTAGCAGGGGATCAATCTACATCGGAGCCGGGGGTGTCCAGGTCTCGGTGGTGCGGAATCCGGTCCCTGCTTTCGAGAACTAGTCCTCTCCTTAACTCCATCAGTGGGTGTGCCTGGTCGGGCCTTGTTTTGTACATCACTCCTTGGGGCCTCTGTTTCTCTTGGGTTCTCTTCTGCTCGGCGGGGGTGGGCGGCCTCTGCCCTGCTTCTCCGCTGGACCTTCGCGTGGGGGCAGGCGGTTGTCTGGAGTGTGGGGTGGGTTGCCCTTGGGGGCCCTGGCTCGTACCTGGGGTGGGGCGGGGGGGTCCTCTGCGCCACTGGGTGGTGGTGGGCTGCTCCTCGGGGGTTGGGGGGCTCTCCGGGGTGGGGTCCCGCGTTGGCCCTCCTGGCGGTGGTGGGGGCTGCTCCTCTGGCTGGGCTGGGGCCTGCACTCTCCGTGTTCCTGTGCCTTCCTGCTCTTGGGTGTGGGGGGCCTCTGCGGCGGTCCCGCGTGCCCCGGTCTGGGTGCTCGGCGGGATTGCCCGGCGGGCGGTCTCTCTCCGCGGCTCCACGGCGGGTGTTGGGGATCTTGGCTGCAGCTGCTGCCCCGGCGGGGGGTCTTGGCGTGGGGATGGCCGGGCGCTCTCCCCCTGAGTACATTCCATCACCACCCACCTCAGTGAAACATAAACACTCACCTGAGCACTAACCGTTTGTGTGACAGAATGAAAGTCTTTATCTGAATGGGTTTGTATGATGGAGTGTGAGCTGTGAGCTGCTGAATTGCGTACATGTGTAGTATATGTATAGTATATGTGAGTATGTTTAGTTTAAATGTAGAGACTATTTTGGCCAACAAGTGTGTGTGTAACTATAGAGCGTGTGTGTAGACAGGCCCCGCCCATTCTAGTTTATCACTTAGTCCTGGTTGTTTTATGATGTTGCTTCCCTCTGTTGCCATCTTATCTCCCCCCCCCCCCACCCCTCCCCCACCCTCTTCCCTTTTTCCGTCCGGTCCAACGACAAAGAAAAATAAATAAATAAAATAAAACATAATCAATATAAATAAAGTTTAGCATTAAATACAACAGGAGTTTATACTCAATAAATCCCTGTTGTGACAGTAACATCTGCCCAACACAAGAAGCTCTCAGCCCACATCTGTTGGCTCAGCTGTTGGACAGGACAAGTTAAAAAAAAAAAAAAAAAAAAAAAAAAAAAAAAAACGTGATTCACGCCAAAACGTGTTTCACGCCAAACGTGATTCACGTCAAACGTGGTTCACGCCAATCGTGATTCACGCCAAATGTGATCAGCCCCGATCAGCAGGTGGAATTCTGATCCAAAGCGAGAGCTTTTTCCAGAACTTCCGTCTTTTTCCTGAACCCGTTGGAGAACTTTAGGAAGAAGGCGGGATTCACTCTGGACAGATCGCCGACTTTGACTCGGGGGGCGGAGCTAGCTTGCTCGATATGCCGGCAGAGAGAGAGAGACGGTGCCGAGGCTGCCGGGTCGGGTCTCATCCAGACATTCAAATAAAGAAAACTCTCCTAACTTTATTATCCCTCTAATTAAAACAAAACAGAGAAGCTTCAAGCTCCGCCTCAGAGACACAGAAACACAGTGGAGGCGGCTGTCATGCAGACACACCTCCTGTCAATAACAATCATACAGACTTGATTTCTGGTGTTTCTGTAAACTCTTCACCATAAATAATCCCGACTGATCTCTCAACATCATCCGTGTCTTCGTTCATTCCAAGTGAGAAATCCACAGACTCGTACGAAAGAGGGGCGGGGCATGCAGATCTGTCACGGGAATCCCGTTCGGTGTGAATGAACCTTCGTGATGGAAAAACCTGTTGAGTGTGGATCAGAGCTCTACCGAGTGCGTTCAGGGGGAGTTGGATGAATCAGAAAAATGATTCTCCAACTTGAAAATCCCAGATGAACAACAAATCTACCAACAAAACATGAACGGAGAACAACGTCCACTCACCGTCCAACAGAGAAAACTCAAACGTCATCATCCTGGGTCGGGGGGGGCAGCGGCCCCCGGGCCGAAGCTATAGGAAATGTTTATCTACGGGCGTGCTGCAGGCGACAGGTCACAGTGAACACTTCTACGACATGTGAGAGGGAAGCAGGTGAGACACAGGTAGACTTTAACTCCGCCCCCAAATCCTGCAGACTGTAAGAGGATCCGTTAGTGCTGTGCACATGACACGTGCACGCTCCTCGCTGCAGCTGACTCTTAGAAATGATCCTTCTTCATCATGAGAGATCTGCTGGATCTCTGGCTGAGCAGCAAACACGTGTTTGTTTGTTCTTTCCTGTCCCAGATCCATCCATGCAGGACTTTCCAGGACTTTCAATGACTTTCAATGACTTTCCAGGACTTTCCAGGACTTTCAAGGACTTTCCAGGACTTTCCAGGTGATTTGAATGGTCTCCTCGGAGGTTATATGAGCTCTACAATCTGAGCCAATCCTGTCTTGTTGTTTGTCTGTATCTGCATTAACTGCTGTGGTGGGTTAGAGTAATGCTGACTGATGGAGGCAGGAACAACTGAAGCTCCGCCCATCTGCTGCTTTTGTTGAGCCTCAAACTCTTAGACAGATTTTATTATCTCTGAACTGCAGAGCAAAACTAACGAATGTTTCGATGAATCGACGTCTGGGAGGGATCGATGGTCATGTGACCGACCCTGAGGTGAGAAACGGTCGCTCGCCCGCTCTGGAGCAGACATACTCAGAGTTGACCGGTTCTGGGTAGATCGACCCTCAGCAGAGCTCAGCTCCAGGTTTCTGTGGTTCCACATTCAGGTCCCAGGACGCCGTGTCATTGTGCGTTCTCTGCCTCAGAGACACGTGAATTATTGATGAGGACATAAATAATTCACTTTATAATCAGCTTCACGTCTGCAACAACATTTATGAGGAACAGAAAATACAAACCAGTCCAGAAAAATTCAGATCTGCACTCGAAGAACCAGAAGAAAGTTTTCTGGTTCCAGAAAAACACCTGGAATGTGTTGGTCGTACTGTCATCCGGGACGAGGAGGTTTCATCTGATGACCCATAATGCATCAGTAACTGGATCCATCGGACTTGCAGGATGAATGTGTGGAGCTGAAAGGGTTAAACGTCTGTCATCTCTCACATGTTTCCTGAGCTACATTTGCTGCATTTTCAAGTTTTTCCGACATATAAAAACACATAAAAGAAACCGGAGCTTCTGATTTGCGGTCGGCTCCTTTGCTTTCCCGCCGAACGTCTTAGAAGTGCGATTAAAAAGCGGGATGTGACGGGCCGGCGGGCCGGTGGAACCCGTCCAGCACACACATCCATTCTTCATCATCACCCTCCTCCTCCTCCATGTTGTGGTGCTGAGTTCCTAATGGGGCTGTGGTGAGCCAAACCTCCGTCCGATAGGGTTCTGTTCCACTGATAGGAGGGTTAATGTGAGGGTTCTGCCCCCCCTTCCCCCCCGGCTCCTGGGTTTAGGCAGATTGTGGTTTGGTTGCCTCCATAAACATTCTCTGACAGGCTCATTTATACTCAGCTGGAGGGAAACGCTCTGAGCTCCAGGATTTAGACGTGAAGCCAAACACCAAAACGCAGCTTCAGTTTAGAGCCTCAGTAGAAGAGAAGGGAACCGGTTGGTTGAATACTTAAGCAGAGACGTTGGGATCACCTCAGCAGAAATGTTCAGGAGGCAGGACATCCCATAATACTCTGAGGTGAAGGACTTTAACAAACATTATTGATGAAGGAACCATCTGTGATGGTTTCTTCTTCTACTGTAATATTCTAGCACCAGCGCCACCTGGTGGTCAAACTGAACCTCCCTCCAGGAGAGGCAGAACAATGAACTCTGATATGAACCATCAGTGTTTCATTTGATACATTTTACATTCTGTCAACTGGATCAGATTCATATGAATTTACTCAAACATAATTGGATTATTAAGGGATTTATAAAGAAATGTGTCTAAATCTGTCAATCAACATTTGAGACGATTGGAAGAATAAAAAAACATTTTTAAAAATAAAACATTTCATTGGTGATCTCCAGTCCAACAACTGATGCTCTCTGGTGAACATGTTACCTGGTTACTCATCAACCTTTATCAGACTCACCTGTGTTCTGCTGCGGATAGACTCCTCCCATGACCACGCCTCTGACCACGCCTCTGACTCGTACTCTGACCACGCCTCTGACCACGCCTCTGACTCAAACTCTGACCACGCCTCTGACTCGTACTCTGACCACGCCTCTGACCACGCCTCTGACTTATACTCTGACCACGCCTCTGACCACACCTCTGACCACGCCTCTGACTCGGACTCTGACCACGCCTCTCATTCGTACTCTGACCACGCCTCTGACCACACCTCTGACCACTCCTCTGATTCGTACTCTGACCACGCCTCTGACCACCCCTCTGACCACACCTCTGACCACACCTCTGACCACACCTCTGACCACTCCTCTGACCACACCTCTGACCACTCCTCTGACCACGCCTCTGACCACCCCTCTGACCACTCCTCTGACCACGCCTCTGACCACTCCTCTGATTCGTACTCTGACCACACCTCTGACCACTCCTCTGATTCGTACTCTGACCACACCTCTGACCACTCCTCTGATTCGTACTCTGACCACTCCTCTGACCACCCCTCTGACCACGCCTCTGACCACGCCTCTGCAGTAGAGCAGAGATGCTTCTGTCTGTTTTCTTAGCGTTCAGTCGTATTGAACCAAAGCCATGAACCAGGACTGCTCCTAAAACCTCCCTCTGATCCTCACCTGCAGTCTGACATCATCAGTTCTGATCAGGATATCCTGTAAGTTCTGGTTTCTGTCAGTATCTCCTGAGGAACATGGAGGACCCCTTTAACTCTGGTTGGAACTCTTCAACCGTTGGAAGCAGCTTCGCTCTGCTGTGGCCGTGCTGCTCGGCTGTGGTTGAAGACGCTGTCGTCTGCATCATTCTGGTCTGAAGGAGTTCAGGTGTGATGAAGTCAGTGACTGGAGTTTCTCTTGTGTTTGGAGAAGTCACGTTCCATCAACCTGGATTATTTTAGATGAATCTCTTAGAATCAGGATTGAGCTTCTAAATGGAAGAAGTGGATCTGACGGAGAAGTGAAGCTGGTCCTCAGAGGAAAACTGTCAGAACGCCATGAATCTGATGAGCGGGAGGCTCTGGCAGTGTCGTCTTGGTTCTGATGGGTCCAGAGTCTCCAGAACTGCAGCGACCGCACTGGTTTGTTCTGGATAAACAGAGCGTTTTCTGCAGCGGACACACAGAGCCAGGAAATCAGACCTCCTTTTTTAATCAGGCTGTGGTTGGAATTATGAGAAACTTTGATGAACTTTAGGATGAACAGTGTGGGAAACATTATTCTGTCTCTAAATGATCCAATAATGGTTCTTCTAAAAGCTTCTTCTGGTTTTCCATACATGATCTTAACTTGACATTTCTGAACCCAAAAACACCAAATTAAAATAAAATCTATTCTTAAACATTATTTATCTGACTGTTTCATTATATTTACAACATTACATGAAATAACATTTATAAAAGTTTAAAGTATAAATAATTGTGGAGATCTTCGTCTCTGTGGTCAGTCTGAACTCGGTCTGTTCACGTCTGATTTGAAGTCTTTTGATAAAGACGTAATATTATCTCTGGTAAACAGATGCATGCAGGGAAATTCTCCAGAGATCTGGAGGGTTTGAATCACAGAATCTTCTGTAAGTCAGAGAATCTGAATCCACGAGTTCTAGTGATCCGTCATTAATCAGTAGATCTGGTGGGAATAAGTGGGATTAGAAAGACAGCTTCTAGTTCTCTCAGGTGTTTCTATGAAACCAAACAAAGATGTAAAAGTATACAGTCATTTGGTTCTTTGTCTGAGGACAGGAATGAGTGTTGCTTTGTTCTGACGGTCTGTAGATACTGACTCCAAGAACCGACGGGTTCATATTCAATAACATGATTATTGATGAAGGACGGTCCCGTTCACCTGAAACCTTCATTCTGTTAGATCCAGTACGGATCTAACAACGCAGGAGCAAAGCCTGTCCTCTGATTGGACCACACTCACCCAGAGAGGTTCAGTGAGAGGAACAGCCAGAAGTTCTGACCTCAAACTCCCCAGAACTCCTATTGGATCAGCTTGTTTGATGTTTGGGGTCAAATGTCTCACTGTGACCAGGAGGCGGAGCCAGGCTGGGCCACTCCAACAAGCACCAAATCATCTCCTAGACCAAACTTTAAAAGTTCAGCTGTCCTGTAAAATCTTAAAGTGATGTAAATAAACATCAAATCTCTTTGTTTTTATTTACCTGACTGGACCTGATTGTTCTGCTCAGACACAATACTCACCTGAAAAGCTTCAGGTTGTAAAGTCTGCAGATCTGTGTGAAAACATGGAGAAAACCTGAAACCCAGAAGGTTGATGTCATGTTCCTGCTGTAAAACTCCATGTAAAGTCTCTTTAGTCGTGTGATGATTGGATGTTGGAGAATCCGTCCTGAGGATGAAGAAGATCCATCCTCACCATTTCTAGCTCTGACCTGGTGGGGGCAGCAGACGACCGTGGGGAAGGTCCCTCCAGCTGCAGATGTTTACCTCTGTCTGCGTCTGTTACAGGAAGGAGATCATTAGGACGCCATGAGCTCTGCCTCTGCTCTCAGCTGAGGATTGACGACGCCAGAAACGGCAGCAGCAGCAGCAGCAGCAGCAGCAGCGGCAAGTCGAGCTTTTCTATCACGGCCGGTTGGACGGCTGGAGGAGCTCCGGGGGCGGAGCCAGAGGCTGCAGGACAGATCTGTGAGGCTGGTCGTTGCTGGGATCCACTCCAGAGATCCACTCCAGAGATCCACTCCAGAGATCAACTCCAGAGATCCACTCCAGAGATCCACTCCAGAGATCCACTCCAGAGATCCACTCCAGGGATCAAGTTTAGAGACCATCCTGAGGGATCCACTCCAGAGATCAACTCCAGAGATCAACTCCAGAGATCAACTCCAGAGATCAACTCCAGAGCTGTCGTGCGTTCCCAAACCTGAAAGATGCTTCGTTTCTCAGAACTCTGTAGGAAGAAGTTCAGGAGAGATGAGAGGAAATCTCCATTTGTGGTCAAAGAAGTTGAAAGTCTGAATTATGAACTCATGATCACATCAGCATCTCTGCAAAAGTAACTTTAGAGTTTTGATGAAGTTTCTCTTGAGATGAAAGACAGAAGGAAACCAGCAGGTAAACAGGAAGTGACACACCAGCAGGTAAACAGGAACGTGACTGACCAGCAGGTAAACAGGAAGTGACACATCAACAGGTAAACAGGAAGTGACACATCAACAGGTAAACAGGAAGTGACTCACCAACAGGTAAACAGGAAGTGGCTGACCAGCAGGTAAACAGGAAGTGAGACACCAACAGGTAAACAGGAAGTGACACATCCAACAGGTAAACAGGAAGTGACTCACCAGCAGGTAAACAGGAAGTGACACATCAACAGGTAAACAGGAAGTGACTCACCAACAGGTAAACAGGAAGTGACTGACCAGCAGGTAAACAGGAAGAGTGACACATCAACAGGTAAACAGGAAGTGACACATCAACAGGTAAACAGGAAGTGACACTCACCAGCAGGTAAACAGGAAGTGACACACCAACAGGTAAACAGGAAGTGACACCACCAGGCAGTGTAAACAGGGGAAGTGACACGACCAACAGGTAAACAGGGTAGAGTGAGCAGGTGAAAGACACCACTGCATCAACACAGGTAAACAGGAAGTGACTCACCAACAGGTAAACAGGAAGTGACTGACCAGTAGGTAAACAGGAAGTGACACTGACCAACAGGTAAACAGGAAGTGACTCACCAACAGGTAAACAGGAAGTGACACACCAGCAGGTAAACAGGAAGTGACACACCAACAGGTAAACAGGAAGTGACTCACCTTTAGACCGGATCAGACCACGTGCACGCTCCTGTCTGCAGCCTGGCCGGCGCGGCTGAGGTGACAAGTTTCGTTGTTAAGTCAATGTAAAGATGGGATCTGTCTGGGGGCGTCAACCAATCAGGGACTCAGCTTTGGACATGTGATGTTCTCAGTGACGAGATCAAAGGGTAGAAAAGGAGATTCAAGATTTCCGTCATGAACGTCCATTTTGTTAACCCGCTGGGTTCCCAGAGACTGTTGGCTGAAGGCGGGAAACTCCCTGGATAGATCGCCAGCCCGTCACAGAACGCATTGATCTGGATGGACGGCTACGCTAGCTAGCTACCCGGTGGATAGCTTAGAGAGTTAGTGAGAGGTGTTGGTCTCTGTTCACCGGCGGTTAGCTGTAGGGCTGGAGTCACGGCGTAGCCCACGATACGATACGATACGATACGATACGATACGATACGTGGATCATAATATCGATACTGTGATAAAAATCTCTAATAACTCAATCTATTTATGGTTTTAGGACAATAAATCCGTCTAACGTTTTCTTTTGTGCACATTGCTGAAAGCAGGAGTGCTGTCTCAGACAAACGTCGACTCTGGGAGTATCTGACCACCATAACGTTTCTTCACCTCCTCAGACATCATCTCACCTGTGAAGAACGGCTGTTACCTGAACCCAGGTGTACTCCTGTGCAGGGGAACTCCGTCCTACAGCTAATAACTGCTGTTGTTCAGCTGAGTCAGCAGGAAGCTCCGCCCCTGTGACCTCTGACCCCCCAGACCCAGAGCTGCTCAGCCTCACATCAGCGCTGAGACCTCTCATTAGTCCTGAGCGGCCTGTCATCAACCCCCCCCACCCGGGAAGTGACTCATTCACTCTGAGAGGAGGAGGAGGCTCCGCCCACACAGGTGTCCTGAACACAGGTAAACCGTATGGATGCAGGACGCTTTCATCGTTTCAGCTTTCCTGTTTCAGTTCTGAACAGGAAACTTGAGTCTGTGTTCTGCAGCAGAGGGTAGAAGCAGACGAGAGGGGCTGACGGACCGGGTCGGTTCTGATCCCAACGATGCAGCAGTAAATCCAGATCCCGCTCAGCAGGGGAGCTGACAGCCGCTCGGTTCTGACTTTCATCTGGGTCCAAACCGACCTTCAGGATTAGGAAGCAGATGGAAGTGATTCAGCCGGACGGTACCGTTCAGAACAGCTGTTTTCAACTGCCTGAACTTTACCCATCAGTTCTGCCTCAAAGGAAGGAAACCGACCCGGATCGACCCAGACCATCAGGTGAACACAGGACTGGATATCGATAGAACCAGTTGGTCAGGAGCTGACCGGCCTCTGCATGGAACATTATTGTTCTGTAACTGCAGACTGAACGGTTCTGTAGAGTCTCTGCTGGTTCTGGTCAGCAGAACTCAGCTGCTCCAACGAGTCCACAAACATGTGAAAAACACGTGAAAAACACGTGACTTTTTAACATTTGAGGTGACTTTTGGTCATAAGAGAACCAAGTCTGAGACCAGCATCAAGACCCAGACCAGAACCAAGACCCAGACCAGCATGAAGACCCGGACCAGCATCAAGATCCAGACCAGCATCAAGACTGAGACCAGAACCAAGACCCAGACCAGAACCAAGACTCAGACCAGCATCAAGACCCAGACCAGAACCAAGACCCAGACCAGCATGAAGACCCGGACCAGAACCAAGACTCAGACCAGCATCAAGACCCAGACCAGAACCAAGACTCAGACCAGCATCAAGACCCAGACCAGAACCAAGACCCAGACCAGAACCAAGACTCAGACCAGCATCAAGACCCAGACCAGAACCAAGACTCAGACCAGCATCAAGACCCAGACCAGAACCAAGACCCAGACCAGCATGAAGACCCGGACCAGCATCAAGACCCAGACCAGAACCAAGACCCAGACCAGAACCAAGACTCAGACCAGCATCAAGACCCAGACCAGAACCAAGACTCAGACCAGCATCAAGACCCAGACCAGAACCAAGACTCAGACCAGCATCAAGACCCAGACCAGAACCAAGACTCAGACCAGCATCAAGACCCAGACCAGAACCAAGACTCAGACCAGCATCAAGACCCAGACCAGAACCAAGACCCAGACCAGAACCAAGACTCAGACCAGCATCAAGACCCAGACCAGAACCAAGACTCAGACCAGCATCAAGACCCAGACCAGAACCAAGACCCAGACCAGCATGAAGACCCGGACCAGCATCAAGACCCAGACCAGAACCAAGACTCAGACCAGCATTAAGACCCAGACCAGAACCAAGACCCAGACCAGAACCAAGACCCAGACCAGAACCAAGACCTGGACCAGAACCAAGACCCAGACTAGCATGAAGACCCGGACCTGCATCAAGACCAGTCATACACTAACACCCAGACTCAGATCCTAAGACTAAGACCTGCACCATGAAGATGACCACGAGGGTCGTGTCAGAAGGAGGTTGAGGAGTTTAATCCGGATCAATCCTATAGATATTCAACAATAAAATGACAGCAGATTCAGTTTGTTGTTGTCTGTAGACATGTGGAACACATTCTCTGTCAGGTTGTTCTGACATCAGTGTCGGTGGGTTTACGTGGGATTCCAGTAAAGTTCTCCTCACAGACCTCCTGCACCGCTTTGGTGTTCTGGTTCTGGAACAGTATCACACATTCTACCCATGATCCTTTGGGGAGGTCGAGATAAAAGGAGAGCATGAAGTCAGACAGAAGCAGTGACGTCTGAAGCAGATAGAGGCAGGAAACAGCTGGAAGGAGTACACTAGATAGGTAATGAGGGGAAATGGTTACAGTTTATTCATTGATCAGGTCATCTGCTGGTTTCTGTTTATCTGGAATGACTTCAATGTTAAAGAATTTCATTATAACATCTATAGTGAGAAGAAAGGCCTTTGACTCTATTCTATTCTATTCTGTTCTGTTCTGTTCTGTTCTGTTCTGTTCCATTCCATTCTATTTGATTGTATTCTATTCTATTCTATTCTATTTTATTATATTCTATTCTATTCTATTCTATTCTATTCTATTCCATTCTACTCCATTCTATTCTATTCTATTCTATGTGCTGCTCCTGCTGCTGCCCGGCCTCCTTTCCATCCACTTCCTTTAGCTCACCTGGCAGGTGTGGCCAATCCCCCTGGATTCTCACCTGCTGTCTATTTAAGACAGAGGAGGCCACACCCAGGAAGGCGGGGGGCGGAGCAGCAGCTGGTTTGTCTCTTTGACTCCTTTCGTCCTCAGAAATCCTAGCTTGCTGGGTTTTGTTGCGTTAGTTTGTGGTTGGTAGTTCTTGGTTACCTTGCTGACCCCGACGGTCGCCATGGCGACCAGCGGTCAGCAGTCTCCGTGACTTATTTTAACTTCAGCCGTATTTGTTTGTTCTTTTCTTAACCAACAAATTCATTATTTCCTCTGGTTTCAGGACACTGGTCTACATTTATTTTAATAAACTGTATTCATTTTTTACTTTTGGTATCCAGTTCTTGTTACCATCCCCTTCACCCCCCCCAGACTCGAGTCTGGATTACTCCCAGAGAACGTAACATTCTTCGACTCTACTCTACTGTATTCTATTCTATGTATTTAGTTGACATTTAAATCAAGAATGGGGGATGAATCCTCTTGAGATGAAGCATCTGGTTTTTGAGAGATGATGTTGTGAAGTATAAAGTACTGAGTACTGTTTCAAATAAGAAAGAAAGTCAAAATAAATACATTTAAAAACAAACTGTAACCAATGAAACTGCCGTCTACCTGATGGTGAGAGCCAACATAAACTATTAGTATGAGGACAACGAAGAAAGAAACGACAGAGACTGGTATGAATTATATCTAAAGAATCTAGACCAGTAGTAGTAGTATTAAAAATATTTAAAAAAATAAATTAATAAACCAAATTCCAAAGTACTGAAAAGACGTAGTAACCTCGAGAGGAGAGGGATCTAGAATTGATCCCTCTGGATTCATAATGTTTCTGGAAACACACAGAATATGATTTTGTTCAATATGAGTATATTAGAATTTAACCAGAATTGTATAGAATCAAAACCATACTGCAATGATGAATTAATTCCTGTGACATTTGGTTTACAACAGTAAATAATTGTATCATCTGCATAAAGATGAAATAAATAATATATATAAATAATAATTATGTCCCAAGGGAGGATCCTTGAGGAACACCTTAATTTATTCCAGTGAAATTGGACGAGGTAAAGAAAACACGGTGAGAGTGATGGTGAAAATAAGAACTAAACCACTAGAGCGAAGTATCAGACAAGCTAATGATCCACCGAATCAAAAACTTTTGTAAAATCAAGAAAAACTGTATCTGTACACATATTGTTGTCAAAATAACAAATAATATTCATAAGTGCAGTATTGGTGGAGAAATACTTCCTGAATCCAGGATGTAACTGAGATGAAATGTTGTTTGAAGAAATTCATTTTGACAGTTGATTGATTGATTGATTCCATTGAACAACACACTGGAGTTTGAGGTTGTGACTGTATAATGAAGACCTGATGATCTGAGAGAATCAGACATAATCTCAGCAGATTCACCTGGTCCAGACTCCTCCCTCTGGTCTGAGTAGACGCTCTCTCTGCGACCTGAAACCGGCGCTTGCCCGTCCCGACCCGCTGATCCGAGTTCACGTGGAAACTCAGATCGCGGTTGACGTGGAGCTCCACGGATCCAGATAAGGAGCAACGGCGGGTTCTCCCCCAGCAACAGCCCCATTTGGGCTCATTTGTCACCAGTTGCCCCCTGAAGGCCCTCACTTTGTTCTCAGACGTGTTGGGGCCACATAAAACCTGAATTAGAGCAGGCGCCTGGCTGAAACCACTGGGGTAAAATTAGGCTGAGGAGCAGTTTTCTGAGGGGATTAGATGACGTTTGGAGTTATTGGAGGGTTAATATGCATGATAAACACGGCTGATTATTGAGAAAATGAGGGAGGCATTGGGCTGGGGGTGGGGGAGGGGGGGTATTTGGTCTGGTCCGGGGTGGAATTATAATGCCCCGTTTAAAGCTGATGGTGGATATGGCGGTGAACTGCGGCTGAACCTTCAGGGGCTGGAACCGCGGGGCTGCCACCGGCCGCTCTCTGTAGAGATGCAGCTTTGTTTTTTCGCGGTGACCCCGTGGTCCCCCCACATGCTGTCCCAGGACAGACCGTACCACCACTGTACGAGCTGTATACAGACTGTATACCAGCTGGAAGGTGTTTCTACCAGCCTCCACAAACCAACCGCCTCTCCTGTTGGTCGCGCTTGTTAAACTCTAGTAATTGGACTGGTAGCCGTGGCGACAGAGTGACATCATACGGTCATAAGCAGGTGCCTCGCTCGCCGTCCACTTCCAACTAGACCTGCAATCAGTTGCTCGTTAGGGCCTGTTGTCGATGTTTATGGAGTGTGAGCGTTACAGGATGCAGGCCTGCTGCTGCTCCGTGGGGTCGGGGTCAAAGGTCAAAGGGAAGGAGGCCGGGTGAAGGCAGTAGAGTCCAAAAACAGGGAAACATCATCAGGGAGGAGAAGGGTTTGTCTTCAGAAGATCCGGACGGGTCATCCTGTGTGAAACCAATGAAGGTTCTGACGTTTTAAACTCATTTTCTGACAGGAAAAGCTTCCCGCTCAGTTTCACTGAAGGGGGCGTCATACAGTCCTCTCTTAGCTGCATCAGGCAGGTGGAGGTGGAGCAGCACTCCAGTTTAAACCATTTGCAGATCCGGAGCATCCACTGGGAAGCTCCTGGCAGCGGATCCGGGCTCGGCGCCGCTGAACAGAACCTTCTCCTACCTCTCTGTAATCCTGCGTCTCGGCTTTCCTCTCGCTGAAGTCTAGACAGGAGGAAGCAGAGGAGGACGCTCCTCCACAGCCAAGTCACGAGGACCGAAGCTCACGGGTTCTGGTCCAGCAGAACAGACGCACACAGCGTCAGCAGTCCGGTCCGGCCGCAGTCCCAGAACCCAGAGGACAGAAGACATTAATCAGAACTCGGAAACGTGTGAGAACCGCTCTACCACCTGTTCTCTACCCCGAAAGCAGAAAACCAACCGGACAGTAAAACGGTTCTGGTTCTGGTTGAAAGATGTTTGAATGTGGAAACGTTCAGCATGGCTGTGGTTCTGTCTGTGGTTCTGTCTGTGGTTCTGTCTGCACTGATCCATGTGAAAACATCTTCATCTGGAGAGGTTTAGTAGAACCGACCCGTTAGGAGAGAACTGACCCGTTCAGGAGAGAACCGATCTGTTCAGGAGAGAACCGACCCATCCAGGTCAGCGCCGTCTGTCCGCCGATGACAGCCGGGTCTGAATATCGAGCCGGAGCAGAACCTGATGGATGGAGATTGGCGGCTGGTCTCCGTCTGGTTTCTCACAGGAAGTGAGATGAAAACAGAGAAATCTTCGTCCAGTTTCTGTTTGTGAAGATGAAGGAGGAAACGCAGCTGATCTCCTGCTGGTGAGTTCTGAACCCGGTCCAGCGACAGGTTTGTGATCGCTCTCCAGATCTCCCAGCACCCTCTGATCCAGGAACCATGTGACCTGCTGCATCACATGACCACGCCCCGCTGCATCACATGACCACGCCCCTCCTCCAGCATCTTCATTCCTCACGTTACAGCATTTCCCACACGGTAACGTCCCGGCCGAGCGGGGGGCTACGGCTTCATCTATCGTAGTAGTTTGTAAACAAAATGGGAGTTTAGCTCATATTTTAGCAACATGCTAACGTTTGTGGCTAAGCTGTTATCTACTGAGGTTTTTTAGACTAATTTAGAGCTTAGCTTCTATTTAAGCAAATAACTAGCTTTTTTGGCTAATGTAGCATCTACTGAGGTTTTTTTATGCTAATTTGGAGTTTAGCTAATATATTAGCAACATGCTAATGTTTGTGGCTAAGCTGTTATCTACTGAGGTCTTTTAGGCAAATTTAGAGCTTAGCTTCTATTTAAGCAACAAACTAGCTTTTTTGGCTAATGTAGCATCTACTGAGGTTTTTTATGCTAATTTGGAGTTTAGCACATATATTAGCAACATGCTAATGTTTGTGGCTAAGCTGTTATCTATTGAGGTTTTTTAGACTAATTTAGAGCTTAGCTTCTATTTAAGCAACAAACTAGCTTTTTTGGCTAATGTAGCATCTACTGAGGTTTTTTATGCTAATTTGGAGTTTAGCTAATATATTAGCAACATGCTAACGTTTGTGGGGGATTTGTTTTCTAATCTAAGCTCCCCCTTGTGGCAGAATTACACATTGCGGTCATTCTTTATAGAACCATAACTCGCCACTTTTTCTTAAAAACATCCTTATAGTTTTTTTCTTCACAACTGGGCCGGATTAAACCATCTGGAGGGCCGGATCCGGCCCGCGGGCCGCATGTTTGACACCCCTGAGCTAGAATCTCTGAGACGCTCCACATTCAGGTGATCTGAAGTTTTACCGGAACCTTCTCAAGACTCTGAGTGGAACCAGCGAGCCGGACGGATGGAGATGGATTGATGGGCGGAGTTCCTTTCCTTCTGTTATGCGGGCTTTGCTCGCTCGCCCCGCTCTCTCACATTGCCCCCCCCAGCAGCAGACTGGGCTGAACCCCCCCCCCCCCCGGGTCGGCAGCACAGAGCGGGATCTGTGTTCTGCCGGGGGTGTTTGTGTTGGAGGCGCCGCGCGGCCTGAGCGCAGGTTAGCTGGAGGTAATTACACCTCCATCCACCAATATCCCTCCTATTACTGCCGTCTAATGGGCCGAGTGTCTGAACACAAACACACGGACACTCGGCCGTCTGTGCCGGGGGCGGAGCCTGCTGACAGCATCACTTAGCTTCACTGACCCCCCCACAGGACGGGGGATTCCTGCTGCTTTAGGAAAGACTGGGCGTCTTTTTTTAAAGCGTGTTTCTGGACCTGGCCCCGCCTGCTGCTGCGGACACTTTTGGAGAGTTTTCACCTCAAACTTCATGTTGAAATCATCTGAAAAGAGTAAAAGAACTCTCTGGAACGGTCAGACCAGTGTGACGAGCTCCAGACTCGAAGCTACGCTGCTCATTTCTCATCAAAAAATCTGAAGAACCCAAATACAGTACAAATAAAGAGACGACTTCAAATCTGTTCAGTTCTAAACTGTAATGAAGCTTCACGTTGATTTTAAACGCGTTTCATCTTCAGTTCTTCCATCTGAAAATGTTTAAATGAGCAGAAAGTTCTCGTTCTGATAACTTTATTCATTTGAACATCAAACTAAAATAAAAAGATCCATCATTGATTTACTTCCTGTCGTCTTCCCTCAGAGAAGCTGAGCTGGAACTGACTGATCCTGCTGGAGGATTTCCTGATCCTTTCCTTCATGGATAGTTTTCAGGACAGATGTGTCAGATGTTCCCATGAGGTGGACCTGTTTCCACAGCAGATGGTTTGTCTCCTCACTGAGTGACGTCCTGATCCAGCATGATAACCTCTCTGCTCCAGCTGGGGACCCAGGCCCCGCCTCCATGACCTCCGACCTCAGTCCAACAGGTAAACACACATGTGGAACACACACGGACTCTTTATGGAGTCTAATGTGACCACTCCCCCCCCCCCCCCAGCAGTCAGCACCGTTCCATTAACAAAGACAAACAAGCTTCAGGCTAATTGTAGCTAACGATGCTCGCTAACAATCCTAGCATATGATGATAGCTAACCGTCCTCGCTAATAATTTCAAATAACGATGTTTACTAATATTGCTAACATGACATTGCTTAATTACAATGCTAGCTAAAGATTTTCACTAACAACGATAGCTAACGATTCTCGCTAATGATGCTCAATAACAAACTAACTAATGATAATACTTGCTAATAATGCTAGCTAACAATGCTCCTTAGCAATCCTCGCTAATAATGCTCGGTAAAGATGCTGGCTAACGATGCTAGATAATGATGCATGCTAACATTTCTAGCTGACAATGTATGCTAACATTGCTTGCTAACATTGCTAGCTAGCGATGCTGTCCCACCTGGGTCCCGCCCACTCCTCTCTCATGACTTAAGGTCCAATAAAACATGAAGTGAATGTTCTGTAAACCTGGCTCTCATTAATGACGGGTCGACCCGTTTCTGGGTGAAATGTGGCGTAAGGCGACTTAATACGGCTGGAAATCGTAGGGATCAAGAACACGTGTGTTCTTCATACGAAGCAGGAGTTCATGTGACCGGAGAGCACACGCACATGTGGAACTCAATCAGGCCGGATCAGGCCCGGATCACGAGGCAGAATCCGGGCCTGGGACCACCCGTGTGCAGGGGGGGGAATCCTGGTCTCTGATCGGAATGGATTCTATCATCCAAACTCTTCACCTGCAGGATTCATGGAGTGAAGGTCTGGACCTGGGGGGTTCTGCTGACGGAGGGGGCGGAGTTCCTCTCTGTCAATCACTGAAGATAAATATATATAAATAAGGAAACATTTAAATCAGACGTCTGCTGCTGCAGCTTCAGGTTCTCTTTCTGATGAAGGTTCTGATTCAATGTTGGGTTGACTGGAGGTCCCTGTAGCCGGGCCGGACAGAACACGGCTCCACGTCCAGACCTGGAAAAGACTCGTCAGAGAGGACTCTGGGTAAACAGCCGCCTGGATGCTTCTGAAACCGGAGCTGTGCGTAATGACAGATAATCACGGAGTTAACATGGAGGATTACGGGACCCAGACGCCGATGGAACCCAGACAACCCTCCCAAACATACGAGCGCGTGGTGTTTGTTTGACCTTCAACCTTTCTCCTCTTCCCGTAAACGTTTCCTTCTCCTTCCAGTAACGGCTTCAAACCGCAGAGCGCCGCGTGACGGAAACCCCGGAGGTGGAATCGGACCTGACACGTGGAAGTGCGGCGGTCGGCGGCGGTGAATCACGACGCCACGGAGGAAAGATCTGGAACCCCGAATCCTTCCAGCCGCGGCGTGACCTCAGAGGCCGGGTCGTCAGCCTGCCGCGTGCCGATTGGCCGGCCGCGGCTCCCGCCTGATCCCGGGGGAGAGCTTGTAACGGTGCAGAACAACAATCGGGCCGGCGCGGTGTTTAGTCTGCGTCTGCGGGGCTTACTGCAGATTCTGCTCTTTGAAACCAGAGACCTGAAGACTCTGGGCGAGTGCTTACAGGTCCCTCTTCATCTGGGTCCAGGACACGCCGACACGCCGTCAGACCACAGATTCACAGCCGGAGCTGGAGGGGGCGCCGGCGAGTCTGCACAAGTCCGCACGAGTCTGAACGACTCTGCACAAGTCTGTAGGAGTGTGTACAAGTCTGTATGAGTGTGTACAAGTCTGCAAGAGTCAGCATGAGTCTGCACGAATTTGTACAAGTCTGCACAAATCTATGGGAGTCTGAACAAATCTGCACAAGTCTACACGAGTCTGTACGAGTCTGAACAAGTTTACGGGAGTCTGCACAAGTCTGAACAAGTCTACACGAGTCTTCACGAGTCTCAATGACACTGCATGAGTCTGTATGAGTGTGTACAAATCTGAACGAGTCTGTACAAGTGTGTGTGAGTCTCCACTAGTCTGCACAAGTCTGTATGAGTGTGTACGAGTCTCCACGAGTCTGACGAGTCTGTACGAGTCTGTACGAGTGTGTACGAGTCTGAAGGAGGCTGACGATTCAGTACGAGTCTGTACGAGTCTGTACGAGTGTGTACGAGTCTGAAGGAGGCTGACGATTCTGTACGAGTGTGTACGAGTGTGTACCAGTCTGTACGATTCAGTACGAGTCTGTACGAGTCTGAGGACCATCTTCTCCTTCGCAGGAGAATTTCATGACCGATTAGAAGATTTCATTTTTTAAAAAATCCATCCGAGTTATTAATTGTTTGGGACTCTAATTTAATGGGAACATCATCAGGTCAAAAAAGACGACTTGGAGACAAACCAATCATATCATTCGTCCATACATGACGAGTTGGGAGTGACAGTCAGGAAATATAGTGAACAACAGGTGAGACAGTAAAACACAGGTGAGTTATACCTGACTGGAACTTGAACCTGAGACCTCAGGAGAAACTTCTGGACAATGATGGAAGTGGACGAGTCTCTTTGTCTGAACACCTGTGAACTCTGCTGACCTCCAGAACCAGAGAACGGGACAGGTGAGAGCAGGGGCGGAGTTTATGATCCCGGTGTGTGAGCGAGGGATCATGGGTATTGGTCTGTTCACGTTTGTTCAGGAAGAACTCAACAATAAACTCAAATCTACAGTTTAAACGTCCGGAGCAGAGAAACTGATTTATGTCAGCCTGCAGCCTGGTTCTGGTCGAGTTCTGGCTCGGTCGGAGTGTTTGGATCATCTGGAATGATTTAGAGCAGAGCGGACAGAGCGGACCTTCCATGAGAACGCTCAGGTGAGACTGTCAGAGGAGGGTTCTGGCGGGACAGACCTGTACCTCCGGTCCCGTCCAGGTGTTCAGAACATTTGATCAAAGGAGACAAAAGACGGAGTGAAAGCTCGCGGCGTGACGGAGCAGCTCGCAAACATGGCCGCCGTGGAACCAGCAGGTAGAATGAGGTCGTCGAGTGTTCTAGTGTCTGCGCGGCTCCGAATGTTGGGTCCTTTAGCTTCGTGAAGCTTCATGAGGCTTCATGATGCTTCATGATGCTTTATGAGGCTTCATGATGCTTCGTGAGGCTTCATGATGCTTTCTGAGGCTTTTTGATGCTTCATGATGCTTTGTGAGGCTTCATGATGCTTTCTGAGGCTTCATGAGGCTTCATGAAGCTTCATGAGGCTTCATGATGCTTTGTGAGGCTTTTTGATGCTTCATGATGCTTTGTGAGGCTTCATGATGCTTTCTGAGGCTTCATGAGGCTTCATGAAGCTTCATGAGGCTTCATGATGCTTTGTGAGGCTTCTTGATGCTTTATGATGCTTCATGATGCTTCGTGAGGCTTCATGAGGCTTCATGATGCTTTGTGAGGCTTCATGAGGCTTTCTGAGGCTTCATGAGGCTTCATGAAGCTTCATGAGGCTTCATGAGGCTTCTACCTGCTGATCAAAGACTGGATCAGCGGGTAGACTACTACTCCAAAGCAATCGTTTTATCCTGAACTTCCATATATTTCCTTTTCCCGCTGGGGCTGCAGGTTTCAGATTTCATCCAGCTTCTGTTTGGAGAAGCCGGGAGACACTCTGGACAAATCGCTGACCTTTCACCCCTGTGACCTGAACCAGCGGATGGATTATTATTATTTGAATTGAGACCAAAAAAAATAGTGTTTTTATTTTTCCCTCTCATTAAGGTGTAGCAGTGAGCCTTCAATCTCAATCACAGAGTCACAGAAACACCATGGAGGTGGCTGTCATTGAATCTCCGAATGATCTCATGAATCCAAACATGGAGACGTGTGACCATAGACCGTCCACATAGAACTGGACATAGCAAGCGTTCAGACCCGTACTACCTTCCACCCTCATGACATCACTTCCTGGTACGGCTACCGTGATTGTAACTCGCCAACAGCGGTCAGTCCGAGTCGGTCCGAGTCGGTCCGAGTCACGATTCTAGAGGAAGTTCTGTCAGCCAATCATGAGTGAGCTTGTTGTGGCTTGTTTGAAGCCCACACCCCTCCCACTAAAAATGGCCTTGAGAAATCTGTCAATCAAATGTTGTAGGCGGGGCCAGCGGGGGCCACATGCCTTTACGGAGGCATCTGATTGGTCAGTTTAGAACTTGATTAAATGTCGATCAAGAAAAGAAGATCAGGATTAGAAAGAAGAATGAATATTCTGACAGATTAAATAGAAGTAAATGTCTGTTTCTCCATGACAGTCTATGGAACCAGCGGGGGGGGGGGGGGGGGGGGGCGTGTCAACGCGTGTGACTGATGTTTCTGTGGACAGAATAGATCAACCAGATCGATCAACATCCTCTGCCTTCAGACACTGCTCCATGTAGCCATCATGCTAAAGCTGTTAGCTTGTAGCTCCTCCCACATGCGGCTGCAGTAAATGAGGGGCGGAGCATGTGAATTTGTCGCTCAAATAGCGTTTGTTATGAAAGTAGCCGAACATCGAGGTGAAGGAACCAGAACAGAACCACAAACCCTTTAGATGGGATCAACCTGATCCTCCTCTCACGTGCGTGCCGCGGCGGCGTGTGTCGGCCTGCTGCTGCAGAGGGGGGGCCGCCGTCTAAATCCCGCTCATTACCTGGCGGTGGAGCCGTGACGGGGCTTTCTGTCCGGCGAACGGCGTCCCTCCGGACAAATTAGGCTGCAGGTCGGCGTGTTGGAGGAACAAAAGTGTCCATTCAAAAAGCAGATTGTTCCAATTTAGCCAGGAGTTTTACGGCTCCGCCGACGCAGGAGGACGTCTGAGCCGCTCTGTCAGAGAGGATTCTGGGAAACATAAACTATGTTCTGAAACATCTCCACACTGATTCCTTCAGATCCAGAACAGGAAGGAAACATTCATGAGAGTTTCTGTTCTCTTCATGGTTGGACGTTGGACTCCAGCAGTTCCTGACATGTGGACCTGGACCGAGTCCCTCGGACCGCCGCTCTGGTTCCGAGTAGACTCTGGTCCAGGTTGGGTTTTTCCTGTTTTCTTCCAGGACTTCAGGTCTGAAGATGAAATCTCCTAACAGAAGGAAGTGTCAGACGGTTCTCTGACGTCACGCTCACCTGTGTGACAAAGAAACGGAGGCGGAGCCACAAAACCCAGCAGCTCACAGAACATGTGATGGTAGAAAACGGCTCTGTTCATGGGTCTGTGCACGTATGTGAACAGAGAGGTGTGTGTGCACGTGTGTGCTCGTGTGTGCACGTGTATGTGCATGTGTGTGCACGTGTGTGTGCGTGTGTGTGCGTGCACGTGCGTGCACGTGTGTGCTCGTGGACTGTGTGTTGACAGTACAGCTGAGAGTCCATATAAAGTCTGTTCTTGATCACATCAGAGTTTCTGGAGGATCCAGTAGAACCTTCTGCTTCTTCAGGACCGGTTTTGGGTCAAACTGGATCATAAAAACCAGATAAACTGAAGAGCAGCAGGAGTCTTCCAGAAACTTCCTGAAGCTCATCTGATGGTGAGTTTGGTTCCGGCTCTAAGGAGCTGAATCCTGCTGAATCCTGCTGGATTCCTGCTGAATCCTGCTGGATTCCTGCTGAATCCTGCTGGATTCCTGCTGAATCCTGCTGGATTCCTGCATCTTCTCTGTTTTAGGAAGCAGCAACTATCAGATAAATGACTCCCGATAGATGAAGTTCACCCCCAGCAGAGAGAGCGTCCATGCAGGATATGTGCACGTGATGGGTGTGCACGTGTTCTGTGTGCATGTTGATTTGATTTGATTTGATTTTTTTAGGATACATTTTCTTTATCTCTAGTTATTCGAGTTATAAACTAGCCAATCAGATGCCTCAACACTGGCCCCGCCTCCAAGGTTAGAAGTGTTTGATTGACAGATTCTTGCACCAATCATCACCTATCGCCGGCGGCTGAACTGCAGGTAAAAGCAGTTTCTCTGTTGGAGACGACACAGTCCTGATTCATGTCGATGGGCGTGGCCTGCGGGGACGTCCTCTCTGTTTCCCACAATCCTCAGTGGTTGGGCTCGGAGGAAGTTTAAAGTTTAGACCTGCAGCGTGTCCCGTCCAATCTCAGCTCAGACACGAGGAATCCTTCAGCACACGCGTGTGCTCTCTCTCATTCTTTTACATGGTTTTCTCTGCTCTGTCATCTGATTGGTTTACTGGCTCCTCTCCTCAGATTGAGCGTCTGATGGAGCCGCTGAGACCCATCAAGCTAGCAGACGATGATGGACCAATCAGAAGGTCTGTTGGAGGAGATCCTGTCATCAGGGAACACTTACATTATCTGCTGTTGCTGTGACTCCGCCCACTTCACGCTCTGCTGGACAGATTGAATACTTTGACTGAAGGGAAATTCCTGAACGTCTAGAAAGGATTTTTTTCTGGTGTATCGTTCAGGATCGTCTGGAAGTTCAGGATCGACTCCAGACGTTCTGAGAAGAACTCTGAGGGAGTTTTATCATCTGATCCCCTCCAGATCTGGATCAGATAACTCTGATCCTCGATCAGAGATCATGGTGACAGATCTCTGCTTCACTCGTCCATCTGTGGAGATGCTTTAATACATGAACCTGATCCAGATCAACTCTACTTCATCCTGTTTTTGTTCTCAGACGGTGATCTTATGTTCCATCTTTCTTCTGAACTGAAGCAGAATCCAATCCAAACCCCAGATCCAGCAGGATTATTAATGGATTCATAAACCCTTCACACTGACAGTCTTCTGCCTCTTCGTCATTCTAGCTTCAATAAAGAGTTCAGAGAAGGAATTGAAGAAGTCTGCACATTCAGAAGATTGTTATTCTTATCATGCATCCACACCCAGCAGCCAATCAGAGCGGAGTATTCACCCGCTGTTTGTGTTTTCAGAGTTCTGCTTCTATTATTGTTCATAAATGTAAAGATTTCAGAAAATGAAAATGTTCTAAAGCTGCATCTCCACGTATAAAAGTATTGATTGATGGTTATTAATCCTGATCCAACAGTAATTCATCTGTTTGAATCCATTGAAAACACTGTTTAAATGCAGCTTCTGATGTTTGATGGTCTTCCAGAACAAGATTTTTTATTTCTTTATATTCATCCTGAAGGTCTTTGAACTTATACTTTACTGTTATTTCTCTCTGCAGCTATAACAGGAGAATGCTTTTAAAATGTTACTGAATGAATGCAATGATAAATAAAGACTGTTCTGTTCTATTCTATTCTATTCTATTCTATTCTATTCTATTCTATTCTATTCTATTCTATTCTATTCTATTCTATTCTATTCTATGCTATGCTATGCTATTCTATTCTATTCTATTCTATTCTATTCTATTCTATTCTATTCCATTCCATTCTATGCTATTCTATTCTATTCTATTCTATTCTATTCTATTCTATTCCATTCTATCCTATTCTATTCCATTCTATCCTATTCTATTCTATTCCATTTCATTCTATTCTATTCTATTGTATTCTATTCTATTTTATTCTATTCAATTCTATTCTTTATTTCTATTCTATTCTATTCTATTTCTATTCTTTATTCTATTCTATTCTATTTCCATTCCATTCTATTCTATTCTATTCTATTCTATTCCATTCTATTCCTATTCTATTTCCATTCTTTCTATTCTATTTCTATTCTATTTTCTTTCTATTCCTATTCTATTCTATTCTAATTTATTCATTCTATCCATTCCATTCATTCTATTGTTATCTATTCTATTCTTTCTATTCTATTCTATTTTATTTATTCTATTTTATTCTATTTATTCTTATTTAATTTTCTACATTCTTTATTCTTTCTTATTATTCATATTCTTCTATATTCTATTCTATTCTATTCTATTTTTATATTCTATTTTTATTCCATTTATTTCTTTTATTCCATTCTATTCCATTCTATTTGTATTCTATTCTCTTTCCATTCTTTTTAATTCCATTCTTTTATTCTATTCTTCTAATTCTTTTTTTTATTCTTTATTTTATTATCTATTCATTCTATGCTATTCTATTCTATTCCATTCCATTCTATTCTATTCGATTCTATTCCATTCTATCCTATTCTATTCCATTCTATCCTATTCTATTCTATTCCATTCCATTCAATTCTATTCCATTCTATTCTATTCCATTCTATTCCATTCCATTCCATTCCATTCTATTCCATTCTATTCCATTCCATTCTATTCTATTCTATTCCATTCCATTCCATTCCATTCCATTCCATTCTATTCTATTCTAACCCATTCTATTGTATTCTATTCTATTCCATACTATCCTATTCTATTCTATTCTATTCCATACTATCCTATTCTATTCTATTCTATTCTATTCTATTCTATTCTATTCTATTCTATTCTATTCTATTCTAACCCATTCTATTGTATTCTATTCTTTTCCAGCAGCATGGTCCGACCGTGAGGATCATCATCTGAACATGGTTGAGTATCAGACCTTTATGGTTGCAGATCTATGTGACGTACATCTATGTGTAGATGTGGATGTTCAGATCTGTCATACGTGTCTGTGATCACAGCGTTGTAACTACAGTACAAACTAAAACAACAAACCGTTGATTCAAACCTGTTTTTGTTGTTTCGTTTCTTTGTGTTTCAGTTCTAATCAGACCAGAAAACATCAAAGAGTTTCTCTCCAGGTTCAATAATTAAAAACTGAAAAATAAAAAGTGATAAATGTGCAGACTGACACGGCATCAGCTGAGTCTGGAATTCTGACCCGGACCTGCGTCTGGATTCAGATCAAGAAGCCGGATCTTCTCCTGGTTCTGTTTTTGTTTAGTTTTGGACACGGACAGAATCTCCTCACTAACGTGTTGACAGCTCATCAGAACACGCCTGCTCTCCGACCTCCTACAAAGATCCAGTTCTGTGTGACAGCAGGAATGATTCCCAGCATTCCAGGATTCCGGCTTGTATTTACAGTCAGATCCAGTTTCAAGGTGACTTCCTTTCTGTGCGTTTGGATCCGATTCCGATAAGAAAAGAATCCCAGATCCTAAAACTCACATCAAACTCTGCCAGAAGATCTCTGATGGAAGTGAAAATATTTCCCGTAACAAATGAGTTTTCTTTGGAGGGATCCGGACTCCGACCAGAACCACTAATGACCAGCTCTCACGTTTATCTGGGATTAGCAGCTTCTTGTTTTAGGATATCGTTTCAGCGTGTAGATCCTAATCACGACGGAGTTCTGAAGCCTCGGGACCGCCTCGGGACCGCCTCGGAACCGCCTCGGGACCTCCTCGGGACCGCCTCGGGACCGCCTCGGAACCGCCTCGGGACCGCCTCTGAACCACCTCGGGACCGCCTCGGGACCGCCTCGGGCCCGCCTCGGGACCGCCTCTGAACCGCCTCGGGACCGCCTCTGAACCACCTCGGCCCGCCCGGGACCGGCTCCTCGGAACACCTCGGGACCGCCTCGAGGGGACCGCCTTTGGAGCCGCCTAAACCGCCTAACCCCCCTCGAACCTCGCGGGACCACGTTCAGGTCCAAGTCCCCTCCACCCTGGAACCGCACCGGGGGGTCACATGCTGCCTTTGTCTGAGTCGGGGTCCCAGAATGAAGGAGTGGAACCGAAGACCAGGTCTCCAGAATCATCATCATCATCAGGAGGTTTTCTTCTCACATTCCTCATTTTTCAGTCATTTAGTTTCTATTGTCTTACATAAGCCACGCCCACCATGTGTCTTGTGTTGTCTTATTTTAAACTCTTTTCATGACAGAAACCTTTGATTAACCTTTACAGTAAAGTGTTTTTATAGATTTGGAAATATGACCTTAAAAAGTCTAAAATCTTCATACCTGATCCTTGAAAATGTTGCCGTTTCATCAAACATTCATTATTTTTCACCCATAAACTGTTGGATCAAACAGTGTAACTAAACAGCCAATCGTCTCGCTCCGATTCGGCGCTCGACACGCGCTGAAGAACGACCTCCATGCAGGAATCTGCAGCCGGATCCTGTGGAAGCAGAGGATGCTGGGACATTCACTCCTCTCTAAACCTGAAAAGATCTTGTAAAGTCTGGAGTTTAACTGAACTGTCAGTATTTTCACAAAGTTCATTTTGAGAAAACAGAAGATTCAAAGATCTTCACAAACACTCATAAAAACTTCTAAAGCTAAAACAGATCAAAGTAGATCAAATCAGAAAGTGAAGATCAAAGTCAATCAGCTGCGCTAACTCACACCTGATTGGTGGGATTGGTCGCTATGGAGACGGTCAGACCAGCTCGGACCAATCACGACTTACTGTCGACGTCTGGCTCCAACATGGCGACTTATCTGACTTCATTTAGTCGAAGGCGGAATAAACCATTACAGGGGGAGGGGTCTCACACTCAGTCCAGTTTTCTGATACAGTCGATGGGGGACGCTTACTCCTATTGGTCTGTGTGTCTGTCTCGATTGGAGGAAATCTAAGTAACATTTAGTGAGAGTGGGGAGGAGTCGAGTGTCATCGGCATAAAGTCATTCCAAAACATTCACTATTAGATTTATGATTCAAGAAGAGTTTGTCCAGTAATCTGATCAGATTTAATAAATCTCAACACTGTTCATGATCGGTTTAGTGAACTCGATCCTGATCTGTTCGCATCAGGATGAGTCGGATCAGGACGAGTCGGATCAAGACGAATCAGATCAAGACGAGTCGGATCTGGACGTGTCAGATCAGGACGAGTCGGATAAGGACAAGTCGGATCAGGACGGAGACGAGTCGGAATCAGGACGAGTCGGATCAGGACGTGTCAGGACGAGTCGGATCAGGACGTGTCGGATCAGGACACAGGACGAGTCGGATCAGGGCGAGTCCGATCAAGACGAGTCGGATCAGGGCGTGTCGGATCAGGACGTGTCGGATCAGGACGTGTCAGATCGGATCAGGACATGTCGGATCAGGACGACTTGGATCAAGACGTGTCGGATCAGGACGTGTCGGATCAGGACGAGTCGGATCAGGGCGTGTCGGATCAGGACGAGTCGGATCAGGACGAGTCGGATCAGGACGTGTCGGATCAGGACGAGTCGGATCAGGACGAGTCGGATCAGGGCGTGTCGGATCAGGACGAGTCGGATCAAGACATGTCGGATCAGGACGTGTCGGATCAGGACGAGTGGGATCAGGACGAGTCGGATCAAGACAAGTCAGATCGGATCAGGACGTGTCGGATCAGGACGAGTCGGATCAGGGCGAGTCCGATCAAGACGAGTCGGATCAGGGCGTGTCGGATCAGGACGTGTCGGATCAGGACGTGTCAGATCGGATCAGGACATGTCGGATCAGGACGACTTGGATCAAGACGTGTCGGATCAGGACGTGTCGGATCAGGACGAGTCGGATCAGGGCGTGTCGGATCAGGACGAGTCGGATCAGGACGAGTCGGATCAGGACGTGTCGGATCAGGACGAGTCGGATCAGGACGAGTCGGATCAGGACGAGTCAGATCAGGACGAGTCGGATCAGGACGTGTCTGTCTGAATGTCTTGGCTTGATAGGACCTTGCGACGCAGCGACGCAGGCTTCAGACGCAGGCTTCAGGCGCCTCAGCACAGCGCAGGAAAGGCGGGTTTGATTTCAAAAGAAAACAGGAAGTACAGACGGAGGCGAGTAAACGACCTGGCAGAACACGTTACATGTCACTGACATGTTAGTCCAAGCAGACAGCAGGAGAATCAGACGGAACAAACACGGCGGCTCAGAACCGTCATGAAGAACAGATCCAGGTTCGGTTCTGTTTGGCCACGACTGGATCATCCTCAGATTATTAAAGTCTGAGCTTCTCGTCACTTGAAGGATCTAATAAAAGATCTGGTGATCCTCTAGTGAAGCTGAAGGATCCAGGGAAATCGTCAAGCTTCATTTCAAACTTCCACTTCAGAACTTCACCACCTTCCAGAGGAGATGAAGAACCAGCAGCGTTCCTTCCAGAAGCGTCAGAATCAGAAAGTCATCAAGGATATTTTTAGCGCCGTCTGCACGTCCATGAAAAGCAGAAACGGCGGCGGCCTGGAAACCAGAACCTCCTTTAAACAAACGCAGAGGAAGCCGAGAGCGCGGCGGCCTCGTCCAGAGAGCGGCGGCGCGGCGGATTGGAGATGACAAACCTTTTTAGAATTCACCGCTGCAGATACCAGAACCACAACGCGCACACACACACACACACAGACTCACTATGTTCAACAACCCGCCATCGCAGGTTATGCTAACGCTGGTGGAGGCCGTCCACTGGGACGGCGGGCCAGACTTGGGTTTCCCCCCCGGGACGGACTCTGGCTAGCACACATGCTAATGGTTGATGTGTTTTAACATATTCTGCTGCTGAGGAGACACAAACACCAGAACAGGAGATGCTGACGCTCAGATTCAGCCGGTCTGATCACGTCCAGCTGGTGGGTCATCCATCCTCTGAAAGAGAACCATGAAGACGAGCTCGGACCGGACCAGACCGGACCAGTCAACACAAGACCGGACCGGACAAGACCAGACAAGACCGGACCAGACCAGACCAGACAGGACCGGACCTGACCAGTCAAGACAAGACCAGACCGGACCGGACCTGACCAGTCAAGACAAGACCAGACCGGACCGGACCGGACCAGACCAGTCAAGACAAGACCAGACCGGACCGGACCAGACCAGACAAGACCAGACCAGACAAGACCAGACCGCACCAGACAAGACCAGACCGGACCAGACCAGACAAGACCGGACCGGAACGGACCTGACCAGTCAAGACAAGACCAGACCGGACCGGACCGGACCAGACCAGTCAAGACAAGACCAGACTGGACCGGACCAGACCAGACAAGACCGGAACGGACCTGACCAGTCAAGACAAGACCAGACCGGACCGGACAAGACCGGACCGGACTAGACAAGACCAGACAAGACCGGACCAGACCAGACCAGACCGGACCAGATAAGACAAGACCGGAACGGACCTGACCAGTCAAGACAAGACCAGACCGGACCAGACAAGACCGGACCGGACTAGACAAGACCAGACAAGACCGGACCAGACCAGACCAGACCGGACCAGATAAGACAAGACCAGACCGGACCGGACCAGACCGGACCAGACTGGACCAGACCAGACCAGATCAGACCAGATCAGACCAGACCGGACCAGACCAGATCAGACCAGACCAGATCAGACCAGATCATCAGACCAGATCAGACCAGATCAGACCAGATCAGACCAGACAAGACCGGACCACTCAGTCCAGTTCTCATATACAGTCCATAACTAGGACACACTTTGAATGCATCTACTATAGACAGACTTTGGTGGTTTGAGCAAATGTTTACTCACGTTTTTATCCACCATGCAGATCAGCTCATCTATAGTCTTTTAAACAACGGCTCACATCGAGGAAGATGCTAAAGACATGTTAGCATGCAAGATTTACAGCTAATCTGAAGAAAGAAACCATGGATTATTTTAATCTGAGATTTGTGAAGTCAGTTTGTCTTCAAAGGTCCTGCAGGATTTATGTGACATAAACCGTTTTACTGTTGGATGTTAGTGAGGAAGCATCAGGCTCAATCTCTGAGGATAAAATCAATTTACAGTCACAGAGAAACTCCAACATCTTCAGTGTTTCTGCACAGACAGAAGTCTGATTCCCACCAACAGGAGAATGTTTGCAGGTGAGTGTGGATCACCTGGATCACCTGGATCACCTGGACCACCTGGATCACCTGGATCACCTGGACCACCTGGATCACCTGGATCACCTGGATCACCTGGACCACCTGGATCACCTGGATCACCTGGATCACTTGGATCACCTGGATCACCTGGATCACCTGGATCACCTGGATCACTTGGATCACCTGGATCACCTGGATCACCTGGACCACCTGGACCACCTGGATCACCTGGACCACCTGGACCACCTGGATCACTTGGATCACCTGGACCACCTAGATCAAATGGATCACCTGGATCACCTGGACCACCTGGACCACCTGGATCACCTGGACCACCTGGACCACCTGGATCACCTGGACCACCTAGATCAAATGGATCACCTGGACCACCTGGATCACTTGGATTACCTGGATCACTTGGATCACCTGGATCACCTGGACCACCTGGATCACCTGGATCACATGGATCGCCTGGATCACTTGGATCACCTGGACCACCTGGACCACCTGGATCACCTGGATCACTTGGATCACCTGGATCACTTGGATCACCTGGATCACCTGGACCACCTAGATCAAATGGATCACCTGGACCACCTGGATCACTTGGATTACCTGGATCACTTGGATCACCTGGATCACCTGGACCACCTGGATCAAATGGACCGCCTGGATGATCCCTCTCCATGAAGGACGTCCACAGCAGCAGCACATGTTTCTACTGGGGGTTACACCTGAAACGTGTCCGTGCAGATGTTGGTTGGAGCGTGCTGGGTGGGGGGGTGGGGGGTGGGGCGCTCGGGTTTCAGCGGGACGTCAGTCTGAAGCGGCTGTGACAGCAATGAGATGCAGCAGCAACATGAAACCACTTCCAGGTTTCAGCAGCTTCATTAGGGTAAACGTGGACTGTAGTTGCAGTGCATCATGGGAACTTGTGCGTCATGCTCCTGGTCTTCCCGGTGGCTCAGCAGTGATGAGAGTTTCTTATCAGGTCAGAACATTTCTAAACAACGTTGAAGGATCCTGTCATGTTCTCGCTGATGCTGGTCCACCTGTTCCAGGTAAAATAACAGAACTTGGAGAGACTTTGAGGTTCATGATGTGAAGTTCTGCTGGTCTGTGACTCTTTAATCTGAAGAACAGCAGCAAAGCTGCAGCAGAAAGAAGGAATGATATTTATGAACATGAATGAATGAATCCCTCTTGGTAGAGAACATTGTTCTGCTTCACTACAGACGGTCGGTTCTGATCCAGCTTCCACCACGCTCACCTACAAAAGTGATAAAGGAGACAGAAATTCTGATCGACATAATGAAGCTTTCTCCTCTCAGATCCTGTTTTTGTCCAGACGATGAAGAAAAGTTTCTCATTTCAGCAGCTGGTGGAGCAGCAGAACCGTCTGTCTGAGCAGAACTTTGGTTTCTTCTCTCTCGGATTCATCAGAACACAACAGTCTCATTAACTTGACCCAATGGGTCCAGAGAGACTAGCAGAAGACAGAGATGCTGCAGACATTGTCCATCGAAGTTCTGCTGAAGGAAACCTGGAACCACAGATCCATCTGATCTATAGAAGATGAGTTCAGATCCAGTTCAGGACTCGGTTCTGGTTTCAAATCTAGTGTAAATAGTTCTTTAGTCAACACCAGTACGTCTGACGGTACCTGAACTCACCACGTTCAGGTGGTACCAGCTGTTCTGGAGAAGTTGAAGGTGGTTCTGTGGTTGAAGATGACGATGGATTTGAGACTCAGTCCTGTCACGATCCAGCGCTTGGGTTTGTTTCTCCAGGTTCACGTTCATCATCCACAGCTGTCTTCATCCTCCTCAGTGTGTTTTCAGGTCTCATGGTCAGATCATCTGCTCTTCTCTGTTCTGTCACCTCACTGGTTTGTTCTCCTGCGTTTGGGTCCTCCTCCACCATCCCTGATTCTTCAGAGTTCCCGTCTGCTTGACTCATTCTTCATTCTCTCTCTGGACTCTAGAACCAAAGATGCAGACGGAGTCTCCGTGGACGGTTGCTAAGCAACAGCGTCCTCCTCGGTTCCGGTCCGACTCCATCACAGGAGGGACATGTGGAGCTTCACTGTGAAACGTTTCAACCACCAAACCACATATTACCCACAATGCACTTCTCCAGCTGGTTTCTGATGAACCTCCTCAGACAGGAGCACCCCCCTGCAGGATCCGGGTCAGTAAGTGGAGCAGATGATGGAGCGGAACCGGTGCTGGTTGTGATTCTGCCTCAGCGGGTGTCCGGCCCACACGGCTTTCTGCAGGGCGAGCGTGGAGAATGTAAACAGCGAGGACGCTCTGGACCGGCCCGCCGCAGCAGGTCGTCCCACCACAGACCCAAAGGAAAACAGGGAACCGGCTGATGATCCGTGTCCTGGTCTGGACCGGGCCGGTCCGGCGTGAGGTCATGACAGGTAGCCAACGCCGCACGCTCCTTCATCACGTCACTGTTATGAAGCAGAAGAGTTCAATCTCCACTTTTATCAGCCGTTAGGGGCGGGGTTTCTTAATCTTAGGATCAATAAATGGAGGACAGCAGGCTCCGCCCACTTTTGTTAAGGCAAATTGCTCTGTTTATAACTTGAACTGCAGAAAATATATCAAGATGTTAGAAAAGCATCAGATCCGTCTGTGGGGTTCACTTCCTGTTTGGAGTGCCATGGGGGCGGGGCCACTGGCTCCAGTTCTCGTTTGGCTCAATGATCACGTCTGAATGTGAAAGAAATGCCTCATTCCCTTCCTCTCATCAGAATCTTCAGGATCTGAAACGGGAGAACGTCCTTCTCCGACTCTGATCTCTGGTTCTGTTTGGTTCTGTTTGGTTCTGTTTGGTTCTGTTTGGTTCTGGGTTGGTGCCGGCAGGTGTCTGGTTTCAGAGAACCTCCGTGTGTGGGGGCTCTTCATCCTGAAAGCAGTACATGTGGAATGAGCTCATGTGTGTTTCTGAGGTTTTGGTTCAAGTGAGACTCAATCAAGCAGAGTTTGTATGTTCAGGCGAGGCGTGAAGACCCCGGCAGGACCCCGCCTCTCTGCTGCTCACGGCCCCCGCTCGGCCCCCGCTCGGCCCCCGCAGGCTGAGCGCTCCACCATGACCTCCATCTCGGCCTTGACCTCCAGATTCCACACTTGTCCCGGTAATCCCGACCCATCCCACCAGCACCCCGTTCCCTCCCAGTCCTCCGTCCCGGAGTTGATCCCCGGCTCAGACAGAAAAACATTCGGTGCTTACACCCCCACCCCCCACCCCCACATTAGAACATCTATGGACGTCCTCGCCGCTCCACCAGCCTGAAACCGTTGTGGTCTAATAACTGGGGCGGCTGTGGTGCAGCGGCCGGGCGGCCGCGCCCCTGTGTGCATCAGTAGAACTGTATCTTGATGATCCTGATGGGAGGAGTTTAAGCTTTAATATTCGTTTGAAGAACCTTAAATTCATCATCCTTTGGTGAGACGTTCCTCTGGAGGTCCATACGGAGCGTTAGCTAACTATTGATGATCATGTTTATAACTATAACTCCAACTCTTCTGAGTCAGAGACAGTTTTATGTCAGTAATGTTGCACTAAAGCTTAATTATTTGTTGGACAAAATAAAACTCAAGTTTTTTATTATGATTATATTCAAGCTCAAATATAAATAGATGTATTTCCCCCGAAACTGTGTCTTCTTCTATATAATTATCAGATGATTCCACCAATTATTTCAGTGTCGCGATATCATCAACACAGTCAGCCATGTGTGGCGTATGGCATCAGGTTCTCAGAGGTTCTCAGAGGTTCCAGTCATAGTATCTCTGCTAGTTTCTGTTTTCAGGCTCGATGTGTTTTAACAGGTCGGACTCGGACCAGTGAGGCTCTCACACGCGGACGGTTGTGTTGGGAACGTTAGTTCTCAGTCATGGAAGTTCCTTCGTTCATATTCTCTGATATGTTTTTGATACGTTGCTCTGGTGTCTTTGTTGGCTGAAGAGATGAGAACGTTCTCTCCGTCTCTCTCCAGAGTCACCTCCCTCTGAACCTGCAGCGTTCCTTCACTTCTTCTGCATCTGCTGCCTGGGATCAGGAGGTGAGGAGGCGGAGCTTTGAGAGACAGTCACAGCTCAACCAAAAGCTCAATGACCTCCTCTGGTCCAGCTGGAACTGGTGAGGAGAACATGGAGAAAAGCATCTGAAGGTCTGTCTACCTGCAGATGTTCTGTCTCTGGTTCTGACCCGGACTGCTTCTGTTCTGCTGTTCTGCTCCTGAAGTTCTGGTTTGGAGCCAGAATAAACGAGCAGGTATATGTTTTAGGAGACATTTCCGCCCCCGCCCCGTCCCGGTCGGTGACGGAGCAGTCAGCCTCCTGCCAAGCGCCGGCCATTTCTGAGGCCTCTTTGTGGCTCAGAGGAACACTTCAAAAACCGCAAGTTATCATTGGAGCAAAGGAGGCCTGAGGCAAGAAGAACGGCCATGTTCATCACGCTGCACCCCATTAGGCTCTCCTGCACCGACCCCGCACACCTTCAGCTAACCTCCGTCAATCTGCTGCCAGCCGAGCAACATCCATCCATGCTGTCATCACTCCATCCGTCATTGGACGAACGGCGGCGCTCGCCGGCCGCCGGGCTGGTGCGGCTCTGTAAACGTGGCTGATAGCCTGGACCTCTATAAAGGGGGGGGGAAATGAAAACGCTGTAGGACAAAGTCTGTAGAACGGCAGCATGACTCAAGAGGAACGTCAGACGTCTTTCTGCAGGAGCAGATGAAACGACCTGAAGCTCTGCGTGTCAGACGTGAGGCTGAAGATGGAAACGTTTTGTCAGGTCATTTAGAGTCAATCAACATCGAGTTCATCCATTACAGTCAAAACTGGATTCCAGTAACAAAAGAAGTGATTCTGAAACCACTTTATGGGAGCAAGCTGTCTTAGAAAGGGAGACTTGTTCAAGCACTCGTTTGACTTGTTCAAGCACTTGTTTGACTTGTTCAAGCACTTGTTTGACTTGTTCAAGCACTCGTTTGACTTGTTCAAGCACTTGTTCGACTTGTTCAAGCACTCGTTTGACTTGTTCAAGCACTTGTTTGACTTGTTCAAGCACTTGTTTGACTTGTTCAAGCACTCGTTTGACTTGTTCAAGCACTCGTTTGACTTGTTCAAGCACTTGTTTGACTTGTTCAAGCACTCGTTTGACTTGGTCAAGCACTCGTTTGACTTGTTCAAGCACTCGTTTGACTTGTTCAAGCACTTGTTTGACTTGTTCAAGCACTTGTTTGACTTCTTCAAGTGCTTGATTGATTGTTCAAGCACTTGTTTAACTTGTTCAAGTTCTTGATTGATTGTTCAAGCACTTGATTTACTTGTTCAAGCACTCGATTTGACTTGTTAAAGCACTCGTTTGACTTGTTCAAGCACTCGATTGACTTGTTAAAGCACTCGTTTGACTTGTTCAAGCACTCGTTTGACTTGTTAAAGCACTCGATTGACTTTGTTGCAGGCACTCGGATTGTGATCTTCCATTGCAAGCACTCATTTGACTTGTTCAAGCACTCATTTGACTTGTTCAAGCACTCTTTGACCTTGTTCAATGACAGTCGATTAACTTGTTGCTAAGCACTCGATTGACTTGTCAAGCACTCGATGGACTTGGTCAAGCCACTCGTTTTGAAGCACTTTTGACTTGAAGCACTCTTTTGACTTGTTCAAGCACTCGATTGACTTGTTCAAGCACTCGATTAGACTTGTTCAGAGCACTCGATTGACTTGTTCAAGCACTCGATTGACTTGTTTAAGCACTCGATTGACTTGTTTAAGCACCTGGAATGTCCTGGAATCCTCAACAGATTTCTCATATTAGAAACTTTCCTGACCTCAAAAACAAATGAACTCGAGCAGAACAACGACTCGCCATCATTGGAACTTAATTCCCTCAAGAATAAAAACCAGCAGAAGTTTTGACATGTAAACGTTTCAGATCAAAAGGATCAAACTGAGAACGAGAATGACTGAAACTGAACAGTTTTCAGGTTATTACAGTTTCTTTGGTCTGAAAAGAATCCAGGAGAGTCCAATGATCCATGAGACCGGCGCTGAACGTCAGAACCTGCTGGATGTCGGACCCAGACAAACCAAAACCGGACCAGCTGTGGATCAGGGCAGACCTGAAGGTGTCATGAACAGAACCAAGTGCAGAACAGCGGAGCGAGAGCAGAACCCGGTCAGGGGTTGGTTCAGAGTCTACAGAATGGATCTTACTTTAATGCTCTCAAGACCCGGGAACAAACAGAACCATGAAAGGGGGCGGGGCTTCACAAGGTAAACCGGTTTGCTGAAGTAAAGTTCTGGAAGTTCTGAAGAACAGAGAGAATCTCACATAAAGAACTTTATGATTAAAGAACTTTTCATCCTGAAACGGAACCAGAAGCTGGATGTAGACGTATAACGCGGTGGCGGTCTGGGGTTCTTCTCATCGTGACACATATCTCCTGCACGTCATTCTGGAGACGATTCCTCAGGACAAAGAAGTTCTGATGGTGAAGTTTGGAGCAGAACTTTCTGAACTTGAGGTCCGACTGTTACAGCTGGAAACTTGTCCTGAAGCCGGCTTCAGAACTCTCAGAATCAGCATAGAATGTAAATAAGCTCCGCCTCCTGTGGCGCTCGCTGATCCGTGCGCGGGCCTGAACTCAGCGGCCCGTTCCAGGTTCCCCTGACGGCTGTGAAGTGCAGAGCGACCTTTCACGACCTTCTCTTCAATCCAAATCCACGTCGATCCATCAGACTCCGGGCCGTCTCGGTCGGGTCTTTGGGGTCCAATCAGAACACACCACTGGGTCTTCTGTTGATGTTGTGGTTTTTCCTTCCTGGATGTTTGAACCTCAGAGGATTCGTTCTAACCATGATACTACCCCTGCCGTGCTTCTGACTGCAGGTATAATAGAAAACAGAAAGATTCTGTTTCTTCTACTGATAAAAACATTCATCAAAATGTTCTTCTAAAAATAAAGTTCTCTAGTTTTCATTTAAAAAATCCTTTGTTTGTCTGAAGAAATCCAGTTTGAGATCAAACTGAAAGAGAGCAGAACAGAATGATGTTGAGCTCCAGAGTGAGGCATCTGTCATTTCTCCTATCTCTGTCCACATCTGGCTCCGCTCTCAGAACAGTTTCTGCGCCGAGCTGCAGTTCATGAAAACAAGCTGCTAATGCGGCTCCCAGATTTTATCACCGCTTTCAGAAAGTCCAGCGTCTCGCTACATTTCAGCCTCCATCTTTTCAAAATAAAAGCTTTCTCATAAATCAACATGTTTGTCCAAACTGGTCTGGGAGTTTTTTCCTCTTTAGTGGTTTGTGTTTGTTCATAACGGCTGATGTAAGAACGTCTTCAAAAACTCATTCTGACGTTTCAACTCCTCAGAAATGAAGCTAATGTTTGCTCTAATATTTAATGTCTGGTTTTTGTCGGTTCTCTTGTTTCACTCTTTGTTCTGACATCACATGAATCCACTCTTGATTATTCTAACCTCTTCATATTTCCTTCAGATCATTCTTTTCCTGCAGACTTTTCTCATCTTCAGAACGTTCCGGTCTGGATTCAGCACCGGATCACCTGCTGCAGGTAAACTCAGGAATCTCCAGCGGATGTGTCACAGCTGGATGGAAGTTTATAAAGTTTATAAATGAACAGTTTTAGTTTCTGTTTTTACTAACTTTGGCTCAAAAATCCAATTTAAAAGAATTCTGTCTTTTTGACCTGAAATGATGGAACAGAGAAAAGTCCTGGTCTGGTGATGATGCGTCTTCCTGTTTATACAGGAAGTACAGATGAAGATGATGATGATGATGATCCTGGAATCTTCTGCTCCGTTCCATTTGTGTTCTCTCAGATCAGCTGAGGAGGTAAAGATCTTCTCTTCACGTTTGATGTGAAGGAGAAGCGCTGCTTCATCTCTTTGCTTCGTTCTTCTCCGGACAGACGCTCCTCTCAGATTGTTACTCCGTCCCAGAAGAAGGTTCTGGTCTCCTGAATGCTGAAGTCATCACACCTGAGGTCAGACAGGTACAGCATACTGAAACTCTGAAACGACATTTGTAAAACTTTAGATATGAAACATAATTATGAACAAGATATACAGTATTACAATGATGCTAGTGCGGAAGCTGGAAGCTAAAGAAGCTAAAGATGCTAAAGAAGATAAAGAAGCTAAAGAAGCTAAAGAAGCTAAAGACGCTAAAGACGCTAAAGAAGCTAAAGAAGCTAAAGAAGCTAAATACGCTAAAGAAGCTAAAGACGCTTAAAGAAGCTAAAGCGCTAAAGACGCTAAAGATGCTAGTGCTGACAGTTAAAAACGCTGAAGCTGTTAGCCAGCCACAATATTAGCTAAATGCCAAATTAGCCTAAAAATCTAAAACAAGAAACTCAGGTTAGCCAAAACAGCTAGCATGTAGCTGAGATGTTATCTAAATTCTAAAATAGCCTAAAAATCGTAGTAAATACCAAATAGTTCCAAAATCTGCAGAATGACAATTTATAAAACTTTTAAACATAATTATGAATAATAAAAATGCAGGAATATTATTCCAGAATAAATCAATTTAAACCTTAAATAACTTCAATGTTTTACTCTCTATAAAAATATATTTGGTCAAAATGATACAAGTTAGAAATGAGAACGAGATAACATTGGGTCATTAATAACAATAAATTGAAGGATCTGGAGGGCCGGATCCGGCCCCCGGGCCGTGACTTTGACAGTTATGTTGTTGTGCTGCAACACCGGTCTGACATGAAGGCCTCAAAGCAGCACAGAACCAACCGGCCCAATCCCATCTGGACTGAGAACTTCAGAACCTCTGAAACACTAGAGAACACAGGAACAGAACCAGAATCTCTGAAGAACCAGACGTTTCTTCTCCGTTTGGACTTTTCTCCTCCAGCTCGTCTAGAACCCTCAGAAGCGGTTCTGGTTATTGGGTGAAACAGACGTCAGCGCCACTTTCCTCCTGCTGATGCTCCAGACCCCCCCGCCCCCCCGCCGCTGTCATTGGTCAGCCACACGCGTGTGAGCGTGTGGACATGCGTGAGTTGTCATGACGAGGTTCACTCACCGCTCACACACTAAAGTGGAGCTGCCACATTATAAATCTTTGGGGAGGGGGGGAAGGTAAACAAGAGGGCTGCAGTGTGGAGGTGGAGGGGGGCCGGTGAGGTCTGGGGGGGGATCATGTTCTGCAGTGATCATGCGGGGGAGGGGGGGAGGGGGTGCCTTTTGTTTGGGTTTTTCTGTCTGATTTTCCAATGTTTTTCCCTGGAAGTGATTTCCTACCTGAGATATTTTCCGGGTTTTTTTTAGCATGGGGGGTCTGGCGCGAGGCCCCGGAGACGCCCGGCCTTCGGCGGCCCGCCGTGTTTTCACTGAAAACACCATCAGAAAACAGGAACGCCGCCTCTCCCGGGAGCTGGCCTTTCCATGCTGGCGGCCTCAGACGCTGCAGGCTGGGCGGCGTTCGCCAGGAAACCAGACGCCGTTTCAGACGCCGTTTCAGACGTTCAGACGATGCATCAGACGCCATTTCAGACGCCGTTTCAGACGTTCAGAAGCCGCTTCAGACGCCGTTTCAGACGCCGTTTCAGACGCCGCTTCAGACGCCGTTTCAGACGTTCAGAAGCCGCTTCAGACGTTCAGAAGCCGCTTCAGACGCCGCTTCAGACGCCGTTTCAGACGCCGTTTCAGACGCCGTTTCAGACGCCGCTTCAGACGCCGTTTCAGACGTTCAGAAGCCGCTTCAGACGTTCAGAGAAGCCGCTTCAGACGCTGCTTCAGACGCCGTTTCAGACGCCGTTTCAGACGCCGTTTCAGACGATGCTTCAGACGCCGTTTCAGACGCCGTTTCACGCCGTTTCAGACGCCGCTTCAGACGCCGTTTCAGACGCCGTTTCAGACGCCGTTTCAGACGCCGCTTCAGACGCCGCTTCAGACGCCGTTTCAGACGATTCTTCAGAAGCCGCTTCAGACGCCGTTTCAGACGCCGCTTCAGACGCCGTTTCAGACGATGCTTCAGACGCCGCTTCAGACGCCGTTTCAGACGTTCAGAAGCCGTTTCAGACGCCGTTTCAGGCGATGCTTCAGACGCCGCTTAAGACGCCGCTTCAGACGCCGCTTCAGACGCCGCTTCAGACGCCGCTTCAGACGTTCAGAAGCCGCTTCAGACTTTCAGAAGCCGCTTCAGACGTTCAGAAGCCGCTTCAGACGCCGCTTCAGACGCTGCTTCAGACGCCGTTTCAGACGCCGTTTCAGACGCCGCTTCAGACGCCGTTTCAGACGCCGTTTCAGACGCCGCTTCAGACGCCACTTCAGACGCCGTTTCAGACGATTCTTCAGAAGCCGCTTCAGACGCCATTTCAGACGCCGCTTCAGACGCTGCTTCAGACGCCGTTTCAGACGCCGTTTCAGACCGCTGCTTCAGAACGCCATTCAAGATGCTTCAATTCGACTTCAGACGCCGCACAGACGTTGAAGCAGAACACCAGACTTTCAGAGAGTGACGAACTTCAGACGCGCAGACGCCGTTTCAGAATGCTTCAGACGTTTCAGATTCCAAAATTTCTAGCCCCAGACTTAGGTTCTCAGAACTTTGCCAGGAATCCTTTCAGACGCCGCTTCATCAGAACGCCCCAAAACGTATTTTTCAGTTACGCTTGTATGTCTCAGACGCCGTTTTTTGTTTTTTTTTTCAGAACATTTTCAGTTTCAGAGACGACGCGTTCAGACGCCGCTCTTCAGATGCAGACCGCCGTTTCAGACGTTTACACAACGTTCAGCCTGTTCTTTCAGACGCCGTCAGACAAGATGGCTTCAGAGCTGCCCGCTCAGACCGTTCAGACGCCGCTCCTCGCTTCAGTGCGTTTCAGACGTCTTCAACGCCGATACCGGCCGCTTCACAGAACGTTTCAGACTCCGATCGACGCCGCTTCAGACGTTCAGACGCACCTGCTTCAGAATTCGCCGTTCGCTTCAGACGCGAGTCTTTTTTTCAGCGCCGTGACGCGTTCAGAAAATCACGCCGACCCAGATTTCAGTTTCAGACGCCGTCAGTTCAAACGGCTTCGCCGTTTCAGACGCGTTCAGACGCCGTTTCGAGCATCTTCAGACGACGTCTTCAGAAGTTCAGACGCCGCTTCAGACGCCGTGCCAGACGTTCAGAAGCCGTTTCAGACATGTTTCCAGACGAGTTCATCAACGAGTTCACGCTTCAGACGCCGTTTCAGATGCTTCAGACGCCACGATTCAGACGCGCCCAGACGGCCGCTTCAGCCGTTCAAGCCCGCTTCAGACGCTGTTCAGACCGCTTCGCCGATGCTTCAGACGCCGCTTCAGACTCCTTCACGCCGTTCAGATCAATCCAACAGACGCTTCAGACGCCGTTTCAGACGCCGTTTCGCGTTTTCAGACGCCGTTCAGGTGCTTCAGTACCGTTTCAGACGCCTTTCAGACGCCGTTTCAGACGCCGTTTCAGACGCCGTCTTCAGACGCCGTTTCAGTACGTTCAGACGTCTTCAGAGTTTCAGGTGTGCTCAGACATAGCTTCAGACGACGGCCGTTCAGACGCCGCTTTCAGACGCTTCGACTTGTTCAGACGCCGCGCCGTTCAGACGCCGCTTCAGATCCCCGTTTTTCAGACGATCTTCAATCAGAGCCGCTTTCAGACGTTTCATCGTTTATGTACGCCGTTTCAGACGCACGTTCAGTTACGGCTAGCTTTCAGACGCCGTTTCAGAGGCCGTCAAGACACTCGTTCAGACCGCTTCACTCTTAACGCCGTTTCAGCTGCTTCAGACGCCGTTTCAGACGCCGTTTCAGACGCCGTTTCAGATGCCGTTTCAGACGCCGTTTCAGACGCCGCTTCAGACGCCGCTTCAGACGCCGCTTCAGACGCCGCTTCAGACGCCGTTTCAGACGATTCTTCAGAAGCCGCTTCAGACGCCGTTTCAGACGCCGTTTCAGACGCCGTTTCAGACGATGCTTCAGACGCCGTTTCAGACGATGCTTCAGACGCCGCTTCAGACGCCGTTTCAGACGTTCAGAAGCCGTTTCAGACGCCGTTTCAGACGCTGCTTCAGACGCCGTTTCAGACGATGCTTCAGACGCCGTTTCAGACGCCGTTTCAGACGCTGCTTCAGACGCCGTTTCAGACGATGCTTCAGACGCCGCTTCAGACGCCGTTTCAGACGTTCAGAAGCCGTTTCAGACGCCGTTTCAGACGCCGCTTCAGACGCCGCTTCAGACGCCGCTTCAGACGCCGCTTCAGACGCCGCTTCAGACGTTCAGAAGCCGCTTCAGACGTTCAGAAGCCGCTTCAGACGTTCAGAAGCCGCTTCAGACGCCGTTTCAGACGCCGTTTCAGACGCCGTTTCAGACGCCGTTTCAGACGCCGCTTCAGACGCCGTTTCAGACGCAGTTTCAGACGCCGTTTCAGACGCCGCTTCAGACGCCGTTTCAGACGCCGTTTCAGACGCCGTTTCAGACGATGCTTCAGACGATGCTTCAGACGCCGTTTCAGACGCCGTTTCAGACGCCGTTTCAGACGCCGTTTCAGACGATGCTTCAGACGCCGCTTCAGACGCGCGTTTCAAACGTTCAGAAGCCGCTTCAGACGCCGTTTCAGACGCCGCTTCAGACGCCGTTTCAGACGCCGTTTCAGACGCCGTTTCAGACGCCGCCTTCAGACGCCGTTTCAGACGCCGTTTCAGACGCCGTTTCAGACGCCGCTTCAGATGCCGTTTCAGACGCTGTTTCAGACGTTCAGATGCCTCATCAGACGCTGCTTCAGACGCCGTTTCAGATGCTGGTTGTTCTTATTTATTAATAAAAGTTGAAAGAATTATTTTTTAAAAGAACCAATCAAAGAGAGTTTTTGGGTGCGCCTCACTAACGTCATCTTAGATCTGTTTGAGTCTAACGGGGGGGGGTGTTCCTGCATTTACACTCTTAACGGTGGGGGGGGGGTCTTTGTGACCCCCTCTATGGCGACCGTCTGCTGTGTTAGATCTAATCTGAATTAAAGCAAAATCTGATCCGATCATATCTGAGAACACAAAGTCTGAAGGGGACGTTGATCAGCTTTGGCTCCGCCCACATCAAATTGGGATCAAAAGAAGAGTTTTCTGTAGAGTTTATTAAAGATTAAACTTTACCCAAATTTAATTGGAATAACCCCCCCCCCCCACACACACACTTTTATAATTAAATCCATTTTTGACTCCTGCCTCTAGTGGTTCTTGGAGGAACTGCAGATCACCTGTGATCACCTCATTGGTCTTCAGCAGAAGGGGGCCAACCAGGATGCTGACGACCACCCGGGATGCTGGGGGGGCACCAGCAACCCCCCCACCCCCCACCCTGAAAAGAGACCCCCCCATTTGGGTGACTGATAGCTCTGCAGATTTTCTTAAAACAGCCTCCAATTATCAGGTGCAATTACCCCCCCCCCCCCCCCACCTCCTCCTCCAAAGGCGTCAGTCGGACGGGAATTCTCTCCTCACGTCTGTTCTCCATGTTCTTGAAGAAACCGACAGCTGTGTTCCTACCAGACAGACAGCTTCTGGTTCTGGTTCTGGTTCTGGTTCTGGTTCTCTCTCTTTGTTCATTCTGAATTTTGGCTTCAAAGATCAAAAACTTTTTTGAGTTTGTTCCATGAAAGTGAAAATGATGAAACATGAGAATCCATCGTTCTTCTTGGTTCTTCTTCCATCAGAAGATCTCTCTCTCCAGACGTTCTGGATCCAGATCTCTGGATCTCCTGGAAGCTCCACCAGATCCCGACTGATTTTATGTGTTTGTGTGTGTTACCTCCTGCTGCTGCCCGGCCTCCCTTCCATCCACTTCCTCTGGCTCACCTGCTCCTCAGGTGTGAGTGTTGGGGGTCCAGAGTCAGGGTGCTGGCATCACCATGGTAACAGAGACCATAGTGGTCAGACTTGAGTCAGGATTATGGACATTCATTTTTGTGCAATAACATAGAGCCTGAAGGGGGGGTGTCAGCTGATGACATCATGGACTCTGAGCTCCACAGTGACTTCACTGCAGTTGGTGGTTGTCATGGAAACCGTCCCAGCCATCCTGGCAGGAGCAGCTTGACCTGTTTTCTGTGCGTCAGCAGCGACACCACACACCCCCCCCCCCCCCCCCCCCCCCCCCCCCCCCGTCATCCAGAAGATTCTCCTGCCTTCATTCTGAGCAGAACCATCATGTTTGTGTTCAGACCGGACCTCTACAGAACCCAATGACAGGTCCACACGCGGACGCCGGTTCTGAAGACGTTAAAGGAACCCTGCGGCCCCGTCTCTCGGCTCAGACCGGGTCGGTCTCTCGTGCAGAATCATCCCGGTTCTGTTCTGGTGGTTCATTCTGGTGCAGCGTTTCAGGGGTTCCCCCCCCCGCCCAGGACGGGGACGCCCCAGAGAAGCGGGGGTCCCGGAGGCCCGACCAGGCTCACCCACTGATGGAACCCGCAGGCCTGCTTGTGAGGGTTACACCAGGTTACCATGACAACCATTCTTCTACTCGCTGAGGTGAAGTTTAAGCTGCAGAACTCTCGGAGTCTGAGATGAATGGGTTTGTGGGCGTGTCCTGAGGCCTGCAGCCAATCAGGGAGTGATTGGGATGCATGAAGCTGAAACATCAGCGTAACGTGACGTCTGTTGCAGCGTGGACGCCGTTACATTCTGCAGACGCCTGAGCGTGTTTGTTCATGGGGGGTGGGGGGGGGGGCTCACTGAACTCTGATCTGCAAATGGAAGCGTTTACATTTAAGCCCCGCCCTCTCTGATGGCGCCATCGTTCAGTGGCCTAAGAAAATAACTGACCAATTTCTGATAATTGTTGAGATGTTGGGGGAGAGGTGAAAGGTCGCGGGTGGCAGGCAGCTGTGGGGGGCAGGGGGGTTAGGGTGGAGCCTCAGACATCTGAGGTAATTGGATTCCCTCAAACCGGGTCTGAATCTGGAGCAGAACCAGAACTGAAGACCAGAAGATCTGTAAAATCCATCATCGAGGGCGGCATTCAGTGATGCTGCAGAGCTGCTTAGCTCCGCCCACCTCAACAATTCTCAGAAAAGGTGTCAGGTGTGGCTCCACCCACCTGCTAATCGAACAGACGGCCCTAAAAATGTGTATATTTAAGCTTTCATTTATGTCAAAAAAGAAAATAAAAATAAAATCTGTTTTAGAAAAAATAAAAAAAGATTCATAAACCAGAATGTGAGTCAAGTCCTTCTGCTCCCGGTGGGACAAACCACAGCAGCTGGGGGGGTTGAACTCTGATCACTCCTGGGGGGTCAGAGGTCACCAGCATCCAGCACACCCCCCCTCACCTCCAGAACCGCGCTCCGGGTCCCGACACGGCTCTGGCTGCTCCACGCAGAGCGAGTCACCCTGAAGGACACGAACGAGTTCAGACGCTCTGACAGGTCGAGTGAGTCAGGCCGTGACCAACCGGATCTGGCAGCCAGAGCAGTGGAACCTCCTCTGCTGGAGGGAGGAGGAGTTTCTAGGTTTGGTTATGTCATCGATTCTGAAGCAGAGCTGGAACCAGCAGAGACTCATGGGACGAGTCCGGACCTGGAAACCGAGTCAACAAGCAGCCGGTGGTGAGAATGAAACAGAACCGGAGATATATCCATCAGAAACAGACAGAAGCAGAAACATGGAGGAGATGACCAGAGACCATCATCCATCATCCATCCATCATCCATCCATCATCCATCCATCATCCATCCATCCTTCATCCATCCATCATCCATCATCCATCATCCATCATCCAGATGATTTAGAATCTTTTGCTCTGAATTTCAGATTAATTTTAACTCGCTTCACATTTGGCATTTTGACTGAAGCTCCGCCCACACTCACAACTCTCATATTCCCCGCCCACAATCACTGGAAAGGCCAAATGATTGACTAGTATTGAGGAGCAAGAGGGACTAGAATCCAAGTGACGGAGGAATAACCTGAACCGGTCATCCCGACGCTCCAGCGCTTCACTCTGGAGAGGATCCAGCTGGGATTTGAACCGGTACCTCCCTGTTGTGAGGTGAGAGTGCTGACCACTTCACCACCATCACACTTTGAAGCTTACTGGAGTTTATGGACGTTACCAACGGCAACAAGAGCTGAAAATGACTGTAGACAAAGCAACATGTTAAACCAGATCAAGCAGCTGGAACACCTATCAGCTTGAGAACAGCAGCTCCAGAACCAGAACCAGAACCAGCATCCTCTGAAACCCCGTCATGTTCAATAAACAGATCTTTTTCTGGAGTCTAAATATAGACCTGAGCTGCGTTTGAGCTGCGTTCCCCCAGCGCCTCCAACCACAGAGCCAAGTCCACAAAGCTTTTTCCAATTAAAACCAAACAGAAGCAGAGCCGGGCCGGGCCGAGCCGGGCCGGGTCGACCTGAGCCGGGCCGACCCGAGCCGGCCGCTCACCCGTGAGCTTGCTCCTGTCGGCGTCACTTCAGAGACAGGTCCCGGAGGAGCCTTCCCGTTTTCCATCTGTTCCCGCTCGTTTGGATCAGACATCCTTGGGCCGCTCTCAAAGCGCCGAGTCAGCAAACGCAAGACGACACAAACGCAACATTTTCACTGGCAGAAATGTAATCTGAGCAAACACAGCAGGTGCCAGGACCTCAGAGCTCCACTGGAGGCATGTGTAGTCTTTGGACAATCCCGATAACAATCTGAAATGGATCCCCCCTCCCGTCTGCACAACAACGTGCCCACGCCGCTCGCCGCTCGCCGCTGCTTCCATCCCGACCAGAACATCTGTCTCAGCATTGGAGAGCAAATATTTTCAAATCAAACAGCTTTGGCGCTGTCAAACACGCTCCGTCCAACAAGGCGTCTGGTGTCAGCGTGTGAAGCTGAAGGGGGCGGAGTCTCTGGTGATGCTTGAATCGGCCTCTGTGGTCACTGGGATCTCACTTGTTCTGCTCCGTGACATACGTCCAAACATTCCCGAGCTGCTTCCTGGTGCATGTGTCCTTCGGATCGATCCTCAGTTTGACTTCTGCAGAGAGAAGAAAGGAAAGAGTCTGTAGACTTCCACTCACTAAGAGATGTAAAAAAGAACTGGAACGAGTTCAGACGCGTAGTTTCTGATAAAGTTCATCGTGTTCAGATCATGTAAATCTGCTGATCGGAGTTCATCAGAAAGAAGCTGTCGTAGTAAAGACAGTTAGGATGCTGTGAAAGCTCAGGTCCAGCTGTCGTAGTAAAGACAGTTAGGATGCTGTGAAAGCTCAGATCCAGCTGTCGTAGTAAAGACAGTTAGGATACTGTGAAAGCTCAGGTCCAGCTGTCGTAGTAAAGACAGTTAGGATGCTGTGAAAGCTCAGGTCCAGCTGTCGTAGTAAAGACAGTCAGGATGCTGTGAAAGCTCAGATCCAGCTGTCGTAGTAAAGACAGTTAGGATGCTTTGAAAGCTCAGATCCAGCTGTATTGATAAAGACAGTAAGTATGCTGTGAAAGCTCAGGTCCAGCTGTCGTAGTAAAGATAGTTAGGATACTGTGAAAGCTCAGGTCCAGCTGTCGTAGTAAAGACAGTTAGGATACTGTGAAAGCTCAGGTCCAGCTGTCGTAGTAAAGACAGTTAGGATACTGTGAAAGCTCAGGTCCAGCTGTCGTAGTAAAGACAGTTAGGATACTGTGAAAGCTCAGGTCCAGCTGTCGTAGTAAAGACAGTTAGGATGCTTTGAAAGCTCAGATCCAGCTGTCGTAGTAAAGACAGTTAGGATGCTTTGAAAGCTCAGATCCAGCTGTATTGATAAAGACAGTTAGTATGCTGTGAAAGCTCAGATCCAGCTGTCGTAGAAAAGACAGTCAGGATGCTGTGAAAGCTCAGATCCAGCTGTCGTAGTAAAGACAGTTAGGATGCTGTGAAAGCTCAGGTCCAGCTGTCGTAGTAAAGACAGTTAGGATGCTGTGAAAGCTCAGGTCCAGCTGTCGTAGTAAAGACAGTTAGGATGCTGTGAAAGCTCAGGTCCAGCTGTCGTAGTAAAGACAGTCAGGATGCTTTGAAAGCTCAGATCCAGCTGTCGTAGTAAAGACAGTTAGGATACTGTGAAAGCTCAGGTCCAGCTGTCGTAGTAAAGACAGTTAGGATACTGTGAAAGCTCAGGTCCAGCTGTCGTAGTAAAGACAGTTAGGATGCTGTGAAAGCTCAGGTCCAGCTGTCGTAGTAAAGACAGTTAGGATGCTGTGAAAGCTCAGGTCCAGCTGTCGTAGTAAAGACAGTTAGGATGCTGTGAAAGCTCAGGTCCAGCTGTCGTAGTAAAGACAGTTAGGATGCTGTGAAAGCTCAGGTCCAGCTGTCGTAGTAAAGACAGTTAGGATGCTTTGAAAGCTCAGATCCAGCTGTCGTAGTAAAGACAGTTAGGATACTGTGAAAGCTCAGGTCCAGCTGTCGTAGTAAAGACAGTTAGGATACTGTGAAAGCTCAGGTCCAGCTGTCGTAGTAAAGACAGTTAGGATGCTGTGAAAGCTCAGGTCCAGCTGTCGTAGTAAAGACAGTTAGGATGCTGTGAAAGCTCAGGTCCAGCTGTCGTAGTAAGACAGTTAGGATGCTGTGAAAGCTCAGGTCCAGCTGTCGTAGTAAAGACAGTCAGGATGCTGTGAAAGCTCAGATCCAGCTGTCGTAGTAAAGACAGTTAGGATACTGTGAAAGCTCAGGTCCAGCTGTCGTAGTAAAGACAGTTAGGATGCTTTGAAAGCTCAGATCCAGCTGTCGTAGTAACGACAGTTAGGATACTGTGAAAGCTCAGGTCCAGCTGTCGTAGTAAAGACAGTTAGGATGCTTTGAAAGCTCAGATCCAGCTGTCGTAGTAAAGACAGTTAGGATGCTTTGAAAGCTCAGATCCAGCTGTCGTAGTAAAGACAGTTAGGATGCTGTGAAAGCTCAGGTCCAGCTGTCGTAGTAAAGACAGTTAGGATGCTGTGAAAGCTCAGGTCCAGCTGTCGTAGTAAAGACAGTTAGGATGCTGTGAAAGCTCAGGTCCAGCTGTCGTAGTAAAGACAGTCAGGATGCTGTGAAAGCTCAGGTCCAGCTGTCGTAGTAAAGACAGTTAGGATGCTGTGAAAGCTCAGGTCCAGCTGTCGTAGTAAAGACAGTTAGGATGCTTTGAAAGCTCAGATCCAGCTGTCGTAGTAAAGACAGTTAGGATACTGTGAAAGCTCAGGTCCAGCTGTCGTAGTAAAGACAGTTAGGATGCTTTGAAAGCTCAGATCCAGCTGTCGTAGTAAAGACAGTTAGGATACTGTGAAAGCTCAGGTCCAGCTGTCGTAGTAAAGACAGTTAGGATGCTGTGAAAGCTCAGATCCAGCTGTCGTAGTAAAGACAGTTAGGATACTGTGAAAGCTCAGGTCCAGCTGTATTGATAAAGACAGTTTGGATGCTTTGAAAGCTCAGATCCAGCTGTATTGATAAAGACAGTCAGGATGCTGTGAAAGCTCAGATCCAGCTGTCGTAGTAAAGACAGTTAGGATGCTGTGAAAGCTCAGGTCCAGCTGTCGTAGTAAAGACAGTTAGGATGCTGTGAAAGCTCAGGTCCAGCTGTTTCTTTTGCTTTTTTTGTCTGTCGTAGTAAAGACAGTTAGGATGCTGTGAAAGCTCAGGTCCAGCTGTCGTAGTAAAGACAGTTAGGATGCTTTGAAAGCTCAGGTCCAGCTGTCGTAGTAAAGACAGTTAGGATACTGTGAAAGCTCAGGTCCAGCTGTCGTAGTAAAGACAGTTAGGATGCTGTGAAAGCTCAGGTCCAGCTGTCGTAGTAAAGACAGTTAGGGATGCTGTGAAAGCTCAGTCCAGCTGTCGTAGTAAAGACAGTTAGGATGCTGTGAAAGCTCAGGTCCAGCTGTCGTAGTAAAGACAGTTAGGATGCTGTGAAAGCTCAGGTCCAGCTGTCGTAGTAAAGACAGTCAGGAGCTGCAGGTTTGCATGAAAGCTCAGATCCAGCTGTTGTAATAAGACAGTTAGGATGCTGTGAAAGCTCAGATCCAGCTGTCCGTAGTAAAGACAGTTAGGATGCTGTGAAAGCTCAGATCCAGCTGTGTTGTAGTAATAAGGACATTAAGGATAGCATGCTGTAAAGCTCAGGATCCAGCTGTCGTTAGTAAAGACAGTCAGGATGCTGTGAAAGCTCAGATCCAGCTGTCGTAGTAAAGACAGTTAGGATGCTTTGTGAAAGCTCAGATCCAGCTGTCGTAGTAAAGACAGTTAGGATGCTGTGAAAGCTCAGATCCAGCTGTCGTAGTAAAGACAGTTAGGATGCTGTGAAAGCTCAGATCCAGCTGTCGTAGTAAAGACAGTTAGGATGCTGTGAAAGCTCAGAAGCTGTCAGGTTCCAGCTGTCGTATTGAAAAGACAGTTAGGATGCTGCTGAAAGCTCAGATCCAGCTGTCGTAGTAAAGACAGTCTAGGATGCTGTGAAAAGCTCAATCCAGCTCGTAGTAAGAAGTTTAGGATGCTGTGAAAGCTCAGCTGTCGTAGTAAAGACAGTTAGGATGCTGTGAAAGCTCAGATCCAGCTGTCGTAGTAAAGACAGTTAGGATGCTGTGAAAGCTCAGATCCAGCTGTCGTAGTAAAGACAGTTAGGATGCTGTGAAAGCTCAGATCCAGCTGTCGTAGTAAAGACAGTCAGGATGCTGTGAAAGCTCAGATCCAGCTGCCTATATCCTGGTTCTGTCGGCGGGTTTTGTGCGCGACAACCGTCCTCGGCTGCTGTCGAGTGACTTGTCTGACTTGATTTTGCTCATAGAAGTAATGAATTGATTGGCTCATGCATCATCTAGCCCCGCCCCCTGCGCCGTGGCTTTAACAAATGCCCGTGAGGTCAAGTCTCAGCTGGAGGGTCGGGCTCTGCAGCAGCAGCTGCTGTCCTGAAGCTGAAGCTGCGTTTTCATCAGCGGCTCAACATCTCGTGCCGTTCTTGTTTTCTCTCTTCTGCTGATGTTGATCTAACTGGATGAAGCTCAATGATGATGGACAGTGATGGATGCTCCCTCAGTCCAATCATTCCCACCCGTGCGGTGCCGCTCAGGAGCGGGTACAGTCAGAACTCCGACCTGAAACCAGAACTCAGGGAGCGGGATGGTCAGGCCGTAACCCGAGACGCGGCGCGGCGCGGCGGGAATGTTGTTCAGTCTCTGCTCAGCGTGGAGTTTATGAGAACACGTCTCAGCAGAACCAGCATTCCTCTGACGGCTGCTGCCCAAATGCATGATGGGACACTTCAGGAAGAAGCCAGATGTTATTCCTGAAAATATTGGAGTGATTCTAAGATGGATGGTCGCGCTCCGGTTGGAGGCTGCACAAAGACGGACCTTCACACGCCGCACGCACACACGCTGACCTCCAGCTTCTGAGGGACAAAGGACACTTTCAGACCAGGGGGAGGAGCCTGGCGTTCCTCCTCTGGCTTCCAGCGGCGTTCTGGCTCCGTGTTTGTCATAGATACGCTACAAACACCAGTCACTCGCCGCCGCTTCTCAACGAGGTCGTGCGAGCGGCGCGTTTCAGTTCCTCTGTGGACGGCGAGCGCACGCCGGCGGGGGTGCGGGTAAACACGGCCCGCCGCACTGACGGACGCCGACACAGCTCCACTGTTCCTCTGAGGAGAGGACGCACAAATATTTGAGCTCTTCAGGAGAGCGGTGGATGAAACCAGAAGATCTCAAACGCGTGTCTGAGTGTGGACAGCTTTAGGTCTACGTCTCTGAACATTTGTGGAACGATGTCCCATGATCCGGTTTTTATTTTAACATTTGATTCAATAAAGTCAATGTTGACTTTGAGAGTTCCAGAGAAATGTTTCATCTTTTGTAAACGATTTCATGTTATCACCAGCGAGACATCAGAACGGGTCATAGAACCCAAAATACAGATTCAAACTGATCCTAAAAACTTTGATCAGAGCAAATCTGTCAAGACTTTCTAATGCTTTTAAAGCTGTGTGCTAAAGATGCTATTAATGCTAAAGCTGTGTGCTAAAGATGCTAAAGCTGTGTGCTAAAGATGCTAAAGCTGTGTGCTATTAATGCTAAAGCTGTGCGCTAAAGATGCTAAAGCTGTGCGCTAAAGATGCTAAAGCTGTGCGCTAAAGATGCTAAAGCTGTGTGCTGAAGATGCTAAAGCTGTGTGCTAAAGATGCTAAAGCTGTGTGCTAAAGATGCTAAAGCTGTGTGCTGAAGATGCTAAAGCTGTGTGCTAAAGATGCTAAAGCTGTGCGCTAAAGATGCTAAAGCTGTGCGCTAAAGATGCTTAAGCTGTGTGCTAAAGATGCTAAAGGTGTGTGCTATAGATGCTAAAGCTGTGCGCTAAAGATGCTAAACATGCTAAAGCTGTGCGCTAAAGATACTTAAGCTGTGTGCTAAAGATGCTAAAGCTGTGTGCTATAGATGCTAAAGCTGTGCGCTAAAGATGCTAAACATGCTAAAGCTGTGCGCTAAAAATGCTTAAGCTGTGCGCTAAAGATGCTTAAGCTGTGTGCTAAAGATGCTAAAGGTGTGTGCTAAAGATGCTTAAGCTGTGTGCTAAAGATGCTAAAGGTGTGTGCTATAGATGCTAAAGCTGTGCGCTAAAGATGCTAAACATGCTAAAGCTGTGCGCTAAAGATACCTAAGCTGTGCGCTAAAGATGCTAAAGCTGTGTGCTAAACATGCTAAAGCTGTGTGCTGTAGATGCTAAAGCTGTGCGCTAAAGATGCTTAAGCTGTGTGCTAAAGATGCTAAAGCTGTGCGCTAAAGATGCTAAAGCTGTGCGCTAAAGATGCTAAACATGCTAAAGCTGTGCGCTAAAGATACTTAAGCTGTGTGCTAAAGATGCTAAAGCTGTGTGCTATAGATGCTAAAGCTGTGTGTTAAAGATGCTAAACATGCTAAAGCTGTGCGCTAAAAATGCTAAAGCTGTGTGCTATAGATGCTAAAGCTGTGCGCTAAAGATGCTAAACATGCTAAAGCTGTGCGCTAAAAATGCTTAAGCTGTGCGCTAAAGATGCTAAAGCTGTGTGCTAAACATGCTAAAGCTGTGTGCTGTAGATGCTAAAGCTGTGCGCTAAAGATGCTTAAGCTGTGTGCTAAAGATGCTAAAGGTGTGTGCTAAAGATGCTAAAGCTGTGTGCTATAGATGCTAAAGCTGTGCGCTAAAGATGCTAAACATGCTAAAGCTGTGCGCTAAAAATGCTTAAGCTGTGCGCTAAAGATGCTAAAGCTGTGCGCTAAAGATGTTAAAGCTGTGTGCTAAAGATATGTAACATTGTTAAAGTATTAGCTGAACTCCATGATATTCCAAAAACCTCATGAGATGCCAAATTAGCTAAAAACATTAGCATGTTGCTAAAACATTAGCTAAAATCAACCTTAACATGCTGAACACTTTAACACAGACTTGCATAATTTGCAGAAAAAGCACAAATATTACAAGAATTACATGAAACGTAATCGCAAAATTTCTTTAAAATTTCAACAATTGCATAAAACTAAAAAAATTGCATTATTAAAATAAAAAGCGGGGGGGGGGGGGGGGGTAGGCTGGCACTAAAAGACTCATCTATTAGAGATACCGGGACACGCGAGTGAGTGTGGATTAACTGAGTCAAACGTGACACGTGTCTTTGTTCTCTGTTTTCTAATCAATGCATTTGATTATTTCTGTTATGAGTTTAATGAATCTGTTATTTCCTGTGTAATCCACAATCCATGTTTAGAATAAACAAAATCAACCAACCAAACATTTAATCAGTCAAGAGTCGGCTGATGGTTTTATTCTGAAGGATGAAGAAATAAAGCGCTGACTCATCCAAAACTGTCAGTCAGTGACCAGCCTCTAGTGGTTGCTGGAGGAACTACACGTGTTCCATGTTCGTATTTCTGATCAAAAAACAGCTGAGAGGAACACGTCAGCCTCTGGGATCTCTCAGCGGCGGGAAAGTCCATATCATGTGACCGTTGTTGATGCTGCTAAATTTAGCTGCACGCGTGTGCGCATGAACACGTGCCAGTCCTGACCGAGAACACGAGCCTTCTGTTGGACTCTCCGCCGTCACAACAGGCCAGTGTGCTGCCGCTGCACACTGGAGCCTCTGTCCCGCCGACACGGCAGCACCAGCAGGTCACGGACCCGGGTCATCCTGTCACGCTGCCGTTATGTAAACCATCCAGATCCAAAGGTTCCAGATGAAGACCGAGAGGATCAGAACCCAGATCCACGGATGTTTTTATGAAGATCTATGCTACTGAGATACAGGGGGGGCATCAGGGGCGGAGCTCCGAAAGACACGCCCATTTAAAGGAGATGTTGGAACCAGAGGCTTCAGATCAACATGAAATATAACTTTTTAAGACATTTAGGTTTTTGGATTTTGGTTAAAAACGTCATAATCAGAATTAAAACACTACTGGGAATGTTTTGTTTTATAAATTAAAACAAATGATCGTGGAGGACTTTTATGAAAACTGATAAAACTAAAACTGCAGGCGAACCTGTGGAATAAAATCTGTGGTTAAAGTTGGTGAAATGATGCAGGAAAACAGGAGAATAAAGACTGGAGGAGGAGGACCGGGAGGAGGAGGAGGTGCAGGAAGGAGCAAATGGAGAAGAAGGTCTGATCGTCTGAAATCCTGATCCTGATCTCTGATCTGACTCCAGTCCAAACCCAGAGACACGACACATTCTCATCTCCCACTCAAAACCACGGGTCCAGAACCCTCGGGACGCGGTACCGGATGCAGTACCGGACACGGACTGGTCCTCAGGATGCGTCCAGGACCGTCACCCAAGCCCGGGGTGTCCCGGGACGTGGTACCGGACCGGTTCCGGTGTTGGAGGTCCAGTTCATGCAGACAGGAAGTCAGTTTATGTCAAAGATGCTTTTGATCACGGAGGATCATAAATGATCCCAGAGAAGATCCTGTTCTTCCTCACAGCATCATCTTCATCAGGTTCAGATTCTAAAGGAACCTCTGATGTATTTATAGCAGCTGCTCCAGAACCGCTCTCAGTGGTTCTTGGACCGGACCCATCGGCTCTAAAACCTTACGAGCAGCTTTTCCCGTCTTACAGTCATTTTCCAGGAGGAACGCCGTCCCGGGACTCCAGAACAAGCAGCGCAGGAACAGCCGGCCGTAAAAACGTCCCCTCATCTTTCCTGACCCGTAAATCCCGAGGAGTCGGACCGGAGCGGCAGAACCAGGAAGGAAAGCAGCTGAATGTCCGACATGGATGAGGAGGAGAGGAGGTTGGCATGGAAACCGGAGAACCTTCGTCTCTACCTTCACTGGAACCCAGACAGCAGAATCCAGACGTGTTCTGGTCCTGGTTCCACGTCCATCAGAAGCTTCAGGAATGTTTCTGCTTTGATCCCGATGGAGAGGAGATCTTGGTCAGAAGTTCCATCAGGACGCTCGACGGAGACGCATCAGGATGAAGGACTCAAACCTGTCAGTGAGGATTTTCAGTTTCAGAGCTTTTAGAGGAATGAATCCACTACAGGATCCACTGGTTCAGGATCCACTGCTTCAGGATCCACTGGTTCAGGATCCACTGGTTCAGGATCCACTGCTTCAGGATCCACTTGTTCAGGATCCACTGGTTCAGGATCCACCGCTTCAGGATCCACTGGTTCAGGATCCACTGCTTCAGGATCCACTGGTTCAGGATCCACTGCTTCAGGATCCACTGCTTCAGGATCCACTGCTTCAGGATCCACTACTTCAGGATCCACTGGTTCAGGATCCACTGCTTCAGGATCCACTACTTCAGGATCCACTACTTCAGGATCCACTGGTTCAGGATCCACTGGTTCAGGATCCACTGCTTCAGGATCCACTGCTTCAGGATCCACTGCTTCAGGATCCACTGCTTCAGGATCCACTGCTTCAGGGATCCACTGCTTCAGTCTCATGTTTCAGATATGAAGCAGCAGATAAACATCTAATCATCACAAACTCAACAGCTGGTCGAGTTTTTGGAACCAAAAAATCCAAAATCCACTTCATTGTGTCAAGAGTTTGTTATCATAAGATGGAAGTCTGGGATCCACTGAAGGTTCCCGTCCAGGAATCTGTAAAGATCGTTTAGACCATGGGTGTGGAAAGTGGGCCCCGGGGGCGGGGTCCGGCCCACCAAAGGTCATCTTTTGGCCCACCGAGTCGTGGCTGCAGAAGACGCAGAGTGTTAGCTGAAACCTTTAACTCGCTTCCCTTTGATTCTCTATGATGTTCTAAAACTCTAGCATACTTTCAGCCTCCAGGTGGCGCTGTTAGCACTGTCTCTGCCGCATCTATGGGTGAAACAAGTCAGTCCTCAACTTTATTTGTGTTAGAACTTCCCAAGAGCCTTCACGGTCACTTCCGATGCTTTTAGTCAATTTTTAAGATGGAGCGACCACGGCAAACGGATCAACCGGATCCATTCAGGCTTTGGGACCCCTGCTCTAAACTCTTATCCTGTAAAACGGAGGAACACCTGAAACCAAATGGACTGAAGGGGAACTGGGTTCCTCCGGTTCTGATCATCTGGAAGACGGAAGGCTCCAGATCGGTTCAGTTCCCGGGATCTCTGTCTCCTGGATGGAGATCTATCCCTGGGATCTCGACCTCCACTGGGACTTTTGTCTCTTTCACCTCCTGTGCTTTTGGCAGCTCCTCCTTCAGTTCTCCTGGTCTTCCGGGTTTTCCAGCACCAGGATGTCTGGATCTCTGGAAGTCTCTCTCCGTCTCCTCCGCAGAAGGAGGGAACCTGAATCTCTGGTTTCTGCTGAGATGAAATCATCTTCGTCTTTCTCATGAATTCCTGCAGCTTTGCTGCTTTAACGCTTTTGGGTGTTTTTTGGGGTTCTGGGCGTCTGACCCATCCCTGCATCTGTGACTTCTCCTCGGACCCGGCTCAGACCCGCTCCATTATGCGTTTGGACCTCCCAGTATTTCCTGGCAGAGCATGGCGCGCTCCGGCCCGCCTCCGAGCTGCAGCGCTCTTCCTCGGCTTCATCAATCACGCCGCGACAGTGAATGGCAGGATAATATTGTTGCTGCCGGTTGATTGGACGTCTCCCCCGTGACCGGGCATGTGCGCCAGCGTGCCAACCGGCTGCGGCGCTTTAACTCCTCGGCGAGGAGCTGGGCCGCGCAGCCGGACGGGCTCTTCCCGTTAAGGGCCCTGCGGTTTTGGCGGGACCGTGTGGCCATTCACCACTGTTTGTTTTCCATGTCATTATGAGTCCAGCACGCCGTTTCTGAGCGGCGGGGAAACCGGCGCTTTGTCTGACGGGATCTACGTCACAGAAAGACGTTCAGTCAAGAGACGCCGACGGAAGCAGAGCACGCACGCTCGCGCAGACACGTGCACGCAGACACGTGCACGCTCACGCAGACACGTGCACGCTCACACAGACACGTGCACGCTTAAGCAGACACGTGCACGCAGACACGTGCACGCACACACAGACACGTGCACGCACACACAGACACGTGCACGCTTACGCAGACACGTGCACGCAGACACGTGCACGCTCACACAGACACGTGCACGCTTACGCAGACACGTGCACGCTCACACAGACACGTGCACGCTCACGCAGACACGTGCACGCTCACGCAGACACGTGCACGCAGACACGTGCACGCTCACGCAGACACGTGCACGCTCACACAGACACGTGCACGCTTACGCAGACACGCTTACGCAGACACGTGCACACAGACACGTGCACGCTTACGCAGACACGTGCACACAGACACGTGCACGCTCACGCAGACACGTGCACGCTCACGCAGACACGTGCACGCTCACGCAGACACGTGCACGCGCACACAGACACGTGCACGCACGCAGACACGTGCACGCTCACGCAGACACGTGCACACTCACACAGACACGTGCACACTCACACAGACACGTGCACACTCACACAGACACGTGCACGCTCACGCAGACACGTGCACGCTCACGCAGACACGTGCACGCTCACGCAGACACGTGCACGCGCACACAGACACGTGCACGCACGCAGACACGTGCACGCTCACGCAGACACGTGCACACTCACACAGACACGTGCACACTCACACAGACACGTGCACACTCACACAGACACGTGCACGCTCACACAGACACTTGCACGCTCACGCAGACACGTGCACGCTCACGCAGACACGTGCACGCGCACACAGACACGTGCACGCACGCAGACACGTGCACGCTCACGCAGACACGTGCACACAGACACGTGCACGCTCACACAGACACGTGCACACAGACACGTGCACGCTCACACAGACACGTGCACACAGACACGTGCACGCTCACACAGACACTTGCACACTCACGCAGACACGTGCACGCTCACACAGACACGTGCACACTCACACAGACACGTGCGCACTCAAGCAGACACGTGCACGCAGACACGTGCACGCTCACGCAGACACGTGCACGCTCACGCAGACACGTGCACGCTCACACAGACACGTGCACACTCACACAGACACGTGCACGCTTACACAGATTTTATGTTGAGGAGAACATCTCTCTGATCAGAACTTCATCATCTTCAAACCAGGATGACGGATCAACATCATGCAGGACAAACAGACATCAGATCCGTGTGGTCGTCAGTATAACAGCTGTGGAACAAACCGTGAAGGAAGGGTGGAGCCAACCGGATCTGGGTGGAGCCAACATCATGCACCCAAACACTCTGACACATCTGAGGGAGGAGGTCCTTCTAACAACAAGCTGTGGCGCCCGACACGTCTGCCTCATCACATGATGTCATCGGGACGGAGCCGCCTCCCAGAGGCGTGGCGGGTTGGGGGCGGGGGGCAGTCCCTCCATAAACACACACTCACGTCTAAGTAAACATCAACACGCACAGGGCCATGAATAAACATGCTCATACCGCGCGGGACGCACACATGCACTTCTGTCCAACCACAGGCGTGCTCGCGGACCAGGCCCCGCCCAGGAAAGCTTTGTTGTCCCTGGCAGACTCCACTTCTTCAGAGCGGTGAAAGTAAGGATGTCCATCAATTACAAAAACCACACCATATTATTCCACGTCAGATTTGGAGGATAAATCAGAAAACGAGTTCATAAAACCCCAAACTGCATCCTATCAATGATGATCTGGAAATGGGAGGAGCTTGAGGAGCCGACCGCAGTCTGAGGAGCTCCACGAGGAACTTCCCTCAGTGGAACACCAGCGTTCTCCTCCTCATGGTTTACATGACACTCAACCAACCAGCGTGATAAACAAAGAACCGGGTCCTTATTCTGCTGCTTCAGATGGAAACGTCTGGTCCAGGTGAGCAGGTGAGAACATCTCCACAGGTAACCTGACATGAGGGCAGACAGTGACTCCATCCCTCCTGGTCTCTGTAACATCTCTGCAGATCCTTTTCTCTCATTCTACCTTCTCGTCTTGTTTGGTTTCCACCATCATGTTGGATCTCACTGATGATTTGATCTGCAGGGATGGAAACAGAGTTTCTGTCATCTTGTGTTTCCAACTGGAACATCTCCTGACCCGGATCACCGGCTGAAGACCCACTTCATGTCGTCATTGCTGAACTTTGTTCTGGTCACATGGTTTAACGGTCCGGTTCTGCTGGTTCTGGGGTTGTTCTGGTCCACAGCACCAGCAGAGCTGCGATGAGCTTTCATAGCAGCCCAAACAGACCGCCGCGGTCACGTTTATAGTTTTTGCTGAGTCCCCGCCCCCCAGCAGCGCTCTCTGGTTGTAAAACAACACGCCATCAGCCAGAGATCACTCGCAGGCCGCCGCCACCGCCGCCGCCGCCGCCGCCGCCGCCTGACGTTAGCTGAAACCTCATCCCGGCTTCCTTCTCTCGCCGCCTGTTTGCACAGACGCTAACGATGAAGCCAGAGCTCGGCCCGCTCCTCAGCATTTCCCAGCATGCCCATCTCACCTGCAGATGGTTCAGACTTGTGGACCGGGACCGAGTCTGTTTGGACCGAAAGCAGATTTAACAGAACCTGATCAGAATCTGAAATGTTTTCTTTTTAACATTTATATGAACCGTGACATCACAACGCCTCATTCCATCGCCGCCGTCCGCCGTCGGTTCTGACTGGATTCCATGACCCGGTTGCTGGACTCTTGTCCTGCATCCAGACCCCAGCAGCAGATCTGTGACCTCTTCTGATTGGACGACACATTCTCACCCTGCACTCCTCACATATAAACTTTTGGTTGATCTGGGCCTCATGTCCGGCTGCGCCCAGAGGACCGGTACGCGTCCAGTACCGGTACCGTTACCCGGGCGCAGCGGGTGAGTCCAGTTTACATCTTTAGATTCGCTTCATATTCTTGTTGCCTCGGCCACGGAGCAACCGCCACAGTTGCTGTGGAATTCCTTTGTTGCTGCATCCTGGAAGACACGGATGATGTTGAGCGAGTTTGTTGGGTTTACATGTTTTGAAGGTTCTGCAGAGGCGCCAACGAGCACATGGGTGTGTCCGGATCCTCCAGAACTCTCTTCCTCGTGAGAGCTTTCTGTTCCTGCAGTGAGGGTCCCGTCTGGATGAAGGCCGTTCCAACGTCACTGTGGTCCAGTTTGACCTTTGACCTGAGAGAGGGAACGATGAGAATAAAACGGCAGGACCTTTGTAATGTGATCATGTTTTTGTACCTAAACTGACTGTAGAGATGAACATGAAGACACAATCAGAACACTTCTGTGTCAACAACAGATTCATGAAGAACTCTGGATCTATGATCTCCTTTCTTCTTCTGAGCAGAAGAAATATTTTAGCTTATTAACTTATAACCTATGATGGCAAAAACAAAGAAGCGTCTGTGTGTCTGCTGGGAATTACAGGAGAGGGTGGATGCTGCGCGCTCTGCGCTCCGATCTCTCCGCTCCGATCTCTCCGCTCCGATCTCTCCGCTCCGATCTCTCCGCTCCTATCTCTCCGTTCTCTCCGATCTCTGCGCTCCGATCTCTCCGATCTCTCCGTTCTCTCCGCTCCGATCTCTCCGCTCCAATCTCTCCGTTCTCTCTGCTCCGATCACTCCGCTCCGATCTCTGCGCTCCGATCTCTCCGTTCTCTGCGCTCCGATCTCTCCGATCACTCCGCTCCGATCTCTGCGCTCCGATCTCTCCGTTCTCTCCGATCTCTCCGTTCTCTCCGATCTCTCCGCTCCGATCTCTCCGCTCCGATCTCTCCGCTCCGATCTCTCCGCTCCGATCTCTCCGCTCCGATCTCTCCGATCTCTCCGATCTCTGCGCTCCGATCTCTCCGATCTCTCCGATCTCTCCGCTCCGATCTCTCCGCTCCGATCTCTGCGCTCCGATCTCTCCGATCTCTCCGATCTCTCCGCTCCGATCTCTCCGCTCCGATCTCTCCGCTCCGATCTCTCCGCTCCGATCTCTCCGCTCCTATCTCTCCGTTCTCTCCGATCTCTGCGCTCCGATCTCTCCGATCTCTCCGTTCTCTCCGCTCCGATCTCTCCGCTCCAATCTCTCCGTTCTCTCTGCTCCGATCACTCCGCTCCGATCTCTGCGCTCCGATCTCTCCGTTCTCTGCGCTCCGATCTCTCCGATCACTCCGCTCCGATCTCTGCGCTCCGATCTCTCCGTTCTCTCCGATCTCTCCGCTCCGATCTCTCCGCTCCGATCTCTGCTCTCCGATCTCTGCGCTCCGATCTCTCCGATCTCTCCGCTCCGATCTCTCCGCTCCGATCTCTCCGCTCCGATCTCTGCGCTCCGATCTCTGCGCTCCGATCTCTCCGATCTCTCCGCTCCGATCTCTCCGCTCCGATCTCTGCGCTCCGATCTCTCCGATCTCTCCGATCTCTGCGCTCCGATCTCTGCGCTCCGATTTCTCCGATCTCTCCGATCTCTCCGCCCCGATCTCTCCGATCTCTCCGCTCCGATCTCTCCGCTCCGATCTCTCCGCTCCGATCTCTCCGCTCCGATCTCTCCGCTCCGATCTCTCCGCTCCGATCTCTGCGCTCCGATCTCTCCGCTCCGATCTCTCCGCTCCGATCTCTCCGCTCCGATCTCTGCGCTCCGATCTCTGCGCTCCGATCTCTCCGATCTCTCCGCTCCGATCTCTCCGCTCCGATCTCTCCGCTCCGATCTCTCCGCTCCGATCTCTCCGATCTCTCCGATCTCTGCGCTCCGATCTCTCCGATCTCTCCGCTCCGATCTCTCCGCTCCGATCTCTGCGCTCCGATCTCTCCGATCTCTCCGATCTCTCCGCTCCGATCTCTCCGCTCCGATCTCTCCGCTCCGATCTCTCCGCTCCGATCTCTCCGATCTCTCCGATCTCTGCGCTCCGATCTCTCCGATCTCTCCGCTCCGATCTCTCCGCTCCGATCTCTGCGCTCCGATCTCTCCGATCTCTCCGATCTCTCCGCTCCGATCTCTCCGCTCCGATCTCTCCGCTCCGATCTCTGCGCTCCGATTTCTCCGATCTCTCCGATCTCTCCGCCCCGATCTCTCCGATCTCTCCGCTCCGATCTCTCCGCTCCGATCTCTCCGCTCCGATCTCTCCGCTCCGATCTCTGCGCTCCGATCTCTCCGCTCCGATCTCTCCGCTCCGATCTCTCCGCTCCGATCTCTCCGTTCTCTCCGCGCCGATCTCTCCGCTCCGATCTCTCCGCTCCGATCTCTCCATTCTCTCCGATCTCTCCGCTCCGATCTCTGCGCTCCGATCTCTGCGCTCCGATCTCTCCGATCTCTCCGCTCCGATCTCTCCGCTCCGATCTCTCCGCTCCGATCTCTGCGCTCCGATCTCTGCGCTCCGATTTCTCCGATCTCTCCGATCTCTCCGCCCCGATCTCTCCGATCTCTCCGCTCCGATCTCTCCGCTCCGATCTCTCCGCTCCGATCTCTCCGCTCCGATCTCTGCGCTCCGATCTCTCTCCGCTCCGATCTCTCCGCTCCGATCTCTGCGCTCCGATCTCTGCGCTCCGATCTCTCCGCTCCGATCTCTCCGCTCCGATCTCTCCGCTCCGATCTCTCCGCTCCGATCTCTCCGTTCTCTCCGCTCCGATCTCTCCGCTCCGATCTCTCCGATCTCTCCGATCTCTGCGCCCCGATCTCTCCGCTCCGATCTCTCCGTTCTCTCCGCTCCGATCTCTCCGATCTCTGCGCCCCGATCTCTCCGCTCCGATCTCTCCGATCTCTCCGCTCCGATCTCTCCGCTCCGATCTCTGCTCTCCGATCTCTGCGCTCCGATCTCTCCGATCTCTCCGCTCCGATCTCTCCGCTCCGATCTCTCCATTCTCTCCGATCTCTCCGTTCTCTCCGATCTCTGCGCTCCGATCTCTGCGCTCCGATCTCTCCGATCTCTCCGCTCCGATCTCTCCGCTCCGATCTCTCCGCTCCGATCTCTCCGCTCCGATCTCTCCGCTCCGATCTCTCCGCTCCGATCTCTGCGCTCCGATCTCTGCGCTCCGATCTCTGCGCTCCGATCTCTCCGATCTCTCCGCTCCGATCTCTCCGCTCCGATCTCTCCATTCTCTCCGATCTCTCCGTTCTCTCCGATCTCTGCGCTCCGATCTCTGCGCTCCGATCTCTCCGTTCTCTCCGCTCCGATCTCTCCGCTCCGTTCTCTCCGCTCCGATCTCTCCGCTCCGATCTCTCCGCTCCGATCTCTCCGTTCTCTCCGCTCCGATCTCTCCGATCTCTCCGCTCCGATCTCTCCGATCTCTGCGCCCCGATCTCTCCGCTCCGATCTCTCCGTTCTCTCCGCTCCGATCTCTCCGCTCCGATATCCATGGAGCCACGTTTCTCTGTTTGAGGTTTTGTTTCAGACCTCAGACATCCGTTCTATGAAGTCAGAGAAGTCGAGATGAATCTGCAGGTTTGGATTCCAGTGATTCAGACTCATAGAACTGAATCAGACTCTGATCTTCCCTTTAGTGTCTGAAAGCTCCACTTTCTGGAAGTGCTGCCGGCGGTCAGCAAAGACAAACTAATGATGGACGGAGGTCCGACCGCAGCGCGGCGGAGGACAAGGCCAGAGCAGCAGCTGCCTCGCCGCCGGCCGCCGCCGAAAACATCATGCATCAATGGCAATTAGTTCCATTTCTGCGTCGTAACCTGGCAAAGTCCGAGGCCTAAATTAAATAGTGTTTGGCGTGCTCGCGGCGCCGACCGCAGACAGGAAGGAGGGAAAAGCCCGAGGTTTCAGCAGGAGGGGGCTCGGGTTTCGTCTCACGCGGCGTCCTCGGCCAAAAACAATGTGGAGGAGCACAGCTGAAGGTTCTCACCTTCTCTCTGCTGAGGTGGGCACCAGAACGGGTTCCTGTGCCGGCACCAGAACGGTTCCTGTGCCGGCACCAGAACCGGTTCCTGTCCCGGCACCGGCTGGTTCTGCAGATTGAGGAGAAGAAGAAACACTCAGGAGAACCTCCATAGACAGGGACCGCCACCCTCACACTGAAGTTACTCACACCTGATCCAGGTGAGGTGTCCTGCAGTCTGAGAGCAGCTCTGTGGAGAAGCCTTCAGGGGCGGAGCTTTGAGTGAAGGACAGTCGAAGGTCGAAGATCTTTGATGATGTTCCGGCTGCTGCCTGGAGGTCTGACGTCAGGTCCAGACGGAACCAAACAAAGTCTCAGAAATGTTCCAGATCAGCCGTTTGAATAGTTTCAGTCTGAGTCCAAAATCTGATCTGGATCAGTCAGGATCTGATCCTGTTTAGACTGTTCCACCTTTATCTTCATGTATCTGAACCGATCAGCGTTCATACACAGCGACTCGTACGGAGTGATTCATATGCAGCGATTCATATGCAGCGACTAATCCGCAGCGCCTCGTACGTAGTGAGTCGTACAAAGTGACTTGTACGCAGCAACTCGTATGCAATGACTCATATGCAGTGATTTGTCTGCAGAGACTCGTCTGCGGTGACTCGTATGCAGTGCCTCGTCCCCAGCGACTCGTACGCAGCAATTCCTCTGGAGCAACTCGTACGCAGTGACTTGTCCGCATTGACTCGTACGTAGAGAATCGTCTGCAGCGACTCCTCCAGGTGACTCATCCGACTCTTGCACAGTGACTCGTCCGCAGTGACTCGTACGCAGAGATATTGTCTGTAGCGACTCCTCCGGGATGACTCGTCCGCTGCGACTCGTACACAGTCACTTGTACGCAGTGACTCGTACGCAATGACTCATATGCAGTAATTTGTCTGCAGAGACTCGTCCCCAGCGACTCGTACGCAGCAATTCCTATGGAGCAACTCGTACGCAGTGACTCCCTCTGGTTTGATTCACTCCACATTTATTACTGCTTACATTTACAGGACACGCAGTGATTGCTTTGAGTCTTCGTTTCCATGGAAACCACTCTCACCAATCAGGAGTAAGTATGGAAAGCCACGCCCCTCGTACCGAAGAGAATCTGTCAATCAGATGTTTCAAATGTTGGAGGCGGGGCCAGTGGGCTCCACCCTCTTACTGAGGCATCTGATTGGTCCGTTTACAGCATGAATAAAATAAATGATGTTTATTGAGACACAGATCAAGAGTTCTGACCAATAGAATGACTGAAGAACAGACGTTTGTTTCTGACTTCCTGTATGGAGTGTCAGGGGGAGGGGCTGATCGGTCCAGTTCTGTCTCTGTTCAGGACTGCCTTTAGGACCCCCCCCCCCCCCCCCCCCCCCATATGCCTGATTCTGTAGATCCTTCTAGAAGAGCCTCTAAAGTCTGATCTTCACCTCATAAACCCATGGGACAGGTTTAGCCCCCACCATCTCATTTATGGATGATCCTGATGTCTGTTGATGCTCGGCGGCGGTCCGGGTCAGATTCCAGCGTGGGCGGCGGTCCGGGTCGGATTCCAGCGTGGGCGGCGGTCCGGGTCAGATTCCAGCGTGGGCCCTCTGCTGCGTCTCATCAGCTTCCTCTGCCTGCAGAATGTCAGTCTGGGGGTCGTCCCGCTCCTCAAATGAAGGTCTCTCAGACACGCACGGCTCCCTCAAACCCCCGTCTTCAAACACCGACGTCTGCCAGCACGCTGCCACGGACGCGGCGTGTCCACCTCCTGACCGCTCTGCCCTTCCTCCGCCTCCAGATCATCAGAATGAGACGGGACGTTTCATTAATGTGCAGAAATACAAACTCCAGAGAACGTCAGAGTGATGGGAGAGGACCGGGGGGGGGGGGGGGGGGGGGGGGGTCCTGATGAAGCTCTGAAGAAACCTGGAACTGGATGGACCATAATTTGGTTAAAACAAAGAAGGGGGTTCCTAGAATGGAGGGGGTTCTGTGCTCCTTCAGTGGGTTGGATGGTACGAGGTAAGGTGGGGGGTCAGGTCATGTGATCAAAGATGAACTGCATCCACTGACAGTGTCAGGTTACATCTTCTCATCACATTTCAAACACCAATCTGAACTTTAACATCTGAGTGTTTCCAGATTTCTTCCTGATTCTCCTCCTTTACTCTCCCAGTTGAAACCTCCTGCTTCATTTGCTTCATTTGCTTCGTTTGCTTCTCTGAACACTCAGAGAAGAAGCTTTTGTCCTCCTGAGCTTCAGTCTAAAATCCATCAGGTGTCGGGGAATCCTGGATGGATGGATGATGGATGATGATTGAGGATGATGATGGATGAATGGATGATGGATGATGATGGATGATGATGGATGATGATGGATGATGATGATGATGGATGATGATGATGATGGATGGATGGATGGATGATGATGGATGATGATGGATGATGATGGATGATGATGATGGATGATGATGATGGATGATGATGGATGATGATGATGATGATGGATGATGATGGATGATGATGATGATGGATGGATGATGGATGATGATGATGATGGATGATGATGGATGATGATGGATGATGATAAAAATCTTCACCTGAAGATCTTTTGTTTACTAAAGTAAAGCTGCTTCCTGATTGGACAAAACTTCAGGTGTGGTTCAGGCTCTAAAAATCTGCTTTGTGCTTCAGGTACATTCCACAGACTGCTCACCTGTTTGGAGGGCGGGGCTTACATTGACTGACAGGTGGTAGTCTGACCTGGGAACACCCCCCTTCCCAAACAGACGCTGTTGTCCCCCCCCGACCTCTCGGTGTGAAGCGGGGGGTGGGGGGGTTGGGGGGAGGAGGGAGGAGGGGCTGTGGGGGGGGGTAGATGGATGACCCAATTATTCTCCTGTTTTCCTTCACAGCATGGGGGGGGGTGATGGAGGGAGACAATTAAACAAGCCTGCCCCCCCACTGCTCTAATGAACTCATTACACCCCCCCCTTTCTCTCTGTGTAATGACTGAGAATGGGTGAAGTGGGGGGGTTCACGTGCACACTCCAGCGTTCACGTGCACACTCCGCTCAGACGTGTGCAGCTGTCATCCATCAGCGGCTGTTTTCACGCCCGCCGTGTTGGGGGGGGGGGGTTGGCTCGTTAGTAGGAATGAATAAAAATGCCCCCCCCGTCATTTCTGTGTATGAACAGTTCATATGTGAGGGGGGGGGTCACTGAATCTCGGCCCTGAAAGCTGCAGATCTGACAGATTCATGGACAGAAACGGATCAGGACCAGAGCCAGCAGAACCAGAACCTGAGACACCAGAACAGAACCAAAGACCAGCAGGAACCTCTTTCAGAACCGTTTCTGTAAGGATGAGCTGCAGAGTTGAAGGGTTCGGACTGAAGAAGTCACATGACTCAGGTCCGGATCGGTTCTGTATATGACAGGATAGGGACCGCCTCCTGTGGCCGCTGCATGAGTTTGCCCCTCCCTTAGCTTTATTTACACCTTAGACATGTAGGACCCTGGGGGGGGGGGGGGGGGGGGGGGTTGCTTGGACATCACTTCCAGCAAGCAGTAGATGTTCTCTCAGGACCCTCCAGCTCAGTCCTGCAGAGGACCGTCATCACTTCCGGTTGGGAGATTCATCACTTCCTGTTAGCAGATTCATCACTTCCTGTTGGGAGATTCATCACTTCCTGTTAGGAGATCCATCACTTCCTGTTGGGAGATCCATCACTTCCTGTTAGGAGATCCATCACTTCCTGTTAGGAGATCCATCACTTCCTGTTTGTAGATCCATCACTTCCTGTTAGGAGATCCATCACTTCCTGTTAGGAGATTCATCACTTCCTGTTAGCAGATTCATCACTTCCTGTTTGGAGATCCATCACTTCCTGTTAGCAGATTCAGGCAACATTTCAGTTTGGATGTATTCATATCACCATTCACTAGTTTTTATTCATCTGTGGGAAAGAGAATTTGGACAAGGCCGCGGGATGTGTAGTGGTCAGCACACACAGTGAGAAGATCCTGGTTCAAATCCCAGCTGGACTCTGAGGGTCTCTTACAGGTGTGTGTGTGTGTGTGTCCCGTTGAACTTCTGGTCCTTCACCTTCGGTCCTGTTATTGACGGAGACCCGGTTCTGGACGGCGGTCACGTGTGTTTGTGCTGATCCAGCCGGGCCTGCAGAGCTGCCGTCACCATTAGTTGGACAGCTTTGATTAATGCCTGTGAACCTGCGACCTTTGACCCCCAGCATATGCTTGATTCGACTTGCAGGATCTTGTACCTGATCTACTGAGGACCCCCCCCCCCCCCCACACACACACACACACACACACACACACACACTCGGCCGTCCGTCCTCGTGGGGTTCTGAGCCGTGCTGACATAGAGGCCGGTCGGTGGAGGGGAGGAGCTGTGGTGGAGCAATCATAAGAACATATAAACTTCAGCTTTTTAAGGTTTCAGGAGCGGGGGGGTGGGGGGGGGTGGTGGGGCTTTTCCTTCATGTTATTTTTATATGTTACAAATTATGCACATTGCCTTCTCCTGTTAGTCTGGACACTGGCATGTAAGCTTAGCGGCTGCAGGGCTGCCAAAACCACTGGAAAAAGCGTGTGGGCCGAGCCGCGGATCAGGATCTCTGGAACACGTGCAGCAGATGTTTCTGCAGCAGATGTTTCTGCAGCAGATGTTTCTGCAGCAGATGTTTCTGCAGCACGTCTCCAAGAATGCAGCTGCATGAAGTAGATCAACCAACGGAGAGACCTGCGTCTGCAGCGTGAAGGTAGACGGAAAAACATGGAACCAACAGGAAACAGGAACCACGGGGGGAGAAGCGTCTTACAGAGTCAAAGGGACCCAAACTGAGGAGCCAAACCTGGAGGATCTGCTCATGTCTGACATGTGGAGTGTTGTCCACAGAGCGTGGCTGGAGGCTCGGTAAACGCTGCTGCTGCTGCATCTGCTGCTGCATCTGCTGCTGCTACATCTGCTGCTGCTACATCCGTTCCTCTACAGCAGGGGTGTCAAACTCAATCACACAAGGGGCCAAAATCCAAAACACACATTAGGTCGCGGGCCGAACAGGATCAACATTTATTGAACACTCTAAAACTAATTTATTAAAACTTAAAAACTGTAACTTTTAACATAGTTATGAACTAGATATATAGCATGTGGTGATGCTGTAAACTGAATTTGGCCGCTGGAGATGCTAGTGCTGATAGTGAAGTTGCTGAAATTGATATTTAAAAACACTCAAGCTAATAGCTGAAAACGCTAAAGCTGAGAGACAGATAAAATATTAGCTAGCTGACAAATTAGCCGAAAAAACTAAAAGAAAAAAAACAGCTAGCTGAAATGTAGCTGAAATATTAGCTAAACTCCAAAAATAGCCTAAAAATTCTTAGTAAATGCCAAAATAGTCCAAGAAACTAGGATTCCAATTTTTAGAATTGTAACTTTTTAACATAATCATGAATAATAAAAGGCAGCATTATTATTCCAGAATAAATTAAGTTAAGCCTTAAATAACTTTCAATATTTTACTCTCCAGAAAATACATTTTGTTGAAATTAAACAAGAAAAAAATAGGCGAAAGATAACATCGGGCCATAATAACAATGAAATAAAATGATCTGGAGGGCCGGATAGAATTACCCGGAGGGCCGGATCCGGCCCCCGGGCCTTGACTTTGACACATGTGCTCTAGAGGACTCCCATCTGGACTCACTCAGCCAGAGGGACCCCTCTCCTGAGCACTAACCATCTTCAGCCCCTTCCCCAGCAAACATTTCAATGGTGGCCCCATATGGTTTACCCACACTGCACTCTGACTCGTTAACTCACTACGATGTCCACCGGGTGACTGGTCGGTGTCGGGACCCAGACCACTGAGTCCCCACCTGAGCCAGTGTGGACAAACCCACCTGGGGCCATATGGGGCCCACATTGAAATGGGTTCCTCACTACAACTCCCATCAGCCACTGCTTCAGTCTTCTCCATGCACAGCTGATCATCATCGATGGTGTCATTCTGAGCAGTTTCTCCTGGTTTGATTCTGTTTTTGAGCCACGCACAAGGCCAGGGTGGACGCCACCTTCGTCCAGCTGTAGTCAGGTTAGGCTCCAGCAACCCCATCAGGAATAAAACAGGTTTAGAAAATGAACGTGGCTAACAGGACGGAAGTCTGAGGGGGCTTTAATGACCCTAAAACTAAAGTACTGCGTCAACAAAACCATAAACAAGCAGACATGAAGACAGTCTGAACTTCAGAGGAGTTTCAGTCCAGATCTCAACAGAATCTGACTTCAAGGTTTTTCTGTGAATAAAACCATTGATCAGTTTAGCATCAGTAATCAGGATCTCTGCACCCCAAAGGTCAGAGGTCATCCCTGTAGGACACCGTAAGCATGACCTGAATTAGTCCTTCCATTGATTTAGTATTTACCGTTACCATGGCGACGTGCGTCAGACATTGATCTTTTATTTTCATAGCATTTTATTTTGAAGGCCAGGATTGTGGGAACGTTTTGATGAGTTTCCACAAACATCCAAGGATCCCATTTGATTCAGTTTGTAAATGAAAAGAACCCAAACTCCACCACATTCGGGTCTCGCCGTCATTCCGGGCCTCGATAATAACAATCCAGTTGCCAACTTTGGAAAAGGTGCCAATATTCATGTGGAAAAACAGAAAGTACACATGGATGGCAGCGCCGGGGAACATGGAAAACTCGGCTCAGACACTCGCGGACTCCCCACGGAAAAAGGAAAAAAACCACAACTTACATTTGTAACCAATTAAATTCAGAACAAACCATAAAACTAGACGGTGGTTCTTGTGGTGTTTTCATGGAGTTACAGAAAACTCCAGTTTCAGCTTCTTCATCTCCTTCAAACATCTGTTGAAGATGAACCACGAAACATCAAGCTGAAGCTGAGAAGATGCAGAGATGATCCTGATGCTGCAGATCTAGAGGAGGATGGATGGATGATGGATGGATGGATGGATGGATGATGGATGGATGATGATGGATGATGGATGGATGGATGATGGATGGATGATGGATGGATGATAGATGGATGATGGATGATGGATGGATGGATGATGGATGATGGATGGACGATGAATGGATGATGGATGATGGATGATGGATGGATGGATGGATGGATGATGGATGGATGGGATGGATGGATGGATGATGGATGGATGATGGATGGATGGATGGATGATGGATGGATGAATGGATGGATGGATGGATGATGGATGGATGGATGGATGGATGTATGTATGGATGGATGGATGGATGGATGGATGATGGATGGATGGATGGATGGATGGATGATGGATGGATGGATGATGGATGGATGGATGATGGATGATGGATGGATGGATGGATGGATGATGGATGTATGTATGTATGGATGATGGATGGATGATGGATGGATGGATGGATGATAGATGGATGATGGATGATGGATGGATGGATGATGGATGATGGATGGACGGATGAATGGATGATGGATGATGGATGGATGGATGGATGGATGGATGGATGATGGATGGATGGATGGATGGATGGATGATGGATGGATGATGGATGGATGGATGGATGATGGATGGATGAATGGATGGATGGATGGATGGATGATGGATGGATGGATGGAAGTATGTATGTATGGATGGATGGATGGATGGATGGATGATGGATGGATGGATGGATGGATGGATGGATGATGGATGGATGGATGATGGATGGATGGATGGAAGTATGTATGTATGGATGGATGGATGGATGGATGATGATGGATGGATGGATGGATGGATGGATGGATGGATGGATGGATGGATGATGGATGGATGGATGATGGATATGGATGGATGGATGGATGGATGGATGATGGATGTATGTATGTATGGATGATGGATGGATGATGGATGGATGGATGATGGATGGATGGATGATGGATGATGGATGGATGGATGGATGGATGGATGGATGGATGGTGATGGATGGATGGATGGATGGATGGATGATGGATGGATGGATGATGGATGGATGGATGATGGATGGATGGATGGATGATGGATGGATGATGGATGGATGGGATGATGGATGGATGGATGATGGATGGATGGATGATGGATGGATGGATGATGATGGAATGATGGATGGATGGATGATGGATGGATGGATGATGGATGAATGGATGGATGGATGAATGGATGGATGGGATGGATGGAATGGAATGGATGGATGGATGGATGGATGATGGATGGATGGATGTATGTATGTATGGATGGATGGTGGATGGATGGATGGATGGATGGATGGAGGATGATGGATGATGGATGGATGACGAGTTCTTCCTCAGAAAACTTCTTCTACTCCTGAATGACCCCCCATCTTCATGTAGAATGATCCTTCAGACCTCCTGGACGCTCAGACAGAAGCTTTGACATTTCTCAGCTGTAACTCGGCCGTCTCTCTAAGTCTTCTCTGGTGTTTCTTGTCTCCAGAACCAGAACCGGGCTCATTGTGGACCCGCAGTAATCATCTGGAGCTTCTGAGAGCAGCAGCATCTGCTTCCACCCGCTGGAGCTAATTACCCCACGGTGTGGTGTAAACACCCCCACATCTGCCTCCCATTACCCTAGCATGGCGGCTAACGGCTTCACGCCGGCGCTCCGATACATGGTGAAGCACTTTACAGCTGCTGATTAACTCGCCGCCGCTTTAGCCGCGACTTCAACAAATATACAAATTAGAAGAAGACTTCCACGTTCACTGGAGCCAGACGGGCGGCGGGAGCGCCCCCTCCGAGGAGGATCTCCACGGATACCGGGGCAGATCACGCGCCGTCTGTCGTCCCGCCGAGCGGCTGCAGCGGGGAACGCCACCAGAGCGGCTCCTTACAGAAGACTCGGAGTAATTAATGAGATTCAGAACCAACCAACGGGGACGGGGGTGATTAACAGTGCGGCCGCACCGCTCTGAATTAACTACACAACCACAGTCAGCTCCGGGTTGTGGGAACATAAGTCAGAGTTTCCCGCCCTCACGGGCAGATGGAGGCGTGGCCGGGTCCTGGGCCGCTCCGGAGCGTCACGGCGAACAGGAAGTGATGTCTTCTGGGCTGATCTACATGTGTTTCTGCGTACAGCGGCTCGGCCTTATCGCTCCCATCTGCCCGCCCTGCTGTCCTCACAGATGGAGGAGGCGATGTGCCCCCCCCCACGTCTGCTGCTCATTAGGCGCCGCTGGCCTCGCTCCGGAGGAGGAGACTTCATATGCTCCCGGCGTGAGTGGAGACAACCTCAGGAACAGACAAACACGTCCAGAGGAGACCCTAACACTGTTAGGTCATGACCTCTGACCTCTACACCTCTGTCTGGTTCTGAAGGTTCTCCTCAGTCCACAGTCCGGTCCACTAGAAATCTCCAAGAAGCCAGCGTGCATCGATGCTCACACATTAGTGAATATAGACCACAATGCATTGCAGTCTACTTGTGGAGTCACAGATACACGTTAACTGTTTGTATTCATTTTGTGAAAAGAAAATGTAACAAAAGAGATGCAGTGAACACGGTCTAAGATGCTTTTAGGGAAGGAATTGGGACGGACCCTCGTGTCTTCTAATGTTGGGACGACTCTCTGGCCGACGCCTCCTCATGAGCCGATTGGCTGGCCGTGTTTACCAGCAGCTTCTGTCTCAGGAAGACTTTCAGTTTTGTGGACATGAAGAAGAAGTTTACAGTGAGCAGTGAGCAGTGGTGATCAGAGGATCTGTGTGAGCCGTCCCCTCCTCTTTGAGAGGCCACGCCTTCAAAGAAGTCTTTTTAATGAAGATGTTTTTAAACACACTAAAACTTTTAAATCTTTTAAAGTTTTCCTTCACAACAAAGTTACTTTCAGAAGCAAAAACCTTGACGAGGTTTCAGGAAATAACTCCCGTCTCACCTGAGGTCCAGACAAGTTTGGTTCAGGACGTCACTCTTTGATGTTTCTACATGCTGCCTAAGCCCATTGAAGGTCCCAAGAACTGGAACGGTCCGGTACCGGGACGCAGGGCGCACCGGTGCCCTAATCCAGTACCGGTTCACGCCCGGTACCACGTCTGGGCCTGGATTGTGTCGCGTACTGGATCAGGTATGGTACCGCCTCTGCCTGTGCTGGGTACCAGTACCGGCCGCGTCCCAAGAACAAGTCCATTTGCCGCTCCTCCTCCAGTACCGGGTCGTGTTGGTTGTGGACACTTGCTTTACAAACAGCCGGCACATCCAGAAACCAAAGGAGCCAGAGACGTCCTCAACCAAAGCAAGCCAGTACTGGGTCTAGGACGAGTCATGGTGACCAGTCTCTGGTATCACAACTGGTACCGTGCCCGGTGGCTGGTTAGAGTACTGGTACCATGCCCTCTGCAGAGAGCTACAGCACCGGTTCTGATCCGTGGCCCGGATCCTTGATTTAATGGGAACAGCCAGAACATGGATAAACGTCGAGTTGGAGACCCGAAACGTCAAAAAGTGACCGGGAGGATCCTCAACCACACGTCAGCATGTGAGGAGTCGTGAGGTGTTTGATCCACGTTTTTGACTGTAATTGGATCAGAAAGAATTCATCATCAAACTTTCAAATCTTTTTATTAAAAGACAACGATAGACCATCAAGTTCAGCAAATAAGTAAAACTTTTCCCGCCAAAACAGTGTTTAGATTTCATGGAAGCAGCCATTTTGAAACGAACAGAAAAAGCCTCTCTGCTGCCCCTGGTGGAATGATGGTGAACTGCAGGATAAACACGGACCGAGTTCTATTTTTACGGATCCTGCTAACACGATCAGAGTCTCAGAGATCAGATTATGACACCAACGGTCAAATGAAGTGGATCCTGAGTCCAGGTGAGCAGAACCGGATCAGAACTTTCACTCAGGTGAGGCTCGGTACCAATCTGAACCGCTGAAATGAACAAAACTACAAAGTATATCTAGAAAATAATTGACAAACATGCAGTGATGTTTGATTCAATGCAGACAGAAGGATTGCTGGTTTGACCTTTGACCTCTAAGCGGGTCTAAAAATACCCGGTTTCTTTCTTTATGAAACACGTTTACGCTGCAGACTACACTTTAATCAGCCGTTTCTGCACACAGCGACCAGGCAGACTGATATAATGGAACATTTATGACCAGCGTTTGCCCGCCTGAATAAATACGTGCACACGTCCATGCGGGCGCATGTATGTCGTCTACCGATTCCCCCACGGGGCCGACCCGGAGTGTCAGTCTACACGGCTGTCAGTGCCTGCTCACAGACAGTCTATAAGTTCCCCTCTGGAAAAACAGCCACCCCCTTATTGAATAACCTCTGTTTAACCCAACCCGTCCGTGTGCCCCTCGTCTCTCCCCGAAAACCAAATCTAAGCTCAATATGAGCCCGGCTATTGATGAATCCACCTTCTGACTCCAGCCGCTACAAATTACCATATTATACGGCTTACAGGTATTAGTTTTGGGAGGCCCTGACCCAAATCAAACACGGCATACCTGAATTACTGGTGTGTGTCTGGACGGAGACGGAGAATCAGATATGCGGGGAGCCCAACATATGAGCTGAGGGGGGGGCATGGGGGTGGCGTCATCTCTACTCCAAACTGATTAGTCTCACAATGCAGCAGCGCCACAGGCGAGGTGGACCTGAGCTGGCTCCAGACGGTCCAAACCTTTACTTCATACCGGTCCGTCTGAGGACTTCATCTCTGGTCTAGTGGACCGTTGAAGAGAACAGATCTCTCCAGTCAGCTGCCCGGCAGAAACACATCTCCAGACCTGATGAGATCCCATGACCTGCTCCCTGATCCCCCTGGAGCCTCCTCCTGGTCCTCTGTGGATGATCCTGTCTCAGGTTGGGATCTTCTCTCCCAGCTGTGGATCTCCAGAGTCTTTTCCAGGCTCCTGAGAGAAGAACTCAGATGTTTTAACCTAGAAGTCATGTTCTGTCAACAAACCAGGTGAAAGCTCCTCCCATCAGAGTCCACCTCTCTTAGGATCTATCTTCAGTTCCTTAAATCAGGAAATGTTCTGTTTGATGCATGAGGAATATTGATGATCACATAAAGCACATGTGTCAAAGTCAAGGCCCGGGGGCCGGATCCGGCCCTCCGGGTAATTCTATCCGGCCCTCCAGATCATTTTATTTCATTGTTATTAATGGCCCGATGTTATCTTTCGCCTATTTTTTTCTTGTTTAATTTCAACAAAATATAGTTTCTGGAGAGTAAAATATTTAAAGTTATTTAAGGCTTAACTTAATTTATTCTGGAATAATATTGCTGCCTTTTATTATTCATAATTATGTTAAAAAGTTACAATTCTAAAAATTGGAATCCTAGTTTCTTGGACTATTTTGGCATTTACTAAGAATGTTTAGGCTATTTTTGGAGTTTAGCTAATATTTCAGCTACATGCTAGCTGTTTTGATTGACTTAAGTTTTTTTTCTTTTAGTTTTTTCGGCTAATTTGTCAGCTAGCTAATATTTCATCTGTCTCTCAGTTTTAGCGTTTTCAGCTATTAGCTTGAGTGTTTTTAAATATCAATTTCAGCAACTTCACTATCAGCACTAGCATGTTCAGCGGCCAAATTCAGTTTACAGCATCACCACATGCTACATATCTAGTTCATAACTATGTTAAAAGTTACAGTTTTTAAGTTTTAATAAATTAGTTTTAGAGTGTTCAATAAATGTTGATCCTGTTCGGCCCGCGACCTAATGTGTGTTTTGGATTTTGGCCCCTTGTGTGATTGAGTTTGACACCCCTGACATGAAGGATTCTGTAACCTCAGGATGTCAAAGGATGTTCCGTCCGTTAGAACTCTGAATCACAGGAAAGCCTGACCTTCTGGTTCCCATGGAAACCCTTCAGAACGTGAGAACATTCCTCCTAATGTTAGCCTGATCCAAATGCACGTCAGCTGCTGGTCCAGTGCTTCAGAACCAGTGAGGTACCGGACTCCAGAACCACAGCGGAGACGTTCACCGACCCAAACCCCCTCTGGTTCTGGTTTTTAGTCATGTCTTCTTCAACTTTATCAAGTCCAAATTAAGTCTTTAACTTAAAAAACGATTTCCTGCCAGTTCAGTGGCCTAGTGGTAGAGCGTCCGCCCTGGTACCAAAGATGAAACGGGACCAATGCCTGATCCTCAGCATGAAGGAGACGGACTGAGGTTCCCTGTCACGACTGTGTCTGCAGCTCACCCCTCCTCTGTTCATGCAACAGATGCAGTACTGTGGACGGAGTAAATATTACCTCCAATCCTTCAGTCAGAAACAAGAGCTGGAAAATGTAACTGATTAAGACATTAAACTCTTTATGATTGTATTATCTAACACTTTACATTTGTAAGTAACTCACCGCTTCAGTAACGTGTTACATAACAGCAGAGGGTGATGTAAAAGCTGATTCATGTCTGTGAGTTAAAGGATTTTAAGTGTTCAACGGTTTCAGACGACGTTCCAGTTCTCCTGTCAACACCAGCAGTTCTACTGAGAACATCTAAAGAACTGATCTATGAGATGATAAAACAGAGAAACCTGCTCCTGTTTCTGACTTTAAGAAATATACAAATATATGAGAGAGAATGGACGGGTTTTGTCTTTGACACTTTTTCCTTCAGCAATAACTCTTCTGTACACTTTGGCCGTGGTGGCAGAGCTTCAGGCCGGAGCCACAGGTTTGCCAAAAATAAGGAAGCAGTGGAGCCATCATTTCTCTACTATCAACACTTCAGTCTCCCGCTGAGGGACGGCGGGCAGCGGGGAAGTCCAGACGGCCGCTCCGCTGCAGGCAGAGAGACTCAGATAAACTCAGTAATCCTGATACCAACACGACTGAAATCTAGATTTCTCTGTTTATTCAGCAGACGTGTATAAAGCGGCTTTACATGCAGAGGAGGCGGCGCTGAAGACTGGACACACGAAACCATCAAGCAGCGCCTGCAGCTACGCTAGCCGTTCCAGTCTTTATGCTAGACTAAGCTAATTGAGTCCTGGCTCCAGCCCTGTGCTTACCTACCAAACACAAGTGTGGGATCAATCTTCTCGTCTGACGCGTGCCAAGAGAGAGAGAAAGTGTATTTCCCTTCATGTCAGTGTTCGTTTCTTCTGGCCTGAAAGGTCTCCGCTCCACAGAAAGCTCATTGAGAGGAGCTGAGGAGAAGCCTGGTGGATGGAACCACCACGGTTCTGTGGTGGAGAAACATTCATCCAGCTGAACGGGAGAAGGACATGAAGGTTGTGACCAGAACCTCCAAACCGTCACTGGTCTCTGCTGTGAGACCCGGACCTCCTCTAAACACCACAGAGGCCAACGTCTCAGAGGTTCTGATTCGGCTAACCTCAAACCGGTTCATGATGATGTCTTCCTCTCCACTGTTAGCGCTGGTTCCTCTGAAGGAGGTCGATCTGCATGTCTCAAACTGCTGCTTTGAACCCTTTAGATCAGAAGACTCAAAGTCAAGGCCCGGGGGCCGGATCCGGCCCTCCGGGTAATTCTATCCGGCCCTCCGGATCACTTTTTTAAACTGTTATTAATGACCCGATATTATCGTGAGATCATTTCTAACTTGTTTAATTTTGATCAAATACATTTTTATGGAGAGTAAAATATTATAAATTATTTAAGGTTTAAGTTGATTTATTCTGGATTAATATTCCTATCTTTTATTACTCAGAATTAAGTTAAAATGTAACAGTTTTAAAGTTTTAAAAATTAGCATTCTGCTAACTTTTTAGACTAATTTGGCATTTACTAACATTTTTAAGGCTTTTTTGGTGTTTAGCTAATATTTCAGCAAATGCTAGCTGGTTTAGCTAATTTAAGTTTTTGTTTGTTTTTTAGGCTGATTACTTAATATTTTATCTGGCTATCGGGTTCAGCGATTTTCAGGCATCAGCTTCAGTATTTTCAGCTTCAGCGTTTTTCAGGTATCAGCTTCAGCATTTTCAGCTTCAGCGTTTTTCAGCTATCAGCTTCAGCGTTCTTCAGGTATCAGCTTCAGTATTTTCAGCTTCAGCGTTTTTCAGCTATCAGCTTCAGCATTTTCAGCTTCAGCGTTTTTCAGCTTCAGCATTTTCAGCTTCAACGTTTTTCAGCTATCAGCTTCAGCATTTTCAGATTTCAGCTTCAGCATTTTCAGCTTCAGCGTTTTTCAGCTATCAGCTTTAGCATTTTCAGCTTCAGAGTTTTTCAGCTATCAGCTTCAGCATTTTCAGCTTCAGCGTTTTTCAGCTATCAGCTTCAGTATTTTCAGCTTCAGCGTTTTTCAGCTATCAGCTTCAGTATTTTCAGCTTCAGCGTTTTTCAGCTATCAGCTTCAGCATTTTTCAGCTTCAGCGTTCTTCAGCTATCAGTTTCAGCATTTTCAGCTTCAGCGTTTTTCAGCTATCAGCTTCAGTATTTTCAGCTTCAGCGTTTTTCAGCTATCAGCTTCAGCATTTTTCAGCTTCAGCGTTCTTCAGCTATCAGTTTCAGCATTTTCACCTTCAGCGATTTTCAGGCATCAGCTTCAGTATTTTCAGCTTCAGCGTTTTTCAGGTATCAGCTTCAGCATTTTCAGCTTCAGCGTTTTTCAGCTATCAGCTTCAGCGTTTTCAGCTTCAGCGTTCTTCAGGTATCAGCTTCAGCATTTTCAGCTTCAGCGTTCTTCAGGTATCAGCTTCAGCATTTTCAGCTTCAGCGTTTTTCAGCTATCAGCTTCAGTATTTTCAGCTTCAGCGTTTTTCAGCTATCAGCTTCAGTATTTTCAGCTTCAACATTTTCAGCTTCAGCGTTTTTCAGCTTCAGCATTTTCAGCTTCAACGTTTTTCAGCTATCAGCTTCAGCATTTTCAGATTTCAGCTTCAGCATTTTCAGCTTCAGCGTTTTTCAGCTATCAGCACTAGCATCTTCAGCGACCAAATTCAGCTAACAGAATTCAGACTAGCATTTTCACAGGTAATGCTTTATATTGAGTTCATAAATATCTAAAATAATCCTGAAAAAGTTACAGTTAAATATTTTGTGTTCAGTGAAAGTTTCTCCTGTTCTCAGTGTGAGGTACGAGTGCTGGCCACTGCACCACAGCACCATTGTGCCGCTGCCATAAATGATTGAAATATTTCAAGTTCTTTGAATGGTTTAGTAGCTGCTGAAGGAAACTTCTCTGCAAGTGTTCATGTTCACAGAACCACGTCCAGCTGCTGCTGCTGCTGTTGCTCTGCTGCCACGCAGGAAGAGAACGACACTCGGCAGCAGAGCGTCTTCCACACCGATGTCCCGGTCATTCCGGTTTCCCGGTTGGGCTCGTGGTTCATGGTGACGGCGGTTCCACACCTGGCAGGTTCCTCTCCTCATGACTGCGTGCTCATCCACCATGGAGGAGGCAGGAGAAGCTGTCAAAAGAACTGCAGAGTGGAAGTGAAGTCTGAGCAGGAAATGCCGGCGAGGGACGGAGAAGCTCCGCCCTCTCCTCACGGAGCTCACTGGGTGAACCTGAGATCTGTGGTGGCTGCAGACACTCACCTTTAAGCTTTCAACACCTTCACCAGCGTCTGTTTCCAGAGGGTGGAAGCGTGCGCGCCCGACCCCGGCCGTCACTCATCTCGCCATTATTGCACCGCACCGAAACACGACGCTGAGCGGCTGCCGGCTGGATTTGATCTGGATCCAGATCGCCGCTCCGGTCCGTGGAGACGAGCAGCTCAGCGGTTGTCATGGTGATGTAGGTTCAGAGCTGGGTCTGGATGCTAGCGTGATGAGATCCATACTGTCTTTGCTGTTTTTCTTTCCAAACTGTTCCTACAAGCTTGGATTATGGAACCGTCCAGAACGTCTCATTCAGAGAAGAACAACCCCACACCATCATTCCTCCTCCACCAATCGGAATGTCTCGCTCCAAACCCGGACTGTTCCACCAGATTCCAGGTTGATCTCCATTGATCTGGAGTCCAGTGACGGCGTTCTTTAACCTCTGGATCCACGCTTTGCTCTGTCATGGAAACCTCCATGAAGCTCTCTGTGGAACGTACTGGGACTGATCTGAAGGTCACATGAAGGTCAGAGCGGTTGGTTTCTGATCAACAGTCACAAGTACATCTACAGTCAACCAGCTGGTTCTTCCAGCACATTCTCACTGCCACTGACGTTTGCTTAGGACTCCTCCAAGTCACTTTTTATCGTTCGGGGTGTCCCCAACTCGCCAGTGTTTGATGTTCTGGCTGTTATCATTAAATCAAGGATCCCCAACCTCCGGGCCGCGAACCAGAACTGGTCCAAAACCATGACAGAACCCTAACCCTAGTGGTGTGGTCTATATTCTAATTTTCCCTCCATAACTCAGATTATGTTTTTTTCTTTCTATTCCATCAGAGTTAAATTGTCTAAAACTGCTAATATCTCTGACATTTGGAAACGACTTCATATTTATTTTATTACTACACCACAACCTGGTACCGGACGCGGTACCGGACCTGAACTGGTACCAGATGTGGAACCAATCACGAATATATAGACAGTACTGGAAGCAAACCGGTACCGGGTCTGGGTATCGGTACTGGGCACGTCACGAGGACCGGTCCATGCCCGGTATCACTTCTGGTACCGTGTCCAGCGCCGGGTTAGGCTACAGCAAGGGTGTCAAACTCAATCGCACAAGGGGCCAAAATCCAAAACACACCTTAAGTCGTGGGCCAAACAGGATAAAGTTTTAAAACCTTAAGTTCTGAGAGTTGAAGATGCTGAAATTGATAGCTGAAAATACGGAAGCTGATAGCCAGGTAACATTTTAGCTAAATACCAAATTAACTCAAAAAACTAAAGAAAAAAAATAGCTAATCTTCAAAATAGCCTAAAAAACTGAAAAAAGCCTAAATTAGCCAAAATATCTAGTATGTAATATTAGTCTCACTCCAAAACAGCCTAAAAAACTTCTATTTTTTAAAAATAAAAGCCACAATTCGCCAAAACAGCTAGCATGTAGCTGAAATATTAGCTAAATTCCAAAATAGCCTAAAAAATCTTAGAAAATAGTCCATAAAGCTAGCAGAATGCCATATTTTAAAACTTTAAAACCGTGACTTTTTAACATAATTCTGAATGATAAAAAGGCAGGAATATTATTCCAGAATAAATCAACTTAAAACTTAAATAACTTTCAATATTTTACTCTCCATAAAAATATATTCTGTCAAATTTATACAAGTTAAAGATAACCGCAAGATGGTGGGGCATCGGGTCATAATGAAATAAAATGATCTGGAGGGCCGGATAGAATTACCCGGAGGGCCGGATCTGGCCCCCGGGCCTTGACTTTGACACATGTGGGCTACAGGGTTTGGGCTCCGTGCTGCTGTACTGGACCAGGTCCGGTTTGAGCCCAAAGGTTGGGGATCCGGGATTTAATGATAACAGCCAGAAGACCAACGAGTGACTCGGAGGATCCGTGACCAAACATCCACGTATGACGACGTGTCAGTGAGGACGTGTCACTCTTCCCAATAGACTCCTCCCACTTCCTCAGTGTTCTGCTGACAGACCGGGTTTCAGACGGACGGTCCCGTGACTTGAAGACCTGGATGAATGAGCACCTTGACGGACTCGGTGACTCGTCCGTCCTCATCCGTCAGACTTGTGTTCCACTGGAACTGCTCTGGAAAACGAGGTGGAGAACCATTAGCAGGTCTCTGCCGACGTTTACCTTTGCAATTTACTCCAATTTGTCTAAATTGCTTTGCTGACCTCTGAGAAAAAAGCATTGAAATATGACGGATCACCTTCATTTGTCCGCCGGGCTCCTGGCTCCAGCCTCCAGATTGTGTATTCTTTCCGTGGCGCCGAAGCGCCGGCGCTGCTCTAATGAATTTCCTCTCTGGTCGCTGCTGCAGCTGAAGCTTTACAGCAGCTTGATGACTCCACCTTTTCTTCCATCATCTACATCGCCTCTCCGTCTTTTCCTCGCTGGATTTCAGGGAACAAGATGGAGGAGAAAAACACGGAATGACTGCCATCAGAACCAATCAGAGGCAAGCGTTGCTGAGCGTTCCTGGTAATGAGTCAAATGCCTTTCATGACTTCAAGGAGGCCCGAGATCAGACCCAATTTCCTGGTGGATTTGGTTTCTTCACGGATCATTGCTCCGTCGTGTTGGACAGAAACTGGGAGCGCTATCGGGATTCTGGCAGCAGGTCCAGGTACGGCTCATGGAGAACGGGTGAGGAAAACCTCCTGAAGGCGGAGCGTCCTCTGTAGATGATGTTCTCCTCATCTGTTCGGGTTCCACTCTGGATTACGGTCCATCAAGATCCAGTTGGAGCTGCAGAGAGTCTGCATCCAGGATTCATGGATCACAGCCCCACACCATCACACTCCCACCTCCATCTTCCAGAGATCTGTTCACAGAACATTTTCCAGATGGTTCCGTGTTGGAAGGAGTTTTCCCGCCCTTTCCCTCAGGAACCCCTTCCCAAAAAAGCCTCAGTGGGTCACAGGGGCGGAGCAGGAACAACGGGGGTCGTTTGAGGGACCAGGCATGACAACACAGCTGTCACATGTAGAGCTGCCACAAACGATTATTTTAATAGTCGACTAATCACCGATTATTTTTTCCGATTAGTCGACTAATCGGGTCATGCACAAACTGGATGTAAAGACGCTGACGTTGATAACCAGCTGAAATATTAATTAAATGCCAAATTAGCCTAAAAAATAAAAAGAGCCAAAGTTAACCAAAATAGCTAGCATACTGCTGAAATATTAGCTAAACTCAAAATTAGCCTAAAAAAAACAGAAAAATCCTAAATTAACCAAAATAGCTATGTCGCTGAAATATTAGTTAAACTTAAAAATAGCTTAAAAAACTAAAAAAAGAAACCTTAAGTTAGCCAAAACAGCTAGAATGTAGATTAAATATTAGCTAAACTCCATAAAAGGCCAAAGAAACTTAATAAATGCCAAAATAGTCCAGAAAGCTGCAGAATGCTATTATAACTTTTAACTTTACTACAATCTGACTTCATACAATATAAAGTAACGACTAATCGACTATTAAATTAGTCGTCGATTATTTTAATAGTCGATTAGTCATCGATTAGTCGACTAATCGTGGCAGCCCTAGTCACATGTCATGTGATTCACTTCCAAGAGGGACTCGTTTCCACTGAGCTGTTTGGTCCGGTCTGGTCCGGTCCAGACCGGTCCGGTCCGGCATTTTGAGTTTTTCCAGTGTTAAATGGACCCGTTAAACAGTACCGACCCGTCCCTCTCGGGGACCCCCATCGGTTGGGAGTCATTTGAACAATGGAACAGGATGGAAGGGGCGGAGCCGCTGTATCCACCTGCTGATTGGCAGGAAGTGATGACCACATTAGAGAGCGCCACTTTAGCGCTCATTTAAGCTAACGTTGTTAGCTTCTGGGTTTCTCTGGTTTGCTGTGGTGGAACTGGAAACGCTCCTCGCCATCGTTAGCGACGGTGGGATTCAGGGAGAGCTAGCGGAACGTTAGCGGAACGTTAGCGGAACGCTAGCGGTCTACAGCACGTGTGCGGCGTGAAAACCAACCGCTCTGTGGGAGTGAGTCTTAGCTTAGTGGAAACACAGAACTGGACCAGACCGAACCGGACCAGACCGGACCGAACCGCTCAGAAGCAACCAGGCTAATGACTCGTAATCAGGTCCTCCCATCTCGGTTCTCTGCAGTCATCAGAGTAACTTTAATGCATTTTGACTCAAACTTGATTAAATTAATTTCATCCCTTTTGGGTCACATGTTGCTGGAGCCTGTCCCCTTTTGGGTCACATGTTGCTGGAGCCTGTCCCTGTGTGCAGGACAGTTCTCCAGTACATTTATTTGTCGTTCATTTTGATCTATTATTAATGGTTTGCCCCTAGAACTGAACACAGGATAAATCCTGCACACAGGTGACCCACAAGTACCAGAACCGGGCCTGCTCAGTGATCCGGTGGAGACGAACTGTTCACATGTTGCTTCTGTGGTAACCACAGGTCACAGTGAACATTTTTACATGTATGGATAAGTGAAGGAAGCACTTCATACCCTCACCACATGAACAATGGTACGTTCCATTTTCACCGGGACTCAGGAGAACCGCACCTGTGCTCCATCTTTGGGGGTCAGGATGACCCCACTCTAACATGGAAGACTAAACGGAGCGGGATCTCATGTCTGCCATGGACCCCAGATGACCCCAGGTGACCCCAGATGACCCCAGATGACCCCGCCCCCAACATACACTCTGTGACACTTCACGACCCGGAGGAGGAAAAACCCCCAGAACCGGTACGGGTCCACTTCCCCCGTCAGCCCCCATCATCCTCTCGGGGCGGACACTGACCTGCCCCCGTGCTGGGTGCTGTTCCAGGGTCTGTGTGGACGCTCTGGTTCTGCCCCCCAGCTGAGACCCGGGTGGGTGTGATGCATCATCTAAAAAGAAAAAGTCCAAACTTTGTCTGGTTTCCTGGACAGAAGCGGCGCGGCGGCACCGTCCCGGACGCCGTTGAGGGTCACTCGCCTCCCGCGTGCTGCGATGAATCACAGTTTCATGACGTCATTCACGCTACATTTGCACCCCGACCCGGTTCTGATTGGAGCTGTAAATCTTTCTGAAACAACGACAAAACACAGAAAACGTTTGACGCTGAAAGAGGCTGATATCCCATCATGCATCTGGAGTCTGGAGGGACGCGACCATGCGGCCAAACTCAGGATCAAACTGTTTATTTATCAGGTTCAATGTTTGACCTTATGGTTGATTTCATTCACATTTATTTAACTCTCGTGTAAATAAACTAAAAACAGATTATTTGTGTTTCTTTGATTATTTACAGATGATTTATTTGAGGTTTTTGGACCCAGAGACCTGAACTGAACCACAGGGATGTTCTGATGAACGGATTTCATCTTCATGATGAGACACCAGCGTCCAGGTTCGGTCTCATGTCCTGCCGCCGTGTCTTTCTACACACGGACACGTAATCCTGAAACCAACTCATTCTCACTGCCAAGTCATGACCTGTTGACGTTTGAAGGATCCTCCGCATCACATTCTGACGTGTTCGTTGTCTCAAACTGTTTGATTCCTGAATATTTAATGGCTGTTCCCTTTGATTCAAGACTGGGTCACAAACCGGTGCCGGTCCAGTACCGGGACGTGGATCGCGCCGGTATCCAGCCTTTGTGTGTTTTTGGATTCAACCTTTTCCCTGTGGGAGACGTTAACCCACTGGGGGGCGGGGTCCAAACGCTTCTCCTTCTAAACCTAACCGGGCCTTTCACCTGGACATTTAGAACCTTCTGGAATGTTACCCTCTGAAGCCCTAACCTGCACCCCACAACCGTCTCACTGCCCCGACATTTTGGGGGAGGCCACGGAGCTCTGCCCCGGGTCGACTCTGTCAAGTGTGCACAGATTCTGTCCTCCATGGGGGGGCAGGGTTCGAACGCTCTCCTTCTAACCCTGACCTGGTACCGAACGTGGACCGGTACTTTGGTATTGGTACCGGACGGGGACCAGGCTGGGGTTAGAGCACGGGTTAGGGAACCGGTACCGGCCCCGTCCCAAAGTTCGCTCCTCGTCTGACCAGCTGGATCTGGACTTTTCCGACCTTCTTCCTGTTTCCAGGCTCTACCCCCTGCCACGCCCCAGGTCTGTAGGCTGCTCTGGGACGTCCCGCCGTCACTACACCAGCACAGGTTTGGATGAGTTTTTCCCTCTTTCATTAAAAAGGTGATAAAACCCAGAATGTAGCTGACCCCCGTCCTGCCGCCGCACACCTCCTCCTGTTTTCTTCTGTTTCCCAGAAAAACTCCCGAATCCGAGCGGCGTCGGCTGGATCCCTGCAGCCGGGGGGAGGGGTGGGGGGCTCTGCGGTCCTGACATTAAGTTTCAGCTGACGTTCCAGCCCGCCGACCTGCAGCTCGGGTGTCAGGGAGCAGGCGTCCGCCGCATAAACACAGCCAGCAGCGGCAGGTGGATGGGGGTTTCTGCGGCCGCTCCGCTGCAACGAGCTGGAATACAGGATGTCAAAGTCCGCCGCCGCCGCCGCCGCCGCCACCGCCGCCGCCTCACGTATCTGCTGCCTTATGTTAGCTCTGCATGTGGCTGCACAGCCTAATTAGTGCCAGCTATTACCTCCTCCGAGGGCACGGCCCAGAACGCCAGCGCCGACCCGGCTTGCACCTCAAGTCTGGTTTGGAAGTTCTCTTAGATTGAAGGAGGAGGACCTGTCCGAGTCTCGGCCTGAAACTCGGTTAGATCTTTGACAGAGGGAGGGAGCGGCACCGCTTGTGCAGTAACCAAATCTGGGAGACGGTCGGGAAGGGAACCACGGTCTCTGGTCCTCCAATGCAGAGCAGATGGTGAAGGGTGGATCCCAGGAGGAGATCCTGCTGACTGGGAAGAAGCTGACGGGAACGTTCAGGTCAAACTGGAGAAGTCGCATTACCTGCAGTAATGCTTGTGTGAAGGATACATGCTGAAAGTAGTCACTAAAGAGGCTGAAGCAGTTTCCTGAAAATGCTAAATAACTTAAAATCCTGTTTAAAAACCATCAGTTTGTAGAAGTCGGCCTAAAAATCAGAAAAATGTGAAAAGCTAGTGTGCTGCTTAAATATGAGCTAAACTCCAAACTAAAACACTTTAGTAGATGCTAAATTAGCTAAAAAAGCTAGCACGTTGCTAATAAATTATCTAACTCCAACATAGACTTAAAAAACTTCAATAGATGCCAAATTAGCCACAAAAACCAGCTAGCATGTTGGTAAAAGACTAGATTAACTCCAAATTAGCCACAAAAGCTAGCATGTTGCTAATATAGCTAGCTCCAAGATAGACTAAAAAACTCAGAAAGATGCAAAAAAATTAACAAAGCTAGCACGTTGGTAAAAGACTAGCTAAACCCCAACGTAGCTTAAACAACCTCTGTAAATGGTAATTAGTCAAACTGTTAGCCTGTTGCTAACATATGAGCTAATCTTATAATTGCCGAACAAACCCCAGTAGATGAGAAAACAACCAAATGATTTAGATCAATATCTCAGACCTGTAAAGTCTCTGGATCTCACATGCGTCCTGATTGGCTGATCGTTCTGATACACAGATCGATGAGCGTTTGATTGAGTTTTTACTGGAGGGAAAATCTCCAGAGAGGATCATCTGAATCACATCAGATTACTTTCTTACTTGTTGTAATCGCTGTTGGTTTCAGGTTTCTTTGATTTAATGTAGACAAAGATCAAGAGTTGAAGATTCTAGATCAGGGCTGCTCATTCCTGGTCCTCAAGATCTACCAACCTGCCTGTTTTCCAGCTCTCCATGTACTGCTTGCTGCTGATTACCTGGACCAGGTGTGTTCTTTCAATCAGATTGTGGAGACATCTGACTGAGCCAATCAACAGCTGGCAGGGCTTGGAGATCTGGAAAACAGTCAGGGTGGTAGATCTCGAGGACCAGGAATGAGCAGCCCTGTTCTAGATGGTTTCTCCAGAGAAGCTGAGTTCTGGTTGGTCAGTGACACAAACGGGATCCACCGGATCACCAAACAGAAGACAGAATCACGTTTCACTCACAACCCTTAACTCCACAGCTGTGACCAATCACACATCAGCGTCCTCACAGCTGATGGGACCAGAGTGGAAGCTAGAGGTTCTCTCTAGAGTAAAATGTTCTAGAAACATGACATCAAAGGCAAACAGACTCTTTCAAATGGACGTCTGCTTGAGTGCTGATGGTGAGACTAACCTGACAGCATCACCTGAAGCTCCAGTATTCCTATGAATACTTCATGGTACTGTCACCACAGTGGTACGTTCCATGTTCGTGACGTTCCTTGAGATGGTCGTGAGCTTCAGGAGGACTGCAGACACACCTGAGCTCACCTGAAGGTGCAGCCGCTCCTCCGTGACCCTCCCCAGACCGGACCGCCCAAGAACCTGCAGAACCGTCCGGGTCAACCCCTTAAGTCATCGTCCTGCTTCCCACGTACAGTAAACACATCTTTGTTTATGGGTGAATGACCCAGCTGTACATGAAACTGACTCTTCCTGATCATTCTGATCACTAAAACGTCATCATCTGGTTTCTTTCTTTGTGTTTCTTCTGTTCTCTGTAAACTCTGAAACATCAGATCAATTAACAAAAGAATTTAAATGATGAGTTTTTATCAAATTACCATTTACACAACTGAACATGTTATTTAATGGAAACAAATATCTGTAAATGTAACAAACTTCAGAACTTTTGAGTTTATTGATCCAACATCTTCACAGTTTACAGTCAGACCAATCAGCTGTTCCGTTCTTAACTGCACAGCGCTGAACCAAACCAGTCAAACTGGGTTTTACTTTTACGGGTTTCATGTGAGCGGGAAGACGCCGGCAGCAGGGGGGGCTTTCTGCGCCCACTTCTCTGTGTGAGAGGAGACTGAGGGGATTTCAAATAAATACAGGACGCCGCAGAAATGTCCTCGCCGCCCGCTCTGGACCCGCACACCTGAACACTAAATTCATTCTGCCTCGTAAAGCGCCACGACTGGGCCAGGGACACGTTTCCAAACAGAAGCGGTGGGCCTGAACGGATCCTCTACGCTCGCTTTTATCGCTGTCAAACACGCCAGACACTAACCGTCTGTGGAGCGCCGGCGGGGGCGGGACTTACCTGTGGAAGGTCAGATCCGTATGTGATCGCTGTTGAAGTTCTCGTTCATCGTGTTGGACTTGAACGTCTCAGCGTGGAAGCACATTCCAGGTCCAACACAAGGAGGGATCACCTGGAAAACCGGAGAGAGCTGCTGGGAGATGCTGGGAGCTTGTTACAGACTGGACCTCTTCTGCACGACAGTCGTTTGGATTCTCTCTGAAAGTTCTCTGTGATCTGAAGTCACTGTGATGTGAGGGAGGTCCAGGTCCGGATCCATATCCAGATCCAGATCCAGATCCAGATCCAGATCCTGATCCAGGTGCAGATTCAGATCCAGATCCAGGTTCAGGTCCAGATCCAGATCCAAGTCCAGATCCAGATCCAGGTCCAGGTCCAGATCCAGATCCAGATCCAGATCCAGGTCCAGATCCAGATCCAGATCCAGGTCCAGATCCAGATCCAGATCCAGGTCCAGATCCAGATCCAGATCCAGGTCCAGATCCAGATCCAGATCCATATCCAGATTCAAGTCCAGATCCAGATCCAGGTCCAGATCCAGATCCTTATCCAATTCTAGATCCATGTCCAGATCCAGATCTAGGTCCAGATCCAGGTCCAAATCCTAGTCCACGTCCAGATCCAGATCTAGGTCCAGATCCAGATCCAGGTGCAGATTCAGATCCAGGTCCAGGTCCAGATCCAGATCCAGATCCAGGTCCAGATCCAGATCCAGGTCCAGATGCAGATCCAGATCCAGATCCAGATCCAGATCCAGATCTAGGATAATGAAGCCTGTTCTGGAGACATTTATAGATCAAACTCATGTTTGAGTCGTTTCATCTCAACCTTCACTTCTTTTTTCTTGTTTGCTAAGAAAACTCAAATATTGAAGTTTTTTCGAGCAGTTCAGGGTTAAGCCCCGCCCCCATCTGATCCCCCCTCTCATGTTTCGGGAGCAGCTGTTTTCATTGACCTTGTCATACTTTTTAATGTTTAATGTTCATAGATCTTCTCTTTGATCTGAACCAAATATAAAAATACAAAGTAACCCCTACACCCCCCACCCCCACCACCCTTCTTTCTGTACTGCTTCCTGAAGAGCTTTGAAAGGAGAAGATCCCCCCCCGACCACCAGAATTACATCTGTAAGCTCGGGGGCGGAGCTTCTGGGAATTGTAGTTTTTGTTGTATTTAGATCATATTTGACTTTTTTATTCTCTGGTAGTTAAGAAGACTTTTAAAATTCTTTTTAGTATTTTACATCATACTTAAAATTCCTGAGGATGGATACAAATATGTGAATTTGAATTTTCAAGATTGTTTAACTGTTTGTAAATTATTTCACAGAAAGTTTGAGAACATGTGAAAGACACGTCTGTATTTGTTTTCATTCTGCTTCATGATGTAGAACGATATGTTGAAACTAGAGATGCTGATTTGGCCGTTCCAACATTAGACCCCCCCCACACACACACACCTGAAGCGGGGGGGGGGGGGGGGGGTGCAGAAAGACATGAAAATGTTTGCTGTTTTTTTTTCTCTGCGGTTTTCAAATCAAGCTTCCTTTTCTGTTTTTTTCTGCTCGCCGCTCGCCGCCGCCGCCGCCGTGAATGGCCTCTTTCATGGCCGTCCCTCCTCTGGTCATCTACAGAAACCTCCAGTCTTACCTTTTCACCCACTTTCGGGGGCGTCACACCTTACCCCACAGGTTTATTTGCGTCCTCCCGATCGGGCCCGGGCTGGGGGGGGGGCGTAGCGTCGACCCGGTTTGGATTTCAAACGGACGGCGGCCCGACCTGGATGTGAGGAGGAGCCGCGGTCAGACCACCGGCCCGTCTGAAAGCGGGCTCTGTTGACCGTGGGTGGGGCCCCCGCCACTTGACTTTAGACTTCATTTGGTTCCTGATGCAGAAGACTATTTTGATCAGGAATGACGGCAGCTAACCAGGCTTTTTTTCCCATAAACCACCACGTGACTCGAGGACTCGGAGCGCCGGCGGCTTGTGGTGGGAAATGAAACGCGGAAGACAAGAAGAGTTTTTGTGTCGCTGGGATTCGCCATGGGAGAGGAGGTGGAAACAGGTATGAAGGGGGGGTTGTTCCTCCTAGGTGGGCTGTGGATGGAATGGATGCGGTCGCTGGATTTGTCGTCCCAAATGTTTGCAGAAGTTTGCTGAAGGTGGAAGTAAAACGATTGCAATTTTTCATGGGGAAACACCAGGAGCTGCCAGAACCGGGCCGCCAGATCTGACTGAGATTCCTTCAGATGCAACTCCGAGTAAACATGTCACCTCTGGAGGCAAGATGTCAACTCTTCTAGCCACAGTTTGTGAAGGAGCAGCCTTTAAATCTGAACCTGAACAGAGTCCATTCAGCCCGTTTGAAACGGACCCATCGGATCCATTCTGCTCCGTCTACGTCTACGTCTTCTCCATCCACCGAGCAGGCTGTCAGAAACAGAACCAACTCTAACCAAACATCTCCACCTCCTCACGAGCCAGGAGGAGTCACGGACCATTTCACGGGGATATTAATGACCAACAATAACGCAGAGATGGAAGACGGAGTCCACGGGTCCAGGAGGAGAGAGAAATGAGGTGTGAGGAGGAGGAACCACACATGAAAAATGACTAGAAAAGGCTGACGAGTCCTGAGCCAAAGACGTAAACAAAGATCAGCATTTACATCCACCAGATCCACAGATCCAGATGGAAAGAACCAAAGGTAGAATCCTTCCACTGATCATCTTCTGTCTCAGAGTGGAAGTTTGTACCCCCCCCCCCCCCCCCCGCCTTCACAACTCATCAAGGTTTAATGTAAGAGTCTGTTCTGAAGAGATAGAAATACAACATCTAGAGATCAAAGACAGAAGATTAAAACATGATCAGCATTTAGATCCAAACAGAGTCCATCCATCATCCATCATCCATCCATCCATCCATCCATCATCCATCCATCATCCACCATCATCCATCATCCATCCATCATCATCATCCATCCATCATCCATCATCCATCATCCATCCATCCATCATCCATCCATCCATCATCCTTCCATCATCCATCCATCATCCATCCATCATCCATACATCATCCATCCATCATCCATCCATCATCCATACATCATCCATCATCCATCCATCCATCCATCATCCATCATCCATCATCCATCCATCCATCATCCATCCATCATCCATCCATCCATTAATCATCCATCCATCCATCATCCATCATCCATCCATCATCCATCCATCATCCATCCATCCATCCATCATCCATCATCCATCCATCATCCTTCCATCATCCATCCATCATCCATCCATCCATCCATCCATCCATCATCCATCCATCATCCTTCCATCATCCATCCATCATCCATCATCCATCCATCATCCATCCATCATCCATCATCCATCCATCCATCCATCCATCATCCATCATCCATCCATCATCCTTCCATCATCCATCCATCATCCATCATCCATCCATCATCCATCATCCATCCATCATCCATCCATCCATCCATCATCCATCCATCATCCATCCATCCATCCATCCATCATCCTTCCATCATCCATCCATCATCCATCCATCATCCATCCATCATCCATCCATCCATCATCCTTCCATCATCCATCCATCATCCATCCATCATCCATCCATCATCCTTCCATCATCCATCCATCATCCTTCCATCATCCATCCATCATCCATCATCCATCCATCATCCATCCATCATCCATCCATCCATCATCCTTCCATCATCCATCCATCATCCATCCATCATCCATCCATCATCCATCCATCATCCTTCCATCATCCATCCATCATCCATCATCCATCCATCCATCATCCATCCATCATCCATCCATCCATCCATCATCCATCCATCCATCCATCCATTCATCCATCCATCCATCCATCCATCCACAGACGAATGGATGGACCAGAGGTGTTCTTGAAGTTCAGCAGCATCACACACTGGGTTGGTTGATTGACAGACAGAAAAACGGATGGATGGACTGACAAACAGTCGGATGGATGAATGGATGGATGGATGGATCTTTTACGGGAAGTCTGTTTCAGACTTTTCTGAGCTGTGAAGAGATTTACTGGAGTTTTTATCTGTAATGTCCATTCAGAACTTCAATAAAGTCTTTCTGGGATTCAAACCCTCCCACAGTGAGCAGAGCGTCTGCACCGACGACCCAAACAGCTTCCACATGCAAACACACGCCTGTGTGCTATAAACGGAGCCCCACACAGAAGTCCTGAACACACATGTGATCTCACTCACACTCAATCACAGCTTCCTGTTTGGCTGTGATGTCACTGGTGAGGTCAGGCCTTAGGTCACCAGAAGCTCGCCGACGTTCCCCTGAGAGGGGCCGGCAGTGATGAAGTCATTTTCTCAGCCCACACGGGGATGCAGCTCAGCTGGTTCCTCCATCAGCGGGGGAGGAGCCTGAGAGAACGTCACGCCACCGTCCTGCGGCGAGAGCGGCCCGGAGGTGAAAAGCTCGGCCGGGATGCTCCCGTGTCTCCTTTACTCTCTCTCCAAAATGATGGTTTCCAGAGTGTCATGTTAGTGAAGCGCCCCCTAGAGGACAGAAAACTGCTTCTGATCATCAGAGGGATCAGACCAGAACTCAGTCCAGAAAATCTGGATTCATGTAAATGATGATGAATGAAGATGAGAAATGTCTACAGACATGATCTGACTGCTGGTTCGTTCTTCTGGAAAAGACACAAACCAGAGATTTGACATTTGTTGAGTTAATTTATTCATCTGCTGATCTGACTGCAGTGTTTGGAGAAAGCAGCAGTTTGTTCTCTCCTTCACTGCAGAGGTTTCTGGATTAGAACTAGAACTGGATTAGAACTAGAACTGGATTAGAACTAGAACTAGAACTGGATTAGAACTAGAACTGGATTAGAACTAGAACTGGATTAGAACTAGAACTGGAACTGGATTAGAATTAGAACTGGATTAGAACTAGAACTGGATTAGAACTAGAACTGGATTAGAACTAGAACTGGATCAGAACGAGAACTGGATCAGAACTAGAACTGGAACTGGATTAGAACTAGAACTGGATTAGAACGAGAACTGGATTAGAACTAGAACTGGAACTGGATTAGAACTAGAACTGGATTAGAACTAGAACTAGAACTGGATTAGAACTAGAACTGGATTAGAACGAGAACTGGATTAGAACTAGAACTGGATTAGAATTAGAACTGGATTAGAATTAGAACTGGATTAGAACGAGAACTGGATTAGAACTAGAACTGGATTAGAACTAGAACTGGATTAGAACGAGAACTGGATTAGAACGAGAACTTGATTAGAATTAGGACTGGATTAGAACGAGAACTGGATTAGAACTAGAACTGGATCAGAACGAGAACTGGATTAGAACTAGAACTGGATTAGAACTAGAACTGGATTAGAACTAGAACTGGATCAGAACGAGAACTGGATCAGAACTAGAACTGGATTAGAACTAGAACTGGATTAGAACTAGAACTGGATTAGAATTAGAACTGGATTAGAATTAGAACTGGATTAGAACAAGAACTGGATTAGAACTAGAACTGGATTAGAACTAGAACTAGAACTGGATTAGAACTAGAACTGGATTAGAACGAGAACTGGATTAGAACTAGAACTGGATTAGAACTAGAACTAGAACTGGATTAGAACTAGAACTGGATTAGAACTAGAACTGGATTAGAACTAGAACTGGAACTGGATTAGAATTAGAACTGGATTAGAACTAGAACTGGATTAGAACTAGAACTGGATTAGAACTAGAACTGGATCAGAACGAGAACTGGATCAGAACTAGAACTGGAACTGGATTAGAACTAGAACTGGATTAGAACGAGAACTGGATTAGAACTAGAACTGGAACTGGATTAGAACTAGAACTGGATTAGAACTAGAACTAGAACTGGATTAGAACTAGAACTGGATTAGAACGAGAACTGGATTAGAACTAGAACTGGATTAGAATTAGAACTGGATTAGAATTAGAACTGGATTAGAACGAGAACTGGATTAGAACTAGAACTGGATTAGAACTAGAACTGGATTAGAACGAGAACTGGATTAGAACGAGAACTTGATTAGAATTAGGACTGGATTAGAACGAGAACTGGATTAGAACTAGAACTGGATCAGAACGAGAACTGGATTAGAACTAGAACTGGATTAGAACTAGAACTGGATTAGAACTAGAACTGGATCAGAACGAGAACTGGATCAGAACTAGAACTGGATTAGAACTAGAACTGGATTAGAACTAGAACTGGATTAGAATTAGAACTGGATTAGAATTAGAACTGGATTAGAACAAGAACTGGATTAGAACTAGAACTGGATTAGAACTAGAACTAGAACTGGATTAGAACTAGAACTGGATTAGAACGAGAACTGGATTAGAACTATAACTGGATTAGAATTAGAACTGGATTAGAATTAGAACTGGATTAGAACGAGAACTGGATTAGAACTAGAACTGGATTAGAACTAGAACTGGATTAGAACGAGAACTGGATTAGAACGAGAACTTGATTAGAATTAGGACTGGATTAGAACGAGAACTGGATTAGAACTAGAACTGGATCAGAACGAGAACTGGATTAGAACTAGAACTGGATTAGAACTAGAACTGGATTAGAACTAGAACTGGATCAGAACGAGAACTGGATCAGAACTAGAACTGGATTAGAACTAGAACTGGATTAGAACTAGAACTGGATTAGAATTAGAACTGGATTAGAATTAGAACTGGATTAGAACGAGAACTGGATTAGAACTAGAACTGGATTAGAACTAGAACTGGATTAGAACTAGAACTGGATTAGAACTAGAACTGGATTAGAACTAGGGCTGGATTAGAACTAGAACTGGATTAGAATTAGAACTGGATTAGAATTAGAACTGGATTAGAACGAGAACTGGATTAGAACTAGAACTGGATTAGAACTAGAACTGGATTAGAACTAGAACTGGATTAGAACTAGAACTGGATTAGAACTAGAACTACATCCCCTGCATTAAGACTACAGCCCCGTAAATGCAGTTCATGACCACAGCTGCTAACATGTGGATGACGCCATCCTCAATCATAGATTGGACTTCTCCGTGATGTTCACACTGATGTTCACACAAAGACTGGACTGTGAGGAGAAACGTTGTGGAGTTTTAATCATGTTCTTCTTCAGGGTTTTGTCCACCACAGCATAAAACAGGAACCGTGTCAGTAGGTTGTTCTGCATGTGCTAAGCCGTCTGTGCTGAAGGTGCGAGTCTGCCTTCACGAGGTGGTAATGGAGCCGATCTGGCAGCCATCTGACTCAGGACATTTGACCTCACAGTCTCAGAGCGAGTTTTCTTTTCTTTCCTTTCTTTTTCCCCTCGCAGAGGCTAAAAGGCTCAAAAGGGTGGAAAGCTAAATATTTTCTTTAGTCTTCTGGACGCTGGGTTGCATAAAAGGTTCCAAAGCTGTTTGAGTCAAACCTCAACCGCTGAAACTGAAAATTCTGTTCCCTTTCCCATAAAAATTCTTCCCCTAAAGGAAAAAAGCGGGAAAAGAAAACAAAGATTTCTGTTCAGGTGAACTCGTGGACTTACTTCACTTCTCTGGTGTCAGTTGGGAAGTGGAAGATGTTTGGGGTCCTAAATCTGAGTCATGATTTCAAGGAACTCCCTGTAGAGGAGACACCAGCAGTGAGGCTGAACTATTGCAGACCTAAATGTTCTTAAAGAAGTGAACCGTGACCACAGCTTGAAAGACACCAGGAGACTCCCTTAACCTCCGTGTCCCATCACGATGCAGCTGCATCTCTGCCAAACTCATACGGAAGAGTCAGAGTTGTTAGCATTGATGGACTCTGCAAAGGCCTGATGTGTCAATCGTCTGATTATTTCTCAAACAATATAAAAAATAAAAATGAGAGTTCGTCTGTATGCTGATGACACTCTTGTTTCTCTTGACTTGACTCATTTTAAAGTCATGTAATGTCTTGGTCAGATGCTCCTTACTGGGGGTTGACCAGGGGAGGCCTGGAGGTCTGTGTGGGAGTGGCTGCACCTTAAGGGAAGCTCAGCTGTGTTTCATAAGACTTCATACCGGTGTGTGTAGTAAGTGTATCGTGAAGTATGATGCGAGCGCTGGCCCGTACTGAACAGCACTAACAGGATGTTCAGTCTGCAGGACTGCATATCACCTACCTCCCCTTACGTGTTGTAGAAGTGTTCACTATGACCTTTTGCCTGCAGCACACCCATAGAGAAACATCTTTACAGTTCACTGAGCGGTCTATGATTTGGATATTTCCGGCGGGTCAGGTGTTGACCCGTACAGGTTTGACCCTGATCTGTATTCCTCTGGATCGTAAGTCTTTGTCTCAACCTCATACTTTTAGAGTATTTGTAATAAACTTCAGCTTTGACTGAGATCCACTGAAGTTCTGTGTCTTCCAGATAAAAGTGAATCCGTCCTAAAGAAGATTTAAGATTCTGTGAAAGTGAGGGCACAATGTTTCCTTAGACATGGAGGACAATGTAGAAAAGTATGAAGGTCCCGACATCTCTGCTGTTTTCCATTGACAGACTGTGAAGGACGGTATCGGGTGATGGACTCTGTCCTTCATGAAGATAAAATCACAAGTTAGAACGCGTTTGCTCTGTGGAGTTCATGACCATCATGTAAAGTTTCCAGAAGCATCAGTCAGAACCGCACCGCGTCCCCAGAGGCTGAGAGAACCCGGCCCAAACGGACTGAAGGAATGTTTTATGTTGACAAACATAAACTGTATGGGTGGGAGAGGCACTTAATGCAGAACCTGCTGGCTGCCAGCGACATTTCTGTGGCTTTCCGAGCTGTGTTTGTGCTTGTGTGCTTGTTGACACACTTGTAGCTGGATATTTGACACGTTTGGCGCCGGCGCCTCGCTTCCGTGTGGTCCCTGAGTAAACACTGCAGCCAGGACGGCTCCACGACACAAAGCAGCCGCTGCTGCCGGTGACGGGCGAGCGAGCGAGCGGGCGAGGTGGAAGTGACCACCTGACCCCCTGGGGACAGGAAGACCTCCTCCAGAAATCACTGGACAGGTGACGGACACCCACCTGCTCTGTGGGAGGGGCTGTGCTTTCCTGTGAGGGTCCAGGTGTGTTTCTATTCAGAGACTTGGTTTGAAAAAAGACTAAAGTTCTGTAAATGATGCATGAGGACATCTTGGTCCGAAAAGATTTCTAGCAGCAGAACCTCCACTTTGATTCTTCTGTCTGAGACCTCTTTGTGTTCCAAGAACAATCAGTACCGACCCACAGACCGGATCTGTGGATCTGTGGATCTGTGGATCTATGGATCTGTGGATCTATGGATCTATGGATCTGTGGATCTGTGGATAAGTGGATCTATGGATCAGTGGATCTGTGGATCTGTGGATCTGTGGATCTATGGATGTGTGGATCAGTGGATCTGTGGATAAGTGGATCTATGGATCAGTGGATCAGTGGATCTGTGGATCTGTGGATCTGTGGATCTGTGGATCTATGGATCTGTGGATCAGTGGATCTGTGGATCTGTGGATCTGTGGATCTGTGGATCTATGGATCTGTGGATCAGTGGATCTGTGGATCTGTGGATCAGTGGATCCGTGGATCAGTGGATCCGTGGATCCGTGGATCCGTGGATCAGTGGATCTGTGGATCTGTGGATCAGTGGATCAGTGGATCCGTGGATCAGTGGATCTGTGGATCAGTGGATCCTGATGGAAACATCAGAGTGTCCTGTAGGTGGCGCTGTAGCTGCTTAACTACAACTCTTTCTAAAATTTTAGAAATAAATGGGAGATTAGATATTGGTCTATAGTTGGCCAGAATGTCAGGATCCAGGCTGGGCTTTTTCAAAAGAGGTTTAACAACCGCATATTTAAAAGACTGAGGCACATAACCAGTTTCTAGAGAGGGATTTATTATGGTTAATATGGAGTCACTAATTAAGGGGAAAATTTCTTTAAAAAGTTTAGTGGGGATTGGATCTAAAAGACAAGTGGAAGTTTTAGAAGACATAATAACTGATGTTATTTCTGTTTGGTCCACAGCAGTGAAGCAGTCAAAGGTTACAGACGTTTCTATGATGCCTTTGTTTCTACGACTTCAGCTTTGGGCTGATGGTGGGAATAACCACATTTAGCTTGTGTCTAATATTTGAGATTTTACTATCAAAGAATTGAAGGAAATCTTCAGAGCTGATAGTAGCTGGAATATGTGGTTCAACCGAGCTGTGGCTGCTGGTCAGCCTGGCTATAGTAGGAAAGAGAAATCTGGGATTATTTGCATTTTCTGCTATTAAAGTTGAATAGTATTGAGTTCTCGCTCTACGCAGGGATTTTTTATAACTTAAGAGACTACATTTCCCAGCATTCAGAGAGTCTCTGAGCCATTTTCTTTCTAACTTCCGGGTTACTTGTTTTAGGGAACGAGTTTCAGCATTGAACCACGGTGCTGCTCTGTTCAGAGGGGCAACAACATCCAGTGTTCCCCTGAGGGCTTGCATGGCATCATTAACAAACTGATCATTTTCAGAGAGGGTTAAAGTGTTCTGAGAATATTCACTAAGCATGTTACTGAACATTGGTTGAACTGAGAGTTTAAATTCCGACACGGAACGGTCAGATAATGTTCGTTTCAGCTCTTTCTTATTTATTGGAGCAGTAGCATTTTCTAATATAAACTGAAAGGTAATTAAAAAATGATCTGAAAGTATGGGATTATGAGGAAGGACATTCAGCTGACTAATCTCAACTCCATAAGTTAAAACAAGGTCCAGAGTGTGCTTGTGACAGTGAGTAGGTTGATCTACGTTTTGTGTTAAACCAATAGTTTCTAATAAAGTTGCAAATGTGTTTCTAAGACAGTCACTGGAATCATCAATATGAATATTAAAATCCCCTGTTAATATAATTTTGTCGGAATCTAAAATAATATTTGATAAAAAGTCAGAAAACTCAGATAAAAATTCTGAGTACGGGCCGGGGGGGCGATAAATGATTATAAATAGAACTGCTTTTCCAGTTTTTCTGTTTGGGTGATTTATAGACAGCACAATGTTTTCAAATGAGTTATAAATATGTTTAACTTTAGGGTTGAGAAGTAAACATGATTCTGAAATTACTGCTAACCCACCTCCTTTCCCAGAAATCCTGGATTTCTGATGGTTATTATAGCTGGGGGGGGGGGGGTTGCTTCATTCAGTGGAACATAATCATCCTGTTGTAGCCAGGTTTCTGTTAGAGCTAGCATGTTAAGTTTATTATCATTAATCAGTTCGTTGACTAATAAATTGATCTAATGTTTAGTAGCCCACATTTAATGACATCATATTTATTTCTATGACTCATTTCTTTCATTTGCCTTCCAGCACATGAGCTAACGCTAGGAACTGCTGGGCTAGCCCTGTTTGGGGTTAGCATCAGCGCTAACGGTTGCTGCTCTCTCCCCGGGTCTCCTCTCTGGGTTGTCAGGCTGCATGGCTAAAGCTAGCAGAAATGTTTCTGGAAAGAAGAGCCGCTCCGTCAAAACTGGGATGAATTCCATCTCTCCGCATGAGGCCGGGCTTTCCCCAGAACACGCTCCAGTTGTCCACAAAGCTAACGCCGTTTTCTGGGCACCATTTAGCTAACCTTCCAGCTTCAGATGATCCTCCAGCTCAGATGATCTTCCAGACTGGATGAATGTCTGCAGCTCAGTCCTCAGACGGGTGAAGGTGGTTCCAGTCGTTGATTTCAGGAGTTAAAGATCATCTTTGGCTTTAAGCGTTATCGTATCTGTGTTGTGGTGAGTGGACGGATCAGAACCAGAAGAGATGGACAGCAGTGAAGGTTTATTAGCCTCTCAATAAAAAGACAAACAAAGGGATGAACACTGGCGGCCACAGCAGGGGGCGGGGCCAACGAAAACGTTACTGGGAATCAGGAATGAGCCGAACCGAACAGAAATAAGCTGGCAGGTAGGAGGAGCCGGGGAGGCTTTCATAGGTGCAGGAAGATGGGAAGCAGGTGAGCAAGACCACCAGGTAGTGAAAGCCACGCCTCCTGTCCCACACCACCCTGTAGAAGAACAAACTGAAAGAAATACAAACAAGAGCAACAAAGGAGGAGGAGACTGGACCGTAACTCTCAGCTTCTGCACTTCAGTGAGAAGTTTCTGTCCTGCTGAGGAGTTTGAACCACAGACTCATTTGTTCATTCATCGTTCTGCTGACTCAGCAGTTTTCTGTTCTGGTCATCTCTGCTCTCTGAGATGGCGAGGATTTCTCCTCTCCTCCCCACCGTCCATCCATCCATCAGCACGACTCCACCATTCTCGCTGAGTCACGTCGTTTGTCTTTCCTGTCTGTGGCTCTTTCAAGGTTTTGGGGGCGGAGCTTCTGCCTCGTTAGCTTCCCGTTCTCTTAAATCTCTGCGTCGTTACGTGAAGGCAGAACCTCTGCCAGAGCCCACTTTCAGAGCTTCATAAAAGCTACAGTTTATTCCAGAACCAAACCCGGTCATCCAGAACCTGTAACCGCGGCCCAGAAACAGTGAAACCAGAACTCTGACACCTGCTTTGGCGTCACGCTTTTTAGGCAGGAGAAGGAGGGAATTTCAGTCTTCCTTCCAGCAGAGAAGTCCAGATGACAACCCACAAACCAAAGCTCGGACTTCTTCTGGGTCCGGATCCAAAGGCAGAAGAGGCCCGTCGGGCTTGGACTGGAACTCTTTTCACTCCTTTATTCCATAACCTGTTATTATGTAAGGATTTAAGAACCAAAACATCTGAGAAAAGATTTTTTTAAATGTCTCACATTTTTGGTGCAGCAACAAGCTCAGCACCGCAGGGAGGAAAAATAAACCCAAGAAACCACACGACTGGATATGAAATGAGCCGTTCATCCACGCTGGATCATTTCTCAGGTGTTCCTGAAGGAACCCACAGGTCGCAGGTGATTCTCCTCAGAACCAGAACCCTCCATAACTTCTTTAATGTTATCCTGTTAGCAGCAATAACATCAGATTCTATGAGGCGTCAGAGACAGAAACAAAGAGAACTAGAAAATGTACATTACCTGTTAGAACGCTATGAATGTGGTCTCTGAAGATGTTGGAAAGGATTCCAAAAACACATGAGAGATTTACTGGAATCGTTGAAGGGATTTGGTGAAAAATCTCTTTATATAATGCCAAAGTCACTGAAGTAGACAAAGAATTTGTCAAAAAAATCTTAAAATATGCATCAATTATAAATGTCAACGAAGCTAGCATGTTGCTAAAATAGTAGCTGAACTTCAAAATTGACCAAAAAACCTCAGTTTATGCCAAATTAGCAAAAAAACGTTAGCATGTTGCTAAAATATCAGCTGAACTTCCTTTTAGCCCAACATGCTCAGTGTTTACCAAATCAACTAAAAGACTGCTAAAGTATTAGCTTTACTCTGCGCTAGCCCAAAGAATCTCTGAAGATGCTAAATCAGCCAAAACATCTAACACGTTGCTAAAATATTAGATCCAATCAGAATTACCCTTGAAATCATATATAAATGCCAAATTAGCCATAGAAGCTAGCACGTTGCTAAAACATTAGCTTAACTGAGAATTGGCTGGAAATCTCCAAATAAATTAAATTAGCCCAAACGTCGGGATCCCAACATTTCAGAAATGAAGAGGGCTGCATCCCTTTGGGTCAACCTCCTCAGCCGTGGTGTTGACCTGCTGTGGCGATGGCGTGCCGGCGCCGCCGTCTCCTTCCTGCAGCTTTCCATACGTTCTGCTGCGCTGGTCGCATTTCTCTGCACTTCTGATCCAAAACGGTTTCTTGTCATGAATCACGTCTCTGTCGCCTCTGACGCAGCGCCCTGCTGCTAATGCCATAAGAAGCAGCAACAAAAAAAAAACCCCATCAGGAACGCAGCGCTGGGGCAAACCGGCATTTAGCCCAGTCCGCTGCCACCTTATATTTTGGAAACAGGACTGCGGAGCAGGACTTCGGCTAGCAGGACTGCGGAGGGCAGTGATTTCAAACTTCATGAACAGAGTCAGCAGAGTGAGCTAAAGCAGTGATTTCTACGCAGTGAAACAATCTCTGTGGTTTATACAGTTTCAGTGATTTTAGCTAAACTGTTTTTAGCTATTTCAGTGATTTTAGCTAAAATTTCAGTGTACATGGCTAGCTGTTTTGGCTAACTTCAGTGATTTTTTTTAGTGAAATTTTGGCTACTTTAGCTAATATTGTTGGCTAAAGAATTTAGCTAAAAGCTTCAGTGATTTTAGCTAAAACTAGCTGATTTTAGCTGGTGTATACAAGCTTCAGTGATTTTTTGCTAAAAGTTTCAGTGATTTAGGCTGTGATTTTAGCTAAAGCTTCAGTGCTAGTGATTTCAGCTAAAAGCTTCAGTGATTTTAGCTAAAAGCTTCAGTGATTTCAGCTAAAAGCTTCAAAGTGATTTTAGGCTACAAGTTTCAGTGATTTTAGCTAAAAGCAGTGAGTTTCAGTGATTTTAATTCAGTAGCAAAAGCTTCAGTGATTTTAGCTAAAGCTTCAGTGATTTTAGCTAAAGCTTCAGTGATTTTAGCTGAGTTTTTAGCTAACAAGTTTCAGTGATTTTAGTTAAAGCAGTTGCTAGTGATTTTAGCTAAAAGTTTCAGTGATTTTAAGCTTCAAGATTTGCTAAAAGCAGTGATTTTCTACTTAAAGCAGCTTTCAGTGATTTTTAGCTACAAGTTTCAGTGATTTTTAGCTACAAGCTTCAGTGATTTTTTAGCTAAAAGCTTCAGTGATTTTAGCTAAAAGCTTCAGTTGATTTTAGCTAAAAGCTTCAGTGATTTATGATTTTAGCTAAAAGTTTCAGTGATATTAGTTAAAAGCTTCAGTGATTTTAGCTAAAAGTTTTCATGTCATCATTTTAGTGCTAAAAGCTTCAGTGATTTTAGCTACAAGCTTCAGTGATTTCAGCTAAAAGCTTCAGTGATTTTAGCTAAAATGTTTCAGTGATTTTAGCTAACAAGTTCCGTTGATTTTAGCTACAAGTGACAAGCTTCAGTGATTTTAGCTAAAAGTTTCAGTGATTTTAGCTAAAAGCTTCAGTGATTTTAGCTAAAAGCTTCAGTGATTTAGCTAAAAGCTTCAGTGATTTTAGCTTTAGCAAGTTTTCAGTGATTTTAGCTACAAGTTTCAGTGATTTTTAGCTAGCTAAAGCTTCAGTGATTTTTAGCTAACAGCTTCAGTGATTTTAGCTAAAAGCTTCAGTGATTTATGATTTTAGCTAAAAAGTTTCAGTGATATTAGTTAAAAGCTTCAGTGATTTTAGCTAAAAGTTCAGTGATTTTAGCTACAAGTTTCAGTGATTTTAGCTACAAGTTTCAGTGATTTTAGCTACAAGCTTCAGTGATTTTAGCTAAAAGCTTCAGTGATTTTAGCTAAAAGCTTCAGTGATTTTATGATTTTAGCATAAAAGTTTCAGTGATATTAGTTAAAAGCTTCAGTGATTTTAGCTAAAAGTTTCAGTCATTTTAGCTAAAAGCTTTCAGTGATTTCAGCTAAAAAGCTTCAGTGATTTTAGCTACAAGTTTCAGTGATTTTCTAGCTTTTCAGCTAAAATGCTTTCAGTGATTTTAGCTACAAGAGTTAAGTGATTTTCAGCTAAAAGCTTCAGTGATTTTAGCTACAAAGCTTCAGTGAATTTTAGGCTAAAAGCTTCAGTGATTTCAGCTAAAAGCTTCAGTGATTTTAGCTAAAGCAAGAGTTTAAGTGAATTTCAGCTAAAAGCTTCAGTGATTTTAGCTAAAGCTTCAGTGATTTATGATTTTAGCTAAAAGTTTCAGTGATATTAAGTTAAAAGCTTCAGTGATTTTAGCTAAAGGGTTCAGTGATTTTAGCTAAAAGCTTGCAGTGATTTAGCTGATTTTTAGCTAAAGTTTCAGTGATATTAGTTAAAAGCTTCAAGTGATTTTAGCTAAAAGTTTTCAGTCATTTTAGGCTAAAAGCTTCAGTGATTTTAGCTAAAAGCTTCAGTGATTTTAGCTACAAGTTTCAGTGAAAATTGCAGTGTTAGCTAAGCTTCAGTGATTTTAGCTAAAAGCTTCAGTGATTTTAGCTAAAAGCTTCAGTGATTTTAGCTAAAAGCTTCAGTGATTTATGATTTTAGCTAAAAGTTTCAGTGATATTAGTTAAAAGCTTCAGTGATTTTAGCTAAAAGTTTCAGCAAGTGTGATTTTAGCTACAAGTTTTCAGTGATTTTTAGCTACATAGTTTCAGTGATTTTAGCTACAAGTTATCAGCTAAAAGCTTCAGTGATTTTAGCTACAAGAGTTAAGTGATTTCAGCTAAAAGCTTCAGTGATTTTAGCTAAAAGCTTCAGTGATTTTAGCTAAAAGCTTCAGTGATTTCAGCTAAAAGCTTCAGTGATTTTAGCTACAAGAGTTAAGTGATTTCAGCTAAAAGCTTCAGTGATTTTAGCTAAAAGCTTCAGTGATTTATGATTTTAGCTAAAAGTTTCAGTGATATTAGTTAAAAGCTTCAGTGATTTTAGCTAAAGGTTTCAGTGATTTTAGCTAAAAGCTTCAGTGATTTATGATTTTAGCTAAAAGTTTCAGTGATATTAGTTAAAAGCTTCAGTGATTTTAGCTAAAAGTTTCAGTCATTTTAGCTAAAAGCTTCAGTGATTTCAGCTAAAAGCTTCCGTGATTTTAGCTACAAGTTTCAGTGAATTCAGCTTAAAGCTTCAGTGATTTTAGCTAAAAGCTTCAGTGATTTTAGCTAACAGCTTCAGTGATTTTAGCTAAAAGCTTCAGTGATTTATGATTTTAGCTAAAAGTTTCAGTGATATTAGTTAAAAGCTTCAGTGATTTTAGCTAAAAGTTTCAGTGATTTTAGCTACAAGTTTCAGTGATTTTAGCTACAAGTTTCAGTGATTTTAGCTACAAGTTTCAGTGATTTTAGCTACAAGTTTCAGTGATTTTAGCTACAAGCTTCAGTGATTTTAGCTAAAAGCTTCAGTGATTTATGATTTTAGCTAAAAGTTTCAGTGATATTAGTTAAAAGCTTCAGTGATTTTAGCTAAAAGTTTCAGTGATTTTAGCTACAAGTTTCAGTGATTTTAGCTACAAGTTTCAGTGATTTTAGCTACAAGCTTCAGTGATTTTAGCTAAAAGCTTCAGTGATTTTAGCTAAAAGCTTCAGTGATTTATGATTTTAGCTAAAAGTTTCAGTGATATTAGTTAAAAGCTTCAGTGATTTTAGCTAAAAGTTTCAGTCATTTTAGCTAAAAGCTTCAGTGATTTTAGCTAAAAGCTTCAGTGATTTTAGCTACAAGTTTCAGTGATTTCAGCTAAAAGCTTCAGTGATTTTAGCTACAAGAGTTAAGTGATTTCAGCTAAAAGCTTCAGTGATTTTAGCTAAAAGCTTCAGTGATTTTAGCTAAAAGCTTCAGTGATTTCAGCTAAAAGCTTCAGTGATTTTAGCTAAAAGCCTCCGTGATTTTAGCTACAAGTTTCAGTGAATTCAGCTAAAAGCTTCAGTGATTTCAGCTAAAAGCTTCAGTGATTTTAGCTACAAGTTTCAGTGATTTCAGCTAAAAGCTTCAGTGATTTTAGCTACAAGAGTTAAGTGATTTCAGCTAAAAGCTTCAGTGATTTTAGCTAAAAGCTTCAGTGATTTTAGCTAAAAGCTTCAGTGATTTCAGCTAAAAGCTTCAGTGATTTTAGCTACAAGAGTTAAGTGATTTCAGCTAAAAGCTTCAGTGATTTTAGCTAAAAGCTTCAGTGATTTATGATTTTAGCTAAAAGTTTCAGTGATATTAGTTAAAAGCTTCAGTGATTTTAGCTAAAGGTTTCAGTGATTTTAGCTACAAGTTTCAGTGATTTTAGCTAAAAGCTCCAGTGATTTATGATTTTAGCTAAAAGTTTCAGTGATTATTTAAAAGCTTCAGTGATTTTAGCTAAAAGTTTCAGTCATTTTAGCTAAAAGCTTCAGTGATTTCAGCTAAAAGCCTCCGTGATTTTAGCTACAAGTTTCAGTGAATTCAGCTAAAAGCTTCAGTGATTTCAGCTAAAAGCCTCCGTGATTTTAGCTACAAGTTTCAGTGAATTCAGCTAAAAGCTTCAGTGATTTCAGCTAAAAGCTTCAGTTACAGTTTTAGAGTTTTAAAATTGTCGTTTTAGAGTGTTGAATAAATGTTTGTTCGGCCCGCGATCTAAGGTGTGTTTTGGATTTTGGGCTCTTGTGTGATTGAGTCTTTACTGTCAACAACAACCACCTCTTTGACCTTTTACGAGCATGAACTCTAAAGTGGTATTTTGATCCCTTCCTGCATTTAAGAATAATCCTCTAAAAACCTGAAGCCCCTCCCATACCCACAAAAAGCAGCGGGTCCTCACATGCTGATGTCACAGAGTGAGACCGCCCCTTTGACAGCACCGCCCCCAGTCCAACACCCAATTTCTCCACTGAGCTGGCGGTGATCATGCAGCTTCAGCTGCAGTTCAGGTCAGAGAGAAAAGCCCATTTACATCAAAAGTTGTTCTCTTCATCAGGATCAGGATCAGGATCAGGATCAGCAGATTCTGGTTGATCAGCTACAGCAGGTCACCGAGCGAGTGTTGTTCAGCTGTCACCGGCCACATCTCTGGTGTAGAGGTCAGAAAATCAAGTTGTTGTTTAAAAGCTGTTTTCATGTCTGGTTTGTGTCGCCCCGCCCCCGTTCCCATCTGGTTGGAGTTCTGCATGGTCCGGTTGATCCGGTTTGGTGACGGGGCGTCCGTCCAGATGCCGGACAGCAGCAGAGAAATCTGCTGAACCCAAACCCGAACCTGCTGAGCTTCAGAGAAACAGAATGCTGACGCTCGCGGGCCGGGGGTGTAGCGTTACACCCCTGTCATGCAAACTGTGGAACTCGCACCGTGATGACATGACGTGGTGAGTGGATGGAGGAGGGGAGCTGGAATTCAAAGACGGGAACGCGAGGCTTCACGCCGCCCTGAGGAACCCCAGGATCAGTCGGGATCCTGAGGTCTGTCGGGAAGTCGGTTTGTGGAAGGGAAGGGGCTCGAAGCTCGGGAGGAGAAAAAGTCGACGCTCCGAAAATAAACCACAGAAATTATTGCTGCCCCTGGGAAACCTGTTAAAAGCTCATAAAACTGCAGCCGCCAGAACGGGATCCGATTCCCGGCGCTCAGCTTTTGGGAACAGACGGAGGACTCCTTCAGAGGGAGTTCTGCCAGCAGGTTCTGGTTCTGGTTCTGGAGGGAAGGTTTAAGATTCCAAGCTCTGAACGCTGTGTCAGACCATGACTCAGCAAAACCGCGGAGGAGCAGCAGCTGTGGAGCGGTGGGCCGAGCTGGACCTCATCGGTTCTGGAAACACGTTTGTGGGTCCAGAAGATGAAACTCCAGTTAACCTTTGACCCCAGAGACTCGGTGAGCCGCTGCTGGAACGATCGAGTCATTCTGGCCTCAGGTCTTGAGTCAAGTCTGGGATTTTAGTGCTTACTCAGCAGATTTGTCGGTCGTCCTCCGTCCTCAGAGCGCCGCCGGCCCGGCGTCCCCCGGCCCGGCGTCCCCCGGCCCGGCGTCCTCCGGCCCGGCGTCCCCCGGCCCGGCGTCCTCCGGCCCGGCGTCCTCCGGCCCGGCGTCCCCCCGGCCCGGCGTCCTCCGGCCCGGCGTCTCCGGCCCGGCGTCCTCCGGCCGGGCGTCCCCCGGCCCGGCGTCCTCCGGCCCGGCGTCCCCGGCCCGGCGTCCTCCGGCCCGGCGTCCTCCGGCCCGGCGTCCCCCGGCCCGGCGTCCTCCGGCCGGCGTCCCCGGCCCGGCGTCCTCCGGCCGGCGTCCCCCGGCCCGGCGTCCTCCGGCCCGGCGTCCCCCGGCCCGGCGTCCCCCGGCCCGGCGTCCCCGGCCCGGCGTCCCCCGGCCCGGCGTCCTCCGGCCGGCGTCCTCCGGCCCGGCGTCCTCCGGCCGAGCGGCACAAGTGATGGACTGCTGTGTTCAAACTTCACCGTTCACGCTGGAAAACGCCGGCGGCTGGCTCGGCTCGCCATAAATTGGATGTGATCCGGTCTGAGTCACGCCGGCCGGCGGGTCTGCTCTGCGTTTGGATAAACGCTTGTGATGGAGCTCGCCTGAAAAACGACACGGCGTTGAAGCGGGAGAAACGGCGAGCTGCAGACGCCGCCTGTTGGTTTAGGAGGCGTGGGGGGGGCGGGGTCAGGACTGATGGTTTCACGGTTCGCCTGCAGGAAGAACTGGTTCCATCAGCTGCTCCGCATCTGCATCAGACTGACCTTCTACGGGTACAAAGGAGGTCCAGAAACGTAACCCGACCTTCAGATCAGCTGACTTCTGGATTTCTGTTTGAACAATCCTCCAACCTGAAGAGACGAGCAGAAACTATGAAGATTAAAGTGTTGATCCCAGGAGATAAAGTTCTGGTGATTAGAATAAAGGAGGTCATGAAGCAGTGAAGAAGGTCCGTCTTCACTGGACTCAGCTTAAGTCTTCTGCACAAACATGGATCCATGGAGAACATCTTCTAAATCTTCATCAACATTTCAGTGTTTTTATGTAATATTCTCATGAAGATGAACGAAAGATCAGTGAGTCACTGAGGAACTTCAGGTTCTTCAGATGATCCTCCATCAATGACATCATCATAAGCAGACCAATGGCGTTCTGACTGATTTCTCTGTCAGATGAGGACCTCAAGGATCTGCTGATCCTACAGCAAAGATCTGAGAGGAACTGGGATCTACATCCAGCTTTGATCTTCATGCTCTTCTCCAACTGAGAACTCAAACCTGCTGCTCATGTTAGTTCTCACTCGACCAACCCGTCTGCAGCTCCGTCTGCAGCTCCGTCTGCAGCTTTTCTGCAGCTCCGTCTGCAGCTCCGTCTGCAGCGCCGTCTGCATCCCCGTCTGCATCTCCGTCTGCAGCCCTGTCTGCATCTCCGTCTGCATCTCCGTCTGCAGCTCCGTCTGCAGCCCTGTCTGCATCCCCGTCTGCATCTCCGTCTGCAGCTCCGTCTGCAGCGCCGTCTGCATCTCCGTCTGCATCTCCGTCTGCATCTCCGTCTGCAGCTCCGTCTGCAGCCCTGTCTGCATCCCCGTCTGCATCTCCGTCTGCATCTCCGTCTGCAGCCCTGTGTGCATCTCCGTCTGCATCTCCGTCTGCATCTCCGTCTGCAGCCCTGTCTGCATCTCCGTCTGCATCTCCGTCTGCAGCTCCGTCTGCAGCCCTGTCTGCATCCCCGTCTGCATCTCCGTCTGCATCTCCGTCTGCAGCTCCGTCTGCAGCCCTGTCTGCATCCCCGTCTGCATCTCCGTCTGCATCTCCGTCTGCATCTCCGTCTGCATCTCCGTCTGCAGCTCCGTCTGCAGCTCCGTCTGCAGCTCCGTCTGCAGCTCCGTCTGCAGCCCTGTCTGCATCCCCGTCTGCATCTCCGTCTGCATCTCCGTCTGCATCTCCGTCTGCAGCTCCGTCTGCAGCCCTGTCTGCATCCCCGTCTGCATCTCCGTCTGCATCTCCGTCTGCAGCTCCGTCTGCAGCCCTGTCTGCATCTCCGTCTGCATCTCCGTCTGCATCTCCGTCTGCAGCTCCGTCTGCAGCTCCGTCTGCAGCCCTGTCTGCATCCCCGTCTGCACATCCGTCTGCATCTCCGTCTGCAGCTCCGTCTGCATCTCCGTCTGCAGCTCCGTCTGCATCCCCATCTGCATCTCCGTCTGCATCCCCGTCTGCAGCTCCGTCTTCAGCTCCGTCTGCAACACCGTCTGCAGCTCCGTCTGCATCTCCGTCTGCAGCTCCGTCTGCATCTCCGTCTGCAGCGCTCCAGCTTAATCCAGCCTGACCTCTGATAGGTCACAGGTCTCACGGTGACGGCTACAAGCTGCAACACCAAAAGCCGGAGTTTGTCCGTCTTAATGTGAAGCAGACGCCCTCGTTTCCTCTTTCCCGCCCCTCAGGCCGAGCTGCGGCGGCGGCGCAGGATGGCGTGGAAAGAAAAGCCGCAGTATTCGCCTCCTCGTCGCTGCATATTAATCAGCATTTAATAAAAGGAAAATAAATTCTCCTCCACTCCAAATATTATGAATGTGACACTAGCCGTGTTTTCATTTGACTGCGTGTTCCTGGAGAGTCTAACATCAACACGCATGGAGGGGGGGTCACTGTGAATCCAAAATGAAATAAACAGAAGCTGATGAGGCTGTGGACTCCACGGCTCCATGTTGGGGGCGTGGCCAGCCTCTGGATTGAAACGAGTGACATGAAACATTCCTAAAACCTCAGATGTAGAAGCTCTTCCTGCTGCGTCTCTTCAGCTCCAAATAGAAGCAAAGCGACACAGAGCTCCTTTCACCTGCAGCCCGGCCCGGCTCGGCCCGGCCCGGCCCGGCCCGGCCCGGCACTCTCAGGTTCCCTGTTTTCCTTCGTGTGAGTGTAAAGTGTGTTCTTATGTTCCTGAGAGGCCTGAGATTGGAAGGAAGCTGTTTTCCCTCTGATAAAAATCACTCGGCGCCCAGCGAGGAGCCGGCGAGCGCACGGGACGGCGAGCGCACGGGACGAAGACAAGAGGAGAAGAGGAGAGGAGAGCAGAGGAGAGAGGAGGAGAGGGGAGGAGAGGAGAGAGGAGGAGAGGGGAGGAGAGGAGGAGATGAAGAGAGGAGGAGGAATGAGGAGGCTCTGCAGGAGAGACCTCACCTGATGAAGAGAGACTCCAAACCAAACTCCAACCATCATCATCCTGCTTTCCTCAGAGGACCTGAACCTGGTGGACCTGGGGACTGGGGGGGGGGGGGGGGCAGCTTCAGTCCACCCCCCCACATTCATTCCAGCAGCTTCAGGGAATCCTGGATCACCCCCCCCCACCCCCAATGGAGCAACGTACATTCCAGCATTCATGCTTTAATAATGGAGACAGAGAGAGGAGCAGCTCAGTGGGCTCCTGCTGCTCCTCCTGCTGCTCCTCCTGCTGCTCCTCCTGCTGCTGTTCATCAGGATCCGGGTGAGGACACAGAAGCAGAAGGTTCCAGAAGGAGATCCTTCATTGTCTCCTTTCCTTCGTCTCCTCCAGAATGAACACAAGAACATCTGAAACCAGAGGAGGAACATCCAGCTCACCATCCCAAACAAGACACCAGGAGATCAACAACACCCGGCCCACAACCACACACTGGAGCCTATCCCGTCAGGAGTCTCCACCATCCATCCATCCATCCATCCATCTTCTTCCGCTTCATCCGGGACCGGGTCGCGGGGGCAGCAGTCCAAGCAAAGATGCCCAGACTTCCCTCTCCCCGGCCACTTCCTCCAGCTCCTCTGGGGGGACCCCGAGGCGTTCCCAGGCCAGCCGAGAAACATAGTCTCTCCAGTGTGTCCTGGGTCTTCCCCGGGGCCTCCGCCCAGTGGGACATGCCCGGAACACCTCTCCAGGGAGGTGTCCAGGAGACATCCGAACCAGATGCCCAAGCCACCTCAACTGGCTCCTCTCGATGCGGAGGAGAAGCGGCTCTACTCCGAGCTCTTTCCGGGTGACTGAACTCCTCACCCTATCTCTAAGGGAGCGTCCAGCCACCCTCAAGAGGAAACTCATTTCAGCCGCTTGTAGTCGGGATCTCGTTCTTTCGGTCACGACCCAAAGCTCATGACCATAGGTGAGTACTGGAACGAAGATCGACCGGTAAATCGAGAGCTTTGCTTTCTGGATCAGCTCTCTTTTCACCACAACGGACCGGTACAGCGACCGCAAAATGGCGGACGCCGCTCCAATCCGCCTGTCAATCTCACGCTCCGATCTTCCCTCACTCGTGAACAAGACCCCAAGATATTTAAACTCCTCCCCCCGAGGCAGGAGCACTCCACCCACTGAGAGAGGACAAACTACCTTTCTCCGGTCCAGAACCATGGCCTCAGATTTAGCGGTGCTGACCCTCATCCCAGCCGCTTCACACTCGGCTGCAAACCGCTCCAATGCATGCTGGAGGTCCAACAGAACAACATCATCTGCAAAGAGCAGAGAGGAAATCCTGTGGTCCCCAAACCAGATCCCCTCCGGCCCCTGGCTGCGCCTAGAAATTCTGTCCATAAAGACTATGAACAGAACCGGTGATAAAGGGCAGCCCTGCCAGAGTCCAACATGCACCGGGAACAGGTCTGACTTACTGCCGGCCATGCGAACCAAGCTCCTGCTCCGGTCGTACAGAGACCGGACAGCCCTGAGTAAGGCTCCCCGGACCCCATACTCCCAGAGCACCCTCCACAGGACACCACGAGGAACGCAGTCGAACACCTTCTCCAAATCCACAAAACACATATGGACTGGATGAACTCCCATGAACCCTCCAGCACCTGAAGAGGGTATACAGCTGGTCCACTGTTCCACCACCAGGATGGAAACCGGACTGTTGTTCTTGAATCTGAGGTTCGACTATCGGACGGACTCTCCTCTCCAGGACCCTGGCATAGACTTTCCCAGGAAGGCTGAGGAGTGTGATTCCCTGGTAGTTGGAACACACCCTCCGGTCCCCCTTCCTGAAAAGGGGAACCACCATCCCAGTCTGCCAGTCCAGTGGTACGGTTCCTGTCTGCCACGCAATGCTGCAGAGACGTGTCAGTCAAGACACTCCCACATTATCCAGAGACTTGAGGTACTCAGGACGAACCTCATCCACCCCCGGAGCCTTGCCACCGAGGAGCTCTTTGACTACCTCAGCGACCTCAGCCCGGGTGATGGGCAGTTCCACCCCAGTTTCCTCAGCCTCTGCTTCCTCAACGGAAGGCGTGTCAGCAGGATTGAGGAGATCCTCAAAGTACTCCTTCCACCGCCCGACAATGTCCCCAGTTGAGGTCAGCAGATCCCCACCTGCACTAAGAACGGTGCCTGCAGAAAACTGCTTTCCCCTCCTGAGGCGCCGGACGGTTTGCCAGAATCTCTTTGAGGCCAACCGATAGTCCTTCTCCATGGCCTCACCAAACTCCTCCCAGGACTGAGTTTTTGCCTCCAAAACAGCCCGGGCTGCAGCTCGCTTAGACTGCCGGTACCTGTCAGCTGCCTCTGGAGTCCCACAAGCCAACCAGGCCCGATAGGACTCCTTCTTCAGCTTGACGGCATCCCTTACTTCCGGTGTCCACCACCGGGTTCGGGGGCACCAGAGACCCTGCGACCGCAGCTCCGGAAAGCAGCAGAGACAATAGAGGTGGAGAACATGGTCCACTCGGACTCAATGTCACCAACCTCCCTCGGTACCTGCTTGAAGTTTTCCCGGATGTGGGAGTTGAAGACCTCCCTGACGGAGGGTTCAACCAGATGTTCCCAGCAGACCCTCACAGTACGTTTAGGTCTGCCAAGTCTTTCCGGCCTCCTCCCCCGCCAGCGAATCCAACTCACCACCAGGTAGTGATCAGTGGACAGCTCCGCCCCTCTCTTTACCCGAGTGTCCAAAACACACGGCCGGAGATCGCCTGAAACGACTACAAAGTCGATCATCGATCTCCTACCTAGGGTGTCCTGATGCCAGGTGTACTGATGGACACCTTTGTGTTCGAACATGGTGTTTGTTATGGACAAACTATGACGAGCACAGAAGTCCAACAACAAAACACCGCTCGGGTTCAGGTCAGGGAGGCCATTCCTACCAATCACGCCCCTCCAGGTGCCAATGTCATTGCCCACGTGGGCATTGAAGTCCCCCAGAAGGACGACGGAGTCCCCCGTTGGAGCACTTTCCAGTACCCCTTCGAGAGACACCAAGAAGGCCGGGTACTCCGAACTGCTGTTCGGCCCGTAAGCCGAAACTACAGTCAGAGACCTGTCCCCCACCCGAAGGCGAAGGGACACGACCCTCTCGTCCACCGGCGCGAACTCCAACACTTACTTGGCGGCTGAGCTGGGGGCTCACGAGTAAGCCCACCCCAGCCCGCCGCCTCTCACCATAGGCAACTTCAGAGTGGTAGAGAGTCCAGCCTCTCTCGAGGGACTGAGTTTCAGAGCCCAGGCTGTACGTGGAAGTGAGCCCAACTATATCTAGCCGGTATCTCTCAGCCTCTCGCACCAGCTCAGGCTCCTTCCCTCCCAGAGAGGTGACGTTCCATGTCCCAAGAGCCAAATTCCATGCCCGGGGTTTGGGCCGCCGAGGCACTCGCCTTCGACCACCGGCCAAACCACAATGCACCGGCCCCTTCAGAGCTCCCCTGCAGGTGGTGGGCCCACTGGGGAGTGATCCCACGTCGTTTCTTCGGGTCGGCCACCAGGCGCTCGCCTCCGAGCACCAACCCCAGGCCTGGCTCCAGGGTGGGGCCCCGGTGACGCCAATCCGGGCGACGTAACGGAATCTTTTATATTAATACTCATAAAGGGGTTGTGAACCGCTCTTTGTCTGGCTCGTCACCCAGGACCTGTCTGCCATGGGAGACCCTACCAGGGGCAAAAGCCCCCGACAGCATAGCTCCCGGGATCACTCGAGCACTCAAACCCCTCCACCACGTTAAGGTGGCGGTTCAAGGAGGGGTCTCCACTGTGAATCCAAACCCTAACCTGGAATTCCACAGGTGTTTTAAACCTGATGGGATGTAGAAAGAGGAGAGGAAGAAGGCAGAAGGTCTGTCAGAACCAGAACCGGATCAGACCAGTGAGTCCTGGGAAGAAGACCCGGTTTCATCCATCATCCATCCATCATCCATGTTTGGCTTCATTCCTTCAGATTCTATTTTCAGTTTCTGGAAGGTCAGAGTTCATCCAACATGGAGATTTACTGAAGGTTTACGATAATGACTCTTCTTCCCAGCATGCACTTCTCCTGCTCCTCAGTGTCTCAGCTGTTTTTCCCGCTGCTGCATAAGCAAACATGCGCGTGCTCGGCGGCGTGCTAGGCGGCCTGCTGCAGCGGCGGCAGGCGACCTCCTACAGTTCAATCCCAGAGGAGCAGGAGCGGCGCTGGAGCTCAGCGTCTGACCACTGCCTCTGCCTGACAGCGTGTTCACCGACACACCAAACGAGCTCAGCATCGCTGACCGGGACCAGAGCAGGGAGGTGCACGTGTGCGTGCATGTGTGCGTGCACGAGGAGCTCTGCAAACTGAAAATGACTCAGATGATTAATTTCTCTGTCCGCAGTGGAAAGTGAGGTGTGCTTTCTCAACGGCTCACACATTTTCCTTCACCGCCTGTTTTCTGGGGAGTCCTGCTCCTCACTGCTCCTCACTGCTCCTCACTGCTCCTCACAGCTCCTCACTGCTCCTCACTGCTCCTCACTGCTCCCCACTTCTCCTCACTGCTCCTCACTGCTCCCCACTTCTCCTCACTGCTCCTCACTGCTCCTCACTGCTCCTCACTGCTCCTTTGTTTCCTCCACTTTTCTCCCCTTTCATTTGTGTTTCTTTCACTCTTTTTCTTGATGTTTCTTCCACCTTTTCTCCACTTTTCCCTCCTTCTTCAGGACAAACGTTCAGAACCAGAGCTGCAGTTCTGTGGTTCTTGTTACAAACGGAATCAAACCCGAACCCGGTCAGAGTCCGATCCGCAGAACCTGATTCAGTGGAAACCTCATGACTGAGCAGAACATCTCAAACTCTGATTCCATTTAGAATCAGATCCGATTAAACGTTTCGGAGTTAAAACTTTTAAAGTTCTGTTTCATAAGCAGCGTTCGGGTTCTGTTCGGGTTGGGGGAGGGGTCCTGCATCCAGATGAACGACAGAATTCAGAAGCTGCCCCCCCCCCCCCCTCCCTTGAAGGATTCTGGGATGCTGTCTCCACCTGTTGACCAGAGGCTGTAACTGCAGCTGTCTGTGAAAGACTTGATCCTCCGGAGTTTCATGTTTTTTTTAAACTTTATTCATTTTCTAATAAAAGTTTGGAAAAAAAAAAAACTCTATTTTTATAAACTCTCTCGTGTACACAGAGCCCGGACGGCCGCGCGCGCGCAAATGACTTAAATGTGTGCGCTGTTTGGAAGAGAAAATGAAGGATCAGGTTCGGTCGCTTCTGCGTCATCCGCCGCTGTCCAATCAGCGAGGGGCTTTCCTCCCCTCTCAGACTCATAAAGGCAAAACCTCCGGAGCTCCACGCACATGAGCGCGCGCGGGACTGTACGCGGGACTCGGACCGAGCTGCGGGTTTTACTCTGGAGGATCGTCTGCAGGAGAGCGGCTGCTGCTTTGGCGCCACGAAGCTCCTCGCGCCTCCTCCTCTTCAGTCACCTTCATCATTTCACGCGCGATTTGGCACAGATCCGCCTCTCGCATGAATCTCCTCGACCCCTACCTGAAGATGACGGAGGAACAAGACAAGTGTCTCTCTGACGCCCCGAGCCCGAGCATGTCCGAGGACTCTGCCGGTTCTCCGTCCAGCCCGTCCGGGTCGGGCTCCGACACCGAGAACACCCGGCCGCGGGAAAACGGACTGATGCGCGCGGACGGAGCTCTGGGGGACTTCAAGAAGGACGAGGACGACAAGTTCCCCGCGTGCATCCGCGAGGCGGTGTCTCAGGTGCTGAAGGGCTACGACTGGACCCTCGTGCCGATGCCGGTGCGCGTGAACGGATCTACAAAGAACAAGCCGCACGTGAAGAGGCCGATGAACGCCTTCATGGTGTGGGCGCAGGCGGCGCGCAGGAAGCTCGCGGATCAGTACCCACACCTGCACAACGCGGAGCTCAGCAAAACTCTGGGGAAGCTGTGGAGGTAAGGGATGGTCCGCGCGCCTTTACGCATCAGACCGCTGCGCCGGTGCGCGCCTTTACGCTCCAATAAAGCGCGCTAATAGGAGTCTGTCTGAAGGCGTGCGTTTTTACGCGCTAAACATTTCAGACGCACGCCTTTACGCACCAGACCGGTTTTCCAAATTCTGTTCTGTCTGCGGGTGCGCGCCTTTACGCACCGAACCACCGCCAGATCCGGGTCTGTCTACAGGCGCGCGCCTTTACGCACTGAACCACCGCCAGATCCGGGTCTGTCTGCAGGCGCGCGCCTTTACGCACCGAACCACCGCGCCAGATCCGGGTCTGTCTGCAGGCGCGCGCCTTTACGCACCGTACCACCGCACCAGATCCGGGTCTGTCTGCGCGCCTGTTTCCAAAGGGCTTTAATGGTAAATTCTTTGCTGCTGTCTCGCGCGCAGACTCCTCAACGAGGGGGAGAAGCGGCCGTTCGTGGAGGAGGCGGAGCGGCTCCGCGTGCAGCATAAGAAGGACCATCCGGACTACAAGTACCAGCCGCGGCGGAGGAAGTCCGTGAAGAGCGGGGGCAGCGAGGCGGAGGAGGGCGGGGAGCACCTCTCCACCAACGCCATCTTCAAAGCGCTGCAGCAGGCCGACTCTCCCGCCTCCAGCATGGGGGAGGTGCCCTCCCCCGCGGAGCACTCAGGTGAGGAGATACCTGTCCGTCATCTTCACTTCACTTTCAGTTCAAACTCAAGCGGAACTTTCTGTCGCCCCCCCACAGGCTCACAGGGACCCCCCACCCCTCCCACCACCCCAAAGGCTGACAGCTCAGCAAAGATAGACCTGAAGCGTGAGGGGGGGCTGCGCGCGCTCCCGGACGGCGTCCACGGACGCCAGCTCAACATCGACTTCCGTGACGTGGACATCAGCGAGCTGCAGTGACGTCATCTCCCACATCGAGACGTTCGACGTCAACGAGTTCGACCAGTACCTCCCCCCCAACGGGCACCCGGGCCCCGCCCCCGGCAGCACCGCCCCCGTCAGCTACAGCGGCAGCTACAGCAGCGGGCCCCCCCTCAGCCCGCAGGCGGGCGGGGGTCCGGCCTGGATGGCTAAAGGCCACGGTCAGCAGCAGCAGCACACCCTGACCCCCCTGGGGGCGGGCGGGGGCTCCGAGTCCGCTCAGCACCGGACCCAGATCAAGACGGAGCAGCTGAGCCCCGGTCACTACCCCGAGCAGCAGGGCTCCCCCCAGCACGCCACCTACAGCCCCTTCAGCCTGCAGCACTACAGCCCCTCCCCCTCCTCCTACCCGCCCATCTCCCGGGCACAGCAGTACGACTACCCCGACCCCCAGGGGGGGCCCTTCTACAGCCCCGCGGGGCGGGGCAGGGCTCGGCGCTCTACTCGACTTTCAGCTACATGAGCAGCCCCACCCAGAGGCCCATGTACACCCCCCTTGCCGACAACGCTGGGGGGCCGGCCGTCCCCCAGAGCGGCCCGCAGCCCTGGGAGCAGGCGCCGGTCTACACGCAGCTGACCCGGCCCTGAGGGGCGCCGGCCCGGGTCCTCGGGTCAGCAATGGGGCTACACTGACCAGGGGGCCCTGGCTCAGCACTGGCCCAGGGGCGCTTGGGTGGCACTGTCCTGGGCTCCAGTGGCCGGGGGACAAACTGGACCCGGGTCTTGAGTCAGTATAGACCCGGAGGAACAGAATCTTTAGCGACATCGGGACCAGTTCAGCGGACCGACCCGCGGGGCCCTGGGTCAGCACCGACCCGCGGGGCCCTGGGTCAGCACCGACCCGGGCTCCAGTGGACCGACCCGCGGGGCCCTGGGTCAGCACCGACCCGGGTTTCAGCGGACCGACCCGCGGGGCCCTGGGTCAGCATCGACCCGGTTTCAGCGGACCGACCCGCGGGGTCCTGGGTCAGCACCGACCCGGGCTCCAGCGGACCGACCCGCGGGGTCCTGGGTCAGCACCGACCCGGGCTCCAGTGGACCCGAACCGCTGGAGGCCCCCGGGTGCGGTCAGCACCGACCCGGGCTCCAGTGGACCAGCTGGCTGACAAAGTGCCTTCTTCAGAACTTTGACATGGTGTTCTTCCAGAGTTCCTGGAGCCTCTGTGAGGACTCTGTGGGTCTTTAGGAACGTTCTCTTTTTGCCTTCATCCAGTGTCTTACAGAGGAGGAGCCGGGTGGGGGGTGGGGGTGTCCAGCCCTGGGGGGCTGTCCGGCCTTAGCAGCAGCTTCACCAGTTGTGCCTTCTTTCCTTTTGGCATTTTTCGGGACTCTCTCTGCCCCCTAGTGGCGGCGGCTGGAAATGCACGTCTTTGACCTTTGACCTTTTCCTCCCTCAGATCCTGTTCTATTTATTTATTAGTGTTAACTTTATTTCAGAATAATTATTATGCGTACTATTCGTGGTATTATTATATCCTTTCTTTCGGGGTTAGCAGAAAGCTCCGCCCCTTCCTTGATCCAATGGTATTTGCTGTATTCTCTTTTTTTATTTTTAATTTATCGTTTGTAAATGTTTGTATGTTTGAGGTCGATGGAAATGAAATGATGAAATGTCTCTGTTGAACTGGAAATCTGTCCGAGAACACTCCCAGAACCCGCCATCGGTCCATGTAACGGTTCCGCCGTGGCAGAACCTTTTGTATCTCCATTTGTAATAAAAGGGAAAAGAACAGAAACGCCTGTTTTTCCTGTCCTCCGCTGAACGGAAAGGGGTCCCGGAAGGGGCCGGGTGAGTCCCCCCGCCCTCTTCAGATGGACCAATCCTGGAGGAGCTCCAGATTTCATCTCAGGAGTGTCAAGCTCAATCACACAAGGGGCCAAAATCCAAACCACACCTGATGTCGGGATAAACATACCCTGAACTCTGTAAAACTACAATTTAAAATATTAAACTGTAACTTTTGAGCATAATTATGAACTAGATATGTAGCATTACCTGTGAATGATGGAAGCCAGACAAAATATGAGCTAAATTAGACTAAACTGAAAAAAGAAACTTAGAAACATAACAGCTGAAATATTGGCTAAACTCCAAAATAGCCTAAAAAATCTTTTTAAATGTCAAAATAGTCTGAAAAGATAACAGAATGCTAATTTTGAAAACTTTAAAACCACAACCTTTATTTTCTAAAATCTTAGAAAGAGTTGTAGTGAAGCAGCTACAGCGCCACCTACAGGACAACAGTCACTTTGAAGATTTTCAGTCAGGGTTTAGACCTCACCATAGCACTGAAACTGCACTGGTTAGAGTTACTAATGACTTGTTATTGCTTCAGATAAAGGACTAATCTCGTTCTGTCTCTGTTAGACCTCAGCGCAGCCTTTTGATACCATCGACCACAGCATCTTACTCCAGAGACTAGAGCATGACATAGGGATCAGAGGATCTGATCTGATCTGATAGATACCAGTTTGTTCATGTAAATGGACAGTCTTCTCATTGTACTCCAGTTAGCTACGGAGTTCCTCAGGGCTCAGTTCTTGGGCCCATCCTGTTCGTGCTTTATATGCTGCCCTTAGGAAACATAATCAGGAAACATAGCATTAATTTCCACTGTTATGCAGATGATACACAGCTGTATTTATCCATTAAACCAGACCAGAATGACCACCTAGAGAAACTGAATTCCTGCATCAGAGACATTAATCCTGGATGATGATTAATGACCTCCTGAGTCATTATCCTGGGTCCTAAACACCTGAGAGATGATCTCTCAGATCAGATAATCTCCTTGATGGTGTAAAAATATTTCCTCCAATTCTACAGTCAGAAACTTTGAGGTTTTATTCGACCAGGATTTATCATTTAAGGCTCACATATCACAAGCTTGTAGAACTGCATTCTTTCACCTTCACAATATATCTCGAATCAGAAATATGTTATCTAAAAGTGATGCTGAAAAACTCATCCATGCATTTGTTACGTCTAGACTGGATTACTGTAACTCTTTACTAATAGCCTGCTCTAAAAGTTCTTTAAAAAGTTTTCATCTTGTTCAGAATGCAGCAGCCAGATTGTTAGCAGGAACTAGCAGAAGAGAACACATCACTCCTGTGTTAGCTTCACTCCACTGGATCCAGTTGAATCCAGGATCAAGTTCTAAATCCTCCTGTTAACCTATAAGGCTCTGAATGGTGTGGCCCCATCCTAGATTAAAGAGCTTATCAGTCACAAATTTTAACAAATGAAAATAAACTTGTTTAATTCTTTAAAATACAGTCAGAAAGTGTCTGTGTGCTGCCCCCTACAGGTTAAGTCGAGGTATTACAGTTGAATTTGGTGATTGGTCAAACCATGTCAATCCCTCCCACGTCATGATCTGAAGCTCCAGCCCCACCCCTCTGACTGGATTTTCACCTTTAATGTACTGTAACTTTTTAACTGTAAACAGGATCATTCCTGTAGATCAGGGGTATTCAACTCCAGGCCTCGAGGGCCACAGTGTCTGCATAATTTCCAGATATCCAAACTCTACTCATGACTGATTACCTGGTTCAGGTGTGTCCAACCAATTGGAGCATGCCAGATCCGGGTATGTTGGAAAACCTGCAGGAATGCGGCCCTCGAGGCCTGGAGTTGAATACCCCTGTTGTAGATTGTGATGCAGAGAAGCAGATCCTGTTTACAGTTGCTGGTGTGATTTGACCCTCAGAGCCACCATAGCATTTAGAGTTGGCATCAGGCAAAGGTCGTGGGAGGGAAACACTGAGTGGATTCTGGGAGCGTTCTGGTCCGTTCAGGTCTGAGTCAGCGCCGAGCCGCTGGCTGCTGAAGGAGCGTGACGGCGGGTTTATTTAGAAAGGACGGCGGTTTTATTAGCGCCACCAAACCTTCAGCTTCACTGCGACAGATTATTGGAAAAGACTTTCCCTCAACCAGAGTCTGGGAAAAGTGTCAACGTCGACTTACAGCAGTTTTCCTGCAATCATTTAAAAAGAGAAACTCTGCTCACAGGAGGAACCAGTGACACGACTAGTTACAAGTGATCAGTTTATGGTTGTACAAGTATGTGACCCCCCCCCACCACCACCACCACCAGCAGCATCCACATTGCAGCAGCTCAAAGCACCCAAACTGCCCCAAAGGCGTGAAAGGCTGAGGTTTTTCTGGGTTTACGCTCCAGTTTGATGGTTTCATCTAAAAGATGAAAGATCCCAAAAGATCCCGACAGATCCCGACCAATCCCAACAGATCCTGACCAATCCTGACTGATCCCAACAGATCCTGACCGATCCCGATTGATCCCGACAGTTCCCGACAGATCCCGACAGATCCAGACAGATCCCGACAGATCACGACGGATCCCGACAGATCCAGACAGATCCCAACAAATCCTGACAGATCCCAACAGATCCCGACAGATCCTGACCAATCCAGACAGATCCCGACCGATCAAGAAAGATCCCAAGAGATCCCGACAGATCCCGACCAATCCCGACAGATCCTGACCAATCCCAACAGATCCCGACAGATCCAGACAGATCCTGACAGATCCCGACAGATCCTCAGAACTTTTCAGTTCAGTTTTTAGGCAATAGAAGAGCTGTATTGATCACAGAGTTTATCTAAACATACGTTATCAGAAAGCCAAATAGCAAATTATTAACAAACTTTTTCTGGATCTTCACAAAAAAGTCAGAAAAAGAATAATAACTCATTTGAATGAAAAAACTAAACTTGTAGAAGCGATTGATGAGGGTCTGGATCACATGACCAGACTGAGGAAAAACAAGAACCGTGCGAGCTGTTTAGTCAAAATGAGACTTTTCAAAAGTTCTTTATGTATATTTAAGGTTGAGCTAATATTTTAGAAACATCAAACTCTCCTGAAACTATTGGATACAATCAACCAAACATTAAAGTTTCTGTTCAAACAGAAGATTGAAACTCAGCCAACAGCTTCACTTTACTGGAACACAAGACTGAGAATAACACAATCCCGACCAATCCCAACAGATCCCGACCAATCCTGACAGATCCCGACCAATCCCGACAGATCCCAACCAATCCCAACAGATCCTGACCGATCCCAACAGATCCCGACTGATCCCAACAGATCCTAACAGATCCCGACAAATCCCAATAGATCCTGACCAATCCCGACAGATCCTGACCAATCCCGACAGATCCTGACCAATCCCGACTGATCCCGACCAATCCCGACTGATCCCAACCAATCCCGACAGATCCTGACCAATCCCGACCAATCCCGACAGATCCTGACCAATCCCGACCAATCCCGACAGATCCCAACCAATCCCAACAGATCCTGACCAATCCCGACAGATCCCTACCAATCCCAACAGATCCTGACCAATCCCGATTGATCCTGACCGATCCCGACTGATCCCAACAGATCCTGACAGATCCCGACCAATCCCGACAGATCCTGACCAATCCCAACAGATCCCGACAGATCCAGACAGATCCCGACAGATCCTCAGAACTTTTCAGTTCAGTTTTTAGGCAATAGAAGAGCTGTATTGATCACAGAGTTTATCTAAACATACGTTATCAGAAAGCCACATAGCAAATTATTAACAAACTTTTTCTGGATCTTCACAAAAAAGTCAGAAAAAGAATAAAACCTCATTTGAATGAAAAAACTAAATTTGTAGAAGCGATTGATGAGGGTCTGGATCACATGACCAGACTGAGGAAAAACAAGAACCGTGCGAGCTGTTTAGTCAAAATGAGACTTTTTTAAAGTTCTTTATGTATATTTAAGGTTGAGCTAATATTTTAGAAACATCAAACTCTCCTGAAACTATTGGATACAATCAACCAAACATTAAAGTTTCTGTTCAAACAGAAGATTGAAACTCAGCCAACAGAAAACTGAGAATAAGACAATCCCGACCAATCCCAACAGATCCCGACCAATCCTGACAGATCCCGACCAATCCCGACAGATCCCAACCAATCCCAACAGATCCTGACCGATCCCAACAGATCCCGACTGATCCCAACAGATCCTAACAGATCCCGACCAATCCCAATAGATCCTGACCAATCCCGACAGATCCCGACAGATCCCAACAGATCCCGACAGATCCCGACTGATCCCGACAGATCCTTAGAACTTTTCAGTGCAGTCTTGAAGCTTGGCAGAGGAACGCAGTCAAAACCTGAAGGATCAAGATGGGAATCTCCGAACAAGCAAAGCTGGCAGAAGCTTCAGTTCCAGCTCTGTTCATCCAACAGATCCAGTAAATGAATGTCAAATAGAGAGAAAGTCTCCCGATCCTCTGGAGGAACTGAATATCTTCAGCCTCACTGACGACGGCTCTCTCGGCCCATCGGAGGATGGAGTTTCCTGCTTCCATGTGTGGAGCTCCAACAGTCCTCTCTCTCTCATGGTTCTTTCCTGCCAGCTGAGCTCTGGGCCAACGTCTGATTCCAGAACCCAGAGAGCTCCCAGCTGCAGCCAACATCTTCATCACTTCTAATTGCCCCGTTTCAGAGGGAAACTGCCTCTGTGTTGATGATAGATGCTCGCTATCATCTGGAACAAACCGAGAAGAGGAGAAAACAACATTCTGAAAGCAGAATTCAAGAGAGAGAACTTTCCTGCAACGCTTTCAAACATGAGTCCAGAAGAGCAGCTCCTGCTCTAACGAGGACCACCAACCAGAGCAGACCAGGAGGATCAGAGCGGATCAAAGGCGGATTCAGACCTGAAGCCACCATGACGTCAGGTCAGTGAGCTCCTCACTAAGACTGGACCCAGTCTTTCATGTCTTTGACACTTCCTCCTGCTCTGGAAAACCGACTCCATCCTGTCTTTTCCAGGTTTACTCTATTACCTGAGAACCAAATTCCCCAGGATTACCCTGAAGGAATAGGATTCCAGTTTGATCCTGCAGTTAGCTTCCGTCCCGTTAAGCACAAACACACCTGTGGTCTCATCTGAAGGTCCGCCCTGAAGAAAGCATCACTGGGACAGTCTAAGGCTGGGGGGTCCAAATCCAGGCCTTGAGGGCCGACGTCCTGCTGGTTTTCCAGAAATCCTGCCGGATCTGCTGCTGAGTACCTGGATCAGGTGTGGTTAGCCAATGAGAAGCTTGGAGGGCAGGTTGGTTGGATGACATGTAGGCCTGGATTCAGACACCCCTCCTCTACGTCTAGAGACCTCTCGAAGGCTCAGGAGGCTTGGCCCGGGCCGGTTCTGTGGGTTTTTGGGTCGTCCGGGTCCGTGGAGGGTCACAGAGGGTCATGAAAGCGGAACGTACCATTGTCACGGGTGGGGTTAGTGTACCGATCCAAACATTTGTTCAAATCATTCACACAGATCCTGGTGGATTATAAGATCCCAGAGACAGATAACACGACTCAGACCTCCTGTGTACATGACTGCAGTCTGACCATGATCTGGACAGCAGGACCAGCGTCTCCTGATGGAATTATGGGATGTCAGATGAAACTGATTTCCATGGAACCTCCTGAAGCGAGGCTAACCTTTCCCCCCTTTGGAGTCCCGCTAACAGATGAGGCCATCAAACCCGGGGCTGGAGGACCACCAGCAACATCTGTTGGCCATTTCGTCGTGGCGCTCCTCCTCCTATTTGTTTGTTTCCCTCCACCTCCTGCTGACTCCTGCCACGCTTTGTTGCATGAGGAGCGGCGCTGAGCGGCTGGCGAGGGTCCTCTACGGATAAATAAATGAGATCAGAATGTTTGCTGCTGTGCGTGACTCCATCATGTCTGTTTGTTCTTTATTCTCTTCCTCCTTCAGACGTGTTACAGGAAAGAACGTTTCTAACAGTTCTGAGAAGAATGAAGCAAAGTTTCAGCCTGAGGTGGAAGAAGCAGCTCAGGTCTACCAACAGAACATACTGTCTGATTCATTTACATCATTTTCACTGAAGGAGAATGGAAAACAAACGGAATCTACTCATGACCAACTTCAAACAGGTGTGTCTTGTATCAGTTTAAATGTTGTTTCACTCTAGTAAGAATAGAACGTTTAACTGACCTGGTTGGTCACATGATGCACGAGTCAATGATCGAAACTTGAACCAAACCTGTTGTGTGTTCTCTTGATTTATTGAACAATTTTACATAACGGCAGAACTGCACCGACACATGAACAAACACCTGGACCAGAACATACATGAACACCTGGACCAGAACATACATGAACACCTGGACCGGAACATGCATGAACACCTGGACCGGAACATACATGAACACCTGGACCAGAACATACATGAACACCTGGATCAAACATACATGAACACCTGGACCGGAACATGCATGAACACCTGGACCGGAACATGCATGAACACCTGGACCGGAACATGCATGAACAACTGGACCGGAACATACATGAACACCTGGACCGGAACATGCATGAACACCTGGACCGGAACATGCATGAACACCTGGACCGGAACATACATGAACACCTGGACCGGAACATACATGAACACCTGGACCGGAACATGCATGAACACCTGGACCGGAACATACATGAACACCTGGACCGGAACATACATGAACACCTGGACCGGAACATGCATGAACACCTGGACCGGAACATACATGAACACCTGGACCAGAACATACATGAACACCTGGATCAAACATACGTGAACATCTGGACAGAAACATACATGATCACCTGGATCAAACATACATGAACACCTGGATCAAACATACATGAACACCTGGACCGGAACATACATGAACACCTGGACCAGAACATACATGAACACCTGGACAGAAACATACATGAACACCTGGATCAAACATACATGAACACCTGGACCGGAACATACATGAACACCTGGATCAAACATACATGAACATCTGGACCGGAACATACATGAACACCTGGACCGGAACATGCATGAACACCTGGACCGGAACATACATGAACACCTGGACCGGAACATACATGAACACCTGGACCAGAACATACATGAACACCTGGATCAAACATACGTGAACATCTGGACAGAAACATACATGATCACCTGGATCAAACATACATGAACACCTGGATCAAACATACATGAACACCTGGACCGGAACATACATGAACACCTGGACCAGAACATACATGAACACCTGGACAGAAACATACATGAACACCTGGATCAAACATACATGAACACCTGGACCAGAACATACATGAACACCTGGACAGAAACATACATGAACACCTGGATCAAACATACGTGAACATCTGGACAGAAACATACATGATCACCTGGATCAAACATACATGAACACCTGGATCAAACATACATGAACACCTGGATCAAACATACATGAACACCTGGATCAAACATGCATGAACACCTGGATCAAACATACATGAACACCTGGATCAAACATACATGAACACCTGGATCAAACATACATGAACACCTGGATCAAACATACATGAACACCTGGATCAAACATGCATGAACACCTGGACCAGAACATACATGAACACCTGGACCAGAACATACATGAACACCTGTACAGAAACATACATGAACACCTGGACCAGAACATACATGAACACCTGGACCGGAACATACATGAACACCTGGATCAAACATGTGAACACCTGGACAGAAACATACATGAACACCTGGACCAGAACATACATGAACACCTGGACCGGAACATACATGAACACCTGTACAGAAACATACATGAACACCTGGACCAGAACATACATGAACACCTGGACCAGAACATACATGGTCAAATGAACTGAATCTTGCACATATGTGAAGAAAGGAAACCTTGTAAACAGTTCAGCGTTCTTTACTATTCAGTAATATTCAGTCCTGATATTTTGGTCCAAATCTTAAGAATTGTTTCTTCTTAACGTTTCTCTCTGTTGGTTGTCGGTCACATTCCTTTAATGAGGTTCTTATTGACTCATCTGAAGTTCCAAAGCTTAACTATAACATGTAGAAATGTCCACTTGGAGGATTGACTGCAGCTGCTGCAACCCTTCAACAACACTCTGAGGCTCCCAAAAACCTCTCAGTAACAGTTCAGTCACACCTTTGTCTGATGGACACGTTTCCCGCCCACTCTGTGGAAGGAACCGCCATCCTTTCATTGGTTGCTGGCTCAGAGCCACTCCTCCAAATGACAGTGAGTCTGTGGTAGTCCACTTGAGAAGGCGGAGCCTGTGTGAGGCGGAGCGGGCCTCAGGTGTGTGTTCTTATCCAGTCTGGCTGCTTTGCAACGACGTGTTAAAGCGGCTCTATAAAGACGTTCCCATGTGTTCACCATCTCCACAGAGATATTCAACCGTTCTCTTTTTCAATCAGTCCAGTAGAATAAAAATACACGCGTGTGTTTCCAGACCATAATGAAGTAACCCGGGAGTATCAGAACCAATCCCAGATCCCATGTTTCCATCAGGGACCTGGTCCTGGTTTGAGCTCGTATCCCACAGTCATAACCTTGAGGTTTCCAGTGAGACCTCAAAGACTCGTCAGCGTGTGAACTCCCACATCGGACAAAACGGCACCAGCACCAAACAAGCGCCGGGCCCGGCCCGCACTTTCCACTGCAAACGTTGGGTAATAAACGGAGCCTGTTTGCTCAGAAAACCACAAGCATACAAGAAGGCCTCAGAGAAATTAGTTTGTCAGAAAAAGCTGAGAAAATGATTTGGGTGACCTCAGCTGATGTCAGGGGAACCATTATGGACTTTATGAGACAGAAAACCTCTCTAATGTCAAGAACCTTTTTGGACTCACACTTATCTCACACCAACAGAAGTGACGTCGCCTTCTGTGGCAGCAGGGTCTTTTCTAAGTGTTGCTTGTATCAAATATCGGATGTTTTTGTGCTCAGTGTTGCAGCTGACGCGACCACAGCAGCTCCAGACTCCATGGAGACGGGAGAGAATGAGCGGCAGTTTTCCTGTCCTCTCACTCTGACGAGGAAGATTCTGGACCGTTCAGGCCGGGACAGAAACTCCTCCATGGGAGTTTGGAAGCGGGACAGAGGGCGTGATCGGTCCACAGGTCCACTGTCCCACCATCAGCTGATCTCAGCCGGCGCCCTTTTGGGTTGAAAGTTGATTCTTTTGGTATGGAGTTCTTTTCCTTTTGTTTAATGTTCAGTCTGTTTCTCTGGACATTCATTCATTTAAGAAGTTCTATTTTTGATCCGTCTGAACAGAACTGAAGCCGACATTAATCCAGTAAAATCCATCTTGTCTAGAAAAGCTGTCAGGTTTGAGTCTTTGACATCATCTTCAGTTGTTTTCTTGTCAGGTTTGAGTCTTTGACATCATCTTCAGTTGTTATCTTGTTGAGTTTCCAGGTTTGATCTTCTCACCTGTTTCCTTTACAGGTGTCTCCTTCAGATGAATCCTCCTCGGTGTATTTGAGGATCAGGTTTTCAGCTCCTCTGCTGTTCCTGGTTTATTTATTGAATGTTTCACCTAATCCCCTAAAGGTTTCTGATTCAAAAACAGGGATTTTAGAACCAGATTAATCAATATTTCATCAGACAGTGTTGAATCAGAACTTGAACAGATTAATTTTGATGAAATAAATCATTTTCTGTTGGTAACAGTTTCAGTCCAAGTAACCGTTAGACCCAGAAACCAAGCAGAACATGAAGGTCTGATGGTTTCCTGGTTCATCCGTCTGAACCTCCATTCAGCAGCAGTTGGGCGGTCGACTCCTGATCGGAAGGTTGCGGGTTCGATTCCCGCGGAGCCACCACCAGAGTGTGATGTGAAGCTCTTTGGGCCTTCGAGGAAGGTAGAAAGCGCTCTACAAGAACAGGACATTCACCTTTCTGTTGATGAATAAAGCTTTTTTCTGGACAGAATTCTACTTCAGCTGGAAGTAGAATCCTCGTTTGAAAGGTTCCACTGCATAAAAAGAATTCATAAAGCTTTTGCTAACTCACTACAAACGGAGTCAAAATCTTTTTTTCTGGACGATCCAATCAAAACAAACCGGGTTAATGTGATTATGAAACCTTCCTCTGCTCCTCAGTCAGCCACATCTGGAAACTGTTGAAACTAGACATTTATGATATCTTCTCAGAGCCACCGAGAGGCCCGGGAAGGGTTAGAGGACCCCCCCATGCCTGGCTGCTAACATTACATAAGAGTCGGATCACGGAACTCCAACGTTTGGAGGGAAGCAAACCTGATCCCTCAAAACAACATCAAACATATTCTGAAGGTTTTGGAGGATCCGTTACAGATCTGCTCGTGTTGGGAAGTGGATCTGGACATACTGGACAGAACTCACCTGTTGAGGAGACAAGAACCTGGTAGACATCTGGACCAAGAACAACTCAGAACAAGAACTAGTGATAGTAAAGCACGGTGGCAGTAGTGTTATGGTCTGGGCTGCTTCGAAAGGACGGGAATGACTGACAGAAATGATGAGTGTGGACTACAGGTGAATGGAACGGTGTAGGTCTTGGTGTGTCTACAGGTGAGGAGGTCTTGAGTGATAGAGGTCTACAGTGTAGGAGTGGTGCGAGGTCTACAGGTGAGTGTGGAGGTCTACAGGTGATCTACAGTGATGGAGGTCTACAGGTGACGTGATGGAGGTCTACAGGTGAGTTGATGGAGGTCCTAGGCAGGTGAGTGTGGAGGTCTACAGGTGAGTGTGGAGGTCTACAGTGAGTGATGACAGGTGAGGTGAGTGTGGAGGTCTACAGGTTGAGTAGGAGGTCTACAGGTGAGGTAGGAGGTCTTACAGTGTGAAGAGATGGAGTCTACAGGAGGTGGAGGTGTGATGGAGGTCTACTGGACAGTGACAGTGTGGAGGTCTACAGGTGAGTGAGTGTGGAGTCTACAGGTGAGGGATGACAGGTGAGTGATGGAGGTCTTACAGATGAGTGTGATGGAGGTCTACAGGTGAATGTGGGGGTTCTACAGGTGAGGATAGAGGTCTACAGGTGAGTGATGGCGGTCTACAGGTGAGGTAGGAGGTGATGGAGGTCTACAGGTGAGTGATGGAGGTCTACAGGTGAGTGATGGAGGTCTACAGGTGAGTGATGGAGGTCTACAGGTGAGTGATGGAGGTCTACAGGTACAGGTGAGTAGAGGTCTACTACAGGTGAAGTGATGGAGGTCTACAGGTTGAGGTGATGGAGGTCAACAGGTTGAGTGAGTGGAGGTCTACAGGTTGTGAGTGATACAGGTGAGTGTGGAGGTCTACGTGAGTGTGGAGGTCTACGTGTGGAGGTCTACAGGTGAGTGATGAGGTTCTACACGTGAGTGAGTGAAGGTCTACAGGTGAGTGATGGGAGTCTACAGTGATGAGGTGATGGAGGTCAACAGGTGAGTGTGGAGGTCTACAGGTGAGTGATAGAGGTCTACAGGTGAGTGATGGAGGTCTACACGTGAGGGATGGAAGTCAACAGGTGAGTGTGGAGGTCTACAGGTGAGTGATGGAGGTCAACAGGTGAGTGTGGAGGTCTACAGGTGAGTGATAGAGGTCTACACGTGAGGGATGGAGGTCTACAGGTGAGGGATGGAGGTCTACAGGTGAGTGATGGAGGTCTACAGGTGAGTGTGGAGGTCTACAGGTGAGGGATGGAGGTCTACAGGTGAGTGATGGAGGTCAACAGGTGAGTGTGGAGGTCTACAGGTGAGTGATGGAGGTCTACACGTGAGGGATGGAAGTCAACAGGTGAGTGTGGAGGTCTACAGGTGAGTGATGGAGGTCAACAGGTGAGTGTGGAGGTCTACAGGTGAGTGATAGAGGTCTACACGTGAGGGATGGAAGTCAACAGGGGAGGGATGGCGGTCTACAGGTGAGGGATGGAGGTCTACAGGTGAGTGATGGAGGTCAACAGGTGAGTGTGGAGGTCTACAGGTGAGTGATGGAGGTCTACAGGTGAGTGATGGAGGTCTACAGGTGAGTGTGGAGGTCTACAGGTGAGTGATGGAGGTCTACAGGTGAGTGTGGAGGTCTACAGGTGAGTGATGGAGGTCTACAGGTGAGTGATAGAGGTCTACAGGTGAGTGATAGAGGTCTACAGGTGAGTTATGGAGGTCTACAGGTGAGTGTGGAGGTCTACAGGTGAGTGATGGAGGTCTACAGGTGAGTGATGGAGGTCTACAGGTGAGTGTGGAGGTCTACAGGTGAGTGTGGAGGTCTACAGGTGAGTGATGGGGGTCTACAGGTGAGTGTGGAGGTCTACAGGTGAGTGTGGAGGTCTACAGGTGAGTGTGGAGGTCTACAGGTGAGTGTGGAGGTCTACAGGTGAGTGACGGAGGTCTACAGGTGAGTGTGGAGGTCTACAGGTGAGTGTGGAGGTCTACAGGTGAGTGTGGAGGTCTACAGGTGAGTGGGGGTCTACAGGTGAGTGATGGAGGTCTACAGGTGAGTGTGGAGGTCTACAGGTGAGTGTGGAGGTCTACAGGTGAGTGTGGAGGTCTACAGGTGAGGGATGGAGGTCTGCATGAAGTTTATTTCTGTTAAATAAACTTCTATGTTAAAAGTCTGATCCGATTCTTCTGAGCAGGAAGGAAAAAGTCTTTGTTCTTTTTCCGTGTTTGTTTTTGTCAGGAATGAACAAACAAACAAATGTAAACATTTACTGATGTCATTCTATGATGAGCAGCTCGGCTGAAGGTCTCCTGCTGCTGGAGCCTTTCTGTTCGGCTTCTGCAGATGTTTCCTCTGAATCAGACCTGCGGGCGAGGAGGTTCTGAAGGTCAGGGGGTGGAGCCAGGAAACGCCTTTTCTCCTAAACAGAACGGCAGCAGGTGAAGCGGGCTTCTTCATCACTCTGAGCGTGTTGGTTTGAAGATGAGATGTTACATCCAAGGACTTTCTCTTGAACTGAAACATCTGGACGTTTCCTCCAACCAGACCTCTGTGGAGCAGATTTAGGAGCTGGACGACGTCACCAACATCTTCATCCTTCCAGAGGAAACTCTGAGACCTGAGCGGGTTCTGTGAAGGACCGGGTGCAGCAAATGTTTACAAAGGTCCAAATGTTTCAGTGAAGAAGAAGATCAGGAAGAAAAGCAAAGATGTGGACCAATCAGAATCAAAGCCACTGGATGTATCCAGTAGTGAGTGGTTTGGTCAGGAGCAGGAGGAGGAGGAGGAGCAGGAGGAGGAGCAGGAGGAGGAGGAGGAGGAGGAGGAGCTCTGTGAGACACAGACGGCGTTTCCTCTGTCAGAGGCGCCGCCGCCGCCGCCCATCTATGAGCCTGAAGGCTGATCCCTGACCCCGCCCACATCGCTATCTCCTCTTTAGACAGCAGGAATCCATTCCTGCACACTCTCCTGCTCCTCTCAGCTGTTCTCTACATTTACCCCCCCCCCCCCCCCCTGTCTTTGGTTTCCCCCGTAATGATGCTAATAAAGCGGTAGAATGGATCACCAGGTTCTCCGGCCCGCTCTGATCTGCTGCTGGGTTTTCTGGAGGGAATCGTCCACTCACCCTCATGGCTTCACTCCCACGCTAGGCCGACGCCCACAGCACCGTCCATCAGCTGGACCCGCAGGACTGGACAGACGCTGCTGAGGATCCGCGTGTTCTGACTGAAGGAGGCGGACGCCATCGTCTTCCTCAAGGTTCCTGCAGAAGACCAAAGCGTCCGGCTTCTTCTCATCAGTGATTGGTCCAGAAATCCAAAGTCAAAAGTTGTAAAGAAACCAGGCTGATCGTTCCGTCAGTTTCAGCTTCACTTCACCAGAAAGACTCAAATCTCTAAAAACCTGAAGAACATCTTTCTGTTTTGAACCAAATCTTCTTCTAGCTTCTTGAGAAACTGAAGGTGGATCAGTAATAGAGAGAAGTGGATCTGCAGAGAGTTCTGGACCATCAGGAGACGCTAGTGTCTCATTCAGTTCTCTTCCAGAGTGAGATGTTGATCCGTCTGAGAGGTTAAAGGTCATGAGAACGTCCCAGGACTTTGTACATCCATCGCTGCATTTCCTGGAGAAGCTCCACGATCTCCTGAAACTACAAAGTGAACATGGAGATCATAGACGTGACATGAGGTCACAGCAGTGAGAATCCAGCAGCAGCTTCAGGCTGAATGTCCTTCAGCAGCAGAACTCTTCCAGAGCATCGCTTCCAGATCAAGGATATCAATGAGAAGAGCAGCAGAGACAAGAGCTTCATCAAACTTCAACCTTCAGTTTTTCCCTGATGTTTTCAGAGGAGCAGCAGTTGATCACAGTAGATCCTCCACAACAGATTTCTACTTTGGTTGGAGAAAATCTCTACGTTCCTTCCAGCTGATTTATTCCTCTGCATCTCTGCGCGTCTGCGTGTCTGCTCGTCTGCGCGTCTTCTCATCTGCGCGTCTGCTCGTCTGCATGTCTGCTCGTCTGCGTGTCTGCTCGTCTACTAGTCTACTGGTCTGCGCGTCTGCTCGTCTGCGCATCTGCGCGTCTGCTCGTCTGCTCGTCTGCTCGTCTGCTCGTCTACTAGTCTGCTCGTCTGCTCGTCTGCTCGTCTACTAGTCTGCTCGTCTACTAGTCTGCTCGTCTGCGCGTCTGCTCGTCTACTAGTCTGCTCGTCTACTAGTCTGCTCGTCTGCTCGTCTACTAGTCTGCTCGTCTGCTCGTCTGCTCGTCTGCTCGTCTGCTCGTCTACTAGTCTGCTCGTCTACTAGTCTGCTCGTCTGCTGTCGTCTGCTCGTCTGCTCGTCTGCTCGTCTACTAGTCTGCTCGTGCTCGTCTGCTCGTCTACTAGTCTGCTCGTCTACTAGTCTGCTCGTCTGCTCGTCTGCTCGTCTGCTCGTCTGCTCGTCTACTAGTCTGCTCGTCTACTAGTCTGCTCGTCTGCTCGTCTGCTCGTCTGCTCGTCTGCTCGTCTGCTCGTCTGCTCGTCTGCTCGTCTGCTCGTCTGCTCGTCTACTAGTCTGCTCGTCTACTAGTCTGCTCGTCTGCTCGTCTACTAGTCTGCTCGTCTGCTCGTCTGCTCGTCTGCTCGTCTACTAGTCTGCTCGTCTACTAGTCTGCTCGTCTGCTCGTCTGCTCGTCTGCTCGTCTACTAGTCTGCTCGTCTGCTCGTCTGCTCGTCTACTAGTCTGCTCGTCTACTAGTCTGCTCGTCTGCTCGTCTGCTCGTCTGCTCGTCTACTAGTCTGCTCGTCTACTAGTCTGCTCGTCTGCTCGTCTGCTCGTCTGCTCGTCTGCTCGTCTACTAGTCTGCTCGTCTGCTCGTCTGCTCGTCTACTAGTCTGCTCGTCTACTAGTCTGCTCGTCTGCGCGTCTGCTCGTCTACTAGTCTGCTCGTCTGCGCGTCTGCTCGTCTACTAGTCTGCTCGTCTGCGCATCTGCTCGTTTATTCGTCTTTCTGCTCGTCTGGATCTCTACGTTAAGGTACAAGCGTTTTTCCGTTTCCTTTCAGTTCAGTTCAGTCTGAACATCTCTGAGTCGGAGAACTGCTGAACATCATCTGGCTCTCCGCTCCTCGCCCCTGATTGGTCCTCTTACCTCAGTACATCTTCCAGTTCATGGTTGGTTTTCTGTTGCAGGTTTCTGCTTCACAACCTTCTTCTGCTGCAGCATCTTCATCATCTGCTCTGGTTTGAACTGACCCTCCTGACCTCACTGCCTCCATGTCCCATCCACTCCTGTCAGCTCAGACTGAAGTTCTGGAGTTCTGCAGCCTGATTACATCCTGTTGGATCAGAACCGAGCAGCATCATTCTCACCTGGCGGCGTCCTCTCTGTAATGGAAGAAAGCTGGTCGGAGTGTTCCCTCAGAGACGTGGAGCCTTCCCAAATGGCACGGTGGCACCAGCAGACACCTCCGGGTTACCAAACAAACCTGTAAACATGGCTGAAGCGGAGCCCCCCCCCCCCAGCTGCTGCGGCTTCAAAGCTGAGAAAAAATGAGGAAAGCAGCGCCAGCGTATTACAGTAAATGACCCGGCATGGGAATAAAAATACAGACGTGTTACATAACTTCTGGTAAAGTTTTTACTGTTACTCCCTCCTTCTGGTGGGGGGAGGAGGGGGGGGGTTGGTATAAGTAGGAGGAACTAATGTGGTAAAATCATTCTGACTGTATCTATCTAACATTCATTTTAAAGGGGAATGTGGACAGTTTTTATTCAACCAGCCCTTCTATAATGAGAACGGATCTATGATGTAATCAACAGAACACATGGACGACTCCCAGAACCAGAACCATCAGTCCAGATGGACTTCCAGGAGTTTCTGAGGAGCATGTTTGACTTCCTGGTTCTGGTCTCTGGTCCACAGTCTGACTGGAAGGAGCTCTTCAGGAGCTCCTGAAGCTGGCCCGGTTCTGGGAGGATGCAAGAGTGACCAGCAGAGGGCGACATCGTGGCTTTTGTTTGTGAGCCACAGATTATCACAGGAAGAAGAAGAACGGCCATGTTGGAAAAGTTAAAAACATGTTAACAACATGTTAAAAACATGTTAAAACCAAATCCCAGAGAAGAACAGGACAATAAAGGAGGAAAAGACGGATGAAGCATGAACTCTTCTGTTCTCAGGGGCTTGTTTACATGAAAGTAGGGTCATCTGGACCCCACAAGAGAGCACGGGGGGTAAAGTTCAGCTTCAGCTTTGTTGCAGTGAAACAAGAAAGTCTCCAAAAGTCAGAACAAGATAACCATCAAGGAGAGAGAGATGAACAACATGACTTTAGCTAGAAGACAAGTGCAGATGATATACGTAGATAAAAATAGACTCAAATATTTCTGATATTCACATAGTGAAGAGACAGTTCAGGAAAAAGGTATGCAGGTGAGTACAGGTCAGTGCAGGTGAGTACAGGTCACTACAGGTCAGTGCAGGTGAGTACAGGTGAGTACAGGCCAGTACAGGTCAGTACAGGTGAGTACAGGTGAGTACAGGTCAGTACAGGTGAGTACAGGTGAGTACAGGTGAGTACAGGTGAGTACAGGTGAGTACAGGTGAGTACAGGTGAGTACAGGTGAGTACAGGTGAGTACAGGTGAGTACAGGTGAGTACAGGTCAGTACAGGTGAGTACAGGTGAGTACAGGTCAGTACAGGTGAGTACAGGTGAGTACAGGTGAGTACAGGTCAGTACAGGTGAGTACAGGTGAGTACAGGTCAGTACAGGTGAGTACAGGTGAGTACAGGTCAGTACAGGTGAGTACAGGTGAGTACAGGTCAGTACAGGTGAGTACAGGTGAGTACAGGTGAGTACAGGTGAGTACAGGTGAGTACAGGTGAGTACAGGTCAGTACAGGTGAGTACAGGTGAGTACAGGTCAGTACAGGTGAGTACAGGTGAGTACAGGTCAGTACAGGTGAGTACAGGTGAGTACAGGTGAGTACAGGTCAGTGGTGGTGGAGGAGGAGGTGGAGGAAAATGAGGAGGTGGTGGAGGAAGTGAAGCTGACTCTAAACAATGAAACGCTGTTTGCAGTAAACCAGGAAGTAGACTGATGTCTTCCTGTCTGTGGTGTCTGCAGGTCAGTCAGGAGAGTTGAGGATCGATCCTCCAGAAGGTCCGGGTTGGTTTTAGGGTGCGTCCGTCTGAACCCTCTCGTTCCTCCTGGAGGTGTCCCGTCCTCTAGTCCTCAGGCCGACCGTGACCCAAAAGCAGGGTTTAATCCCCGAACCAGGACGCTGTGAGGCTTGGCTGCTAGCCAGCAGAGATGATTCTGGCTCCACTGAAGCTCTCCATCTTCATCCACACAGACCAGAGGGACGGATGAGGAGGACCGCAGGAGAACCCGACTCCAAACCTCCAAACTTCATGGAAGTTTCTCAAAACAAAGCCGGTTCTGGTTCTGTAGAACCGGTTCATCAGTATCAGAACTGATCCTCTCAGATCTCCTAACAGACTCTCCTCCATGACATTCACCACAGAGCAGTCCAGCCTCGAGGCCGGGATCGTCTGCAGGAGGGTTGGAAGCGGGAAAGCCGGGAGTAATCCTTCGGAAATCTAAGAAGGAACTCCAGTCTGTTCATGTTTGGTCTAAAACAAAGATCTTCTCAGAGAAGATATGATCACAAAGTCTTCATTTGTCCAATCAGCAGAGAACGTTCAATAAGTAAGACTTCATGGTTTTCACAGCATTTCTAAATGACCAGCTGATCCTGACCGGCTGATCCTGACCAGCTGATCCTGACCAGCTGATCCTGACCAGCTGATCCTGACCAGCTGATCCTGACCAGCTGATCCTGACCGGTTGATCCTGACCGGCTGATCCTGACCAGCTGATCCTGACCGGCTGATCCTGACCGGCTGATCCTGACCGGCTGATCCTGACCAGCTGATCCTGACCGGTTGATCCTGACCGGCTGATCCTGACCAGCTGATCCTGACCAGCTGATCCTGACCAGCTGATCCTGACCAGCTGATCCTGACCGGCTGATCCTGACCAGCTGATCCTGACCGGCTGATCCTGATCGGCTGATCCTGACCAGCTGGATGGAGGAGCTGAGAGGATCAGGGTCTGCAGACCTCTCACCTCCTGGACTTCTGGAGCAGTGTTCTCCTACACCTCCCTCCTGGACCTGCAGGATGTCCACCAACCCGTCCAGGATGTTCTCCAGGACGTTCTCCTGGACGTTCTCCTGGTTCCTCTGCCGCCTATCATCAGTCTGAAACGTCCCGTCAATAAATCCGAGCTTTACTGTCAGAATGTTCCAGTACCGGGCGGTGCTGGTATCACCGGCACAAACCTCTCTACTGACAGTTGGATGACCTCTGACCTCTTCCTGGCCTTCCATCTGCTGCATCCTCTGGTGTTTACAGCAGGATGAAACCCTTTGATCATCATGTTTTGGTGAAGTTCTGAATCCTCACAGATCCACTCTTCTCCGGACCCGGATCGAGGTTTTCTTCTCCTTTGGATCCGTTTCCCTCCATGACCCGTTTCAGCCGCTCTTTCGCACCACGTTCTGGACACACTGGACTGCAGACACCTCCAGAGCAGCAGATGAACCTGCAGTCAAAGTCGTGTCTATCTGCTGGATCTTCTGTCCCACTCTCTGGTCCGACAGATGAACATGTTGGTGTCGTAGAACTCCATCATGAGACCCAGACCGTTCCTCATTCCCGGTTCTGGAACCCGACGTCTTCTTCCTCACCGTCTGAACAGAGTTGAAACACAAACGCTTCATGAAGATCATCAGAGCTGCAGCTCCAGAGTCTGAGTTGGTTGAACCTGTTGCCGTGGTAACAGGAGCCTCCAGGGCTTCTCTGTCAAACAGTTCAGACCAGAAGGAACAGAATCTGACAGCAGCTTCAGACACCATTCCTCCTGAGGTCAGAACCTCTGGGTTCTGGCGGGTCGCTGCGTTCAAGCTCCGTTCGTCCTCCAACACCAGTAACGATGCGCTGGCGTTCCAGCGGCGGCCGGTGGAGCTGCAGCCCCAGTGAGATGTTCTTCATCGATGTGATCTGGTCGGAGGATCATGAGAAGACTGGACCGGTCCTTCTGGATCTGCAGATCACATTCTGGTGCTGCTCAGACTGAACGGCTTGAAGCCCGGCAGGAATCCAGAAGAAGCATCTGGGAGACAGCTGATGTTTCTCCTCAGACCTCCTCAGGTCTCTCCTGCCAGATGGACATGATATCGCTGGTTCTTCAGGAAAGAGGAGCCACGGAGAACCTCCATGTTCGTCTGATCCGGGAGTTTAGTGACAGTTACAGAACCAGAATTTCTTCTGTAGATCTGATGAATCTGAGGATGAATCTTCATGAAGGTCATGTGACCTCACCTGTCCAACCACAGACGACTGAGAAGAAGAGGACCTGGAGGAAATGCTTCTGGAGTTAACACAGGAAGTAGACTGTCTGTGGCAGGAAGTAGACTCTCTGTGGCAGGAAGTAGACTCTCTGTGGCAGGAAGTAGACTCTCTGTGGCAGGAAGTAGACTCTCTGTGGCAGGAAGTAGACTCTCTGTGGCAGGAAGTAGACTCTCTGTGGCAGGAAGTAGACTCTCTGTGACAGGAAGTAGACTCTCTGTGACAGGAAGTAGACTCTCTGTGGCAGGAAGTAGACTCTCTGTGATAGGAAGTAGACTGTCTGTGGCAGGAAGTGGGCGTACACACTGAAACATCATCTCCAGACTCCATTAACTCAGTTTCTTCTCCCCAGTGGACGAAGGAGAACTTCACAGAAAATGTTTAGAAGATCCTGAAAACTTGGGGGGGGGGGGGTTTGAAGACCCAGGGAGACTGAACGGGTTCCAGCCAGTCCAGATGGATGGAAGAAGGACGATGCACCCCCAGGACAGAATCTCATGGATTCTGGTTTTCTTGGGTTCAGGTGAAGATGTTGAAGACCTGCAGTCAGAACCCTGTGTTCTTCTGGACAGAGCAGATCCTCTGTGGTGGATCCAGACCCGATCAGGAAGCTCTCCTTCCTCAGAGGACAGAAGAGGCTGGAGATGTTTCTATGGGACGTCTGAGCAGCTGAGAGTGGAGCGCTGCTGCCCCCCAGTGTTTCCAACAGAGAACTGCTGCTCCACTCTTCCTGAGAAGAATCCTTCATGTGTCCAAACCTGATCATGTGACCTGAAGGAAGAGCAGAAGAATCTACAGACGAGATCCAACCAAGAAACTTCAGTGGAGGAAGTTCTGTAAGGACGGTTGTGAAGGTTCTCATGTATCAGGCCCGGTTCTGGGCTGGTTTTAGTTCTGTTCTGGTTCTGTTCCTGTTCTGCACTGGTCTGGTTCTGTAGTGGTTCTGTTCTTGTTCTGGTTCTGCACTGGTTCTCGGGTTTGCGTCGGTTCCGTCCCCTGATGCTTGCTGACCTCCTGCAGCGTTTCCAGTGAAGCTGAAGTTCTTCCTCCTCACATCGTTCAGGTCTTGGTTCTGTTTGTGGTTCTGACGTCTTCATGGATCCGTTCCAGAAGGTTCTGTTGTGGTTCTGATGTCTTCATGGATCCGTTCCAGAAGGTTCTGTTTGTTGTTCTGATGTCTTCATGGATCCGTTCCAGTCTTGGTTCTGTTGTGGTTCTGACGTCTTCATGGATCTTGGCGCCTCCAGAGATGTTGGGGTCCAGGTTAGATCTTGGGGTGTCATGAAGCATGTCTTCTAAAAGTGTTCTTCTTGAGGTGTTTGGATGACCAGCAGAAACCACCAGAAGGTTGAGATCCTGCTGGATCATGGATCTGATCCCCGAGGAAAACCGAACATCTGTTATTCTATCTCAGATGGTTTGATACGATGGAATGTTGCAGCCACCAGAAACGTGAGATCAGATGTTTTCATCTTGAGATGTAGAAAATGTTCCAGACGTCATGGATGCAGCTGTGACTTCTACATTTGGAGATCTGAAGACTTTCTTCTCAACTGTCTCTACAGTCCATCCCCGCCTCCAGATCCTCCCTCTGTCAGTCACACCTGCAGCAGGTGAACCTGCGCTGAAGACCACATGAACGTTTCATCTTCAGCTCCAATCATGAACTTGATCTCTATCCTCAGAGATCACATTGATCCTCTGGGATCACAGATAAAATCAGCTGCAGTACCGGCGTCAGACCAGCAGGGGTCAGTGTGTTCCTGTCTGTGAATCCGGATCTCTCAGGTTCTGTTGAGGCCAGAACACCACAACCTCTCTATGGTATCAGGTTCTGCTGTCCATCGACCATCACACTCCCACCTCCATGCCTGGTCTTCTTCTCCCTCCAGAACCTTCTGAACCTCCTGAAGAGAGCGAGGAAAGAGACAGAACCCCCCAGACGTGAGCAGGTATCTTCTGCTGTCCTCTGAGACGCCACGCTTCCCCACAGACGATCACATGACCTGACCGCCATCCATCACACGACGCAGGTGGACTTCATCTGAACCGGGTCTGCAGCAGAACCGGGTCGAGCCGGGTTCACCCGATGATCTCCATCAGACCAGGATCCAGCAGGTGGAAGTGGAGTTCACAACAGGATTCTGACGGGATGGAAGGTTCTGATGGAGGATGTTGGATTCATGAGGTTTATCCAAAGCTTGGTGGGATTCTCCGTCAGGAGCAGAAGAGCATCAGGGCTGGTTTCCATGGTAACCAGTAAGGCTGTCAGATGTTTGGAGAATGAATTCCAAACCTGCCGTGGTCACCTGCAGACACGTCTCTTCTCCTGAAGCTTCCTCATTCCTCACAGCTGTTTGACATGAAGAAGTCCACATAAACCTGTGGAGCTGGGAGCTGTGGTAGAGTGTCCCACCAGGACGGGGAATCACAGGTTTGAATCTGAGGTGAGGAGGAACCAAAGACTCCAGAGAGACGACTCTGTCTCTGTTCAGAGGTTAGTGGTTGGATAAACCAGGAGAACCAGAGTTCTGAAGAGGTTCTGCTCACAGGAACCGGTCCTCTGAGTCCACACATTTAAACCAACATTTTCAGCTCTGACCGCTCAGCCGTGAACGCGCCGGCTCTATCTGGCTCCCGAACATAAAGATGTGGGCGGAGCCAGCAGAGCAGAGCTATAGAAAGATCCAGTCTGACAAAGAGGAGCTTTGTTCTGAACAAACAGATCCAAACACTCACACCAGCACCTCTCTGTGGAGCCGAGGAGGAGGACTCAGCGGGGGGGAGGGGGGGGGGGGGGGCATTGATAGAGTCCAACAGCCCCCCCACAGAGAAACATTTGTGGGTCCAAACGTTTGAGGAGAAACTTTTGCCTGTTTTTCATTCAGAGTCTTTCTTGTTTCCTGTGACAGAAGGAGTGTTTGTGGGAGGTTCTGTTTGTGTGTTTGTGTGTTTCTTTACGTGATTTTGTGTGTTGTTATGTTGTTTCTTCATGTTAGTTAGATCTCATCAGGAACTGCTGACCCTGACGGTCAGTGAGGCGGGGTCAGGAGTCTCCTGATTCATTCTCTGTTTGATTCCGATCTCCTCAATGGAGGAACTCCATCACTGGAGACACAAGAGAGCCCAGAACGTCATAAAAGACGCTACACACCCGGGTCATGGGGCAGACGCTACACACCCGGGTCATCCCATTGAACTGTTGTCATGGGGCAGACGCTACACACCCGGGTCATCCCATTGAACTGTTGTCATGGGGCAGACGCTACACACCCGGGTCATCCCGTTGAACTGTTGTCATGGAGCAGACGCTACACACCCGCTTTTAAATGTCATTGTACATGTGAGAATGACTAATAATTCTATTCTATTCTATTCTATTCTATTCTATTCTATTCTATTCTATTCCATTCCATTCCGGTCCGGTCGGGTCCGGTCCGGTCCGGTCCGTTCCGTTCCGTTCCGTTCCGTTCCAGTCCAGTCCAGTCCAGTCCAGTCCAGTCCAGTCCAGTCCATTCCGGTCCGGTCCGGTCCGGTCCGGTCCGGTCCGGTCCGGTCCGTTCCGTTCCGTTCCAGTCCAGTCCAGTCCAGTCCAGTCCAGTCCAGTCCATTCCATGCTATGCTATGCTATGCTATGCTATGCTATGCTATGCTATGCTATGCTATGCTATGCTATTCTATTCTATTCTATTCTATTCTATTCTATTCTATTCTTGGTTTTACATTTCCATTTTCATCAGCACATTAATCATCTTGTTTCCTCTTTTCTTCATTACTGTTTTCCTCTTCTCCAGTTTCCTCATAGACCCGTGTCTCTATAACAATTTTTTTGTCATATTTTGTGTTTTTCTGTGTGTTCTGCTCTCTGGGATCTGTTTTCTAGGATCTGTTTTCTAGGATCTGTTTATCTAGGATGTGTTTATCTAGGATCCTTTCTCTGGGATCTGCAGAGTGAAGTCATTTCCATGAGGAGATCCAGCACGATGCTGTATGGTTGAGCGGTCAGTGACGGTCACATGACGGTCACATGACCACATGACCACACGACCATCCCCGCATGAGAAGGCTTTTGCACCTGCGCCGGTTTTCCCGCCTGCAGAGGCTGCTGGACGGTGGCGTGACGGTCCCCAGCGGGCCGGCCGGAGCCCGACTGTCCGGCCCATCTGGTTGCTGCCGACGCCAGGATCCGCCCACACCCTACCACCCTGCTGGACGGCGCTCTGCGGCGAGAAACGGAAGAGGAGCATTTTTACAGGATTTTGTCATGAAATACCAGAGAAGAGCCGCATCCAAGTGAAGCCCCGCCCACTCTGCAGCCAACAGCTGGGTCCTGACCCAGTAGAACCCGCCCACATGAGGAGTCCACTCTGAAACTGAAAACTGACTGCAGGAAGAAATCTGAGATCTTTACTTTTGAATTCATCAAAATCAGAACCAGCAGAACCAGCAGAACCGGCAGAACCAGCAGAACCAGCAGAACCGGCAGAACCGGCAGAACCAGCAGAACCGGCAGAACTGGCAGAACCAGCAGAACCGGCAGAACCGGGCCTGTTCTGTCTGGGGTCGTCCTCTGTCCTCTCTCACCGTCCAGACTCTAACATTTCAGGATGTTTGAAGGAGCGTACCAACTCCAAATGAAAAGCTTTTCCTCCTTCAGAGGACGACCTTTGACCCCTGACCTTTAAACACAAAGACATTCATTCATTCATTCATTCATTCATTCATTCATTCATTCTCTTTGGCTTTTGGCTCGTGACCTCTGACCTTCTCCGTCCTGCTCGTGTTCTTGGACTCGTCTCCTCTCTCGCTCCTGGGAGGTTCTCCTCTGAGGTTTCTGGACCTCTCGTGGTTCTGGAGAACTCTTCCCAGACTCAGAGTTCATCTGGACTGAACCTGAGATCGGGAAGGTCTCAGTAGAACCCTGAGGTGCTGTGGGGTGAGGATGAAGTTCTGACGGGTTCTGACCCGGTCGGGATGTTTCCTCTGCCCTGTAAACAAGCTTTCAATGAATGAGACCGGCCACTCCCCCGTCAACCAATCAGAGGCTGCGGTGTCATGTGAGACTCCCCGGCCCCTCCCCCTCTCCTCGCAGTGATAAAGTCCCTGACAGCCTCGCCGTGCAGGCGGCGGCGAGGACGGCGGCGAGGACGGCTGTGCGCGCAGACATGCAGGGAGAGCTCCGCCGTCTTTGTCTGGATCTGCTCCTCCGGCTCCGGCGCTCCTCTCCGCGCTCCCGCCTGCAGCCTCCACATTCCAGAGGAACCCCCCCTGCACCCCCCCACACCCCCTCCGGGATGGGCTGCTCCTCCGGACGCCAGTCCCCCGCCCCCGGCTTCCACCCCGACCTGGACTGTGGCGACAGCGGCGAGTCCGACTCCTTCCCTCGGGACCGCCGGGACCCGAACGGGGGCGGGGAGGGGGAGGGGAGCCCGGGGGGGAGGGGGCCCCGCGACCCCCCCGAGTCCCACCTGACTCTGGAGAGGCTGGCCCAGGCCACGGGGGGCACGGAGAAGTCCTGGTACCGCTGCGTGTTCCCGTTCGGCGTCATCTCCCTGGTGATCGGCGTGGCGGGGACCGGCGTGACGTTCAGCTTCAACACGCCGCCGCAGACCAAGCTGGTGTCGGTGGGGCTGCTGTGCGCGGGGGGGCTGATGCTGCTGGGGGCCCCCGTGTGCTGGAGGGCCCACCGGGTCAAGAGGAGGAGGAGGAAGGAGGGGGAGTTCTACGCCGCCGACCACAGCGCTCTGTGAGGGGGGGGCAACTGGGTCTGAACCGGGTCTCTGCTGGACTTCACATGGTTCTGGACTGAACCGGGTCTCTGCTGGACTGAACCGGGTCTCTGCTGGACTGAACCGGATCTCTGCTGGACTTCACATGGTTCCGGACTGAACCGGGTCTCTGCTGGACTGAACCGGGTTCTGAACTGAACCGGGTCTCTGCTGGACTGAACCGGGTCTCCTGAAGCCAACAGGATCACATGGTTCTGGACGCCTTCAGAACCGGGTCTCTGCTGGACTGAACCGGGTCTCTGCTGGACTCCTGAAGCCAACAGGGTCACATGGTTCTGGACTCCTTCTGAACCGGATCTCTGCTGGACTTCACATGGTTCTGGACTGAACCGGGTCTCTGCTGGACTGAACCGGGTCTCCTGAAGCCAACAGGGTCACATGGTTCTGGACTCCTTCTGAACCGGGTCTCTGCTGGACTCCTGAGGCCAACAGGATCACATGGTTCTGGACGCCTTCAGAACCGGATCTCTGCTGGACTTCACATGGTTCTGAACTGAACCGGGTCTCTGCTGGACTCCTGAAGCCAACAGGATCACATGGTTCTGGACCCCTTCAGAACCGGGTCTCCGCTGGACTTCACATGGTTCTGAACTGAACCGGGTCTCCTGAAGCCAACAGGGTCACATGGTTCTGGACGCCTTCAGAACCGGGTCTCTGCTGTTCTCATGGCTCTGGCAGGGTCACATGGTTCTGGACGCCTTCAGAACCGGGTCTCTGCTGTTCTCATGGCTCTGACTGGATCACATGGTTCTGGACTCCTTCAGAACCGGGTCTCTGCTGTTCTCATGGCTCTGACAGGGTCACATGGTTCTGGACTCCTTCAGAACCGGGTCTCTGCTGTTCTCATGGCTCTGACTGGATCCTGCTGAGGGAGACTGGATGTGATGGACCCAGAGGTCGTTGACCCCATCATGACTGACCGTGGGGTCCAGAAGATATCTGGGGTTCTAACAGTAGGTTCTGGTTTCTCCTACAGCTCCGTCGGCCGCACTGATCTGTCAGGATCAGAACAGGAACCAGGAGCAGAGATGACCCAGAAAAACAGAACCTGCAGGAAAACTTAGCAAAGTCTGAAGATTTGTGTTTTTGTTCTGCATCGCCTCCTGTTCAGCAGGTTCTGAGGGAGACCCGGGATCTGGTTCTGATGGAGACCCAGCAAATGGTTCTGATGCAGACCCAGCATCCGGTTCTGATGGAGACGCAGCATCTGGTTCTGATGGAGACCCAGCAGATGGTTCTGATGGAGACCCAGCATCTGGTTCTGATGGAGACCCAGCAGATGGTTCTGATGGAGACCCAGCATCTGGTTCTGATGGAGACCCAGCATCTGGTTCTGATGGAGACCCAGCATCCGGTTCTGATGGAGACCCAGCATCTGGTTCTGATGGAGACCAGCAGATTCGGTTCTGGGATGTGATGAGACCCAGCATCTGGATCCAGCAGCATATCCGGTCCGCTGTCTCCCCCGATCCAGCTGGAATCTGGACATCAGCCTCCTTCCGGACCGGGTCCGTGCGGTTCTGCCGGACCTCTGGACTCTTCTGTATGTGACGGCGTGTAGCCACAGACATGAACGTTCTGTAGCCGTGTCTTTCTGATGTTTCTGTCCGGAACCATCGCGGTCCCCGGTATCGGTTCAGGATTCTGATGATGTTTGATTCCAAAGGAGGAAACAGAACCGAGCTGGAGAACCTCTCCGGTTCCTGAACCAAACCAGCGGCTGGTCGGAGTTGTTGGAGCGTGTTTCTCGAGTGCCTTTGATTCTGTCATTCATGTTTCCGTGTACAGAGCTGTAATGGAGGCGTGGCCTGTAGGTTCGGTGGGTGGAGTCTGTGGACGTCCGTGTGCATGCAGGTCCCGTGATGCCAAAAGTGTCCGTTTGTCCCGTTTGACTCTTCCTGATGCTGGATTAAACAGAACCTGCTCACCAACTCTTCCCTCTTCATTACCAAGCAGGTCACGGTTCTGGTTCTGGTTCTGGTTCTGGTCCAGACTATTGATTGACAGGTAAAGTGATAGAACCTTAGCTTCTCTGGAGGTCCAGAACCGGACCAGAACATGTTCAGAAGTGTTTCTTGTTCATCTCATTTTTACTGTCAGAGGATCTGCTAACATGCATGAAGCTTAATAATGTGACTACACTACCCAGAATGCTTAGATCAGCCATGAGGCAGGTGATTGGTCAGTAGGAATGATGGGAACTCTTTCTAAAGATTATCAGCCTTTGGAGAGAAAACACTGTGACAGTTCATAAAACTTTATTGACAATAACATTTTCTCTTCGACATGAAGTACGCATCACTCTGCTCCTGACTACACTACCCACAATGCACCACCAGTCCATCAAGCTGCTGCACTGTAGTTAATGAAACTCATTCTAAATATCTGAATAGACATTTGAGGGTAAACCTGAAACCTTGAGGAGCATTGAGAACCATCTATTCGGGATCTCAGACGAAGTAGTGAATGCAACGTAAATGACCAAGCATTCTTTTCCTTTTCATTAAAGAACGTTTATTAACAGAATACGTTTTTATCCGTTACTCAATACAACTAAATCTCGTTCTGCTAGCTTAGACAACACTGCCACCTTGTGGTCTGGAGAAGTTACTGCAGCTAAACATTGCAAATTAAATCAAAGAAATAAATAACTGAATTAACATCTTCTTAAAGATATAACATCCTCCCCCCCAAGAAGACAGTTCTGACTCCCTTGAACTCAAACTTCTAAAGGATATAGGAGTTGGATTGGTCTTCTTAATATTAGTCCATTTGGTGTGCGCACAGCACACGATCTCACAAGTCCATCTCTTCCACTGAACAGCTCCTTTACTATTCCAATCTTCCAAATCTGACGTGGCATCCTGTCATCTTCAATAAGGGTCAGATCACCTTCTCTTATTGTAGTGGTACGTGGGGTTCTCACGGTATGGGCAGATCTCAGTTCCAGTAAATACTCCTTTTTCCAACGGGTCCAAAACTCTTGCAGAAGTCGGTGACGGTATTTCCATCGTCGGGATAACTCCTCTCTTGTAGAGCTTGGAGTTTGTCCACCAGTCTGAAAAGGTTTAGGAGGCAAAGCAGAGAGTCTCATCCCAATCAGGAAGTGAGCAGGCGTTAGTGGCTGAGGTTCTTCAGGTTCATTGTAGACAAAGGTAAGTGGTCTTGAATTAATTGTTGCCTCTACCTCTGCAAGAAGAGATGTGATTTCCTCGAAACTCAGTGAGGCTCTTCCCATTACCTTTCTCAAGCACGTCTTTACTGATCGAACCAGTCGTTCCCAAAACCCGCCCCACCAAGCTGCTCGTTCTGCAATGTACTTCCATGCAATGCCCCTGTCAGAAAAATATTTCTGCAGCTCAGGTTCTTTAATAGCTCTCCAAAGTGTCTTGAGATCTTGGTCAGCTCGCTTGAAGGTTCGTGCGTTATCAGAGTAGATGACTCTGCAGAGGCCTCTTCGAGATATGAACCTTTTTAATGCCATCAAGAACTTTTCGGTTGACAGGTCTGACACTAGTTCCAAATGAACGGCACGGGTCACAGCACAGGTGAACAATGCTATGTATGCCTTTTCCACTGTGCCTTTATTCTTTACATAAAGAGCCCGCAAAATCTACACCACTGTTTCAAATGGGGGTGTTTCAACAATGCGGTCCTTGGCAAGGGAGCTGTTATCTGTTGCATGGGCTTTACCTTGTACCTCTTGCAAATGGGACAAGCAGCAATAATTGTCTTTGCCATTTGTCTTGCTCGGGGGATCCAATAACCTTCTCTTAGCTGCACTAAAGTGTCTCTCAGACCTGAGTGCATAACCTGCTCGTGACTGCGTTGAATGAGCATCTGTGACAGTCTATGGTTAGAAGGCACAATCACTGGGTGCTGCTCGTTAAAACCCATGTGGGAGAGTTGAAGCCTTCCCCCAACGCGCAGTAAACCCTTTTCATCCATGAAGGGTTTGAGGTCTTTAATCTTTGATTGGCTGTGGATTTCCTTTCCTGCTTCTATTTCTAGAATCTCACTTTGGTAAGTCTGTCTTTGCACGACCAAGATCCAGTGTCTTTCAGCGTCTACTATTTCTTCTGCTGTGAGCTCTCCTTGCTTCTTTTCTCTGGAACGACAGTTATGAGCGAAGCGTTTAATCCAGCCTGTGACTCTAAGAACAGTATTTATCTTACTGTACTTCTCTAGATGCAGTAGTGACTCTGCCTGTATGGTCTCAGTGTTGCCCAGATGAACTGTTATCTCCAGATGTTCAAGTTCAGCTTTTATTTCGTCTTCGTAGTGCTCCCTCAAAGCTGACTCTGGTTGTATTAATGCATCCAGGAACTGAGGTCCGGCCCACCACAGCTCTTCTTCCTTCAGTTTTGAGACTGTTTGACCTCTTGTGATGATATCTGCTGGATTCAGTTTTCCACTGCAATGGGACCAAGATTCTGGTGTGGTTAATGATTGAATCTCCTCCACTCTGTTAGCAACAAACTGTTTCCATCTTTGTGCTGAGCTGTGAATCCATTGAATCACAATCATAGAGTCTGACCACATTCGGATTTGTGTTGACTGCATGTTCATTGCTCGCAACAGGTTGTTTCCCATCCGTGCAGCAACTAGAGCTCCCATTAATTCAAGGCGTGGCAGGGTGAGTTTCTTAATAGGTGCCACTCTTGACTTGGACATGACCAGTCTGGTGATGCTTTGTCCATCGCACGTCCGCCCTTGAATATATGCTACTGCTCCATATGCCCTTTCACTGGCATCACAGAAGACATGGAGTACTCTGTCTTGTTTTATGTGAAACATATCAGCTCCGTACCATCTCGGGATGGCTATCTGATGGATTTGAAGCAGTTCCACACACCACTGCTGCCAAATGAATGAGAGGTCGTCCGGCAACTCTTCATCCCAGCTGATGCCTCTTTGCCACATATCTTGAAATAGGCATTTGACCCTTATTGTGAATGGGGTCAGAAATCCCATGGGGTCAAACATTTTGGCTGATGACCGCAAAACACTTCTTTTTGTGTTTTTTCTGTCTTGGAAGATACTCATCAGATGCTTGAAATCGAAAACAAAGTCATCTGTGTCTGGCCTCCATACGAGACCAAGCACTTTCAACACACAGCCGTGTGCTTCAGATTCTTGAGCAAACTCAAATTCTCCTTGCACCCACTTTGTTCTCAGTTCAGAGGAATTTGTGGTCCACTTGCACAGATTCATGCCAGCAGCGGCTAATATCTCCCTTGCTTCTTTTGTGACGGTATAAGCATCTTCCACATCCCTTGCACTGGCTATAAAATCATCCACGTACAGAGTATCTTTCAGAAGGTTGATGGTATGTGGGTGGTCCCTTTGGTATTTGTCTAGATGAGCTCTGATTGTGGCTGCCAGCAGAAATGGGCTTGATGACACTCCAAATACTACACGAGTCATTCTCAGAGTGCATTGCTTTGTGTCTGCAGCATCAGGAGGTCCTGTGAGCCAAAAAAATCTCAGAGCATCTCTGTCCTCTTCTGCAACTGATATCTGCAGGAAAGCTTTAGTGATGTCAGCCATGAATGCAACTGGATGGAGCCTGAACCTTATCAATACACTCAGAAGATCTGGGTTCAGGTTTGGCCCAGTGAGGAGACAGTTGTTGAGTGAAGGACAACCATCCTCGTGTGAAGAAGCATCAAAAACAACTCTTAACTTGGTTGTTGCCTTGTCTTCTCTGATTACAGCGTGGTGAGGCAGGTAGTACTCAGTTCTCCCTTCACTTATACTTCCCTCAGACTGCTTAGACGTAGGTGCCTATTTCACACATTCCTTGTTGAAGATAATCTTCTATCACTTCATTGTATCTCTCAAACAAGGACACATCAGTTTTCAACTTCCTTTTCAGACTCTCAAATCGTTTTTGGGCAACCCTCTTGTTGTTAGGGAGTTTGAGTACATCTTGTCGCCATGGTAACCTGACCTCATAGCGGCCTTCTCTGCTTTTCAGTGATCTTTGAAAACACTGTTGAGCCTCAACGTCTTCAGCTCGCTGCTCCAGGTTATGAGTGATGCCCAGAGACTCTATTTCCCAAAAGGATCGTAGCTGATCTGAGACCTGTGTGTCTTCCTCAATGCTATTTTCAAGCATGAAGCCTCGCTGATGCTCGACATGGGAACAGGTCCCTGCACTGTCCAGCCAAATATTGTTTCTCTATGGCAACCAGGGATTCGGATAGTCTTTCAATCTTCCCTGATGCTACCTGCCAGTAGTGGTCAGCACCTATCAGAACCGACAGCTCCAGCTCTTCATCATTGCTTGCTGATGTGTCGGCTAATGGCAGGCCTTTACTCTTCAACTGCTGTCTGATCTGCTCTCCAGGCACCTGCATAATTGCAGAGCTTACTTGTGGTGTTTCAATAGCTTCAATCTCCAAAGTTTTTCTTTGTTAACCACATCTTGCAGGACTAGTTTTTACAACATTGCAGTCCCTTTTGTTGGTGCATTACTGCCAAAGGTATGTAGCTTTAAGGTCTCTTTTTTCACAACAGACAGTCCCAATGCTTTCACCTGCTTTTCTGATATAAAACTTCGCTGACTTCCTCCATCAATTAGGCAGCGTAGCGTAGTTTTTCCAAGAGGTCCACAAACACGTGCTGTCACTGTTTGGAGAAGAACTGTGCTATTTTTTCCTTTGTTTGTCTTTACTGTATGTGGGCCACTGAAGAGATGACTGCATCACTTGGAGCTGGATTTTCAGTGTGTGTTTCTGTGTGTTCACTCTTATCACACATGGTTGAATGGTGTCTTCGTCCACACAAACTGCATATGATGCCCTTAGCCCGACAGAACCTTGCTACATGTCGCTGCCCAAGGCACACAAAACATCTTCCCAGCTTCATTAACTTCTCCTTCCGCAGACTGAGTGTGCTTTCTGTGCACTGTCCAGACTGGTGGCTAGAATTGTCACAGAATATGCAGCTTTCTGGAGTATTTGAGCTACTGGTGTGAAGTGCTGCTGCAGACGGTAAGTTTGGCTTCCTGAATTTTCTGCTCTCTGTATCCGGCTTATACTGTCGTTGATTAGGAGACTGAGGTTCTTTGTTTGTGCTGTTGCTTTTGTCATGTGCATCGCACGCTCTCTGCTTTCAACTTCATGTTGTAAAAAGGCGATGAGTTCTGTAACCTTAAACTCATAATTTGAGTGTGTTTCACGCGTGTAGGCAAGAGCTAGATCTTCTGGGATTAGCTGAAGCAATATTGGGCACAGGAGTCCTCCATATGAATTTGAGACAACTCCAAGGGATTCTAATCCTCTGATCTGGACTTCACACTCATCATAAAGTTGTCTCAACGCAGCAATATCAGAAGATCTTTTCACTGGGGTTAGATTTAGCAATTTTGTCATGTGCGCACTCACTATCAAGTCTTTCCTGCCAAACCTCTCTCTGAGCATGTCTATTGCAGTGTCATAATTGTACTCAGTTGACTTTAGACCAGCGATAGCTCTTGCTGCAGGACCCACCAGATAGGACTTCAGATATGTAAATTTTTCTGTTTTGCTCAGCTCATTATTTCCGTGGATGGCAGTCTCAAACTGATCCCAGAATTCTTGCCATTTTGATATCTCACCATCATATTTGTTTATGTAGAGCTTTGGCAACTTAATCGACGGTCTGTTACTTACAGCACTGGAGTGAAAGCTCCCATCACTCAGCCGTACGGAGCCCCGTTCAGTGGCTAGTGGTGGGTTGTCTCTTTCAACAAGCCTCGTTGCTCGGCTTTTCCAGAGGTTGAGATGATCATTATAATCCTCGGTTTTGATCACATCCGCTTCCAGCTCATCCAGCGGTATCTCCTCTTCAATCTCCCTTCCTAGCTGCTGAAGGCTCACTTCCTTCGCCGATAACATGGCCAGAAGTTCACGTAGACGATCATAACTCACGTTATCCTTAAGTGTTTCCTCTTCAATAGTCCGCAGCAGCTTCGTCGTTGATGCTCGTATAATTCCACGTTTCTGTTTCAGTCTCTGTAGATGCTCCGCCATTTCGATCGGTTCTCCTCGTTAGCAAGCTCACTACTCTGCTGTCCGTCGGCAAATCCTCTTGCGTTTCCCGGGTTTCGGCACCAAATATTCGGGATCTCAGACGAAGTAGTGAATGCAACGTAAATGACCAAGCATTCTTTTCCTTTTCATTAAAGAACGTTTATTAACAGAATACGTTTTTATCCGTTACTCAATACAACTAAATCTCGTTCTGCTAGCTTAGACAACACTGCCACCTTGTGGTCTGGAGAAGTTACTGCAGCTAAACATTGCAAATTAAATCAAAGAAATAAATAACTGAATTAACATCTTCTTAAAGATATAACACCATCAACCACATTGTTGTTCCACGTGAACAACCGGACCCGGATCCTGGTTCTGAAGGACCAGAACCTGATGATGCTCCAAACACGACTGAGTGCAGCCTCCGCTCTGAATGCTAGAAACCCAATCAGTCATCAGATCACGTCGGCTTCCATGTAGCATTTGTGTCGCTAGCATTAGCGTTAGCAAGCTAAAGTGAGGTTTAGCTTTCTTCAGGTAAGAAGACCTCATGGAGGTCATCAGCACCTTCACATCAAACTGTTCAGGTCTTCAGGTACTGACACCTGTCTGCAGTTCTGGAGATCAGAGTCTCTGGGGCGTCTGGGATCTGCCCTCTAAAGGGGGGTACTGTGGGGTATTTTGGGCTTTTCTTTGTCATATTCTTGATCTGACGCATCAGTGATTCCTTCATGAATTCTCAGTCATCATGTGTTATGAATGTATTCATGTTCCCGGTTGGCTTCTGACAGGTTCTAGGATGAAACTGATCCCTGATCCTCTGAGGTGATCCGGTCTGATCTTTAAAGATGACAGCTTCTCCTCTGGATCCTTCACTGTTTAAAATGTGGGAAATCTTCAGGAAACTTCCAGCTCTGACGGTCTCATCTCAGGTCCGATCCGGTCCTCCAGAACTTCATGGAGTCCAGCTGTTGGCTGTCAATGTTCGAGCTCACGCTCTTCCTCCTCATCCTCCTCTTCCTCCTAATCCTCCTCATCCTCCTCTTCCTCTTCCTCCTCCCTCCTCATCCTCCTCCTTCCTCCTCTTCCTCCTCTTCTTCCTCCTCTTCCCTCCTCTTCCTCCTCATCCTCTTTCTCCTCCTCTTCCTCCTCTTCCCTCCTCTTCCTCTTCCTCCTCTTCCTCCTCTTCCCTCCTCTTTCTCCTCTTCCCTCCTCCTCCTCCTCCTCCTCCTCTTCCTCATCTTCCTCCTCTTCCCTCCTCCTCCTCCTCCCTCCTCTTCCTCCTCCCTCCTCTTCCTCTTCCTCCTCCTCTTCCTCCTCTTCTGTTCCATCCTGGCTCCCTCTCCCCCTGAACGCAGCTAAAAATAGAACAAACTGATGTCAAAACTGAGGTAGGCAGAAGCAGAAGGAGGCGCAGGAGAGAATATATCTGTGAGAGGAGAGGGGGAGGTGTTCAGCTGCACCTCCTCGTTAGTAGAAGTCAATAGAAATCTTTCAGGATTCAACTTCTGCTCCATGAAATGTTCTCACATCCTGAAGGTTCTGCTGCCTCCTGCAGGAGGCGCCACAGCAGATCCTCCTCCTCCATCTAACCTTCTCCAGAACATCCACGGTGGATTCAATCCTGATCCATCCTGATCCCAGAAGATCAGCATCTTCATCTCTGTCTCTGAACCAACACACCTGAAACCTTCCTCCACCCACTCCAACCCTTGCTCCTCCTCTCCAGATGCTCCTCTTTAAGGTCACGACCCCTCTGATGATGTCATTATTCCTCTGATGATGTCACGACCCCTCTGATGATGTCATGACCCCTCTGATGATGTCACAACCCCTCTGATGATGTCACGACCCCTCTGATGATGTCACGACCCCTCTGATGATGTCATGACCCCTCTGATGATGTCATGACCCCTCTGATGATGTCACAACCCCTCTGATGATGTCACGACCCCTCTGATGATGTCACGACCCCTCTGATGATGTCACAACCCCTCTGATGATGTCACAACCCCTCTGATGATGTCACGACCCCTCTGATGATGTCATGACCCCTCTGATGATGTCATTGTTCCTCTGATGATGTCATGACCCCTCTGATGATGTCATGACCCCTCTGATGAGGTCATGACCCCTCTGATGATGTCACGACCCCTCTGATGATGTCACGACCTCATGTCAGAGGATATCTCGTGTGGATGTTTTCAGTGGTTTCAGATGGTTCTGGTTGGTTCTGGGCGGATGCTGAAGCCACTCCAGCTTTCAAACGCCATCCCATAATGTCACGGCAGCAGGAGTTCATCCAGCTCCATGGAAACAGCAGCTGAAAGAGAATGTTTCTCCAGACCGGTTCATGTTGATTAAAACCCAGCTCCTGCAGTTCTGAGTCCAAACCCGATCCTCTCTCTCTCCAGCCGTCACACCTGATTCCTCTTTGCTCCGAGTTCTGTCCTCTGATTGGACGCCCGGCTGCCTGTAATTATCAGGTTAGTCACCACAAAGGGAATGTGGATCCGGCCCTGGTTCTGATGGGAGACGGATCCGAGCTGGGAGAGGTAGAGAGGAGAAATGGGAATGATAGAATCTGTGAAATGTTCTCTGGTCTCCTGCTGTGATGAACCTGCAGCTGTCAGAACATCAGAACATCAGAACTCTGTCTTTGCTTTCTTTGGACCTGTCAGAACCAGTCTGAACAGAACCCTCAGGTTCTCTAATGAGATCATTTTCTCTTTCTTCAGTGGAGAAACCTGGAATCTGAGACGACATGAAGTCTGGGTCCAGAACTCTAGTATCAGGAGATGTTTGTGGACCAGAACCACGACACTCGGCTGCACTCTGAAAGGTTTGCTGCTCTCAGTGAGTGAAGTGAACGCGACCTCTGAGGTCAGCTTTCAGGATGAGAAAGGTCCGATTGTTTCTGGGTTTGGGGTCACCTCTGAAGGGGGGGGGGCAGGCTCCAGCTGTGGGGGTGCAGCTGTCCTCCTCTTCATCTTCTCCTCTGAAAGGAGAGCAGCAGCAACCCCCCACCCCTCGGCAGCAGAGGTTTTTGGTTAGCCCCGCCCACATCTCTATAATTAGGTCAGATCCTTTCAGGTATTACAGGGGAACGCTAACGGCGTTCAGAAAGATTCTCCTCACGTCGTTTCCCATGATGCTCGGGGTGTTGGGATGTTCCAGATCAAAACCTCAAATCTGGAGTGTCTGAGGCCTCGAGGGCCGGCCTCCTGCTGCTGATCACCTGATCAGCATGGAGCACGCCGGCCCTCGAGGCCTGGATTCAGTCCTTCAGTCCACGACCAGAGACTGTACGGATGGACAGAGCGGCTGTGACATCATCCGTAGAAAACGCCGCTCCTCCAGCCAAATCCGGCTAATGCGCCGCCATGTTGGAGCCGGACGACAGTGATTGGTCAGAGTTGGTCTGAGTCATCATTTCCATGGTGTCACCAATCAGGAGTGAGCTTGATGGAAGGCCACACCCCTTTTACTGAGAGCAGCTCAGGAGAATCTGTCAGTCAAACGTTGGACGTGAGGGCCATTAGGCTCCACCTACTTTTACTGAGGCATCTGATTGGTCAGTTTATAACTTGAATCTGACTGATGATCGGAATTTTTACAAACTGACCAATCAGATTTCTCACTAGAAGGAGGCGGAGTCTGCTGGCCCCACCTCCAGCGTTCAGGAGATTTTTTTCTCGTAGCTTGTTTCAAGGCTTTCCAACAAGCTCTCTCCTGATTGGTGAGAGTGGTTACCATAGCAACAATGACTGAGACTGACATCACTTCTGATGACGTCTGGTTCCAACATGGCGGCGTCCGTGTCACACAGAACGGTGGAAGAAACTGTTTCTGTCTCGTTTCAGGTCCAGCTGCAGCTTCTGGATTCACGTCTTGATTTCTGGAAACTTCTGGCTGCTCCTCATCCGTCCGCCTGGTTCCAGGTTCAAACCCCTGCAGTCCTGCATGTGGTCGCCCGCTCAGCTCCGCGCCACCATGTGCGCTGGGAGAGAGAGACCACGCATCGCCAAGCAGGAGCTGGTTCTATATTTAGCTCACGTGTCGAGCAGCTTCAACTTTAACCACATGGAGGAGGAGGGGGCGGGGCCTGCCATCGTGGTCGTTAAATGTGACATTAATTACATCTCTGTCGGTTCTCACGTCTTCCTTTGTCTGCTTCCTCCATCTTTACTCCCTCCTCCCCCACATGGATGGCGTTTTCTCCATTATCTGTGCGGATCAGATCAGATCAGATCAGATCAGATCAGATCTGAGCGTCCAGATCTTCAGACGCTGCAGAGGAAGTGACCTGCAGGTCTCTGTTCTGTGTGTGATGGTTCCAAACCCGAGTCCAACAGGAACCTCTCCCGGTCAGAACCACATCTTCTTCCTCTGGCTCCGCCTCCAGCCCCTCCTCCTTCAGTGACCTCCGCTCCGCCTCCCCTGTGGAGGTGACGAGGTTCACAGAACACCTGCTTCTCCTGCAGCTGGTTGGACTCCAGGATCCAGACCCGGTTCAGGCTGAACCCAGAAGGTAAACATGGTGAAAGTGGAGCCGACCTCGCAGCTGCTGACGGGGGCGTGTCAATCCCTCACGGCGTTCACAGAGATCTGTCAGGGAGAGACCAGGAGGGTTCACCTCCTCCTCCTCCTCCTCCTCCTCCTCCTCCTCCTCCTCCCCTGACAGACACACCATGATGTTCTTCAGCTTCTCAGAGAGAACCACATCCATAAATATGATCAGATTTTACTTCTGGAACACTGAAAAACAAATGATTTATTAAATATGAATCATTTTTCAAGAGTTTTTTCTTACCTGAAAGTAAAACGACTCCTGAAGCTCCGCCCACTGCTGCGTGGATCCACATGCTGTCGGATCTAAACAGCGTTTTGGGTTCTTCATAGAGAGGAACCAACAGTACAAACCCCCAAAAACCTCCAAAAGTCGCAGTTTGATGGTTGGTTGATGGGTTGAGTCATGATGAGGTGAAGGAGCTAAAGCAGGAGAACATACATGATGGAGGAAACATGAGAAAACCATGAGAGAACACAGCAGTAACAGAACTGAAACTGAGGAGAGAACATGAGGAGAGAATCCAGAAACGTCTGGTTCACACAAACACACACATGAATATGTACACACAAGACAGACACAAGTCCCCACAAACATGTTAGATATCACACGTTCATGCATTAACACATTCACACGTTCATACATTCACATATTAACACATGGTTAAAGACGTGCTCCGGTCAGCTGGTCTGCACGTGTTACATGAGACCGCCGTGAATGACCGTCACCTGAAAACCTGCAGAAAAGATCTGAACTGCAGTTTCAAACAGAAACATCCCATTTCCTCTGTGAGTTTTTAAACTTCCTTCAGTTTCTCCGTCTCCTAGCAACAGCAGAATCCTGACTGTAAACAGGGTTTGGAAAAAGTTCTGAAGACAAGCAGAGACAAACCCGGACGATTCATCCAGGATGGCTGAAGTCAACTTCGGCGCCCTCTATCCCATGGATGAGGACGCCGTCCAGCACTTTTACCATCTGTTCGTGGAGAGTGTGAGTTCAAACATCAGCAGGTCTGAGACCTTCACTTTGACCTTTGACCTCCAAACTGAGGCCTGTAGAGTCTGAGACGCTCGCTCTGATCCAGGAGCACAGAGCCTCACACGTCTCTCTGGTCGATGATGATGATGATGTGAAGAAAAGATCTGGACTCAAACCCGCGGCGTCCCCGGAGACCTGAGGTCAGATGATGAGCTCTCACTCGGGCCTGTGTCTGCAGGTCGCTCCACAGGTGAAGGAGGAAGAGGAGGAAGAGGAGGAAGGTCAGCCTGAAGGTCAGCCTGAAGGTCAGAGTGAAGGTCAGAGTGAAGGTCAGCCTGAAGGTCAGAGTGAAGGTCAGCCTGAAGGTCAGCGTGAAGGTCAGCCTGAAGGTCAGAGTGAAGGTCAGCCTGAAGGTCAGCGTGAAGGTCAGCCTGAAGGTCAGCCTGAAGGTCAGAGTGAAGGTCAGTCTGACGGTCAGAGTGAAGGTCAGAGTGAAGGTCAGTCTGAAGGTCAGAGTGAAGGTCAGAGTGAAGGTCAGTCTGAAGGTCAGCGTGAAGGTCAGAGTGAAGGTCAGAGTGAAGGTCAGCGTGAAGGTCAGCGTGAAGGTCAGCGTGAAGGTCAGCCTGAAGGTCAGAGTGAAGGTCAGCGTGAAGGTCAGAGTGAAGGTCAGAGTGAAGGTCAGCGTGAAGGTCAGCGTGAAGGTCAGCGTGAAGGTCAGCCTGAAGGTCAGAGTGAAGGTCAGAGTGAAGGTCAGAGTGAAGGTCAGAGTGAAGGTCAGCGTGAAGGTCAGAGTGAGGTCAGAGTGAAGGTCAGCGTGAAGGTCAGCGTGAAGGTCAGAGTGAAGGTCAGCGTGAAGGTCAGCCTGAAGGTCAGAGTGAAGGTCAGAGTGAAGGTCAGCGTGAAGGTCAGCGTGAAGGTCAGAGTGAAGGTCAGCGTGAAGGTCAGAGTGAAGGTCAGCGTGAAGGTCAGAGTGAAGGTCAGAGTGAAGGTCAGCCTGAAGGTCAGCCTGAAGGTCAGAGTGAAGGTCAGAGTGAAGGTCAGCCTGAAGGTCAGAGTGAAGGTCAGCGTGAAGGTCAGCGTGAAGGTCAGAGTGAAGGTCAGCGTGAAGGTCAGCGTGAAGGTCAGCGTGAAGGTCAGAGTGAAGGTCAGCCTGAAGGTCAGCCTGAAGGTCAGAGTGAAGGTCAGAGTGAAGGTCAGAGTGAAGGTCAGCGTGAAGGTCAGAGTGAAGGTCAGAGTGAAGGTCAGCCTGAAGGTCAGCCTGAAGGTCAGCGTGAAGGTCAGAGTGAAGGTCAGAGTGAAGGTCAGAGTGAAGGTCAGCGTGAAGGTCAGCGTGAAGGACAGCGTGAAGGTCAGCGTGAAGGTCAGCGTGAAGGTCAGAGTGAAGGTCAGTGTGAAGGTCAGCCTGAAGGTCAGCCTGAAGGTCAGCCTGAAGGTCAGCCTGAAGGTCAGAGTGAAGGTCAGAGTGAAGGTCAGCGTGAAGGTCAGCCTGAAGGTCAGCCTGAAGGTCAGAGTGAAGGTCAGCGTGAAGGTCAGAGTGAAGGTCAGCGTGAAGGTCAGAGTGAAGGTCAGAGTGAAGGTCAGCGTGAAGGTCAGAGTGAAGGTCAGAGTGAAGGTCAGCGTGAAGGTCAGCGTGAAGGTCAGCCTGAAGGTCAGAGTGAAGGTCAGAGTGAAGGTCAGCCTGAAGGTCAGAGTGAAGGTCAGCCTGAAGGTCAGAGTGAAGGTCAGCGTGAAGGTCAGAGTGAAGGTCAGAGTGAAGGTCAGCCTGAAGGTCAGCGTGAAGGTCAGAGTGAAGGTCAGCGTGAAGGTCAGTGTGAAGGTCAGTGTGAAGGTCAGCCTGAAGGTCAGAGTGAAGGTCAGAGTGAAGGTCAGAGTGAAGGTCAGAGTGAAGGTCAGTCTGAAGGTCAGAGTGAAGGTCAGAGTGAAGGTCAGCGTGAAGGTCAGCCTGAAGGTCAGCCTGAAGGTCAGCCTGAAGGTCAGAGTGAAGGTCAGCGTGAAGGTCAGTGTGAAGGTCAGCCTGAAGGTCAGAGTGAAGGTCAGAGTGAAGGTCAGCGTGAAGGTCAGCCTGAAGGTCAGCCTGAAGGTCAGAGTGAAGGTCAGCGTGAAGGTCAGCGTGAAGGTCAGCCTGAAGGTCAGAGTGAAGGTCAGAGTGAAGGTCAGCGTGAAGGTCAGCCTGAAGGTCAGCCTGAAGGTCAGCCTGAAGGTCAGAGTGAAGGTCAGCGTGAAGGTCAGAGTGAAGGTCAGCGTGAAGGTCAGAGTGAAGGTCAGAGTGAAGGTCAGCGTGAAGGTCAGAGTGAAGGTCAGCGTGAAGGTCAGCGTGAAGGTCAGCGTGAAGGTCAGCCTGAAGGTCAGAGTGAAGGTCAGAGTGAAGGTCAGCCTGAAGGTCAGAGTGAAGGTCAGCGTGAAGGTCAGCCTGAAGGTCAGAGTGAAGGTCAGCGTGAAGGTCAGAGTGAAGGTCAGAGTGAAAGTCAGCCTGAAGGTCAGAGTGAAGGTCAGTGTGAAGGTCAGCCTGAAGGTCAGAGTGAAGGTCAGAGTGAAGGTCAGCCTGAAGGTCAGCCTGAAGGTCAGAGTGAAGGTCAGAGTGAAGGTCAGAGTGAAGGTCAGAGTGAAGGTCAGAGTGAAGGTCAGAGTGAAAGTCAGCCTGAAGGTCAGAGTGAAGGTCAGTGTGAAGGTCAGTGTGAAGGTCAGAGTGAAGGTCAGAGTGAAGGTCAGTGTGAAGGTCAGTGTGAAGGTCAGCCTGAAGGTCAGAGTGAAGGTCAGTGTGAAGGTCAGCGTGAAGGTCAGCCTGAAGGTCAGCCTGAAGGTCAGAGTGAAGGTCAGAGTGAAGGTCAGCCTGAAGGTCAGAGTGAAGGTCAGCGTGAAGGTCAGAGTGAAGGTCAGAGTGAAGGTCAGCCTGAAGGTCAGCGTGAAAGTCAGCCTGAAGGTCAGCGTGAAGGTCAGAGTGAAGGTCAGAGTGAAGGTCAGCGTGAAGGTCAGTGTGAAGGTCAGCCTGAAGGTCAGAGTGAAGGTCAGAGTGAAGGTCAGAGTGAAGGTCAGAGTGAAGGTCAGCGTGAAGGTCAGCCTGAAGGTCAGCCTGAAGGTCAGAGTGAAGGTCAGAGTGAAGGTCAGCCTGAAGGTCAGCCTGAAGGTCAGCCTGAAGGTCAGAGTGAAGGTCAGAGTGAAGGTCAGCCTGAAGGTCAGCCAACCCAGACATCCTTATAAACAAAAAAATGTTACACTTCCCAGCCTGGCCAGCAGGGGGCGTAACACTACTAGAGCACTTAATTATTGATAGACGATTTATAACACTCAGGAACTACAAGATAAACATGGAATAAATCACTTCCTGGAATATCAACAACTGAAATCTATAATTACAAAAACATTAAATACCAGGATAATGACTTACAATGACCAGAAATAATTACCTCTTTGCTTAAATTTTCAATGACTAAGATTCTTTCAAAAATATACAAACTCTTATGTAACCTAGATAATAATATTTCAATTCCAATAACTAAATGGGATGCAGACCTGAGCAGAAACACAGACCAAAGCTTCTGGACAGAAATGTGTCTTAACACCTTTAAACTGACTAAAAGTCCAAACTTACAATTAATCCAATTCAAAATCCTCCATAGAATTTATTATACTAGACAGAGGATGTTCAAGATGGTCTCAGAAGCTCAGACATTTGTGATTCTGTGATAGTAACTCACCTGACAGCTTCATGCACTGTGGTTCTGCACACCTGTCCAGGTGGGGTAAAAGAGGCGGGTCATCATCTAAAAACTACCAACCGAGTCTCGTGTTTGTGTGGATTTACAGACAGTTGTTTTTCTATTTTTGGATGTTTTGAACCAATCAGCTGTGAAACCAAACGAAGGAGGTTGTGGCCCCGCCCACCCACTGGCGCCTGAGGAGGAGCTGCGTCCCGCTGGGGTCAGCCGTGATCTAAATGACGGCGGGACGTCCAGACTGACGGCAGACGGCGCCGACGACCTGCCCCCCCTCACCATCAGGTGGGTCTGCAGGTCCTGCGACTCGGTTTCGGGTTGCCTTGACGCGTCTGCGGTTCTGCAGGAACGTCGTCTCAGTCATGGATCTGGGCTCCAAACTGGACCTTCCACTGATCAACAGAACCCTGTGGAACACCGAGTGCAAAAATAGGGTACCAGAACCCGCTGCGTACTTGCTCGCCTCCAGGCTCCGCCCTCAACTGGTTGTCGTGGTTTAGGGCCCCCGACAACTCATAATGAGGATCCGGAGACCCAGGACCACAGCCATCATGTTCCGGTCGGGCAAGATGATCTGTTTCGGAGCCACCAGGTGTGTACGGGCTCAGAACCAGAACCAGAACCGCCGCTGTGGACCAGGTCTGACCTTTTTTCCCACAGCGTGGAGCAGGCCCGCCAAGCAGCGAGGAGGCACGCCCGGATCCTGCAGAAGGCCGGCTTCCCCGTCCGCTTCCTCAGCTTCAGGATCTTCAACTGCGTCTGCACGGTCAAGACGTTCCCCGTGAGACTGGAAGGGCTGGTCCGGAGCGACCCGGTTCACTTCAGGTCTGACCACACCTCCTCAAGTCATGCTTCACAAAACTGACTGAAATCGGACTCTGCAAACGCTGATCTCAGACAGACTGTTTCCTGTCTGCTGGGTTCTATTTCCTGTCTGCTGGGTTCTATTTCCTGTCTGCTGGGATCTGTTTCCTGTCTGCTGGGATCTGTTTCCTGTCTGCTGGGATCTGTTTCCTGTCTGCTGGGTTCTATTTCCTGTCTGCTGGGATCTGTTTCCTGTCTGCTGGGTTCTATTTCCTGTCTGCTGGGTTCTATTTCCTGTCTGCTGGGATCTGTTTCCTGTCTGCTGGGATCTGTTTCCTGTCTGCTGGGATCTGTTTCCTGTCTGCTGGGATCTATTTCCTGTCTGCTGGGATCTGTTTCCTGTCTGCTGGGTTCTATTTCCTGTCTGCTGGGATCTGTTTCCTGTCTGCTGGGTTCTATTTCCTGTCTGCTGGGATCTGTTTCCTGTCTGCTGGGATCTGTTTCCTGTCTGCTGGGTTCTATTTCCTGTCAGCTGGGATCTATTTCCTGTCTGCTGGGTTCTATTTCCTGTCTGCTGGGTTCTATTTCCTGTCTGCTGGGTTCTGTTTCCTGTCTGCTGGGATCTGTTTCCTGTCTGCTGGGATCTGTTTCCTGTCTGCTGGGATCTGTTTCCTGTCTGCTGGGTTCTATTTCCTGTCTGCTGGGTTCTATTTCCTGTCTGCTGGGTTCTGATCTGCTCTGACATCACGTTTGTCTTCTTCTCTGGTTTTTCTCAGGTTTGAACCCGAGTTGTCTCGTTCAGCTCAGTACATGACGTCTAGCAGCATGACCGCGACAGTCCACCGGCGGGGTTCCATAATCATAATGGGTAAAGTTGGACGCTCGTCTCCTCCACTTCCTTTTTCCTGGTCAACCCCCCCCCCCCCCCCCCCCACCTTCCTGAACATACAATATCAAATATTCTCTTTTAGCATTAGTTAAAAATCCTGCAGTCAGGGTGAATCCTGGATCCTGATTGGTGGCAGGGTGTCCATTAAAAAGTGATATTAGACACCTCTCCCTCCATTCATCTGTTGGTTTCCATGAGAAATTCTGACACATTCTTCTGGTTTTGGAAGCTTTCAGCTGCTTTAAACTCTGAAGTTCTGTTGAATTTACATGTTGGGTTTAAATCCCAAGCAGGTGTGATGTCTGTGTGTGGTACAACAGGGCGGGGTCTGTGTGTGGTGCAGCAGGGCGGGGTCAGTGTTGTGGTGCAGCAGGGTGGGGTCTGTGTTGTGGTACAGCAGGGTGGGGTCTGTGTTGTGGTACAACAGGGCGGGGTCTGTGTTGTGGTACAGCAGGGCGGGGTCTGTGTTGTGGTACAACAGGGCGGGGTCTGTGTTGTGGTACAGCAGGGCGGGGTCTGTGTGTGGTACAACAGGGCGGGGTCTGTGTTGTGGTACAGCAGGGCGGGGTCTGTGTTGTGGTGCAGCAGGGCGGGGTCTGTGTTGTGGTGCAGCAGGGCGGGGTCAGTGTTGTGGTACAGCAGTGTTGTCGTCTCACAGATTTGAATCTCCTGAAATGATCATTTTAACAACATCTGCCGTTTTCTTCTATCTCGTTTCAGGATCTCCGTCTCTTGATGGATGCCAGCAGCTTCTGAAAACGCTCTACCCCATGTTAAAACTCTTCCGACAGATCTGACAGGATCACTTTAATAAAGTTTCTCCTGGAGTGATGGTGTTAACGGTTGAACCGCCGACGCCTCCGCTGCTCAAGGGTTCGTGGCAGATGCACATAGACTTCCTGCTGCATAGTGCGTGTTGATTGGTCCGCTGCAGGTTTCCTGTGATTGGTCGGTTCTTCTCAGTATGTCCATATTTAGTTGGACGTATAAAAATGTTCAGCCAATAAGAACGAGCCAGAGCTGGGTATTGGGAAACCTGCAGGAAGGGGGTCCTGCAGGGGGTCCCCTACCCCTGGTTCATGCTGGACATGGAGGCGCCGCAGAACGGACGCCGCTCTTCCATTCTGGACCTTCACGCCAGGCGCGAGTAGATCTACTCTTCCTGAATGTGTCTGATGTTGAGGCACACAGAGAAGTGCTGACTCATCTCTACATAAACACGTTTGTCAATCGAGGTGTTTATCGTGAAAACTTGATCATCTTTAGTCAACAAACCAGATTTCCTCATGTCTGTTGATGTAACTTCCTGCCAGGATTAACGCGGTTCGCTCGCGCTCAGAACACAGCAGACGGCCTTCAGCAGAGGACCGCGCTGTGAACTACAACATGACCACGGGGCGCCGGACGGAAGCGGCGCCGGACGGAAGCGGCGCCGGACGGAAACGGCGTCCGTCCAGCACCGCTTCTGCCTCAGCGTGAAGCCATAAACCTGCACACTGCCCCCTGCTGGAGGGAGTTGGTGCTGTGGCGGGACGTGTGGAAGCTCATCAGCGTGGAGTGATGACATGAGCTCCAGAAGGAAGCAGTAATGACCCCCGGCTCGAGCGTCCCGCTCTGGATGAAGAGGAGGAGCAGCACCTGCCTCCTCCAGCCTCATCCAGCTGCTCTGCATGCAGACTCATCTGATCCTGGGACGGGACGCCCCCCAGGTGTGAGACACTGAGGATGACAGACTCACGCTGGGGTCAGACGCACAGAGAACGAGCCCCCCGCCCCCCAGCAGGTGTGGCCGACCGCTGAGAGGCTCATTACTGCCCCCGGCAGGAGGCCATGCAGAGGGAGGGGCAAAGATCCTTGATGAAGGTCACAAACTTCTGCTGCTTCTCATTCAGCAGAGAGGCCGTCATCACTGATGAAGAAGAAGAATCAGATTTAGTGGGAGGAGAAAAACACGTTTAACCCCGCCCAGATTGAGGCCTACCTTGATCTGCATAGTACAGCCAGGAGTAGTTCATCTAAGTTCTTGACTGAAGCCTCAGTTATCAGGATGTAAACCTTTCTGTTTGTGAGTCTTCCTGCAGTGATGTCTCACTCTGAGCCTTTTTCCTCTCTTGACATCTCACTCTGAGCTGTTTTTCCTCTCTTGACATCTCACTCTGAGCTGTTTTTCCTCTCTTGACGTCTCACTCTGAGCCGTTTTTCTCTCTTCTTAAATAAGAATTTAGATGAATGTTTTTAAAAGTTTTTTTTGTATCACTTGCACAATAGAATACAGGTATGGAAATCTTGGCAAACGGCCGGCGGAGGAGGTCATGACTCCCTCCACCTGTCTCTGTGTGGGAGCTGCAGCACAGACGCCAGACGGTGGCTCTTTGACCCCACTGACCCCCCCGCCGGCGAGCTGTCAGCACCACAGCAGATGAGGAAGGGAAAGGTCCCGCTGGAGGACAGGATGCATGTCCGAAGCAGGAGGGAGGGGCGGGGCTAATGCTGATACCTGTACCGAGGCGTCCATGACCACACCCCCCTTACTGCAGATCCGTTGTCCTCGTTTCATCCTCTGCTCCTTCTTGCTCCTCTTAAGCTCCGCCCACTGAAGTGACTCCACCTGTGTGGAGGTTAACATCTCCAGGCAGATTGCCTCCATCTCATCTGACTCTGTGATGCAGCCTGAACTCACCTGGGTGAACCTTTTCTAAACTTACCTGTAAAAACTTCTACACTTTACCTGCAGTTTTCATGAGGATGATGTGAGAAAGTCATCAATAGTACAGATAATACAAGTCTGAGACTGCAGGATCCTACAGCTGCTGGAGCTGCTTCTGGTACTGGTGCTGGTACTAATACTGATACTGGTACTGATTCTGGTACTGGTACTGGTACTGGTACTGATACTGAGACTGGTACTGATTCTGGTAGTGATACTGGTGCTAGTTCCGGTACTGGTACTGACACGAACACTGGTTCTGATGATCCAGCCCCTGAATGAGATGCAGACCGCCTGGTTGCTCTTCATGCTGGTTCCTTCCTGTGATGAATGATCTTTTCTCCGTCTTCCTGTCAGCAGATCCAGAGGAATCCGCTCCGAGTTCTCCTTCAACATCATTCCTGGATGATAAACGGATCCTGGATGATATCAGACGCTCTGTCTGTTCACACTCACACAGTCATCGAGTCTCTGTCTGCAGACTTGAAACCATCTTCTGGATTTGAACTCTGATCTCCAGGTTACAGGACGGACACTTCACCTCAGGGACAGCTTGTCATTTTTATCACCTTCAGACAGAATTTAACTGAATGTTCGTCTGGACCTTCCGGGTCGAAGCTTCAGTTCTGGTTCTGGATCCGTGTCAGTGAAGTGACATCTTCCTCACCTGTCTTCCTGTCTGCATTCACCTGAGAGGAGCTGCAGGTTTGCTCCTCTTCCTCCTCCTCTTCATCACTTCAGTTTGTTGACCGTCATGTTCACCTGAGGAGGAGCGCCTCCTCTGCTGTCAGACAGACAGACAGACAGACAGACATGTTGCCAGGCGCTGATCACAGAGAGGATCTGAGATCAAATAAAGAGCAGAAGATTATCTTTACTGAGAGAAGTTTCTATGTCAATGAGGAGAAAATCACGTCATCAGTGAAAGGAGGAGCACCAGGAGGTCCTGGAGGAGCAGCAGGAGGTGATGGGGAGCAGGAGGAGGTCATAGAGGAGTAGGTGGAGGTCATGGGGAGCAGGAGGAGGTCATGAGGAGCAGGAGGAGGTGATGGGGAGCAGGAGGAGGTCAGAGAAGCAAGAATGAGAGCAGACTTTAATGCTGGAAACAAAGACTTCATTGAGGAGGCGGAGAACCAGAAGGAGGGCAGAACTCAGAGTTCTGGTTCTGGAAGGAACTGGACCGGAACAGGAGAGAAAGTTCTTTTGTAATGACAGATTCTGATCCATCAGACGACCTTCTACTGAAGGAGACAGAGCGGAACCAAAGGTCCAGACAGGAAGGGGGCGTGGCTTTGTCCAGATGGATAACTGGGAAGCTGTCCTGGTCATCGTGTTCGGCTGGGATCAGATGGAGGTCCTAGACTGATACGATCTAACATTTGGTCTTCTCCTGACTCCTCCTGACTCCCTCTTTACTCCCCTTTACTCCCCCAGACTTCCTCTTTACTCCCCCTGACTCCCCCAGACTCCTCCTGACTCCCCCTGACTCCCCCAGACTCCCCCTGACTCTCCTGACTCCCTCTTTACTCCCCCAGACTTCCTCTTTACTCCCCCAGACTCCCCCAGACTCCTCCTGACTCCTCCTGACTCCCCTGACTCCTCCTGACTCCTCCTGACTCCTCCTGACTCCCCTGACTCCTCCTGACTCCCCTTGACTCCCCTGACTCCTCTTGACTCCCTCTTTACTCCCCTTGACTCCCCCCTGACTCCAGCAACAGAACTGCAGGTCCAGACCCGAGTGGTGAAGGTCACTTCCTGATTTTATTGGTAAAGTTTACATGGAACACAGAAAATGCTAGAATACAGGAACAACAGGGGATTGTGGGTAATCGTTGGGTGATGCATGCTGCAGATGCTTCTCCTCTTTGAGATGTTCCAAACCGTAAACTTCCTCTCCATCTGATGAGGATCCAGATGGGAGAAGAGGTGGACAACAGTGACATCTGGTGGCTCCTCAGAAGAACGTTTGAGTCCAGAAAGACCAGGATGGAAAATCTGCAGAGATGCTCACGATAGAGGCTCAGAACTCCATAAACATAAACTCATAAACATAAACATAAACACATTCTGATGAACAGAGCTGCTCAGACTCAGAGGAACCGTGCAGATGTTTCCTCTCCAGAGATGTTTCTGAGTATTTCCATTCAAGCTGGTATTTGAAGATCATGGTTGATCATTATTCCTGTGTACAGTCACACGCCGTCGTTTGACTGTACACTTTATCTGGACAGGTGTAGAGATAGAACTGTCATTCAGGTGCGTTACAATCATGCGTCATAAACACGTTTACAGTTTTATGAGGAAAGGGGGCGGGGCTGATCTGCAACGATGGTCCCGCCCACAATTCAGAGGTGAACTTCTGCCGCTCTCCCAGAAAATGTCATTTTCTTAATTCAAACAGATCAGGTGATCCGAGCGGGATGTAAACAGAGGATTCAATCTCATGCTGTGGTGCAGCGGGCGGTCCATCTGAAGGAACAGATGGTTTCTGCTGCTGAATCCTCAGGTGAGCAGTTCAAATACAAACATTTCTGTCTTTTTGAGCAGCTCAGTGGCCCTGTGGTAGAGTGTCCACCCTCAGACTGGAAGGTCATGACGAGTCGGACCAAAGGCTCCAGTCGTGGGACTCAGACCTCTCTGCTCCACACTCAGCATTAAGGTGGGATGGGGGGTGACTGTGTCTGCAGCTCACCCCTCCCCCAGGGAGGGGCAAACGCAGGGAACACAGGTCACTCACGGAGGGGTGTGACGGCTGACGGGGCTTATCCAATGACATCGTTCAGGAAATGTCAGAAGTGTGTTTTTGGCTGATCCTGATCCTGATCCTGAACCTGATCCTGAACCTGATCCTGAGACTGATCCTGAACCTGAACCTGATCCTGAGACTGATCCTGAACCTGATCCTGAACCTGATCCTGAACCTGATCCTGATCCTGAGACTGGATTTGGATTAGCTGTCAATACTCTCAGATCATTTTCTTCTTTGGTTTTTCTCATTTTCCAGCAACTTTTGATTGAATTCAAGTTTTTGGTTCCGGTTCCGGCCGTCCGACCCGCTTCAGGCCAAGAACTTTTAGAAAGACGTTTCTGTCAATCAGATTAAAATGAAATGTTTAAATGTATTTTTTGTAGATGAATCCTTAAAGTGACTTTAAATATTTGCATATTTGTCCCAGAAACTCTGTGATTGGTTGATTGAAGCATCAGCAGCTTTGCATTGTAGTGCAGCGGATAATTGCATATTTCATAAGAATTGCTCCGTTGGTGACACAAGCATAAAAATTGGCATCCATACTCTTCAAAACCATGTCTTTCAGGAAAGCTCGTTGGCCACGCAAAAATTCAAGATGGCCACCTCGAAACTGACATTTTTCGTCTATTGCACAATGTTTTCACAAATATTCATCTCTTATGGTATTTTTTTGCCCTTATAAGTTCATTTTGTGTTTATTTCTACTTGTTTTTCCTTAAGGTTTTAGATATCTTTAAGCAAAGAAAGAAATCTATGATATGTATGAAAAGCGCCTGGCACAGTTTGGTGTGGACTCACCAACTGTAAATTCTAGTAGACTGAAGGACAAATTGCTAGCTGAACTTCCAGAACTTGAGGCTCATAGATCTGGTAGAGATACTATTCTAGCATTCCAGAAATTGATGCTGATTGTCATCTCCAGCAAGTTTATGCATATGTAGTAAAAATGATGTGACATGCTCGTCTTCAATTTCTTAAATTCAGCCAAGGTTGTGTTCACTTGATACGTGTACTCAATCACCATTCTATGCTTTTATTTCATTTTTTTTTCTTTACTAGACAATGTCCTTGAATTTGCATAGCGACATTGTATCATTCTTATGATCTCGGGTGGCATCGGAAATATTCTCCTACAAGCGAAGCTTCCTTTTCTTTGTCTGATATTTCCATATTTCAATCAGTTTGGCAACTGGTGGTCATTGTGAATGCCAAATAGACTATGACCATATAAAAAAAGGAAAGAAAAGGGGACATGGTCAAAAAAGTACAGCTCTATCTTAATAAGTTGCTGAGTTATTGAATATTTCCTCTTTTGTGGCGGCCATTTTGGACGCCATCTTGGATACACCCCTTGAAACAGTTGCTGTGACTCAAATTACTTTTCCACAAACTATTTTTTATCCAAACTGCTGCGTTTGATGAATAAAAACCACAAACTTCATTCATTATTTCACCTCAACCAATAATCAACAACAACACACGGCGGCCATCTTGAAAAATGGCCGCCATCTTGGATTTTCACGTGGCCAACGAGCTTTTTGAAGAGAGCAGGTTTTGGAGACTTACTGTGCCAAATTTTATGCTTGTGTCACCATCCGAGCAATTGTTACAGTTATCAGCTTCACTATTGAGAGTTCTGGCGCAGCTTCAGACTCTCTACGACCCTGAAAGTCAGATCTCCGTCTCGGCTTTGGCGGCGAGCTCGCCGCTCAGCGCCGTGAAGGGGCCGGCCTTGCCCGGCTGGTACAGGTGGTCGGGCGGTTCCTCCGCGCGCTCCCCGGGCCGTTTCTTCTCGTCAAACTCCGCCGCGATCTGCGCCAGCGTCTTCCCTTTGGTCTCCGGCAGCGTCAGCCCCAGAACGGCGGCGGACACCGAGCAGACCGCCAGGAAGGGCAGGAAGCAGAAGCTCCCCAGACCGCCGACGATGAAGGGGAACAGCATCCCCACCAGGAACAGGCTGACCCACATCAGGGAGCCGGCCACCATGTAGGCGGCCGGCCGGGACGCCTGGTCGAAGATCTCGGCGGGCAGGATGCCGGTCACCCCGGCGGGGCCCAGCCCGAAGCTGAGGATGTATGCGAAGACGCAGGCCATGCTGAGGTGGGACATGCCGGCCACGCCGCGGCTCTGGAGGCCGAGCGCCACCGTGAAGACCACGCCCCAGCAGCTCATCAGGCCGTAGCCGCCGATCAGGAGGTACCTGCGGCCCACGCGCTCGATCAGGAGGTTGCTGAGGATGGAGGCGGTCAGCTCCGACGCCCCCGTGCCGATGGTCACGTACTGGATCCTGTCCGGAGGAACCCCCGCCTCCAGGAAGATGTAGGAGGCGTAGAAGTAGATGGAGTCGTTGCCGCAGAGCATCATGGCGCTGCTGGCCGTCATGACGGTGCGCAGCTGCAGCCGCAGGCCCCGGTCCCTGAACAGAGACAGGGGGGTCTTGGCGGGAGCCGCCGACATCTGCTGCTCCTGCAGCATCTCGTCTATCTCGGAGGGCGGAGCCTCGCCGCCGCGGAGCCGCTCCAGGGCCTTGACGCACGCCTCGCGGTCTCCTCGGTCGATCAGGAGGTACCTGGGGCTCTCGGGGAACCAGGGGAGGGTCAGCAGCTGGATCAGGGCCGGACAGGCGTTGCTGGCCAGCAGGTAGGGCCAGAGAGGCTCCGCCCCCAGCAGCTCGCTGAGCCCCACCACCTGACCCAAGAAGATCCCGAACGCGGTGAAGACGGCCGAGGAGAAGGCCACGGCCCCCCGCAGGTGTTTGGGCGCGCTCTCTCCGAAGTACATGGGCTGGACGTTCATGCTGACGCCCGAGTTCACCCCCACCAGGAACCGCGCCGCGACCAGCATCTCGAAGGAGCGCGCCGCCCGGCAGCTCAGCACCAGCGCGGCGCCCGCCAGCAGGAAGGAGTTGTTCACCAGCAGAGACCGCTTCCTGCCGAACCGGACCGCCATGGGACCCGCCAGCAGGGCCCCCAGCAGCCCCCCCAGCGAGAAGGCCGACACGATCAGAGTCCACACCAGGGTCACCTGCGGGCCGGCCAAGGCCACGCCCCAGCGCTCCAGGTAGGTGTCGTTGATGAAGGTCTGGACGTAGCTGGTGGGGGCGTTGATGATCGAGATGTTGTACCCGTACTGGAAGGTTCCTCCGATGGCAGCAGAGCACACGGTCAGGGCCAGCGTCCGGCCGCCTCCTCCCGCCTCACGGTCTGCGGGGGGGCTCATCGGAGCGGCTGCTGTCGGCCTCCAGCTGGCGCCGCATGCCGGGTCCCCCGCGTCACGCCGAGTCACGCCGCGTCACGCCGCGTCACGCCGCAGACGTCCTTGGCCGGGAAGATAAGACCGACAGACTCATAATTCTACAGAGAAAGCCGGTGGAGGCTCGAAAAACCCTGAGTCTGGACTGTTAGGCAGCGTTCAGGCCTGAACTGAACTTTATTCATGTCCCGGGGGATACATTTATCTGTCATGGTATCATATAACTAAAACATTTTTGTAAACACACATATTCTTATGAACATAAATACACATATGAGTAAATACACACTTATCTACAATAACTATATACAATACAATACAATACTATAACTCAATAATACACGTCTGGATTCCGTTGCTATGGAAACGCCCGAGAGGTAGAGGAGGGGATGATGAAGATAGATAGATAGATAGATAGATAGATAGATAGATAGATAGATAGATAGATAGATAGATAGATAGATAGATAGATAGAATCTTTAATAATCCCTCAGGAAATTTAAATTAGTCATCTGCTGACACTCATAAAAACCATACACACATAAAAACACAATAAAACAATTGGAGTCAGTGGGTTAAAAAATTCAAAGAATAATAGATAAATTAAAAAATTACAGGAATAAATTAGTTAAATGTCAATGGATTAAATTGATTAAAAGTTAATGGATTAAAATAATTAAAAGCTTCTAAGATGTTCAGCCAAAGAGTTATATTGCCTGATGGCACGAGGAACAAAAGAGTTCTTCGTACCTTTGTGGAGCGTCCGTCTGTCTTTGGACCTGAAACCAGAAAAGTTCTGCCAAGTTTCATCATAAACGTTTGTTAAAAGAGAAGAATGTTTCCAGATGTTGTTGTCAGTGATGCAGAGTTTATGATTTTACAGACACCATCGCCTAAAAACCCGCAGACAGACAGACGGATGAAACCTGTCTGTCTCCTTCAAGTCTGAACTCAGGGGAAAATGTCTCCGAACTGCTCCTGCCGGTTCCTGCACATGCGCGTCAGGCAGATGATTGGCCGAGCAGGTTCATGACGTCATCAGTCCGCGCTGTCGCGAGCTCTGGGGAGGAAAGATGTGAGTGATGGAAGCTTTAATCTTCATGTTTAGATTGGCAAAATCTATATTTGTAATGTGGCCTATTCTACCCAAAGTTAAAGAATGTCATTTTAAAGTTATAAACAATATCTATCCTGTGGTTGAGTTTCTTAAAAAACGATTTAATTTTGATGTTGAACCCTGTGTGTTCTGTAATTCTTTTGATGAAACTCTGCAACATCTTTTCTTCTCATGTCAGTATTCCAAAGAGTTCTGGACAAACATCAGGAGTTGGATAAATCTTAAACTTGACATCCCTCACTTTAGCATTTCAGATGTGTTCATATATATAGAAAACTTAGACGTATCCCTGGTAAATCTTATTAATATCATTATACTACTTGGAAAATATCACATACACTGTTGTAAATGGAGAGGTCACAAACCCTCATTTTCTGTTTTTCTTAACGAATTTAAATTGTATTTTAAGTCCCTACAATGTATAAAAAACTGTAAAATTGCAAAACGTGATCTCCAAACAAATGTCATCATCTTTACTATTGTAATTTCTTTCTTTGTTTTTTTTTTAGCTCCCATTTATTTATTCTCAGTTATTCTTAGTACATGCCGGAACATGTGATTTTTTTTTTAATTGCCCCCTTGCAAAAAAAAAAAAAAGAAAAAATATTATGTTAACTGTATCCTCTACTGTATAGTCTGTATAGTTTGTAAGTTGTTAATTGTTCAATAAAAAAAAAAAATGTTTAGATTGGCGCGCGGGGGTGGGGGGGGGCAGTTTTGATTTTAAACGATAAACCAACGATCAAAGCGAGCCGCGGGGATGACCTGGCTGCTGACGTCACAGATTTACCGGTTTTTAAGGTCAACGCCTGGTTGTTTGAACGTATGAGTCGGAGCATGCGCAGTGCTGGGCTTTGACTGGAGTGTGGAGTCACGTGATCCGAGGTTCTGGGTCAGGAGAACCCAAACATGCTTCCGCCTGGTTCTGACAGCAGGTGGCGCCGTTGGTTCTCTGATCTTCTGCTGGTCAGGATGTTCTGCAGACGTTCTCTGGTCTTTTTGGACCGCACCTCCTCCGGACCCGCCGTGTCCTCCTCCTGCCAGAAGGGGGCGTGGTTCTGGTTCCTGGTCTCACTCCCTCTGACCCTCACAGGGCTCCGTCCCCGACCAAGAGGAAGGAGGACGACCAGAGCAAGCCGCGAGCCAAGGAGAAGTCAGGAGCCACGAAAGAGGGCGGGGACAAGGAGCGCGGGCGGAACAAGACCCGGACTCGGCGCAGCGCCTCCAGCGGGAGCAGCAGGTCAGAGGAGGTGCAGGAGGAGCGGCGTGGCGGCTGACCTCCTGCTGACGCCGCCGTGTCTGCAGGTCCAGCTCCAGCAGCAGCTCCGGCTCCAGCTCCGGCTCCTCCAGCGGCTCCAGCTCCTCCAGCCACTCGGGCTCCTCCAGCTCCCGCTCCTCTTCGTCCTCCTCCTCGTCCTCGCCGAGCCCCAGCCGCCAGCGTCATAACAACCGGCGCCGCTCCCGGTCAAAGTACAGAACCGTGGTTACCCAGAAGTTCCTTCCTCTGGAGCGTGCAGTAACGTCTGAACGTTTGTCCAGGTCCAAGAAAGATGAGCGGGAACGCCGGCGGAGAAGCCCCACCCCCAAACCCACCAAGGTGTACCTGGGCCGGCTCACCAGGAACGTCATCAAGGTACGTAAAGGGCACCGGAAGACAGACGTGTCGTGGCGCAGAGGGGCGTGTCCCACTATAGAGAGGCGTGTCACAGTGTAGATGGGCGTGTCACAGTGTAGATGGGCGTGTCACAGTGTGGATAAGTGCATCGCGGCGCAAACGGACGCGTTGACGGCGCATATGGACGCATTGACGGCGCAGACGGACACGCATTGACAGCGCAGCGGACGCGTTGACGGCGCATACGGACGCGTTGACCGGCGCATACGGACGCGTTGACGGCGCATACGGACGCGTTGACGGCGCATACGGACGCGTTGACGGCGCATACGGACGCGTTGACGGCGCAGACGGACGCATTGACAGCGCATACGGACGCGTTGACGGCGCATACGGACGCGTTGACGGCGCAGACGGACGCATTGACAGCGCATACGGACGCGTTGACGGCGCATACGGACGCGTTGACGGCGCATACGGACGCGTTGACGGCGCATACGGACGCTTTGACGGCGCATACGGACGCGTTGACGGCGCATACGGACGCGTTGACGGCGCATACGGACGCGTTGACGGCGCATACGGACGCGTTGACGGCGCAGACGGACGCATTGACAGCGCATACGGACGCGTTGACGGCGCATACGGACGCGTTGACGGCGCATACGGACGCGTTGACGGCGCATACGGACGCTTTGACGGCGCATACGGACGCGTTGACGGCGCATACGGACGCGTTGACGGCGCATACGGACGCGTTGACGGCGCATACGGACGCGTTGACGGCGCATACGGACGCGTTGACGGCGCATACGGACGCGTTGACGGCGCATACGGACGCGTTGACGGCGCATACGGACGCGTTGACGGCGCATACGGACGCGTTGACGGCGCAGACGGACGCGTTGACGGCGCAGACGGACGCGTTGACGGCGCAGACGGACGCGTTGACGGCGCAGACGGACGCGTTGACGGCGCAGACGGACGCGTTGACGGGCGCATACGGACGCGTTGACGGCGCAGACGGACGCGTTGACGGCGCAGACGGACGCGTTGACGGCGCATACGGACGCGTTGACGGCGCAGTCGGACGCGTTGACAGCGCAGACGGACGCGTTGACGGCGCATACGGACGCGTTGACGGCGCATACGGACGCGTTGACGGCGCATACGGACGCGTTGACGGCGCATACGGACGCGTTGACGGCGCAGACGGACGCGTTGACGGCGCATACGGACGCGTTGACGGCGCATACGGACGCGTTGACGGCGCAGACGGACGCGTTGACGGCGCAGACGGACGCGTTGACGGCGCATACGGACGCGTTGACGGCGCATACGGACGCGTTGACGGCGCATACGGACGCGTTGACGGCGCAGTCGGACGCGTTGACGGCGCAGTCGGACGCGTTGACGGCGCAGACGGACGCGTTGACGGCGCATACGTTCATTGACAGCGCATACGGACGCGTTGACGGCGCATACGGACGCGTTGACGGCGCATACGGACGCGTTGACGGCGCATACGGACGCGTTGACGGGCGCATACGTTCATTGACAGCGCATACGGACGCGTTGACGGCGCATACGGACGCGTTGACGGCGCATACGGACGCGTTGACAGCGCATACGGACGCGTTGACAGCGCATACGGACGCGTTGACGGCGCAGTCGGACGCGTTGACGGCGCAGTCGGACGCGTTGACGGCGCAGACGGACGCGTTGACCGCGCATACGGACGCGTTGACGGCGCAGACGGACGAATTGACAGCGCAGTCGGACGCGTTGACGGCGCAGACAGATGCGTTGACGGCGCAGACGGACGCGTTGACGGCGCATACGGACGCGTTGACCGCGCATACGGACGCGTTGACGGCGCAGTCGGACGCTTGACGGCGCAGACGGACGCGTTGACGGCGCAGACGGACGCGATGACGGCGCAGACGGACGCGATGACGGCGCAGACAGACGCGATGACGGCGCAGTCGGACGCGTTGACGGCGCAGACGGACGCGTTGACGGCGCAGTCGGACGCATTGACGGCGCATACGGACGAATTGACAGCGCAGTCGGACGCGTTGACGGCGCAGACAGATGCGTTGACGGCGCAGACAGATGCGTTGACGGCGCAGACAGATGCGTTGACGGCGCAGACAGACCTGTTTTCCCATGTTTGAACGTGTCGTGCTTCATGCGGCGTGACGGCGTGCACGCCGGTGAGAACTCCTCCTCCTGTCTTTGAAGGACCACATCCATGAGATCTTCTCCACATACGGAAAGATCAAGATGATCGACATGCCGGTGAACCGCGCGCACCCCCACCTGTCCAAAGGCTACGCCTACGTGGAGTTCGAGAACCCCGAGGAGGCGGAGAAGGCGCTGAAGCACATGGATGGAGGTATGGGGCGGGGGGGTCGGGGTGGGGGTGGGGGGGGGTCCGTGGCCCTTCCCCCGGCCGCCGTGACGCTCTGCTTCGCTCCTCAGGGCAGATCGACGGTCAGGAGATCACCGTCACCGCCGTGCTGACCCCCGTCATACGACCCCTGCCTCGTCGGCTGTCCCCTCCCCGCAGGATGCCTCCCCGGCCCCCCATGTGGCGGCGCAGCCCCCCCCGGATGAGAAGAAGGTGGAGTCCATGAGGCCCAGCCTCCTCGCCTGTTAGATCCTGTTCTGACTCTGATCTTCTGTCCTTCAGATCGCGCTCTCCTCGCCGCCGCTCTCCTGTTCGCCGGCGGTCTCGATCTCCGGGACGCCGCCGCCATCGCTCTCGCTCCAGCTCCAACTCCTCGCGTTAGCGAGGCCCCTCCTCCTCCTCGCCCTTCATCTCTGGCCCTTTGATCTGATTTTAAGCTGTTCGGTCTTTATTTGAGAAGGGGCGTGGCTTAAATGAGTCTCCGCCCCTTTCCACTGGGGACATAAAGACGAGGAACCCTGAAGGTCACTGAGCTCACTCCTCGTGCTTCTGTTTATTGGTTGTGATGATGCCCCGCCCCTTCTGTAACTGTTCCAGTTTGATTTAGAAATAAAGTTCTGTGAAAACCAGCCGCTCTGGTCAGGTTCATTGATCCCAGGGTTGTTCTTTAGGACGTCATGGGGAACATCTGCAGCTGCAGACGCAGCTGCAGACGCAGACGCAGCTGCTCTGATCTCACTGACATCATGAACACAGATGTAGACTCATCTGTTTAGATAAATAACATTTATTCACCTTCAGATCATCAACACTTCAAACTGTTCCGTCTATTCTGAGCTGGAACCCCACAGTCCGAGCTGCGCAGCCAAGCTTCGGCTGCGCAGCCGAGCTTCTGCTGCGCAGCCGAGCTTCTGCAGACATGTTCACAAGCAGCAGAAAAGAGGTCAGACGTTAGAGTCCACGTCAGACGTTAGAGTCCACGTCAGACGTTAGAGTCCAGGTCAGACGTTAGAGTCCAGGTCAGACGTTAGAGTCCAGGTCAGACGTTAGAGTCCAGGTCAGACGTTAGAGTCCAGGTCAGACGTTAGAGTCCACGTCAGACGTTAGAGTCCAGGTCAGACGTTGGAGTCCAGGTCAGACGTTGGAGTCCAGGTCAGACGTTAGAGTCCAGGCTAGACGTTAGAGTCCAGGTCAGACGTTGGAGTCCACGTCAGACGTTAGAGTCCAGGTCAGACGTTAGAGTCCAGGTCAGACGTTAGAGTCCAGGTCAGACGTTGGAGTCCACGTCAGACGTTAGAGTCCAGGTCAGACGTTAGAGTCCAGGTCAGACGTTGGAGTCCAGGTCAGACGTTAGAGTCCAGGTCAGACGTTGGAGTCCACGTCAGACGTTAGAGTCCAGGTCAGACGTTGGAGTCCACGTCAGACGTTAGAGTCCACGTCAGACGTTAGAGTCCAGGTCAGACGTTAGAGTCCAGGTCAGACGTTGGAGTCCAGGTCAGACGTTAGAGTCCAGGTCAGACGTTGGAGTCCAGGTCAGACGTTGGAGTCCAGGTCAGACGCTGGGGCCCTGGTCCTTGTGACCTGGAGGAGGGTCCATCAGGTCCTTGAATCCCAGTTTCTCCAGAGGCTCTTTGGTCATGAGCTGACTGCAGAACAAAGACAACATTAGAGGTTTCACCTGCTTCACCTGTCAGGAAACAGCTTCGTTGGCTCCGCCTACTTGTCCATCCGGCACTCTAGGTATTGTTTGGACTGAAGTCGACACCTGGAGTTGTCGAAACTGTTTTCTGTCAGACACTTCATGAAGTTCTCCTTGAAGGAGCGGCACTCTCCTGGAAGAGGAGAAGCAGAGGTCAGTCTGAGCTGCTGAGGACAAGTTTGTCCTTCCTCGGCTTCCGTAGCCTGGACCTGCAGACGAGAAGGGAATCGAACCTTTCTCTGTTTGCTGATGACGCTGGTTTACCTCTAAAAACTGTTGAGTTATTTCCAAAGCATCAGAGTTGAACTAAACTTCATAGACTTCAAACCCAACAACACATGTTTATTTCAATCATCTGGTTTAGATCATTTCTTTATTTAATCTGTGTTGGTTGAAGCTCTCTCAACTCTGCTGGAGTTTGGACTCCTGTCATTGTTCGGTAAAAACGAACCTTTGGGGATAAACTGTGAAGGTGAGATGCACGGCTGTGATGACGTCACGCATCGTTTTTGACCTTTAGGGCTGGAACTGCAGAAACTTCAACCTAAAGTTCAAACTTTCCTCGCGTGATTTCAGAGGTCAGAATAGATCAACCCGCAGGTTCTGACCGAACCCTTCCCGGTCCGGACTCACCGAAATGGTCCAGAGGAAACGAGCCTTTGTCCGGTTCGCGAGGCTTGAAACTCTTCACCCCGAAGTTCATCGCCGTGGACATTTTCCCGCGAGTTAGAGCGACAACAACAAACCGAAACCAACGATCGGAGCCAAAGCGGCGCTGCTGCTGGCGCACAGCGATGACGTCACGAGCCTGCAGACATGAGGAGTCGATCACAGAGCAGAGCAGAACATTACATCTCCTGTATGTTTATGATAAAACTCTGTCTTTCTGTGATTAAACATGATCTACAACAGTAATTTATTTAATGATCTTAAGAGTTTAGGTTCATAAACAACATTTACAACTCTTTTAAAAGTCTCTATGATAATTAAAAACATTTTTATTAGTGTTTTAATTCTGATGATGACGTTTTTTAACCAAAATCTGCATTAAAAAGACACGTTTCAGCTCTGCACCTATAAGCCCGACAAAGTGCCCATCAAACTCTCCTCTTTCCATAAACAAATGTTGCTTGCTTGGTCCTTGATTTACAAACATAACTTTTCTCCTCATAAATTTTACATATGGAACAATAGATACATACTTTATAGAAATAAAACTATTTTCATACAGCAATGGTTTGATAATAATATTAGATTAGTCAGTCAGTTATTCAACCAACAAGGTCAACTGTACAACTATACTGAATTCCTTCAACACTATAAGATCCCCATCTCTGTGAAAGATTTTGCAGTTGTTTTCGATGCTATTCCTCTCCACCTCACCTATCTGTTTAAAGGAACAGCTGGATCTGATCATCACCAGCAGCTTCAAGTGACGAACACAGCCGTTGAAAAATCTGCTTTACAACTGCAAAACATCAAAACAAAGCCATCCGAAGTTTGTTCCAGCAGGAGCTCCGGACTGAATCACCAGCAATAACCTTTTGGACCTCACTTCACGGACAGATCTGCTGGGAAAAAGTTTGGCTTCTACCAACAAATTCTGTTGAACAACAAGGTCAAAGAGGTTTCATTTAAAATGTTACATAGATTTTATCCAACTAACCAATACATACAAAGGTTTAAAAAGGATCTGAATAAAAACTGTACATTTTGTGAAGAGGATGAAGAATCATTAATACACATATTCTGGACCTGTAAGCACACTAAACTCATTTGGAACAAATTATCAATTCTAATCAGGAGTAAAATCTATCCCTTTTTTTTCTAACTTGGAAAAACATTTTTTGGTTTTACTAACTTTGATGTGAAGTTTTCTTCACAATTCTATGTAATAAATCTCTTGACTTTATTAACAAAATATTATATCCATAAAACCAAATTTTGCAAGAAAAATCCAAACTTCTTTGAATTATTTGCTGAAATCAGACAGTACTTGTGTTCAATTTCATCCAGCCATAACAAAAAAGCAATTAAAACTCATCATCTCTTTAAGGTTTACAGAATAATTTAACAACTTATTTTTGTTTTTTTAATGTATCCCCCTGGCGTTTTTTTGGAAAAATTGTTGTACAATGTACTGTTCTTGTTCTTGTTCTTGTTTTGTATTGTATTTCATTAATACTTTGAATAAAAAAAAAAAAAAAAAAAAAAAAAAAAAAAAGGCACGTTTCATGTTGATCTCCTGTGAGGGGGCGGGGCTTCTGGAGCCGAGCGGAGCCCCCCTCCCCCCCATTCTCCAATGTTTCTTGACGTTGCTGTGATCAATCATTCAATCATTGGTTTCTCAGAGCAGAAAATAATGAAAGCTAACATCCAAATGCTCTTTCATTCATCTACAATCCTTTCGGTCAAATGAGCCGCCGTTCACATTTCTGTGGTCACATCAAGAAGCTCCGTGGAGTCTGGTGGAGATTTTCCAGCGTTCTCATTGGATGAAACTCACACCAAAAATACAGTGATGCTGATTGGACCACAGAAATGTGAACGACTGCAGTCAATGTGAAGATAGCATCTTCTCTTCTCCAGAACCTGAACTGATGAGGGTTTAGATGATTGATGAAGAACAGAGTCTGTCTGATGACATGTCTTCTCTTTCAGGAGATGAATGACGCTGTGCAGACCTGACTGATGTCTTTAGCCTTCCTCTGCTTCAGATTCATGTGTTAAAATGCTTTAAAACTTCAACTGTAAGAAAAGTCTGAATTTAGTTTGAAACCTCGACGTTCTGGGAAACCTTCAAGTTTGGATAAACTTAAGGAACATTCAGGAAATCGTCTGATGAAGGTTAGAACAAATACATTGATCGCTGTTTGGGGGTTTGTTGGACTTCAGGCTGAAGATGTAAGCCCAGATCATCACACCTCCACCCTCATGCATAAGAGAGTAAAATGAGGATTTCTGTTCCGGGTCACGAGCAGCAGACGAGTCTGCAGCTCTCCTCAACTCTTCGGCTTTGAAAGTCTTTGAAAGTCTTTGAAAGTCTTTGAAAGTCTTTGAAAGTCGCTCATAAGCGACTTGAATCACCAAGTTACACAGCTGCTGTTCTAGTCCTGCTGCGGTGGGGGGGGGAGGGGTGGAGCCCCTCTCACCTGTGACAGGTGTGAGCAGGCTTCAGCAGGCCATCAGGACACTAGATGAAACTGTCCAGAGGGTTGATTCATCCTGGAACATTTAAATCAGAAAAGATTTTATGATCCGGATTAAAATGGATCAAATGAATCTAAATCACATTTAGAGATTATTTACAAATAAACAAACTGCGCTGATCATTGGATCAGATTAAACTGTAAGGTCTGAAGGACCGGGAGGGTTCGGGGGGTTCTGGCCCCCCCAGCCTCAGAACCGCCTCTGCTGCGGTGACCGAGCATCTGCGGGACTCCGGGTCACATCCGCGCCCCGCAGATCCGTTCCCGGTCCGGGTGCGCTTGACGTGCAGAACCGCTGGGTGTCTCGCTTCCAGGAGGCGGCGCGGGGGGAGGACCGGCGCGGGGGGATGACCGGCGCGGGGGGAGGACCGGCGCGGGAGGGGCCGGCGCGGGAGGGGCCGGCGCGGGGACCCACCGGCTCCGTCACGGCGCGCTCGGAGCGGACAAAGAGGCGCGCGGTCTGCGGGATCGTCCGCGTGCGGTGCTGTGCGGTGCGGTGCGGTGCGGTGCGGCGGCCGGAGGCGGCCGGAGCAGGTGGAGGTTCGCGGGCGGAGCTCCATGGAACCGAAGGGGAGCAAGCTGCTCCTGCAGGAGCTGCTGACCGCAGCCGGAAACGACGCGTGCGCGGACTGCGGCAACCCAGGTGAGAGGCGCGCGGGGGCAGCCGGTACGGGAGCGCGAGGGAGCGGAACAAAGGGCCGCTGAGGACCGGAGCCCCCCCCCCCCCCTAGAAACCGATCCGGTTATGGTGGGGGGGGGGTCTGAACGACCGGAACATCGTCTCCAGAATGTTCTTGAAGAGTTCGGTTCCGGTCAGATGATGGATGGAGGATCTTTATTCTGGTTTTTAATTGGACCCTCCCTCTGAGGTCGTTCACCTCTGAAGGTGGTTCCGTTTCTTCCCGGTCCTTCACTCAGGAGAAGTTCTGGTGTGGTTCTCCACCCAAACAGAAGCAGACTCCGATGATCAATTCAACTGATCAGAAGTCAGTCAGAGTCATCGAGTCAAAGGTTGGTCGGTCGATCGATCCGGTTCTGTTCTGTTCCGGTCTCCAGGATAAAATGACCTTCGGAACCACCATAACGAGGTTCTGCACCGGTTCTGCTGGGCTTTGGGTCCGTTTGTTTTCTTCAGAACCAACCGCAGCCTCAGATGTTCAGTCCTCGATCAATCATTGGTTGATTGACAGGCCTCATCCATCATCAATAATAATAATAATACATTTTATTTATAAAGACGCTCAAAGATCAATAAACACATTACATTAAAAACAAGAAGAAGAAGAATTTAAATTAAAATAAATAAAATCAATTTATTGAAATTATGACCAGAAGAGGTTCTGCTGCTGAGATCTGGACCTCCACGTCCAGGTTGTGGATGGGCATCTTCATCCTCATCATCATCATCTTCATCATCATCCTCCTCATCATCTTCATCATCCTCCTCATCCTCATCTTCATCATCCTCCTCATCCTCATCTTCATCATCCTCATCTTCATCATCCTCATCATCATCCTCCCCCTCATCATCTTCATCCTCATCATCCTCCTCATCCTCATCTTCATCATCCTCCTCATCCTCATCTTCATCTTCATCCTCGTCCTCATCCTCCTCCTCATCTTCATCCTCATCATCATCCTCGTCCTCATCCTCCTCCTCATCTTCATCCTCATCTTCATCCTCATCTTCATCCTCGTCCTCATCCTCCTCATCCTCCTCCTCATCTTCATCCTCATCTTCATCCTCGTCCTCATCCTCCTCCTCATCTTCATCCTCATCCTCCTCCTCATCATCCTCCTCATCCTCATCTTCATCCTCGTCCTCATCCTCCTCCTCATCTTCATCCTCATCATCATCCTCGTCCTCATCATCCTCCTCATCTTCATCCTCATCTTCATCCTCATCTTCATCCTCGTCCTCATCCTCCTCATCCTCCTCCTCATCTTCATCCTCATCTTCATCCTCATCTTCATCCTCGTCCTCATCCTCCTCATCATCATCCTCATCTTCATCCTCATCCTCTCTCCATCGATCAGACTCCTCCCCCCAGCAGCTTCCTGAAGCGTCCCGATAGACTTCCAGGAACCGGGCCTCTGTCAGAACACCTTTACCTGCTCTGCAGCTGCAGCTGGACCAGAACCGGTCCGGTCTCCTGAAGCTCCAGCATCAGTGTTTCTGCTCCCCCCTTTGTTAACACCCCCCCCTCTGATTGTGTCTCCTCCCTCCAGAACCGGACTGGGCCTCCCTGACTCTGGGCGTGTTCATCTGCCAGGCCTGCTCGCTCCTCCACAGGAGCATCCCTCACATCAGCCGGGTCAAGTCTGTGCAGGAGGCGTGGGAGGACGGCGAGGTGGAGGTACGCTGGGGGGTCCACGGCTGGGGGGTCCACGGCTGGGGGGTCCACGGCTGGGGGGTCTACAGCTGGAGGGTCTACAGCTGGAGGGTCCACAGCTGGGGGGTCAATAGCTGGGGGGTCCACAGCTGGAGGGTCCACGGCTGGGGGGTCCACAGCTGGAGGGTCTACAGCTGGGGGGTCCACGGCTGGGGGGTCCACAGCTGGGGGGTCTACAGCTGGGGGGTCCACAGCTGGGGGGTCCACAGCTGGGGGGTCAATAGCTGGAGGGTCCACGGCTGGGGGGTCCACGGCTGGGGGGTCCACGGCTGGAGGGTCAATAGCTGGGGGGTCCACAGCTGGAGGGTCTACAGCTGGGGGGTCCACAGCTGGAGGGTCTACAGCTGGAGGGTCTACAGCTGGGGGGTCCACAGCTGGAGGGTCTACAGCTGGAGGGTCTACAGCTGGGGGGTCCACAGCTGGAGGGTCTACAGCTGGGGGGTCCACAGCTGGAGGGTCCACAGCTGGAGGGTCAATAGCTGTCTCCTGACCTCCTCTGGTTCTCCTCCGGGCTCTGTCCCGTGTAGGTGACGCTCTGCGGGTTCTTCTGGGTCTTCTGGATCCACTGGTTCCAGACTGAAAATGTGCTGATGAGGCAGAACTCATGAAGCAGACCCCAGAGACATCCATCATCCATCATCCATCATCCATCCATCATCCATCCATCATCCATCATCCATCATCCATCATCCATCATCCATCATCTCCATCATCCATCCATCATCCATCATCCATCATCCATCATCCATCATCCATCCATCATCCATCATCCATCAATCCATCATCCATCCATCATCCATCATCCATCATCATCCATCATCCATCCATCCATCATCCATCCATCATCCATCCATCATCCATCCATCCATCCATCATCCATCCATCCATCATCCATCCATCATCCATCCATCATCCATCCATCCATCATCCATCATCCATCATCATCCATCCATCCATCCATCCATCCATCCATCATCCATCCATCCATCATCCATCCATCATCCATCCATCATCCATCCATCCATCATCATCCATCATCCATCCATCATCCATACATCCATCATCCATCCATCCATCATCCATCCATCCATACATCCATCCATCATCCATCCATCCATCCATCATCCATCATCCATCCATCATCCATCCATCATCCATCATTCATCATCCATCCATCCATCATCCATCATCCATCCATCATCCATCCATCATCCATCCATCATCCATCCATCATCCATCCATCATCCATCCATCCATCCATCCATCATCCATCCATCCATCATCCATCCATCATCCATCCATCATCCATCCATCCATCATCCATCCATCCATCATCCATCCATCATCCATCCATCATCCATCCATCCATCATCCATCCATCCATACATCCATCCATCATCCATCCATCCATCCATCATCCATCATCATCATCCATCTCATCCATCCATCATCCATCCATCCATCCATCATCCATCCATCATCCATCCATCATCCATCCATCCATCCATCATCCATCCATCCATCATCCCTCCATCATCCATCCATCATCCATCCATCCATCATCCATCCATCCATCATCCATCCATCATCCATCCATCATCCATCCATCATCCATCCATCCATCATCCATCCATCCATACATCCATCCATCATCCATCCATCCATCATCCATCCATCCATACATCCATCCATCATCCATCCATCCATCCATCCATCCATCCATCCATCATCCATCATCCATCCATCATCCATCCATCATCCATCCATCATCCATCCATCATCCATCCATCCATCATCATTCATCCATCCATCCATTCCATCATCCATCCATCATCATCCATCATATCCATCCTCATCCATCATCCATCCATCATCCATCATCCATCATCCATCAATCATCCATCATCCATCATCCATCATCCATCCATCCATCCATCCATCATCCATCCATCAGTCTATCCTGGTTGCTAGGTAACAGTCCTGCTGGTTGACCTCTCCTCTGTTTCCTCTGAACATGAGGAGGACGTTAAGGCTCTTAAACTGCGGACGTCATTGTGGTTTCCATGGAAACGGTTCTGATAATGACAGTCCTGCTGGCTGGACTGTGTTTGTGCTGCATTGTTCTGACTGGATGACCACAGCAGTGACACACACAGATGAGTTTAGGAAACCAGAGCTGCTTCAGACTGATTAGCATTTATTGATCTATGTTTGAATTCCAAGTCCTCTGACACCCCCCCCCCCCCCCCACTGATCCTGAGGCAGCACAGATCAATAAAAGCTGTTAGAGAGATGAGAGCGTGAAGGAGCTGAGCTTCAGGATGACCGCATCATTGTTGTGATGATGCTGATGAGTCATGGAGATGAATGTGAAGGTAGAGCTGTGGAGGACAGGACCGCCACAGGGAGGGGGTGTTCCTGGACCGGCTTCATCCCACAGGAGTCCACCTGAAGGTTTAGAGTTTCAGTCGGATCCAAGATGAGGATTAAACAGAGATTCTAGCATTGATGAAGCTCCTCTTCAAATCTTTTCATCCTCATGATATCTGACTAAACTTCATGATCATCTGATTTTGGACAGACTTTTCTTTGAAACCACATCTCATCTGAGAGATGTTAAGGTTGTCCTCGGTTCTGCACGGTTCTTCTGAAGAAGTTCTGTTCTGTGTTTCAGCTGATGGCTGCAGGAGGAAACAGTGCAGCTAAAGCCAAATATGAGCAGAAGGTTCCTGCGTTCTACTACAGACCGAAACACACCGACTGCAAGTAAGAAACTCCAGGATGAAGATCTCTGAGAAGAAAGAATGGAGACCTGATGGATGGATGGATGATGGATGGATGATGGATGGATGGATGATGGATGATGGATGATGGATGATGATGGATGATGATGGATGATGGATGGATGATGGATGGATGGATGATGATGGATGATGATGGATGGATGAATGATGGATGGATGATGATGGATGATGATGGATGATCAGGAACTTCCTGCTACCTTCAAACCTCGGCGTTGTGAACTCTCTGCTGTGAAGATACAGAAACATCTTCAGCTTCAGCATCTGATCCATCAGAGGGACTTAAGCTCCGCCCACCTGCTGCTTAGTGAGGCGTTCATGCTTCCATGCAGGAATTTGGAGTTCTTCTGCAGATGAAGAGCAGATTCAGCCATGAACGGTCACACAGACGGACCTGCAATCCAGGAAAAACTCGTGACAGTGTCAGACTCGAAGCCCCGCCCACAAAGGAAGTTTAAGGCTGCAGTAAGCAGACGTCCTGCTCTCCTGATAATGTATATGGCGTCTGCAACTTCCTCTTTCTGGCTATTTTGATCACTGACCTCGTCCTCAAAGCACTTCCTGTTTTAACATGTTAGAGGATCAGCTGATTGGTGGTTAAAGGGGGCGGGGATTTGGAGGTGGTTGTTGATGCTTCAGGAACCATCTAGTCCAAAAAACCTGTGGAGACAAAACCAGCAGGAAGAGAGAGAAGACTGCAGAAGATGGAGACAGAGGACGCTGTCAGACATGAGAGTTCTGGTTGTCATGGTGACTAAATGAAAGCCTTTGTTTTGTGCTGAAAAACGGTCTCCTGGAGGTGCAGAACCTCCTCTCTAACTCCTCCTGCTGGCCGTCTGCAGGCTGCTGAGGGAGCAGTGGATCCGGGCCAAGTACGAGAGAAACGAGTTTGAGTTCATCGAGAAGCAGGAGCCGTACTCTGCAGGTGAGGAGCGGCTGCATCCACACACCTGCTGAAGGACAGCACACCTGGTGCATTCTGGGAGGAAAAACATGGAGGAGGGGCGGGAGCTTCAGCCTGATACAGAGGGAGGAGTCTAACACTGTGGGAGGAGACTAAAACTGTGGGAGGAGGCTGAAACTGTGGGAGGGGTCTAAAACTGTGGGAGGAGTCTGAAACTGTGGGAGGAGTCTAAAACTGTGGGAGGAGTCTAAAACTGTGGGAGGAGTCTAAAACTGTGGGAGGAGTCTGAAACTGTGGGAGGAGTCTAAAACTGTGGGAGGAGTCTGAAACTGTGGGAGGAGTCTGAAACTGTGGGAGGAGTCTAAAACTGTGGGAGGAGTCTGAAACTGTGGGAGGAGTCTAAAACTGTGGGAGGAGTCTGAAACTGTGGGAGGAGTCTAAAACTGTGGGAGGAGTCTAAAACTGTGGGAGGAGTCTAAAACTGTGGGAGGAGTCTGAAACTGTGGGAGGAGTCTAAAACTGTGGAGGAGTCTAAAACTGTGGGAGGAGTCTGAAACTGTGGGAGGAGTCTAAAACTGTTGGAGGAGTCTAAAACTGTGGGAGGAGTCTGAAACTGTGGGAGGAGTCTAAAACTGTGGGAGGAGACTAAAACTGTGGGAGGAGTCTGAAACTGTGGGAGGAGTCTAGAAACTGTGGGAGGAGTCTAAAACTGTGGGAGGAGACTAAAACTGTGGGAGGAGTCTAAAACTGAGGGAGGAGTCTAAAACTGTGGGAGGAGTCTGAAACTGTGGGAGGAGTCTAGAAACTGTGGGAGGAGTCTAAAAGTGGGAGGAGACTAAAACTGTGGGAGGAGTCTGAAACTGTGGGAGGAGTCTAAAACTGTGGGAGGAGACTAAAACTGTGGGAAAAACCTAACACTGTGGGAGGAGACTAAAACTGTGGGAGGAGTCTAACACTGTGGGAGGAGACTAAAACTGTGGGAGGAGTCTAAAACTGAGGGAGGAGTCTGAAACTGTGGGAGGAGTCTAGAAACTGTGGGAGGAGTCTAAAACTGTGGGAGGAGACTAAAACTGTGGGAGGAGACTAAAACTGTGGGAGGAGACTAAAACTGTGGGAGGACGCTGAAACTGTGGGAGGAGTCTAGAAACTGTGGGAGGAGTCTAACACTGTGGGAGGAGACTAAAACTGTGGGAGGACGCTGAAACTGTGGGAGGAGTCTGAAACTGTGGGAGGAGACTGAAACTGTGGGAGGAGACTAAAGCTGTGGGAGGAGACTAAAACTGTGGGAGGAGTTGAGTTCTTCCTCCTGTTCCTCCTCCTGTTTCCTCCTCCTGTTTCTCCTTCTTTCTCCTGTTTCCTCCTCCTGTTTCTCCTTCTTTTTCCTGTCTCCTCCTCCTGTTTCTCCTCCTGTTTCTCCTTCTTTTTCCTGTTCCTCCTCCTGTTTCTCCTCCTGTTTCTCTCCTTTCTCCTGTCTCCTTCTTCTGTTTCTCCTTCTTAATCCCGTTTCCTCCTTCTGTTTCTCCTCCTTTCTCCTGTCTCTCTCTTTTTCTTTTCCTCTTTCTTTTCCTCCTTTCTTTCTCTCCTTTTTCTCCTGTTTTTTCTTTCTTTTATTCTCTGTTTCCTTCCTGCTCCTTTTTTTCCTTTGTTTCTCCTCCTTCTCCTCCTGTTTCTCCCCCTGTTCTCCTGTTTCTCCCTCCTGTTTCTGTTTCTCTCCTTTTCTCCTCCCTGTTCTCTGTTCCTCTCCTGTCTCCTCCTCTCCCTGTTTCTCTCCTGTTTTCTCTTCCTTCTCTTTCTCCTGGTTTCTCTCCTTTCCTCCGCTTCCTTCCCCTTTCTCCTTCTCTCCTCCTGTTTCCTCTCGTTTTTCTCCTTCTTTCCTCCTCGTTTCTCCTTACCGGGAGGGGTTTCTATGGAAACGGGGAAGAGACAACGGCCAGTTCCTGAGCCGGAAGTTCGTCCTGACAGAGAGGGAGGGGGCGCTGAAGTATTTCAACAAGCAGGACGTGAGACCTCCCGCCGCCTCCTCCCGTCCTCCGCTGACCCTCAGACCGCTCACCCCGTGTCCTCCTCCTCCTCCTCCTCCAGGCCCGGGAGCCCAAAGCCGCGATGAAGGTGGAGACTCTGAACGCCACCTTCCAGCCGGCCAAGATCGGGAACCCGTGCGGTCTGCAGATCACCTACCTGAAGGACAACAGCACGCGCAACATCTTCGTGTACCACAGCGACGCCAAGGTCAGTCTGGGAGTTGGACCGGAACCGGGACGATCCAGACCTGGTTCTGGTTCCAGCTGGTCTCCAAACTAAACTGCTGGGGGTTCATGGATTCTCCTCGGTGCTTCACAGGAAATGGTCGACTGGTTCAACGCCATCCGAGCGGCGAGGTTCCACTACCTGCAGGTGGCGTTCCCTGGAGCGAGCGACGAGGAGGTGAGGATGACCCCGCCCAGTTTGTCTGAGGAACGCCGTTTGGACGGTTCCTCACTGCTTCTGTCTGCTGCAGCTGGTTCCTAAACTGACCCGGAACTTCATGAAGGAGGGCTTCATGGAGAAGACCGGCCCCAAGGTTCGTGTGTGTGTGGGGGTGGGGGTGGTGGGTGGTGGGTGGGTGGGTGTGGGTTGTGTGTGGGGGTGGGGGGGTGTCTGATGAACGCTCCATGAACATGTTGTGTTCATGGAGCGTTCATGGTGCGTTCATGGTGCGTTCATGGTGCGTTCATGGTGTGTTCATGGTGCGTTCATGGTGTGTTCATGGTACGTTCATGGTACGTTCATGGTGCGTTCATGGTGTGTTCATGGTGCGTTCATGGTGTGTTCATGGTACGTTCATGGTGCGTTCATGTTGTGTTCATGGAGCGTTCATGGTGCGTTCATGGTGCGTTCATGGTGCGTTCATGGTGCGTTCATGGTGCGTTCATGGTGCGTTCATGGTGCGTTCATGTGTGTTCATGGTGCGTTCATGGTGTGTTCATGGTACGTTCATGGTGCGTTCATGTTGTGTTCATGGAGCGTTCATGGTGCGTTCATGGTGCGTTCATGGAGCGTTCATGGTGCGTTCATGGTACGTTCATGGTGCGTTCATGTTGCGTTCCTACTGCGTTCATGGTGCGTTCATGGTACGTTCATGGTGCGTTCATGCTGCGTTCATGGTGCGTTCATGTTGCGTTCCTACTGCGTTCATGGTACGTTCATGGTGCGTTCATGGTGCGTTCATGCTGCGTTCATGGTGCGTTCATGGTGCGTTCATGCTGCGTTCATGGTGCGTTCATGCTGCGTTCATGGTGCGTTCATGGTACGTTCATGGTACGTTCATGGTGCGTTCATGGTGCGTTCATGGTACGTTCATGGTACGTTCATGCTGCATTCATGGTGCGTTCATGGTGCGTTCATGGTGCGTTCATGTTGCGTTCATGGTGCGTTCATGCTGCGTTCATGTTGCGTTCATGGTGCGTTCATGGTACGTTCATGGTGCGTTCATGGTGCGTTCATGGTACGTTCATGCTGCGTTCATGGTACGTTCATGCTGCGTTCATGGTGCGTTCATGGTGCGTTCATGGTGCGTTCATGTTGCATTCATGGTGCGTTCATGCTGCGTTCATGGTGCGTTCATGGTGCGTTCATGCTGCGTTCATGGTGCGTTCATGTTGCGTTCATGGTACGTTCATGATGCGTTCATGGTACGTTCATGGTGCGTTCATGGTGCGTTCATGTTGCGCTCATGTTGCATTCATGGTGCGTTCATGTTGCATTCATGGTGCGTTCATGCTGCGTTCATGGTGCGTTCATGGTACGTTCATGGTACGTTCATGGTGCGTTCATGGTGCGTTCATGGTGCGTTCATGGTGCGTTCATGGTACGTTCATGATGCGTTCATGGTACGTTCATGGTACGTTCATGGTACGTTCATGTTGCGTTCATGGTACGTTCATGATGCGTTCATGGTACGTTCATGGTACGTTCATGATGCGTTCATGGTGCGTTCATGGTGCGTTCATGGTGCGTTCATGTTGCGTTCATGGTGCGTTCATGGTGCGTTCATGGTGCGTTCATGGTGCGTTCATGGTGCGTTCATGTTGCGCTCATGTTGCATTCATGGTGCGTTCATGTTGCATTCATGGTGCGTTCATGCTGCGTTCATGGTGCGTTCATGGTACGTTCATGGTACGTTCATGGTGCGTTCATGGTGCGTTCATGGGTGCGTTCATGGTGCGTTCATGGTGCGTTCATGCTGCGTTCATGGTGCGTTCATGTTGCGTTCATGGTGCGTTCATGGTGCGTTCATGCTGCGTTCATGGTGCGTTCATGTTGCGTTCATGGTACGTTCATGATGCGTTCATGGTACGTTCATGGTGCGTTCATGGTGCGTTCATGGTACGTTCATGGTGCGTTCATGGTGCGTTCATGTTGCGTTCATGGTGCGTTCATGGTGCGTTCATGGTGCGTTCATGGTGCGTTCATGGTGCGTTCATGGTGCGTTCATGGTGCGTTCATGGTACGTTCATGGTGCGTTCATGGTGCGTTCATGCTGCGTTCATGGTGCGTTCATGTTGCGTTCATGGTACGTTCATGATGCGTTCATGGTACGTTTATGTTGCGCTCATGTTGCATTCATGGTGCGTTCATGTTGCATTCATGGGCGTTCATGCTGCGTTCATGTTGCATTCATGGTGCGTTCATGCTGCGTTCATGGTGCGTTCATGGTGCGTTCATGCTGCGTTCATGGTGCGTTCATGTTGCGTTCATGGTACGTTCATGATGCGTTCATGGTACGTTCATGGTGCGTTCATGGTGCGTTCATGTTGCGCTCATGTTGCATTCATGGTGCGTTCATGTTGCATTCATGGTGCGTTCATGCTGCGTTCATGGTGCGTTCATGGTACGTTCATGGTACGTTCATGGTGCGTTCATGGTGCGTTCATGGTGCGTTCATGGTACGTTCATGGTACGTTCATGATGCGTTCATGGTGCGTTCATGGTGCGTTCATGGTGCGTTCATGTTGCGTTCATGGTGCGTTCATGGTGCGTTCATGGTACGTTCATGGTGCGTTCATGGTGCGTTCATGTTGCGCTCATGGTGCGTTCATGGTGCGTTCATGGTACGTTCATGGTACGTTCATGGTGCGTTCATGGTGCGTTCATGGTGCGTTCATGGTGCGTTCATGGTACGTTCATGATGCGTTCATGGTACGTTCATGGTACGTTCATGGTACGTTCATGTTGCGTTCATGGTACGTTCATGATGCGTTCATGGTACGTTCATGGTACGTTCATGATGCGTTCATGGTGCGTTCATGGTGCGTTCATGGTGCGTTCATGTTGCGTTCATGGTGCGTTCATGGTGCGTTCATGGTGCGTTCATGGTGCGTTCATGGTGCGTTCATGTTGCGCTCATGTTGCATTCATGGTGCGTTCATGTTGCATTCATGGTGCGTTCATGCTGCGTTCATGGTGCGTTCATGGTACGTTCATGGTACGTTCATGGTGCGTTCATGGTGCGTTCATGGTGCGTTCATGGTGCGTTCATGGTGCGTTCATGCTGCGTTCATGGTGCGTTCATGTTGCGTTCATGGTGCGTTCATGGTGCGTTCATGCTGCGTTCATGGTGCGTTCATGTTGCGTTCATGGTACGTTCATGATGCGTTCATGGTACGTTCATGGTGCGTTCATGGTGCGTTCATGGTGCGTTCATGGTGCGTTCATGGTGCGTTCATGTTGCGTTCATGGTGCGTTCATGGTGCGTTCATGGTGCGTTCATGGTGCGTTCATGGTGCGTTCATGGTGCGTTCATGGTGCGTTCATGGTACGTTCATGGTGCGTTCATGGTGCGTTCATGCTGCGTTCATGGTGCGTTCATGTTGCGTTCATGGTACGTTCATGATGCGTTCATGGTACGTTCATGTTGCGCTCATGTTGCATTCATGGTGCGTTCATGTTGCATTCATGGTGCGTTCATGCTGCGTTCATGTTGCATTCATGGTGCGTTCATGCTGCGTTCATGGTGCGTTCATGGTGCGTTCATGCTGCGTTCATGGTGCGTTCATGTTGCGTTCATGGTACGTTCATGATGCGTTCATGGTACGTTCATGGTGCGTTCATGGTGCGTTCATGTTGCGCTCATGTTGCATTCATGGTGCGTTCATGTTGCATTCATGGTGCGTTCATGCTGCGTTCATGGTGCGTTCATGGTACGTTCATGGTACGTTCATGGTGCGTTCATGGTGCGTTCATGGTGCGTTCATGGTACGTTCATGGTACGTTCATGATGCGTTCATGGTGCGTTCATGGTGCGTTCATGGTGCGTTCATGTTGCGTTCATGGTGCGTTCATGGTGCGTTCATGTTGCGTTCATGGTGCGTTCATGGTGCGTTCATGGTGCGTTCATGGTACGTTCATGGTACGTTCATGATGCGTTCATGGTGCGTTCATGGTGCGTTCATGGTACGTTCATGGTGCGTTCATGGTGCGTTCATGGTGCGTTCATGGTGCGTTCATGGTGCGTTCATGGTGCGTTCATGTTGCGCTCATGTTGCATTCATGGTGCGTTCATGTTGCATTCATGGTGCGTTCATGCTGCGTTCATGGTGCGTTCATGGTGCGTTCATGGTGCGTTCATGCTGCGTTCATGGTACGTTCATGCTGCGTTCATGGTACGTTCATGGTGCGTTCATGTTGCGTTCATGGTGCGTTCCTATTGCGTTCATGGTGCGTAATGGTGCGTTCATGGTGCGTAATGGTGCGTTCATGGTGCGTTCATGGTGCATTCATGGTGCGTTCATTTTGCGTTCATGGTACGTTCATGCTGCGTTCATGGTGCGTCCGGCGTGAACGCAGCGTGAACGCAACATGAACGCACCATGAACGCACCATGAACGCACCATGAACGCACCATGAACGCACCATGAACGCACCATGAACGCAGCACAGATGCGGCGCCCGCTCCGGTCTGACGCTGCTGTTCTCACCGCAGCACACCGAGGGCTTCAAGAAGAGATGGTTCACCATGGACGACCGGCGGCTCATGTACTTCAAAGACCCTCTGGTAAGAGGATCCGCCCCCGCCCCGCCCCCGCCCGCCGTCTGATGTGCTGGACCGCCCCGTCTGTGTTGCAGGACGCCTACGCCCGGGGGGAGGTGTTCATCGGCAGCAAGGAGAACAGCTACACCGTCCTGGCCGGCCTGCCGCCGTCCACGCAGGGCCACCGCTGGAACCACGGCATCACCATCGTCACGCCGGACAGGAAGTTCCTCTTCGCCTGCGAGACGGAGGCCGAGCAGCGAGACTGGATCTCCGCCTTCCAGAGAGTCATCAACCGACCCATGCGGCCGCAGGAGTACGCAGGTGAGCGCCACACCTGAGGGTCTGACAGGAGTAGCGGTTTTGTCCCGCAGCGGCCCCGTCTCAGAGCGGTTTCGTCCCGCGGCGGTTTCGTCTCAGAGCGGTTTCGTCCCGCAGCGGCCCCGTCTCAGAGCGGTTTCATCCCGCAGCGGTTTCGTCCCGCAGCGGTTTCGTCCCGCAGCGGCCCCGTCTCGCAGCGGTTTCGTCCCGCAGCGGCCCCGTCTCGTAGCGGTTTCGTCCCGCAGCGGCCCCGTCTCACAGCGGTTCGTCCCGCAGCGGCCCCGTCTCGTAGCGGTTTCGTCCCGCAGCGGCCCCGTCTCAGAGCGGTTTCATCCCGCAGCGGCCCCGTCTCGTAGCGGTTTCGTCCCGCAGCGGCCCCGTCTCACAGCGGTTTCGTCCCGCAGCGGCCCCGTCTCACAGCGGTTTCGTCCCGCAGCGGCCCCGTCTCACAGCGGTTTCGTCCCGCAGCGGCCCGTCTCGTCGGTTTCGTCCCGCAGCGGCCCCGTCTCAGAGCGGTTTCATCCCGCAGCGGCCCCGTCTCAGAGCGGTTTCGTCCCGCAGCGGTTTCGTCTCGCAGCGGCCCCGTCTCACAGCGGTTTCGTCCCGCAGCGGTTTCATCCCGCAGCGGCCCCGTCTCAGAGCGGTTTCGTCCCGCAGCGGTTTCGTCTCGCAGCGGCCCCGTCTCACAGCGGTTTCGTCCCGCAGCGGCCCCGTCTCACAGCGGTTTCGTCCCGCAGCGGTTTCATCCCGCAGCGGCCCTGTCTCGTAGCGGTTTCGTCCCGCAGCGGTTTCGTCCCGCAGCGGTTTCGTCCCGCAGCGGTTTCGTCCCGCAGCGGCCCCGTCTCGCAGCGATTTCGTCCCGCAGCGGCCCCGTCTCAGAGCGGTTTCATCCCGCAGCGGCCCCGTCTCAGAGCGGTTTCATCCCGCAGCGGCCCCGTCTCAGAGCGGTTTCATCCCGCAGCGGCCCCGTCTCAGAGCGGTTTCATCCCGCAGCGTTTTGTCCCGCAGCGGTTTCGTCCCGCAGCGGCCCCGTCTCGCAGCGGTTTCGTCCCGCAGCGGCCCCGTCTCGTAGCGGTTTCGTCCCGCAGCGGCCCCGTCTCAGAGCGGTTTCATCCCGCAGCGGCCCCGTCTCAGAGCGGTTTCGTCCCGCAGCGGTTTCGTCCCGCAGCGGCCCCGTCTCGTAGCGGTTTCGTCCCGCAGCGGCCCCGTCTCAGAGCGGTTTCATCCCGCAGCGGCCCCGTCTCGTAGCGGTTTCGTCCCGCAGCGGCCCCGTCTCACAGCGGTTTCGTCCCGCAGCGGCCCCGTCTCGTAGCGGTTTCGTCCCGCAGCGGCCCCGTCTCAGAGCGGTTTCATCCCGCAGCGGCCCCGTCTCAGAGCGGTTTCGTCCCGCAGCGGCCCCGTCTCAGAGCGGTTTCATCCCGCAGCGGTTTCGTCTCGCAGCGGCCCCGTCTCACAGCGGCCCCGTCTCGTAGCGGTTTCGTCCCGCAGCGGCCCCGTCTCAGAGCGGTTTCATCCCGCAGCGGTTTCGTCTCGCAGCGGCCCCGTCTCAGAGCGGTTTCGTCCCGCAGCGGTTTCGTCTCGCAGCGGCCCCGTCTCACAGCGGTTTCGTCCCGCAGCGGTTTCATCCCGCAGCGGCCCCGTCTCAGAGCGGTTTCGTCCCGCAGCGGTTTCGTCTCGCAGCGGCCCCGTCTCACAGCGGTTTCGTCCCGCAGCGGTTTCATCCCGCAGCGGCCCCGTCTCACAGCGGTTTCGTCCCGCAGCGGTTTCGTCTCGCAGCGGCCCCGTCTCACAGCGGTTTCGTCCCGCAGCGGCCCCGTCTCACAGCGGTTTCGTCCCGCAGCGGTTTCATCCCGCAGCGGCCCTGTCTCGTAGCGGTTTCGTCCCGCAGCGGTTTCGTCCCGCAGCGGCCCCGTCTCGCAGCGGTTTCGTCCCGCAGCGGCCCCGTCTCGTAGCGGTTTCGTCCCGCAGCGGCCCCGTCTCAGAGCGGTTCATCCCGCAGCGGCCCCGTCTCAGAGCGGTTTCATCCCGCAGCGGTTTCTTCCCGCAGCGGTTTCGTCCCGCAGCGGCCCCGTCTCGCAGCGGTTTCGTCCCGCAGCGGCCCCGTCTCGTAGCGGTTTCGTCCCGCAGCGGCCCCGTCTCAGAGCGGTTTCATCCCGCAGCGGCCCCGTCTCGTAGCGGTTTCGTCCCGCAGCGGCCCCGTCTCACAGCGGTTTCGTCCCGCAGCGCCCCGTCTCACAGCGGTTTCATCCCGCAGCGGCCCCGTCTCGTAGCGGTTTCGTCCCGCAGCGGCCCCGTCTCAGAGCGGTTTCATCCCGCAGCGGCCCCGTCTCAGAGCGGTTTCGTCCCGCAGCGGTTTCGTCCCGCAGCGGCCCCGTCTCGTAGCGGTTTCGTCCCGCAGCGCCCCGTCTCAGAGCGGTTTCATCCCGCAGCGGCCCCGTCTCGTAGCGGTTTCGTCCCGCAGCGGCCCCGTCTCACAGCGGTTTCGTCCCGCAGCGGCCCCGTCTCGTAGCGGTTTCGTCCCGCAGCGGCCCCGTCTCAGAGCGGTTTCATCCCGCAGCGGCCCCGTCTCGTAGCGGTTTCGTCCCGCAGCGGCCCCGTCTCAGAGCGGTTTCATCCCGCAGCGGCCCCGTCTCAGAGCGGTTTTCATCCCGCAGCGGCCCCGTCTCAGAGCGGTTTCATCCCGCAGCGGCCCCGTCTCAGAGCGGTTTCATCCCGCAGCGGCCCCGTCTCAGAGCGGTTTCATCCCGCAGCGGTTTCGTCCCGCAGCGGTTTCGTCCCGCAGCGGCCCCGTCTCGCAGCGGTTTCGTCCCGCAGCGGCCCCGTCTCAGAGCGGTTTCATCCCGCAGCGGCCCCGTCTCAGAGCGGTTTCATCCCGCAGCGGTTTCGTCCCGCAGCGGTTTCGTCCCGCAGCGGCCCCGTCTCGTAGCGGTTTCGTCCCGCAGCGGCCCCGTCTCAGAGCGGTTTCATCCCGCAGCGGCCCCGTCTCAGAGCGGTTTCGTCCCGCAGCGGTTTCGTCCCGCAGCGGCCCCGTCTCGTAGCGGTTTCGTCCCGCAGCGCCCCGTCTCAGAGCGGTTTCATCCCGCAGCGGCCCCGTCTCGTAGCGGTTTCGTCCCGCAGCGGCCCCGTCTCACAGCGGTTTCGTCCCGCAGCGGCCCCGTCTCGTAGCGGTTTCGTCCCGCAGCGGCCCCGTCTCAGAGCGGTTTCGTCCCGCAGCGGTTTCGTCTCGCAGCGGCCCCGTCTCACAGCGGTTTCGTCCCGCAGCGGTTTCGTCTCGCAGCGGCCCCGTCTCACAGCGGTTTCGTCCCGCAGCGGTTTCATCCCGCAGCGGCCCCGTCTCAGAGCGGTTTCGTCCCGCAGCGGTTTCGTCTCGCAGCGGCCCCGTCTCACAGCGGTTTCGTCCCGCAGCGGTTTCATCCCGCAGCGGCCCGTCTCACAGCGGTTTCGTCCCGCAGCGGTTTCGTCTCGCAGCGGCCCCGTCTCACAGCGGTTTCGTCCCGCAGCGGCCCCGTCTCAGAGCGGTTTCGTCCCGCAGCGGTTTCGTCTCGCAGCGGCCCCGTCTCACAGCGGTTTCGTCCCGCAGCGGTTTCATCCCGCAGCGGCCCCGTCTCAGAGCGGTTTCGTCCCGCAGCGGTTTCGTCTCGCAGCGGCCCCGTCTCACAGCGGTTTCGTCCCGCAGCGGCCCCGTCTCACAGCGGTTTCGTCCCGCAGCGGTTTCATCCCGCAGCGGCCCTGTCTCGTAGCGGTTTCGTCCCGCAGCGGTTTCGTCCCGCAGCGGTTTCGTCCCGCAGCGGCCCCGTCTCGCAGCGGTTTCGTCCCGCAGCGGCCCCGTCTCGTAGCGGTTTCGTCCCGCAGCGGCCCCGTCTCAGAGCGTTTCATCCCGCAGCGGCCCCGTCTCAGAGCGGTTTCATCCCGCAGCGGTTTCTTCCCGCAGCGGTTTCGTCCCGCAGCGGCCCCGTCTCGCAGCGGTTTCGTCCCGCAGCGGCCCCGTCTCGTAGCGGTTTCGTCCCGCAGCGGCCCCGTCTCAGAGCGGTTTCATCCCGCAGCGGCCCCGTCTCGTAGCGGTTTCGTCCCGCAGCGGCCCCGTCTCACAGCGGTTTCGTCCCGCAGCGGCCCCGTCTCACAGCGGTTTCATCCCGCAGCGGCCCCGTCTCGCAGCGGTTTCGTCCCGCAGCGGCCCCGTCTCGTAGCGGTTTCGTCCCGCAGCGGCCCCGTCTCAGAGCGGTTTCATCCCGCAGCGGCCCCGTCTCGTAGCGGTTTCGTCCCGCAGCGGCCCCGTCTCACAGCGGTTTCGTCCCGCAGCGGCCCCGTCTCACAGCGGTTTCATCCCGCAGCGGCCCCGTCTCGTAGCGGTTTCGTCCCGCAGCGGCCCCGTCTCAGAGCGGTTTCATCCCGCAGCGGCCCCGTCTCGTAGCGGTTTCGTCCGCAGCGGCCCCGTCTCAGAGCGGTTTCATCCCGCAGCGGCCCCGTCTCGTAGCGGTTTCGTCCCGCAGCGGCCCCGTCTCACAGCGGTTTCGTCCCGCAGCGGCCCCGTCTCGTAGCGGTTTCGTCCCGCAGCGCCCCGTCTCAGAGCGGTTTCATCCCGCAGCGGCCCCGTCTCGTAGCGGTTTCGTCCCGCAGCGCCCCGTCTCACAGCGGTTTCGTCCCGCAGCGGCCCCGTCTCGTAGCGGTTTCGTCCCGCAGCGGCCCCGTCTCAGAGCGGTTTCGTCCCGCAGCGGTTTCGTCTCGCAGCGGCCCCGTCTCGCAGCGGTTTCGTCCCGCAGCGGCCCCGTCTCAGAGCGGTTTCGTCCCGCAGCGGTTTCGTCTCGCAGCGGCCCCGTCTCGCAGCGGTTTCGTCCCGCAGCGGCCCCGTCTCGCAGCGGTTTCGTCCTGCAGCGTTCTGAAACGAACGTCTCTGATAACAAAACGTTGTTTTGAATATTTCTGTTCAGCTCCAGAATAAATGAAGGAAAATCAACACAAACTTTCTGTTTATGATGAAATATTTTGGAGTCGTTTTTACAGATTTCATCCAAAATGAGAAAATCATCAGTTTCTTATTAAACTAAAACTAAATGTTTTAAGCAGGAAGGAAAGTCAATTAGAGAGTAAATAATAACTAGATTGTTAGCATTACCTGTGATAATGCTAATGCTAACGCCGTAAGCTGAATGTGGCTGAATTAATAGCTAAAAATGCTAAAGTTGTGAGCTGAAATTGCTATAGCTAATAGCTGAGAGTAAGCTTATCTAAACTGTGTATAGTTTCTAATTTAACTAAAATAGCTAGCATGAAGCTAATATGTCACTTGAACTTCTTAATAACCTAAAAATTGATTTAAAAAAAACTAAATTAGCCTAAATAGTTAGCATGTCGCTGAAATACTAGCATAACTCTGAAATAGCCAAAAAAGAAAAAAGTGTAAATTCACCAAAATAGCTAGCATGTAGCAAAAAATTAGTTAAAGTCCAAACTAAAAAACTGAATCGAGCCAAAATTACCCAGAACAGCTAAAATATGAAAAGAGTTTAACATGACCCTGATGGTTCTGGGGTCGTCATGGAAACGAGCACAGGGCTGTGTCCTCCTCTCCCATTGGAGAATCCAGCTCTGTGTTTGAACCCGTTTCCTGAGCGTGACAGAAGGTTCTGATGAGAGGAACCGTCTGCTGTGTCTGAGAGGGACTCACCGGCAGAGTCTGACCTGTTGAATCCAGCTGGAGGGTTCGATTCCTGCTGCCGCTGCTGCCTGGTTCAAACGCTCACATTTCATTCACTTACATTCAGAACCGGAAACTCTCAAACATGACTCATCGACTTTCAGCTGCAAGATTTTCAAACTGAAAACACAAGTTAAGAGCCCAAAGAAGCTGAAGAGTTTCAACGTTTAATAGTTTCTGGAGCTGAAAAAGAGGCTGTTGGAGATTCTGTCAGACACGATGAAGGGAGTTTAAAAGAAGGTTGAAGAGTTTAAAAGTTGAAGAGAAATAGAAATGAAGGTTTCAGCTGTGAAAACAGGATGTTCCTTCAAAATAAAGCCTCACTTCCTGCTTGTCTCCACAGTGGAAGCTCATTTCAAGCACAAGCCGTGAGGCCCGCCGGACCGGCCCGTCCGGATCACAGGCCAGCCCCGCGGCGGCTGGCGGTTGCCACGGTGACAGACCGCTGCTCCAGAGGGCGCTCCGATGCTGCTGTGTGGATGATGTCATTGCCCCTCCCACCCCCTCAGAGGCGGTCCCTCTGCTGTGCTGTGATCGTCGTTTCCAGTCCGTCCTTCAGCGGTGAGGACGCCGTGTTCATCTGCCGTGACGGCGGCGAGCCTTCTGTCTGCGGCGCCGCCGGACCTGCAGCCGACCCGCTGCTGCTTCTCTCATCGCCGCGGACCGCTGAGCAAACAGGTTGAGGGTTTGATTCCTGCAGGTCGTTCCGTCAGCACAGATGAACGCTCGGTTATTATGGGATACCTGCATCCTCCTACTCGTGGCTCCGCCTTCTGTTGGTCTCATTCTGCTGAATCAAGAACCGTGTTTGGACCGGGCGGAACCACGGTTCTGGTTTTACAGAGCCTCTAATGTCGAGTGTTTCCGTGTCGCAGTGAAGTGTTTCGTTATCACGTGTGTGGCAGAAACTAAACGGTCAGAATGTCAAACACAGCGTGGACCTTCAGGGGATGATGGGAGATCTGTGCACGGATCGATAAAGAAGGAGGAGCATCAGAAATCCTGCAGACGCATCTCTGCTGGAGACGCTCAGACTGCCACCAGGGGGCGCCACTGCTGATGATGCTGCAGGTTCAAATACACAGAATGAGGTGTATGAGGATGTCCATCACCGGGGAAGTGCATGTGCGTGTGCATGTGTGTTTGTGCATGTGTGTGCACGTGTTTGACATGAATTCTCGATGTTTAGATTGTGGTCATAAAGACGTTTAACCATCTGTAGAAAAACGGTCATTCTTGAGGCTCAAACATTGAAAAGTTTGAAATGATCAAACAGACATGAGTGGATCTGTAGATGTTTGACTGGGTTTATTTCATTTAAATGTTTCAGTTGACATAAATGTCGCTTTTTATTTCTTTTATTTTATTTTTCTGTCTCAATAAAAACGGAATTTCTGGTCTTTGTTCATTTTTTTCAAGTCAATAAAGTTTTTTGGAAAAACTTGTTTTGGTCACGTGAGCCTGACGTCATTTCCAACATGGCGTCGGTGGGAGACAGCTCGGTGAGGAGGAGACGTTTGGACCAGAGGAGGACGGAGGCGGATACGGAACCGAGCGGTCCGGAGGACGGAACCAGAACCGGCGGAGACTCGGAGGAGGAGCCGCCGGTGACTCTGCGGACCGGAAGCTTCTGGCTCACGCGGCTCGTTCTGCTGCGCGCCACCGCCTTCATCTACTGTGAGTGGAGCTCCGCTCTGCGGCTGCGCGGTGCTGCGTTCACGTCCCGATGGAGAGTCTGGACTCTGGAGCCCAACTGAGGCCAAAATGATTAGAAACCCGAAACAAAACAAGTTGAAAAAAGATCGGTGTTTGGCCAAAAAAGTAAAATGTCCCCAAAAGTTTGGAATTCTTAAGTAAATGTAGTTATTACCAGATTCTGTTTTATGAGTTTCAAAACTCAAAATTTCAAGATTTTTTTTTTTTTCTTCTCGTTTTCAAATCTGGAAATCTCAGTTTCAAAACTTTTGTCCCCCTAGGGGCGGGGCTAACCAGAAGGACCAATCAAAATTGTGTAGTTCATTAGAGGTGTTAAACTCTTGGTGTCCAGCAGGTGTCGCTGTAGCTTTATGAGTGTTTCTGTGTTGAAGCAGGATAAACAGACTGAAAACGGTGCATTCACTGACTCTGAGAACGGTCGTAATTACTCCAACTGAGATCAAGTTCAGGTGGAAGTTTCTCGCCGTTCGACCACGGGAGAGAACCGGAGCTGCCATCGTGTTTCAGCCTTTTTCTTTTTTCAAGCATAAGAACGTTTTCTACTCCTGGATGTAACACCACGAGAAGGCCAGAACAGTTTAGGACATTTTTTAAGACAAACATTGATCTTTTTTAATCAATTTGTTTTATTTGGATTTCAAATAATATTGTCTCCATCTCAGTTTTATTCCAGATGGTTTGTTTTCTCCACAGTGAAGCTGCATGGAAGCACCGCAGATCCAGAGTTCCTTCAGAGTCCAGTTTTCATTGTTAGGACTTTAATATAGATGGTTTAAGAAACAACTTTTATGAAACATCTGCTCCCATCTCAAAGAAAGACCAAACACAAGTTTAGAGATTACAATCCAAACAAAATATCTTTAGTTTACAATTCCACCAGAAGCAAAAAAAAGTTGAGATCCAGGTCTACAGGATCCAGCCGACCTGGACCTGGATCTGGACTGAAGCTGAGATCCAGGTCTACAGGATCCAATGGGATCTGGACTCAAGCTGAGATCCAGGTCTACAGGATCTAGCTGACCTGGATCTGGACTGAAGTTGAGATCCAGGCCTACAGGATCCAGCGGGACCTGGATCTGGACTGAAGTTGAGATCCAGGTCTACAGGATCCAATGGGATCTGGACTGAAGTTGAGATCCAGATCTACAGGATCCAGCAGACCTGGACCTGGACTGAAGCTGAGATCCAGGTCTACAGGATCCAGCGGATCTGGACCTGGACTGAGGCTGAGATCCAGATCTACAGGATCCAGCGGATCTGGACCTGGACTGAGGCTGAGATCCAGATCTTCTCCTGCTGAGTTCTGGTTCCTGAGATCTTTCCTGAACGGATCACGGTTCTAGATCCCGGCCGTCCTTCCACACAGAGACTTTCCTAATCTGTGTGGTGTGAAGGTGGGCCGACCCGAGCCCGTCAGAACCAGACCTCAGCAGTAACCTCAGCGGTTCTGCAGCTTCAGAAACGGCGAGCAGCTCCGTCCTCTGACCTCCACGCCTCTCCCTCTTCTGCCCTCTAGTGGTGGCGTTCGTCGTGGCGTTCACGCAGAACAAGCAGCTGATCGGCGAGCGCGGCCTGATGCCCTGCAAGGACTACCTCAACAGCGTCAAGCGCTACGTCGGCGGCAAGATCGGCGCCGCCGCCCTGGCCTACACGCCCTCCGTCCTCTGGCTGATGGACTGGAGTCACATGGACGCCAACCTGGACGGCATCGCCGCGGTGGGGGCGGGGCTGGCGGGGTTCGTCCTGCTGACGGGGACGGCCAACATGCTGATCATGGTCTGCCTGTGGGGGCTGTACCACTCACTGGTCAGTGTGGGACAGCTGTGGTGAGTCAGATCCTCTGAGATCAGATCATCTGAGGTCAGATCCTCTGAGATCAGATCTGAGGTCAGATCCTCTGAGATCAGATCCTCTGAGATCAGATCTGAGGTCAGATCCTCTGAGATCAGATCCTCTGAAGTCAGATCCTCTGAGGTTGGATCCTCTGAGATCAGATCCTCTGAGATCAGATCCTCTCAGGTCAGATCCTCTGAGATCAGATCTGAGGTCAGATCCTCTGAGATCAGATCATCTGAGATCAGATCATCTGAGATCAGATCCTCTCAGGTCAGATCCTCTGAGATCAGATCCTCTGAGATCAGATCATCTGAGATCAGATCCTCTCAGGTCAGATCCTCTGAGGTCAGATCCTCTGAGATCAGATCATCTGAGATCAGATCCTCTCAGGTCAGATCCTCTGAGATCAGATCTGAGGTCAGATCCTCTGAGATCAGATCCTCTCAGGTCAGATCCTCTGAGATCAGATCCTCTGAGATCAGATCCTCTGAGATCAGATCATCTGATATCAGATCCTCTCAGGTCAGATCCTCTGAGGTCAGATCCTCTGAGATCAGATCATCTGAGATCAGATCCTCTCAGGTCAGATCCTCTGAGATCAGATCCTCTGAGATCAGATCATCTGAGATCAGATCCTCTGAGGTCAGATCCTCTGAGGTCAGATCCTCTGAGGTCAGATCCTCTTGAGATCAGATCCTCTGAGATCAGATCCTCTTGAGATCAGATCCTCTGAGATCAGATCCTCTGAGATCGGATCCTCTGAGGTCAGATCATCTGAGATCAGATCCTCTGAGATCGGATCCTCTGAGATCGGATCCTCTGAGGTCAGATCCTCTGAGATTGGATCCTCTGAGATCGGATCCTCTGAGTCAGATCTGAGGTCAGATCCTCTGAGATCAGATCCTCTGAGATCAGATCCTCTGAGGTCGGATCCTCTGAGATCGGATCCTCTGAGATTGGATCCTCTGAGATCGGATCCTCTGAGGTCAGATCTGAGGTCAGATCCTCTGAGATCAGATCCTCTGAGGTCAGATCCTCTTGAGATCAGATCCTCTGAGATCAGATCCTCTTGAGATCAGATCCTCTGAGATCAGATCCTCTGAGATCGGATCCTCTGAGGTCAGATCCTCTGAGATTGGATCCTCTGAGATCGGATCCTCTGAGGTCAGATCTGAGGTCAGATCCTCTGAGGTCAGATCCTCTGAGGTCAGATCCTCTTGAGATCAGATCCTCTGAGATCAGATCCTCTTGAGATCAGATCCTCTGAGATCAGATCCTCTGAGATCGGATCCTCTGAGGTCAGATCATCTGAGATCAGATCCTCTGAGATCGGATCCTCTGAGATCGGATCCTCTGAGGTCAGATCCTCTGAGATTGGATCCTCTGAGATCGGATCCTCTGAGGTCAGATCTGAGGTCAGATCCTCTGAGATCAGATCCTCTGAGATCAGATCCTCTGAGGTCGGATCCTCTGAGATCGGATCCTCTGAGATTGGATCCTCTGAGATCGGATCCTCTGAGGTCAGATCTGAGGTCAGATCCTCTGAGATCAGATCCTCTGAGATCAGATCCTCTGAGGTCGGATCCTCTGAGATCGGATCCTCTGAGATTGGATCCTCTGAGATCGGATCCTCTGAGGTCAGATCTGAGGTCAGATCCTCTGAGATCAGATCCTCTGAGGTCAGATCCTCTGAGATCGGATCCTCTGAGGTCAGATCCTCTGAGATCAGATCCTCTGAGGTCAGATCATCTGAGGTCAGATCATCTGAGATCAGATCCTCTGAGATCAGATCCTCTGAGGTCAGATCCTCTGAGATCAGATCCTCTGAGATCAGATCCTCTGAGATCAGATCCTCTGAGGTCAGATCATCTGAGATCAGATCCTCTGAGATCAGATCCTCTGAGATCAGATCCTCTGAGGTCAGATCCTCTGAGATCAGATCCTCTGAGATCAGATCCTCTGAGGTCAGATCCTCTGAGGTCAGATCCTCTGAGGTCAGATCCTCTGAGATCAGATCCTCTGAGATCAGATCCTCTTGAGATCAGATCCTCTGAGATCAGATCCTCTGAGGTCAGATCCTCTGAGGTCAGATCCTCTGAGATCAGATCCTCTGAGATCCGACCCTCTTAAGATCAGATCCTCTGAGATCAGATCCTCTGAGATCAGATCCTCTGAGGTCAGATCCTCTGAGATCAGATCCTCTGAGATCAGATCCTCTGAGATCAGATCCTCTTGAGATCAGATCCTCTGAGATCAGATCCTCTGAGGTCAGATCCTCTGAGGTCAGATCCTCTGAGATCAGATCCTCAGAGATCCGACCCTCTTAAGATCGGATCCTCTGAGATCAGATCCTCTGAGATCAGATCCTCTGAGGTCAGATCCTCTGAGATCAGATCCTCTGAGATCCGACCCTCTTAAGATCAGATCCTCTGAGATCAGATCCTCTGAGATCAGATCCTCAGAGATCCGACCCTCTGAGATCGGATCAGAACCTCTGTTTCTCCTGCAGGTACTCGTTCGGTAAGTGACCTTCAGACTCTGCAGGCGGTTCTGTAAATGCGGACGAGCTCGGACCTTCAGAACGACCCGGTTCTGCTCTGCAGGCTGGGAGAGTCAGCTGCTGGAGACGGGCTTCCTGTCCATCTTCCTGTGTCCTCTGTGGAGGCTGGAGCGGCTGCCCCCCCAGACCCCCCCCTCCAGCATCAACATCTGGACCTTCAGGTGGCTGATCGTCCGCATCATGCTGGGAGCTGTGAGCGCACGCACACACACACACACACACGCACACACCCACACACACACACACACACACACACACCTACACACACACACACACACACACACCCACACACCTACACACACACACACACACACACACACACACACACACACACACACACACACACCCACACACACACACACACACCTACACACACACACACACACACCTACACACACACACACACACACACACACGCACACACACACACACACACACAGACCATCGTACTCCCTCCCCATGCCTGACAGAGGACTTTTATTGTGAAAATCCTTTCAGGGTCTGATAAAGATCCGAGGAGACCGGTGCTGGAGGGACCTGAGCTGCATGGACTTCCACTACGAGGTGAGGGGCGTGTCTCAAAGGGGCACCGGCCGGTCAGGTGGGGGTCACCTGAGCGGGTGACTCCGCCCCCCGCTGAACCCTGTCGTCCGGACAGACCCAGCCCGTCCCCAGCCCGCTGTCCTACTACCTGCACCGCTCGCCCTGGTGGTTCCACCGCTTCGAGGTTCTGTCCAACCACTTCATCGAGCTGGTCGCCCCCTTCTTCACCTTCCTGGGGAGGCGCATGTGCATGCTGAACGGAGCCCTGCAGATCCTGTTCCAGGTAATGAGATGCTGGAGGCGTTGCTATGGAAACCGCTGGGTTCCGGAGCTTCTCTCTCTCTCCCGCTCTGCATCCTCCGGCCTGCAGGTGGCGCTGATCCTGAGCGGGAACCTGAGTTTCCTGAACTGGCTGACCATCGTTCCCAGCTTGGCGTGCTTCGACGACGCCTCGCTGAGCTTCCTGTTCGGTTCCGGAACCAAACGGAAGGTTCTGCAGATCCAGCAGGAGCACGCCGCCGGACGAGCCCCCAAACCCAGCGCAGGTGCGTGACCTTTGACCTTTGAACGCCGAGGAGGAGGAAGTGGCCGGCGTGTTCGATTCCTCTCGTCTGTGGACAGGCACGCTCGCCCGCCGGGCGCTCAACGTCTCTCTGGCCGTTCTGATTGGTTACCTGAGCGTCCCCGTGGTGACGAACCTGCTGAGCTCCAGACAGGTGATGAACACCTCCTTCGACCCGCTGCGCATCGTCAACACCTACGGGGCCTTCGGCAGGTACGCCGCCGCTTCAGGAGGACGCCACCCACGATCCGTGAACGCCGTCAGAAACCTCGCCGACACGAACGCGGCGTTTCAGACCAAAACAAACGATAGACGATGAAAATAGAAACATTAAAGCGGATTAGTGAGAAAAGAAGGAGATCTGAAGGATCCAAAACAGATCCACACAGATCCACACAGATCCACACAGATCCTGGTCCACAGATCCTGGTCCATAGATCCTGGTCCACACAGATCCTGGTCCATAGATCCTGGTCTACACAGATCCTGGTCTACAGATCCTGGTCCACACAGATCCTGGTCCACACAGATCCTGGTCCACAGATCCTGGTTCCACAGTTCCTGGTCACACAGATCCACAGATCTACACAGATCAGCTGGTCACCCACAGATCCTGGTCCACACAGATCCTGGTCCACAGATCCTGGTCCACACAGATCCTGGTCCACAGATCCTGGTCCACACAGATCCTGGTCCATAGATCCTGGTCCACAGATCCTGGTCCACAGATCCTGGTCCATAGATCCTGGTCCACACAGATCCTGGTCCCCAGATCCTGGTCCCCAGATCCTGGTCCACACAGATCCTGGTCCCCAGATCCTGGTCCACAGATCCTGGTCCACACAGATCCGCACAGATCCTGGTCCATAGATCCTGGTCCACAGATCCTGGTCCACACAGATCCTGGTCCACAGATCCTGGTCCACACAGATCACCACAGATCCTGGTCCACACAGATCCTGGTCCACAGATCCTGGTCCACACAGATCCGCACAGATCCTGGTCCACAGATCCTGGTCCACAGATCCTGGTCTGAGGACTCTGATGTTCTCTCGATGATCCTGAAGATCCAGAGAGAGGCAGTAAAGGTCAAACTAAAGGTCAACTGAAGGTGCAGAGGCGGAGCTTCTCAGGTGAGGCAGAGAGAGCTGCTCGATGAGGAAGGAGTTGGAGAACAGGATATTGTGGCGCCCCCTAGAGTAGCATGAGAGTGGGCGTGTCTTTCAGACGATGACATCAGCGGCGTTTGGCTGCAGTCTGGCGGTGGATGACGTCTCTGCTCTCATGCTCCGCCCCCGCAGCATCACCAAAGAGCGGACCGAGGTGGTGTTCCAGGGCACCCTGAGCGCCGACCCCGCCGCGCCCGACGCCGTGTGGGAGGAGTACCAGTTCCCCTGTAAGCCCGGAGACGTGCGGCGGCGGCCGTGCGTCATCACGCCGTACCACTACCGGCTGGACTGGCTCATGTGGTTCGCCGCCTTCCAGGTGAGACGCCAGGTGAGCGAGCGCTTGCCATCGCCCCCGTTCCTGGTTCAAGCCTGACGTTCTCCCGCAGACCTACGAGCAGAGCGAGTGGGTCATCCACATCGCGGGCCGGCTGCTCGCCAACGACAGCGCCGTCCTCTCATTGGTCCAACACAACCCCTTCCAGGGCAGAGAGCCCCCCAGGTACGAGGTCTCTGGGTCTGTCTCCTCCCCCTCTGTTCTCTAAGCCCCTCCCACTGTCCGTGTGCTTCCTCTCAGGTGGGTCCGGGGGGAACACTTCATCTACAGGTTCAGCCGGCCGGGCGGCGCCGGCGCCGCTCAGGGGAAGTGGTGGGTCCGGAAACGGATCGGCGCCTACTTCCCCCCCGTCGATCTGGACGGGCTCAGGAGCTACTTTCAGTCCCGGAACTGGCCCCACCCACACGTCCCGACCGGCAGGAACTGACCCGGGACCGGGGGGGGGCAGGAAGAACAGGCGCCCCCTTCAGGAAGAAAGTGGAAGTGCAGCTGCTCCATCCCTGAAGATCCTTGACTAAAACCTCAGAGGTTCAGAACCGTTTACCCGTAAACTTTACTGAGACGGATCCAGACCGGTTCTGAACAACATCAGACCGGTTCAGAACAACATCCAGACCGGTTCTGAACAACATCCAGACCGGTTCTGAACAACATCCAGACCGGTTCTGAACAACATCAGACCGGTTCTGAACAACATCTAGACCGGTTCAGAACAACATCCAGACCGGTTCTGAACAACATCAGACCGGTTCAGAACAACATCCAGACCGGTTCTGAACAACACCAGACCGGTTCTGAACAACATCAGACCGGTTCAGAACAACATCAGACCGGTTCTGAACAACATCAGACCGGTTCTGAACACCATCAGACCGGTTCTGAACAACATCAGACCGGTTCTGAACACCATCAGACCGGTTCTAAAGATTCCTTTAAGGTGGAACCGTCCAAACAGGTTCAGACTGACAGAAAAACCTCGTTAAGCTTTAATTGCCTCAAAGTCTCGTTGAGATTCTTCTAACGAGCTGCAGGACAAACATGGCCGACACTCGGAGTCCTGCAGCCTCGAATGCAGCAGAAGAAAAACCAAGAAACATCCTCAAAAGTAATCAGATTACCAGAGAGTTAAGGTCCTCAGATCAGAGAATCTTCATGAAAAAAGAAATAAAAGATTTTTCAAACATCTGAGTTTCTGTGAAGGTTTCAGTTCTCAAATCGTCCAGCAGGGGCAGCACCTCAAACCGGACACTCCACCCTCACAGGCCTCATGAGGAAAGTACGGAGGAGCAGCGAGGAGAAATGAGGAGGGAGGAGGAGCTGTGAGGAGGAGCTGTGAGGAGGTGAAGCGAGGAGCAATGGGGAGGGAGGAGGAGCTGTGAGGAGGAGCTGCGAGGAGGAACGAGGAGGAGCTGTGAGGAGGAATGAGGAGGGAGGAGGAGCTGTGAGGAGGTGAAGCGAGGAGGAACGAGGAGGAGCTGTGAGGAGGAATGAGGAGGGAGGAGGAGCTGTGAGGAGAAATGGGGAGGGAGGAGGAGCTGCGAGGAGGTGAAGCGAGGAGGAATGAGGAGGGAGGAGGAGCTCTGAGGATGAGCTGTGAGGAGCAGCTCCTCCAGTTTCTCCCTCCGTCTCCGTCGGAGCGTTTCCTGTTTCCATCATGAGGACCAAGACTTCAGCCGGTCAGACGTGAAGCTGATGAGGTCACTCTGAGCTCACTCTGAGGTCACTCTGAGGTCTCTCTGAGGTCACTCAAGGACACGTGGTGTTACCATGGAGACCGCGTCCACTCCTGCGTGATGGACGGACGGCGCTCCGGACGCTCACGGATGGAGACGAGCAGCAGGACGCTCCACCACGGCGAAGGCCCGTCACTTTGAGTCAGAGTGGCTCCTCCCACAAGATTCCTGCTGACTCAGCAGAACCTGTGGAACCGCAGGAACAAAACTGAAGAACCTGATGAACACCGTGGTCCTGGTTCAGGGTCCAGATGACGTTCAACGACATGAAAATATACAACCACTACGGAAGACTTTTATTTTGAAAGATCAGCAGAGCTTCCTTTTACAGAGATGGAAACATTACGTTAAAACTTTCATTTCTCTTTGATCTGGAATGTTTAGAAACTGCTAGCATGATGCTCAGTGACGTCATTGAAGCCCTCATTAGCTCCTCCCACTCAGACCTGTGAAGATGTCAAAGCATGGCGGACAACAGCAGAACAGACATTTGCAGCAGAAACATCTCGACAGGACGAAGTTCGTCTTCAGTCTGCCTCTCATCCAGGGAAGCGGGGGGCGGAGCCTTCCCTCACGGAAACACGCCGGCCGGCTGGAAAACAGATGATGATGTCAGAGTAGATCCTCATCAACCCTCCCGGTTCTGGTTCTGAGGTTCTTACCCAGCTGGGCTGCCAGAATCCTGCTCAAGTGGGAGGGGCCTCCTGTTACTGTGCTGGTGCCCTTTCCTGCTCGGACGATTGGACCCGGAACCGACCTGCAGCGGCGCCGGGACAGGGCGATCAGCTGGGCGATCTGTCTCGCCATGGCGGTCTTCTCCGGAACCGGGGGGGGCACCTTCTCTTCAAAGACTGCGTCCGGACCGTCTGAGAGGAGGACGGAGCAGAGCTGGACCTCCCTGAGGAGCTCGGGGGTCACAAAGGGCAGGGGGGGGCTCTGGAAGGAGGAGGGCACCGAGTGTCGGCGAGGAGGGAGGGGTCTGGGTCGGGGTGGAGGATCTTCGATTTGGGCGTCAGGAACGGCAGGGAGGGCGATCTGAAGGGACAGCCTGTTGGAACCACTCCTGGGGGGGCCCCGGAGCTTCCAGCCCGACGGATCTGGACCGGTGATGGACGAGGTCCGGACGGGAGGAGGCGAGGAGGAGGACTGATGGGGGGAGGAGTCAGAGGAGGAGCATGAGCGGCAGCTGTGACGACACGGAGACTTCCTCTGGAGGAAGAGCACGCGGCGAGGCGGCACCGGCGCCAGAATGATCCGGCGGTTCCTCTGGACCACGGCGCTCCCACAGTAGCAGAAGTCGGCCTGACCTGGACCCAGACCTGGATCATGACGTGGATCATGACCTGGACCCTGACCTGGATCCTGACCTGGACCCTGACCTCGACCCTGACCTGGACACTGACCTGGACTCTGACCTCGACCCTGACCTGAACCCAGACCTAGACTCTGACCTCGACCCTGACCTGAACCCAGACCTAGACTCTGACCTAGACCCTGACCTGGACCCTGACCTGGACCCTGACCTGGACCCTGACCTGGACCCTGACCTCGACCCTGACCTGGACACTGACCTGGACTCTGACCTCGACCCTGACCTGAACCCAGACCTAGACTCTGACCTAGACCCTGACCTGAACCCTGACCTGGACCCTGACCTGGACCCTGACCTGAACCCAGACCTGGACCCTGACCTGGACCCTGACCTCGACCCAGACCTGGACCCTGACCTGAACCCTGACCTCGACCCTGACCTGAACCCTGACCTCGACCCAGACCTGGACTCTGACCTGGACTCTGACCTGGACTCTGACCTGAAACCTGACCTGAACCCTGACCTGAACCCTGACCTGGACTCTGACCTGGACTCTGACCTGGACCCTGACCTGGACCCTGACCTGGACCCAGACCTGGACCCTGACCTGGACCCTGACCTCGACCCAGACCTGGACCCAGACCTGAACCCTGACCTGGACTCTGACCTGGACTCTGACCTGGACTCTGACCTGAACCCTGACCTGGACTCTGACCTGGACTCTGACCTGGACCCAGACCTGGACCCTGACCTGGACCCTGACCTGAACCCTGACCTGGACCCAGACCTGAACCCAGACCTCGACCCTGACCTCGACCCTGACCTGGACCCAGACCTGGACCCTGACCTGGACCCAGACCTGGACCCAGACCTGGACCCTGACCTGGACCCAGACCTGGACCCTGACCTGAACCCTGACGTCGACCCTGACCTGGACCCTGACCTGGACTCTGACTTGCTGTGACGGTTGTGGTTTCAGCAGCTGAAGGTTTCTTCATCCTTCCTGGTTGGGGAACGCCTCGCTGTCCCTGGGGGGTGGGGGTGGGTCTGTTCTGCTTTCTGAAAGAGGAAGAGGGAACGCCCGTCACACACCGACCCGGACCAGAGGAACCGTTACCAAGACAACATTAAGCGGAGAGGTGTTGCCATGGCAACCACAGACGAGTTTGACTCGTATGAAAAATGTTTCTGAAAGTGACTCGAATTCAACAGGAAATACAGCAAACAGGAGAGACCCGACAGGTTTGGATCAGAACCGGACCGCAGAAGTCAGAATACAGATTTCTAAGAGTTCTAGTTGCACATGAACTCTAAGAAGTCTTCAAGAAGTCTTCAAGAAGTCTTCAAGAAGTCTTCAAGTCACGTATCTCGACACGTTCCAACGTAAACATGATGAACCAGAGTCACAGTGAGCAGAACCTCTGAAGAAGGAGAACGTTTACCTGCAGCTGTCGGATCAACCTGCTGCTCCTCAATGACCCCCCCGCTCCAACATCCTGGTCTTTATAGTCCCCCCCCCAACACTCCACCCAAACATGACCACAGCATCCCCAGGGACCCGCCCACAAACCAGCGGAGAGAATCAAATGCGTCGAGGAACCAGAAACACCATGAACACCTCCTCTGGAGAACACCTCCTCTGGAGAACGCCTCCTCTGGTGAACGCCTCCTCTGGAGAACACCTCCTCTAGTTGAACACCTCCTCTGGAGAACGCCTCCTCTGGTGAACACCTCCTCTGGAGAACACCTCCTCTGGAGAACACCTCCTCTGGAGAACGCCTCCTCTGGAGAACACCTCCTCTGGAGAACACCTCCTCTGGAGAACGCCTCCTCTGGTGAACGCCTCCTCTGGTGAACGCCTCCTCTGGTGAACTCCTCCTCTGGTGAACTCCTCCTCTGGTGAACGCCTCCTCTGGAGAACGCCTCCTCTGGTGAACTCCTCCTCTGGTGAACACCTCCTCTGGAGGACACCTCCTCTGGAGGACACCTCCTCTGGAGAACACCTCCTCTGGTGAACACCTCCTCTGGAGAACTCCTCCTCTGGAGAACTCCTCCTCTGGAGAACGCCTCCTCTGGTGAACACCTCCTCTGGAGAACACCTCCTCTGGAGAACGCCTCCTCTGGTGAACACCTCCTCTGGAGGACGCCTCCTCTGGAGAACACCTCCTCTGGGGAACACCTCCTCTGGAGAACTCCTCCTCTGGAGAACTCCTCCTCTGGAGAACGCCTCCTCTGGTGAACACCTCCTCTGGAGAACACCTCCTCTGGAGAACGCCTCCTCTGGTGAACACCTCCTCTGGAGAACGCCTCCTCTGGAGAACACCTCCTCTGGGAACACCTCCTCTGGAGAACGCCTCCTCTGGAGAACGCCTCCTCTGGAGAACTCCTCCTCTGGAGAACGCCCCCTCTGGAGAACACCTCCTCTGGGGAACTCCTCCTCTGGAGAACGCCTCCTCTGGAGAACGCCTCCTTTAGTGAACACCTCCTCTGGAGAACGCCTCCTCTGGAGAACGCCTCCTCTGGAGAACTCCTCCTCTGGAGAACACCTCCTCTGGAGAACTCCTCCTCTGGAGAACGCCTCCTCTGGAGAACACCTCCTCTGGAGAACGCCTCCTCTGGAGAACTCCTCCTCTGGAGAACGCCTCCTCTGGAGAACTCCTCCTCTGGTGAACGCCTCCTCTGGAGAACACCTCCTCTGGAGGACACCTCCTCTGGAGGACACCTCCTCTGGAGAACGCCTCCTCTGGTGAACTCCTCCTCTGGAGAACACCTCCTCTGGATGTCAGTGATGTTAAGTTTCGAGTAATAAATGACTGTATCATCTGCATAAAGATGGATATTACAGTTTAAACAGGAGTTTAGAAGGTCATTGATGAAAATACAAATTAAAAGTGGCCCCAAGGAAGAACCTTGGGGAACACCTTTATAGATTCCAGTGAAATCTGACTGAGAGCCACAAAGTGATGTAATGAAGGTAAGAATTAAACCAGAGAAGAGATGAATGAATTGATCCAAAAGAAGGTCATGATCAACCAGATCAAATTCTAATTGGACGAGTAACGAGAATTCAATCAAGAACAGTTTGAACAATGGAAGGAACTCTGGTTCCTCTGCACACCTTGATGAAGATGCTCCTCTTTGAAAGCCATGAATGAACAGACGGTTTCAGAGGACGACCTACTGCCCCCTGATGGCAGTCTGATTACTGTGAACATAATCAGATTCAAACTGGTGCAGAGACAAAAGTGGTCAACCTCTGATCAGGTGGTCACAGGTTTGATTCCCACCTTTGAACCTTAATGATGGAAAAAAGTGCTAAACAGGAACGATGACCATCAGAGCTTCTGTGTGTAGAAACAGAAAGCTGGTTTGTAGAACAGAGGGACCAGAGTTTCAAATGTTGAACTGAATGATAAAGCCATCAGTGTTGTGGTCCACACACATAGATACAAATACACTAGATGTTTGTGACTAAAAGGTTTAAATCTTATTTGAATACAGAAATGTCTGTTTTAGACCTGATGGGTTCCACTAGATCCTGGTTTCTCTTTATCCTGGTTCCTGTAGATCCTGGTTTCCCCTGATCATTGTTCCTACAGATCCTGGATTCTCCTGATCCTGTTCCTGTAGATCCTTGTTTCTCTTGATCCTGGCTCTTCTAGATCCTGGTTCCTGTAGATCCTGGTTTCTCTTTATCCTGGTTCCTGTAGGTCCTGGTTTTTGTAGGTCCTGGTTCCTGTAGATCCTGGTTTCTCTAGATCGGAGCGGAGTCTGTTCTCTATGTTGATCTGTGTGTGTCTGTGCTCGCGCACGCACATGCGTGTTGTGGTTGTATGTTTATTTACCTGTCTACTGTCTGTTTAGAGACAAAAACATGATCACATTTGTCAATCACTGTTTTATTGTAAAAAATGTGTTATATTATTAAATTATATTAACTAGGAGTTTTTACTGTATGGATGTGCCAACTATATAGTAATAGCCCATTATATAGTTCATGTTTAGTTTTTTTTAAAAACAGACTGTTGTGACTGTTGTTGTTAATTTATCACAGATTTAGAGAGAAATATCTAGAACAAAATTAAAACTTCTAATTTATCAAGTTCATCAACAGGTTATAAGGTCATCTTTTAATTAGGATTTTATTTAAATGTCATTTACAGTCTGTTTCATTTGAAACTTATCTCAAATGTTCTTGTTTTATTACAACAGTTTTATTGATCAAAATGTCTTATCAATATTTCTGGAATTCTAATTTGTGTTGAGGTTGACAAATGTGGTTTACCTGTTCAGTATGAAAATAAATGTCTGAGATGATCACGTTGGATCATTTTTCCCACAAGATTTGACTAAACCATAAAATGACTCGATTTAATTATCAAATACAAATCAAAGATGTGGATCAATTTACATTAACATGTTTATATTTGAATGGGCCTCGAATCACTTTGTACCGGGAAAACTGGGGCCCAGGGTCAAAAAGGTTAAGAACCTCAGCTTTAGATCCCGGTTTCTGTAGATCCTGGTTCATCTAGATCCTGGTTCCTGTAGATCCTGGTTCATCTAGATCCTGATTCCTGTAAGTCCTGGTTCCTGTAGATCCTGATTCCTGTAGATCCTGGTTCATCTAGATCCTGATTCCTGTAGATCCTGGTTCATCTAGATCCTGGTTCATCTAGATCCTGATTCCTGTAAGTCCTGGTTCCTGTAGATCCTGATTCCTGTAGATCCTGATTCCTGTAGATCCTGGTTCATCTAGATCCTGATTCCTGTAGATCCTGGTTCATCTAGATCCTGATTCCTGTAGATCCTGGTTCATCTAGATCCTGATTCCTGTAGATCCTGGTTCCTGTAGATCCTGATTCCTGTAGATCCTGGTTCATCTAGATCCTGATTCCTGCAGATCCTGGTTCATCTAGATCCTGATTCCTGTAGATCCTGATTCCTGTAGATCCTGGTTCCTGTAGATCCTGATTCCTGTAGATCCTGGTTCCTGTAGATCCTGATTCCTGTAGATCCTGGTTCCTGTAGATCCTGATTCCTGTAGATCCTGGTTCATCTAGATCCTGATTCCTGTAGATCCTGATTCCTGTAGATCCTGGTTCCTGTAGATCCTGATTCCTGTAGATCCTGGTTCCTGTAGATCCTGATTCCTGTAGATCCTGGTTCATCTAGATCCTGATTCCTGCAGATCCTGGTTCATCTAGATCCTGATTCCTGTAGATCCTGGTTCCTGTAGATCCTGATTCCTGTAGATCCTGGTTCATCTAGATCCTGGTTCCTGTAGATCCTGGTTCCTGTAGATCCTGATTCCTGTAGATCCTGATTCCTGCAGATCCTGATTCCTGTAGATCCTGGTTCCTGTAGATCCTGATTCCTGTAGATCCTGATTCCTGTAGATCCTGATTCCTGTAGATCCTGGTTCCTGTAGATCCTGGTTCCTGTAGATCCTGGTTCCTGTAGATCCTGGTTCATCTAGATCCTGATTCCTGTAGATCCTGGTTCCTGTAGATCCTGGTTTCTATAGATCCTGGTTCCTGTAGATCCTGGTTCATCTAGATCCTGGTTCCTGTAGATCCTGGTTCCTGTAGATCCTGATTCCTGTAGATCCTGGTTCATCTAGATCCTGGTTCCTGTAGATCCTGGTTCCTGTAAATCCTGATTCCTGTAGATCCTGATTCCTGTAGATCCTGGTTTCTATAAAACAACAAAAGTGAATAATTTCCACTTTATTCAGTAAATCTTTCTCTGTGTTGATGTCGTTAATCCGTCTGCTTTTCATCAGAGTCTCTCCTGAAATTGTTACAGAACCCGTCTGGTTCTGGTTCTGTTAGATCCGTATGCCGTTCTATGGATAAATCTGAAAGTTTCTGTTGTTGGGGTGCAGCGCCCCCTCTGGTGGAACACTGCAGTTGCATCTTCTGGACCTGAAGCCACAGCAGATCCTGACCCCCCCACCGGCTGCAGACCGACACAGGAGGCCCAGGTGTGAGGAACACCTGAAGAACCGCCCATCATGTGGACTCCCTCCCCCCCCCCCCCATCCTTTCTGCTGTTTGTCTGATCCGAGGAAGACGAGGGTCACAGCAGAACATGCTGACCTTCCTCTCTGCACACTGCAGCTTCTTAAGCCCCCCCCCCATGGAAACTGGAGATGGCGCCTTCCGTCTCAGGAAATGACATCCGTGCTGTGCTGAGCAGGGAGGTGGGCGGAGCCTCTCCAGGTCGCGGTGACCTGCAGGAGTGAGTGGAACAGCAGATCACAGCTTTTAATGTGATTGCTGGTTCAGGACGCCGTGACATCCTGGGACGGTGGGGGGGGGGTGTCTGAGGAGGAGCAGGCAGACGCGGCGAGGAGCTGCAGCTCCTTCCTGCTCCTCTCTGGAGGTTTTCTCCTGCAGGTCAGTCGTCTTCATCACCGTCGAGGAGGATCTGAGGAGTCCACAGCAGCGTCTCCTCTCTGCACCTCCTCTCTGCACCTCCTCTCTGCACCTCCTCTCTGCTGTGCCTCCTCTCTGCTGCGCCTCCTCTCTGCTGCGCCTCCTCTCTGCTGCGCCTCCTTTCTGCTGCGCCTCCTCTCTGCTGTGCCTCCTTTCTGCTGCGCCTCCTTACTGCTGCGCCTCCTCTCTGCTGCGCCTCCTCTCTGCTGCGCCTCCTCTCTGCTGTGCCTCCTTTCTGCTGCGCCTCCTTACTGCTGCGCCTCCTCTCTGCTGCGCCTCCTCTCTGCTGCGCCTCCTCTCTGCTGCGCCTCCTCTCTGCTGCGCCTCCTTTCTGCTGCGCCTCCTCTCTGCTGCGCCTCCTTTCTGCTGCGCCTCCTTTCTGCTGCGCCTCCTTACTGCTGCGCCTCCTCTCTGCGCCTCCTCTCTGCTGCGCCTCCTCTCTGCTGCGCCTCCTCTCTGCTGTGCCTCCTCTCTGCTGCACCTCCTCTCTGCACCTCCTCTCTGCTGCGCCTCCTCTCTGCTGTGCCTCCTTTCTGCTGCGCCTCCTCTCTGCGCCTCCTCTTTGCGGTTTCATGTTCAGGTTCATTCCACAGGTGAGATCCTGAACTCTGAGGTTCTGTCCTCTATTCTCATTTCTTCTCCTCTCTTCTACTCTTTATTCTTCATTAGATGTAGTTCTCCATGTTTTTGTTGGTGCAGTTCCATTCAAATGTTGTTCTTCTCTCTCTCTCCCCTCTGGGGAGCAGGAGTGATTTCAGATCCAGGTGGATCTCCCACGCTCCTGCTCCTGGTCTTGGACTGACTGAGGACTTCATCTCCACTCGTCCCTCAGCTCTATCTGAATGAACTCTATTGTAGAAGCTCATTCTTCTTCACCAGTTCTGGTATCTCCTGTCCGTCCTGATAGGATCTCTCCCTCATGTGGGAATCTCTAAGGTTTCTTCTTTTTAGGAGTTTCTCCTCACAGAGAGGGAGGGTCTAAGAGCAGATAACCAGATTATTTAGTCTGTTTAGTCTTTAGAGATTCTTCATGTTTCTATTTTCTGCATCTGTAGAATCACCTGCATGAAGCTCAATGAGGGAAAATTCTTTGTGATTTTGGACTATAGAAATAAAACTTAATAGAATGAAGACTCCCGAAGGAACACGTCAGACTGGGGGTTCTCCCTGACCCGCTGCAGGAACAGAAAGTCAGCAGAATGACCTGCATGTGGAGAACGTCTGCAGAGGAGGAATTCCACCTTAAACCCCTCCTCCTCTCCTCCCTCCTCCTCCTCCTCCTCCTCTCCTCCTCCTCCTCCTCCTCCTCCTCCTCCTCCCCCTTGTTTTGCTGAAAGGAGCTGCAGAACCTCAGAGAGCCAGCGGGGGGCGCCAGTGAACCACAGCTGATGCAAGCATTGACTATAAAGTCTATGGATGGATCAATCTGATCCTCCTCGGCTTCAGGTGGATGCTGGTCACATGACCTGCAGTCCGACCGTCTCATACAGGTGGATGCTGGTCACATGACCTGCAGCTGAAGACGTTCTCTTGCTCTTCATCGATGAGGAACCGCTTTGACCCGGCAGAAGTCAGAGCGGTCACGCCGCTCAGACGTGTAATCGTGTGCGGCGGCGTGAGCGAGTCAACAGCCCAGCAAGCAGCGCTCCACGCCTCGTGAGCGAGCGGCGACCATCTGCTGCTCTCAGGTCATTAGGCCGAGGGCGCCATAACCCCCACGGCAGTGTTTGTGTCTGGTCCTCTGAGTCTGCAGACATGCGCAGCCGTCTGCGCAGACGTGGACGCTCAGACTGGAGGAGGTCATCGTGTGGTGAAGCAGATTATGAAGACGTTAGGACTGAAGAGGAGAGCAGAGGATCCTCTGGACACGCCCCTCAGGAAGCTCCTGTGATCCAGATCCCGGTCATGACCTTCTCCTGAGGTCATGTGACGGGACAGCTTCGCTTTGACTGGAAGCCCCGCCCCCTTGATGTTTGCTGTCCCATTAGCGGGGGGTTGGGGGGGTGTTCACTCAGCCGAACATCAACAAACACGGAGCTGCCTCCACCCCCCCCCCCCTGTCCACCTGTCCAGCAGGTGTGAAGTGATGCTGCTCTCAGAGAGAGAGAGAGAGGACGCTGGTTCAAATCCCGGCTGGTCCTGCTGTGGTTCTGCGGTCGTCCACCGGCTGTCCAGGTCAGAGCTTGATGCGGGGTCCTGTGACGGACAGGTACCTGTCCAGGAGAAGCCCCGCCTCCCTGTTCTGCTCTGGTTCTGTGTTCATCAGAGAAACGACGTGTTGTTCTGTTTGTCTGGAGACGACGGGAATAAACGAGTCCTTCAGGCGGGAGTCAGGACTATCCCGTCACCCAGAACCGGGTTCTTCCACACCAGCCTCCGGGCAGCAGAGAACCGGGTCAGAGCCGGTTCCAGAACCAGATCAATCTCCACAGATGTAGTGAAGGATCTGCGGCGTGAAGTGGATCTGAAGACTTCCAGGGATTCTGCAGACAGGCGGCGGCGTTCCGCAGCAGCATCCCGACATCCCAGAATGACTCCTGGAAATGAAGACTGTTAACCAGAGGGTTCTGCTTCCTTTGGAGCAGCTTTAACCGGGTCACGGATTTCTGTCCGGTTCTGGAAACACCAGCTTCCGTTCTGTTTGACTGACGTGGCCTGCAGGGAAAGTCCAGGAGTTTTCTGGAACACTCTCATTTCCAGAGGGGAGTGGGCGGAGCTAGTCCTGCACTTTAATGGAGACTTTCATATTCAGACCAGATTGAATGTAAATAAACACGACAGCGGGACAAACACACACTAGATGTGCTCCTCAGTAACCCGAGTAAGTGCTGGATCATCCTCTGAGAACACGAGGAACCCGTTAACCTGGAAGGCTGTAACTATTAACGAGGCCGCCGCCGCGCCGCATCCGAAGGCGCTACTGTGGAGCCTCCAGCTGCTCATCACAGCGGCGTCTCAGTTTCACGGATCAACCGGTCCAGAACCGTCCAGGAGAAACTGGAGCAGCAGCTGCTGCAGGTGGGAGGGAACCCTCCTCCCTGAGGACCTCACTGACCTTCACCAGGTCACGTCAGCTGGAGCTTTTCTGGAGGTTTCTGTCATCTCATCACTTCCTGATCTCCACCTGGATGATGGAGAGAGATCCATCTGGATCAGGAGGGTCAACCTCCAACACACCTGAGGTCACAGGCCGAGCAGGAGAAACGTTTGTGCAACACTCTGGAACGGCATTTATCAAACTTTCAAAGACCAACTAGAGATGTGATGTGCTAATGTGCTAATGCTAATGTGCTAATGCTAATGTGCTAATGCTAATGTGCTAATGCTAATGTGCTAATGCTAGTCTGAATGCTGGGAGATGAATTTAGCAGCTGAAGAGGCTGAAACTGATAGCCAGCTAAAATATTAGCTGAAAAAACTTTAAAAAAAAAACCTCTGTTAGCCAAAAAAAAAAAAAAAAAAAAAATTCAAAAACTCCTAAAAATGTTTTAAAAGCCTAAATTAGCCTTAACAGCTAGCATGTAGCTGAAACATTAGCTAAACTCAGAAAAAGACTAAAAAACGTTGTAAATGCCAAAAAAAAAAAAATCTAGCAGAATTACAGTCTTTAAAACTTTCAAACTGTAACTTTTTAACTTTTTTTTTTTGGGGGGGTAGTTAAAGGGTTAATTGAATTGATGTGTTTAATGTGACTCAAAGTGAGAAGAACAGCCGTGCTTTTTTAATGTATCAATTATATTTTGTTCTTGTTCATTTTATATTATTATGGACATATATAATAATAATGATGATGATGATGATGATGATGATGATGATATTACATTATTGTTATTTTATATAAAAAAGAAGTAAAAAACAAAACTACAATTATTTTTCTTTTTCCTCATTCATTCAGAAAGCATCACTCGTCTGTCTTTCACTAAAAATAAACTTTTTTTCTAATATATGAGGCAGAAATTAAAGTAATGTTATTTCTCTGGTTGAGGATCGGTGTTTCTGGATCTCTTATTTCCGTGTTCTGGACCGGAACCAGTCGATCAGGTTCTAGCTTTACAGAAGTCTCTGACCCCTACAGCTGAATCATCGGGGGAGTTTCAAATCAGGCCCCAACACATCAAAGGGTCAGGCGTCCCGGCAGTACCAGACATTGTGCGGCGGGTTCCGACCCCGGTACCAGGTATACCGGCGTGCTCCGGGTCCTGTTAGAACACCTGGAGGCTGGAAGCCTTCATTCATCAGCCAGCAAGAGACGAGCATCGACCTGCTGCAGGTCGGGCTCCGATACCGCTGAGGGTCGGGTTCTGGGACCGCTGAGGGTCGGGTTCTGGGACCGTTATGCGTCGGGTTCTGGGACCGTTATGCGTCGGGTTCTGGGACCGTTATGCGTCAGGTTCTGGGACCTGTTTATGCGTCGGATTCTGGACCGTTATGGGGCCGTCGGGTGCCGGCCCACGGCCGGTATCGGTAATGGTGGCCGCATCTGCATCCCGGTAGTTGGGAGGCTTGGTTCACTTAGATCCACCAGCTCTTCACATTTTTGTCCCAGAACCGCTCCGGGTCGGGTCCCGTTTCACCGGTTGCACTTCCGGTGCCGTGATCTTTACAGAGATGATGACCTCAGAAAGATGGTACAGAGATGATGACCTCAGATACGACTTTACAGAGATGAAATGACCTCAGAACGACTTTACAGAGAGATGATGACCTCAGAACGACTTTCAAAGATGATGAGACCTCCAGAACACGACTTTGACGAACGATGATGAACCTCAGAACGCTTTACAGAGATGATGACCTCAGAACGATGGTAACAGAGATGATGACCTTCAGAACGACGGTACATGAGACGATGAACCTCAGAACGATTTACAGAGCATAGACGAGTACAGAGATGAATGACCCTCAGAACGACCACCGGTTAACAGAGACGAAGAACGACTTTACAGAGATGATGACCTCAGAACGATGGTACAGAGATGATGACCTCAGAAGGACGGTACAGAGACGATGACCTCAGAACGACGGTACAGAGATGATGACCTCAGAACGACGGTACAGAGATGATGACCTCAGAACGACGGTACAGAGATGATGACCTCAGAACGATGGTACAGAGATGATGACCTCAGAACGACGGTACAGAGACGATGACCTCAGAACGACTTTACAGAGATGATGACCTCAGAACGACTTTACAGAGATGATGACCTCAGAACGATGGTACAGAGATGATGACCTCAGAACGACTTTACAGAGATGATGACCTCAGAACGACGGTACAGAGATGATGACCTCAGAACGACTTTACAGAGATGATGACCTCAGAACGACGGTACAGAGATGATGACCTCAGAACGATGGTACAGAGATGATGACCTCAGAACGATGGTACAGAGATGATGACCTCAGAACGACGGTACAGAGATGATGACCTCAGAACGACTTTACAGAGATGATGACCTCAGAACGACTTTACAGAGATGATGACCTCATGACCTCAGAACGACTTTACAGAGATGATGACCTCAGAACGACTTTACAGAGATGATGACCTCATAACGACGGTACAGAGATGATGACCTCAGAACGACGGTACAGAGATGATGACCTCAGAACGACTTTACAGAGATGATGACCTCAGAACGACTTTACAGAGATGATGACCTCAGAACGACGGTACAGAGATGATGACCTCAGAACGACGGTACAGAGACGATGACCTCAGAAGGACGGTACAGAGATGATGACCTCAGAACGACGGTACAGAGATGATGACCTCAGAACGACTTTACAGAGACGATGACCTCAGAACGACGGTACAGAGATGATGACCTCAGAACGACGGTACAGAGATGATGACCTCAGAACGACGGTACAGACGATGACCTCAGAACGACGGTACAGAGATGATGACCTCAGAACGACGGTACAGAGATGATGACCTCAGAACGACTTTACAGAGATGATGACCTCAGAACGATGGTACAGAGATGATGACCTCAGAACGATGGTACAGAGATGATGACCTCAGAACGACGGTACAGAGACGATGACCTCAGAACGACGGTACAGAGATGATGACCTCAGAACGACTTTACAGAGATGATGACCTCAGAACGATGGTACAGAGATGATGACCTCAGAACGACTTTACAGAGATGATGACCTCAGAACGACGGTACAGAGATGATGACCTCAGAACGATGGTACAGAGATGATGACCTCAGAACGATGGTACAGAGATGATGACCTCAGAACGACGGTACAGAGACGATGACCTCAGAACGACGGTACAGAGATGATGACCTCAGAACGACGGTACAGAGATGATGACCTCAGAACGACGGTACAGAGACGATGACCTCAGAACGACTTTACAGAGATGATGACCTCAGAACGATGGTACAGAGATGATGACCTCAGAACGATGGTACAGAGATGATGACCTCAGAACGATGGTACAGAGATGATGACCTCAGAACGACGGTACAGAGACGATGACCTCAGAACGACGGTACAGAGATGATGACCTCAGAACGACTTTACAGAGATGATGACCTCAGAACGATGGTACAGAGATGATGACCTCAGAACGACTTTACAGAGATGATGACCTCAGAACGATGGTACAGAGATGATGACCTCAGAACGACTTTACAGAGATGATGACCTCAGAACGACGGTACAGAGATGATGACCTCAGAACGATGGTACAGAGATGATGACCTCAGAACGATGGTACAGAGATGATGACCTCAGAACGATGGTACAGAGATGATGACCTCAGAACGACGGTACAGAGATGATGACCTCAGAACGACTTTACAGAGATGATGACCTCAGAACGACTTTACAGAGATGATGACCTCAGAACGACTTTACAGAGACGATGACCTCAGAACGACGGTACAGAGATGATGACCTCAGAACGACTTTACAGAGATGATGACCTCAGAACGACGGTACAGAGATGATGACCTCAGAACGACTTTACAGAGATGATGACCTCAGAACGACTTTACAGAGATGATGACCTCAGAACGATGGTACAGAGATGATGACCTCAGAACGATGGTACAGAGATGATGACCTCAGAACGACGGTACAGAGATGATGACCTCAGAACAACGGTACAGAGATGATGACCTCAGAACGACGGTACAGAGATGATGACCTCAGAACGACGGTACAGAGATGATGACCTCAGAACGACGGTACAGAGATGATGACCTCAGAACGACTTTACAGAGATGATGACCTCAGAAGGACGGTACAGAGACGATGACCTCAGAACGACGGTACAGAGATGATGACCTCAGAAGGACGGTACAGAGACGATGACCTCAGAACGACGGTACAGAGATGATGACCTCAGAACGACTTTACAGAGATGATGACCTCAGAACGACGGTACAGAGATGATGACCTCAGAACGATGGTACAGAGATGATGACCTCAGAACGATGGTACAGAGATGATGACCTCAGAACGACGGTACAGAGATGATGACCTCAGAACGACTTTACAGAGATGATGACCTCAGAACGACTTTACAGAGATGATGACCTCAGAACGACTTTACAGAGATGATGACCTCATAACGACGGTACAGAGATGATGACCTCAGAACGACGGTACAGAGATGATGACCTCAGAACGACTTTACAGAGATGATGACCTCAGAACGACTTTACAGAGATGATGACCTCAGAACGACTTTACAGAGATGATGACCTCAGAACGACTTTACAGAGATGATGACCTCAGAACGACTTTACAGAGATGATGACCTCAGAACGACGGTACAGAGATGATGACCTCAGAACGACGGTACAGAGACGATGACCTCAGAACGACGGTACAGAGATGATGACCTCAGAAGGACGGTACAGAGATGATGACCTCAGAACGACGGTACAGAGATGATGACCTCAGAACGACTTTACAGAGACGATGACCTCAGAACGACTTTACAGAGATGATGACCTCAGAACGACGGTACAAAGACGATGACCTCAGAACGACTTTACAGAGATGATGACCTCAGAACGACGGTACAAAGACGATGACCTCAGAACGACTTTACAGAGATGATGACCTCAGAACGACTTTACAGAGATGATGACCTCAGAACGACTTTACAGAGATGATGACCTCAGAACGACTTTACAGAGATGATGACCTCAGAACGACTTTACAGAGATGATGACCTCAGAACGACGGTACAGAGATGATGACCTCAGAACGACGGTACAGAGATGATGACCTCAGAACGACGGTACAGAGACGATGACCTCAGAACGACGGTACAGAGACGATGACCTCAGAACGACGGTACAGAGATGATGACCTCAGAACGACTTTACAGAGATGATGACCTCAGAACGACGGTACAAAGATGATGACCTCAGAACGACTTTACTGAGATGATGACCTCAGAGCGACGGTACAGAGATGATGACCTCAGAACGACGGTACAGCGATGATGACCTCAGAACCTGAAGAGGTCATCCATGACTCATTCCTCCAGACTCTGCTTGTGTCGCTGCCTCAGACTTCATCTTTATTGAATTAGCAGCGCCGCGTTCATGCAGCCCCCACAACAAACACTTTTAGGACTTGATGATTTCCCCGGAGCCCGGCGGTCGTTTCCCATCAGTGCGGTCATGTGGGAACAATCAGCGCTATCGATGGTCTGTTTACTCACAGAGTCCGCCTCATTTAGCCTGTGATGACAGGACGGGGCCGGGGCCTGATGGAGCATAAGGACCACTTTTATGGGGGAGAGGACAGGATGACGTAGGGAGGACGGACCAGAACCTGCGAGGGAAAATACAAGAACTCCAGAAACGCTTCTGTCCTGACGGGCTGGAGGAGTATTATGGGATAGACAGGTTTTATTAAGCTCCAGAGAGCATACACTCCCCCAGCTTGACTGACTCCTGATGTTATTTGACTCGTTTGTCCCAAGTTCCCCCCACCAGGCAGGAGTTCTGGTCGGGACGGGCTGGACCGGAGTCTCCCATGAGGGTTTGGGGGGTACCGGAACCACTCACACCTGCCAGACCATCCCTCCAGAAAACCTGCCCCTTCATCGACTGTGCATGAGGACTGGACTGACTGAATGATGTCATCCATAGAAAATGTTTTTCCGTGAGAACCGATTGGTCCGAGCTGGTCTGAGTCATTGTTTCTATGGAAACGCCTCTCACCAATCAGGAGGGAGCTTGTTGGCAGACAAAACTCTTCCCACTAAAACTAGACTACATGAAGGCCAACAGGCTCCACCTACTTTCATTCGAGGCATCTGATTGGTCAGTTCATAATTGAACTATAGAAAAATATAATAAAATTCAGATTATCGGTCAGATGTGTATGCTGACCAATAGAATGATAACAGCTGATCATTCCTCTACAGAAGTCTATCAGAGTCTACTTCCTGTTTGGAACGCCAGGAGGGCGGGGCCACTCAGCCCACTTCCCCTTATACAGTCAAAGATTAACCTTTGACCCTGCAAACCAAACCAGGGAAGCTACTATTCTAGGACTAACAGAATTAGATTGATCCAGCAGATCAGATCATCCTGGAAGATTATTAACGATGGGCTGAAGATCCATAAACTCTGGACTGATCAGGTTTGGGTTTTTTATTATGTCAACATAAAATGTTGTGTTTTTTTGCGTTATTGTGACATGAATGATCACTAAATACTACCACGATTTTCTTCCAGAGTAAACTATATCCACATATATGATCAAAACACACTAAAAAACACATTATTTATGAAATATGAGTCATTTTTTGTAAACAAACTATAAGAAAGACGGAACAGAAAAGAGAGTTCTACGTTATTCAGTGTTAAAATAAAAGTTCCAACAAGTAAACAGTTGGAAGAATTATTCCTTCTGGATAACATGATCATTAATGTTCTGCATTTGTCTCACCGATCTCATTTCTACTGTGTTTACATCACGTGACTGTCGGGTACGGTGGCCGTTCTGGTTCATTTGTTCCGCTCTCGGTTCGTTTCATATTCAGACTGAGGAACAGAAGTTCAGTCTGATCAGAAACAAAGCTAGACCACCTTGAAAGAAGGGTCCGAGAGCGGTTCTGGTTCTGGTACAGGAAGGTTGTTATTCTGGTGCACCACAGCTCCGTGGAGAAGGTGGGGGTGTGTTCATTGTGGTCTGGGGGCGGAGCTTGCAGCACAGACTTCCTGGAGGGAGCTGTTGGCATCGATCATACATCAGCATGTGAACAGATCAAAATGCTGCTGTGGGATTCTCTATAGAGGAATGAAGAGGAAAATGAATTTAAAACCTCTAAAAGGAGAATTTTCATGGTAGGCCCCTTTAAGACACAGATGAAAGAGAAGAGTTGAAAGGAAAATATTTTTTCTGAGCAGCTTCATATACAGCAGATGCTTTGACATGATGCGCACGTGAACGCGCACGTGCACTGGCTGTTTACAGTGACGGTCGGGCAGAGTGTTTTCATGAGTCATACTTGATCAGGACATCACATTATATGTGATCACTGTGATGATTCAGAGCTCAGGGGGGGTCCACAGAAAGAAGCTCCTTCCCTGGTCATCAGTGACTCCTCCTCTGGGAAGGAGGTGGAAGGAGGTTCAGCTCACCTGCACTAACAATCCGGGTCGTTCCATTAACATGGAATACGTGAAGAGAAAACAGCGTGGTTCAAATCCTGAATTCTCCCCAGCATCCCGTCTGCTCCAGCATCCCGTCTGATCCAGCATCCCGTCTGCTCCAGCATCCCGTCTGCTCCTGCATCCCTTCTGCTCCAGCATCCCGTCTGCTCCAGCATCCCGTCTGCTCCTGCATCCCTTCTGCTCCAGCATCCCGTCTGCTCCAGCATCCAGTCTGCTCCAGCATCCCTTCTGCTCCAGCATCCCGTCTGCTCCAGTCCCCCGTCTGCTCCAGCATCCCGTCTGCTCCAGTCCCCCGTCTGATCCAGCATCCAGCCTGCTCCTGGATCCCGTCTGCTCCAGCATCCCGTCTGCTCCAGCATCCCGTCTGCTCCAGTCCCCCGTCTGCTCCAGCATCCAGTCTGCTCCTGCATCCCTTCTGCTCCAGCATCCCGTCTGCTCCAGTCCCCCGTCTGCTCCTGCATCCCGTCTGATCCAGCATCCCGTCTGCTCCAGCATCCCGTCTGCTCCAGCATCCCGCCTGCTCCAGCATCCCGTCTGCTCCAGTCCCCTGTCTGCTCCAGCATCCAGTCTGCTCCTGCATCCCGTCTGCTCCAGCATCCCGTCTGCTCCAGCATCCCGTCTGCTCCAGTCCCCCGTCTGCTCCAGCATCCAGTCTGCTCCTGCATCCCGTCTGCTCCAGCATCCCGTCTGATCCAGCATCCCGTCTGCTCCAGCATCCCGTCTGATCCAGCATCCCGTCTGATCCTGCATCCCATCTGATCCAGCATCCCGTCTGCTCCAGCATCCCGCCTGCTCCAGCATCCCGTCTGCTCCAGTCCCCCGTCTGCTCCAGCATCCAGTCTGCTCCTGCATCCCGTCTGCTCCAGCATCCCGTCTGATCCAGCATCCCGTCTGCTCCAGCATCCCGTCTGATCCAGCATCCCGTCTGATCCTGCATCCCATCTGATCCAGCATCCCGTCTGCTCCAGCATCCCGCCTGCTCCAGCATCCCGTCTGCTCCAGTCCCCTGTCTGCTCCAGCATCCAGTCTGCTCCTGCATCCCGTCTGCTCCAGCATCCCGTCTGATCCAGCATCCCGTCTGATCCTGCATCCCATCTGATCCAGCATCCCGTCTGCTCCAGCATCCAGCCTGATCCAGCATCCCGTCTGATCCAGCATCCCGTCTGCTCCAGCATCCCATCTGCTCCAGCATCCCGTCTGATCCAGCATCCCGTCTGCTCCTGCATCCCTTCTGATCCAGCATCCCGTCTGCTCCAGCATCCACCCTGATCTAGCATCCCGTCTGCTCCAGTCCCCCGTCTGCTCCAGCATCCCGTCTGATCCAGCATCCCGTCTGATCCAGCATCCCGTCTGATCCAGTCATCCCGGCTCTGCATCCAGCATCCCGTCTGCAGTCCAGTCACCCGTCTTGCTCCAGCACCCGTCTGCTCCAGCCAGCATCCCGTCTGCTCCAGCATCCCGTCTGCGTGCGCACACACCCACACACCAAAACAGGGACGCACACGCGCCCGGACACAGATCCAGTGGGCCGACCGAGCAGGTGGGCGGGGCTTTGGGTGCAAACAGCAGCAGATAGCGGTTCTTCTTAGCAGAAACACGGGTTAATGTCTTTAGATTTTTAAATCATCACCCATGATGGCAAAAAAACAAACAAAGTTCTAGCAGAAGAGCGGAGTGGACTCCGCTTCGCGGCGCTTCCGCGTCCAGAGTGAATTGGGGGTGACGCGCTCCCCGTCCCGGTAGCTGGTGGTTCTGAAGCTTGATTCAATCAGATCCGCCAGCTCCTCTCATTTTTGACCGAGCATGCTCCGTCCGGGTCGGTCCCGCTTCAGCTGCGGGTCTGCGGTTGCGCTTTCGGTGCTGTGATCTAATTGGACCAGCCAACTCGGTACATTTTGACAGAAGGACTCAGATAAAAACTTTGCACCAGGCCAGATCAACAGAGCAGAGACATGAGAGTTAGGCCCCGCCCACTGAGTTTGACGAGAGAATCTGACAGTTTGCATTTTCATGGTGTGTCCACTTCCTGTTTCATGAAATGTATAATGAAATCATGAAATAAATAAATATAATATGAAATGTTAAAAATGGCTTTTTAATTGCTATTTTAATATTTTAATGCCACATTTATTTCAACATTTATTTATTTATTTCAACATTTATTTATTTATTTCAACATTTATTTATTTATTTCAATTTGGCTCTTTTGACCCACAAGGGACAATGAAATAAATAAATATGTCATGAAATACTTAAATGTGCTCTTTTAATACTTTAATGCCACATTTATTTATTTATAGCAACATTTATTTATTTATTGCAACATTTATTTATTTAATGCCACCTTTATTTATTTATTTCATATTAAATATATTTATTTCAATTTGGCTCTTTTAACCTACAAGGGACAATGAAATAAATAAATATGTCATGAAATACTTAAATGTGCTCTTTTAATATTTTAATGCCACGTTTATTTCAACATTTATTTATTTATTTCAACATTTATTTATTTATTGCCACATTTATTTATTTATTTCAACATTTATTTATTTAATGCCACATTTATTTATTTATTTCATATTAAATATATTTATTTCAATGTGGCTCTTTTGACCCACACTGGGCAATGAAATAAATAAATATGTCATGACATACTTAAATGTGCTCTTTTAATCTTTTAATGCCACATTTATTTAAACATTTATTTATTTATTTCAACATTTATTTATTTAATGCCACATTTATTTATTTATTTAATGGTGTATATATTTATTTAATTTTGGCTCTTTCGAGACTCCATAACAAAAACATGTTTTACATTGAAATATTTGTGTTCGTAGATGACTGTTAAAAGAAATAATTTAACACAAACCAACAGGAGTGAAGGCAAAATAAATAAAAGATAAAAGTTTTGTTTTCTTCTCCAACAGTGATTACGTGACGCTCTTGATCAGCTACGTTAGCTACATTACCCACAATGCAATGTGAGATGATGACAGTCGAGCTTAGAAGGAAATATGTTGCAGAATATTTACATAAAGACCTTCTTCTATCCTCACTAGTTAAATAAAACACAGAACAATGATAGAACCACATTACCCAGAATGCAGCGCGCGGGGTTCATAGTTCGGTGCGACAGGCTCAACGCCTTCCGCGCGGATGTGTGAGCGCGAGCCTCTGGACTGCTGCGGGGGGTTAGGGAACGTGGATCTGTCGAAGGTAAAAACCGGAGCGTCCATCTGCGACACCGAACCGAACCGAACCGGCTGAGTGTTCGGGAGGTGAACGTGAAGCAGCGCGCTTCTGAACAGACGTTCACACCTGTTCACGTGACTGTCCTCGTGCGCTTAGCTCACGCGGGTGTTTGTTGACGTCTGTGTTTAGGTAAGAACTGAAGTTTAGGAAATATCGCGATTCTGTGAATAAATCATTTATGAGCCTTCAAAATAAAACACAAAATCCTTCAAAATAAAAGCTCATTTCGGTTTAAATGTGACTTTTATTTTGATGTTTTCACCGAAACAAAATAGTGAGTTAAAAAAAAGAAACATCAGTTTAAATACCACATAAAAACATCTGGAGATGCTGAGAAAAATGAAATCTGTTTGTTTCAAACAACCACAAGAAAAAACAAATAATTTCTCTGTTTAAATAGACAGACATCGGATTATCTAAGCAGGGTATTTAACCATGAACTGAAGCTAAAATGAGAACTCGGTTTACATTCAATGATAAAACAAAGTGTGTTTGATAATCCGTCATCTGTCATTGGATCAAGATGCTTTCATTGATCTGAGGCAGATGGGGAACGTCCTGCTGAGCTGCAGGTGGAGGTGTGCACGTCTGCTGCGACACATGAACATCTCCTGTCTGACCCGTGAAGAAGAACACTGTGGTTCTGTAAGAACTGAGCTGGCTCCACTCCTTCAAAAAGTTTTAATCTGGAAGGAAAAGTGTTGAAACATAATGTGGTCTGAGGCTTTTATTTTGAAAGGCAGTAAAGCTGCAACATGTCGAGCAGCGTTTGTGAGAGGAGGTGGTGAGCAGGAAACAACCAGTCATCACACTCCCACCTCCGTGTCAGAAAGGTAGAGGTTTTATCTGCTGAAGCCGAGAACATTCAGGAATCGGTGAGAAGGTTTCAGCAGCTCAGCGCCGACGGTTCTGCTGAGAGGAGGACCGGATCAGTCTGAGACCACTGGATCAATTATTGATCTGGAGCTGCTGAACATCAGATTCATGTTCTGATCCGCTCAGCTTCTGATGAACGCTGGTTTCTTCCAGATGGACGGCGGTCTGGTTGAAGACTTCCTGCGACACGTGGACCTCACGGACTCCAGCTTCTGGCTCGCCGTGGCCGCCATCGCCTTCAACCCTCTGTTCTGGAACACGGTGAGATCCTGACCGGGTTCGTTGTTCTGGCAGAGACGACTGCGTCACCGATCCCAGCGGGTTCTCGGACCCGTCCAGAGCCGGGTCGGGGGCCACACATGTCACCTGTTTTCTGCAGGTTCTGTGGGTCGTTTGTGGTCAGAAAACACCAGCAGGTTCTGTAGAACTCTTGGTTCTGGAGCGGCTGCGTCTCTGTTTGTCCGTAGTTCTTGAGGTTAACCTTTAACCTTCAGTCCGTTCAGACACAGAACCATCTGAAGGAGAACAGCATCTGGACCAGGATGGCGTCTGTCTTTGCTCAGCCGTCAGGCGGCCAATCAGCTCTCTGTCTGATGACTTCATCAAAGCGAGGCTGCTTCCAGACGCGCGTGTGTTGCATAACCCGGTTCTGCGGTCCTGGGACTCTGCAGCGAGGAAAGCTGTGGAAAGATCCCGACCGGATCCGAGCGGATCCCGCGCCCTTCAGCTGCTCGACCGGCGGTGTGTTTGATCCTGATTTTAAAACCATAGTTTTAACTGCGTCCCCGCCTTATGCCCCGCCCCCATGTGTCTGTGAGGATGAGGCTCGCCGCTTCTGGGAAGTTGGTCAGCTCTTTTGCAGCAGAGCAGGCCCGCACCACCACACCACCACCTCCGTGTCTGAGGTTTGAGTACAGAGGATCTGGTGTCTGATCAGAGCTTCGGTCCAGAGGTTGAACCTGCACATGTTCCTCAGCTGGAGACGGATCCGTTTGTCCTGACCTCTGACCTCTGAACTCTGACCTCTGACCTGACCTCTGACCTGAACTCTGAACTCTGACCTGAACTCTGACCTCTGACCGCTGACCTGAATTCTGACCTCTGACCTGACCTCTGACCTGACCTCAGAGTCCTCTTCATGCTCCTGACCCGTTCCGGTCACGTTGATGGTTCCCCGCCGGTATTCCCGACCAGCTCCCGGTCTGCTCCACTTTGCCCCCCCCCCGCTGCTCCGACGCTTCCCGGTGTTCCTCATAACCTCGTCCGTAACGACCTCTCGAGACGTCGGCTGAGATTGGAGACGCTCGCGGGCTGAACGGATGGACGCTCCACGAGTGACTCAGGCCGTCATTACGCCGACGCGGTCCAGCCGCTGATGTAACCGAGGACTCTTGGCCCCGCACGTGATCCCAAATGGCGCTCCGGGCTTTGTGTGGAAGATGAGCTGTAATGGACGTAATGAGGGCTGATGGAGCTGCAGGAACGTTCTGATCATGTGGTCGTCTCACCTTCACGTCCAAAAATGGTCAAGAAAGGATCAGAACCGGAACGATCCCACAAGCTTCCATGAACGGAGGATCAGAATTCTAGTTTCACGGATCCTTCTGGAAAATCCGACTTGAGCAGACGGTAAGCCCCGCCCCCTTTACCCCCTCTCCACTAGTCCACAGGGTTCAGGTCAGAGGTCACGGTTCAGCCGTCAGAAGCAGACTCAGAGCCGAGGTCGTCTGAGGAGGACGCCGTTCTCAGTGGGGGGGGGTCACTGCGTGTGCCTTTCATCTGGACGGCGTGTTCCAGGTGGAACAGACCAGCAAGGCCGGCCCTCCAGCCTGAGCAGATCAGGACGTCCCACACACGTTATCTCTGCAGATGAGAGCTCTCACTGAGGAACTGAAGCTGAAAGATGTCCCGGCAGCTGCTGCTCTATGTATGTGTACTACTACTACTGCAGTACTACTGCAGTACTACTGCAAACTGGACCAAACTGGACCAACCGGGCTCTTTGACTCCTGCTCTTCTTCATCATGAGACCGGCTCTGATGAAGCTGGAGCTGATCACTGGATCCACACGTCTGGTCTCCATCCTGCATCTCCTCCTGAAGCAGAAACAACATCCATCAGGATGTGTTTGTTCTCCTCTCTCTGCCTGCTGCTCCTCCTTTCACCATCTCCTCCTGCTCGTCGTTGCTGCCGTTGTCACGGCGACATGAATGACAGTGATGCTGCTTTCCTTCAAAACTCAACAGTGAGTCCTGCGTCTATTCATCTGCTGCCGATCTGGGTCCTCTGAACCCCTGGAGAGCTGATCTGCACTGATCTGATCTATGCAGGTCTGATCTATGCAGGTCTGATCTATGCAGGTCTGATCTATGCAGGTCTGATCTGTGCAGATCTGATCTATGCAGGTCTGATCTATGCAGGTCTGATCAATGCAGGTCTGATCTATGCAGGTCTGATCTATGCAGGTCTGTTCTATGCAGATCTGATCTATGCAGGTCTGTTCTATGCAGATCTGATCTATGCAGGTCTGATCTATGCAGGTCTGTTCTATGCAGATCTGATCTATGCAGGTCTGATCTATGCAGGTCTGATCTATGCAGGTCTGATCTATGTAGATCTGATCTATGCAGATCTGATCTATGCAGATCTGATCTTTGCAGATCAGTTCTATGCAGATCTGATCTATGCAGATCTGATCTTTGCAGGTGTGATCTATGCAGATCTGATCTATGCAGGTCTGATCTATGCAGATCTGATCTATGCAGGTCTGATCTATGCAGATCTGATCTATGCAGGTCTGATCTATGCAGGTCTGATCTATGTAGATCTGATCTATGCAGATCTGATCTATGCAGGTCTGATCTATGCAGGTCTGATCTATGCAGATCTAGTCAGATCACAGATCTAATTCTGGTGTAGATTTTCTTCCAGCAGATCCAACATGACGACTTGTGATGATCAAAGAATTTTTCAATATTCTCGATTTCATATTTAATTTTTTTATTTCAAACATTCAGAATTTTTTGTCTAATCTGAGTGAATTTTTTTGTGCATTTGCAAAAACACTTGTTAGTTTTATTTAGAAAATACGAGGCTTGACTTCGTAGATGAATCTACTTCCTGTGACAGAAGCTGATCCAGTTTGAGTTTAGACTCTGAAAATCCAACATTATTCTGTGTTTATGAGGAGAAATGAAGCAGAAGAATCCTCAGGATCTCCAGATCCAGTCAGAGGATTCACTGGATCTATTTCTGGAACCTCTCTGCTCATCACTGATTCTGACTGAATACATCTTGAATCCTCCACCAGTGCAGCTTCGTTCAGAACAGACTCCTCCCACTCGCCGGTGCACCTGTGGAGAGTTGCTGTGTTGTCATGGTAACGCCTCCTGGTGAAGCAGAGGGAGCCGAATCCTGCCGGTCCACATCAAGCATTTTCCTCTCCTGTCGCTCCGTTACCGTGGTAACGGGCACGCGGCGTCCGTCCCGGCCGCGCTGACATGTGACCCGTGGCGGCGGCGGGAGGACGGCGATGTGGTCCCGATGAAGGTCCGGTCACGCTGACCCGGGATCACAGCGTTCACACGTGGCGTGGTCGGACGCTGCACCTGCCTCGCGCAGCGGGATCGAGCCCGGGCTGGACGCCTCTAAAAGCTCCACAGAGGCGGTTTTTAACCCTTCTGCTCTCTTTGGGGTCCAGATGACTCCACCCACATACTGATCTGACCCTCCATGACAGACGTGGACATCAGTGAAACTCAAAAATGAAAGATCAAAAGAGTTCAGAGCACTGATGACCCACTTTAATGTCAACAAGCCAATGAGAGCATTTGAATACATTTGAATGGAGTGCTCAGCTCCGCCCCTTTCTGATCATCCACCTGCAGACCAATAGATCCATGAACGTCTTTGTTTCCTGGTCTGAGCTGGAATCTGGATCAGGACCGGGTTGGGAAGTGAGGGCTGTAAGCTAGTGGAAGGGTACAGGGAGGCGGAGGGGGCGGGGTTTATCCACACCAAATGCCCCGCCCCACCAAATGCAGAAACTATGTCCCTGACAACAGGAGAATCACGTGAGGAGACGTTCCATTCATCAGAGGCTCCACTCGATCATGGAGAACCCCAGGGCTCAGTTCTAGGCCCTCTTTTATTCTTACTTCACTTGTTGCCACTGGGGTCATTTTCAGAGAACATCATGTCTTGTTCTGCTGCTACGCAGATGACGTCCAGATCTTCCTTCCTCTAACATCTGGAGGAGCTGCATGTCTGGACAATCCTCAAAGATGCTGAGCAGACGTGAGATGATGGATGAACGTCCTCTGAATGGAAGCAGGACAGAGGTCTTTGTTCTTGGAGACACTGACCAGCTGACAGGTTGCTGTGGTGCTGGTGCCCCTGAACCTTCAGACGCTCCTTTTAACAGGCATCTTCACTGTAACCAGCAGGTCAGTGCATTCGTCCAGTCGAGTTTCTATCACTTGAGTCGAGTCAGTCAAGTCGAGCCTCATCGTCCTGCTCTGGTTCAAGTGGTCCATGCGTTCTTCTCCAGACTGGACCTCCTCGTACACCGGCATTGACCAGTCTCTGCTCGACCTTCTCCAGCTGGTCCAGAATTCAGTTTCCCGCCTGTTAAGCGACTAGAGGGTGTGACATCACCCCAATGTTTGCTCTCTTCTCTGGCTGCCGGGTCTTTTTAAGATTTTACTTGTGTCTACACGGTCGGACACCTCAATATCTTTCAGAACTTTTAAATCTTTACCGGTTCTGTAGAACCATTCCTGACCTCTGACCTCCGATCTGGTCCTCTGTGTTTCTGAAGAGTCTCTAACTCCGTCTGCAGTTTTCCTCTTTCTGAGGGTTTTTCCACTAACGTGAGGCAGCGCCGCTCAGTTTTTGGTCTGAACACCTGATTGTTTTTGTCTGAGTTCGTGCAGTGGGCCCAGAGCGGCGCCCTGCGGGACGCCGTGCTCCTGCTACAGTGAGGGAGAACTGTGACCTTCACGGTTCTGCAGCATTATCAGAGTGTTCTGGTTCTGGTTCTGCTGTCCCCGGATGACACCAGCTGTTTCAGAGAGGATCCGTTCCGAGCTCTGTACCGGCAGGATCAGCTGCTGATCAGGTGGACGGATTCCGGCGTGGAGACGTTCCTCCTCCAGGGTTCAGGATTAACACACTTTAAGAGGCTGGTCACATTCTGTCGTTACATAAACGGTACATTGGGTCCGATTGTGTTCTGTTGGAGTTCTAACCCGCCAGCTGGAGGTCTAATTATGTGAAGGAGCCGCTCCTGCTCGCCGGGCGCCGCTCCTCCTCTGTGCTGGGTTAATTCCAGCCACTGATTGGTTGATCACATCCTCAGCAGTATTTTTAGCTCCGCATCCATCATCCACTCTGAAGGCGGCGTGCAGTTCTGCCGTCGACGCCGCCTGGTTCTGAAAGAAGGTAATGGCATAAATGATCCGTCTGAACCTTCACAGCAGGTGTGAGTCCTCTCAGAACCATCAGAGAGTGCTGCAGGAGTGAGGTTGACTCCTGCTTTTAGGAACATCTGATGGACATCTTCTGGCATGGAGGCGGAGCCTGTCTGACCGCTAGCTTCACCTGGAGAACAGCATGACAGCATGTTCGCTATTGCACCTTCAGTCGACATCCGGATTTCCTTCCAGGGGTCAATCTGTATCATCCTGGGTCATGATGGTGGTCCCAGTCAGGCTCTTCCATGTCAGGCTCCTCCCAGTCCGGCTCCTCCCAGTCAGGCTCCTCCCAGTCCGGCTCCTCCCAGTCCGGCTCCTCCCAGTCTGGCTCCTCCCAGTCTGGCTCCTCCCAGTAAAGCTCCTCCCAGTCCAGCTCCTCCCAGTCAGGCTCCTCCCAGTCAGGCTCCTCCCAGTCTGGCTCCTCCCAGTCTGGCTCCTCCCAGTCTAACTCCTCCTAGTCCGGCTCCTCCCAGTCTGACTCCTCCCAATCCGGCTCCTCCCAGTCTGGCTCCTCCCAGTCTGGCTCCTCCCAGTAAAGCTCCTCCCAGTCAGGCTCCTCCCAGTCTGGCTCCTCCCAGTCTGGCTCCTCCCAGTCAGGCTCCTCCCAGTCAGGCTCCTCCCAGTAAAGCTCCTCCCAGTCTAACTCCTCCCAGTCAGGCTCCTCCCAGTCTGACTCCTCCCAGTCAGACTCCTCCCAGTCTAACTCCTCCCAGTCTAAGTCCTCCCAGTCCGGCTCCTCCCAGTCAGACTCCTCCCAGTCTAACTCCTCCCAGTCTGGCTCCTCCCAGTCTAACTCCTCAGAGTCAGGCTCCTCCCAGTCAGGCTCCTCCCAGTTCCTTTGTTCTCCACCAGCAGGGGGCAGAATGCCCTGTTTTTACTGTATGACACACACTAATAAATGATAGTGAACTGGACAGATTGGCCCCGCCCACCGGACGTTCCAAACAGGAAGAACAGCAGAATCCCAAACAAACAGCTGTTTCCAGTCCTTCTATTGGTCAGAATAATCGTTCTGGCTCTTTTTGATAATCTTCTTTTTTCATATTAATTCAAGTTATTAACTGACCAATCAGATGTCTCAGTAAAAGTAGGTGGAGCCTGCTGGCCCACTTTCAAGAGGTAGGGGTGTGGTCTTCCAACCAGCTCAGCCCTGATTGGTTTCCATTGAATCTTTGACCAATCACAGCTTACTGGTGCTGTCTGGTTCCAACATGGCGGCGTCAGTATCAACCAAAATGGCGTCTGAAGTGACTTGGAGCTGGACGTGAAGCGTTTGTGGGTGGTCGTCCACAGACTGGGACGCTCTGGAGCTGACGGCGTGCTGCATGTCCTGCAGGCTGTGATGACACTTATGCAACAGATCATGAGCGCCTCCAGTCCTCTCTATCTGCCATCTTTCTACACAAACATGAAGACAAGTGAGCCTCAGTTCTCATGGAGACGCTGAAACATCTGACTCTTATGCAAGCAGACCTTCATGTTTGAGTCCAGAGGCCGCTCTGAGCTGCAGACGGATCACAGGACCTGGTTCTGGTTCTGGTTCTATCAGTGCAGATCCAGGTGTTGGTGCTTTACGGTTCCCCTCCACTCTTAAAGCCAAGCTCCTCCTCTTTTGTGGCTCCTCAGGTGGCGAGGTGGGAGCACGGGACCCGGGCGCTGTCCCGGCTGCTGGGGGGTCCGTCTCTGGCCTGTTACTGTCTGGGCGTCGTCATCCTGCTGCTCAACGTGTACCGCAGTCACAGGTAGGACCGGTTCTGGAGGAGGATCAGTCGATCAGCAGATCTGCAGCTGGAAGGGGGGGGGCGAGAAACGCTGAACTCTGATTGGATCAAACGGTCAGGATCTGCTGGCAGCCAATGAGGGTCTGTGGGTTAACCCCCCACAGACCCCCGCCACGGTGCCCCCCCATCAGACTGGTGACTGTTTCTAAGCAACCCCCCCCCCCCCCCCCCCCCCCCCGAGGCTGCTTCTGCCTGAAAACTGAACCAAATTTAGAGACGATTATCCAGAACATTTCTGAAAACAACCTCCAGGTTATTATTAGAGCTTAAAGTCAAAGGAGACGGAATACAAGCTGAAATGTGACATGAAGATAGATGTGATCCTCAGAGATCACTGAATACATATTTAATCCCTGTCACTCATCTCCAGTAGGATTAAACGTCCTGTTTGCTGCAGAAACACATCCAGGGTTTTAATATAGACGCAGCTGTAAACAGAAGAGTTTATGTCTCTAACGGGAAAAATCTTTAAAGTCTGTTGGTGTCTGCAGGACATGTGGGTAAAGGGTTTGACCCCCCCCCCGTCCCATCTGGAGTAAAAAGTTTCCTCAGAATCTAAAGGAATCTTTTCTCCATTGAGACAAACACTTTTCCTGTCTGAGTTGGAAAAGTTCTGTTTTCCGTGATGTGAGCAGCTGCTCCGTTGCCATGGTTTCCCCTCACAACAGACACCCCCCCTCCCCCCCGTGACCTGAACGAATGATAACGGAGGCCGGACCACGCGCCTTCAGAGTAAACCGGCGAGTCAGAACCTCAGAGATCAAGTCACAGAGGATCTGCCACCTGGTTCGTCCACGGCAGCTGGTGGGCGGAGCTTCTGAGAACCTCCAACATATCATGATAGAACCAACGGTCCAAACAAAACTCAGAAACTTGTTCTGGTCCAGCAGGAAGCACCTGCACAACCACAGGTGATGCTGTCTGCTCCACCTGCTTCATGAGCCAGTCTGAGATCTGGACCTGGTTCTGGTCTGGATCTGGTTCTATCTAGATTTGGTTTTGGCCTAGATCTAGATCGGGTCTAGATGTAGTCTAGGTCTAGATTTGGTCTTGATCTTGTTCTGGTGTAGATAATGTATAGGTCCAGATCTGGTTCTGTCTGGATCTGGATCTGATCTGGACCCTCAACACCTCCGTCACAGACTCCAGATCCCGTGATCAGAACAAATTTGACTGATTTCATCTTAAAGTCCACCGGGAAGCCCCGCCCCCAGTGGTTACGGCCCGCCCGGTGGTCAGTCAATTTCCAGCCTCTCCTTCGGCCCCCAGACTCCCATCTGCTTTCCAATCCAAATCCCAGCGGCGTTCCCTCCCAAACCTTTGTTCTGGCCGGCAGCCCAGCGGTCCGTCTTTGTGGCAGAGGTGCCGATCAGCACGCCGCACGCCATTATGCTTCCTGGTCCCTCTAACAAAGGACAAACGCCGTAAGACTCCAGCACAGACCCGGTGACCCAGTTTCCTCTGATTAAACCCACTTTCAGCTTTGTTTAGCGTAAAGCGAGTTCTGGAAAACGGTTATTGCCGTCGACAGACGGCCCTCCGACTCTTACCAAACCCCATACCTCAGAGACACGGAGAGGAAGAGGGATGTTCATTAAACCTCTCAGGATTTGTCAGGAATTTGGTAAAGTGCAGTTTTTAAAGGATGAGTTGGATCCTGCAGCTCCGGTTAGATCTCTCTCTGATCTTTCAGCAGAGAATCCATCACCTCTCGCAGCTTTACAAGTTCTGATGTAGGCCCACACCATCACACTTTCACCTCCATGTTTGACTCCTCTCTGACGGTTCCTGGTGCCAGAAGAGTTTTCTTCCAACAGCCGTTAAATCCTCCACAGATCCCAGATCAGATCCAGTATGTATGAGGGTTTGGATAAAACACAGATCAGATCCAGATCCGGGTCAGAAGTTACCAGGTTACCAGTACCGGGTTTCATTCGGCGGCACAGGAAGCAAAGCTGCTTTTTTTATGTTTAATGAAAATCCTTTTAACGCTAGGACGTCCGTCATCCAGCGACCTGCCTGGACAGAGGACAGCCAGATGGAGGGCTCAGTTATAACCTGCATCCCCCAAGAGCAGCCATCCACATGCGCAGTAACGTCGCAGTAACGACGCAGTAACGACACAGTAACGACACAGTAACGTCACAGTAACGTCACAGTAACTGCACAGTAACGACACAGTAACGACGCAGTAACGTCGCAGTAACGTCACAGTAACGGCGCAGTAACGGCGCAGTAACGGCGCAGTAACGGCGCAGTAACGGCGCAGTAACGTCGCAGTAACGGCGCAGTAACGGCGCAGTAACGGCGCAGTAACGCCGCAGTAACGACACAGTAACGACACAGTAACGGCACAGTAACGACGCAGTAACGTCGCAGTAACGTCACAGTAACGACACAGTAACGACGCAGTAACATCACAGTAACGGCGCAGTAACGGCGCAGTAACGGCGCAGTAACGGCGCAGTAACGGCGCAGTAACGCCGCAGTAACGACACAGTAACGACACAGTAACGACACAGTAACGTCACAGTAACTGCACAGTAACGTCACAGTAACGACACAGTAACAGCACAGTAACGTAACAGTAACGTCGCAGTAACGTCGCAGTAACGTCACAGTAATGTTGCAGTAACGTCACAGTAAAAGGCGCAGTAACTTCACAGTAACGGCGCAGTAACGACACAGTAACGTCGCAGTAACGTCGCAGTAACGGCGCAGTAACGTCACAGTAACGTCGCAGTAACAGCACAGAAACGACACAGTAACGTCGCAGTAACGTCGCAGTAACAGCACAGTAACGACACAGTAACGTCGCAGTAACAGCACAGAAACGGTGCAGTAACGTCGCAGTAACGACGCAGTAACTTCACAGTAACGGCGCAGTAACGTCACAGTAACGACACAGTAACGTCGCAGTAACGGCGCAGTAACGTCACAGTAACGTCGCAGTAACAGCACAGAAACGGCGCAGTAACGGCGCAGTAACGTCACAGTAACGTCACAGTAACGGCGCAGTAACGGCACAGAAACGGCGCAGTAACGTCACAGTAACGGCGCAGTAACGTCATAGTAATGTCACAGTAACGGCGCACTAACGACGCAGTAACGTCACAGTAACGTCACAGTAACGTCACAGTAACGGCGCAGTAACGGCGCAGTAACGTCACAGTAACGTCACAGTAACGGCGCAGTAACGTCACAGAAACGGCGCAGTAACGGCGCAGTAACGTCACAGAAACGGCGCAGTAACGTCACAGTAACGTCACAGTAACGTCACAGTAACGTCACAGTAACGGCGCACTAACGACGCAGTAACGTCACAGAAACGTCACAGTAACGTCACAGTAACGTCACAGAAACGTCACAGTAACGTCACAGTAACGGCGCACTAACGACGCAGTAACGTCACAGTAACGTCACAGAAACGTCACAGTAACGTCACAGTAACGTCACAGTAACGTCACAGTAACGACACAGTAACGTCACAGTAACGGCGCACTAACGGCGCAGTAACGTCATAGTAATGTCACAGTAACGGCGCAGTAACGGCGCAGTGACGGCACAGAAACGGCGCAGTAACGTCGCAGTAACGTCACAGTAACGGCGCAGTAACGGCGCAGTAACGTCGCAGTAACGTCACAGTAACGTCGCAGTAACGTCACAGAAACGGCGCAGTAACAGCGCAGTAACGTCACAGAAACGGCGCAGTAACAGCGCAGTAACGTCACAGAAACGGCGCAGTAACAGCGCAGTAACGTCACAGAAACGGCGCAGTAACAGCGCAGTAACGTCACAGAAACGGCGCAGTAACGTCACAGTAACGTCACAGTAACGTCACAGAAACGGCGCAGTAACGGCGCAGTAACGTCACAGAAACGGCGCAGTAACGTCACAGAAACGGCGCAGTAACAGCGCAGTAACGTCACAGTAACAGCGCAGTAACGTCACAGAAACGGCGCAGTAACAGCGCAGTAACGTCACAGTAACAGCGCAGTAACGTCACAGTAACAGCGCAGTAACGTCACAGAAACGGCGCAGTAACGGCGCAGTAACGTCACAGAAACGGCGCAGTAACGGCGCAGTAACGTCACAGAAACGGCGCAGTAACGTCACAGAAACGTCATAGCCCATCGACCTTCTGCTGTTTCGGATGATCTTATCATCTTTTTAAGCTGGTTCCACTCATGGGTTGTTACATAAAACCAGTGCCATGCAATGCATCATGGGAGCATGTGATGTTTTCCTGACTGGCTGAATCTCAGAGACTGAAGGTTTCTTTTATTAGACTGTAAAAAGAGAACCGGACAGAGCAGCTGTGACATCACCTGTAGAAAACACGTTAACTCTGGCTCCAGTAAAGCTAATTCAGTCGTCATGGATACGGAAGCCGCCATGTTGGAGCCAGTGGCAGTGATTGGTCCGGGTCGGTATGAGTCATGTTTCTATGGCAACTACTGTCTCCAATCACGAGTGAGCATGTTGGAAGGCCACACCCTCGTCCTCTAACGAGTCATACAAGGTGAGGCCAGCTGCCCCACATGCTTTTATTAAAGCTTCTGATTGGTCGGTTTATTTGAATAGTTTCAACTATAGAAAACATCTTGAAAATAATCAGGATTATCAAGAAGATGTTACAAAGGAATCAGATCCAGACTCAGCTATTTCTAAACATGACTCAGCTGTTTCTAAACATGACTCAGCTGTTTCTAAACATGACTCATCTGTTTCTAAACATGACTCAGCTGTTTCTAAACATGACTCAGCTGTTTCTAAACACGACTCATCTGTTTCTAAACATGACTCATCTGTTTCTAAACATGACTCATCTGTTTCTAAACATGACTCAGCTGTTTCTAAACATGACTAAGCTGTTTCTAAACATGACTCAGCTGTTTCAAAACATGACTCAGCTGTTTCTAAACATGACTCAGCTGTTTCAAAAGATGACTCATCTGTTTCTAAACATGACTCATCTGTTTCTAAACATGACTCAGCTGTTTCAAAACATGACTCAGCTGTTTCTAAACATGACTCAGCTGTTTCTAAACATGACTCAGCTGTTTCTAAACATGACTCAGCTGTTTCTAAACATGACTCAGCTGTTTCTAAACATGGCTCAGCTGTTTCAAAAGATGACTCATCTGTTTCTAAACATGACTCATCTGTTTCTAAACATGACTCATCTGTTTCTAAACATGACTCATCTGTTTCTAAACATGACTCAGCTGTTTCTAAACATGACTCAGCTGTTTCAAAAGATGACTCAGCTGTTTCTAAACATGACTCAGCTGTTTCTAAACATGACTCATCTGTTTCTAAACATGACTCATCTGTTTCTAAACATGACTCATCTGTTTCTAAACATGACTCAGCTGTTTCAAAAGATGACTCAGCTGTTTCTAAACATGACTCATCTGTTTCTAAACATGACTCAGCTGTTTCAAAAGATGACTCAGCTGTTTCTAAACATGACTCATCTGTTTCTAAACATGACTCAGCTGTTTCTAAACATGACTCAGCTGTTTCTAAACATGACTCAGCTGTTTCTGTAGCTGACTCAGCTGTTTCTAAACATGACTCAGCTGTTTCTAAACATGACTCAGCTGTTTCAAAAGATGACTCAGCTGTTTCTAAACATGACTTTTTTGTCCCTGGAGCTGACTCGGATGTTTCTAAAGCTGACTCGGATGTTTCCGCGTTTTCATTGACTGAACTCACCTGAGCCAGGTATAATGTCAGGAGAACAGTCAGAGGTGAATCTCCAGCATGAAGATCAGGATTTGCTGCTGTGATCTCTGTCTTCCTGGTTACTTACAGTGAGGGATGGTCCTGTGGTTTTCTGGTTCAGCAGATGTTCCTCAGAGCAGGAACTGTCTGTGCACCAGTGTCAGCCTTTTATGACCCCACCCTCCAGTCTGTCCTGTTTGACTCCCCAGTGTGACGGTGGCCATGAAGACCCAGGCCCGGTGGGACGCCATGGACCGGCCGGCGGTGTTCTGCTGCGGGGTCGCTCTCATGGTGCTCGGCACCACGCTGGTGGTCAGCAGCTTCCTGGCTTTGGGCTTCACTGGAACCTTTCTCGGTGAGGATCACAGCCGCAGTCCAGAGACCGGTCCAGACTCGGGTATCTCTGAGGGTCTGAGGCGTGATACAGGTGAAGCGTGATACAGGTGAGACGTGATACAGGTGAAGCGTGATACAGGTGAGGCGTGATACAGGTGAGGCGTGATACAGGTGAGGCGTGATACAGGTGAGGCGTGATACAGGTGAGGCGTGATACAGGTGAAGCGTGATACAGGTGAGGCGTGATACAGGTGAGGCGTGATACAGGTGAGGCGTGATACAGGTGAGGCGTGATACATGTGAAGCGTGATACAGGTGAGGCGTGTTACAGGTGAGACGTGATACAGGTGAGGCGTGATACAGGTGAGGCGTGATACAGGTGAGGCGTGATACAGGTGAGGCGTGATACAGGTGAGGCGTGATACATGTGAAGCGTGATACAGGTGAGGCGTGATACAGGTGAAGCGTGATACAGGTGAGGCGTGATACAGGTGAGGCGTGATACAGGTGAGGCGTGTTACAGGTGAGACGTGATACAGGTGAGGCGTGATACAGGTGAGGCGTGATACAGGTGAGGCGTGATACAGGTGAGGCGTGATACAGGTGAGGCGTGTTACAGGTGAGACGTGATACAGGTGAGGCGTGATACAGGTGAGGCGTGTTACAGGTGAGGCGTGATACAGGTGAGGCGTGATACAGGTGAGGCGTGATACAGGTGAGGCGTGTTACAGGTGAGGCGTGATACAGGTGAGGCGTGATACAGGTGAGGCGTGATACAGGTGAGGCGTGATACAGGTGAGGCGTGATACAGGTGAGGCGTGTTACAGGTGAGGCGTGATACAGGTGAGGCATGATACAAGTGAGGCGTGTTACAGGTGAGGGGTGATACAGGTGAGGCGTGTTACAGGTGAGGCGTGATACAGGTGAGGCGTGATACAGGTGAGGCGTGATACAGGTGAGGCGTGATACAGGTGAGGCGTGATACAGGTGAGGCGTGATACAGGTGAGGCGTGTTACAGGTGAGGCGTGATACAGGTGAGGCATGATACAAGTGAGGCGTGTTACAGGTGAGGCGTGTTACAGGTGAGGCGTGTTACAGGTGAGGCGTGATACAGGTGAGGCGTGATACAGGTGAGGCGTGATACAGGTGAGGCATGATACAAGTGAGGCGTGTTACAGGTGAGGGGTGATACAGGTGAGGCGTGATACAGGTGAAGCGTGTTACGACGCAGACCAGGACATGTTTCTGGATCCGATCCTTCAACCTAAAGAAGGTCAGAACCCCGAGGAACGTCCCGACCTTCTGGTTCCAGAACACGTCCACCTCCTCCTCCTCCTCCTCCTCCTCCTCCTTCTCCTCCTCGTCTCAGGAGGTTTCCATGGAGGTGATACTGGAAGGAGCAGAGCCTCTGAGGTGTGAACGGGCCGCCGTTTTCAGGTCAGGAATGGAGGTCGTTTCACGGCGCTGGAGGCGGAGCTTCTTTTGCTGAACGCCGAACAGCATCAGAGGAACAAAGGAAACAATGCAGTGACATAACAACAGCCTGGAGGCAGAAAGCAGGGCGGGGGGGTGGGGGGGTGGGGTACCTGCTGGAAGCTGCTCTTTGAATGGGTGGGGGGGGTGCTGTTATGCTGCAAACGGGTCAGATGATGTTTCATTACAGCACTGGAGCTGTTACGCAGCAGCAAGGTTAGTGGGGTCTGGAGTTTCACTGAGAGATCTGGTGACACCCCCACTAATGTCTGTGGGGGGGGGGCTTCTAGTTCCTCCTGTCAATCCTGGACCACAGGTTTGAAACCACACCTGAGTGGACGGGTGTCCGCTCCGCCACAGCCTCACATCCCCAATTATTCAAGTGATAACCTGGATCCTCGTGATCCAATCAAAGATGTGGAAGACAGAAGGACGTCCCAGACATGAGAAGCAGACTCAAGACGGGACCCTGATCCTAAACTGTAATCCCTGATCCTGAACTGTAATCCCTGATCCTAAACTGTAATCCCTGATCCTAAACTGTAATCCCTGATCCTGAACTGTAATCCCTGATCCTAATCCTAAACAGTTATCCCTGATCCTGAACTGTAATCCCTGATCCTAAACTGTAATCCCTGATCCTAAACTGTAATCCCTGATCCTAACCTGTAATCCCTGATCCTAAACTGTAATCCCTGATCCTAAACAGTAATCCCTGATCCTAATCCTAAACTGTAATCCCTGATCCTGAACTGTAATCCCTGACCCTAAACTGTAATCCCTGATCCTAACCTGTAATCCCTGATCCTAAACTGTAATCCCTGATCCTAAACTGTAATCCCTGATCCTAACCTGTAATCCCTGATCCTAACCTGTAATCCCTGATCCTGAACTGTAATCCCTGATCCTAAACTGTAATCCCTGATCCTAACCTGTAATCCCTGATCTTAAACTGTAATCCCTGATCCTAAACTGTAATCCCTGATCCTAACCTGTAATCCCTGATCCTAAACTGTAATCCCTGATCTTAATCCTATACAGTAATCCCTAATCCTAAACTTTAATCCCAGATCATAATCACTAATCCTAGCTCTAATCCAGGGGTATCAAATGCTTGACATACGGTTTAATCCAGATGGATCTGATCCAGTTATGAAGACAAAAATCTAAAAGATTTTCATAATAGAATACGTTTCTCTCCCATTCCTGTGGTGAAGGGGGCGTGTCATAACAGCGGTGGGCGGGACTTTCTCATAGAAACAGTTTTTTTAACAACACAGGTGGTTGTTGATGTTGTAGAAAACTCTTTTCAAATGAAGATCACTTTCCTCCTTGTGGAGTTTCTAATAGCAGACAGCTCTGTTTGGCTCCGCCCCCACCACAGGTGAGCTCACCTGCATTGCAGCCGTCTGATCAAAGTTGGTCTTCTGTCTTATTTATTCAAATCAAAGATTGTTTTTTGTCCAAACTCTCCAAATAAAGACCATGTTCTGTTTAATAGAATCAAATATCAGCTCCAGAAGATAAAGACGTAGATTTCAGACGGAGTTTGATCAGGTTGATCTCACAGGATCACAGCAGGACGTCTGACGTTATCCGGCGGGTCCAGAGGTTCATTCAGTTTAATCTTCACAGATTAAAACCTTCAGTCTGGATGAAACTGAATAAACTTTTTCATTTCTGGTCAAATCTTTTGGACTCTGGAAGGTAATCCGAAGGGATTAAACTGCAAGAACCAAATCTTCAGATCAGAGGTTGAAGAAAGATAATTTTCTCGGTTCTGTTTCTGGTCCGGTCCACTTCAGGTCAGACGGGTTGAACCAAAAGGATTTTGACCCCCCCGATCTAAACCCTGAATCTAATCCTGAACCCTAATCTCTGATCATCATCCTTAATCCTAATGTACCAACCGTGAGGATCAGACTCCTGATCCTGATCCCGTGACCTTTAACCCCTGACCGCTCCACAGGTCGGCCGTTAGAGGTCGGTACTCAGAACTTGGGTTGGTGGTCCGGTCCAGACGGAGCAGAACAAATGACCCAGGATCAGGACGATGGTCCAACCTCGACAGCAGGTTAGCTTCCAGAACCAGAACCTGAAGATGGTTGGACCTGAAGAACCGAGTTCTTCCTCAGGGATGAAAGTTCTGGACCTCAGACGGTTCTGACCCACAGAGTTCCTCTTCCTCACCAGGTTCCTGACAGACCTGCAGCCCGGCTCCACCTCTTCATCTCCATCAGAACCTCCGGTCCACTTTCCCACAGAACCTCTCTGTCCTTTCAGGGGATTATTTTGGGATTCTGATGGAGCAGAAGGTGACGGGCTTCCCCTTCAGCGCCACGGAGAACCCCATGTACTGGGGCAGCACCGCCAACTACCTGGGCCTGGCTCTGGTGTGAGTACCGCCTCCTGCTCCGTCAGGTGAACGGGTCTGAGAGGACCAGAACCGCTTTTTCCTGAAAAGGTCCAACTTTAGCGTGTGCTGCCGTCTCCATGACGACGTGGCTCTAGGCAGGCTGATGGTCCGTGAGCAGAACCTCTGACCGACTGGAACGCGGGTTCTGGTTCTGGAGACATGAAGACGGGTCACGGGGTCCTGCGGTCCCGTCTGAGGCCCGTCTCCAGCCCAGAACCCGGTTCCTGCAGATCAGAAGGCTGCATGTGATTGGACCGCTGGGACCGGAGGAGGAAGCGGACCGGACCAAAGAGACTGGCAGGAGAGTCCGGGCGGGTTCTGCTGGATGTAATGTGGGTCAGACTGTAAGACGGCGTCTGCTGAGTCAGCACCGCCGTGATGAAGCCCGCCGCGGCGCCGTCACGTCTGTCCTGCACGCCGTGGAGGGAGAATCTGGGTCACAGCTCCAGCATGTGGGTCAGTGGGCCGCACGCTCGCCGCCGCTATTTTTACTCAGCTGGGTCCAAATGAAAACGGTTCGGTGTCACCTCTGCTGAGCGGTCCACCTGTGATGCTGATGAGGGTCTCAGCGGGCGCACGGATATTCACCCCCCTCCCTCTGTCTGCAGCGGCGCCAGTCCCGCCGGTCTCATCCTGACCGCCATCGTGGGCGTGGCTTACAAGCTGGCCATCATGTTCGAGGGGTGAGTGTCTGTAGAAGAACAAACGGTTCTGATGGGTTCTAGGGGGAATGGGATCTAAAGAGAGTTTAAAGAGGATCGATCCGATCAGATCCGATCCGATGGTTCTGACTGAATGTTCTTCACTTCCAGACCGTTCACAGAGAAGATCTACCAGGAGAGGAGTCAGCGGCCCAAACACCAATGACCGGTTCCTCAGAACATCTCCAGACTGGATCACATTCAGAGGATTAGATCTTCTGCACGTCCTGGTTCCACATGGTCCATCTGACAGAACCGAACTTTAGAACCTCAAAGACAGACTCTGAGGAGCAGAACCTTCCTCCTCCTGGATCTGAGTCTGGCATGTGTTCACTCAGAAGACCTTCAGTCTGATGGTTGCTAGGCAGATTTCAGCCTCTAAAACTGGTTTGATCCGGTCTGTTGTTTCCAGACAGAAAGTTTCATTCAATAAACGTGAAATCTCCCAGAAAGCTCTTGAGGTTTCCTCCAGCACGTCCCTTCAAACGAGGGCTGGATTCAGGAGCGTTCGGGATTCAGGAGCGTTCTGGATTCAGGAGCGTTCTGGATTCAGGAGCGTTCGGGATTCAGGAGCGTTCGGGATTCAGGAGCGTTAAGGATTCAGGAGCGTTCGGGATTCAGGAGCGTTCGGGATTCAGGAACGTTCGGGATTCAGGAGCGTTCTGGATTCAGGAGCGTTCAGGATTCAGGAGCGTTCGGGATTCAGGAGCGTTCGGGATTCAGGAGCGTTCAGGATTCAGGAGCGTTCGGGATTCAGGAGCGTTCTGGATTCAGGAGCGTTCTGGATTCAGGAGCGTTCGGGATTCAGGAGCGTTCTGGATTCAGGAGCGTTCGGGATTCAGGAGCGTTCGGGATTCAGGAGCGTTAAGGATTCAGGAGCGTTCGGGATTCAGGAGCGTTCGGGATTCAGGAACGTTCGGATTCAGGAGCGTTCTGGATTCAGGAGCGTTCAGGATTCAGGAGCGTTCGGGATTCAGGAGCGTTCGGGATTCAGGAGCGTTCGGGATTCAGGAGCGTTCGGGATTCAGGAGCGTTCGGGATTCAGGAACGTTCGGGATTCAGGAGCGTTCGGGATTCAGGAGCGTTCGGGATTCAGGAGCGTTCGGGATTCAGGAGCGTTCAGGATTCAGGAGCGTTCGGGATTCAGGAGCGTTCTGGATTCAGGAGCGTTCGGGATTCAGGAACGTTCGGGATTCAGGACCGCTCGGGATTCAGGAACGTTCAGGATTCAGGAGCGTTCGGGATTCAGGAGCGTTCGGGATTCAGGAGCGTTCAGGATTCAGGAGCGTTCAGGATTCAGGAGCGTTCTGGATTCAGGAGCGTTCTGGATTCAGGAGCGTTCTGGATTCAGGAGCGTTCGGGATTCAGGAGCGTTCTGGATTCAAGAGCGTTCGGGATTCAGGAGCGTTCTGGATTCAGGAGCGTTCAGGATTCAGGAGCGTTCTGGATTCAGGAGCGTTCGGGATTCAGGAGCGTTCGGGATTCAGGAGCGTTCGGGATTCAGGAGCGTTCGGATTCAGGAGCATTCGGGATTCAGGAGCGTTCGGGATTCAGGAGCGTTCGGGATTCAGGAGCGTTCAGGATTCAGGAGCGTTCAGGATTCAGGAGCGTTCTGGATTCAGGAGCGTTCGGGATTCAGGAGCGTTCGGGATTCAGGAGCGTTCGGGATTCAGGAGCGTTCGGGATTCAGGAGCGTTCGGGATTCAGGAGCGTTCGGGATTCAGGAGCGTTCGGATTCAGGAGCGTTCGGGATTCAGGAGCGTTCGGGATTCAGGAGCGTTCGGGATTCAGGAGCGTTCGGGATTCAAGAGCGTTCTGGATTCAGGAGCGTTCGGGATTCAGGAGCGTTCGGGATTCAAGAGCGTTCGGGATTCAAGAGCGTTCTGGATTCAGGAGCGTTCGGGATTCAAGAGCGTTCGGGATTCAAGAGCGTTCTGGATTCAGGAGCGTTTGGGATTCAGGAGCGTTTGGGATTCAGGAGTGTTCGGGATTCAAGAGCGTTCTGGATTCGAGAGCGTTCGGGATTCAGGAGCGTTCTGGATTCAGGAGCGTTCGGGATTCAGGAGCGTTCGGGATTCAGGAGCATTCGGGATTCAGGAGCGTTCTGGATTCAGGAGCGTTCGGGATTCGGGAGCGTTCTGGATTCAGGAGCGTTCGGGATTCAAGAGCGTTCTGGATTCGAGAGCGTTCGGGATTCAGGAGCGTTCGGGATTCAGGAGCGTTCGGGATTCAGGAGCGTTCGGGATTCAGGAGCGTTCGGGATTCAGGAGCGTTCGGGATTCAGGAGCGTTCGGGATTCAGGAGCGTTCGGGATTCAGGAGCGTTCGGGATTCAAGAGCGTTCGGGATTCAGGAGCGTTCAGGATTCAGGAGCGTTCAGGATTCAGGAGCGTTCGGGATTCAGGAGCGTTCGGGATTCAGGAGCGTTCTGGATTCAGGAGCGTTCGGGATTCAGGAGCGTTAAGGATTCAGGAGCGTTCGGGATTCAGGAGCGTTTTGGTTTCAGGAGGATTCAGGAGTGTTCGAGGTTCCTGTGCGGTCTGAAAAATTCTGAAGAAGTCTAAAAAAATTGAATTTTGAATTTGGAAATAATACTTTAAACTGTCTGGAATTTGGAATTCTGAACTTTAAAAAATCCTCCTGCTTGACTTTTCACATTTCAGGTCAAATGTTAAATTATTTCATCTACGATTATTCAGATCAAATGATGTAAACAAACAGTAGAAACCCAGTTGTCATGCCGACCTCCGTTGGAGCGTCACAGCACCAGGAGAAGGAGCAGCAGTTTGGGTCAGACGTGAACTTTTTCTTTCTAATTCTTGCAGTTTTTAAAAATGGGACTAAATGAATGAAATGAGAACGAGTCACAGACACGGCTCTTCATTTTTGACATGCGTGCTCTGGAAAAGCCTGTCATTGAATTGGTCCTGTCTGTGGATCCGTCAGCGTCATCTGCAGCAGCAGTTCTCATGTTAGCTGGAGTTTCCCGTTTTCAGTCTCAGAATTGGGTCAAAGTTCTGCTTTGGGCCCAGAATTCTGGTTCTCTGTGGGTTTGACCTGGAATCGTTGGTGTTTCTGCAGAGCATCAGCAGCTTTCTGCAGTGACCTGGTTGTCATGGTAACTGAAGGACGGATGTGTTCAGACATCATCAAAACAATGTTGCCATGGAGACCGCGGAGAAGAGTGGAGGTGAGGGGGGGTGAAAAGTCGTAATACCGGTGGTCAGTGGTCCTCCTGTGTGTCCGAGTCCAGCTCTGCGGTTCTGATCAACCGAGTCCAGCTCTGCGGTTCTGTTCAACCGAGTCCAGCTCTGCGGTTCTGTTCAACCGAGTCCAGCTCTGCGGTTCTGTTCAACCGAGTCCAGCTCGATGGTTCTGTTCGATTGGTCGGTCTCTGAGGATGTTGAGAAACGATGTTTGTTTGTGCTCTTCTGCACGCACGCTTTGACTTTTGACCCCGGGGGGGGGGGGCTGATCCGGACTCAGAACCGCTGAGGGAAATCAGAACTGTGATTACAGACCAGCAGGTTCTGTTCTGGTTCTGCTGGGTTTTGGATGTTAGAGAGCAGAACTGAAGCGGAGCAGCAGACACCTGCAGAGGAGGCGGAGTCTCGTCAGACCGCTGCTGGACTGAACTTCCTGCTCCGGGCCGGGTCAGCGGGGCGCCTGCAGAAACTGGGTCATGACTCAGAACTTCCCCCGGCGAACGTCGGCCTCGAACCCCCAGCCGAGGCGCTGATGGGCTGAGCGGGACGCTGACACACGGCGCTCGCTCTGACTCGCTCGTTAACCTGATTCCAGCAGAAACACCTGCTGGAATCCTGAGACCTGATTGGTTCCAGCCAGAACCAATCAGAATTTGACAAGCACTTCATATGCTCTTCATCATCATCATCTTCATCATGTTCAGCAGTTATCCATCTAACATCCATCTATCATCCATCATCCATCCATCATCCATCCATCATCCATCCATCATCCATCATCCATCATCCATTCATCCATCATCCATCATCCATCCATCCATCATCCATCCATTCATCCATCATCCATCCATCATCCATCCATCCATCCATCATCCATCCATCCATCATCCATCCATCATCCATCCATCATCCATCATCCATCCATCATCCATCCATCATCCATCCATCATCCATCATCCATCATCCATCCATCCATCATCCATCCATTCATCCATCATCCATCCATCATCCATCCATCCATCCATCATCCATCCATCCATCATCCATCCATCATCCATCCATCATCCATCCATCATCCATCCATCCATCATCCATCCATTCATCCATCATCCATCATCCATCCATCCATTCATCTATCATCCATCCATCATCCATTCATCATCCATCCATCCATCATCCATCCATCATCCATCCATCATCCATCCATCCATCATCCATCCATCCATCATCCATCCATTCATCCATCCATCATCCATCCATCCATCCATCATCCATAAATCCATCATCCATCCATCATCCATCATCCATCCATCCATCATCCATCCATCCATCATCCATCCATCATCCATCCATCCATCCATCCATCCATCCATCATCCATCCATCCATCATCCATCCATTCATCCATCATCCATCATCCATCCATCCATTCATCTATCATCCATCCATCATCCATTCATCATCCATCGATCATCCATCCATCATCCATCCATCATCCATCCATCCATCATCCATCCATCATCCATCCATCATCCATCCATCATCCATCCATTCATCCATCATCCATCATCCATCCATCCATTCATCTATCATCCATCCATCATCCATTCATCATCCATCCATCCATCATCCATCCATCATCCATCCATCATCCATCCATCCATCATCCATCCATCCATCATCCATCCATTCATCCATCCATCATCCATCCATCCATCATCATCCATAAATCCATCATCCATCCATCATCCATCATCCATCCATCCATCATCCATCCATCCATCATCCATCCATCATCCATCCATCCATCCATCCATCCATCCATCATCCATCCATCCATCATCCATCCATTCATCCATCATCCATCATCCATCCATCCATTCATCTATCATCCATCCATCATCCATTCATCATCCATCGATCATCCATCCATCATCCATCCATCATCCATCCATCCATCATCCATCCATCATCCATCCATCATCCATCCATCATCCATCCATCATCCATCCATCCATCATCCATCCATTCATCCATCATCCATCCATCATCCATCCATCCATCCATCATCCATCCATCCATCATCCATCCATCATCCATCCATCATCCATCATCATCCATCCATCATCCATCCATTCATCCATCATCCATCATCCATCCATCCATTCATCTATCATCCATCCATCATCCATTCATCATCCATCCATCATCCATCCATCATCCATCCATCATCCATCCATCATCCATCCATCCATCATCCATCATCCATCATCCATCCATTCATCCATCCATCATCCATCCATCCATCCATCATCCATAAATCCATCATCCATCCATCATCCATCATCCATCATCCATCCATCCATCATCCATCCATCCATCCATCCATCCATCATCCATCCATTCATCCATCATCCATCCATCATCCATCCATCCATCCATCATCCATCCATCCATCCATCATCCATCCATCATCCATCATCCATCCATCCATCCATCCATCATCCATCCATCCATCATCCATCCATTCATCCATCATCCATCATCCATCCATCCATTCATCTATCATCCATCCATCATCCATTCATCATCCATCCATCATCCATCCATCATCCATCCATCATCCATCCATCCATCATCCATCCATCCATCATCCATCCATTCATCCATCCATCATCCATCCATCCATCCATCATCCATAAATCCATCATCCATCCATCATCCATCCATTCATCCATCATCCATCCATCATCCATCCATCCATCATCCATCATCCATTCATCATCCATCCATTCATCATCCATCCATCCATCATCCATCCATTCATCCATCCATCATCCATCCATCCATCCATCATCCATAAATCCATCATCCATCCATCATCCATCATCCATCCATCCATCCATCCATCATCCATCCATCCATCATCCATCCATTCATCCATCATCCATCATCCATCCATCCATTCATCTATCATCCATCCATCATCCATTCATCATCCATCCATCATCCATCCATCATCCATCCATCATCCATCCATCCATCATCCATCCATCCATCATCCATCCATTCATCCATCCATCATCCATCCATCCATCCATCATCCATAAATCCATCATCCATCCATCATCCATCCATTCATCCATCATCCATCCATCATCCATCATCCATTCATCCATCATCCATCCATCCATCCATCCATCATCCATCGATCATCCATCATCCATCCATCCATCATCCATCCATTCATCTATCATCCATCCATCATCCATTCATCATCCATCCATCATCCATCCATCATCCATCCATCATCCATCCATCCATCATCCATTCATCCATCATCCATCCATCCATCCATCCATCATCCATCGATCATCCATCATCCATCATCCATCCATTCATCTATCATCCATCCATCATCCATTCATCATCCATCCATCATCCATCCATCATCCATCATCCATCCATCCATCCATCATCCATCCATCCATCATCCATCCATCATCCATCATCCATCCATCCATTCATCTATCATCCATCCATCATCCATTCATCATCCATCCATCATCCATCCATCATCCATCCATCATCCATCCATCCATCATCCATCCATCCATCATCCATCCATTCATCCATCCATCATCCATCCATCCATCCATCATCCATAAATCCATCATCCATCCATCATCCATCCATTCATCCATCATCCATCCATCATCCATCATCCATTCATCCATCATCCATCCATCCATCCATCCATCATCCATCGATCATCCATCATCCATCATCCATCCATCCATCATCCATCCATTCATCCATCATCCATCCATCATCCATCCATCCATCCATCATCCATCCATCCATCATCCATCCATCATCCATCCATCATCCATCATCCATCCATCATCCATCCATCATCCATCATCCTTTCATCCATCATCCTTCCATCATCCATCCATCCATCCATCATCCATCCATCCATCATCCATCCATCATCCATCCATCCATCATCCATTCATCTATCATCCATCCATCATCCATCCATCCATCATCCATCCATCCATCATCCATCCATCATCCATCCATCCATCATCCATCATCCATTCATCTATCATCCATCCATCTTTTTCCTAATGTAACTTGGGGCTCTTCAAAATAAAAGCCTTTTCGAATGACAGATTTCACATTTAAAGCATTTTTTTCGCAGTTCCTCCGATTTAAATTTTCTGATGTTTGTTTTTGTGCCTTTAGATGGACGCGCACGTGCACGCCCCCTCAAAGAGTTTTTTTTTTAATTGTTTTCCATTATGTGTGCTCTGAGCGCGCGCGGGGCTGCCCTCCTCGGGCCGTTCAGGGAACTGCAGCTCCGTTCATGTTTCAGTCAGGAAGGATCTTCTCTCTCTGCTCCTCCTCTTACAGAGCGCGCGCGCTTGTCTCTCTGTGTTGTGTGCGCGTGTTTGTCTGTGGGTGGGGGCATGGAGCGGGCGCCTCCCCCCCCCCCGCTCCACAGCCCTTATATTCGCGCGTCCAGCCCCGAAAGTCAGACCGAGAACCGGACAGGCTGCGCTCACACGCACGCCTCTGCGCGCACACGGACCTAACCATGATTAAGAAGATGTCCCCGTCCGAGAGCGACTTCGACATTCCCGCCAAGAACTGCTACCGGATGGTGATCCTGGGCTCCACCAAGGTCGGGAAGACGGCCATCGTGTCCCGCTTCCTGACCGGCCGCTTCGAGGAGCAGTACACGCCGACCATCGAGGACTTCCACCGGAAACTCTACAGCATCAAAGGAGACGTCTACCAGCTGGACATCCTCGACACCTCCGGGAACCACCCGTTTCCCGCCATGAGGAGGCTGTCCATCCTCACAGGTACGTCCCGTCAGGTGCGTTAGCGGATCCCGCAGGAGCGCGCGGCGCAGCCAGGTGCAGCGGGTGACCCTGTCTGTCCCCCCCCCTCCCCCCGCAGGTGATGTCTTCATCCTGGTCTTCAGCCTGGACAACCGCGACTCCTTCCAGGAGGTGCAGCGGCTGAAGCGGCAGATCTACGAGACCAAGTCGTGCCTGAAGAACAAGATCAAGGAGCACATCGACGTCCCGCTGGTCATCTGCGGGAACAAGGGCGACCGCGAGTTCCACCGGGAGGTGCGGCCGGAGGAGATCGAGCAGCTGCTGGCCGGGGACGACACGTGCGCGTACTTCCAGATCTCCGCCAAGCGCAACGAGAACGTGGACCGGATGTTCCAGACGCTGTTCAGCCTGGCCAAACTGCCGCACGAGATGAGCCCGGACCTGCACCGGAAGGTGTCGGTGCAGCACTGCGACCTGCTGCACCGGAAGTCCCTGAAGACCAAGAAGCTGAAGGACTCGGAGGCGTACGGCGTGGTCACCCCGTGCGCGCGCCGGCCCAGCGTGCACAGTGACCTCATGTACATTAAAGAGAAGGCCGTGGGGGGCGCGCACGGCCGCGAGCGCTGCGTGATCAGCTGAGCGCCACGCGGGACTGTTTGTTGTTGAAGCCGGAGGAGGATGGCGCGCGAGGCGCCGCGCGTAAACTGACCGGGGAGGTTTGGAGCCGCTGGCGCGCGCTCTGGTTGCCGCGCTGTGACGCGCAGCGCCGTTGCTGGACCCGAGTCCGCCTCACAGCCCCCACGAGACGCCCACGAGGGCTGTCCAGCGTGCACGAGGCTTTGTGAGGTTCGCGCGCCTGTGCGTAAAATGTGCGTTGTTGACGTCATGAGGCTCAGCGGGCGCGAGGTGCTGTTTACATTTGAGTGTCGGTTCTGACAAACTCACATGAATGTCTGAAAGTTTTTAATGTGAATATTTATTGTTTTATCAAAGTGATGAAAATAAAATAAAATGTCTTTGAAAAAAACGAGTTTCGTCCTGTTACACCCCCCAACCCCCCCAATCTGAAAAACAACACACTCCTCACCCACCCGGGAGGGGGGGGGGGGGGGTCACGTTGATCAGCTGAGGATAAACAGAATCACTTATAAATTATACCATTTACTGAAATTATCCTTAAATTTGTTCACAAATAGAAAATCTGATTTATAATCCAGAGGATTATAATTTAACATAATTTAAATTCTAATGACAATAAAGTGATTTTCTGTGATAAATGAAGCTGAAGTTTAAATGAGTCAGACTGACGATGATGAACTACAGTGGGTTGATGGAGATTCACAGTAGAATCCTCCTTAAAGGAACCGTTCTGTCAGTTTCATGACGTCATTATTGACTCACATTCTTTACCTGTACCTGGACCTGTACCAGGACTTAGACCTGGACCTGAACCTAGACTTAGACCGGGATCTGTACCAGGACTTAGACCTGGACCTGTACCAGGACCTGTACCTGGACTTGTCCAGACGAGGTCCTGAACCAGCGGTCCGTCTTCAGATCTTCTTCCTCTCACGTCTCTCCTCTTTATCCAAACCCGGTTCAGACGTTCCCTGATGTCATTCCTGGTTCTGGTTCTGTTTGTGATGTTTATTTTTCCATCGTTAGTTCTAAACCAAATCAAACAGATTCTCCAGGTTTCCTAACAGGAAGTGGAAAATTCCTGTTTGTCTTTGATCAGCTGTTTGGAAAATTCCACCAATGAATGCCAGATCCCAGCGGAGCCGTCAGGAGGAACCGATCGGAAAATCAATCCACAGGAATCCAACGTTCATGAGTCTGTCTGTGTGCATGTTCAACAACAGAACAACTTCCTGTCTGTGCTGGAGGGGGGGGGAGGGGCAGCGGTTACTCATCATCTCCCTGACCTGCAGGAAACAAAGGTCAAAGTTCAGCCGAGTCTTCTGGAGCTGCACCAAGAGAAACGCACCTGAGCAGCGACCTGTGGTGACCTCCAGCCCCGCCCACATCCGCCGGACGCTCAGTCAGCACGGCTCTGGTTAAGGTGTAACGGACCCAGGTAAACCGTAACACAAACAGTGTCTGCAGTCCAAGAGTCCGAGAACCCAGGAGGAACCGTCCAGGAGGTTCTGGAAGGAGCAGAACATGGACAGAAGGTCACTGGACCCGGTCCAGGCCAGCGTTCAGGATCCATAGAGAGTCCAAAGATCAGAAGAAAGGAGGTTCTGCTCCCGATGTTCTGCTCCTGAGGTTCTGCTCTCGAGGTTCTGCTCCTGTGGTTCTGTTCCTGAGGTTCTGCTCCTGTGGTTCTGCTCTGAGGTTCTGCTCCCGAGGTTCTGCTCCCGATGTTCTGCTCCTGAGGTTCTGCTCTGGAGCTAAAGGAGGAGATGCAGCCATCACAGCCTACAGAAACCTCCTGGAGGAGAAACATGGAGTCATTGACTCTGTTTCTGTTTTCTTTTCTTTTCTCGGGTTTTCTCTGTTTTTGTGATCTCTTTGTCTAATGTTTGTGGTTTGATCGTCCACCGTACGTGTCCTCCTGACGTGTCTCAGGTCTGTTCAGGTGGTTGAGTTAAGGTTCTGTTTCTTGCCTGACTTCATTCGGTTCTGTTGACCCGTTTGTAAATGATTTATCTCTTTTAAGAAAAATTAATCTTCTGTTGTTCTTCTCGATCCTCACAGACGAGTTCTGGTTCTGCGGGCCTTCTGAGGAGCAGCAGGCCCAAACATCAGAAGCAGGAGGAGGAGCAGGAGGAGGTGTCTGTCCTTTGAGGAGCAGCACTGAGGAGAACCAGACTACTCCTGCGTCTCCGATCGGCTCCTGCTCAGGATGAAGATTGAATTATCTCTGACATCAGAGGCTTTCATCAAAGGTCTCTCTGCAGGTGGGGGCGGGGCCTCTGACATCATCACCGATCTGCTGCGCAGCGTTTCCTGGAGGGAGGGGCTTAGACATCCGGGAGGGTTTGGTCTGAAGACGTTCACTCACTGACTCCGCCCCTTTACAGACGTCACTACGGCAACTGTAACAAAAGATGAGAGAAATGTTGAGGTTCATTCAAGTCATGGCCACACCCCTTCTCTTAAAACATCACCGTGGCAACGGAATTAAAGTCCTATGAGATTTTCTAAATGTTCCAAAAAAAACGTAGGGGTCATGACCTCTGACCTTTCTACAACAAAACTGAACATGGTTTTAAATTCTTTTTACCTGTGAAACGTTTGATCATTTCTGAGGGATCAAACGTTTGATCCAGAAGGATCAGCCAGCAGAAACACCTGAGCTCAGGTAAGGAGGACACAATCATTGTGTGGTTGTTGTGTGATTGTTTCATTGTGTGATTGCTGTCTGGATCAACTGTTTCTGACCTCTCAGACAGATTGATGGTCAGTAAATATTCGTTCATTATCCTCACAGACCAATGATGACCCGACATGCCCCGCCCCCGATCCGTGCAGTCCGTCCTCCTCTGTCGTCTTCACAGCTGGACTGGTTGATCTCTGCATGATTTCCAGCAGGAACCAGATTCATGAGGAACTGAGTAAACATCTGCAGGAGGAGCTCCGGGACGTCCTGTAAACCTCTGCAGATGTTCTGACAAGGGTTCAGAGAACCGCCCTCCAGACACCAACCCCTCATTTACCCAGCATGCATTGCTGAGACACGGGGCGAGTTCCAGGGAAGCAGGTCAGGGTCCTCCGTCTCTTCAGGGGACAGTTCTGGACTCTCTTTCAAATAGGAAGAAGGTTTTGTCCTGAGGCCACAGAAGACGGGTCACTGTCGTCCTCTCTGAAGGGTCACCGCTCCACCGTCACAGGTGGTGCAGAAGACGGGTCACCGTCGTCCTCTTGAGGGTCACCGCTCCACCGTCACAGGTGGTACAGAAGACGGGTCACCGTCGTCCTCTCTGAAGGGTCACCGCTCCACCGTCACAGGTGGTACAGAAGACGGGTCACCGTCGTCCTCTGAAGGGTCACCGCTCCACCGTCACAGGTGGTGCAGAAGACGGGTCACCGTCGTCCTTGAAGGGTCACCGCTCCACGTCACAGGTGGTACAGAAGACGGGTCACCGTCGTCCTCTGAAGGGTCACCGCTTCCACCGTCACAGGTGGTACAGAAGACGGGTCACTGTGTCCTCTCTGAAGGGTCACCGCTCCACCGTCACAGGTGGTACAGAAGACGGGTCACTGTCGTCCTCTGATGGGTCACCGTCCACCGTCACAGGTGGTACAGAAGACGGGTCACTGTCATCTGAAGGGTCACGCGCTTCCACCGTCACAGGTGGTACAGAAGACGGGTCACCGTCGTCCTCGTCTGAAGGGTCACCGTCCACCGTCACAGGTGGTGCAGAAGACGGGTCACTGTCGTCCTCTGAAGGGTCACCGCTCCACCGTCACAGGTGGTACAGAAGACGGGTCACTGTCGTCCTCTCTGAAGGGTCACCGCTCCACCGTCACAGGTGGTACAGAAGACGGGTCACTGTCGTCCTCTCTGAAGGGTCACCGCTCCACCGTCACAGGTGGTACAGAAGACGGGTCACCGTCGTCCTGAAGGCGTCACCGCTCCACCGTCACAGGGTGGTACAGAAGACGGGTCACCGTCGTCCTCTCTGAAGGGTCACCGCTCCACCGTCACAGGTGGTACAGAAGACGGGTCACTGTCGTCCTCTGAAGGGTCACCGCTCCACCGTCACAGGTGGTACAGAAGACGGGTCACCGTCGCTCTCTGAAGGGGTCACCGCTCCACCGTCACAGGTGGTACAGAAGACGGGTCACTGTCGTCCTCTGAAGGGTCACCGCTCCACCGTCACAGGTGGTACAGAAGACGGGTCACCGTCGTCCTCTCTGAAGGGTCACCGCTCCACCGTCACAGGTGATACAGAAGACGGGTCACCGTCGTCCTCTGAAGGGTCACCGCTCCACCGTCACAGGTGGTACAGAAGACGGGTCACTGTCGTCCTCTGAAGGGTCACCGCTCTCACCGTCACAGGTGGTACAGAAGACGGGTTGTCACCGTCGTCCTCTCCGTGAAGGGTCACCGCCTCCACCGTTCACAGGGTGATACAGAAGACGGGTCACCGTCGTCCTCTGAAGGGTCCACCGCTCCACCGTCACAGGTGGTACAGAAGACGGGTCACCGTCGTCCTCTCTGAAGGGTCACCGCTCCACCGTCACAGGTGGTACAGAAGACGGGTCACCGTCGTCCTCTCTGAAGGGTCACCGCTCCACCGTCACAGGTGGTACAGAAGACGGGTCACCGTCGTTCCTCTGAAGGGTCCCGGCTCCACCGTCACAGGTGGTACAGAAGACGGGTCACCGCTCGTCCTCCTCTGAAGGGTCCCGCTCCACCGTCACAGTGGTACAGAAGACGGGTCACTGTCGTCCTCTCTGAAGGGTCACCGCTCCACCGTCACAGGTGGTACAGAAGACGGGTCACTGTCGTCCTCTGAAGGGTCACCTCTCCACCGTCACAGGGGTACAGAAGACGGGTCACTGTCGTCCTCTCTGAAGGGTCACCTCTCCACCGTCACAGGTGGTACAGAAGACGGGTCACTGTCGTCCTCTCTGAAGGAGTCACCGCTCCACCGTCACAGGTGGTACAAGAAGACGGGTCACTGTCGTCCTCTGAAGGGTCACCCTCCACCTCACAGTGGTGGTCACAGTCACAGGTGGTACAGAAGACGGGTCACTGTCGTCCTCTCTGAGGGGTCACCGCTCCACCGTCACAGGTGGTACAGAAGACGGGTCACTGTCGTCCTCTGAAGGGTCACCGCTCCACCGTCACAGGTGGTACAGAAGACGGGTCACTGTCGTCCTCTGAGGGGTCACCGCTCC